>OZ030014.1:93462422-94866422 GCA_964023405.1 Apodemus agrarius | reverse complement strand
CCAAACAGGCAGCATACACCAGCTGACATGAGGCCCCCAACACACATACAGTTCAGGACTGCTGGGTCTGTGTTCATTCAGAGATGATGCACCTAAACCTCAAGAGACTGGAGGCTCCAGGGAGTTTAGCGGTCAGATGGAGTGGGGTGTGGGGGGAAGAGGTATGGGATGTGGAACAGTCGGAGTGTGAACGGGGCTGGGGGGAATAAAATATGGAGTGTAAAAAAAATAATTAATTAAAGAAAATAATAAATAAAAAAGGGAAATCCCACGACTACTTTCCCATCCATCTATACTAATATAACAGCAAATAGGGCCTTTAAAATGCAAATAGATTGAATCACTGACTACATAAAAATTTCTCATAGGTCCTCATTCATATCTATTACAATGACACCAAGATTCTTGCCAGTTCTTAATTGTTCTATACAGCCCAGCCATGATGCTATCCAAACTTTGTGCCAGTTTGTTCTTAGTAAGTAGTGTAGCATAAGCCACCATGACATCTTCAAGTTCAAAGTTTCTCTAGCAATTCAAAATGGCTCCCATCTGAGGCTCCAACTCTGAGTTAGCAATTTCTGAGGTTGCTTTCCTACTGGTTTTTCAAATATCTAACTCTTTCTCTACATATCTCATTGTATATACATGGTTTGAGAAAGCATGCCTTGAATACTGTATAGAGCTGTTTATTTTGTTCCTACCAGAGACTTGGTAACACAAAAACTTGGTATTTCAAAATATTTGTCATAACTGGCAATCATCTCACTCAACTTGCACGTATGCTCATCTGGTCTGTTGCTGGAATACTCACTCCATAAGGCTGCATCGCATTTCAATCTTTTTGCCTTTATGTGCTCAGCAGGGTTTCTACAAAATTGCTGTAGCACTGATGTCTAAGTGTTGAGACTAAGTGACGTAATTTATCATCCGAGGATACATGTGAAGTGGTATTGTTTCTCCAGAAAATCTTTAGTAGTCTGGCAAATATACTCAACTGCTGCCGAACACCCCAAGGAAATTTTCATCCAGAACTTAAATTTTTATGCCACCTTTTTAATATGCCAGCACAGAATTACTTACATTTATGCAAACCATGCCTCACTCCAGAAAGAATTATCAAGATTCTGAATAACTATGTATGATAATATAGAGATTATTTTAAGTTGAGAAAAACTGAACTTAGAGATTTGTTTTTATAAGTAAAAAAGATAGAAAGGTCATTGCTTGCTGAGAATGTACTTCAATGAGACACTTTGATTAAAAAATTTTTTTTCTTATCCTGGATTGCTATCACATTCAAGAATATGACATAGTTATTATCATCCAAGGTTTTCCAAGTCACGATACTGAAACTTTAACAGTTTATTAACAATGCTCCCTAAATTAGGAAGGAATGGACGTCCACAATGTCCCATGTGTAGAGTCTCTTATGTTGTAGTTGTCAGGTATTGTATTGCTTTTCAGCAGGGGTGGGAGAACAAGAAATTCAGGTACAGAAGCCCTTGCTTTTATCCTGGTTTAGCATCCATCAAGTGCACACACTTGCCTGTGTGTGTATCTCTGTGAACTAAAGACTTGCATAATGTTAACAACTGTAGCCCTTGGATATCTTTCCAATGCCAAGAGCAGTCTGGTAGTAGAACAGAACAAAATGAAGCAGCCTCTAGGCAAGGAGATGTGAGCTTCCCACATACGCCATTTCCAAGATCTGCTTTCTGGGCAGCTTGTTGCAGTTTCTGCTGTTCTGTTTTCAATGGCCTAGGAGTGAACTATTTTTTCTCAATCTGGCTCTTCTGGAGATTTTATGAGTCGTTTGTGATTTAAGTTAGCCGAAATGTGTTGTTATTGCACCTAATTGCCTTGATTGATTTAGTAATTGCTATAAGAAGTTGTTGTAAATAATGGATAACAAATTGCGAATCTGTCTTAATGGAGAATGCTGGGAGATGAAATTGGACGTTGGGATGCCAGACAGTAGAAAGATAATTACTTGTGATGTATACTGGAAAACAGAATTAAGATTCTTCCCTGCTGTCCCGTGTGAAGCTCAGGGTGTGCCAAGTGAATGAAGCATTAGAAAAGAACTGACAGGATGTTGGGTGGAGCCAGCTTGGAGATGTTAGGACACTCTGGATGTGAGAAGGGGCCTACGGGCACAGATGGGAGAAATGCCACTTCAGTAAGAGAAGTACTTTCTGCCCACAGCTTGACATCTGTTTCTCCAGATAATCCTATAATTCAGATCTCTAGAAGATTAAGAGATAAAAGCTCTGCCAGTACTCTAAATAGAAACCATTGTGAGGATACCAAACCGCAGCCTTCAGAGGAGAGGTCGACTGGGAAGAGGCCAGACACAGTCAGATACTATCAGGGAAGACATGAGAGTAAGGGTTTGGTTTCCTCCCCATGATGGCTTCCAACGGACTCAGCCAATGGCCAGTTCTCTAAGGGAAGGAACGTGGGCAGTGTAGATGCCAGTCAATGAAAAGAGCACTCAGTGTGAAGATGCCCAGTCTGGACTGCAAAGCAGAGTGGGAGGCAGTAAGCACTTCACCAGACATGGACCAAACAGATCCCGAGGTTCCCCATTACAACTACAGCAGTTCTGAAAACCTACAAGAGTCCCAGGCGTTAGGTCTGTACCCATCTGAAAGGATAACGTAAGGAATAATGAAGCTAAGAAGGACTAAAGATTGACTGACTCCAGAGCTCACTCTGGAGCTAGTGTAGGGAGGCCTTGCTCTGCTTAGCAGAATGTGAGATCTGTTATGATATGTGTGTGTCCGTGTGTGTGTGTGTGTGTGTGTGTGTGCGTGTGCGTGTGCGTGTGTGTGTCTGTGTCTATGTCTGTTAGTTTATATGTATGTGTATTATATATAATATAGACAATATGTGAGATCTGCTATAATATACATATATGTAATAATATAGATATATAGATATTAGACTGCAGAAACGTTAATTCCTTTTGATATAGAATGGGAAACAAAACTAAAATTAAAATATAGGCCCCAGGGAGTGGGAACGCCTGATGATGGGTGAAGACACCCTCTTGGAGAGAGTGGGAAGGAGGAATGGGATGAGGAACTATGGGAGGGTGAACTGGGGCGGCGGGGGGGGGACAATGACTGGACTATAAAAATTAAAAGTAATAAAAAATATATTCTGTATACTTTATACATGTATGCATGCATCCAGACCTTTATATGATATATTTTTGTAAAACATGCTTTCCAATATCCACAGAAACTAAAAATCCTCATAGGATAAAGTTTAAAAAAATAAAAACAAATATCTCATTGTATTAATTTTTGGAAGTTTTCTCTATGTCTTTTCTCAATTGTACTTGCATTTGATCTGTCTTCTGAGGATAGGCACCCCCATTGCTAAGATGACACACTGCCAGGCATACAACTTAAATTCTATCTAAATAGGATAGGACATTATTGTGAGGGGAGAATATGTGATTGTAAGGGTCCAAAAATTGCTGAAGGAAGACCCTAAACTAGGATAGTATGGAAAGCACAGGTCTTCTTAGAGGGCATTAGGGGAATTTTCTAGGACTACGTAACCTAAAATTTCATTGATGGGAGCCAGGAGGTCACAGAGGTTGATTTCTAAAGTAAAAACTTAAGGGTTCTTTGAATAGTCAGTTGGACGGTGTTCTGATCAAGCAAAAAAACGTGAAGAAACATTCAGCTGAAGTGGACACAGGTGAAGTTGATCTGCACTTGTCAGGACTCCAAAGAGAGAAAGACACCATAAAACTTTTGGTGGTATGCTGCAGTTTCGAACCGATTCTGTGTACTCCGGCTAATTAGCAGAGAGATGTCAGCTGAGACAGAAACCTGTAGTAAGCCAAGACCCTCGGAGGACTCATGATGTTTGGAGGGTATAAACAGGACTGGCAGGACAGTGACAGAGGCTGAGCTAGGCTTGATTATAGAGCTAGCTGTGAAAATCTGTGGCTCTTGCCTCTTTGCTGATCTTCACTTCCTTGAGAAAGACAGAGCGGAGAATTTCTCCTGGTGTCCCTCAGGGTCCCTCCTGCTGGCCTGTGTGTGCTGAGACTGAGGCCTGACTGTCTTTGCTAGGTAGTGACACCACTGCGGATTTGTGCTTGCTGTCCTGACTCTGCCGAACTGGACTGCTGCTATATCCTGTGGAGTGTTTGCAAGTGGATCAACATGTGAACTGAACTGCGGATTTCCAGACAACACAGACAGGAGTTGCTCTAAAGAAACTTTCTAAACAGGTCCACTTCCCCCATATCTTTTCTTTCCCACCACCTCTGGTGGGTGGTGGGCTACAAGGGAGGTTAAAACATTTAAGAACCATAATTACAAACAGCTTTTGAAAAACTAAAGTTATAGGCTTCTAATCGGCTTGTGGCAGGTGGTCAGTGGTCTGCATTCCTATATCACAGACCTTTAACCACAGGATGTGATAGAGCTGGCAAGAGCAGACGGCCCATCCTGAGATAAAATCTTTTCTCATTCTTGTGGTTATCCCCAAGCTGTTCTTTGGAAGGGGGCTTTACGACTTTTTTCCTGGAACTTATGGTCTGTTCCTGGAGCCGGTACGTTTTGGCCTTCTTCTTGAAATCAGGTCTGGTCCCTAAATGGAGACAAGTGGGTGTTTTTTATCCTTTCATTATGTCTCTACTGATATTCTCCCAAGTCTGTACATGGAGAAGTCGCCAAAGAATGGGCTACAGCCAAATAATTTTGTTGCGATTCTAGTCAGATGCGCATTCCTTTCCTGTTTGTTGTTGTTGTTGTTGTTGACAATGAACTCAAACAAAAATCTGTATTTTCCCCTTGGTTGCAGCTCCTTTTCTGAATGAGACACTTCTGATCATTGATCATGTACAAGAGTGCTAAGAATTTCTGCATACTCTAATTTTTTTTTATTCTGTGTACAATTCCCAAGGTCGGACACAATAAAAGGTTTATTTATCATGTATAAGTCCCTCCCTCTATCAAGACTTGGAATTGAGTTACTCTCTTCTTAAATGAAGGAATAATTTAATGGATAATTTAAATCAAATACAGCAGAAATAATATCTGAGAATTGAGATGTCATATAAAGTTTTTCAATGACAAAAATTAGAATGCTAGTAACATGCTCCCTTAAAGCCAAAAACATATAAAGGAAGTGTGATTAAAGCTGGAGATTGAAGCATGCAGACTTCCAGTAGTCTCAAACTCTTGGGCTTTATAGTGAGTTCCTGGCTAGCCTGAGCTTGTGTGAGACCCTGTCTCAAAAAACAAAAAAACAAACAAACAGAAACATAGAAAATGAAAAACAGTTCTGGGGCTGGAGGGATGGCTTAGCAGTTAAGAGCACTGACTGCTCTTTCGAAGGTCCTGAGTGCAAATCCCAGCAACCACATGGTGGCTCACAACCATCCATAATGAGATCCAATGCCCTCTTCTGGTGTGTCTGAAGATAGCTACAGTGTACTTAAATATAATAAATAAATGTCTTAAAAATAAAAAATAAGACTTTCTGAAAAGGACTCTTGTCCTTGGAATAAAAGCAAGAATGTCAAATGGACTTGCATAAAATAAAAAAGTTATTAAAAAAAGGAAAAACAGATCTAATAATTTATATACCGTGGAAAAAGGTTAAAAGGGCCAACTACTTTCTATTGCATTCGTAGTATACTGTAAAGACAGAATTAAAGGGGACAATATTCAGTATTTTTTTTTTTTTTGGTTTTTCGAGACAGGGTTTCTCTGTGTAGTCCTGGCTGTCCTGGAACTCACTCTGTAGACCAGGCTGGCCTTGAACTCAGAAATCCGCCTGCCTCTGCCTCCCAAGTGCTGGGATTACAGGCGTGCGCCACCACGCCCGGCAATATTCAGTATTTTTAAGGGAGAATTTAGAGGACAAAAACTATAAGACACAAAATTGGACACTTTATCCCGTCTTTCCCAAAAAATGCATCAGAGCAAAATAATCTTAGGTTGTTTTCAGTAATATGCAACATTATAACCTTAAGACCAGGTTCTCGTCAATAATGCACTTAGAAAATCTTTTAATGACAGCTCTGGTACAGAAACAAACAAATGAAGCAAATTCCTATGCATATTAATTTCTGCTAGTCGAAAGGCAGGACAGCATGAACACTCTAAGTCCCCAAATAGTGATCACCTCCAGAGAAAACAGAAACCATAGAGATATCATTGTCTAATGGTGTATAGCCCAATGACAATGAAGGAGGAGGCTCAAATTTCTATCAACTTAAAAGCAGACTGTTATTCAAACTCAAACACAGGCCTTAGAGCTCAGTGTCAGCAGCCTAGAGCACAGAGCATGTGGCAAATACGCAATCCCTAGGAGCCCAACTAGAACCCAACCAAATAGGTGACGTGTGCTGAGGGAGGGATGTGACAGAAAGACATAATAAAGTGCTGATTCAACATTACCAGGAGAACAAATATCAAATATTTACATGATGAAGTACTAAGTATTAGAGGAGACTGAATAAGGCATTCAATTTAACAATTAAACATTGTATTAAACCAAAATATCATTTAGTATTCCATAGAAAGACAGAGAGTAGCTACCTTCAGTCACTCTCATCCTTTTATAATAATTTGAATTTTTAATGAAATTCAAACCTGTGTTTGAATTCAAACCTTTGGACTATTGACTGCTGAAGAGAAAAGACCATTTGTTTCTTTTGTTTATATTGTTTTATTAAAGAGAAACCATGTTTGAGGAATTGCATTAAGTTCCATAACTGCATTCAAGCCCATAATCTTCCCTTTAAATTTAAATATATAAATCCTAGTGTCCAATCCAAGTCCTACATGAGATATAACTCGGGGAACACTGGCAAAAGACTGACCTGTTTTGCAGATAAGGAAGTTATAAATCCTGGTAGACAGACAGTTTACATTAGTGGTCTCCAAAAATGGACACCACTGGATTCCTTCTGTGTATGTGTTTTGCTTCTCCCATAATGAGCCAGTGTAGGCTTAGATTTTTTTCAAAACTAACTTTATTTAGGGTTCTTAAGGGCTTCAACCTCCCTTACAACCCACTGACCAGAGGTAGGGGAAGAATGCTAATAGGCAGAAGTTGTTGTGAACTGGTTCAGAAGTAGTTCCTTGAGGTGATTCTACTCTTCCTTGTCAGATACCAGCAGCGCTGTTCAACAGCAAACACCAAACGCCAATCAATAGCAGAGGCACAGTCCAGCAGAAATAGCAAGGCTCCACCAAATTAGCATGAGTCAGCAGAAGTGACCAGAGTCATCCAGAATCCCTACAGACCTGTACCTTTAGTGGTTGAATTTTTTGTTGACTGATTTTTATAACCCAAATAACTAAGTGAATCTCCTCTTTGTATTTTTTTTTTTCTGGAAAAAATCTGTAACCCACCCCACGGCAGAACTCTTTGTTTCTTTAAACATTTTCTCTGAAGTATCTTTGTCAAAATTAGCCAGCAAAATGTCACCCATGTAATGATAAATGATAGACTGGGAAAATTGACTACAAATAATTTCTAATGATTGCTGGACACAATATTGACATATAGTTGTACTATTTAATATTCCTTGTGAAAGTACCTTCCAATGGTATCTTTTTATTGGACCACCGTTGTTCAGAGTATACACTGAGAAAGTAAGCTTTTCACTATCCTGCACATGTAAGGGTAATGTGGATCTTTCAAGTCATTTATAGACCATGATATAAAGGAAGTCCAGGCAGTAAAAGATCATTGGTTTAATTACTTTATTCATTGCTCTTAAATCAGCTATCATCCTCCATTTTCCTGATTTTTTTTCTTTCTTAGAATAGGGGAATTTTCCATGGGCTGGTAGACTCTTCTATATGTTGAGACTACAGCTGCTCCAGTTGTTCAAGTGTCTACAATTTTTCTTTTGTTATAGGCTATTGCTTTTGCCACACAGGTCTGTTTGGTAACAAATTTAGGTAAAAGACTGTTGGCATGTCAGCAGTGGCCCCTTTTATACATTTGAAAACTCAATCCCTGTGATGCCCTGTTTTTCAACAATGGGCATAGGTTATGATTGTTCTCAATCACCCGTTATCAATACGTTCCCCAAGTGCTCTCCCCAGAAATGCAGGCAGGGACATTAATTTGAGTACCAATTGTTGTGAAAGATCCCTTACCCATAAATTTTTGGGTAAGACAGCTACATAAGGTTTCAACTTCCATTTGCCCTTCTGATCCCACACGGGTAACACACTGGATCTTTTGTCTTATTTGTGACAATTTACCAATTCCAACAAACATGTTTAAACTTTCTGTAGGGATTAATCTGGATTCTAAGACTTTGGGGAAAGTATACTAACTTCAGGTCCTGTATCCACCAAACTTTCTATTTCAACACCATTCATTTGTACCGTTGTGTCTCTGATCATTAATCCTGTTTTCCAGAACACTTACATTCCAGGATTCACAAAAGCCCCTGTTCTTTCTGCTGGAGCAACCTTGACCTTGATGAAAGGAAACAACTCCTAGGCAATTCTATTCCCTGCATAAATTTGCATCTCCCTTTTTACAAAAGTCATGATTCTAATTCCTTCCTTGCTATCTAAATTTACTATACCTGGCTGCACAATAAATCCTTGAGAAATTAAGCTACTTCCTAAGATTATCCCTACTGTCCCTAATGGTAAAGGACCATATATACCAGTGGTAAACTTGTGACATTCAACTTTTGGGGATAGTGTAAGAGGTGTACTGTGACCAAAGCTGCACTTCTGTAACATGTATAAGAAATACTTAGTTTTGATTTTCTTGTCTGCTTGGTACCTCATGGTTGACCAAAGGAAGATGGCTCACATGGTTTGTGGTAGGCCTTCGAGCTGACAGGCTCCTTGATTTGTTTCCTAATGGCAAGGGATTACCTCATATGTCTCTTTTAGACCTACAATTCTTAGACCCATATTTACCCTTTCCATAGTGGCTTCATACAATACTCCCGAAGCCTTTGTGTTTCATAGCAGTCAGAACCTACTTGCTCTCTTCTACAAATACCATATCGTCTGCATCTGCTTCTTTGAGCTCTGAATCTTTTAACCTTATAATTTCTTTGGAAATGGCCAAATCATGACACAAAGCATTGAGCATTGATTCCTGAGACTTCCAGCTATGGCTTGCCCTATCATATTGGCATGAGACTTCTGAAGCCAATATCAGTTTTCTCTCTTTTCCATTCATCTCTCAGGGTTCCCATGCTTGCAATGGTATGATTGCTCTCTTACTTTCACTATTAGCATTTTCAAATGCCAAAATCTCTTATCAATGACTCGCTGGTTTCAGGGTGTGATATGGCTCTTACCCAGCTCCTCAATCATATCCCAAGGTTTTAAAGCTGCAACATGATAATATGTAATTATGACCTCATCAGATTGGATTTGTTCTCATAGGCTAGCATACCAGCCCTCACCAAGCAGTTGCTCTTGAGCAACGTTTATCCCTTTTGCTATATTACATTGTTGTTCTATTCTCATGGCTTCTTGCCTCCATCATGACAACCATTGTCATGAGGAGTTCTTTGGTGTTTTTCTTGGAAGTGAAGACTAAGGAAGACCATCAAACACCAGCCATGCAAGAGCGCCCTCTCATCATTTGTGGGGTTCCATTTATATTCTAAGCATCATGCTCCCTCTCTCAAGTGTCACTTTTTAGCAAACTACCACATGCTTTCTCACAAGACAGTTTCACAAGACAGAAAAACATCACATGACTCAACTGAGTTGTTAAAGAACATAGAAATTTCCCCTTCAATCATGTAGACTGTAGTTTCCTTCACTTGATTCTAAGTTAATCTTAGTGACAGGCTTAATGAATAGAATGTCAGAGTCAATAGTCACCTGAAATGAAATCCTAAGATGGCTTTTTTTTTTTCACATTTACCTTAGGATGATCTCAGAATCTAGTTGCTAAATTAATGTTAAGCATTATAATTGAGCTCTCCACAAACCGTCGACATGTGAGTAAGCTGCTTTGGAGTCTCAAAAGTGAAACTTAAGATGGCCACAGACCCAGCCACAGAATGATGGTGCCAAATATCCTAGATGGACAGCCAGCAAAGCTTCTCAATATAAGAAGAGAATGTGTCTACAAGAACACCTTTTTAGTATGTGAAGTTTTGAGTTTAATTTGAAATATTACAGGCCTGGGTTATACTTAAATATACAACCATTTTTCTTTTGATCTTTTTCTCATTGTTAGAGGAGATTCTGTTGTGGCCTTGTTGAATGAGAGTAGTCTCAAAGTTGGCTTTAGTCAATACCAAATTACTTCATCACCATGAAGCAGTAGCCTATAGAATAGCCAAGTTTAGCGTTTGAGGTAGATTTTTTTTTTAATCAGCTTAGCTACAGAGAAAATGTCAAACACAGTAGAAGTAGACATCATAAAGTCCGATGTTAATAAATAACGACATGCCTGTACTCCACTATGACTAGGGATTATTCCATTCTGTCACAATTTAAATGACCTCACTGATGCTAACAAGCAATGGAGATTTATGACCCAGGCTTTTTTTTTTTTAAGTTTTCTTTTAAATTTTAAAATATGTAAAGATCGGTCCTGGGTTGGATTTGCTGTTGAGATAAAGCTGGTTTCTAGATAAAATCCTGACTTCAAAGTCTACAGATGAAAATTTTCAATCTCTTGATCTCTTCTGATAAGACTCAGACTTATAACCATACAATTTGTATTAACTCTCTCACATTGCACTACAAATGTATTTGAAATTCATAGATTTCCAAAATATCTAATCTCTAACAAGATATTCAACCTTCTTGCTCAGATTTATCCTTGACCTCAAAGTCAGAGTTTCCTTAATTCAGGAAATAGAGGTATGAGACACTATAGTTAGGGAAACATAGATTTGAGACTCAGAATATAAAGATAATGTAAAACACATGTTAATATATAATTATGCAGTATTTATTTTGTAAACACATTCTGTCTGTACCACTTAAAAAATTTTAAATCAATTTATTCTTTTTCATACTTTAGCACAGACAATTATTACTATTTACAAACTCAAAAACAATAATAGATTTGGCTTTTCCCCCACAAAAATGGGAAAAAGTTTAGTAGAATTTTATTTATTCATACCATTTAGTTGTGGCTTATAGTTCTTTAAATTATGACAATGACAGAATGAAAGCAATGACAACTGATTAATAAAGAAAACCAAGTTACAATAACATGGTAAAAGGAAGGGACAAAAGCTCTGCAGAAAACATCTTTACAAATAATTTTCAAACAGAAAGTCCAGCAAGTACAGTCTGTCCCCAACAGCATGGAGCCCACTAATAAATACAGCAGTTCCAAACATACAAAGATGTAACAAAATGGTGCAATATTTATTGAGTAACAACAAATTAAAGGTTGACATAATATATATAACTTAAATTCCCCTCCCCTTGATGGAGTGGCTTCTTATTCCTTAGACATAGAAACTCTTTTCTTCAGTAGAAAGATGAAGTCTTCTCATTAAAGGCACATACTCATCTGTAAAATGAATAGATATATGAATAACACTGGTTTATAACCATATTTAAAGATTCAGAAGTTTTGAAGAGAATAACATAAAACTAATAAAGAAAATCTTTATTGTAAGCCCCTGTGGTTATGTAATAGTGTCACTATTTATTACTTTGGATATTATCCTTTGAACTGTAATTTTAATTAATCAAAATAATTTTATACATAATTTTATGTGCAATAAAATCTCATGTTTATACTCACAATAAAATTTTTTTCACAGAACACTAACAAATTAATTTGGGTTTTTTTTTTTTTTCGTTTGTTTCTTTTAGAGTTTTCTATAAATACAGTTCTTTATTTCTGCCTCTTGGCTTTTGAAATGAAGATCAAAAGCCACAGTTCAGAAATCACATTCAGAAAACACTCTTTCAGATATTTGTAGTATGGCAACAACAACAAAAAATCCTATACAAGACAAAGGTTCAGTGGGTGTGGACGATAGGGATAAATTTGTGACTAGTCTGGGCCACCTGGTCAGACCCTGTTCTCAGACAAGTGAATGAATAGCAATGGACAAGTTTTCAATAAACGCATACGCTGGGATGTCTTACTTTTTTCTTAAATACTTATACAAATATGAATCTTCATTTTTTTTCACTCCTCACTGGACCAATATAAAGTAGCTGAAAATACTGCACCTCAGGTTCGTTCTTAGATCTAGTGAGCCACTTACAAGTCCCTAGAGTCACCTACAACACAAGTGCCATAGGATCACTCATTCCTTTAAACCCAGGGGAAGGCCTACAAGCATTCTTGACTGACAAAATCAGTCTTTAGAGATTTGGTTTTGTTTTGACATGACCCGAGCCTGGCTCCACCTATGACATGTCTCTCTATGCCATACATTCAAGGCCTGCGAACAAGTGCGCGTACACCACACCATGCCATGGCTGGACCTTTCAACTCTCCTCACGTATCTCCCACAGGACCTTATTTGGCTGTCTTGTGCATTTTTAAAAATAACTGCAACTCAAACATCACTTCACCAGTATACCCTTCTCATCTGCGACCCTTAATTCAGTTGCCCTTTCTCAGGAAACCAGGATGACATTAGCATTACATGAGGAAAAAAAAAATCAAGTTCTACTTCTTGGAGAAATAACACAGATGTTACGCTAGAGTCAGGGACCATAGCACACTCTGAGGGTGTCAAGTACTGAGAGCTGTGCCTATTAAGAGGGACAGACATGGAAGCTGTAAAGCCATTAGGACAGACTGTGGCCACTGAAGACAGGAGTGCCAGCATACCCTGTCCTATGAAGAAGACCATAGTGTGAGATGGCATGCTGTCCTAGTCAACGCAGGTCAGTAATTTCTGTGATGATAAAAGCCTGTCACAAAGCTAGATGTGCAACTGCAATCACAAGCTGCCACATTATTCCAGAGATGAAGCTTGTGTTCTTGGGCGATGGTGAGGAAGATACTTGCATGAAGTGTCATTACACCATCAGAGTTAAAATGGCAGCCTGTTTAGCTATTTTAGTCACCAGCCCAAAAGCAGTAAGGCCCTAGATGAAGTAATGGTTTAAGTCTCCATAGAACTTGTACCAATCTGAAACAAAGGACAACTTATGGGTAGACTCTTTTATTAACCTCAGTGGTCAATGCTCTGATGACGTCCAGAACGTTCAAAGCAGGTGTGCATTATACCAGCCAGCATGTGCCAGTGTGTGGAACAGGTTTAGAAAACAGTTTAAAAGCATTTTTTGTTGTTGTTTAGTCACCTCAAATACATTGAAAGATTTAATTTTAATTTTTTTCAGATAGGATCTCACTCTGTAGTCCCAGAAATCCTTCTGCTTCTCAAGTGTTAGGATTATAGAATGATCTACCATGCTTGGCTCTGGGTTTTACTAACTCTTAGAAGTACTGCTTTAAAAAAAACTATAGTCTCACATAGCTAAAGATGCTTGTGAATTCCTGATCCCTTTCCTTTATTTTCAGAGTCAAAACAATTATTTAATGTTGGGAAGCTGGGAAGATAGTGATCAATTAATAAATTAAAAGAAGAATTTCAATTTTTTACTTTGTAATACAGCTGTACACATACAGCTTGGACATCGCTCACAAGACAGAGGGAATCTTGGGCTGAAATGAAGACCTCTATTCTGAAATACATTTGGCCAGTTGGTTGCCCACCACATTCTACTGCTAAGTGTATGTCACAGCACCATTTAGTCACCTATCTATAGGGCCCTATAGGGCCCAGCTAATTACTGCATCCGTTAAACACCTAAACCCTATCCTGATTCTGATTCTGACACTGACATAAAAAGCTAGAAGGTATTTTTATGATTAGGTGTCTATATGTACAAAGCATAATGAACACATACAACATTAAATTAAATGTGGCAGTGTAAAAGTAGTGAGGAAGCAAATCTAAGTCTTTAAAGTGACATATTTAGCACAAATTACCAGCCTAGCACTGGAACAACACGAGTACTAGCTTTTAAAAGCTGTTCCTTAATTTTAGAGTTGTCTTCTAATCCATATCATTATAATAATAATTTTATTTTCGACAGAAGTTAAACTTCCTAGTACTAATATATTTTGCATTCATTCTTTCTGCTCCAAACTTGTTTTTACTCTTCCAATAGTGAAGTGGATTATTGACATTGTCTCTCAAGATTTTTTTCCAGAAAAGTGGTAGCTTGTTTTAGTGATGACATGCTATCATATATCCTGAATTTTTTTCTGTCCAAAAGAAAACGCCACCCATCATGTAAAAACCTGCTACATTCTTCCCATGTTTATTGCTCCTAAATGACAGAGTGGACAAAGGAAGACAGAAACACTCTGTACACATAATACAAAAGCTGATTTTATAAAACTGTAAGAAAGAAGATTCCCTTGCTCCCTGGAAATGATATGTGCTTTAAAACAAACAAGCAAACAAACAAAAACCAACCAAACAAAACAACAACAGCAAACAATCTGTGCATTAAAGGAGAATTTTATAACTATTAACACAGCAGAAGTAAGATATGAATGAAAATTCATTACAATTGCAAGTGTGGACTGTTAAGGTTCTTCAGGCAGCAGGAAACAAAGAAAACCATAGGACTCCCAGTCCTCACTTTGGATCCATATTTGAAAAACTAATAGGAATGGAGACACTTAGGTGAGGGAGGGGATAGAATGGGAACATTTATAATTTAGATGTGAATCAAATAATACTAAACAAACAGAATAAGACTGTAACAAGATGAGGAGACTAACACTCTCTCAGCACAATCTTCCTCTCTTGAACTTGAGTTGTAGAATTCCTTTAGAAGAGCAGTCTGATAGCACTCCTAGTGAAGTGAGTGGTGGAGTGTCTGTTTAGTCACTCCTGTGACAGTTCTCGTACCTCATCTTCCCAAGACAAAATGAACTGTTCCCTCCTAGTGAAATGTGCACCAATTATTGAGATATTTGCTAAGCAGTAAATGTTGAATATTATAACTGATAATATAATGCAGATTCATTTTTAATTTTTATACAATATAGTAATAAAAGTGAGACATGGTAGCTCACACCTACAATTTCAGCATTTAGGAAGCTCAAGATGATCACTACAAGTCCAAGACCAACTCTTCACATAGCAAATTATATATATATATATATATATATATATACACATATATATAATATTACATATATATACATATACATAATACTTATACACACATATACTAATACACACACATATATACTAGTCTGTATCATTGGATATATATGGATATTATATATAATTAGTACAGTATATATATATATATATATATATATATATGTCCATATCCATACACACACACACACACACACACACACACACAATGGCACAGACTAGTATATGTGTATGTGTGTATATATTATACGTATGCATATACATATACATATACAATTGTACATTAGAACAATTTTAGGGTTGTACAAAATTCTATTTATTAATAAACGTGCTGACTTAAAATTCTATTTGACATAATATTAAAATAACCCACAGTGTTTCCTCTTCCTCTTTATTTACTTTGTCTTTTTTTGATGTTTTTCCACTTTAGACTTTTTCCTTTGTTTCTTATTGTTCCCTTTGTGTTCGATCCATTCTGTAGAGCAAACTGACCAGTAGTTCCATTCATCTTTTAAAGACACCAACCAGTTAACGACGTGGAAGAGCTGAGAAATGTAGCGTTCTCCCTCCTGTGAAATCCCTGCCACTGGTGGTGAGGACAGCTAGTACTGCACAGCAGTAGGAAGGGCAGGCTTCCCACCAGATGCTGCCGACTGCTAGCACGTGTTCTGTGCTGCCTGATTATGTTCATCATATACTGTGCCATAAACAAGGGACACAAAACTGCTGAAGTTTGGGATTTGTCATAGGACTTAGGACTACTTAGGACTATTGAAAATAGAATATACTATGTACTGAAAATAGTACTATAAATGCTACCCAAGATTCTCAGTGGTAGCATGCTTTATTAACATGTGTGGAGCTACCCAAACCTCAAAATTATTTAATAAGCTACCTTAGCAGCATAAATTCTAAAGGATGACGTGCTAATGAAAGTAAACCTACCAAGTGTGACTTAGGTTAGATAATTTCATAAAGTGCTTTCTCTTACTAAATCATTAAGAATTCTATGCAAACATACTAAGTACATGGATAAGACACATGTATGTGCATTGTCTGAAATTAAGTCATCTCTGCTACCATAATATATTTGCAAGCAAAGTCTGTGGCTTTATTCTTATCTATTTGGTTCCTTTACAATTCTTCAGTCAAACTTGATTCTTGTGTTTGCCTCCTTAATAAGTCCTTATTCTTTTTAATTTTTAATTTTATTGTTAAGGCTATATCATTTCCATTTCACTGTCCTACCTCGAAATCTTCCCATATATCTCAGCTTGCTCTCTTTTAAATTCATTGCTCTTTTATTGTTATAACTTACATGTATGTACACCTGAATACACACACGCATTCCAGCTGAAACCAAGTATTCAAATGTGAGCACAACCTATTTAATAGTGATGAACTGATGCTCCAACTGAGTTGTTCTTTGGAGGGATTCATGAACTGTATATTTTATTTTTTCTTTCCTTTCTATGAATGTAGACAGTAGACATCTCATATGTATTTAGTATGATTATGGTCATTGGATATGATAATAGTTTTAAAGAGTAAATCCACTCTAAAGCCTTTGTTTATTTAGCATGAACTGGTGTCCGAGGCCATCATCTATTTACTCAGTGTGTCTCTGTGCTCATGCTACTGCATAGTATTTTTCTTCTGATTCTAACATGAATTTAAGTACAAATTATATACATTAACTATTAAATGCAAGCTAACAAATTTAGCTGGCCCACACTTTAAAAAGAGTTAGCCAACAAAACCAGTCTTACACAGCAAACAGTACACAGACGCGTGCCATTCCTCGTGTTGGTCCACCAGAGCCAGGTGACGGAGCAGGCACAGCTGAGACAGCACACATGCAGACCCATGCTATAGGGACATCAGCTAGAACTGAGCCCCACGTTTTCTCTCTAATAGCTTTCTTGGGTTTGGAAGACACCATAGAGACTGCTGGCACTCTCGACTACCAACTCTTACAGAGAAATCACAAATTTGGCAATGGGAATTTTATTTAATAAATAATGGCTTCTGGGAGGAATGCTATTCAGCTATGTAGTACATCTTCATTCTAACAACAGAAAAATAAACAAAGATAACAAAAGTTGAGCTATTCAATTCTACATCAATATAAAAAAGTAACCCTGCACAAACCTTAACTACTAGAATGACAACCTGTGCATGATATGCCTACTGACTTTTAGACAGGATGTTAGGCCTCTACCAGGGGAATGTATGCACAGCATTATAAACACAGTAAATCAAAACAAACCAAACAAAACTCATATAGCTAGGAGCTTGGGAGCATAAGGCCCAGTGGGGGATCCACTACTGTGGTTCAGATAAATTGACATGGGATCAAACTGCATTCTAATACCTGCTATGCCTATAGACAAATGTTACTCATCATTAATCAAGACACTTTTCTCTGCAGGGAACATAGTGAGTGCAGAATCAGGGCTGCTCACAGTGTTAATACATGGTAGTTGAAAGCTTAGCCCTAAGCAGGGCATTTACACCACCCCAATGAGGCTTAGAAAACTTTAGAAGAGTGAGTGGAAGGACGACAGCAGCCGGAAGTTAAACAGATGGACGATGGGATGCTGCCTTCAGGACATGGCACAGCCGTTGCAAAGGGCAGCTTGAGTCTTCTACACTGGGCCTTCAACCAATGAACTTGTCTTTCAATAGCCAGTCACGAACTGGGGCCTGATTCCTCCCTGCTGAGCTACTGGCTACTAAACAATTCTGGTAAAGGGAGAGTCACACAGCAGTTATGGACCTAACTGTGAGACCACCATGTTCCAGTGGACATGTGCAGTCCAGAATTCACAAGTTCAGGTTAAACTCACTGCATCTGAACAAAAAGGCCTGATTGTGGAAGAGAAAACTGTAAGAAAGAGGGTAAGGAGACTCCAGGGGAGAGGGATACAAGGTGGGGGTGAGGTTAGGCAGAATGTACTATACATACATACTATGAAATTGTCAAAGAATGAATTTCATCAAGTAAAAGAGATTCCTGTGTCCTCTGATTTATATAATTCTATATTCTACTTTGCCTCCACAAGAAGCCCGTGTTCTCCTAGCATCGTTCCTACCTACTGTAACTTTGTTGCCCCTTTCATTCCATTTGCACTGGTACTAATTCATATCCCCTTGTAATGTTTTTATCCTAACCCTTTTAAAGGGTCTTGGTGTGTTGTGGGACTGGATCTGACTATGGAGATTATAGCTGTACCATGAAACAACAAACTTCTAGCCATACAGTTCTAACAGGAAGTACTACTTACAAAGTTTACTAAATATGTCTCACAAACAAAGATAAGCAAATATATGCTAAGGTAATGCATGCTGCAAGAATAAAACATTTCAAGCAAACACTGCAGAGAGAAAGCTCGCCTTAGAGAATGTACACTGTTGTTTATATCCATTCAGCAAAGCCTTGTAAATGAAATCTATGGCTTGGGCAAGACAAAGAACTTCATTAAATAGAACCAGTAAAATCTGCTAGACTAAAGACTAAAAAGTGACAGTGTACTTCAACTGTCTGGGCAAAGGTGTGCATCCCGGCACAGTGTAGCAGCTCACCTTCTAGGATGGCTGGCATCAAACAGTGTGTTGTCATCATCCTCATCATCTTGTTCTAACGGTGTCAATTCCATGTTCTCTATGTTAGTATCCAAAACACCATATCTCCTAGTTTTTCGGTTTCTTCTTCTCATCCTAGTAAACCAAAGAAAGAAAGAAATACAATTATATTAATATAGTCTTATTTTTATATGTAACTGTAAATTAAAGAAATTAGTTGGTGTTTCCTACACCCTCATTACAAAACTGATTACAATTCAGGCATATGAAAACAATAAATTTAGCATGAAGGATTACTGCTAATTCATTAGATAAATGCATGGCTATCTATTCATATGGCATCAACATTTCTCCTGTCTAGCATACACCCCTGCAGCTACAGCTGCAGCTACAGTTAGTCCTGAAATGGCCCATATGGGTCCTGGAAACAACCAATGTCCTGTGGAAGAACAGCAGTAATCTTAATTGCTGAGCCATCTCTCGAGCCCCAAGAGATAATTTCGCAGGCCTTCCTTCAGATACTAAACCTTCCTGAAGCACTCTCGTTCCAGCCTTTATCTCTTATCCTTGATGCCTTCTTATTGACAGACACAACTAAGTAATGTTATTAGCACCCAAAAGCTAGGTATTGGAAGCCCTGTACATACACTTCGATTTAAATTAGTGGCTCATAACCTAGACATATCAGAATCACCTGAGAATTTTAAAATGACTATACTTGGGGCATAAGTAACTCAAAAATTTCAGGAACAGAAACTCAGCATCACTAAGCTGGTGATTTCGGACTCAGTGATCCAAACTATGACGATGCTTTCAGCTCCTAAGAATAAAGGACGGCAAGGCCAACACTACATACAGGACATGCCGGGGGTGTTTTACAAGGACTTGTTGGAGATTAGAAACAAAACATGAAATATTTCAGGAAGTGACCATAAATGAAATTCATTTTACTTAAAATATAATTTACTCTGCCTACCATGTTAACTGATATTTAGAATATTAACTTGTGCTCCAATGGCAGAGTACTAAGAGCCCTCTCCTCAAAAGTAACTGGGAACCCTGAAAGACAAGGTGCCTGTACATTTATGCAAACATGCATAAATTAAAATCAGTGTGTGTGCCATATTACGCAATGGACACTATATTAGGTTTTTGAGTATAAAATGTGTATTCTTAGATATAAAAATTTGTAATCTATTACTACATCTAGTGAAAAATATAATTTCTACAAGTCATTTCTTACAGACCTATCTTTATATCTACCTAAAGGTGACGAAGTAAGAAACTAGTTTCAGAACACTACTTAACTTCATATACTTAACATCACATAATAAATGCTTTAACTAGAAAGAACAAGACAGTGTAAAGTATAAAGTAGCATTATACAGTAAGAAATTACATGCTAAAATTAGCAAATTACAAAGCAAAATGTGTTGACTATAAATCAACACACAGACATTTGCACACATTCTCACAAATCATATAAAACACAATACTAAGTTTTTGCTTCTATTTGGGTCTTATAGGCCATTGTCACATATCTGTCTTAATATTTTGTTTTGTTTAAAGTCCTTAAAAATTCTTCAGTCTAGGACTTTACAAGAACTTGCTGGCAGATGGGATTTAGCTTGTTCACCAAGTTAAATTTAGTCTTCTTAAAGTGCTTAACAGAAAAGCTAGCAACATTACTTTGGAAAGAAGAAAAAAGATGAAGGGAAGTAAGTAGTTCACTATTGGTCTTTTCACTTGATGAATGGTAATTAAGGTGCTACTTAGATATCTGTGGTGATTCGCACACCCTCACACAGTGAGCAAAAACTGACATAGCACAGAACTGTGGATACTGACAGTTCTACTAGAGCCTCTGTCTCTCTGGCAATTCTTTCAGTGGCTTTTCCAAATCACATGACTTCCAGGTCTATAGTTTCAGTCAACAAGGAACTTGATATCATGTGAATGAACTTACTACTCTCAGGTCATGCACAACAAATGAGCAACATGCTAGCATCCTGGATTAATTCAGCCAATGCTAAACTATAATCCAAGTCTCCACAAGCTGAATGACGATTCATCTTCAGCAAACAGATAAATGCACCTATCTAACATAGGGTGCACTGACTGAGGAATTCCAGCTTATATATCATCTGGGCAAATTCTCTCTATAGTTTACATTGTAGATTTATTTAGTAATATATGTAAATACTATTTTTCAAAAATCTCTTAAAAACAAAAACCTATTTATACATAGAGACCAAATAGTTAAGTGCTAAATATTAATTAGTCGGAGATGGAGCTTGATTAAAATAAATTTAACAATTAATATATGTATTAACTCTTATAAAAATTAAAAAAAAAACTTACAACTACTGTTAACAACCAGGAATCTTCATTGGCCTGTCCTAGGGATCCAGTGACAACAGGATATATCATCGCTAGTTGCCAAGATGTGACTCATTTTCACTACACGCATCCATTGTCATCATGAGTCACAGATCCTCCCTACACGCATGTGCTCCATCCCTTATAAAAAGCCAGTGCCTCTCTCCCTGCTCTTTCTTCCCTCCCCTCCCCGACAGGCAGTGTCAGTATACCACCCTCCCCGAATAAACTTGTCCTGTGAGATCTGTTGTACTTGTCCTGTGAGATCTGCTGTACGGTCTGACTTTGTGGCCTCCGTAGCTTAGAACATAAGAGTTATATATCCCATAAAAAATATCAACTGCTATATAAACAGTGCTATATGTAGTGGTATTTCTCATGAAAAATCAAAAGCACAAAACTTTAAAATCATTGTGATGACACAATGAACTATTTAAAATGTTAAGCATAAAATAAACTATATTTTTAATAAAGAAAATATTAAGGTAAAATGCTATTTTTTCTTTTACTATTCAGTTTACATTATTTTTCAATTGAAATCTAAATGAGGCGTTAAAACCACTCCTTATATTCTTTACTCTCATACATATAAATGTGCTAATAATTATATACATTCAGTCACTAATATGCATACTTTTCAATTAGGCATAATAAACACATATTATAACATGAAGGTGTATATTTTGTTGGTGCCTAATGAATATTAGGAGTATTATCTAAAATAAGCACAAAAGTCTGCGCTCCTGGACTGGCAGAAGGGACAGTGAAACAGTAATACACTGAGGTCCATCTAATCACAGCATAAATCATTCAAGTGGCTGTCTTAACACAGATGCAGATTTCTTAATGTCTCACTAAATATATTCAGTTGAGTCAGAACTATCTCTGTTGCAATAATATGCATCAGTCATTTATAGAATCAAAAGTACTAAAGTAAGCTTGATAAAATTTTATGTGAAAACATTTGATGCCACATAAAATAAACACAACAAAATAAAACTGCATTCTACTTTACTACTCTATGGACATGAGGACACCTGACTTGATTCATAAATTTGTTTCATTTTCTTTTAGTGGAATATGTGTCAGGGCTGCATTAAGTATTAACTAATATAAATAGCAGAAACCTTGCTTCATAATACATTCAAGCTAGAATGAGGAAATATGTAAATCATTCACACACATACGCATTCACATATGCTCTCTCTATGAGCTTAGGCATAGAACAAAGTGGACCTTGGTATATAGATACATCAGAATATATTTATATGCTTTTATCTTTAAACAAATAAAACTTTTTTATCATTACTTTGCCATAAAAGTAACAAAGAATTAATGTAGCAATTTGTAAACAAGAATTAACCTGAAGCAATTTATATAACAGTAATAAAGGAAGTAACATTAGTGACCTACTACACTTCTGCCTTCAACTAATATCCAATCAGCAATCAAACCCTGCCAACTGCGTAAGCTGACTCCTTGAGGAGAAGCATGGCTTGTTATCTCTCAAGTCCCAACAACCAAAGACTTTGAAATATTTAACAGTCACTCAAAATTACCATGAACTAACTTGCATAGATTCAAAAGCAGGTCATAAAACTCGCTTGGCTGTACCTTAAACACTTCCAATGTATAACCATCCTTCAAACACTTCCCAAATAACATGCCCTACACACAGATGATCACCTGATCACCGGTACATTCATGCTGGTTCGAAACACAAAGTCCTTCCCACGCTTCATTCTTCAAGTCCCTAAGCAGGGGCCAGGGTGAACAACGTAAAAGAACACCATACGCATATCATTTCCTTGTGAGTCAAAATGATAGGGAAACATGGTTCTGGCACTGGCACTCAACACCCCCACCCCCAAAACAACAAACACACGCAAAAAGACAGCAACAACAACAACACACACACAAAGACCACTTTGCTTTTCAGCTATATACATAAAAACCACTGGCTAAATGCAGACGTTTTGGCATACACAAAGGTCAGAGCAAAAAGCCTGTATTAAAAAAGCTCAGGACATCAAGATGTCTTGGGGAATAAAAGTGCTTCCTATAAAGAGCCTGGCAACCTGACTCCTATCCCCAGACCCCACAGCAGAAGACAGAATGAACTCCTCAGTTAACCTTTGAACTCCTCTTGTGGGCCATGATCCACATGATCTGTCTCTATCTCTGTCTCTCTCTTTTCTCTCTCTCTCCCTTGTTCCCTCCCTCTCTCGCTCACACACACACACACACACACACACACACACACACACTAACAGTAACAATGATAGTAATTATAAAACAACTAAAAAGTGAAATGCTCAAAAAGATTAGCATTATAGTACACAACTGTAGTCCCAGTGCTAAGGAGATGAAAGAAGGAAGATCAGATGGTCAAGCCCAGCCTCTACTATACAGGGAGTTAAGACCAGCCTGGGCTAAATAGTCACTCTTCTCTAGTTCTCTTTAATCTGCTCCAGTAATCCCAGGCCACACCGATGACTGACAGGCTACACTGTCTCATCACTGATATCACTGCTCCTGGACATATTTTGTCATCTTGAGAGAAGGCCACACAGCATATTTTACCCTGTATTATTTCACAATATGCACAAATATTTGGGAAAATTTCATCCCTCAGAAAATATACAATTTTTTTAAGGAGTCACACGTGTTAAATGTTTAATGCTTAATGCACTTTCATCTTTCTTGATACAAAACCAGAGCACAAATGAGACTTTCAGAGGATATCTAAACAATTAGATAGATTCTTTCAGAATGTAGAACGTCTCATCTTACCTACTGCTAGTTCTTATTCCAAGGCTTAGAACTGACAGGCACTCAGCAAGCCTTACTAAATTAATGGCAGTGACTAATGGATATAAATAGCGATTCAGGCTTTCTATCTTTATCACTGTCTAAATTGAATTTCCATCAATGACTTAATTTTATAATTGGTGGTGAAACTCATTCAGTAACTCATATTCTTAAGAAAGCAGGTAAGAAGCTGGGCATGGTAGCACACAGTTTTAACTCCAGTAGAGGCAGAGGCAGGTATGAATCTGAGCTTAACACTGCCTTACTCTAGTATCAAGTACTAGGCCATCTAGGCTGGCAGAGTGAGACTCCAGATAGATATAGATAGATCGATGGATGGATGAATAGATGGATGGATAGATGGACGGACAGACGGATGGATGGATAGATAGATAGACAGACAGATGGATAGATGGATAGTTGGATGGGTGGATAGCAGACAGAAATAAAAAGGAATTAGACAAACAAGGCAATGTATAGCAGTAGTAGTTGATTTAAAATACAGCCATTCTTTGACTATATCAAACCAAGAAAATCTTTGAAGGATGGAAGGTAGGTTAACATAGCGTACTAAATTATTTTCAGTTTAGCACAGTAATGAAGATCAATACTAAAGTTATCTTTTTCAACTTATAGTTTTAAAAAGTAAACATTCACCAAAACTCGTATTTTACACAGAAACATTACCAACTTTATTTTTTTTTCATAAATCTGCTGGCCATTTCCGTGCACACTATCACCCTAAATAAGGTATATTTGTTAAAAGAGACTGTAGTTACGGGACATGTTAGGTTCAGGCAGAGCTGGATTTATGTGCTCCAGATAAACCACTTAACCTTGTTCATGATCACTTGCCTCCAGAAGGGTATCGCCTACGTTGAGGATTTTTGCAAGAATTAAAATAGAAAATGTACTTGTATTATGTGACATAGTATATGACACATATCAGTCAGGGATTAATACTGACTAGCTTATGCACATGACAGGTAAAAATCTCAAAAGGAGTGTTTTAGTTACAAAGTCAGGTTCTTTGAAGGAAGCCTCATATTAGCTTTAAAGGTTCCAGTAAATGGTTAAAGTTATATTAATGCTGTGCAGTTTCTGTATGCTAAGTATTAATAGGGCCCAGGCATAAATTTTATAATTCTATTTTAGTTGCAGTATGATAATTATACATACATATGGTCCCTATCATCCAAAGAAGCCAAAGTGGAAAGGTAAGAAGGGACCATTCGCAAAGAGGGAGACAGTGAGCAGGGGGCTGCACTTTCCAATTATCCGGGACTGTTGGATGAATGTCCCTGTGCTCTTCCAGGCTCTGAGTGCCACAGGGACAGTAATGCTGATTTATTTCAAAAGGATACTCTGATTGCCCAGTGTGAATAAATATTGACTGGCTGAATGAGGACAATCAATACTAAATTGTTTCCCACGGCCACCACTTCAAAGAATTCTATTTCATAGAGTTGTAACTGGAGACACCGAGGAACTTCCCAAAGAAGGAAAGGTAGCTGCATTACAATGAAAAGACATGACACAGCATGAACGGGGGTGGGGGTGGGGGAATGGGGGGGGAATGTTTGCTTTAAGACAAGAGCAATTAATCATAAGTTTAGAATAGTCTTTTTTATATCATCAACAATCAACATATACCCTTAAAATTGCAATAACTGTCTATAGTTGTTTTCTGGCCTTACACAGTTTACTCTAGAAGAAAGTCCTACAAAGAAGAAAACATTAAGTAGTAATTTAGTATTTCTTTTTCTATCAGCAAGTAGCAATTACCCTTTAAGTTTATCCTCACCATTTACCTATTCAGCGACATAAAGCAATGGGCAGACAGTAAAGAACGGAACAGACAAAAAGCACTTTCAGCGAGAGGCTGTATCCATCACACGGAGTTTCCTTTGCTCCTACAGCACACCAGTGATGTAGTTAAGCTCCTCTACGGAAAGAACGCCATTGCTTGGAACAATTCTATACTACCAGAGTAAGTTATTTCTATCCAAATATTTGTGATGCCGAGTTAGAGTACGACAAAATATTTTCAAAGTCTGGTGGAGTTTGATATACAGTAAAATTTTACAATGAAAACAATCAGTTTCACCCATATCATCAGTTGTAGAAATGATCTGGGAATTCACTCCCTTGGCGCAAATAAGCAGCCCTGGTTCTCTGCCGCACAGATTTTGGGAAAGGCGCCAAAGTGAGCAAGCACCATACTGAGGATAAAGGGCACAGTCTGGGAGGAAGGAGGCGGAGTTCTAGATAGACTGGATTTAGTCAGCATCAATCATGCCATGGAAGGTAGAGAGCCAACTAAATGAAGAATTTGGACCATACCCATGTGTTAGATGCTGCCTGGAGCGTGAGGTTTTTATCAGCTGCAGTTCTGAATCTGGCGCTTCTCATACAACAGGGCATGGAATCATCCGAGGGAACCAGAAAGGGCCGAGTCCTTTCAAGTTGTATAGAAATGAACACAGAAAAGCAACAGCAGGAACCGTTTATATGGAAGATTACAATAAGGCAGAATAAAACTATAAACACAAAAACGAGAAGCGTATCAAGAAAATGATCAGTAAACCGTGCTTTCTATGCACCAAGGACAATACCATCCTTACAGGCATTATGCACAGTATTACAGAAAAATTGCATGGTGAAAATGATTTAATTTTCCTTTAAGATTTCTAAACATCAAGAAGTGCCACTTGGGTGTTAATGGCTTTTAATAACTTCTGAACACTAACTTCTGAGTGACAAAGTGGGTGTGGACTTTTTGAACTTTGCAAATCAACAACTTCTAGCTCAGTGATATAGCTTATTTGAGGGGCTTTCAAATGCTTTGTATTCCTTTACAGTCTTAAAACTTATTAAGGGCTCCAGGAGGCTATGTATGTGAATTCCAACCTATTATCAATGAAACCTCAACAAAGAAAATACTTGATTTAAAGACTTACTCTTAAGTTAACTGTCCATAAAGCCAGAAATAGTAAAAAGTGACTTTCTTCAAAATCTATTTAACATTTGGTCTAAACCCCGTATAAAAATAAAAGCAAGTTGGGTGGTGGTGGCGCACGCCTGTAATCCCAGCACTTGGGAAGCAGAGGCAGGCGGATTTTTAAGTTGAGGCCAGCCTGGACTACAGAGTGAGTTCCAGGACAGCCAGGGCTACACAGAGAAACCCTGTCTCAAAAAAACCAAATAAATAAATAAATAAAAATAAAAGCTGGGGTGGGGAGGTAGGGGGGGTAGGGGGGAGGAAACCCTATATTTTTAAATGTGTGTCCGCACCCAATCATTTGTCATATTTGCTTAATGGATACAAAGAAAATCCATATCAACTTGCAAAAGAAGGGAGCACTTTAATACCCTTTTCTGATTCTTTTTTAAGAATATATATACAACACTAAAATTTGACAGGATGTATTTTCTTCATATCAGTTTCAGCGTAGAATTTCAAGCCTTACCAGTAAATATTTTGTATTTTATACACTTGTAAGATAATGTATTACTTGGAAAACAGCTGTGATACTGTTGCTATGTTTTCAAGCCTTACCAGTAAATATTTTATATTTTATACACTTGAAAGATAATGTATTACTTGGAAAACAGCTGTAATAGTGTCACTAAGTAAGATGTGTAGAAGAAACAAATTCTGTAAGACTCTTTGGGCCACATAGTCAGAAACACTGTACCTTTTTAATTAACCACTTAAGACAAGTCACGTTGATTTTCCATTCACAAGTACTTTTTATAAAAAACTAAATTTCATTTTGAGGATTTAAAGACATATTAAATAATGGTAGTTATGGAGGGAAATCGAGAAGTAATTTGGAAAACAGGAAATAAACAAGTCAGTACAAATCTCATAAATACCATCTGCTCTTATTTTAGGGAAAGGGAAACCATTAGCTTTTCCACAGCTGTTCTCTTGGCTAGCTACTTCTGGTGGGGGTCTTCCTCTATTTGACACTCTCCAGAGATGTGGTACCCAACTAACTGAGTGCAACCTATCTTTGGGACAGATTAAGGGCACCATCTAAGAAACACAATTGGCAAGTTTTGCAAAAGTGAAACCTCCATCTGGTTTGTTTTGCGCTACTTTTATGGTACCCTGACTCACAAGTAAGAGTGCATTCGAACAGGCAAAACGCTGACCTGTCAGCTACACCAACTGCGTAGTAGTAAGAGAAGTATTGCACAACAGTGTAATCAAAATTTCAGGGGACAGGAGAGCACTTCTACTTCTGGGTATGAGGCACGCCTCAGAGAGGTTACTTATTTACAAAACGGCTTGTGTCACCAGCTAAGGTAGCACAGGCCATTAAGACAGCCAACCAGATGGTCTCAGATTCCAGTCTCTGATGCTGAGGGCGGGGAAGAGGGTGAGTGAAGCTCAGGTCACAGACTTTCTCCCGGTTTCACCGAGCGGGTCACCTGTCAGCCGGCTCTAGGCCGCAGGGGGTGCCCATCGAGGCTGTGCCTCACCTGACGGTCCTGACCACGAAGTACACCAGCACCGCGGCGCTCACCACCATCAACACGGTCAGGGCCCGCTGGGTCATGGGCCTGTCGCTAGGATTGGGACTCACGGCCAGGCTGCCACCCAGGGAGCCTTCTCCGGCCTTCCCTTCAAGGCCGTCCGCCTCAGACCCCGCCCCGGGGATGCTGCCATTGTGGCTCTCCGCGCTGGGCGGCCGGGCTGCTTCAGCCTGCGCTTGGCCACGCGGCTGGGCCGCGGTAGGGCCGGGAGGCAGCGGCGACAGCGTGCGCGGCCGGGGCTCGAGAGACTTGGACTCCTGCACCGTCGACGGTACCGGCCCGGACCCGCTCAGCACGGGCAGCAACAGCAGGACGAAGGCCGGAGCCAGGAAGTGGCAAGGCCCGGAGCAGCCGCGCAGGGTCGGCATGGTCTCCACGCCGGCCTCTCAGCACGCCGCAGCCGCCGGGCCGGCCTCCCGGTCCGCAGCGCCGACCATGGGCGCGCCGGAACCGCAGAGCCGACTCTCCGGCGGAGAGCCGGTGGCTGAGACTGCGCCGGGAGGTTTCGGCAGCGGCGGCCTGCCGGGACAACCGGAAGTTCGTACATCTCCGCAGCCACTGCTGCTACGGACGCCTCCGGTTGCTAATATGTAGGGGCGGGCTGCGCTCAGTGACGTCAGAGGTTCGGAGCTATTGCGCACGCGCAGCTGTGGTTCATTCCGGGCGGTCCAATCGAGATTGTCCATTTTTCAAGAGAGTGCCTAATAGTGAAAAAGCTAGGCTAGAATGGGTAACCTGAACAATTGCGCCATCAGTTCTTTCCAAGAGGGGGAAACGGGAGCAATAGGAAACTCGGTTTAATTTCCTTGATGTCAAACTTCATAACCACATCTAATCAGTAAATACTTGGTCTCAGTTCCCTTAGGAGAATTAAAAACTAAAGAGAGCTTTTCCTAGCTTTAAGAGTATCGACTTTTCTTGAAACCCTTTTCTTTAGAAAATGTAGTGTTGTTTGTTCAGGTTCTCCCCCCCCCTTTGAAATGTAAATATTTGTAAAAACCCTCTTGTCAATTTCCAGGGACCTACAGTCATCCTTTTGAAATATAACCAACAAGAAAATAGTGTCCCTGTTTACAAGGTTTTCCTATGGGCTGCCTCAAGCTGCAAAACTACCCCTGAACTCATAGAAGACAGAAAATTTGCATATTAACTTAGCAAACACATGGGACTGTGATCCACCTACTCAATTTTACTTTACAGAACTTGAACTCAAAGTTTTGTTCTCTTATATTTGAATAATGATGCCTTTATCTAAGATTTCCATCAAGTAACATTAAAAAAAGAGCAGACAAGCATTGGGGTATTGGTTGTGTATACATATGGTTAGCTCTTTATTGAGATGTCTTTCAGTCTTTATTATAAACAGATTTTTGACGTTTTTGCAAACATCTGTCAAGAGTCAGCTGTTTAAGGGTCTGGAACTGCAATTTAGTCCATGTCCTGGCAGCTATCAGGATCAGTCTGAAGACATTGCAGTAGCTACCTTTAGAGGCCCTCTAAAATCATAGCTGAACACATGCTCTAGACACCCGGCACCAGTCTTAAAATGCAGAATGATGCAAGACAAGTATCTGCGAATTCTACTTAATTTTGCAGCTATTTTCAACCAAGAACTGAAGTATTTCCCTTGTGAGAGCTAACGAAACTTCATTTTATGCTAAGCATCCAACTTGGTACCCACTAGCCATTTCTCTCTGACTCCATTCCCCTGAAGATAAGTTCCCAGGAACCTTGACTCAGTGACCACACACAGACACGAACAGCCATGACATTTATGATATGACTAGCTGCTTTTTTAATTGTTCAATTTGCTTATACAGATACCCAAAGATGGTTTACCTTACCCAATTAAGCTTGGCAGAACAGCCCAGTTTTTTGGTTACTTGCACAAATATTGAAGATCTTGTGGTTTTGCCTTTAAGAAACCCTTCCCCACACCACTCCTCACAACATGCCTGAGCTTGGGCTTTAAGACTATTGCCCTGATAGCAGATAATCAATACATCTTTTAATTATAGTTTAATTGACTCTATGCTATTTCTCCAGGGGTCAAAATACTCCATAAAAATCTCTTTGCCAACAAGAGATCTCTGGTTGATACAAACACAATCCTTCATTCCCATGAGGCATTGTGCTATAATTTGTGCAAATATACTGACATTTACCCACAAGTCTGCTGTAGTCAGTATAGACATTCTTGTAATATCTGTGTTTGTTTGTTTGTTTTGTTTTTGGCTGTTTTAAGTAGATTGTTGAGCTCACGTTTTTGAGCCACCAGGAGATAGTCTTCTGTGTTGTCCCCAGATTTTGCAATATTGGGCACAGTGGTTTCCTCTATATTATCTTTCCTTGATGAATTCTTTGTCACTATTGGAGCTGGATAAACCATAAAATGATCAAAGGTAGAGTCATCACAACTGTGATGGTTTGTATAGGTTTGGCCCCTATAGACTCATGTGTTTGAATGCTTGACCTTAGGGAGTAGCATTATTAGGAGGTGTGGCCTTATTGGAGTAGATATGGCCTTATTAGAGGAAGTGTTATGTTACTGTGAGGGCAAGCTTCAAGGTACATTATCTTGTTTTATCAAAAATACACCATTATCGTTCTTAATTTACAACTAAGAAAACTGAGAATATAATTTTGCTAAAACACATGTGACTAGTCATATTGCTAAATACAGACCCCTTGTGGTTCCAGAAACCAGATTATTTACTACTTTGTTATTATATTTGCCTAATTAAGTATGCATATGGCTTGATTCTAGCTTATTGTCTCAATCTGCTGTTCCTGGGATAACAGACCATAACCAGTAATCATAAAATCATAGTGGCATAAACCAAGTAAACATTTCTCTTTCATATATGTGTGATTAAAATCTTGTCAGTTATCTCAGCCTAAACATGTCTGTGCTTGGTTCGAGGCTACCTGTTTAATTCATTTATACCAGATAACTTCTTATTTTCTTCCAGGATCAGAGTGCTGAAGATATCATATCCTTTTCAAGGGTAGTATCAAGTAGAAGGATAGTGAACAGACACAAAGAGGAGCAATCTGTTTGTTTGTTTGTTTGTTTGTTTTCAATGAGGAAAATAAAAGTTAACATAAAAGAGAAATCACAACTGATGCTGTTGACTGTACTTGTTCATTGATAGCTGGTACAGTTAACATGAATGTATATAGTTTTTGAGGAATCTCTGGAGTTCAGCATTTTAAAGGACATGCTTGGGTCTCCAATGCAGCTATGATTATGTCAGTAGAGAAAACATAAATTTGATATTGACAGACATACCATTGTCAGATGAATCATTGATAGAAAAAATGTTTAATAATTATTCTCCAAGTCAAATTCTCCATGCCTGTGTATTAATGGTGAGGTTCAATGTTACTGATCATGTGTTACTCCTATACCTGATGGAAAGAACATCACATATTCATACTGTTTTTTAAAAACATTTTAAATTTTTATTTTTTAACATGGTGTGTGTGTGTGTGTGTGTGTGTGTGTGTGTGTGTGTTGTACAAGAGAATGGGGGCATTAATTCTCTCTGTATCTGACACTGCACACCTTGACCTTCTGGGTTTGAGCAGTCTATTAGCCCAGGTCCACAAAGTTCTGTATTTGTCTCATGTTCTCCTTGCTGGACTGTTGAAATGTGTCCTGTCTGGAGGATAGCATTCGATGGCAATACCCTGTCCCATTCTCTGTTTTTATTTGCTTTACTTGATCTTCGATGATGTCCCTTGAGGCAGTAATCCATGTTTTCTCTTTTGGAAAGTTACTTATTCTCAGAACTTTGACTCTGTTTCCCTGCATCAACAATGACAAGGAAGCCAACAGAAGATTACCTGTACAAGAATGACAACAGTCCAATTTCCATCTCTGCCATGTCTTCCCTTCAATCAGAAGGTCATCCCCATTTAGTTCACAGTAGGCATTTTCCCATAAGATAAATGAATGACCTTCACAAAGATAAAAATCAATAATCCACTGAATAAAACAGGTAAAGAACACAGAACTTTCTGGTAATGGTCTAGCAGAATGTTAGAACTAGAAGGTAAAGACATAATGGAAATTTCACAGAAAGAATTAAAAACAATAAGGAGAAAAGAATACTGCTTGAATTGAAAAAGCATTGCCAAACAGGAACATGAACAGTATCTAAAAAGATGGAAACACCACAAATGGGCTTTGGCTCTTATGAAGAATAAATAAGGAAACATCACAATTGTTGGTTTTTCCACACAGTTTGGTGACCTGCAACCCATGCAAATCACCTGTATGCCTGCCCCTCGGACCACGGGCCACAGCAGAGAAGCGGCAGAGAGGCCAGGGAGATGTGGACCTCCACAATGAGAGATTAGACCAGACAGTTCCACGTGGCTTTATTTAAGATGGGGTACAGGTGAGCGGGCGGGAAGAAGGCAGGGAATGAAGAAAAAGAGAGAGGGGGGAAGAAACGCTACCCTTTTATATGGGTGGTAATGTAAATTACAGGTAAAAAGGTAGGCCCATTGAATTCTGGGTACATGGTGGCCATTGCCTTGGTAACAGGCCTATGCTTGTGGTGCGGTGGGTGCTAGTTGTCACCTATATGACATCACAGGTCTCAGAACCAACAACAATTATTCTGTGTCTTTGTAGAACAATGTATACAGGGAAGAAACCTATAGTTAAGTCATAGCTCTCTGCTTCCATGATGGATAGAATCCAATGTGCTTTGAGGCAGCAAAATCCACTGGGATTTGTCCACATGTCCCTCAGATCTTTGCAGAGAAATAGTCAGGACAACGACAGATTCATTTTACTAGAGCCTAAAACCTAGCCTCAACAGAGCTCTTAGAAGAAATGGAGCTAGGAGATTGATAGCTATCAATTCGGTGGGAGTTTGAGATCTCCAGACAACAGTTCTATAGGAATTGTGGCATTTATTTAAATAATGAAATGATCTAAGAAAAATAAGGAGGGTGACATTCCTGCAATTGTAGAAAAAAACTATGGTTAAATAAAAACTACTTGAAGTGCCCAAGAGAAGAATAGAGGTAGTAAATTAAACAGTTTTAAAAACTGATGGGTAGGAAATTTGAAACCACACAGACACAATCCCCAGCCCTAGGCCAAAAAGCCTGCATAGGGAGAAAGCCTGAGATGAAGTCTGCATTGTGTCACATGGCACAGTCAGGACATAGCGCTCCTGAGATGACCCCAGACGCAGAGACACCCCAGGCACTACTAAAATGAACAACAAAGTGGAAAAGAAAGAGAAACAGAAGGATGTGCACACAGTGAAGAGAAGTAAAACTGAAGACCGGAGAGTAATGAGGAACATCCTGATTTGAGTGGCCAGCAGACACTTAAGATCATGGTAAAGTCTGAGAACCATGGTCCTGCAAGAGCACAGGTCCTTTACCCCCAAAGGCCAAGCAAATGCCCTGGACTGGGCTGGTGCCCTGGCCTGGGGCCATGTTGATGTCAGAGGGTTGTGCAGAGTTGGCCCCACCCCTTGCCAGAACCTCTTGGGAGAGCTGGTCTCACCGGAAAGATGGCCCTGTTCCTCACAGCTGCAGTACTAGAGCTGGCCCTGGTGGCAGGCAAGGGGATTTGCATTTGAGCTAGCCCTGAGGGCCTGAGTGCTGGAGAGCTGGCCGAGCCCCTCCTCTGCTGCAGCTCTTGTGAGAAAGAGCCTTAGCATCACAATAGAGCTGCCTCTGGTGACAGGTGCGGGTGAGCCCACCCCCAAGGACCTGAGATCTGAAGAGCTTGCCCTGTTCTTTGCTGTCTGTGGCACTGAATAAGTTAGCTAGGACAGTGCTAGAGAACTGTCTCTGGTGTTGTGTGTGCAGGAGGGCTGGTGAACTGACCAACTCGGCTACCAAGCAGGCTCAGATCCAGGCCTTTGAGTTGGCTCACTCAACATCTACCAGGTCTGTGAACCAGTTGGAGTGCATGAAGGTATAAGACCTACAGATACAATGTGGGAGGATCTGCATGACCCAGAGAAACAACAGGATCCCCGTGAAGGTCTAGTATTGATAGTGTAGCAGAAGCCAGAGACCTTGAGCCAGAATAAGGACTCAATGCAATGAACATTTGTTAGTAAGGAAGTTGACAAAAGGTATTCTGTGGACACATTGTGACATAATACAGCTTCCACAGTGAGATTTTTCTTGGGGGCGGGGAGGGGGGCGGGAAGTGCATGTTTCAACAGATGGGTTCAAAGGGAGAGGGAGATGAGGGAGATTGGGGTGTATGATGCTAAATTCCCAAAGAATCAATACAAAGTTAAATTTAAAAAATACATCAGTGTTACTCTGCCTAATAGATTTTTACAACCTTTGGGCTTTGTAAAACAGAAATGTCCACATATATATTGCTAGCCACTCTGAACTTACAGGTGGCATTTTTGTGCCTAAGAGAATGTCTTATACATGGTCATCATTCCTCAAGTATTTACTGAGTTGAATGAAAATAAAGTTAATTTATGATTTAAAAAAATGAGAAAAGTATAACTGCAAGCTTCAGAAAAGTCAGAGCTTAGTGTGCTAGAGAAATGAAAACAGATCCTTATTTACAAGCATCAGAGTCACATGTGACACTGAAAATCAGAAAAACCTGCAAGCACAAATGAATCAGCATAAATGAGTCAGCATGTTCTCTCAGAAGAACAGGCAGGCAAAGAGACTGAATTCAACAGCATTGTGGAAATGGCAAAAGACACCAACTGATAACAGTTTTGAAATCCAGATCCCAAGTTCCCCAGACTAACATGGAAATGGTGATAAAATTAAAGATATTTCTAGGAGATTTCAGTATGAGAAACTTCCATTTCAGCAGATAATATGACAACAAATGCTACAGACTGTTTTTCAGACTGTGTGCAAAGTTGGAAATTAATGGAAGGTAAAGGCAGCAACTGAAAATGGAAACTGTAGAAAGGTAGAAACAGGGTAGAAAAGACCTGCTTTTAACTCTCTACCTATTGTTGAAAAGAACTAAAACATTAAACGAAATAATATTACCCAGCTACATTTATTGAACATCAAAGTAAACTATGGTCACAGCACACAGGAGATGGTTTCAGCCCATCTGAAATAAATGAAGAAGGAAATGTAGAATGACAAACATTCACTGAGGAACACGGTATTTGCCTGTTTAGTTACTCACCTCCTTCTAACACTTTCACATCATCACATGTAAAGCCTGAAGTGGTACATGAGAAACATGAAATCCCAAACACTGAAGTAGAATATTTATGCCATATAGTATTAAAGTAATAAAGGATATTGTTACATGTCCAGAAGACAGACAAAAAAATGAAAACAGGCATGTCTAAGAAAAGTCAATCTGTATAACTGCAAATAAAAACATCTTTGTAAGACATTACTAACAGTAGATCAGGAAAAAAAATGGAATCTTACCAAAACACACACACACAAATAGTAAAGAAAATGTATTATGTAAAATATAACCTACTTCCACTCTTGTGAGAATTTCCAGAATCCCAATACTCTATAGACCAAACATTATACACATAATTTTGTTATATATAGCAATGTAGTTTATATAACGTTTTATATTTATAAACACATTATTATATATATATATATGTATATATATATATGTTTAATATGTTGTCTAAAAATACATCTAGGTTTGACATACCAAAACACCCACCTTTATTTGTGACACCATATTAAATATACTCCTTATTTTTTGTCTCATTTTTATTGAGTATTGCTTTGTTGAGGCCAAATCTCAGTTTGAAGTCTGCCTAGGAACTGAACTCAGTATATCTTAAAAGGAACTCATCCTTCTGCTTCTCTCTCTAGGTACTGGGTTGGTATAATATCATTTTCTTTTCTTTTCTTTTCTTTCTTTCTTTTTTTTGTATTGTTTGTTTTTTGTTTGTTTGTTTTTTTGTTTTTCGAGACAGAGTTTCTCTGTGTCGTCCTGGATATCCTGGAACTCACTCTGTAGACCAGGCTGGCCTGAAACTCAGAAATCTGCCTACCTCTGCCTCCCAAGTGATATCATTTTCTTGATATGCCTTTCAACACTTGTGCTATCTAATTATTCCTAAATTAATTGTATAATGTTGTTCTCATTAAGAGTATTGCTAAGTCTGCCTCCCTTTTTAAAAATTGGATATTTTAATTATTTACATTTCAAATATTATCCCTTTTCCTTGTTTACCCCTCTATAACCTCCCTGCCCCTGCTTCTATGAGGGTGGTCCCCACCCTCGTACCCACTCCTGCTTCACTGCCCTAGCATTCCTCTACACTGGGTTATTAAGTCTTCACAGGACCAAGGGCCTTCCCTCCCATTGATGCCAGATAAGGCCCCTTCAAGTCCTTCACTCCTTCTCCTAACTCCTCCATTGGGGTCCCTGTGCTCAGTCAAATGGTTGGCTGCAAGCATCTGCATATGTATTAGTCAGGATCTGGTCTGCCTCTCTTACAGACTTAAAACTCTAAAGTCTCCTTCTCCTTCGGTTTAAAACTCAAGTACCTAGAACAGGGGCAGCTATTACATAGCAAATAGGATTATTTATTTATTGATTGACTGATTGACTGATTCATTCATTCATATTTTGATGCATTCTGTAATCTATACTGGGTTGGTAACTCATTGTGTAAGTCAAACATGTCTTTAACTTAACAATTCTCCTGACTCAGCCTCCCAAGAGCTGAAGTTAGAGGAATGAGCCACCACTCCCAATTCAAAGAGCAAATAGGCCTCGGGAACTCACCCCCAACCTACAGAACAATAGTTGTAGAAGTCCACTGGAGACCATAGCCAAAACATGAGCAGGAACACAAGAATCAGACAGGCTTAGAGTAGTATGGCTTCCAAGATTGCTCCTATTACTTCAGGAGGTCAAGTCTTTGAAAGGAAGATAGTGATAACAAATATGCAATTCTGTGGAGTGATTTAGTGTACTGAAATTAAGAAACAGTAGGTAGACTGGCAATGAGTGTTAACGTGGACACTATAAGCTTTGGGAAGAAAAACACTGAGACTTAATTACACAAGTACGTTGTGACTAACTGCATGTCTTTTCTATACATCAATCTTCTTAGCATCTGTACCACTTGGAGTATTTAAAGAAGAAACAAGCATCCATCTCTAGTGTCACAAGCTTGTAATCCTGGCCACTAGGCTGAGGCAAGAGATCAAAAAAGTTTCAAGCAATCTGTAAACTACAGAAGACTTCAGTGAGAGGGAGAGGGAGAGGGGGAAGGGGAGGGGGAAGGAGGGGAAGAGGGAAGGGGAGAGGGAGAGGGAGATGGAGAGATTGGTTTTCTCTCAGTGTTAACTTGAATCACAGGCCATGGGTCCTATAATCTGTTAACAGTCATGTCTGCAGCTATATTCTGTAGGACATAAACAGTAAGTTAGGGTTTAGAGTTTCATGTTTAGATATGGTATAAAATTTATGTTTTAGAGAAACTCATCAAGGCAATTGGATATAAAAATATTTGAAAACAGATTTTTCTATTCCCTAATAGATATTGAACACATACATTCTGCTTTACAAACTTTGGGAAAGAAATTAATTCGAAAATGAGCCAACCTTACAAATTAGATCTAAACAAAAAGAACTGGCCACGATTAATGCATAAGTAGTCATTTAGTATACTGTCACCTGCTGAGCTAAATGGCTACTGGTTCTCTTTCATTTTCTGGGTCTGTGCAAACTGTATGAGCACCAAGGGCCCACGGGAGGCCGAGGAAATCTCCATGAAGATTCTGTCTGGATTTCTCTCATAGTGGACTCAACAAAAATTTGCTCCATCAACTCGGATATCTCCAAATATGATTGGATAAAGAAAGAAAGGAAAGGATAAAAAGCTAATGTGAAGGAAAGGAGAAAGATACAAATTGAAATGAGAACTGACTAGAGATACTTAATGATTAGAGTGCACAATTGGTTTAGCTTCCCTTCATCATATATATATATATATATATATATATGTATATGTATATGTATATACACACATATACATATATGTATACACACACACACACACACACACATATAATTGTACATAAATACAGCACATTAAGGAAGCTGTACTACCAAGCCCCAACCCCATAGTTAGATTTAAAACAAGCATATTTCATTTTGATGTAATTATTTTTAAAGAACAATAGTGTATAATTATACATTAATTTACATATGAAGAGGTAGAAAACCTCTAATTTTAAAATTAAAACCTTTATGTTGCAAAATAAATAATTTTTGGAATATAGCATTCTAGGTATTTTTATTATATATAAATTTCAGATGCTTGTTACAGTTTCTCATAACATACTTCTGAGCATATATAAAAGTGAATCTTAGTAGAATATAAGAATTTAGCTGTAAAATAAATTTCTAGAGGCCTAATTCATCACATAATGATTATAATTAATAGGAAATGTGTTGCTTGTCTCAAATAGGAGAAATTAAGAATTAACACTGCACACATGCATACAATGGTATCAAAGACAGCATATCAATTAGTTTAATTGTGGTAATCTCCAACTAAGTTCTATACACACAAGAAAATCTCTTCACATTGTACTTACTAAATTCATAATTTTAACGTGTAAATTCTGTTCCAGTGAAGATAGAGAAAGTGAATGTATAAAAGTGTGAAACATTTCTCATCAAGACATTTTTATGTCAATTTACATTAAACTTGACCCTAAGGCAATATTCTCAAAACACATAGCAGTGTCCCATGAGTGAAATTTTTATGTTTCTAAATGCTGTTGCTCTAAATATTTATAAATTTAAAGATAACTTTCTTTGATTGAGAAGGTTTATAAATGACGTTGCTTCTTGAAACAATTTTGAGGAAATTGAATGCAACTTGAATTTAATTTAGAATGTCAGTGTACTTGAACTGAGAAAGCTAGGAAGTTTATTTTGCAAAGCAAAATGGAATGAAAGTCTTTTTCATAACTGCAGTGAAGAGGCATTTCCAGGCATGTAGTATTATTGGAGAAGGCGTTTCTTTCCAGGAAATATAATCTCATTCTGGGAAAGAACTTTATGGACTGCTATTCTGAAACAACAGTATTGAATGTTTGCAAATTATGGCTTCTTGGATTATTCAAACTATAGCAAAAGTATTGGCGTGACCCAAGAACTGGAGCATTTGCCTTTCAAATGTGAGTCCCTGGGGACCATTTTCAACAAAGCATAAATAAATAAATAAATAAATAAATATATAAAAAGACAAATTACAGCAAAGCATTAGAACCTCATTTCAGGCATTAGAGAATACTTTCTTACTGTTATTGTTCAAAGTAAACCTGTTAAAGGTAAAATGAATAACTTGGAAGGATTTAAAATTCAGATTTTAGATAACTCTGATTAAATCCATTGCACTATAAAACCATTGTTTTATAGTTTGATATATGTTTGATATAAGATACAAAAAATTTTTAAATTAAAAAATCTGATAATTTTTAAAAATGTGTTTATAATTAAAGAAAATTATATTTGATGTGTTTTAAGTCCAATTAGGAGCTGCTGGTGGCCACTGAAATATGTATGACAGCGATTGTAACTCTGCACATATCTTGACAGGCTGGTAATTATGGTGGTTCATATGTGTTGCAGATCAATAGGACTGTTTAATTCTTTTTATCCCTTGGCAGTTTGCAAAGTATGGTAAGCAAAATGCCTGACAAATGCTCATGAGATAGTGAAGGCAAAGAAACTCATTCACTGTTAGTGGAAATGCAGGTAAGTGCAGCTGTTTTACTAATTAGTAGGGAGCTTCACTCAAAAAACAAACAAAACTAAACTAAACAAAAACCAAAAACTAACTGAAAATAAATTTACCATATGATCCAACTATACCACTCCCTGGCATATGCCCAAAGCACTCTACACCTTCTGCAGAGTCTTGCTCAACAGTATTCACTCTTACCTCATTCACGATAGACAGTAAATGGAAGCATGCTAAACGTCCTTCAACGGATGACTGAAATGTGCTGCATACAAACAGCGGAGTGCCATTCAGCTCTAAGGGAACGTGAAATCATGAGATCTTCAGTAAATAGATGGACATGAAAACATGATGTCGAACGGGATAAACCCAGAGACAGCAAGACAAACGCCACGTTTCTGCCTTACCCATGATTCCTAGCTCCAAATCCTTCCATGTCAGCATAAATCATGGAGTAATCACAGAAATCTGGAAAGTATAAAGGGACCACAGGCGGTGGAGAGGTTTATAAGGGGAATAATACAATACAGGCAATAAGACTTTAAAAATGAAGGGACAGAAGCCGGGCCGTGGTGGTACACGCCTTTAATCCCAGCACTTGGGAGGCAGAGGCAGGCGGATTTCTGAGTTCGAGGCCAGGCTGGTCTACAGAGTGAGTTCCAGGACAGTCAGGGCTACACAGAGAAACCCTGTCTCAAAACAAAAAATAAAACAAAACAACAACAACAGAAAAAAACCAGAACAACAAAAATGAAGGGATGAGTAAGGCATGTCTACTGGGAAGAAGGAAGGGAGGTGAGTACAAAAGGAAAAGGAGGAATTAGGGACAAATAACATCAAGGTTGTGTTAAGAACTCATGTTATTTATTTTTACCAAAAATCATACATAATACCTTTAAGTAAATGCACACACACACACACACACACACACACACACGCGCGCGCGCGTACAGGTACCTGTACATGTACTGTATATATGTTGAAGCAAAACTACTTGGGCTGGCCTGGCAGTGCTTCCCACTAGAGCTGTAGAACTACAAAATTCCCAGTGTCAGGTATGAGAACCCTACTTTCAAATGGTGGTCCGGTTAGTCTCTGTGACTCCAAAAACAAAAACGAAAAAGAAATACAGTTTAGATATCAGCCTTGGTTGCATCCTGGGGGTTGAAGATGGGTCCCTACTACCCTACTACTATTGACATTGCATTCTTAGGCTGTAGACTCAGATCAGTTTTTTTTTTTTTTTTTTTTTTTTTTTTTTTTTTTTTTAGCCACTTAAATTAACCACTTCATGTTTGTCCGGTCATCATTACAGAGCCAGTAAAGGGCTGCATAAAAATAAGGCTTCTTGTTCTGTTTCTACAGGGGATTGTCAGCACCCTCTATCAGCACAGGAGGAAGGTTTATAAACTCTGCCATCTATTCTGAGACAATGGAAGTTGTATCTGTAATAAAGAAATACAATACAGGAGACTTGGAGACTAGTGTGGTGGCCAACTACTTTCGCAGTTTGTTTTATAGAAAGTTAATCCTATCATAGCCAACTCTTCTCTATGTACCTCCATAGTTCAAAGATTTTTTTCTAGTTTTGTGCTTTTTAAATGGAGATTAAAATGATAGCATGCTAGTCATTTCTTTCTTTCTAACCCGAGGCAAAGATTGTCCCCAATCTACCTGCCCCACTGAAGTTAATTTCTACATATCCAAGTGCTCAGAAAAATATTCAATGTAACAAACTATTTAGTTTTAGTCTCAGTCTGTTAAGTACAAAGATAGAGCATGTTGTTATTTGATATGATGTTTTAAGTGTGTTTATAAAATATTTTTCTTTCCTTTTATATGTTATGGTTTTGCTGATTTCCATAGTTTTATCTCCCCATTATAAAATATGAATAGTTAGATTTGATTTATTAAATAAATTTATTTTATTTTAATTATATTTTCTTGATAAATAATATCATCTGTCATTAGTTTTTCCTAATATGTATATCAGAATTTTACTGGATTTTTAGCTTTCAGGAATTTTTGTTAATAGAGAAGTATTTTTACCTTTTATACTTTTATTTCTTTGCTATTTCTGTTTGTATTTTCTTTATGGCAGGCATATTTAATGACTAGAGAACATTTTATATCTATATATTTTCGGAAACCTAATGATTTTACCTATCCTTTTGATATAAATTGTTTTCTTGTTCTTAAATCTGTTTCCTTTATTTTTAAATGATAGCAGTGTGTCATCAGTATAGATTCATTATCTATTAAGAATGTAGTACTCTGGTGAGAAGTATGTGAGGGAAGAAGTATATGGGAAATCTATATATTTTCTTTCTTTTTGCTATGCCATAAAAGAGACTAAAAACAGCAAATATAATGGATTATAGAATCTACTAGGGTTTGCTATTTTTTTTATTTTATTTTTTTGCTCATAGTGATCAGAAAGATTTCTAATCATCAAATATTGCCCTCTTGAAAGTTGGGCATGTCAATCAAAACAGTAAAAGTTTCTTTATTAAAATTAAGGCAATAAACAAAATCAGCCTTTTAGTTTGTTGGTAGTTAATAAACAATTTTATTCTGCATACCGTACAAAGTGGAGTAAAAATCCCAAAGAGAAGCAGAATTCTATTAAGGACTGGAGCAGGAATCTCTGCAAAACCATCTACTTCACTGAATTCTAGATCCGCAAAAGTACTTCAAGCTGCATTATTAGGAGAGTCTGAAACTGTCATTGCATTGTTGATTATTTCTATTATGCATTTCTCTTTGCTGTTCCTGCATTTTAAAATGTCACAGTTAGAGCTAATTTAGAGCACATAAAATTGTACTTACCAGTAGTGCGCAAAGTTTCAATTCAGTAGTCATGTCATATTTGGTCAATAGCCAGCAACTGCCATTAGTAACAAGCAAATCACCCACAAGAAATGCCAAGTCAGTAAAAGAAACAAGTCAGTGGAAGATAAAGGAGTCTGAAGTTAGCAGAGAAAAATCAATACAGGAAAAAGAGCCAATATCTTAACGTGAATGAAGAGAGCGGCTTTAAGAATTACACATGTCCCATTAAGCCAAACACAGGGTCGTGTCTAACTTCCACTAATTCTTGTGATTTTTTAAGACTTTTTAAAATGCATAAATTCATTGTGTGTGTGAGAATACATTGGAAAATGTATGTCACGTTTTATTGTCCCTTCGTAAAGATACAAACTTGGAGCAAGACCTACCTTTGAAAACTCTGTACAGTAATCTGATGGCCGATTCAGAGCGCATCAGTAGGCTAATTCAGATGGAATAAACAACAGTATCTGTGGACTAGAATGGAGATTAGCCTCAAGACAAACTCAGTGTTCTGTCTCACAGTCCGTAGAAAGAGCCGGATCATTACACGGACCCTAGGAGGATAATTGTAACTTGTGGCAAAATTGGAGACTCTGGAGCCTCAGAGGTGGAGGCTTAGTACTCAGCACTTAGTACTCAGCACTTACTACCCAGCCACTGTGTTAACTTTCATTTATTAAGAAAACTATCTTTCATCGCTTCTCAGCACTTTGGCTAAGATCAAGTGAAGGAAAGGATCTTTCTCAGCCTTGATGTAAGGACTTTGCTTTGTCTTGTTGTATCTTGTTCTGTTGTGTTTGCTTATGGTCTCTTGGAGACCTGTTCCTTTCTGAAGGGAAAAAAAAAAGTTGGGTTGGATGGGGAAAAGGGGAGGTGGTGGGGAGCTGGGAGGAATGGTTGGGATATATTGTATGAGAGAAAAATTCTATTTTCTCTTTTAAAAAATTAAATATTGAAATGACTACAAAATATAAAACCATGTGTTGAATGCAGAAGAAAGACACACACAATCAAAACAACAATAACAATAACAACAACAAAACCTGAGGTTATCCTGGAATTTAGAGCATACCTCTGTTTCCAAAAATATTATTACCTTGTGGTTCTCATGAATAATAATATCAGAGATGTATCTATCGGTACCTATGACATGGAAAGGCAATTAATGTCATAATATCACCTTTTCTAAAGATGGAGACTTAGAGGATGGTAAAAAAGAAAAAAAGTAAGCTTTCTTCTTTTCTACCTAAAAGGCAATATTAACCTTAGCCCATCTTAGGGGGTCCTTAGAGTTAAAGGTGACCTCTGATTCCTCATAGTCTTTAATATACATTTTGGCAGCCTTTCTGTTTCCACTAAAATGTATCAGAAGATATGAATATGTCAACAGTGAGTGCAGGATATGAGTAGTTCAAAAGAGTACAATTTATAAATTTGTTGGCTTACTTTATTTAGACAAAGTCCTGTCGATATTATATAAGTCAAGAAATTGAAATATTTTCCAGTGACCATATAAGTCAACATGGTAAGAATTTCTTCAGTGGGAATCATAGAATGCAGCTCAACCTTAGGCTTGATGTAACTTCCTGAAGAAAATGAAAACCAAATCCATATTCAGTCATCCACTTCCAAATTCTACACCTACAACCAGGTTTCACTAAGATTTGCATTAATAAGCAATATAGCTTGTTTACATAGTTGTTACTGTGAATCATTTTCAGTTATGAAATTGTCTTTTATAAATAGATAACAAAGATTCTTTAAGCTGAACCCTGATTGGGATGATTTGACATATATACATTAATAACTGTACTACAGAATATTAAGCCCAGTAGGTCCAGAAAGTATTTTATCTAGTGATTAAAAGCTTTCAACAAATTAGTCCATAAAGAACTATACCTCAATACAATAAAAACCATTTATTGTAGTGATGCAAGTATCCTCATACTGAGAGCTATAAAGTTGAATGTTTGTCCTCTCCAGATCTGGGACAATATTATACTGTCCATTCCAATAATTTCTATTTGGTGTATTAATGTGATAGATGTCTTAGAGCATGAAGGGAGAGGAAAAAACAATCATTCCATTTGTCTCTGCTTAAGACGATCTGCTCTTATGCATAGACAAAGATATCACCAAAGTGGTGGAACAAATTGTATGCTTTGACTGGAAATAAAATCAACATAAAAAATTCACTTCTGTGCTTATATACTAATGATAAACCATTAGAAAAAAATGGACAAAAACCCTATCCCCATACATACATATACAGATACACATACACATACATATATACACATGTATAATATATATGAACATTATTGAGAAAGGAAAATACCCTAAGTATATGCAATTGATTTGTCACTATCCCTGAATGGAGCTGGAAAGATTCCTTTCATCTTCTCAACAGCAATAACAGAGAAAAATGCATCCTTTTTGTAGCTGTCCAGCAGCCATGATTGAACTAGGTTACTTGAAAGGGGGCCTGGCAATGAAAAAGGATGGTGTGCAAGAGAAGGAGGAAGCCAAGACAAAGTTTCTGATCAAGGCTCAAAGTTTAATTTCCAGCTCTGCATTTATATAGGGGAAACCCAAAGCCCCACCCTTTGTTTCTGCTTGACTCAGCTGCAAAGCAAGCTCAGCGGGCAGTCTACTCCTGTAGGAAATTGACTCCACCTGGGTCATTAAGGGCCACCGGTAGCAAACACTTAAGGTGTATTTAGCCTGCTCAAGGCTGGGGGAAGGGCACACCTTTTCATGCCTGTAATGCTTTGTGTCAAGGACAAATAAAATAAAATGTGTTTGTTTTGACATTTATAATATTGGTAGTCATTTATTTAGTTTGGGTGATTTACTGTGCAACGTTTTGTATGTCTTACATAGATACTAATATGTGGGACTATACACAGGCTTATATCCTGTAACAGAGTATCTTTATTTTCCTTTCTTCAAGTCATGCCTATATACATGAATTGAAGATAATAAATGTACCCAGTGTGGGAATTTGAAGTAAACGTTCGTAAAATGCTTCAAACAGTGCTAGGAGCCATGTAATGCCTATGCACATAGTCTTTAATGGATTATTCTCATTCATCATACTGACTCTCATGGATATTTTTAGGTTGAACTCAACCTGCTATTATAGTTTCCAACAACTCCAATTCAGGGTATATTATAATGTAAAGTATTCTGTTATAAATGAGGATTTCAAAGCATTTAGCTGAATACCCTAGTTTTTGAGTCAGTTCATCTATTTGGCAACAGGAATATAATGGATAACATTCAAATTAAATATAGCCTAACAGCTAAGACACCATTGCAGTCTATTTTGAGCTCCAGCAGACAAATAATAATGGCAGGGTGCTCAGTCATTGAGAAACAGGAAGCTTTGGTGTATTTAATTTGTTGTAACAGTCTTCAAGCAAAAAAGGGCAACACAGAAGCACTTGAAAAGTCAGTTTGAATAGACAAGACACCCAAAATGTGGCCATTGGAATGCAGGTTTGAATAGCCATTCAGAATGTGACCATTATTTATTGTTGTATTAACCAATTAGATATACAAATTCATCTCAAAACATATTTGTTCTTCAACAAATAGCCCTTCTTGTTATAAAGTCTTCAACATGGTTTAGTAAAATGCTAATTGGGTCTTTGGATAGAGATCAACGGCAGAACATGAGCAAGGTTTAGTGTGTACAAATCCCTTGTTTTACATATAGCATTTTACAAATAAAAAAAATAGCATAAGGCATTGAGTTAAAGCAAAGTCCTGCAAACTAGAAATAATCCAAGAAGATGTTTGGTGTGGTCATATGTGCTATTTTTAGTGCAATGTAAGATACTCCATTATTCCAGCAACCATTAATGAAAATATATAGTTAGTTTTATATACAGATATGGTACCGTCATCACACACCTGTAATCCCAGCCATTGACAGGGAGTGGTAAGTATGAGGAAGTCAAAACAGGCTGAACATCAGTTAGAATATAATCAATACATAAGGTTCATGTGCTCATATGGAGAATTTCAGTAAAGAAAACAAAAAATGCTTAGAGGATTTCTTTCTTTTTCTTTTTTTTCCTTTTCTTTTTTTAAAGCTAAAAAGCAAAATATTAGCATGTAAGACACTGGGAAACTAGCTGTTACTCACATATTTGAATGAAGTTAAAGGAGATGTGAAGCTATTTTTTAAGTACTTGAGCCAGGCTTCCTCCTATAAATTGGAAACATTAGTTTCAGTGTATCTGGTTTTACATGGAGGTCCTTGATCCACTTGGACTTGAGCTTTGTACAAGGAGATAAGAATGGATAAATTCTTCTACATGCTGACCACCAGTTGAGCCAGCACTATTTGTTGAAAATGCTGTCTTTTTTCCACTGGATGGTTTTAGCTCCTTTGTCAAAAATCAAGTGACCATCGGTGTGTTTGTTCTTTTCTGGGTCTTCAATTCTGTTCCATTCATATACCTGTGTCTGTATCAATACCATGCAGTTTTTATCACTATTGCTCTGAAGTACAGCTTGAGGTCAGGGATAGTGATTCCTTCAGAAGTTCTTTTACTGTTGAGAATAGTTCTTGCTATCCTGGGGGTTTTGTTATTCTAGATGAATTTTCAAATTGCTCTTTCTAATTCTATGAAGAATTGAGTTGGGATTTTGATGGGGATTACATTGAGTCTGCAGATAGCTTTCTACAAGATTGCCATACCCATGGGAGGAGATACAGAGACAAAGTGTGGAGCAGAGACTGAAGGAAAGGCCATTCAGAGACTGCCCCCAACCCTGGGGGATACATCTCATATAGTTACCAAACCCAGACACTATTGTTAATGCCAAGAAGTGCTGGCTGACAGGAGCTTGATATGATTTTCTCCTGGGAGGTTCTGCCAAACTTGACAAATATAGAGGTGGATGCTTACAGCCAACCATTATATTGACTATGGGAACCCCAATGGAGGAGTTAGAGAAAGGACTGAAAGAGCTGAAGGTGCTTGCAGCCCCATAGGAGAAACAACAGTATGAACCAACCAGACCCTCCAGAGCTCCCAGGGAGTAAGCCACCAACCAGGGACTACACATGGCTCCAGCTGCATATGTAGCAGAGAATGGCCTTGTCAGGCATCAATGGGAGGAGAGACCTTGGTCCTGTGAAGGCTTGCCCCAATGTAAGTGAATGACAGGACAGGAAAGCAAAGATGAGTAGAGATGCATCCTCATAGAAGCAGGATGAGGGAGGATGGGATAGGGGATAACATTTGAAATGTAAATAAAGATATCTAATAAAAAACTAAAAATAATAAATAAAAATAAATAAATTGGAAACACGGTGGTATCCTGTCCCAAGGAAGAAGGCATGGAAATTGAATCGATGATAAAAATGTCTTTGCTCTAAATCTTTCCAGAGTTGGAAAGAATATTATTGTTCTTTCACTCTCTCTAGTCATTCTCACAAAGTAGTCAAGAAAGAAAGAAAGAAAGAAAGAAAGAAAGAAAGAAAGAAAGAAAGAAAGAAAGAAAGAAAAGAAGGAAGGAAGGAAGTAAGGAAGGAAGGAAAAAAGAAAGAAAGAAAGAAAGAAAGAAAGAGAAAAAGAGAGAGAAAGAAAAAGAAAGGAAGGAAGGAAGGAAGGAAGGAAGGAAGAATGAAAGAAAAGAAAGCAAGGAAGAAACAACTACAACAAAGTGTTGTCCAGAATAATGAGCATTTGATAGTTGATTACATGCGGCATTTATCTATCACTACAATTTCTGTAAGGATGTAACCATGAAATACATACTATCTTATAGCACATCATTCATATTCGCAATACATCTTGTTGCCTATAGTTATAGCAGTGTTGTTTGGGGCTATGTAAATTTATTGTTTACATAGAATTTACTTAAAAGACTCAAAATATTTACATGCTTCATTTTCTATTAATTTTTATGTTTTTTCGTAATTTACAGCTTTTGCCTTTTGCATAAAAGTTTTAGTTGCCCTGAGACTGGCTAGCATAAGTAAGCATGCATTCAATTTGTTGTAGTAGAAGGCTTTATGTTTTAGAATCACACTAACATTTTAGTATACTTTACATTTCCGTGTGTGAGTCATTGGCTAGTTGTAGAGAAGAGTTCAGTTTGCTTTGGGCTTTACTACTATTTAATAACAAATAGGAAAATTATAAGTACTAATATTCATAGGAAACATTTGCAAAATATGCCATGTTTTGGTACCATGTTTTATTTCTCCATTGTCAATCTTACACAATTCTGCAGTTTCTAATTTGTATTTTATTTTAAATAAAAGATTGTATGTGTGTATATGTGTTTGTGACTAATTAAGCCATAATGAATTCTCACCTTACTCTCTGCTATTAAAATTTAAGTATATGTCCAGGCATAAGCAATATGATAAACGCATAGTGTTGTTTATAGAAATTATTTTGTTGACATATGATAGATATATTGCTAATTTTGACTTTCTCTTATAGTCAGACTCAAAGGCAGAAACATCACTCATTGATTCTATTCTTTGGGAATAAAACATCTCTCAGTTGAGTTCTAAGTCCTGTCAGCTGGTACACTGGATGTTGCCAATATAATGGAAATCTCTCATCTCATCACCATTGAATGATAAAACATCATTCATAGGTGTAGGGATACTGTTACTAAATAGCTGTATGAAATTTAGAAGATGAAATCATGTTAAGAAGCTGTTTAGATTTTGGTGTTGGAAGAACATTGTTATTCCTGTTCCAACTCTAATCTGACAGATGTGATAGCAAAACCAGTCTGTCATTTGGCCCTACCAACCTCTTCCATTTGGGATTCATCAATTGTCAACAGAGAAGCTTTTCATGTAGAAAGAGGTGGTTAATGCAGACAGCTATAACTCACCAAAGTGCCAAAAATAAGTGATGGTTAAGCTCTCTCCTTTAAAGAGGAGAGCCACTTAACCCCATGGAAGGCTCAATTTATTACAGGAGTAGTGACAAAAAGAATGTCTGGGTAACAGGAAACGAAGCGTGAAACTGTCTTCTTAACATAACACAGTCATTACACTCCAACGTGCTGTAACTGTGATTATTTGCACAAGCGTTACACAAGAATGCTTCCTTCCATACTCTATAATGGTTGGGGAGGTAGCCATGAAGTCTCAGGACGCCCTGAGGACTATTGGTAGTCAGTGATTGTTTGGGTGAAAACATATGGTTTTCTTCAGTGAGGTAGCCATTGATAAGTGGCTTTTGCTCAAATAAATAAACTCCCACCACCTCTTGAGAAACTCTAAACTAGGAGGGTCACATAGAAGAGGAATCCATCTGAAGAGTGGCGGGACTGACAGGAGCCAAGAGTTTCAGCAGGAAAGGCGTGTGTGGGGAGAAGCGTGGGCTTGCAAATGAACCAAATTAATTACATGTGTCTATTAAAAGGCCAAATACTCATAAGTAATAAATAAAGCAAACAGACAAAAAGAAGCTATCTTAAAAAACATATAAAAATATGTACAATATCAAATACTTTGGTAGATCTTGGCAGCTGAGGCAGTCTTTCTCCTTCCCTCCCTTCCTCGTGTTATTTAGGAAACACTCACTTGAGCACAGACCTGAAATACAGGTAACATGAGAAAGAGGATCATAAGCATCTGCACTACAAGTTAACCCATGCACATATCTTTTTAAAGATTTATTTATTTACTTTATGTATATAAGTACACTGTCACTCTCTTCAGACAGAGATGCCAGAACACGTCAGAACATGCCCTCTTCAGACACACCAGAAGAGGGCACCTAATCCCGTTACAGATGGTTGTGAGCCACCATGTTGTTGCTGAGAATTGAACTCAGGACCTCTGGAAGAGCAGTCAGTGCTCTTAACTGCTGAACCATCTCTTCTCTCCCATTTAAAATGCATAGTAAATCTAGTTTTGACAATTAATAACAGGGTTTTTTCTCACAAGTGCTATATTAGAACAATATTCTAGTGTAAAACACCAAGCTCATTGTTCAACTACCAATACTGTTCACAACTTCGTGAAGGTATTTATTAAGAATTATATTAAATAATATATAACAGCTCTTGACAGAACCTTGATATTTGTACTAGAAGCTTAAACTATCTCATGGATAACAAGTGTCTGTACTGGTCAATACAATGGACTGAAATCTAATTAAAAGTTGTTTAAGGGCAAAAGGAAATTCACTGATGTATATAAATTAAAAGCCTGCTTTTATTAATTGTTTTCCATTGGATGCAATCAGGATTTAGAAACCGTTACCTAGTTGCTCCCAAAATTTCTTCCTTAGTCGTGGGATACAGAGACGTGAAATATTAAAAATAAACATCAGTCTCCTGACTGCTTTTCGTACACTGCCCATGGCCCTCTGTTTTTTATGAGCTTCATGTCTCCTATTTACTCAAACATTAATTAAAATTATTTAAGTAAATTATTTTCCTCAGTAGCTGCACTATGTTTTCTTATTTGATCTCCTTAAAGTTACACAGATGAGCATATGTGTCTCCCATTTAGCTGTGTAGTGTAATTTATCATTCTCATCTTATTCATTCAAAAATTGGGTGAAACCAAGAAATAGGAATTATTCACATTAAGCATATCTCCAGCAGTTCAAAGTTAGAAAGAACAAATAAATAAACAAACAAATATGTATATGTGAATGTGTATGTGTATTCTTATGTGTATGTGTATGTGTGTATGTGTATGGATATAAATAAATAAACATATATTCGTATGTATGTGCATGTGCATGTATATATGATATATATGATATATATACAGGAGCCAAGAGTTTCAGCAGGAAAGGCGTGTGTGGGGAGAAGCGTGGGCTTGCAAATGAACCAAATTAATTACATGTGTCTATTAAAAGGCCAAATACTCATAAGTAATAAATAAAGCAAACAGACAAAAAGAAGCTATCTTAAAAAACATATAATAATGTTTATGATTATATACAAAACAATGTATATGATTGATGTATACGTATGTATATATGTATGTGCATGTGTATATGTATAACTTCACTTCCTCAAAAGCCACACCATCTCTCCTCTTTAGATAAACTATCACCTAAGGATTTGAGAGACTTTTCATATTGTATTTCACCTCAGCCTCAGCATTAGCCTAAGCTTAGTTCTGCCATGTGGACTTTATGATAAATGCAGAGTAAATACCTCAGGGGATAATGGATGCCACTGTAGGAAAAAAAAAGTGTACCTCCAGGAGGCTTGTGATTCAGATACATTTATTATAGAAGAAAAATGGAGTGCTTGGGATGTCAAAAAGCAAGTTTATTGAAAGAAAATGAAATTGTGATCTGCTGGCTCCTAGGCAGCCAGCTGATAGACACTGGTCCATTCTACATGAGTGATTTAGTGCAGGGACAGAAGGTGCACTCACTCTTCTACTCAGCTTCTGCCACGACTGTACACTGTAGAAGAAAACACCCAGTGCCCTCTGTACAAGTCTGCAGTCAATGCTGGACTTGGACGATTTCATTCTTACCACACAGAGAGAAATCACAAATGCATTTTAAAGGGGTGATAACACATAGTGAAGACAAGTATCCATGGAGTCGTCAAGGAAAAGCAGAGCCATATGGCACTTCAGACTAGAATACAGAGGGATTACAGCCTAGCAGAGAAAATCATGAGGGCTTGCACGATGTCTAAACTAAGGTAGGAAAGCAGCAGCATCACACAGAGAGACATGAACCAAACTCAAAACAGGTAAAAGAATGGCTCTAGCTTTGAGAGTATGTGGACACTAAAACCTCCAATGCATTTGTTGATGTCTCTGCGTTAATAAATTCTCTGTCAGAATTTTATCTGAGTGTGTGTGAGCAGTGTTCAGCAAGAATTTCTCATAGATTTTAACTTCACAAAATTATAGATGTCAAAGAAAGTCTACTTCAGCTTGGCCTCAAATTCAAAAGGCCAGAAGGCAAAGTTGAATGTAGGTTACAGAGAAAACATTCAGCACATGGGGACAAAGGGAAACCTTCACCTGTGCTCTTCTAAAACCCAAAGCTAGTTTTGTTTGCTATAGACCTAAAAGCAGTCAAAGTTCATGATTAACCCACTTTTCCTAAATAATAGAGTTTTATCAGCTTAAACATTTAGTCTGCTCAATTCTTGACAGACATTAAAGATATTTCAAATTTTCAAAAGAAAAATCTGTAATCTCCACCTTCATCCACAGAGCAGAACCCTGTCTAAGGGTGACCCCCAGAAGCAAGCGTTTTTTCTAAGAGGATAAGTACTAGGACAGGAAGCAGATCTATTCCCCATGCATCTAGAATATGGGTCAATAGCAGCAACTAATCGTAAGAAGAGCTGGCTGGGCCACCCTTGCTCCTCCAGAATGAAGACAATTTTTAGTCATATATTCAAGAATCATATCCCCAAAACTCATCACTGGATTACCTGACTACTTCCATTAATAATTGTCTAGATAACCTGTTTTATCTTATTACTCTTTACACACATATATTTTACATACTGATTTTTATTGAAAACAGATTTTTTATTGTCTGTTCTGATTATTCTTTCACCCCCGCAAACTCCTCCCAGAGCCACTCTACTTCTCTGCCCACTCAAACTCACATTCCTTTTTTCTTTTGTTATTTTTTAAAATTATTTTATTTATATTCCAGTCACTCCCCTCCATCCCCCTCCCAGTTATTAGTATCAGTATTAGTTATTAGTTATTAGTTCCTCATCTAATTCCTCCTCCCCCTTGCCTCCAAGAAGATGCATCCCCCAACCAGGTCTTTCCTTTTCTATCCCATGCACAGGCACCAAACCCTGACACTATTACTGATGCCATGCTGCTCTCACAGATAGGAGCCTAGCACAGCTGTCCTCTGAGAGGCTCTACCGCCAGTTGACTGAGACAGACTCAGATTCTTAGAGCCAACCATTGGACTATGGTTGGGAATCCTTGTGGAAGAGTTAGGGGAAGACTCTGAAGAAGAGCTGAAGGGGATGGCGACCCCATAGGAAGAACAACAGAATCAACTAAACTGGACCCCTCAGAGTTCCCAGAGACTAAGTCACCAAATACTGAACATACATGGACAGGTCCATAGTTTCCAGCACATATGCAGCAGAGGACCACCTTGTCCGGCCTTAGTGCGACAGGTTGCATCTAGTCCTGTAGAGACTTGATACCCCCAGAAGGGAGATGCTGGAGGGGGTGTGTGGGTGCATGAGGAGAGGAGGTTGAGTCGTGGGGAGTACCCTCTCAAAGGCAAAGGGGTGGGTTGGGGAGGGGAAGAAATCTTGGAGGAGGGACCAGGAAGGAAACAACATTTGGATTATAAATAAATAAATAAAACAATTTAATTTAAAAAAAAAGAAAAAAGAAACCTGTTAGATGTAATTTGTTAAATACAGGTCAAAATATAATTAAATTATAGGTATACTACACACTCATATGAGTGTGTAGAATTCATTAAGTGGGTTCAGAACATATTAATAATGATACTAAAGTAGATTATCATTATATAAATTGATACTTCATCATTTCTGTTTTTTTCCCCAAAACTAATTTTATCTTTTGTCATAATTTTTAATCTTGTTTCTGACAAGTTATTTCTCTGCCTGCCAAATTTGCCAATTCACGTCAGATTAGAGTATATGAAGGTACAAAGGCAGCTTTATTGGGAAACAGCTCTAGGACAAGATCATTATTCCCAGAAGACACAGCCAGGGAAGTCACCAACTGGAGGGCGACAGGGGAAAGGTGGAAGAGAAGGAGAGAAAGCACAGCTGTACAGAAAGAAGATACAGAGAAAGAGGGAGAGACCAAAATGTCTGGATTATATAAGATGAAAAAATAAAAGCACTCTGGGGGAGGGGCAGCCCAGCCTTTGGAAAATTCATGGTAGAGGGTAGGGTATGCCAGGTAGGGACTGAGGGATGCTGGGAGAACCTGGCGGCCAGGTCCACTTTGTACTGGGTCTGAATCCCAACAGCTTCCATGATAGTTTATTGAAATAAATGATGTAGAAAATGGAAAATCAAGAGAAGTTGAAGGGAAATAAAATGTATGCCCATTCCCCCAAAGATGATTTTTAATTTGTACAAATTTGTCTTTAACTCTTCAAAAATTTTCTCAACAAGAATAGCAGAGTAATCACAAGAGTTTTAAATAAAAAACAACAAAAATAATAATGTTAATGTTTAAGTGTTTTGCCTGTAGAATGGCATTGGATTATGTTTTAATATCGAAATACAAATGTTATATGATTTTTCCTGAGTCTGATAGTATTACACCTGATATTACTGCCATTTTCATATTTAGTTGCTCATTGCATAATTTAATTCTTAGATGTAAATAAGATTTTTGAATTGATTTTTATATAAAATAAAAAGTCTAATATTATTTAAAACTATTTAAAGAGAATCTGTAACATTTAGAAATTTGTCTCTGTGTAGGTTGGACACATTTACTCCAGATATCAGATTTGTCAATTATGTTTGACATTAGAAATTTCCCCGAGGAACCTTTAAAAATGGTGACCTTGACCCCTGCCTGTGTCTCTAATCCATCAGACACTCAGTCAAGCGGTTTCTGTGAAAATCAGTCAACTGGTCAAGCAATTCATTTATATTTCTTGCCACAATGTCAAGCTTTACAGAACTAAGAACCTACAGATTTTTTTCTCTTGGCAGTACATATATGATTCTACTCCTGGGGCAAGCTAATATATAGAAGAAACAGAACCACTAGGTAGTTCAGAAACCGCAACCTAATGATGAAAAGTGTTTTAAACTGATTTCAGTAAGTAAATTCCAGGGCTGCTTTTAATTGAAATGCCCGTGCCACTCAGGAGACTGTTCAGTCTTAATGAAATAAAGGCTAGTTTACAAAATACAAGGTCTAAAATCAGCTCTAGAGGGCAATGCATTGTGTGATTTCAATCAGATTTAGGTCTTCGTGTATCTTATGCGTAATTATTAGACTACTGACCTGTGTAACTACTAAACATTACAAGCTTGAATTTTCCTTTTTTCTTTGTTGAGTCAGTCTGCAGGACAGAGCTTTCAGTAAGTTTTCCTGTCTTTTTGGCCCAACAGGAGCATAATTCAATGTATAAACTACAAAGAAATAACTGTGAAAAATATTACTTTTTTGAGATTTATTTATTTTCTTGCTCACTGACCCCTCCCTGTCACACCCTCCCAAAACACTTCCCCAACTCCCCTCCCCTTATCCTGGGGATAGTGGTAGGGGTCCCCCTGGCATCCCCTCTACCTTGGCACATCAAGTCTCTGTAAGCCCCGAGCTTCCTCTCCCACGGAGACCAGACAAGGTCACCCAGCTAGAAGAACATATCCCATGTACCGGCAACAGGTTTTGGGATAGTCACCATTCTAGTTGTTTGGGACCCACATGAAGAATAAGTTGCACACCCTCTACTTACGTGTGGGGGCAGGGGTGTTGTGGGGGCGGGGAGCTAGGTCCAGCCTGTGTGTTCTTTGCTTGATGGTTCAGTCTCTGAGAGCCCCAAGGGTCAGGTTCGTTGACTTTGTTGGACTTCCTGTGGAGGTCCTATCCCCTTAGGGGATGCAATCCTTCCTCAAATTCTTCCAAAAGAGTCCCTAAATTCCATCTACTGTTTGGCTATGGGTGTCTGTATCTGTTGGCGTCCGTTGTTGGGTGTAGCTTCTCAGAGGGCAGCAATGCTAGACTCCTGACTACAAGCATAATAGAGTATCATTAATAGTTTCAAGAATTGGTTAAGAATGAGATTTAAATTTTTTTCATGCTATTCAGTGAGCACATCATTAAATTGAGTGAAAAAAAAAACAGAGAGCAGAATATGTTTTAATCAGTTTTAGTTAGGAAAAAAAACAAAAAAACCAAACCAAACCAAACCAAAACAAAAACCTTCTGACGATTGACATATAAGCAGAAAAGATTTATTTTGTTTCACTGTTTGGGGTTTCATTTGATGGTTGGTGTCTTGGACATGTTGAAATGCCAATTTTCTATGGTTTAGGGTCACATGAGAAGGGTGGCATGATTGAGAAACTTTTATCTAGATGAGAGTTTTATTGCAGTATAGTCTTGAAAGCCTACCCAGACTGTGGGTAACACTATTTCATAGGCCGGACTTTGAATCAAAAGACTAGAGAACAATTGTTGTCCTCATTAGGAAACAAGTAAACATTTATTTGTTTGTTTGTTTGTTTGTCATTACTTTGCTCTTACCTGTGGCTATGATGTGACCACATGCTCCTTGACTTCCTCAAATGATGGACAATGGACATCACCTTGAATTGTAAGCCAATTACCGTTTTGTCTTCCATGCTTCTTTCTGTGACAGGAAGAGAAATGAAAGTGGAAGAGCTGGGTGTCTGTTTTAAGCCTTTATAGACTAGCATGTCATGGTGCAGAAGCACAGCAGAACAAAACCATCTACGCCAGGCCAAAGATCAAAAAGAGAAAGCCAGAAGGATCCGAATCTCAACATCATCTTACTGTTTACTTCTGCAGTAAGCAGCAGAGCCTTCAGTGACACTCCAGCAGTAAAGTTTCCATAGCCTAGCTACAGTCCAGGCACCAGCTTTCAGCATACAGACCATCAAGGGAGACTTTAAACACATTGGCTAGCATTGTCCTACAAGGCAAGGTTTTAAACAAACAAACAAACAAAAAAGGACCACAGGATTCTATTAATGCTAAGGAATGTAAGACATTCCTTTGCTCTAGAAAGCCTTAGGGCAGGAATAGTATGATAACAGTCCTTGGTCCAGTGCTGCCATGTTGAGTGTGAAGGGCTTTATGTAAGGTTTATGAAATGAGCATTTGTCCTCTATAGCAGTGTTTGCATTGAAGTACAGCCACTGTGATCATTTTAATTTTATTTCTGTGTCTGTGACAAAAATATTCAGACCTAAAGACACCCAGGAGAGAGCGGGTTCGTTTAGTTCACAGTTCGAGGTTATCATCCATCATTTGTTTCGTGATTCCTAGGTAGGAGCTTGAAGCAGCTTGTCACTTTAGATCCAGAATCAAGTGCAGGGAGAGAAGAAATGTATGCACATTTGCTTGTGCAGAACCCCTTCTCTGCACGTTGGAAGTTCAGTATCGAAGCCAGAGATATGGAACAGTGCACAATGTGCATAACTTCACATCTCAGTTTACACAAACAAGACAGTTCCTCACAGACAAGTTCATATAGGTCATCCTGATCTAAATACGCCTTCACTGAGACTCCCCAGGTGATTCCAGCTTACGCCAAGTTGACAATTTAAACCAGATCCTTTGAACATTTGTGATATTCAACGTGATTCCTCCAGCAGCAATTTCAACAAATGCAAAGGTCAGATCCGGCTTTAGAAGGTAAAAGAATTAAGATGATCCACACTGAATTAAAAGTCAAATTAGGTGGAAGTCATTTTTCACAGTCTTCACATTGGGGAAGCAGTATTATAAATCTAGGGAAATAAGCTTAAACTTCCTATGACTTAAGGCACGGGTGATTTTCTGAACCTACTGCAAATGAGGAAATATACAAAAAACAAGAATAGTGTATAATGTTTGTTACAAAATTAAATTTTAGAAATCTACATGCAAATTCAATCTGTTGGGCACATTTTCAATGCCCATTCGTATTTGGACTTGGGGGTGGAATAATCAATAAAGTTACATTACCAATTTGTAAAAATCTTAAAATTATCATCCATATATTTAATTAATTTGGACATTTGATGATGATATGGTTTAGCTCAGATGCAGAAAAATTTAAAATATAGATCAAAATGTCCAGCACCTCTAGGCCAGAATCAAGTGTTTGTACTAAATGTTGTTTTAAAACTGCAACCTTCGGTGTTGTTTCTTTTCCCCAAGCGAGCCAAGTAGTAAAATTTAACAATCCTTTTTGACAACTTTATAACAATGAACTGCCATGCCTAATTGATGAGGCCCTTCTTCATCTGCTACATCTGTTTTTCATTGAATGTTACTAGTGCAGAGTCCCTAATCTCTACCCATCAGATTTTGGCTGCATCTGCGTCATTAACCTTTGGGTTCCTATGAGTGTGTCACTGCCTTGCCTAACTGGCTGTCTTATCAGCTGGGCAGCTGGGCTTTCTATGTTCCCTTTCCTTTCCCTCCCTACTCTAAGAACAGCTGAACAGATGGAGACAAAATGATGTATCCAACTACCTTGTAATTTCTAGCTCAACTGTTTTTCTGGAGGAATCTCAAAAGATTATAAACAAAGTTCAAAATGATATAGATACGTGATTCATTTAAAAAAAGGTCAAAAGTGTTTGCCCAGTAAAGACCCATGTTTTCATTTTACCCCCAGCCTTGTTTGACTTATTGCAAAATATCTATCTCTTTTGGTTCTCATTTGTAAAATGAAGGAAAAGATTTTAAGGTAGAGTGGATGAGTTTTTCTAAACAAAACATTTTCATCCTCTTGGTTTTGAAAACGGGCTTTACTAGCTGCGTGTAGAAGGAATCAGGATTATTATTGCTGCGATGAAATGCAATGACCAACAGCAATTTAGAGAGGGAAGGGTTTATTTGGCTTATACATCCACATTACGATTGATTATTGAAGGAAGTCAGAACAGGAATTCAAATAGGAGGCAGTGCAGATGCAGAGGTCATGGAGGGCTGCTTACTGGCTTGCCTACAGTTTCAGAGGGCTAGTCCATTATCATCACATGGGGTCATGGTGGGAACCTGTTGGAATTCATGACATTGCACATTGCAGTCCATGATCTGCAGTCTTACATCCTGATCTCTAGGTGGGTTTGGGAAGAGAGAGAGAGAGAGAGAGAGAGAGAGAGAGAGAGAGAGAGAGAGAGAGAGAGAGGAGACAGGGGTGTTGAACACTGTGTTAGGTGTGGGATTTGAAAAAGTCCACTCACATCGCCACACTTCCTTCAACAAGGCCACACCTACTCGAACAAGGCCACACCTCCTCATCCTTCTAAAATAGTGCCACTCTTGATGATTAAGCATTCAAATACATGAGCCACTTTTAGCTAAACCACCTCATAAGTGTTAAGAAATATGTGAGAGAAATAATGTGTATGTTGCGAGAGACTGCACAAAAAGACTGCCTACATGTGGGGATCAGAAGTTTAAGCTTCCTTAGCTTTATTGTAAGCTCATAAAATATAACTCAGTCAACCCCACCATATGCACACACGTTGTCATTGTGCCCCCAAGGCCCCAGATGTGGCCTGCATCCATAGCCTAGTTGGTTACAAGTAAGTACATCTTAATTACTGTTACTTGCAGGTGGAGGCAAGTCATGTGTACAAGCTTCAGATAATATTCTTTAAAAAATATCCTGCTCATTATTGATTGCCTTGTTTTACCTTTTACTTCCTGGGAAACAAGAAACAACTAAGTTTGGAGAATGGTGAAATATTAATCTTAGAAATCAAAACTTTACTGTGACTTTACTAGACCCTTCTCTGGAGAACTCACTCTGGGTTATCCAGCTCACCCAACATTCCTAAAGGAAGTAGCAAAGTCATAGTTTTTTAAGTTAGTGTACAGTTGTGGTTAATTTACAGGTAGGGTAGAGATTGCCACAGTCATTAAAGGCAAAGGCTGTGCAATGAGTTGTAGTCTCCTGAAAGATTTCCCCCTTGCTGCAAACCTCATTTTAGAGACATTTGTTTGTCCTGTGCTACTGCTACTTGCGTTTGGGAGTTCAGCACAGGAAGATGAGTTGAGTGAATTTACCAAAGACATATTGGAACCATTAGGAGAAAGAGGGAAGAATCCAATAGGGGCTGTGGAAAGGCAAACAACAAAATGTGATTATCTTGTTGACATGTATGTGCTGCCAAATCAACCCTGAAATTCTCCTCTTGGATTCAGCCATATGTACAAAGTGACTGCACTACAAAATTTAAGTAATCCTTTTGGGTTGTTGTTGTTATTGTTGCTTTATTTTTCTCTTTTTAATTGAGAACACACTTTCTCCTCTCATAATGTGTCCTGATTCTAGGTCCTCTTCCCTCGACTCCACCCAGTTCTTCATCATCATCCCTCTTTCACTGCTCCACCCCCTTCTGCCTTATATTAGGAAACAAAGCTTCTAAAGGATAAATATAAATATAATATAATATGTAATTTGATAAAACATACACTAAAACAACTGGATAGAAGTAAACAAATGAACAAACAGGAGAAAAGACACCAAGAGAAGACAGAAGAAACAGGAACAAATTAGTTTGTATACTGAGGAATAAAAAATTCCTTAAAGTGGCAGGTTTATTCATTAAGTTTTGAAGTGATAGCTGTCTGAATAGTTACACTAGGCCTGCCACTTGTGTGTTCAAGAGAGAATTTTTAGTGTTTTATGAGAATAAAAACACTAAACTGGAAACCATGGAATACATGCAAAGCATATGTCTGGTAAAAGGAAGATAAAACATAGAGTAAAACTGAAGGAATAATAAGATAAAATAAAAGATGTGATAAAGGAAAAGCCAGGACACAATGTTATGACACTGAGGAAACAAACCTCATTTGCCCAGCAGCAAATGTCCAACAGAAAATGACTTTGGAAACTCTTTGAAGACTCTGCCTTTAAATATTATAAAAGTCAAATTAAGTAAGCGGTAAGGTGACTGAAGCACTGTGGAGGATAGTCAGCTAGTAAGTTAATTACAGTGTTGTTGCTGTTGCTACGGTCAGGACTGTCGTTGCTACGCTGCTGCTACTGAAAATTTCCTAGGTCCAAGCACTTTCAGGTGTATGTGGACACCCATTAGGAGCTCCGGATTGGGAGAGTTTTGAGGGCTTATAAAAGGAATAATTGCAGGCTCCTTTTGAACATAATCACTTTAGTAAAATGTTTAATGATTTTACTTGTTCATAAAACTGTTTTCTTCCAAAACAAGAGAAACATTGAGGAAAATGTCATTTTTATGCCATATGTGAAAATTGCATCACCATCTAGACTCTGTTATTTGCCTCTGCTGCGTACTGTTTGATAAGTTTGTCATAAACACATGGGACTTTTGATTCGTCACAGGTATGTCATTGGAAAGGAAGAATTTTGTGAGAATTACTTTAGCGTACTGCAGATTTCTTGAAATTCAGAAAATGTGAAGACTGTCAGCTTATTTATGGCTGATTGAAGTGCCAAAAAGCCATCAAAGGAGTATTGATATAGCAAATAACAATAAACATTTGATGTTAACAGAAGTAAATTCATTGACTCATCTATCATACAATCAATTTGCCTCTTTACTCATGCTTCATCCTGGAGTCTTATTTTTTTTATATTTATTTATATTAGAGAATATTTCTTAACAGAGTTAGACAGAGCTTCCACAAGCCCACACAAGCTTCCTTATCCACTTGTTAACATCACTATTGTTCACATCAAAATACTATACGGATATTGAGAAATTGCCTATGTCATGGTAAAAAAAAAAAAATGTGTGTTTTTCCAAACGGCAACTAGTCTTGTCAGTCACTTCCTTAAAGTGGCAGGTTTATTCATTAAATTTTGAGGTGGTATCTGTCAAACCTGTCTGGATAGTTCCATTATGCCTGCCAGGTGTGTGCTGAAGAGAGAATTTTTTTTTCTATAGAAACGCATCCGGGAGCTTGTAGTTTAGTGCTGTGCAAGTGCTTTACCTGACGTAAGATCTTGCATCGGTATGCAGCAGAGATTTTTTATTCACCCTTCCCTTTTATTCATGGATAGACATTCTATTTATTACAAAGGTACATGTGCAAGGATTGACATTTACATTTAATTAAATTGATAATTTACTGCTTTATCAATGACACTAATTGGTAAAGCTCAATATATATTTTTCTAAGACCATGCATCTTAGTCACTATTCTACTGCTGTGAAAAGATACCATGAACATGGCAAATAATTGTTTAACTGGGGGCTTGCTTAAAGATTCAGAGGCTTAGTCCATTGCTTTGATGATGGGGAGCAGAGGAGCAGGCATGCTGATGGAGAAGTATTGAGACCTGCCACACCCCATTCTGCTTATAGTCATATCGTTACGCAAAATGTCTTTAGTCCAACATCCAAGTCCCCATAGTTCATCACAGCATCAACACTGTTTAAATGTCCAAGGTTGAAAGTCTCTTCTGAGATGGATGGCAATCTTTTAACTGTACCTGCCTGTGAAATCAAAATAAAAAAGCAGATCACCTATTTCCAACATAAAATGGCAAAGGATATATATTACCATTCTAAAAGGAAGAAAGGAGACTATAGTAAGGAAATCCTGAAACAAAGCAAGATAAATCCAGCAGAGAAAATACCAGATTCTTCATCTTCACATTGAATGCCAAAGCGTTCTTCAGAACTCCAACTCCTTTCCACTTTGTTGACTGAAACACACCGCTCTATCTTTGCCCGATGCTCTCCCTCTTGCTAGGAAGTCCATTCTTTCATTGGCATTAGAGCCTCCTGTTTCAGGATTCAGGTGTGTACTGAAGACAAGCTGAGACATCCAGCCTCGTGGACTGAACAACTTCTGGAATTGTTATACCTTCTATTGCTAGGTAGTCATCATTAGACTAGCTGGAGCACAGCATAGAAGCCATTCTAATCTATATCTATATCTATATCTATATCTATATCTATATCTATATCTATATCTATATCTATCTATATCGGGCTGGAGAGATGGCTCAGTGGTTAAGAGCACTGACTGCTCTTCCAAAGGTCCTGAGTTCAAGTCCAAGCAACCACATGCTGGGCTCACAACCATCTGTAATGAGATCTGATGTCCTCTTCTGGAGTGTCTGAAGACAGCTATGGTGTACTTACATATAATAAGTAAATACATCTTTAAAAAAAGATAAAGATATATAATAGTTTCTATTGCATAATATATATTTATATAGCCGATGAATACATTACATATATATCCAATTAAGTGAACCATTATTATTAGATGACTGATCTAGCCTTGTATCTGGTCGAGAAAATATGTAGCGTGGTGGGCTTGTTCCATATTTAAGGTGATGGCTACTTAGTCATCTCTCCACTTACACCATTATACCATTATTGTGGATTTAAACCCACTGGGTGAGACATGTGGTCTCAACCCCTTTGAGAACAATTGTATTTGAAACAAAGAAGTAGAAATAAAGTGTGTTAACATTCCTAATGTTTCCCTAATTAATATTTCTCAATGAGAGACATATGCTAAGTGAAAGAATGCTGGAAATGATGTGACGAATGTCACATTTCACCTGTAGATTCATTGTATGTCCATCTCCTCTCTTAGCTGACAAAAGAAATCTTGGAGTTGTTGACTTCTGACCAGTCCTATGAGCAGTTTGCTGCAACAACATCTCAGTTTTCTTCCACCACTACTTTCTTGATCAAATGCAAGAATCAACTGCATATTTCTCTTCTCCCAGATGACTGTTCCATTAGATGTGAGACAGGCTTATTTTTGCATTACTGATCTATCGCACCTGCCTCATAGAGACAGGGAATCATTCCTGTTGACTCAACTGTTTTATCTTGCTTAGTGAGCTAGAGGTTAGTAATAACTGAAACGAATGTGTTCTCGTGGTCAGCAGTTACTGGCTTGTGGAAGTTATTATTTTTACTTACTTATCACAGCACTTTAAGTTCATGAACTGCTGACATTTGCTCTCCTGATCCCAAGATGACAAATACTACGCATATGAATCTGTAGGAATGGCTTTATAGGCAAGACAACTGAGCATCGATTCCATTCTCAGGAGCTAGAGCATGTGCACTTAATTATCCATACTACTATATTCTATGTGGACACATTTGAACATGTACTAAACTGCTTATCATGATGAAGTATTTATTTTATATCAACATTAATTTTACCGGGTCTTTTCATATTTGCACTTAACCAAATTTCCTCTCGGTATCATGTATTACTTTATGTGTGTTTATTTGTATAACTGGGAGTATAGGTGTAAATACAGGTAGAATCCAGAGGTTCATCCCAGGGGCAATCCATTGCATATTTTGAGACAAGGTCTCTCACTTAACTTGGGTTTCCTCATTTGGCTAAAGTGGGTAGCAAAGGAGTCCCGGGTACCCCCTGTCTCATTACCCAGTGTCAGGATTATAAACATGTATCTCCATATCTGTGTTTTTAACATGAGTTTTGAGATTGCAATTAGATCAATCTTGAGATTAGGTCTTCATGCTTGAGAAGCAAGCACTTCACACCGTGGCCTATCTCCTAGTCCCTGTTATCAATACATTTCTGAACACAAATTATTGATTCTTTTGTTGTTGGTTTTTTTGTTGTTGTTGTTGTTGTTTTATTTTGTTTTTGGTTTTTTTTGAGAAAAGGTTTCTCTGTATATCCCTGGCTGTCCTGGAACTCACTCTGTAGACCAGGCTGGCCTCAATCTCAGAAATCCTCCTGCCTCTGCTTCCCAAGTACTGGGATTAAAGGCGTGCACCACCACTGCCCAGCCAAATTATTGATTCTTATAAACCTTTGTAAATTATTTTCAGAAAAGTCATGAGTGAATATCTTAACAAATTAAATAAATACACAAGTGCACTTCGGCCTAAACATGACCTCTCACGTGTCAGTTTTTCTGTTTGGCTTTTAATCAAATGTTCTTTTGTTTGTTAAGTTACATCACATGGCACCCATCTAACGCTTCTCTGACATTCCAGATAAACATGCACACATAGAACTGTTATCCTCTCAGTTGTCTGACCCCATAAAGTTGAAAAAGACAGTGGCACCTGGGAAATAGGTGACTGGCATGACAAGAAAAACATTAGCTGGTGCCTCCGTGTAGCCTTACAAGTAGTTACCTCCAGAGACAGAGTTCTCCAACACACCAGGCACATAACATGGTTTCCTTTGACCTGAGAACGTGTAGAGCACGCAAACGCCTCTCATGAACCATTGTTAAACAAGTACCACCTGTAAGGTTATATCGGAGAAGGTCTGCTTTTGGTGGGGGGAAGTGAGCAAAGTTTTTAAGTACTTCTTTAGCTACCCAAATGTCTGTGTGACTCTGAGATTTGACAGAGTTCTGTTTGGGAGGGAATCTTCTCCTTGAACCAAACTAGAACTGCTCATGCTTTCTGACTTCAACTGCTTCCATGTCATTATGGAAGGCAGCTTCCCATGCAGACTGGGGCAGGCACTGAATGCTGCTTTTATACATTTACCTTTCTCAGCGTCTTTAGGAGCATTACTATGTGGATTTTTGAATGTTGTATCTTTTGTTTAACACTTTACATTTAGGATCCACCTAAGTTGTTCTGTATGTTAGTTAACACTGGTTAGAAATTTTGCTGGTGTGGATTTTTTTTTTTTTTTTTGGCATGTAAGTTTGATTTGTTTCCTTCTTTGCCATAATTGTTGGGGTGATTAATTTGGGAATGGCCCTTCCTATGTAGGTGGGCTAGCCTTGTATTCATGATGTAACTCAAGCCTTAAACTCATCTTCATAGTCTTGCGTCAGTTTCTTGAGTACTGTTGTTACCAATATGTGCCACCACACCTGTTCTCTGTTTGTTCTTTTAGTTTTAAAATCACACTATGCTTATTATCCACAAACTTGAGTTTTCAACTTCATATCTAGAAATAGAATTTTTGGATACTGTCACAAGCTTGTCATATAAAGCATTTATCCTAGCATAAATTTTCACCAGCAATATGTCCTAAGATATATCATTTATTATGTATTTATTGATTGATTTAATTCTAGGTATCCTAATAAGTACATAGTATACAGTATGTGTGTATATATATATATATATGTGTGTGTGTGTGTGTGTGTATAATTAACATTATAATCATTGTTGGTAGCCTGATTAACAGCTTCAAAGTTTCTCCAAGAAGAAAATGTTTACAGCATGTTTAGATCGAAAACAGCATATTCCTTAGTCAACATTTTATGATTTTATTATGATATCAGAGAATGATTAAAAATTATCTAAGTAATACCATGTCACAAATCCAGGTATGGTATGTTTTTCTAGAACTATTTAAAAGTGGTGGTTTTGCATGGTTTTATGCCCTATGGATGGAATGTACTCATATTTCATATCGATATCCTATGGTTTCAGGGCCATCTGTTTAAAGACTATACTATTGAGGAGCTTTACCCCTTGTTTACAAACAATTTGCTTTGTATTTATGCAACATTACTTCTTTATTCTTTTCAATACATGAGTTTTTCTTCTCAAAATTTCAGAAGAGGCATTGGTAGCTCATTATTAATAGTCAAGACAGAAAGTGCGTTTAGATGATGTAAATAACCGACGTCCACATGTCTGTAGAGTAGGTTAGGAACTTGAAGTTAGTATCTAAAAATCAATTACTATGTTATTAATTTTCAAAAGACAACCTGGTTGCCAAATGACCTGTCGAACTAGCTCCTTCTTTAAATATCTGTCACTGTAATAGAAGAGTTCACGCAATGGTCTCTAAATAATTAAAGAGTACATACCACTTCCCCTGTGACCGTTTATCTTATTTACATATAAGGAGATAAACAGTGATAAGTATGCAGATGCTAATTGAAATTAATTAATAATTATATATATATATATATATATATATATATATATAAAATTAGATGAAGAAATGCTATAATTAGTAATGCGAGTCAGCCAGTCATCCCGTGCTCTAGGTTTGCACAGTGTGTGGATTAGAACATGCTCCTTCCTGTTGCTGGGTTGGCCTCATGTCTTCATCACCATATACTTTAGGACTGAGAATTACTATGTGCTTACAGCTCTCTTGTTTTATTGAAAGGAGATTTTTATACAATTAATTCTGATTTTATTTTACCCTCCTCCAACTCTTCACATATCCTCCCTACCTCCACACCCACCCAAATACACATCCTTTCTTGCTCTCTTGAATTAAAAAAAACAATTATGTTCTCCTTTTTTGTTAAGAAGGATAAAATGAAAACAAACCTGGGTAAGATGAAACAAAGAAGTGAACAGGAAAAAGAGAGCCAACGGTAAAGCAAAAGAAGCACATATAGACATACACATTTGCAACACAGATATCTAGTAAGCACACAGACAGACAGACACACATACACACACACACACACACACACACACACACAGAGAGAGAGAGAGAGAGAGAGAGAGAGAGAGAGAGCCCCGACAAAGCATTATGAAAAAACTAACTAACTAACTAACTAACTAACTAACTAACTAACTAAATTCCAAATACCACTGGGTTTGTTTACGTTGGCCATGTATTGGGACTCCTGTTTAGTGTGGTTTGTATACCCAATGAGACTTCATTGAAAAAAACTCATTTTTTCTTATGTGAGCAATGATCAATTAGAGATAACTTCTGAGTCAGGGTTAGGGACTCTGTTTCTACGTCCTTTCTCAGTGCTTGGACTCCATGTGGCTCAGACCCATCCAGACTCCATTGCGGCAGCAGGCCCTGTCCATGTTGTCACGATCTCTGTGAGTCCACATTTGCATCAGACATGCTGTGCCCAGAAGAGCTTGTTTCCTTGGTTTCTTTGCTGTCTTCCATCCCTACTGGCTTTTGCAGTCTTCCTACCTCCTCTTCATCAGGGTTCTCCACGTCCCGAGGAACAAAATTTGATGAAGACATCCCATTGAAGTCTGATTTTTCGATTAACTCTGTACATTGTTATGTGACTATTTGTTCCCATCTACTTTAAAAGAAAACGTCTCTGATGATGGCTGAGTCAGACGCTGATCTGTGTCTAGCAGAACATGGTTAGGAATCATTTTATTACTGCATTCCTTTAGCAGATGAGTAGTATTTGTTTTTCCTCTATATCCATGGCCTATCTGGTCTTAGATTTTAAACAGCTAGAGCAGAACTAGGTACAAGATCTAGCTCATAGAATGGGCTTGAAATCCAATCAGATGGTGGTTGGTTCCTGCCACAATTTTGTGCTATTATTGCTCCAACATAACTTGCAGGCAGGTCACCATTGTAGAATACAGGATTTGTAGCTGGATTGGCGCCTGCCTTTCTCCTTTATTAGTGCTCAGAGTCCCCTTCCATATCAGTCAGTAGAGGTAAATTATAGGTAAGCATCAGCTCCACTTCTCTGCGTTCAGTGAGGGAACTTTACTATCAGTTTTTGGAGAACAAGCCTTGCCTGTTTGGGGGCTTCCACGGGATCTGACTGCCTAAAAATATCAATTATATGTAACTCGCTCATGGCACTGGAGGTCTCATTTAGCGTTGTGAGATGTCTAGTTGTGACTTTGTCTCTTGTTGAGGGAAATATTAAAAAATATCCAGCTCAATCCCGCACTTGTACTTCTGCCCCTGCGACCTTGCTGGCCATTCACTGGCAGATAATGATGGAACTGTTTTTTATCTCAAAGAGATTTTGACACTGCCCTCCACAATCTCTCCACTCAGCTCGCTTGGTTCCCACTGGCGAGTTGCTAGCATGCCAATCTTGTGCTTCAAAGCCCCACAGCCTTTCTGGAGCACCTCAGGCAAGCCCATGCTTGGCTGCCATACCTTTCTCTCTTGAACCCAGACAAGCCACTATGTAAAGGAAGACACAACACAAACTTAGTTCAGAAACAATGGTAACTCAATCTCTGGGTACAACAAGTAAAATCTATCTTGTAAGTCTTATTAAATTCTGATCTTTCTGGTGGTGGATCCTTGTAGATCCACCATGATACCAGGAAACTCTAGCAGCTACATCTTATACCTTTGCTGTCCCAGTTCCAAAAAAGAACTAACTCTCTCCTGCTTCTTCTTTTCCTCTGTCCAACCCGGAAGTCCTACCCAGTGACTGGCTCCTTTATTCATTAGGGGACTGGTTCACAAGAACAGCACCAGGCACATCCACAACAGTCTCTTGCTTATTTGGTGATTCAATTAAGACTTCTTTTATAGCAGCACCTTAAAAAAATGAATAATTTTATGTGGAGCAAACACATTTGATTACAAAATGATCAGAAGCAGTAATCAGTAATGGGATTTTTCTTGTTAAACATTACCTTAAAATTTAAGCTTTCATATTAGTTCCTAGCTTTTAACTTGAAGCTAAAGCATGTGCAAAGGTAATATAAATGGTACATGTGAACATTAATTCTATTTTGGAATGATGGCAGCAAAGGAAACTTTTTAGGTAGGAGAAACATCAGAGTGAAGGACAGAGAGAAACCTGACTTGTTCTTTCAGAAGACTGTATAAGAGGCACTGTGACTTTAAACATGGAAAGCTGAGATGCATATTGGATCTAATAGGTAATAGAGATTAAGAAATGTGTTGATGTAATATGTAGTATTCATAATGTATAATGTATATACATACATACATACATACATACATATATTCACACATACATATTATATAATTCCAACTGATGGCTATCATTCCTCCCTTACCCATAGTGGTAGGAATGCACGTCAAGGCATTGAGCATGCTAGGTGGGCACTCTATCATTGAAATACATTTGAATCCATCAGTATATCTGTCCATCTGAGATGGGGTTGTCTGTCCTCTCAAGCTCATTATGCAAGCACTAGCACCTCAACTGTGTCCCATGATCCCCAGTTGCTTTAATCACTTTTATATAGTTTTCAAATGTACCTGATTCCTTCCATTTCTTCACTGATTTAAATGATAAAGGATAAATGTTAACTATACTTTTATATTAACTAACCACCACTTTTACATCTTTTACTTACTGAATTTCTAGGGAAAATGTTTTGGAGGAAAACGTAAAGGTTCATTTGCTAAAATTAGAGGCTACTATTATGAATTACTATTTAAAGCATAAACGGAAAATAACAGCACCCATAGTAAGTTCGATGTCCTGTGAAGACACATCTAGTGTTAAACTCTTACACTACAAGGTAGTGACATTAAGTTAAAATGTGCAACATATTCACAAGTTAGCTCAGATTCCCAAGAAAAGTTTATGTGGAAATTGCTCCAAGGAAATTCACAATGAAAGAGAGTAGCAGGGCAAGATTTCTTTCTAAATCTTAATTTTTCAATCTTAAATCTTTGCATTTTAAATCTTAAAAGCATCTCAAAAGTGCATGGGAAAGGAGGGAGAAGGAGAGAGTACCTTCTCATAAAAGTAATATTTAAAATACATACATTAATGAATAAAATCTTCACTAATGCTCTGAGCAAGCATAACTATTGCAAATAGAGCTGGATTTGGAAGGTCCAGTACCATGTGACTCTTCTTTCTTAAAAAAAAAATAGATTTTATTTCTAGAGTCTGAGTGTTGGTTTTGATTAATATGGCAGAAATGGTAACAGAAAAAAAAAACTATTCATCTAATACAATACAGACATCTATCTCTTTTCTCCTGAAAATAAATGAAACTTGGGGAAAGACACAGATGTCCTTGACACTGCCTTGGGCACGACCACACCCACCTTACACATTTCGTGAATTACAAAACACAAAACACAAATGAAAAAGACACGAGACCCTATATGACATGAATATTTGTGACTGCTAACAAATCACTAAGTTGCTACGCCCTGGGTCAGTTTGCCATGCTCCAAACATACATGAAACACTGCACAATTCGGACCCTCTCTGTCCTGCACACCAACTATTTAAGCACTGCCATATCTTCACATATGTAATTTTTTTTTCTTTTTTTTTTTTATTTTCTATATTCTTTGTTTACATTCCAAAGGCTTTCCCCTTTCCCAGGTACCCCCCACCATATGTCCCATAATTCCTCTCCCCCCCATGCTATTCCCCACTCTTTCCCCCCCCCCCACGATTTCTCTGTTCTGGGTCTACAATACTGGATCCAATCTTCACAGGCCCAGGGTCCTCTCCTTTTTTTCTTCTTGAGAGTCATTTGACTTGCTAATTGTGCCTTGAGTATTTAGGGCTTCTGGGCTCATTAATATCCACTTATCAGTGATTGCATTTCGTGTGTATTCTTTTGTGATTGGGTTAGCTCACTTAGGATGATAGTTTCCAGATCTAACCATTTACCTACAAATTGCATGAATTCATTATTTTTAATTGCTGAGTAGAACTCCATTGTATAAATATACCACATTTTCTGTATCCATTCCTCCTTTGAGGGATATCTGGGCTCCTTCCAATTTCTGGCTATTATAAACAAGGCTGCTATAAACATAGTGGAGCATGTGTCTTTGTTGTATGCAGGGGAATCCTCTGGGTATATGCCCAGGAGTGGTATGCCAGGGTCCTCTGGGAGTGGCATGCCCAATTTTCTGAGGAACCGCCACACTGATTTCCAGAGTGGTTTTACCATTTTGCAATCCCACCAACAGTGGAGGAGTGTTCCTCTTTCTCCACATCCTCGCCAGCACTTGTTGTCTCTCGAGTTTTTAATCTTAGCCATTCTGACTGGAGTAAGGTGGAATCTCAGGGTTGTTTTGATTTGCATTTCGCTGATGACTAATGATGTTGAACATCTCTTAAGGTGTTTCTCGGCCATCCGAATTTCTTCTGGTGAAAATTCTTTGTTTAGCTCTGTACCCCACCTTTTGATAGGGTTATTTGGTTCTTTGGGGTCTAACTTCTTGAGTTCTTTGTATATATTGGATATTAGCCCTCTGTCGGATGTGGGGTTGGTGAAGATCATTTCCCACGTTGTTGGTTGCCGTTTTGTCTTTCTGACAGTGTCCTTTGCCTTACAGAAACTTTGTAATTTTATGAGGTCCCATTTGTCAATTCTTGATCTTAGAGCATAAGCTATTGGTGTTCTGTTCAGGAACTTTACCCCTGTGCCCATGTCCTCCAGGGTCTTCCCAAGTTTCTTTTCTAATAGTTTCAGTGTGTCTGGTTTTATGTGGAGGTCCTTGATCCACTTGGAGTTGATCTTAGTACAAGGAGATAAGAGTGGGTCAATTCGCATTCTTCTGCATGTTGACCTCCAGTTGAACCAGCACCATTTGTTGAAAAGGCTATCTTTTTTCCACCGGATGGTTGTGGCTCCTTTATCAAAGATCAAGTGACCATAAGTCTGTGGGTTAATTTCTGGGTCTTCAATCCTATTCCATTGATCTACCTGCCTGTTGCTGTACCAATACCATGCAGTTTTTAACAAAATTGCTCTGTAGTACTGCTTGAGGTCAGGGATATTGATTCCCCCAGAAGTCCTTTTATTGTTGAGAATAGTTTTAGCTATCCTGGGTTTTTTGTTGCTCCAGATGAATTTGAGAATTGCTCTTTCTAGATCTATGAAGAATTGATTTGGGATTTTGATGGGGATTGCATTGAATCTGTAGATTGCTTTTGGCAAGATGGCCATTTTTACTATATTGATCCTGCCAATCCAGGAGCAAGAAATATTTTTCCATCTCCTGAGGTCTTCTTCGATTTCTTTCTTCAGGGACTTGAAGTTCCTGTCATACAGATCTTTCACTTGTTTGGTTAGAGTTATGCCAAGGTACTTTATGTTGTTTGTGGCTATTGTGAAGGGTGTTATTTCCCTAACTTCTTTCTCCGCCTGCTTGTCCTTTGAGTACAAGAAGGCTACTGATTTGCTTGAGTTAATTTTATAACCAGCCACGTTGCTGAAGTTGTTTATCAGCTGTAGAAGTTCTCTGGTGGAGTTTTTTGGATCGCTTAAGTAGACTATCATATCATCTGCAAATAATGATACTTTGACTTCTTCCTTTCCAATTTGTATCCCTTTGACTTCCTTATGTTGTCTGATTGCTCTCGCTAGAACTTCAAGTACTATATTGAAAAGATATGGAGAGAGAGGACAGCCTTGTCTAGTCCCTGATTTTAGTGGAATTGCTTCAAGTTTCTCTCCATTTATTTTGATGTTGGCTACTGGTTTGCTGTAGATTGCTTTTACTATGTTTAGGTATGGGCCTTGAATTCCTGCTCTTTCCAAGACTTTTAGCATGAAAGGATGCTGAATTTTGTCAAATGCTTTTTCAGCATCTAATGAGATGACCATGTGGTTTTTTTCTTTTAGTTTGTTTATGTAGTGGATTACATTGATGGATTTCCGTATATTGAACCATCCCTGCATTCCTGGAATGAAGCCTACTTGATCATGGTGAATGATCGTTTTGATATGCTCTTGGATTCGGTTGGCAAGAATTTTATTTAGTATCTTTGCATCTATATTCATAAGAGAAATTGGCCTGTAGTTCTCTTTCTTTGTTGGATCTTTTTGTGGTTTAGGTATCAGCGTAATTGTGGTTTCGAAGAACGAGTTGGGCAGTGTCCCTTCTGTCTCTATTTTGTGGAATAGTTTGAAGAGTATTGGTGTTAAGTCTTCTTTGAAGGTCTGGTAGAATTCTGCACTAAAACCATCTGGTCCCGTACTTTTTTTGGTTGGGAGGCTTTCTATAACCCCTTCTATTTCTTTAAGGGTTATGGGACTGTTTAGCTGGTCTACTTGATGCTGATTTAATTTTGGTATTTGGTATCTGTCTAGGAAATTGTCCATTTCCTCCAGATTCTCCAGTTGTTTTGAGTATAGGCCTTTGTAGTAGGATCTGATGATCTTTTGAATTTCCTCTGTTTCTGTTGTTATATCCCCCTTTTCATTTTTAATTTTGTTAATTTGGATACTATCTCTGTGCCCTTTGGTTAGTCTAGCTAAGGGTTTATCTATCTTGTTGATTTTCTCGAAGAACCAGCTCTTGGTTTGGTTGATTCTTTGTATGGTTCTCTTTGTTTCTGCTTGATTGATTTCAGCCCTTAGTTTGATGATTTCCTCTCTTCTACTCCTCCTGGGTGAGTTAGCTTCTTTTTGTTCCAGTGCCTTCAGGTGTGCTGTTAAGTTGCTAGTGTATGCTCTTTCCAGTTTCTTTTTGGAGGCACTCAGGGCTATGAGTTTTCCTCTTAGCACTGCTTTCATTGTATCCCAGAGATTTGGGTAGGTCGTACCTTCATTTTCATTGAAGTCTAAAAAGTCTTTGATTTCTTTCTTTATTTCTTCCTTGATCAGGGTGTCATTGAGTAGAGTATTGTTCAGTTTCCATGTGTATGTGGGCTTTCTGTTGTTCTTCTTGCTATTGAAGACCACTTTTACTCCACAGTGATCCGATAGGAGACATGGGATTAGTTCGGTCTTCTTGTATTTGTTGAGGTCTGTCTTGTGACCAATTATATGATCAATTTTTGAGAAGGTACCGTGCGGTGCTGAGAAAAAGGTATACTCTTTTGTTTTAGGATGGAATGTTCTATATATATCTGTTAAATCCAATTGGTCCAAAGCTTCAATTAGTTTCACTGTGTCCCTGTTTAGTTTCTGCTTTCCTGATCGGTCCATTGAGGAGAGTGGAGTGTTGAAGTCACCTACAATCATTGTGTTAGGTGCGATGTGTGCTTTAAGCTTTAGTAAAGTTTCTTTTACGAATGAGGGTGCCCTTGCATTTGGTGCATAGATGTTCAGTATTGAGAATTCTTCTTGGTGGATTTTCCCTTTGACAAGCAGGAAGTGACCTTCTGTGTCTCTTTTGATGACTTTAGGTTGAAAGTCGATTTTATCTGATATTAGAATGGCTACTCCAGCTTGTTTCCTGGGACCATTTGCTTGTAGAACTGTCTTCCAGCCTTTTACTCTAAGGTGGTGTTTGTCTTTGACACTGAGATGTGTTTCCTGTATGCAGCAAAATGTAGGGTCCTGTTTCCGTATCCAGTCTGTTAGTCTGTGTCTTTTGATTGGGGAATTGAGTCCATTGATATTAAGAGATATTAAGGAATAGTAATTATTACTTCCTGACATTTTGGGAATTATTATTATTTGTATTTGAGTGGTTCTCTTATTTTGGGTTGGATGAGATGGGGTTTCTATCTTGTTTCTTCTGGGGTGTTGTTTCCCCCCTTGTGTTGGTATTTTTCCCCTATTATCCTTTGTAGGGCTGGGTTTGTAGATAAGTATCTTGCAAATTTGTTTTTGTCGTGGAATATCTTGGTTTCCCCATCTATGGCAATTGAGAGTTTTGCTGGGTATAGTAGTCTTGGCTGAAGTTTGTGTTCTCTTAGGGTCTGCATGAGGTCTGCCCAGGATCTTCTAGCTTTCATGGTCTCAGGTGAGAAGTCTGGTGTAATTCTGATAGGTCTTCCTTTATATGTTACTTGTCCTTTTTCTCTTACTGCCTTTAATATTCTTTCTTTGTTTAGTACATTTTGGGTTTTGATTATTATGTGACGGGAAGTATTTCTGTTCTGGTCCAGTCTATTTGGGGTTCTATAGGCTTCTTGTATATTCATGGGCATCTCTCTCTTTAGGTTGGGGAAATTTTCTTCCATAATTTTGTAGAAGATATTTGCTGGCCCTTTAAGTTGTAGTTCTTCATTCTCATCTATCCCTATAATCCTTAGGTTTGGTCTTCTCATTGTGTCCTGGATTTCCTGAATGTTTTGGGTTACCAGCTTTTTGCATTTTGCATTTTCTTTAATTGTTGAATCCATGGTTCCTATGGTATCTTCAGCATCTGAGATTCTGTCTTCTATCTCTTGTATTCTATTGTTGATATTTGCATCTATGACTCCTGATTTCTTCCCAAGGTTTTCTATCTCCAACATTGTCTCCCTTTGCGATTGCTTAGTTGTTTCTACTTCTGTTTTTAGATTTTGTATTGTTTTGCTCAGATCTTTCAGTTGCTTGTTTGTGTTTTCCTGTAATTCTTTAAGGGATTTTTGTGTTTCCTCCTTTATGACTTCTACTCGTTGACCCATGTTCTCTTGTATTTCTTTGGGTGATTTTTGTTTCTCCCCCTTATTGGGATTCATTTTTTGCTCTATATTCTCCTGGATTTCTTTAAGTGATTTTTGTGTCTGCCTTGTATGGGCTTCTAGTTTTTGATCTATTTTCTCCTCTATTACTTTAAGAAATTTATCTAAGTGATCCTCAATCTGCATCTTTACCAGTGATTTTAGATCTGAGTCTTGTTTTTCTGGTGTGTTGAGATATCTGGGATTTAATTGTGTTTGTCTTGCAATGGCTTCTAGCTTTTGATCTATTTTCTCATGTATTACTTTAAGAGATTTATCTAAGTGTTCCTCTATCAGCATCCTGACCAGTGATTTTAGATCTGAGTCTTGTTTTTCTGGTGTTTCAGGGTATCCAATATTTATTGCTGTTGGGGAACTGGGTTCGGATGCCGCCATATTGCCTTGATTTTTGTTAGTAGCGATCTTACGTTTGCCTTTTGCCATCTGGTTAACTCTGGTGTTAGTTGGTCCTGTAGATACTAGCTGGTGCTTGACCCTCCTGTGGGGTTGTAAGGCTATTTCCCAGTGACTGGGATACCTGAATCACTGTCCTGCGGGGGTCTTGCTCACAGATTGCTGACAGGTGGCCTGAGTCCCCCGAGGTCTTAACCTCAGGATATCCCAGGTATTTGGTTCTGCCTGTTGGGCGGCTGCTCTGCACTGCTCCTGCTCAGGGTTTGCTGTCTGATATCCTGTTTCCCCAGGGGTCTTAAAGTTGGGATATCTCAGTTATCTGGTTCCGCCTGCTGGTCCCAAGCTGCTGGGAAGCTGGCTGGGTCTGGTTTCCAGCTTCCCTGCCACTGGCTGGATGGGAGGCTGGTTCGGCCTCCGGCTGGGTCTGGGCACCTGGCACACTGGCTGACTCCGGCTTCCTCACCACAAGCTGGACGGGAAGCTGCAGGCAATATGGCAGCTGCCTGCAGGGAGCTCGGGGTCTGCCCCGCGAGTGCAGAGTGCACCCGCTATTCTGTGCCCAATTCCCACTCCAGGCCTGAGTCCCCGAAGGTCTTAAGCTTGGGCTGTCTCGGGTACCTGGTTCTGCCGCCGCCGCCGCCGGATGGTTCTCCACATATGTAATTTTTGATACACAGTATGGTCTTGTAAAGTTTTCTAAAAGGTTCATTTGCTAAAATTAAAACTCCTATCATGAACTAACTATTTAAAGCATAAACTAGAAAACCGATATTTGAATTAAAATAAATAATGCCTTTAATCTCTGTGTGTATATATGAACAATACGATAGCATTCAATTTAGAAATTAAAAAGATTTTATGATAGAATACAACTCTTAGAACATTTATCCCTAAATAAGATGACTCCATAAAATCTCTTGCCCGGGATTTAGGGAGCTTTGAACAGGAGGATGTGAACTAAGTAGCACTTGGCCCTGACCATGGGTATTCACCTCAGCCCTCAAGTAATACTAGTAAAATAATAACATTTATGTCATTTAAAATATGATCAGTACTGACATTTAAAACCCGAAGCCAGATAACTGTCACAGAGTACTTTTATGTCATGCAGAATCACCTGAATTTTCATTTGTCATTGGTGAACATGCCTCAAAGATTGCCCCAATTCATCTTTGGTATCAATTTCACAAATATAATAAAATCAATAGCATTTTTCTGTCAAAAAAGAGTTATATTTAATTGCTATTATTATGAAACCAAAACCACAGCAACTTTTTATTCTTTGATATGTGCACATTTTAAAAACATCTGCATCTGTGTCCTCTTATACAATATAGCTAATTAAAATTTTGTTTTCTTACACACTAAGATGCAGCTTTTAGTGTGCTGGTTACTAAAAATGGCTGAAGTAGTGAAATTATAGCTGGAACTGATTACAAACTTGCTCACAGCAATCAGTCTGTAGCAACTCTTTCTCTTCAGAGGAGGAAGAAATATTTTAATTTATTAAAATTTACTTCACAACCATCCATTGTTTAGCATTATTATTGCTGTGTATTGTTCTAACAGTTATTTAGAAAAGAAAGAAAACCCCAAGAAGAATATAGTTTAGTAGCATAGGGAATTTGGGTGAGAAGATATGCAGTTTAGTTTCATTCTAAAATACAATAGCTATTCAGTAATATCTATGTACCTTGGGTCTTATGCTTGCATATACATGTGTGAAAAATTATAATTAGTTGAATAAAATAATAGGCATTTTATGACAGCAAGAGGAAAAGAAATTAATATACCCAGTTGTGAGTATTTCATTGAAATTTAGAACATTATTTGAAAGGGAGAATGTAGACCTGATAGAGTCATACCATCTGGAAATAGATAAGAGAGCTTCAACTCTCCCTGGGTTGTTGTGCTGATAACAAAATTTATTAAAAGTAATATTAGATGTTAAAACTGATACTAATATAAATTATAAGTGCTTCTTCTGATATTTATCTACCAGGAAATGACAGAAAGTGGATAGTGCTGTGATTTAGATTCTGAGGTGATAACTATTGGTTTCTCTTCCCCTCTGCAGGGTTTCATGAACAAAATGACTGTTAGAAAGCCAGCTGACTTCTCAGGGCCAAGGGCCTCTCCTCCCTTTGATGTCCAACAAGGCCATCCTTTGCTACATATGCAGCTAGAGCCATGTGTACCCCTTGGTTGGTAGTTTAGTCCCTGGGAGCTCTGGGGGTACTGGTTGGTTCATATTGTTGTTCCTCCTATGGGGCTGAAAACTCCTTCAGTTCCTTGGGTCCTTTCTCTAGCTTCTCCATTGGGGACCTTGTGCTCAGTCCAATGGTTGGCTGAGAGCACCCATCCCAGTGTAGGGTAATACCAGGACAGGGAATTGGGAGCGGGTGAGCACAGGGATGGGATAGGGTGTTTCCGGAGGGGAAACCAGGAAAGGGGATAAAATGTGAAATGTAAATAAAGAAAATATCTAATAAAAAAAAGGAGAGGCTATGAATTTGACAAGGAGCTGGGGGAGGGGGACATGGAAGTAGTGTGAGGGGTAAAGGGAGAGGCAAAAGTTATATAAATACAGCACTCATGTTCGACGTGCTCAAAAAGTTATGTGTAAGATGCACTCCAAAAAAACCCTTTCTATAATAAAACCATAATAAAATGTTAGTGGTAGTGGGCAGAAAGAAAGAAAGAGAGAGAGAGAGAAAGAAAGAAAGAAAGAAAGAAAGAAAGAGAAGAGTAGAGAGAGAGAGGGAAGGAAGGAAGGAAGGAAGGAAGGAAGGAAGGAACGAAGGAACGAAGGAAGGAAGGAAGGAAGAAAGGAAGGAAGGAAGGAAGGAAGGAAGGAAGGAAGGAAACCCAGCTGACTGGACTACCACTCTACTACAGAGACTGGTTGCTTTCATCATGTTGAGAGACACCTTGAGAAAGGTTTATCTCCAGTTGCAGTAGAGGGACAACCACATCTGGAGCTGCAACTCAGTCATAACTCTCTCAAGTACCATTTGCACTGGATACTTTGTTATGGAAAGCGCCAGGGTCTTTCCCACCCAGGCTGGAAAGAGAATGAGCGCTCCTGGAGCTGCTCTAGCTATACAAGCTGGGCCAGCCTGTGGTCAGTGAAAACAGGAAACTCTCCTTTGAGTGTTAAGGTTTACTGTGATTGGTCAAAACTCCCCTTCGCTGGCTACATGGACAAGCTATGTAGTTCATGGGTGAGGCAGCCGAGAGACGCTCCGCTCGGGTGTTGACTTGGTATTTCAACATTCAGCCCAGTGAAAGGCTTTCGATCTGGAATGGCTTGCCTTGCTTGCAGTTGGTGAATGATCTCCTTTGGTAGCATGAAGAGAGAAGTAGAGCGGGAGATGACAGGGCACAGAAGCAGTGGTTGAGGAAAGATTGGAGAGCCAAGCTACGGAAGGGGAAGCACAGCGCTCCGCTTTGACAGCTGCAGGAGAGCTTTTGAGTATGGGGGTGGCGTGTACGAGAGCCCACAGATTGACAGTGAGGAAAACCACAACAGTGGGAACCGCATTGCCTTGACAGGTGCCGGAGTCAGAGTTGAGAAGTCAGCCGACAGAGCTGCAAACACAAATAGCAGGCTACAGTGACATCTTGAAAAGAGGTGAATCTACGAGAGCAGCAGCTGGCAGTGACCCAAGCTGTAAGAGAGAAAAATGCTCTTTTATCTGTTTCCTGTGCGGTGACAGCTGTAACAGTAGCTAAAGCAAGCTGCACCACAAGCTGCTGTTAAATGCTGAGAAATCTCAGATATTAGAAGCACACAGAAGATCTTTAACACTCATAGGGTTAAAGGTCTTGGCTTCACCGCCCTGGGTAATAGATGCAACCCTCTTTGACACTTGCTTTCATCTGATGCCAGACTCTGAGGGAATACAAAGGTTGGCAAGAGTTAGCACTTCAAGAAGAGAGCCTCTTCTTCACGTCCTGAGGTTTCTATCCAAGTAAAGTTATATCAGAAAGTTAACTGGTAACAATGAAACGTTTTACATGTGCATTTATATATGCACATGCATGCCATAGGACATATGTGTTATAGGGCAGCTTGCAGGTGTCTCTTCTCTGCTTCCATTAATGTAGGTTCTCAGAATGGATTAGAATCAAGTCATCAGAATTGGGGCCATGTGCTCTTCTTACCCTCTGGCTCATCACAGTGCCTTCAATATAACTATTTTAGTTCGTAATTTTATTTTGTTAACACTTACTGTTTAATTACTGATTTACCTAACTCTTTAATCCGTAGATATAGCCTGTTGTTAGCTTCGATGGCAGTCAAACCCAAGATATACCCAGTGATTCCCTTTCTGGCATGCATGTTATATAATCTTCCCCCTTGTAGCGATGTTTTTGTCCTTATGATACATTCTCTCCCTCTCATTATGCGTTAAAAACTCTGCTCTTCATGGCAGTTTTGTTCCCTATATATTATGGCTTTGAGAAAGTTGATTATACTGTTGATCTCCTCTGAAGAAGTTCAGGAAGTAAAGACTTGGTAGTAAGTGTGGGTGGCAAATGTCTAGGTCTCCCAGTCACACCTGGAGTATATTCTTTCCAGGGAGGTCTCTAGATGAAAGTCAATTCCTGAGCAATGTTTCAAATGCATCCTAGGAAAAACCTTTAGCTGAAGAGACACTTGAGACAGACCCGTGTGCTGAAAGGATAATATAAGTGTGTCCTGTTAAAACATACATTTTTGGTCCTTGTTGTGTCGTGACAGAAAGCTTATACACTAGCAAGCCACACCTCCATTTCTACCAACATTAAAATGCTTAACTGTTGCCTTTATTTCGGAGACAATTTCATGCAAAACCCCTTTTAAATAAAAGCGGCAAGATTTTACTCATAAATGGGAGTGTAAAGATTTCTTGTACTAAGTGGTTTCTAGACTCAACAAAATCTTTTCAGTCACGATTTTTCTGACCAGTGCAGCAGACCTTCTTAATTCTCTTTGAGAAGTCATAATTCAAAGAACCTAAGAAATTATGTCCATCCTGTGTTCTGCATGACATTACATTGACTTTACACATATGTTTGCAGCCTCATTTCTTTTTCAATAGAGTGGATAATAATCACCTCCATTCCCGCTGTTCCCAAATTTATCATGGGAAATCTAAGTCGCTTGTGTTTAAGCTAAAATAAGTTTAAATGCATGTAAGTTCTTTACATTTTATCTCATACATATCATGTCTGATTTTGCTTTTCGATGTTGTGATTCACGTCATAACCAAAAGCAACTCTGAACTAAATGCATCTATTTTAGCTTATAGCTGATCACCAGGGAAGCCAGGAAGGGAACTCAAGGCAGGAAACAAGGGAGAAGAACAGGGGCAGGCATTGTGGAAGGACACTGTTACTGACATGCTTCCTGTGTCTTGGTTAGCTTGCTTTACAGCTCAGGGCCGAATGTCCAGAGGGGATGGCACCAGCACTCCTACGTCATTATCAGTCAGGAAGCTGACCATGGACACTGTCACAGGCAGACTGGAGGAGGCAGTTCCTCAGTCAAGCTTCTCTCTTGCCAGGCAACTCCAATTTGGGTCAAGTTGACAAACAAGGACCAGCATGCTTATGTTCTGTTCAACTAGGATGAACCAGAGAACATAAAGTATTATACCAGGTTTTCGCCAAATGATTTTGAATTCATTTTGGTAGGGCATAGAAAAGCATTTAATTAAAAAAAAAACCCTTATATATCAAGTTTACTATAAGGGAACACTTGCTGATTTCAGGTTATAAAAATATACTGACTATAGGACCTAGCGATACTAGATGTAATCAGTAACAGCATTATTCTAAAAAAAAATTAGTTTTCAATATCTTTTATGAATATTCATCTTCTAAAAATATGTTCATTTTAATCTTGGGAAACATGACATCATCAGGTGAAAGATAATTTCAGTGTGAATTGTTACATAAAAGTATTCTGTACTCCCCAAATAATGGCATGGTAATGAATTAGAAAGCTAATGGAATTGCTATGAAAATATTTGGGAGATCAAAGCAACAGAATATTAGCGTTAATTCTTAAGTGCCTTCCAGTTATTTTACCTTTTAAATTTTTAAACTTTTTTAATTAATATGAGTAATTGAAATTCCAAAGTCCTATAAGGACACGTAGAAGGACAAGGACTGTGCTGTTAAGCAAACTCTGACCCAGAATTGTTCCTGTCTGAAAGAACTGCAGGGACAAAAATGGAGAAGAGCCTGAGGAAAAAGAGGTCCAGTGACTGGCTGACATTGGGAGCCAGCCTAAGGGGTGGCTCCAAAGCCCGACATTAGTACTGGTGCTATGGTGTGATCACAAAAAGGGACCTATCATGACTGCCCTCCGAAAGGCCCAACAAGCAGCTGAAAAGGTCAGTTGCAGATTTTTACACCCAACCAATGGACCCCTGTGATTGGATTAGGGAAAAGCTGAAAGAAGCTGAGGAGGAGGGTGGCCCTATAAGAAGACCAGCAGTCTCAACTAATGTGGACCCTCATGATCTCTCAGACACTGAGCCATCAACCAGGCAGCATACACCTGCTGATATGAGGCTCCTAACACATATATACAGCAGAGGACTGCTGGGGCTGAACTCAGTCAGAGAAGATGCACCTAACCCTCAAGAGACGTGGGGCTCCAGGGAGTGGGTTGGTCTGATAGGGTGAGGGTGGGGATGGGGACATCCTCGTGGAGACAGGGGGCAGGGAGGGGTGTGGGATGAGGAACAGTCAGAGAACATACCAGGAGGGGAATAAAGACTGGACTCTAAAAAAATAAAAAGAAAAAAAGGAAAAAAGAAAAGAAAAGAAATGTTTTCTACAGTTGCTGTCAGGAAAAGAAAGAGAACAAGTGTGAGAGCCACAGAACGATGTGTGCAGAGGCTGGGAGGGGAGCAGGTAGTGGAACAGGACTCTCACCTGGCATCACCAACAAACAAAACTGTGGTGATTTCCTTCGTATTGTTTAAAGGGTGTATCTGAAAGTACAAAGAAACAGGGAAAAAGAGAAGACAATACATCCTGTGAGAACTCTGTCTTTCAAAGTCCATTATTGTATTACTTAAAAAAACTAGGCCACCTACAAACAATCACAAGGAGGATAAATGACATCAAAGTGTTCTGGGAACAAGCAGTTTTCATGGCTCTGAGCACAGAGCAGCTAGTGTCACTTTCCATTTTCTCGAGGCCTGTGCAGCTGAATAGACATAGAGAAACTCATGATTATATTAGACTGAACAGCCCACATTTTCATGCATTTTTCTAAGGCATTTACTCGAGGCCAAATTTCAGTGAAAGCTAATATATCTTGTTTAGAGGGCCAAGATGATATGCCATTTTTACAATTGAGATAGTATTAGCAGAATAACACAATTCGGTGTTGATGAATATCATTTTCTCTGCTAATTTAAAGCTTGAGTATTGTAGGTTTCATTGCCAAAAGGAAAAAGCATACAAACAGCAGAACCATGTAGATAGATAGAGCATATTAAACCCTGAGGAAATATAATCAATTAAACTACTTATGTTTTTACTGTATTCAGCCAAAAGAACAAGACTATCAAGAAAAATTATCTGTGAAGAACAAGTAATGTATTTTTGAGTCTAGTATGTTGTTTCAGAATATTTGATCGCACCGTGAACCCTGACACTGTGTTATTTACCGAGAGAAAGCTGCTTCTAGCTATGGAATGGCTCAGTCTTCAGAATCTTTAATCCCTCTAGCAAGAATACAGACATTCCTGTAGCACATACTTTTGGTCTCAGACAATGAAGGTGGAATTACTTTGTAGAAGGAATCAGCATATTTGAAAGTGACATCTCATTAAATGGAAGACAACGTGATGAATTGGAAGAGATTTGACAGAATGGGTCAGATGTGGTATATTACTTTCTCACAGCAGGAGAGGAAAAGGAGGCTACTTAAGAGAGCACCACTGAAGGAGGGGAGGTGGGGGCTGTTATACAGACACAAGTTGCAGAGAGAGAATAAGCTAGACAAAGGTAAATGTAGAATGAGGCAGACAAGGAGCAGGAGCCAGGGATTAGAAGTGATTGCTAAAGTTAGTTTGAGGCCAAGCAGAACAATTCAGTTAGAAGTGAAAGGAGCAAGATTGAGTCAGTGAGTGTGGAGAGGAGTTTGAGCCACAGCAGCTGAGTGGATCAGCCAGTCAAAGTTAATAAAGAAAAAGAAGGTGAGCTTTTTCAGCAGTGAGTATCAGAGGCTGAAAAAGTCTAGACCTAGATTTTTATGGAGGCTAGAAACTCCCAGCACTAGGCTTAGGTTAGCAGACTGAGGCAACAAGTCTTGGAAACAACAGACAAACTGGAAAGAAAAAGTTACTGTTACAGTACGTAGACCCAAACTACTGAGTATCCCAGAATCTTTAACAGTGGTTTCCAAACAGCATTTTTAAAATGAAATGGAACTTCACTAGATTGGTTTAAAACACTAGATGTTATAGCACATACTGAAGGAGAAACAGATTAGCATTATTCAAGAGAAACGTTGCCTATGAACTTGAAGAGACTCATAGCAGGTATAATCAATAAGCCTCCATAAATGATTACTTATGCAAAATCTGAAAAATGGTTCTAGTTCACTGACCTAACCCCAGTTCTGAGTATAGATTATGCTGCAGTAGTTCCTGTATATTTCTTCTCATGAGAAAATTAAATATTTTAGGTTGCAATTTAATACTTTAATATCAACATACATTTGGGAATTTTTTACAAGCAGATGCAAGCCTGCCTATTGCAATGGATATGATTGGAGCATATGCACATTTCTCTATGTTATTACTATATTACCTAAAGACTATTATAAGACTAATATTACATAATTTAAGGCTTAATTTATATGTATAAATATATGTATAAATATTTATATGTATAATTTATATACATAATATGAGACTAATATTACATAAAGACTATTTAAGACTAATATAGAAAATTTGACATTTTTGTTTTTGTAACCAGAAAGTTTGATGGAAGAAGGACATTGTGTGACACAACTCTGTTTGTTTTCAAGTTATCTATTATCCCTATTATCGACAGGGGCTCCTTGTATATAATGGATCAGAAAGATCAAGTGAATTGGTAATCAATTATGCAATAGCAGAGAATATGAAGTTCATGAGATCATAAGAGATATGAGCCAATAAAAGCATCATTTTCAAAGGAAAGCCTGCTGAGCAAGTCCTCAGGAGCAAGCTAGTAAGCAGCAGTCCTCCAGGGTTGCTACCCCAGTTCCTGCCTCCAGCGTCATGCTGTGATCTCTTGCCCTAACTTTTCTGCGTAATGGAGTAAAAACTGTAAGTTGAAATACCCCCAATCCCAGTACCTTTTGGTTATAGTGTTTTATCACAGTAGTAGGAACCACACAGAGATAAGACTGAAGTTCATACCAGTTCATGAGGAACCTCTGTGACAGACCTGAGCATGAGCTTTGGGGAGGGCTGTAGTAGCATTTGAACTTTGAGCTTGAAAGCCATTGAGTGCTCCAAACTCAGTGGGTTCTAAGGAGGGAGTAGAGAAAATAAGATTGTAGAGACATGAGCATGCAGACCACAGAGCCCTAGATTGCCATGTTTCAAAAGAAATCAAAGGCTTAAACAGGTCTCTTTGAGTGTTATTTTGTGCTAAGAATTTGAGTGGTGGTATCTCTGCCTCTTTTGCCTGCTCTTGGGATCTGTTTCCTCCAACTGGGTTACCTTGTCCAGCCTTGATATAAGGAGAGGGTGCCTAGTATTAGTTCATCTTCTTATGTTGTGATATCAGCTCATCTCCCAGCTGATATCACTGGCGGTGGGGGCTGTTCTTTTCTGAAGAGAAGGAAAGGAGCTGTTGATCTGGTGGAGAGAGTAGGTGTGTGTGTGTGTGTGTGTGTGTGTGTGTGTGTGTGTGTGTGTTGGGGGGCAGTGCTGGGAGGAGTGGAGAAATAAGAATAAAAATTACACCCAAAAGTGAAAGATAAAGATAAAGATAAAGCCGTATGTGACCATGATACAGCAACCATAGATCTAAGGAGGGAAGAAGTTCAACAAACACAGGAAGAGATTCAGGAGCTTATGAAGTAAAAAGCAGATATTAGAAAAGTGTGACATGACAGATATAGCAACGCTTTGACTTGTGCTAAAATCGATATCTTCGCATGGACTTTTATAGAGCTTTATGAGTAGAGTAATTGAAAAGAGGGTAGAGCATTATAAAGCTGAAGAGCTTGAAGCAAAATTCCATTAGATACAGGGCTATGTCAGTCAGAGCACAGTGGCAGTTTCAGGACCTGAGGAATGCTGGGTAGGGGAAGGTGTCTTGCAGATCCATGATAGTTATTTTTGAATATCTTGATTGTTTCATAAACTTTTTATTAGTTATTATAGAATTTTGTACAAGGAATTTTGACCCACCAGCCTATTCTTATACACTCAACATTCAGTTCTTCATAAAAAAAAAAAAAAGACACTATCGAGAGCTGTAAGTGATTCCCAAATAATCTTGCATAGATGGCCTTCTGTAGTATGGTTTCCTTATCTGGAAGTATACTCTTTTTTCACTTTGTATTTGTTTTTTATTTATTTACATTTCAAATGTAATCTGCCTTCCCAGTTTTCCCTCCATAAGCCTATTTACTATTTCCTCCTCCCCCTGCCTATATAGGGGTGCTCCCCCACCTGTGTACCCATCCCTACCTAAGCACCCTAGCTTACCCTCTCTTGGGTCATCAAGCCTCCACAGGACCAAGGGGCTCCTCTCCCAGTGATGCCATATAAGGCCATCCTCTGCTACATATCCATCTGGAGCCATGGGTGCCCCCTATGTACTCTTTGGTTGGTGGTTTAGTCCCTGGGAGTTTTGGGGGGGATCTGATTGGTTGATATTGTTATTTTTCCTATGGGGTTGCAAATCCCTTCAACTCCTACAGTCCTTACCATAACTTCCCCCATTGGGGCCCCTGCACTCAGTCCAATATATGGCTGTGCACATCCACATCTGTATTGGTGTGACTCGGGAAGAGCCTCTCAGGGGACAGCTATACCGGGACTCCTGTCAGTAATCATTCCTTGGTATCAGCAGCAGTGTCTGAGTTTAGAGTCAGCAGATGGGATGAATCCCTAAGTGGGGCAGTCTCTGGAGGGCCTTTCCTTCAGTTTCTGCTCCACTCTTTGTCCCTGCACTTCCTTTGGACAAGAGGAATTGAACTACACTCTTAGAGAGAGAGTGACTGACTCTCCCTCTCTGAGTAGCTACCCAGTCTCATTAGCTCCTTCCCTAGGGCTCAGATATTGTGCTTAGTTTCCCCCAAACATGCTCAGACTTGGTCTGTATTGTGGGGCTTTCAAGGATCTCACTGCAGCTTTAGAAGTTTAATGAAGACTTCCATATGGTTTAAACATGTTGGCCTTTTGCTGGGACAGTCTTTCGGCTAGATACTAATGTAACCTTGGCTTCTCCACCATCCTGTCTCTCCTTGGGCTTCTCCTTGTATGCTTGATTAGAGCTCATCTGTCTCCCTCCTGCCTCCTTCCAGGTCCCAAATCTGCTGTATCTGTTTGTCTCTCTCTCTCTCAGTCAGGAAGTCCTGCCCCCATACTTCTTGTCCCAGCATTTGGCTGTCAGCTCTTTATTACCAAACAGCCACAGTCCAGTTTGAACCCCAAAAGCTGCAAGACAATTCCCAATCTATCCCTTAGGTTGCCTTTAAGCATCGAGGGCTGCTTGACCTTCATCTCTTGGACAGATGATGGATAAACATTTACAAATAGAAAACTGGTGATGGGCTGTAGAAATGATGATACCAAAATCCCCCCTGCCCTTAGCTCTCTGCCAGTACAGCAATTAACAACTGAAATTACAGGGACACACCTTTCAACAAAGCATGGGAAGGCTACAATAGGTCTGGCTGGAACTTACATACAGGTGTTTCTGTGCTCTTAAAGCTTCCATGAGTTCATTATGTGTAGTTACTGTGCTGTGTCCAGAGACAGTTTCTTTGTAGTCAGCCTTTAGTGTAGATTCTTTCTGGCCCTCCTCCATAATGAACTCAGAGCCTTGGGGAGGAAGGAGAGTGGATATACATCTGTATAGGGCCAAGCATTCTGGATTATTATTCTCTATGCCTTGGCATACCTTTTGGTAGACCTCTATGCTAACTACCATCTACTACAGACAAAGCTTCTCTGGTTTGAGTAGAAGGACACATTAATCTATTAATGTAAAGTCATTAGGAGTAATTTTAATATTATATCAATTTAACAGAACAGTAATAGTTTTCCCCCCTAGGGCCTATCTAACCATAGGTTGTTGGCTGATAATGATGCCAAGAATGGGTTTTATTTTATAGAGGAGAGCTTAACTTCATGCAGGAAATAGTTGACTATTCCCATGATGTTTGTACCACTATTGCAGTGATGAACATGTCTTGTCAAGTTAATCATCACTGTAGTTTGCAAGGTTCCCGGCCAGATATAATCGCTGATAAATTTCCACTCCTAGTGGGCTGCATAGAATCAGGTAGCCCTAAGAAAGCTGGACAGTAGGGATGAAGATTCCAGGGCAAAATTAGGCTGATTTCTCCATGTTTATGACGTGTACATGTAATGTCTTCAGCAATAGGGTTTTACCATCAAGTATTGGAAAGTAGTCAAGAGAATTGACAGTCCCCTGTAATGTTTGAGGGTCTATGAGAACACCCTAGTGAATAACTCCAAAATAAGGAATTAATCCCTGACTTTTTATTTGTTAACCTATGGTGTCTAGTTGAGACCTTGTTACTCTCTTCTATGGTGACTCCATTGTAAATATAATTACATTAGGAAGTCCCTGGAGTAGTAGGATTTTATATGATGTTTTAAAGATCTTCTGTGCTTTTATGTATCCTGTTCCCTGAACTCCCCTCTCTTACACTAATTAGCCCTTTCTACTGAATTATTGTCTTTTACCCTTTTATACTACTGCTTTCTACCTCTCAGGGGGGGATGGGTTAAGGGGTTTTCATGGTGGTGGTGGGGGGGAGGACCAGGAAAGGGAACAACATTTGAAATGCGAGTAAAGAATATATCTAATAAAAAAAGAATAAATAAATATTTATTTTTAAAAAACTCTCACTCTTCTAGGAAAAAAAAAGGAAACACCATGGCAGGTATCTCTGTGGCCTATTAAAAAAAACAAACAAAAAAGAAAGTCTCCTAGATGGCCATTAGTAGTTCCCTGACCTCTATGAAAATTCCAACTGAAACCCACATAGCTGGAGATTCAAAGCTAGCATGCACTGAGGAAAGGGAGCCATGCGGCATTTATCTTTTTATGTTTTGGTTACTTCACTCAAAATAATTGTTTCAAGTTCCACCCATTCACCTTCATGAAATTTTATAATTTCATTTCCTTAATATCTTAATGTGTCATGTGACGATGCCATATTTTTACTCAGCTTTATTTTTTAAACATCATAACTTGTAGCAGAAGTTATGAAAATATTTTTTAACCCACAAAACATGGCAGAGTAGGTATTAGCTATACGTCTGCACACCAGATCAAGGGTTAAACAAAATTTAGAGCAGGCAGTGCATCCACTAATTAGGTCTAATATGTTGCTTGGAATTAAAGTCTAATTCTGTTAATTGGCACACCTCTGTGGGACTAGAAATACAAACTCGTAATTAGGTGATGGGTGTGTTCATCAAAGCTTCGTCTGCACAGATTGTGGAGGGAAAGGGACTGGTTCTTGTGCCAGTTTCTGGATACATATATTAGGCTCTGTAGACAAATGTGAACAACTAAGTGGACATGGAGTGAGTTAGGCCCCTCGTGGCTCATAATTATGTGTGGCATAATAGAAACTTTGTAAAATAAGAGAATTATCTCTATATGTATACAGTTCACTATCAACTGTATTAAGTAAACTCTACTAAACTGTTAAAGTAAACTCTGCCAGTTACAATGGTTTGAAATAAGTTGTCGTCATTTGGCTCTACTCTAATGTGTATGACCCTGTGGCAAAGCCAACGGAAGTGGGAACACTGTCAGGAACTCAGCAGCCATAAACATTTAATAAGTCACTCTAAAGTGTTTGTGTAAACATTCTAAGCTGTTAAAATTATACTGTGTTTCCATTTCCCTACATATATTCTTGATCATGTAAATCAGAACTTCAACAGATAGGGAGTTTGTATATTTCATTCCATCACATACAAAGAAAATAACCTACGACATTCCAACCTTCTTAATCAGGATACTGCACTAGAAAAGAATAAGGACAGAAAATTCTCTGTTTAATGTACAAATTTTTAAGATAAAACAATGATTGCCTATCTAATTTAAACATGATATTGAATATGACAATAAGCTGTGTTAAACACTTTTTCTTCCTGGGTTTGTGTTTTCATTGGGGTTTATCATGGGCAGGAGCTGCCACCACAAGGATGCCCCTCCCACCAAGCAGGTCGGTTCTAATCCTGCGCTTTCTGGGACTTTTTCTTTTTCTTTGTGCTGCTCTTTGTACAGCAGCCTCAGGCTCCTCCTTAGAGAATTTCCTTTTCTTCTTAGGGCTTGTGGGGCTGCTGCTGCTTCTGGTTCACTAGCCACTTCCTCTTTAGGTGAGGATTTCTTTCTCTTAGGAGCACTTACGCTGCTAGTGGCCATCTCTTCAAGATCACGGGCCCACTAAACATTTTTTAAAAAGGATTTCTGAGCTGGGAAGGTGCTGTAGGATATAATGGGGTGGCCTCCAAGCCTGAAGACCTCGGTTTGGTGTCTTAGACTCACGTTGCAGGATAGACTTGATGCCTGATGTTACCCTCTCACCTCTAACGCATCAAGGAACCTGTATGCTCACACATGCACATATGTACACATGTATAAACTGATAGATAAATAAGCAAGTAAATAACTAAATAAAATCTGATTTAAATAAAATGTGTGAATATTCTGTTTTCTGTAGTTATGTATAGCTTAGTGGCCTTCCCTCTCTGCTTGTGTGTGTATGTATGTATGTGTGGTGTGTATATGTATGTGTGTGTGTGTGTGTATGTGTATGTATGTATGGGTGTGTGTGTGTGTGTGTGTGATACAAATTAAATGAAGATATATGTATTATAAGGAAATTGACTTAAATTAGAACACGGAAGGAAATTAAATGTGAAAATGTAAACAAGCTTCCTTGTCAAATATACTGAGAGATAGTAACATCATTTTAAAGGGGGATTTCATACAGCTCACCCTTAAAACTATGGGTATCAAAAGGAAATTAAATATTAATGTATTGTTTTTATACTACACAGATAAAATACTGCTCTAGGACCAGTCATCTATTCACAGCTGCTGTCTAGGTAGCAAATAACTATTTACAATTTACAAGATTGCTCTTGCTTTATGTTGGAATTTGGACTAATAATAATGCTTTGCTTAATGTTCTGTAGTTCATAAAAACAATGTTTGGAAACACACAAGTAAAATAGATAGATGAACTTGGACTGTAGTTAGGGTTGAAAGGTCACCTTTGGAAAAGACAATCATTTCCAATTAAGATCCAAAGCACTGTGCACTCCAATGAACTGTGTGGAAGGACACAGTGTCTTATTAAAAGATTAGTTTATATTATGGGCTGACAAGAATGGCTTGTAAAGTATGATTCATTCAATGAAACAGCACATTAAAGGTAATTTCTTCTCTCTGTCTGGTCTGCAATAATGAAAATAACCAAGAAACTATCGGCGGGACCTAACAGGGCCATAAACATAGACAAGTGGGTCACATATGGCCCCCTGTCTTTCTCATGCATAGCAATTGTAGTTGCTTCTCTTCCCTGGGAACAGCAGAGGTCTTTAATTCAACACCGCGTTTTTATTTCGAGGATGTGCAATGTATTAAAACAAACAAGAAAGCACAGTATAAGGAAAAACTACCAGGTAGTCAGTATTTTACCTGTTGATCTGTTTAGTAGTGACTCAAAGCCAAATAATGATAAAATATTGAGAGGCTTAGAAAAAGTATTACAATCGTCTAAAAATAATGTGAATAGTTTATTATTCTTGCTGTAAGCTAAAACATGATATAGGCAGATGTATGATAATATTTTACTCTAATTTATATAATGAGTGTGCAACTGCCTTAGTTAAAATTTCTGTTGCTGTAAAGAGACACTATGACCAAGGCAACTCTTGTAAAGGAAAGCGTTTAGTTGGGACTGGCTTCCAGTTTCAGAGGTTCAGACCGTTATAATCATGGTGGAAGCATGACAGCATGCAGGAGACATGGTGCTGGGGGACCCGGCAGTTTTACATCTTGATCTGAAGGCAGCCAGGAGGAAACTTTCCACAGGCAGGCAAGAGAAGGCTCTCTACCACTCTTGGTAGAGCTTGAGTACTAGGAAGCCTCAAAGCCTGCCTCTACAGTGAAATGCTTCCTCCAAAGAGGCCACACCTATTCCAATTAGGCGACCCCTCCTAATAGTCCCACTAACCATGGCCCAAGCATATTCAAACCACCTCAGAAGCTTATATTCACTTCACACTAGGAAATTTATGCCAATTTGCCTGTTATAAAATGTTTCCACAAATGAATGTGTGTGTGTATGTGTGTGTGTATGTGTGTATATACACACATATATATATATACATATATATGTGAATATCTACACATATATGAATATATACATGAATGATAACAAATTAAGTATGCATTAAAGGTAATGTAAAAGTATAAATCCTCTATAATTACTGGGTTAGTAATGAAATGAAATGAAGAATACTATTTGAAAGTGTTACTGTTAAACAAAATATACCTTAAGTGAGACAGAGAAAACTTTTGTCTATTTTTCACAACTCTGCCCTAAATACCTGATATCTATATACATATCGCTGTTTCCTTTCATGTAAAACACAATATTCTGTTACTCTACTCTCATTGTAGGCATGAAAAAAAGTCTAGTTATTTTGCAAACCTTACTATAGATGCAATGCTAGATAGTTTCAGGTGTGACTGTTACTAAGAGTCATGTAGACAGTTATCTGTTACTTCTATCCAAGTCTTCAGGGTGAGCATTACTTCTCAAGCAGTGGACCGAATAAGGGCATGCTCCCGCGCAATGCAAGAGAGCAGCAACTGCGTAGATGAGGGTAAACAGAGGACAAAACAGAAGCGATAATCTGTCTCTCTTGCCTATGGATTCAAAAGTCTCACGAGGAGGAGTATGATAGAAACATCCCATTTAGGACAGAATATTCCAAAGTCTCTTATTCTCTGTATACTGATCAATTATGGGGTTTTATGCTTATTACTCTCTATTGTAAAAAAAATTTTTTTCTTTTTTACTGACAAGAGTTGAGGAAACCCCTCATCTATGGATGTAGAATATGTTTTTAGGAGCATTGTATTGTCATGTTCATTTACTAGAATAATGCTAGTAGGTTTTACCTTCTGGTTCAAGGCCTACCTTGTCTTGGGCTCTTTGCATCTTTGACAATGTTACTAATGGATTTCATTTTGTGGAACAGGAAATAAAAGAAAATGTGACAAGATACTCTGGTACCATTCATGCTACTGTTGCTACGACTGCACCAGTGGGCAAATGTTGCAGGCAGGCTGCTATTGTAACTTGCAGGATTCAGAGCAGGATAATATTGATTACCTTTCGTTGCCGGTGATGTGTATAGTGCCTTTCAGCACTATGAATCCCACATACTAGCTTTAAAATTTTGATTTAGTAAGAGACATAAAATATTCATAAGCAGGAAGACAGAGACTAGTGGATAACTCTCCCAAAAGTAAAATAAATGAAACAACATGATAAAATTCCAGAGAACTGGAGGTCCGGATGTCTCAGGAGCACAGCACGTGGTTTGGATTAGTGGTTTCCTTCACTGTTGCATGCTTATACCTCAAATTTACCTTCCAAGTATTTTCATTTTCCTTATGATTTGTAGGTATTTGGCAATTTTAGTAATGTATCAAAGTTATCCCCTAACAATACAAGTATCAACGGTAGCCGATAACAAAGCAAATATCCAAAATAATCGAAATTTCAGTCCCTTTTTATACAATAAATTTATGATTCTTGAAACACCTTCCTCAAATGCATCTTATTTTATGTAATTCTGCCTCACTTATTTCCTTATGCTGACGCTCTAGCATTCCCCCCACCCCAAATTTGCCCAGTTTCCACACTTGTAATTTCTAACTTCTGTCATTTATTTCTCTGGAGTAGCAAGCCTGAAGACATTCTTCTATTTTAAAATTTCCATCACTTTCCCAACATGATGACGTTAAAACTTTTAGCAATGGCATTTATGGGCTTTGAAAGGCCACACAGTGATTTCCCAAGCTTTCTTGCAAAATCTCCATACTTCATGCTTACCTGAAAAACTTAATAAAGTGATTGTAAAAAAGAAGCAGCATTAAGCTTTCTGTTCATGTTTCATTTACTCCTGTAACAACAAATACCTATTGATGATTTTACTTCCTGGCTAAGACCCATGTGCTGAGTGTCAGTTATTCACAAGCACTCTTGAAAGTGGTACTGGAAGCTAAGATAAAGGAAGAATCTAATGCAATCCTAATATGGAGATCATGAGCAATTAACTTTTATTTCTCCTACTCTTCCTTGCTACTGTGACTTCAATAAATATTGCTGACTTTAGTAAGCTATTTATGATATCATTTTCCAGACCCCAAACTGCTTTGGTTCTGTCACTCACACATTTCATTTTATTTGCTATTAAATAAGCCAAAAACGGTACTCTTGTCTAGTAGGGATATATGTATATGATACCAGGTCTTAAACTGTAGTGTCAGCGAAGCTATAGTAACATGGATATAGCAAGTATTTTAGGACCTGTATTTTAAAACTGCTTTGTGATTTTTTTAAAAAAAAAATCTAAATTAAAAATCACTAGATATGCACTTGAGAAAATACTAAAAAAGCTTTATGAATAAGCAGAATATGAAGTATATTAGATTTAATATCCTCTTGCCATTCATATTTGGTGTCTATGTACATGTGGGGCACAGACATAGAGATAAGACAGGTTCATAGTGAGTCACTACATCATTTAGCGTCTTTGCCTCTATTTTCAGTAAAAAGTTTAATTTTCAATATTACAACTTGATGTAACTGAAAAAAAAAAAGAATTGGTCAGTAATTCTTAGCTCTCTGAAGTGGGTGGCCAGCATGAGGAAGAGCTTCAGATCCACCTTTTAACATAATTGCATTGCTTCCTAGAATTTTAGATTGGATTTCATCCTATGTAAGATAACCAGACACTCTAGCATTCACAGAACAACTAGTTGACCTCAAAAGTGTCTTTTAAATCTAAAACACAAGGCTACCTTATAAAATTCCCCAAATCACGATGGATGAAGGAAAATAGGTGCTCCTTTCTGAATAAAGTAAGAAATCAGAAATCCAATCAGATCTTTGGCATGAGAAATTCTAATACAGAATACTTAGTCGGGATCTCAAAGGATAGTAAATATGGGTAAAAATGAAGGTTTTTAAGATTGAGTGATGTAAACTAAGAGGATAAAATATTGGCAATGTAGTTTCTTTCAAGAAGGCTGTTCCCTGTGAGGATGAATTTGGGAGCCTGAATAGACCAGCAAGGCCTAGTGCCGCTGAGTGCTTAGGCAATGGCTGCTTTAACACGTGTTGAGAAAACAAAAATATAAAAGTTTAATTGAATTGCTAGATGTACTCGGAGCATTTCTTCCATATGTTTTAAAGATGACATAAGGCAAGTGGAGAGAGACAGGAGTAGGCAGGGACCCCCAGTGAGGCACAGTCCATGGCTCTGCAGTCTTTCTCTAACTGGCTTATTACACAGCGTATTTGGTAATGGAGGCATGCCAAGCGGAAGTGTGGCTTTTATAAGAGCAGTCAAAGTGCACCTGCCTCTGCTGCTCATATTTTGGCATACGACGAAATGCTTAATTGGGAACGAGCAGGTTGCTACTCATTGGCTTTTAATATCTAGCCTATGTAACTTAGGCTAACAGATTGTCAGAACTATTCACTGTATTTTTGTTACACAATTTGTCATAAAGAATATTTTTATATCATGAAGAATTTCATTAGATATTGTAATTCTATCCATTGAGCTATTGCAGGGATTTTGTTTTCATAATTTACTTAATCATATGCATGTATTATATACTTAATCATATACAGTATATATATAGTATATATGTAAAATTACACACATATATATATATACTATCTATATATAAAATTTGGCTTAAGCACAATAGATATAGCCACATAAATGTTTTGTAATACAAAACTTTGATCTGCTGTTTCTAGTTCACATGCATGTATGTGCATTTGTAGATTACTTTGGGGTGATATGCTCACGTAGCTGATTGAATTCTTCACTGTACTTGCAAGCTGCCTGTATTTCTTACTGCGTGTGTCCTTCAGGCCTCATCAGAGCACAAGCGTCATGTGACTTCAAAGGGTTTTCTATGCTTGGATCAGCTCCATGGTGCACGGATGAGGAAAGGAAATGATGCGACACCAACGGTGCACGGGAAGGTAAAAGTCACAGCATCGCAACAGTTCATGAGTTCCGCAGCCACATTACAGACCCTAGGTGGATTCCTCCTGTGGATTCATAAGGACAAGATGGCACACATTTAAGGGAGAAAATACAAATGTGTCAGGTCCCCGCATCCAGGAAGAGGTTTTCAACTTTTTTTTTCAAATAGAATGCAATATTGCAATTCCAGGTCCCTTGATGCAAATGTAAACTTAACAATAGAAATAGTCCCGTTCACACTTATTTTCTCATAAAACATCACAGTAATTTTAAGCCCAAATTTCATTGTTCATACATATATAAATGGACTTTGGAAAAGGTAAGGAATTTCTACATGTCAATTAGGTTTATTTCACATTATTTAAACAAATCTTAAATCAAAAATAAATGTTGACTGGAAATAATGTGTCATTTAAGAAGTAGTTATTAGTTACTAGTTATCAATGTCATTGTAATTATTTCATTTCTAATGGAAAGAAGAATTAATTTTCTTCATAATGGCTTTTGTCGTGTGTTCAAAAAGTCAATTTAATTCCTTCATAAATTGTTTACGGTCCTGGCTTCCATGGCTGTTCCTGCTGTCACTTAATGAAAAAAATAGGTCATGCATGTTTTAAATGATGAAAATTTTAGTCACAGCTTTTGTCCTCTTTGATAATTACCTAGTACTTTGTCATTGTGCATGTCAGGCTCCTCTATAAACTGGAATCCATTAAAACTTTAATGGAAATCAGGTTCATTAGTGTGTTTTGATTACTCATTTATGATATTCTTTAGCCAGCACTTCATAAAACATCTTTTTTTTCTGATGAAAAGTAAACTCGGCCTTGCTTGAAAACAAAATGTGTTTTATCTCTCAATGTCAAAATTCTGTCTCTGTTTTTGGTATCTATTCTCAGGCTTCCAGTTACGTGCAGTTTAGGGAAAACAGTTAATGTATTCAAAAGCCGTTGCAGCATATTAAATTAATTGCTATTAGCCCATCGAGATGTATTTCCTATAGTTTTTTCACTCCACATACAAGCAAATGCTGTCTTTATGACTCTCAATATTTAAGGTTATAAACACAAGTTCATTATTTCCATATAGTAAATTTTATCTGTTTTGTCTTAATTATGTATTGCTATATAACTCCATTAGACAATATGTCATATAAAACTATTATCTGGAGATATTAAAAGTGCAGGACAAGGGGTTGTTGTGCTGGATCTAAGGCAAAGCAGTTGCCACACAATTGTGTGACGAGTTCAGACTTCTGGGAACTGTGTAAAAAAGCTGAGTGTGTAGGAATGTGGTCCTAGCACTAAGGACACAGAGACAAGAAGCTCTTTTGAACTCACTGGCCATCTAGGCTGATGTCATCTATGATTTCCAGATTCCCTGGAGAAATTCATCTATTAAAAAAAAAAAGAAAATCAAATGTCACAAACTTCAGCTGTAGAGCATAGAGAAATTAATCTGGACTAGGCTTTAAGCATCCTCCTTAAACTTTTAACTCCTCACAGAGTTAGAAGGTGATATGTCAGGAAGCAAAAGCATCATAGTTCTTACCCAGATGTAGACCTTTCCTGATGCAAAACAGATCCCATAGGGAACATGTACCCACTGGGACAATGGTGGCATGCTTGTTTGGATCAGAACCTGTGAATTGTTGAGAGTTTTTAAGTCCTGCACCATCAGAGGGAATTCATTCCTGACACCATATGCCTAATCAAAAGATCAGGGCTGGAGCAGTCATAGATCCTAGAGTATCTCTGTTGGAACATACTACTGTTATTTTGCCAATTATAGTAAGTTAAATTTTCTTGTAGTTACATTTATACCGATAGTATTGTGGTGCTCTTTCTATGTCAGAAAACTGGCTTCGTGAAGTGGGTTGTAGAAAATGTAAAGTTTCATAATTTGCAAAGGTGATGGGTAAGCAATGACTCGTGATTTCTCATACCTGTGATGGTTTGTATATGATTGGCTCAGGAAGTGACCCTATTAGGAGGTGTGACCTTGATGGAGTAAGTGTGTCACTGTGGGTTTGGGCTTAAGACCCTCACCCTAGTTGCCTGGAAGTCAGTCTTCCACTAGCAGCCTTCAGATGAAGATGTAGAATTCTCAGCTCCTCCTGCACCATGCCTGCCTGGATGCTGCTATGTTTCTGCCTTGATGACAATGGACTGAACCTCTGAGCCTGTAAGCCAGCCCCAATTAAATGCTGTCTTTTATAAAACTTGCATTGGTCATGGTGTCTGTTCACAGCAGTAAAACCCTAACTAAGACCACACGTCTGTCTCACCCCTTCCATGTGTCAGGGACCATTGCAAATGGGGAAGCAAAAAGAACATAAAATTCTAAAGGCAGGGAAGGGTACTTTTGGATTCTGTCCTCTGTACATGGCCTATCTATGCACTCATGAGCATACATGGGAAGTGGTTACCTGTATAAAAACTGCAGAAGCCTGGGTCTCTCACCATTTTTCAAGGATAGAGAGAGAGAAATTTATAAGGTCTCAAGCTTTCTTGAGGCACTGGAAGCAGTTAATAGTCACTGAAGTTGTAATTGTATTTATTGGTATGGTCACGGGTTTGTTGGATCAATAACTTCCATACCCATGAACATAATCCCAATTAAATGCCAGCAGTCACAAGAAGAATAAAGAGGAGGAGGAGAAAACTTTAAAAGATAATATGCATTGTGATTGAAGAGAACACTCAGGGTTGATCTCCGACTTCCACACACTTGAGCATACAAGTGTATGTTCATATGCATACATATGTGTCCAGACATACATGTACACATGTAGACACCATGAACAGAAGTAAAAGTCAAAGCTGTTATTAACTTTATGTCAAGATAATGTATAAAGATGAGAAATTATGACATTTTCATTATTTAATGGTCACTGATATCTAGAGACACAGCATAAACCTTTCCTTAGTTAAAGTCTAAGAATCAAATCTTGCCAACTCAGTCATGAGTCAAGTGCTGGATGCACTTCAGTCTTCTCCTGTTGTTTTAGTTGTAGAGTTTACTTATTGTAGCATGGCTCTCAGGTCCTATTAACTGAGAAACTGCTTATAATAGATTCCCTGAGAGGTACGAAGTTTCATTCTTTGCATAGAATCATCTTGGACAATAAATATTTGAATTACGAGTAACACTATTATCCAGTGTATGCTCACCTCAGATAATTATTTTCATCTCACATATTCATTGAATATCACTAAATTAAAGTAATAACAACTTTAAAGTATCATGAAATTTGACTTACAGTGTTTATTGCATAAATGCAGATGCCTATACTTTTGGCTTTTCAAAGCATTAGCATTTCCCTGCGTTCAGGGTCCTTTTTCCTATAATACAGTAAAGGATCTGTTTTATTCTCTGTAAATGGAAAGAGATAGACACAAGGAGATCAGCTTTGTTCTTTGGCAAGTTCCCCTGGGTTAGGACGCCAACTTCATTCTTCTTCATTGTTCATTGCTAATTTGATTCATCTTTGTTTGCTGCCAGAGTAGTGTCATTTGAAATCCAGAAAATAAGCAAAGGCAGACATCCCCAAGCATGAATCAATCTATTTGGCACTTGGAGAATTCCAGACTCCTGAAAGCATAATAATATAATCACTTATTTCTATTTATGAAATTATCATTAGAAAAATAACATTTTTAGCACAGGAATCATTGCTTCTGTTTCTGCATTGTCTTCTTCATCACATTAAATGGATCTACCTCATTAGGACACTTGACTTGGAAATTTGCAGCTACCATTTTGTAATATTCCTCTTAGAAGATTTAGTAAACAATGGGAACCCTAACAATGAATTTATCCTTAAACAGAAGAAGTGATTGATTCTGAAAGTAAGATGTATACAGATTTTGGCTAGACTCCACAATAGAGTTCAAAAGGTATATATAAAAGAAGATACTACTAGCAGAATTTGTCTACTATATAACTGTTTGATATGCTAAAAGAAAAAATCAGTATAGTAGTGTTTTCACTAATAATGTTTGGCTTTCTATCATATAAGAATGAGTCTATTTTAGGCTTTTATTTGAGTTGCACAAAATCTTTAGGATTGGATTGGACACATATAATGTTTTAGAAATAAAATCATCTATGATGAAAACTTATTGCTTTAATACTTTTTAAGTTCTCAAATTAATGGCAGTAGAGAAATGATGACAACTTGTGATCATCCCAGCATGGCCTCTTTACATCCCAGGACACAAAGACTGCTGACACAGAAAATGAGATTAGAATCCACAAGGTGAGAGATACCCTAATAATTCTCCTCACGGATGTTTATATCACACTGAATAAAAACTGTGCAAGACATTTCATAATGAAGATCATAGTAAGCCTATTGGATTCTAGAGAAAAATATCAAACAAGACTGATACTGAAGATATTCCATCTCATCTACTTATAATAATGGAGGCTGAGTCTCTGCCATCTGGGATTTGGAGAGGAATTACCAGTTTGTTGGGGCTGGCGAAGGTGAAGGGCACACGGATAGGTTTCTTCTGCTCTACTGAATAACTTTCCACACACTTGGGCAACAAATGAATTAAAATCAATGGACTATGAACTAAAATGAAGATATGAGCATGAGGTAGGATTTGTTTAAAAGGACAGATGCACAGAAAAAGAGAGAGGTAAAGAAAAGGAGGAGTTGGGTGTGAAAATGATCAAAATTCCTCATATGAAAGAGTGAAATTGTCAAATAAAAATATATAAAAAATTTTTCATTTAAAATGTTGGGCTGGGACCAAGCAGGGACAAACTCCATGTAAAACGTAAAGGGTAAATGTATATTTATATGGCCTGTATATTAATCACTGAGTTTCTACTATTGAAGTTCAAAGCCTTGCCCAAGACAATACATTCATGTTCCACAGAAAACTTTACTTACCAGGCTGAATTTAATCAGATAGGCACAGACCTCTGCTATCTAAATATTATTGTAAACATGCATCTCCCTTCTAACATGATTGTAAGTGATGGTCAGAGCCTTGAGTAGAGTGGCAGTGATAGCATCTATGGATTCTGCAGTTCTATTTTCTACAAGAATCTTTTTTTTCTCAGTCATAGTGTACTTTATAGCTTTAAGTAACATTGATTTGTTTAATGAAACCATCCTAAACTCTGAACCAGGTTCTAGAGTTGCTAAGCTTTCAACTCCTGCTAGTTAGTAGTTAGAAGGGAAGTTGACAGATAATGTCAGGCCTGCAAGAATGCCTTTGCCTTCTCTCTTAGATCTTAGTCTTATTCAATTCTGTCTTGGAATACTTGGGATCCATGTGGAGGTTTAATTTTTTTCTTTTCCTATTTATATCTGAAGGTCAGAGTTAATCTAGACCAAAATTATGTATGATAATGGGAAGCAGGAATCCTAGAAGGAAATAAAAAGCATTTGTAGCTGTCCAGAGTAATTCAACAATGTATATAAGTAGAAAAGTAATAAAAGCAAAAGGAAGGAAAACAAATACTGAATAAGGAAACAGATGAACTATCTCTAAGGATACACTATAAAAGGAAAACAACTTAATATCAAGAGTTTGAACAGTGCAATTGCCTGCCATTCTTTCATAGGAAGGTTAGCACAATTAAACAGTTAATTTTATCTGAGTTACATTATACATTTTGTAAATTTATTATAAAATTCCATTAAAGTCAAAATAGTTACTTTAAAAATTGACTATTGTGATCCCAACTTTCATTTGAAAACCTAATTGCTATAATAAGAGTATAACAAAGAAAAACTAATAAAAGACTAGATCATAAATAATATAAAACAGCATTTTAAAAAAGAATTATGTTTATGAATAGTATAATTAAAGACAAAAGCAAAGTAGAGAACACAGTCTGATGTTTATGTAAGATTTAGGTTTGAAAATGTTTTTTATTTGTGAGAACATAATGTTTTATTTATAGGACGTGTTGACCCAACTAGTTTTACTAAGTATTTTTCTCAAAAAGTTTATTTAGAAAGCAAATACATATTAAATATTTTTAAAACAATTTGTAAAAGATTCAACAACCATTAATCTTGTTGTTTGGAAAGAACTTCCAACCATATCAGAAAGCCTAGAAAATATGAGATTAGATGTAGCAAAACCATCCATTCAATAAACAAGAAAAACACATTATTATATATAATGATATTGTATTAAACTATATGATACACCTAATATAATTTTCTCTCATGAGATGCAATAATTATTGGTAGAGTAAAAGAAAGCATTATGAAATAATTCTATGATAAAGCTATTTTTCTACCAGAGTTAAAATGGGAAGAATTCACAAAAATAAAAATGTCTGCATTTTAAATTTCTTCTTTGAGTATATAATGGAAACACAAGCTTCACATATGTACGTACAAGGATATGTAGTGCTACTGAGTTGTTGAAAAAAACAAAATTATATTGATGCTTGCTATAAGAAAATTTGTCAGTAACATATCATATATTCAATCTATGTAAATAGGAAGATATTTAAAAAATACCAACTCAGTATTGCTGTACTGATCTACAACTTGAAAACAGGAAGTGGTGGAATCATGGATTCCCTTTTTCCTCTAACACCTTTCACTGAACATTCTAGATTCTGAAAGCGGTCATCTGAGAAAAGGCTTCTAGCCTCCATTCTCTATAACCTGCAAGCAAATTATGTAGTCTTTTATCCCAGGTGGAATACCAAGAGGGATGAGAAGAACCCACATTACTTTGGCACCTTCTGGCACTTACTTAATCAATAACTTGTATAATGAATGTCATTAGGGTTTTATTCAATAACTCACAGATTTTAAGAACAGCATTTTCCAGACACACAAATATCTCCATTCAAAGTATTTCCAAACTTAAGTCATACCTATTATAATTTTGGCTACAAATTAGGAAGTTTCCATATGGCTTTTAAAATGATTTTTATTTTGGTTAACCTTCATTCCTGCACCATCATTTCCCTATACCCCTACTGTCTCTGTTTAACCCTTTCCATCCCCAGTATATAGACCTCATTTCTACTTCCATAAGATGTAATTATTATTATTTTAAGTTGATTACGAGGACAAAGGATTATGTATATGAAAGGTATACTAAATTTTATAGTAACTATGTGCAGACCTTATAGAACTGTAATGCTGTGCAGTAACACACTGCTTCTGTATTAGTTCCTTTTCTCTTGCTATGATAAGACTGTATGACTAAGATTACTTATAGAAAAAGGAGTTTTGAGCTTAGGATTCCCAGGGGATAAGAGCCCATTATGGTATAGAAGCAGGTCAGCAAGGGCAGGCACAGCATCAGGAACAGACAGAAGAAAGCTCATCTCTTCAACACAAGCTTGAAACAGATAAGAGAGTTAGAAGTGGAGCCAAACCATAAACCCTAAAAGACTTCTACCACACTCAACCTGTGGCGTGCCTCTTCTAGCAAAGTTCTACCAAGCAAAGGTTCCACAAATCCCACAAACCATATGACCAGTCGGGGTCCAAGCCTTCAAGTCTTTGGGCTTATGTTAAGTAATGTCTTCCAGATCACCACATTCCACTGGATCATGATTGAAATGTGCTCAATGCATTTTCATACTCTTTAACAGTCCTGACAATACTGTTTAAAATTCTTTTTTTTTTTGATTTTTTTATTGTATATATTCTATATTTACAATTCATTTCCCTTTTTCTGGTTCCCCACCCCCAAAGGTCCCACATGTCCTTTTCCCTCCCCCTGCTCCCGCATCCACCCCCTCCCACTTTACTGTTCTTGTACTCTCCCACAATGATGTTTTGGTCCATTCTAGCACCAGTGTCCACTCCTTTCTTCTTGTGAGACATCACTTGATATGTGATTTGTGTCTTTGGTGTTCTAAGCTTCTAGGCTAATATCCACTTATCAGTGACTGTATACCATGGGTATTCTTTTAAGACTGGGTCACCTCACTTAGTATGACATTCTCCAGCTCCATCCATTTCTCTAAGAATTTCATGAATTCATTGTTTCTAATGGCTGTATAGTACTCCATTGTGTATATATACCACATTTTTTGTATCCATTCTTCTGTTGAGGGACATCTGGGTTCTTTCCAGCTTCTGGCTATTATATATAAAGCTGCTATGAACATAGTGGAGCATGTATCCTTATTGCATGCTGGTGAATCTTCTGGGTATATTCCCAGGAGTGGTATGGCTGGGTCCTCCGGAAGTATCACACCCAGTTTTCTGAGGAACCGCCATACTGATTTCCAGAGTGGTTGTACCAGCTTGCATTCCCACCAGCAGTGGAGGAGTGTTCCTCTTTCTCCACATCCTCGCCAACACCTGATGTCTTCTGAGTTTTTAATCTTAGCCATTCTGACTGGTGTGAGGTGAAATCTCAGGGTTGTTTTAATTTGCATTTCCCTAATGACTAGTGATGTTGAACATTTTTTAAGGTGTTTCTCAGCCATCCGAATTTCTTCAGGTGAAAAGACTCTGTTTAGCTCTGTACTCCATTTTTGGATAGGGTTATTTGGTTTTCTGGAAACTGGGGAAGACCCTTGAGGACATTGGCTCAGGGGAAAAATTCCTGAACAGAACACCAATTGCTTATGCTCTAAGAGCAAGAATAGACAAATGGGACCTCATAAAACTACAAAGTTTCTGTAAGGCAAAAGACACTGTTTAAAATTCTTAATCTTATCTGAGGCTCAAGGCAATCTCTTAATTTTAACCCACTGGAAAAACTCACAAAGGTTTATACCTTTATGTATTTAATGTATACATTATATACATAACTCATGTATATATACATATAAATATATATATGTATACACACATACATGTATTCATTACCATTCTAAAATAGAGAAAGTCGAGCATAGTCAGAAAATACTAGATCTAAGCAAACTCTGAACACAGCAAATTAAGACACCAAATCCAGTAGCTTCTTGTCCAATGTCAATGACTTTAGATGCCTCTTGGAACCAGCTTTGCTGCCTATAAAATACATCGCTCCCTTGAGCTATTTCCATTCATGGGAGGTAGCTTTTTTTTGGCAGGATTCTCACTGTTCTGGCATCTCCAACATCTTGAGAGCTTTACTGTAACCCAAGCTTTATTTTCATGGCTTTGTGTAATGATTCTTTTAAGGCCTCCATGCAGGAACTCCTCTGCCCCATACTGGCTTGCTCCAGAAGCTCTCTGCAACAAAGGGGAGAGAATCTATAATTTTTCCACTCTTACTTTCTTCATGCCTCTAAAGCCAGCAATACACAAATGAAATTTGTCAATTGCCTCTTCCCAGATTTGAATGGAACCTTACTCCCCTTAACCACATTAGCAGGAACTTTTGTTTACAGTTGCTTTATAAGAGTGAAAACTGCTTGGTACCCCTTCTTTCAAAAGTGTGAAGCTTAGTCACAGCTTCTACTAACACAGACAATTAAGCCCTGCTTTCAGCATTCAACTGAACTTGTTCAGAGTTCCAAAGTCTTAAACATTCTTCCAAAGGTGGAGGGGGAAGAGAGGAGTCAGGTTCTTGATTGCAACTGACACCAACTTCTGTGTTACTTTTTTTCTATTGCTTTGATAAAACTCATGGCCATGGTAACTTACTGAAGAATTAGTTTACTTGAACTTCAGCTTCAGAAATGTTAAGAATCCATCACGGTGTGAAATCTGATAGCCAGAGGTAGGCATGGCAGCAGGAGCAGTGAACTAAGACGTGACGTACAAATGCTATCCCCAAATGTAATTCAAAAGTTTAAGTTTAGAGCTTTAAGTTTAGTAAAAGCTCAGAGTGCAATTACTAGGAAAGTTATTAAGGGTTAAGTCTGTGTAATTGGAATTTGTGTACATCTCACCAGCCATCTGGCATAGAATACTTTTACATATAAACATAGTGTATGTTATCATAAAATTTCTTTCTAGTGTTTTATAGTTGTAATTTGAATTCAACAATTATAATTGATATTTATTAAGCCCTTAAATAGGTTGGAAATCTAGCACTTAGAACATTGAAGCTAACTCAAGCACTTGGAAATACCTTGCTCGAATGAAGTGATACACAATTGGAAATGGCGGTGGAATGATGCTTGAAAGTTTTTCAGTTGAATTACCTGCAATATCCAAATCCTTGGAACTGCCTGACACAACAGCAGTATTCAACATATATAGGTAAATGAATGCCAATAAACATTTGTAAATAATCTTTGTGATTGTTATACTATTTTAAGTATTTTATCTCATGTAATAAAGCATAATACAATACTTTTTAAGTACATAGTTAACACACATAAAACTTGAGGATGCAACATTTTTATAGACTATGTATAATATCAAAAACACTGAAGCCTTTTAACTGTAGAGTATTTCAAGACACAATAATTCCCTTCTCTTTTTCCATTTCTTTGCCCAAACGTTTACATTACACTATAGTCTCTAAAATAAGCCTTTGAATATTTCAGTTTCTCTCCAAAGCCTGATGCTCATTTCATAGCTAACTGAGCAGAAACTTAAGAACTTTATCAGAAAACAATTATGATGATGAATGCTTTGTTGTTAGGGAAATAGGCAGCATTTTTTTTAAGACTCCAACCAAGATTAGTTAACATTAAGCAGCCGAAACAATATTTTAGTTGTTCATATTTGTCACAAGCAGGGAAGTAAAATTTCTCATTGGCAACTGTGAATTGCTTGGAATTCCCAGCCTCAACACTCTCTGTTGAACAGTAAATCCCCAGAGGAAATCACATGACAGAACAGCTATTTTTGTGCCTTGCTAAGACCAGAATTTTGAAATGTTACCAAGAAGAAATATTTTTCCTCCATTTATATGCACACCAATAATTAGTCTCAAGGAAATGAAGTGCGCAGAAAGTGAATTGAGATTTTGTTTTTAACATGAGCCTGTTTGATAACAGCTTCCACTCTCCTGACAGATGGATTCTTCTTGGCAGATGATTATGCAAACTGTTCCTTCCGTGCCTGTCTACATGAAATGTATTCTATAAACACATTGAAGCCTCATGCTCCTCTGAGTCCTCAGTGCTTGAGAATGTATTAGCACCATACTGATTTGGATGACAGGATTTAAAAGTGTCTGAGGGTGGAAAAGGAGAGAATTCCAGTGTGATTGCTTTGCTTCTGTCAAGAGTCCTGGCACATAATAAGGTGCTTCCTTTGAAATTTCTTAGATAGGGATTTTTATGTCATAGGAAAAGAGCTTATCTAGGAAATTTCTACAATATATATATATTTTCAATAAGCACAAATACTGGAAAACCAGTATTTTTAGAACAAAGGTATCAGAGAATTGCCAAATATATGACAGGGAAACATATGGGTCATTCTGACACTGAGAATCTAGTCACCGCAGTTATGTTTTATCATTTCCAGGTTTTATAATGAGTATTCTTTTTGTTGTTGTTGTTGTTTTTTTCGTGACAGGGTTTCTCTGTGTAGCCCTGGCTGTCCTGGAACTCACTCTGTAGACCAGGCTAACCTCAAACTCAGAAATCCTCCTGCCTCTGCCTCCCAAGTGCTGGGATTAAAGGCATGTGCCACCACCATCTGGCTATAATGACTATTCTAATACATTTATAACAGAAATTACTCTTCTTCTGTCATTCCAACCAGAGATGTTAAGATTGACTTCATTGCTGTGCAATCCAAGAGCTAGAGAAAATTTTCTTTCTTTTTTTTTTAAATTAGGTATATTCTTTATTTACACTTCAAATGTTGTCCCCTTTCCTGGTTCCCTCTCCCCCAAAAGTCCCACAAGTCATCTGCCCTTCCCCAATCAACCCTCCCCCGCTTCCCTGTCCTGGTATTCCTCTACACTACAGTATCAAGTCTTTCCAGGACCAAGGGACTCTCCCCCATTTGGTGTCCAACAAGATCATCCTCTGCTGCAAAGGGGTTGGGGCCATGGGTATTTCCAAATGTACTCTTTGGTTCATGATTTAGTCCCTGGGAGCTCTGGGAGTACTTGGTGACTCATATTTTTGTTCTTTCTATGCTTAGCACAGGGTCCCCACTGGATGAGATAGAGAAAGGACCAAAGGAGCTGGAGGGGTTTGCAGTGCTATAGGAGAAAATTTTCTCACGGAACTACCAGCAAAAATTTATTTTTGTCAAAGTACAGTTTGCTTCAATAGGAATACAGGCTGGGTATGTTAACTAAACACTCAGCTTGTTGAGTAGTGTAAAAAGACTCCACTATAAAAGTGGAAAGTTACCTAAGTCTTAGAGCACTTTCAAGGCATACCTGAGGCTCCAAGTTTAACCTCTTTCTTGCACTGGAAAAAGAGGAGGAAAGAGAGAAAAGACATAACAAATAAAAGAAACTCCTAGTGCCTCCCTACTTTTCCATTAGACAGCCAACTTTTGCTGGGCTCGTCAGATACTCAAACTCTTTTAAAGTTAGCCAAAACCACAATTCTGTGAGACAGGATTATCACTGTGACAGCCTGAGTCTATAGCATCTGTTTTATGGTTACTTCCTTCAGAGTAAAATATTACCTCCTAGAATGGGGAAGGAGATTCACAAGCAAATGAAACTTATAAGATTCAGAGAGCTTAAAAAAGGTTTTAAGATACACTCCATTTCCAAAGGCTGTGAAACCAGTGAACAATTATTGAGAAAGGGGTGGTCTTTGGTGAAGCTAACTGAAAGTTGACTTTCATGTTCCTATGAGTAAACACAGAAAATATTGATGCTTCTTTCAATGGGCCTCAGGAGTCTATCTTTGATGAACAATACTTCTTTACATCTGCCTGGGGAAGCTACCCAATAACCTTTGAAAAATGACTGATGATGATGATGATGATGATGATGATGATGATGATGATGATGATAATGATGATGATGATACTTCTTGGTCAGCTTTCTTTTAGGACATTAGAAATCCTTGAGATTTCTTCATCATTAACTTTATAAGATATTATCTACTTAAGAAGGAAAGAGGTAAAAAGAAAAAACGTCTTAAAGTCCATTTATAATAAGAGTTGGGTAAAAATTTTGAAGTGAGAAACAGTATCCTTTCTCTGACTAGATCATGTCTATTCTCCCTTCAAGGATAAAAGTGGGTAGACATTTAGGAATGTTCAACAGGAGATATTTTATTACTAACTTGGTATTAATCATTTTAAATTTATTGAACTTCAAACAGATTGCTACATGGGATTTGGCACTTCAAATGGAACCAGTCCTAATAGAGTGTGATTCTAGCACAGTTACAGCCTAAAGAAATGGAAATGTTATGAGTCCAGGAAGTGCTGGATCCTGAAAGCATTTGCAGTCTTCCTTTTCCTCCTCCTCCTCCACCCAGCTCTTCACGTGGTCTATCTTTGCAGACCCAGAATTCCCACATAAACGGTGCCTGCGTGTCCTCCATTACCTGAATGGAGCTATGAGAACAAGAAGAGAATTTGCAACTCTCAGGAAAGAGTTGTCAAAAGTCTCTTTCCTGTTCTTATATAATCCTCTGCAGGTACTGTAGGCTGTTCTTGCCTTGGTTGTATTCAAGGATTTTTCTGTCAAAAGTCAGGGTTTTCGGGCATGCAGCCAGAGCTGCTGTCTCTTCTGTCTGTTCTTTGTTCAGGTTGCTATTTGGGTGCTGATCTCCCTGACCATCAGAGCAGTGTGGAAGGCAGGAAGCACCTTAGAGAAAGCCTCTCCTACCACTTTCAATTTGGTGCATTAAAGGAATCTGGAGACAATCCTCTGGCTTCCCCGTGATCTTGAAAAACAAATCACAATCAAAAAGACAGAATTTTATTGAGTTAGGGTATTTATTTTCCAAAAGATGTTTTAGGATTGGTAGGTGCAATGAATGGGTTGGTGGTGGAAGTTACAAAGATATATTGTGTACATGTATGAAACTTTCAAAGAATAATAGATAAGTATTAAAAATAGATCTAAAATCACTATCATATACTATAAAAGAAAAATATATAATGTTATAGATGTTTATGATCAAGGGCGGTAGTGACAATAGTTGTGTTCTGATTTATGTGAAAAAGATAGCAGGAAAGACTATGAGAAGTGTGTGTGTGTGTGTGTGTGTGTGTGTGTGTGTGTGTGTATTGCTCTCTGAGTGTATATGTGTGAGAAATTGAGTGTATAGGTCCTAATGAAAAGTCAATTGTATAGAAACTATATGATCTAAGAGGCTGCTTATCTTTGAGATATGCCAGAACCACAGCTCCATATCCCTGGGGATTGGGCTGGATGTTTTGATTTGGTAACTTCCAATTTACTACTATGCATTTAATCAGTTCAGACCAAATCATAGTAGTTTATATTGAAATGAATCGAAATGTGGTTTTAATTCTGGATAGTTGCTTGTATAGCTTCATTTGTAAATCTTTGCCCTTGGCTACTTATTGAGATCAGATTTACTTTCTCGATTTAAGTTTCCAGATTAGTTATTTTCTAAATATGTGAAAATGAATAATGTAACATATCTGGGGATATAGAAAAAGACTTTATGTTTATAGTACATTCCAACTCTCTTGCCAAATAACCAGAATTTCTTTGACATTAAATAGAAGTGAATTATTAATCATTCTCTCAAAACTGTGATTTTTCTTAAAGTGAAAGACACTGAACAGCTACGTGTCCTTCTTTTATGATGTTCTTATTTTATTTATTTAACCTTATCTTATATAATCTTATTTCATTTCATGTTCCAATTGGGATGAGGCTTGATATAAATTAACAAACATGGAGGGTAAAAAACCCCAGAAAACAAAACCAATGTCCAGGGGTTGATAGTATGTATAGAGAATCTAAGAACAGGAATCAATTTTTCTGGTATGATATTTTCGTGAGCACTAAATTGTAATCATAAACTACTTCTACAAGGATGAATATGAAGATCATGAAGAGGTCACAGATACAGCTCTGTGTGATTAGTTTGGGTACTGATTGCTAAAAATAAGGTGCTTACTTGGCCATCATTTCCTCCCATGGACTTCTTTAAGCGATTGCTTCAGTCTCTTTACAGGTTAAGTAAAGAATGAGTGAATGTTCTAAGAGAGAGCAAATGGAAGCCTCAAGACTCTTAATTCCTTAGTCTTGACATACCCAGGGTACACACAGATTCCAAGACTGAAGAAATGTGAGATGTTCATCAAAAATGGAAGCTGCATACAAACTGTGACATTGTTGGTCAACTTTTTTTGTTTGTTTTTTGTTTTTTTGTTTTCCGAGACAGGGTTTCTCTGTGTAACCCTGGCTGTCCTGGAACTTACTCTGTAGACCAGGCTGGCCTCGAACTCAGAAATCCGCCTGCCTCTGCCTCCCAAGAGCTGGGATTACAGGTGTGTGCCACCACTGCCTGGCGTTAGTCAACTTTTGTTATAGTAAAGAAGTATCAATCAATCAGAATCAATTTCAAAAGTTTGAAGGCTTGTGCTTGCTCATATGTGTTGACATTTTTAATCCATTCTTGATTGGTCAATGAATGGTTAGTTTGGGGACTGTGAAAAATAAATACAGCACAGAGAAAAATCTGTTCCTCTCATGTCTGAGAACAAAGGAGAGAGAGAGAAAAAGCAACTAGTGTCTCTCAGTTGCAAGACTCATCCACAAGCACCTAAACAATCTGATTGACCCCAGTTTTTAGAAATACCCACCATCTTCTAGCAGTACCATATATAAAGCTCAGACTTTAACATATTGACTTATGAAAACTATAGCAACGGCTGTCTTTGTCCTAGTAGTTTTCGGGATAAAAATGTTTACATTATTCACTTATGAAATACATATTGAACTATTCCCCAAATAATACCAGTTTAATTCCAGTTAGGTATCAGTTTCAGAAACAGGGTCCAGGTTCTAATGCTTTAATTAAATTTGGGTGTTAATGAGGCTTGCCTTGCAGAAGAGCAAGGTGGGGCTGGGTGTTGGCTAGGAATCCCAGTGCCATGCTAGTGCTCAGCACAGAATAGCTGAGCCTTACACTTAAAAGGATGGCTACCACCCAACAGGAAGCATTCCAAGAAGCAGGAATTGGCAGCTCCCAGGCTCTGAAGGCTCAGAGCCAGAAACAGACAAAATAAAATCTCCCCACTGCACAAGCGTAGCACCAAAGAATCTGTAGTTTTTGCTTTGCTTTGCATATTGTGAATATTCAAAAAGCTGAGCTAGGAAGAGCTAAGCAATATTTCACCGTGTCCTTTGTGTACTTGAAACTTAAAATCAAATTACTGGGAAAACACAGACAGAACTCTAAATGGTGTCTTTGAGTACCAACTAAATATGTATCTATAGGAGCTATAAAATTAGTTTAAGGTTATAATAGCTCAGTTTGGAGTGTCAGTCAAACCTACTGGAAGTGAAGTGTTGGCTCTGTACAGAGTCAACATAAAGGGGATGGCATTTGACTCAAAGTAGTTAGGAGTTTAGAATTGACCCAGAGAAGAAATGACAGCTGTCAAGTAACAAATCCCTTTAAGAGAGGGTACAGAGCAAGCCACAGGTTGAGATACAGGCCATACATTATGTGAGAAGAGAGAGAGGAGGGAAGTCATCCAACTTTAATTGTCTTAAGTAGACTATGCTGCCTGCTTCTCAACCTGGCTCTTCTGAATGGTCATTTCAGCTAGAATCTTAGTAAATGGAGAAATAAGACTAATCAATGATTTTTCTACGACAGTATAAAATTAGACAGTCGCAAGTTTCTTAGAAGAAAGTGTTTTCTAAAATAATAATACCATATAAAAATGGTGTATTACCAAAACCCAAGAAACCTGCATATGTGTGTGTCTATGTGCATGTTTGTGTGCATGTATGTATGTATGTGTGTGTATGTATGTATATATTACATACATACTTAATTTTCTGGTGATTTTTCTTCTTCACATGGAAACATATGACTCAAATGGAGACATATCAGAACATTTTTAATTTTAAAATTGGAGATGCCATACATGATTGTACACCTATCTCCATTGAAAGTTCTTTTTTGCTCTTAAAAGTCAAGACTACTTTGTGTTGACCTGCCCTGGTTGAAATACCAGATGATGTCCCACTGGAAAGAAAAAAAACTGATTTCTTTCTCCCAGTAACAATCAAATACAATGTCATCTTCGGTCCTCCTCCATGCTGGGATTTTTGTCTGTTTTGAGTTTGAGCCGATTTTTAGTGCATGCTGTCACAATCTTTGTGATTTTATAAGTGAATCTGGCCCATTGTGTCTACGAAACCTAATTCTCTAAAGTCATCCAGCAGCTCTGGCTCTTCCAATCTTTCTGCGCCCCCTCTTCTGTATAGATCACCCAGTGTTGGGGGAATGATGTTATATAGGAATGTCTTTTAGGGATGATTTCTTGGATTTCTTTATTCTCTGCAGGTTTTGCAGGCGTGGGTCTCCATGTTAATTCAAGTCTACTTTCAGAAGCTTCTCTGATGGAGATTGACCAGTATACAAATACATTGTCTGGCAAATACAAAATAAAGTCATCTTCTTGCCTTGCCCCTTTACAGAATAATAGCAGTGTTTTCCCTAAGACTCATGCTCTACTGTTGATGTCTCATCATATATATATGAGACAGCCTCTGCACGTCTTTCATCATCTAACATTATCTTTTTCATAGTGTACTTCGGAGTTGTAGCTAACTACCTGCTGTCCAGATTGTATAGTTATTAGGCTGTTTCTGATGTAGAGCTGCTCTGAACTGTAAGATGTGGCTAGTTACATGTGGCTGCTATTCAGATATAATATAAAGAATTTAAAATCTTGCATTAAATTAAAACTCAGTTCGCTGGCTATAGAAGCTGCATAATGCGTACACAGCAATCATGCATGACTAGTAAAATTCACCTTAAAAGCAGACACTGAATATGCTAGTCAGCACAGTTAGAGAGATTTTTTTCAATTCCTTTTAATTATAAAAAGGATGGAATAAAAGATGACTGTAGCAACCTTATTATTGTAATTTGACTTCACCTGGGAATTGTAAAATATTTATAAATATTATTTTTAAGTTAATAAATATATACAAAGGGTTTTCTTAACATAGTATCACTATGAAATATATGAAGTTTTAAAATATAATTATATTCAATATAGATTGATTAATTAAACATATTAAAGCTTCAACATGGAATACCAAAGCAGCCTCTTTTACATAAATGGTCAATTACCAAATAGAACTATACATTCTATTTTTGTTTGGGGTTGTCTATATAATATCACCGGATTAGTTGCCTACATAAATTCTTAAACTCTGAAGTTCTTCAATTATTCACATTAAGAAAAAAAAACATGACAAAATGTGGATTAAAATAAATCTACACTAAATCGTAATGTTCTGAGTCTAAATTTATGTCACACCAAAAGTTACCAGAATGTGTATTTAAATTTATCACAACAGTTACCTGACTGTGTAGATGTTCCAGAGTGAATCAAAGAGACAGTGATGAAATGATAAATGGCCAGATAATAATATTTAAACTGGACAAATTTACAAGTATCTCATATTTTAAAAGGCCAAGTTATATTAAAGATCCAGGTAAATTATTTGTAGCTTTGAAACACACACTCACACACACAGACACAAACACTCACACACAGAAATACACACACACAATCACACACACAGATACACACACAGAAAGACAGACACAGACACACACACACACACACACACACACACACACACACAAACAGACATCTGATGCATATTTCCATGACCACAAATAGCTCAAGTCCTCAGCTCATTAGTCCCCATTCGGTTCTCTGTGTCAGGCCTCATATGTCTGATTTAGATTGATATGCTTGAGTTTTTCAGCTAGGAAATAATCAAATACCTTCAACCCAACAGAAAGGCGTGGAGAGGGAAAGAAGAGAGCTATACTTTGGACATTTAAAAAATGAATAAAATATTGACCGAAGAGAAAAATTTGTAGTTGAATAAAAAATAATAATTTGTTGTGGAATGAGGAGTGAGACCATATGTCTTAGGATTTCCACTTCCATGACCAAAATGGAGGTGGGAACAGAAGAACCTACTAGGCTTGCACTTCCACAAAGTAGTTCGAAGATGACACCACCCACAAGGAGTTGGGTCCTCCCCATATCATTCACAATTAAGAACATGCCTTCAAGTTGGCATAAACTAGCCACAATAACATACATTAAAATGTTCTAAGATACATGAGTATCAACAGAGAAGAACACACTCCTGGTTAAGTGTATGCAAAGCACTTACTCAATGGAGATTTCTTCCATTTCTTCCTGTGTATGGAAATCCATATATTCAATCCTTATTTTTCCTATCATATTCTGTGGTGGTTTGACTATGTTTGGTCCAGGGAGTGGCATTATTAGGAGGTGTGGCCTTGTTGGTGTAGGTGTGGCCTTTTGAAGAGAAGTGCATCACTGTGGGAATGGGCTTTGAGAGCTTCTTCCTAGCTGCCTGAGTATGCCAATCTTCTTCTAGAGGCCTTCAGATGAAGATGTAGAAGTCTCAGTTCCTCCTGCTCCATGCTTTCCTGGACATGCCAACCCCCCTTGATAGTAATGGACTGAAGTTCTGAACCTGTAAGCTAACCCCAATTAAATGTTGTTCTTTATATGAGTTGCCTTGGTCATGGTATCTGTTAACATTAATGAAACCCTAAGAGATATATTCAAAGTTTCTCCCCTACACATATTAGGTTCCCCCTCTTCTTCAGCTGTAGAATATACTTTGGTCGCATTTGCATTTTGGATGATGTGATATGATGCAGGATTATCTAATGTATGTACACAGGGAATGGTGACTTTAGAGATTCTGAGTACAAACACACTTTGAAGCTCAAGAAGAAGTTAGACCAAAGTGTGGATACTTTGATCCTTATTGGAAAGTGGATCAAAATACTCGTGGCTTGCAGCCAACCAATAGAATGAGCATAGGGTCCTCAATGGAGCAGCTAGAGAAAGGATCCAAGGAGTTAAAGAGGTTTGCAGTCCTGCAAAAGGAACAACAATATGTATCAACCAGTACCCCCAGAGCTCCCAGGGACTAAACCACCAACCAAAGAGGACACATGGAGGGACCCATGGCTCCATCTACATATGTAGCAGAAGATGACCATTTCAGACATTAATGAGAGGAGAGGCCATTGGTCCTGTGAAGGCTCAATCCCCCAGAATAGGGGAATACAAGTCAGGTAATTGGAGAGGGTGGATGGGATAGGGGGTTTTCGGATGGGTAACACAGAAAGGGGATATGCTTTGAAATGTAAATAAAGTAAACATATAATAAAATAAAAATAAATTAATATCACAGTATATTTAAACTCTAGAATCTCTAGAAAAATATTACACTGAACACTATTAAAATTTATAACTTGATAATCCATTTCATTTACTTTAAATAGTTATATATGACATATACTTTACAGTATTGGTCCTCAAATTTTGGAATTTCCCCTATTTTGTTTACTAGTTATAATACCCCAAGAGATAGAGCTAAAACATCAAGATAAAGGTCACCTAACCCCTCCCTGGAATTCTAATCTACTTTAAATTGGGCCTTCTAGCTCACCTGGACATCTCAGTCTTGGTAAACGGTAGACAACTACACACCCCAATGTTGGACTTCTGCAGAATAAAAGGCTCCTTGCTTTTGCATGCTATTTGAGTCTGAATTATCATTCTTTGACAAATCGCTGACCCGTACAAGACTAAGATTTATTAAAATTGTCTTGAGCCAAATCTGAGCAATTATTTCTCCATTCTAAACCTGCACACTAGTATAGTCTGCAGGCTTCCTTGCATCTTAAAATGTTTTGTTTTTTCTTGATTCTGGTCTCTTCTGATGTTTTCCCACCTCCCTCTTGGCTCCTTCCTTCCTGTCATTGGCCTTTCTCCATTCATCTTAGAATCAGAAGTCCCACCTATTCTCTCTCTAAAGCTCTGTATTGTCTAGTTGGCTTTTATTGGTAAAGCAAAGAATGAATGGGCGGCAATGTTTATACAAATTTGAGACAGGATCTTCTAAGAATAAACATAACAAAACCGTGTCCAAACCAAAACTATACACAAGGGCAGAGAAATCAGCATTTAAGTAGTACAAGGGTAAACTTTGTTATGGTGTTCTACAATGGTCTCTGTTGCAAATAGGCTTTTCCCGTGATGAGAGGTAAAGACTACATTACTCTTTGAATATAAAGACAAATGTTTATAGATTAGGGATATAGTTGGGGATTATAACGGTTTAGTAAATTAGAGGTGGTAGATTCTCCTTCCATGACTAACTTTGATAATATTCACGCCTAATTCGTACTTGTAAATCCTTCCATATTCACCTAGAATTCTATCTTCCCAACATTATAAAAACAAAATAATGTTACAAGTTTTTTTTTTTTTTTTTTTTTTTTTTTTTTTTTTTTTTTTTTAGTTTTTTGAGACATGGTTTCTCTGTATAGCCCTGGCTGTCCTGGAACTCACTCTGTAGACAAGAACTGGCCTCGAACTCAGAAATCTGCCTGCCTCTGCCTCCCAAGTGCTGGGATTACAGGCATGCGCCACCACCGCCCAGCATGCTACAACTTCTTTAACTGGTGCTGCTCCTATAGTGCCTTACTAAGTGAGGTAACATTATTTGGTTACACACCTGCTTTAGCATTAATTATCAAACCTGATGGTTATGAAGTTTAAGAGCAATCACCTGTCTACTTTGATTTACATTATTTGGTGTCTAAAGAATGCTAATAGCATTAGAAGTACCAAAAGGGGCTGGAGAGATGGCTCAGTGGTTAAGAGCACTGACTGCTCTTCCAGAGGTCCTAAGTTCAATTCCCAGCAACTATGGGCTCACAACCATCTGTAATGGGATCTGATGCCCTCTTCTGGTATGTACTGGTATGTCCAAAGACAGCTATAGTTTACTCGCATACATTAAATAAATATTTTTTTAAAAGTAGCAAAAGAACAAAGTTGTTGAATGTGCAGCTTTATCAATACCACTTGCATTAGTTATTCTCTGCAATACTTCACAATGAACACATCAACTACATGATATGAGATAACAGTTGTTTACCAAATATCTACTGATGGTACTTAAATTAAACCTCAATTTTCGATCAAAATATACCTCTCTGTTCTTTGGACATAAAAATTGTAAGTCAATCACTAAAAATTAATGGTAATTACTCCAAATGATGTACTCTTTTTAAAAGCCTCCATGCTTTTAATTGATTACTGTTATGATGAAGTCTTATATTGTTTAAAACCACAGAACATTTTTTATTGGCTATTTTCTTTATTTACATTTCAAATGTTATCACCTTTCCTGGTTTCACAGCTCCTGGGAACCACCTATCCCATACTCCCTCCCCTTGCTTCTATAATGGTGTTCCTCTAACCATCTCACTCCCACATCCTACCCTCAAATCCCCTACACTGGGGCATCAATGGAGCCTTCACAAGACCAAAGACCTCTCCTCCTATTGATGCCTGACAAGGCCGTCCTCTGATACATATGCAGCTAGAGGCACATGTACTCCTTGGTTGATGACTTAGTCCCTGGGATCTCTGGAGGGTCTGGTTGGTTGATATTGTTGTTCTTCAAATGAGGTTGTAAACCCCTCTGCTCCTTCAATCCTTTCTCCATTGGGAACTTGGTGCTTAGTTCAATGGTTGTCTGTGAGCATCTGATTCTGTATTTGTAAGGCTCTGGCAGGGCCTCTCAGGAGACATCCATAGTAGGCTCCTTTCAGGAAGCATTTATTGACATCCAAAATAGTGTCGGGGATTGGTGACTGTATATAGGATGAATCCCCAGGTGGGACAGTCTCTGGGTGGCCTTTCCTTCAGTCTCTGCTCTACACTTTATCTCCATATTTGCTCCTGTGAGTATTTTGTTCCCCTTCTCAGAAGAACCTAAGTACCCACACTTTGGTCTTCCTTCTTCTTGAGCTTCATAAAATCATAGAATATTTTTAATCATGTACTTTTGAAGGAAAAATAACTCTATAAAACAGTAGTTTTCCATTTTAAAACACCCTTAAGGCAATTTATTTAAAAATATATCTTTTTATTATTAAGGAAATTACCTACCACCATTAAAATGTTCTATGATTTATTGTTAAGATAGTAAAAATAAAAGTAGAAGAAAAATTGATGGTTTTACGGTTGTATAATTCTAAGCTCAAATTACTTTGTTTATTTTATTTTTGCACAATTACACATAATTTTACAAGTGCATGTTTACTATAATTTAAAAGAAAATGTTCATATTCATCATGGTTGAATAAAAATATTTTGTTTTGAAATAACTTATAAAGTAGAGAATAAAAATAACTTTCTTTTTGGTGTTTAGAATAAATGTCCAATATATCAAGCAAGTTTTCTCAGATGGTATTTTCTGATATGTTTTATTATTATGTGAAAGCATCTTTATAATTATAGAATAGTTTCAAACATGCTACAATTTGTAATATCCTTAAGTGTATTCACAATTTGTAGCAAGACATTTTTTAGCTCTCCTTAGGTAAGTACTCTTTGGCAGACAGACAAGGCTGTACTAACGATGGGATTCATGTACCAGAAGGCCCCAATTATAAGACGATATCAGCTAGAATCACCAAGCCAATTACTTGGAAAGGGTAACAGAAGGATTTGAAGAGCAGGATAGAAGATTTATTTTAGCCCTTTACTACTTTTAGGAGATGTGATGAGCAGCTTACTAGCTGCTATGACGACATGGGCTTCTTTACCTTAGGACTCATGGGAAAATATTAATATGTGTCAATGGATCCAAAGTACACAACCCCAGTTAGACTAAAATTACTCATTTTATTAGTGATAAAATTATGAAGTTATGAAATTATGAAAATCAAACTCATACAACTCAATGAGAATATTATTATAATTTATTACAAAAGTTTGTTTATATTCACCTGCAGTTTTACTTTTGAAAATCTAGGCAAATGCTAGGCAGTGGATGAGACTATTTGCTAACCAAACATGAGATTATAGCAAATATGTCGTGGTAGGAATTCAAGATTATATCGTTCCTGAAAAGGGGACAGGAGTTTATTTTAAATGTCAAGCTATAGATGTATAAACAAGATTTCAAAAATCTATCTTCCAAAATAAACTATATTATTTAGGAAGTCCATGGTGGTAGAGAAGCTAAAATTGTATTTCCTAAGTGAAAGTATTTACACTTGAGTGTTGTTTGTCAGGAACTCAATAAAATGTCTTGGGCCGATAGTGTGGGCCTTGTCTCATCCCCAGTGTTGCCAGGAGGCTTCACATTTTCAACCTCTGCTTGCACTAAAATTATATGGCCAAGTACAAAATGAGATTCTTTGTAATTAGAATCAATGAAAGAGGGAAAGGGAATATTTCTGAGCACTGTGCATAGGAGGAAATTAGCAAAATCATACACACATGTCACTCCCATTCATAATCTGAATGGCAAGAGGCTTTTATAGGCACATTTCTAAAACCAGGAAAAAATCCGTAGTTTTTTTTAAAGCAAGATTTGATATGTGTAGTGTTTATATTAAAATAGTTAACCATCTTGATTTTAGGTCCCTTTGCTTGGAATATCTTTTTCCAACCCTTTACCTTGAGGTAACAACTTAATATCTCTCTAGAAATACATGAGCAGCCAAGTTTCTAAGAGAAATAATGCTACAACTTAAATCATATATTGATCCCTACACAGTGATAGTGGGTGAATTTAATATCCCACTTTCACCAATAGAAAAATCATCTAGACAAAAACATGAACAGAGAAATGCTGTAGCTTACAGACGTTATAAACCAAGTAGACCTAACAGATATTTACAGAATATATTTTTATAGAAACACCCCACACACACATGTACACACACATTCCTATTTACACATCATAGAACTTTCTCCCAAACTGTCCAGACCATCACAGGTAAAAGCTGGATATCAAAATCAACAGAAAGCCCAGAAACTCATGGAAACTGAACAATTCTTACTGAATGAAATATGGATCAAGACAAAAATAAGGAAAGGAGAGACTTCCTAGAGTGAATGAAAATAAATTCACAATATATCCAAATTCATGAGATAAAATAATAAGTTCTCAGATACAATTTCATAGCACCAAGTGCCTACATTTTAAGAAAAAAATAGGCATTTGAGAGATTTCACACTAGCAACTTATCAGAACATCTGAAAGCTATAAAATAAAAAGAAGAAATCACACCCAAGAGAAGTAGATGGTAGAGGGCTGAAATCAACAAAATAGTGAGAAATCAAAGAATCAATGAAAGAAAATTTGGTTCCTTGAGAAAATCAACAAGATTGACACATCCTTACCAAGTCAACTAAAAGGTAGAGAAAGAATATCCAAATCAACAAAATCAGAAATGAAAAGTCAAGTATGGCAACAGATGCTGAAGAAATGTAGAGAATCATAAAGACATACTTTAAAAGATTGAGTAAGGATTTTTAATTTGAAAATAATGGACTATTTTCTCAAAAGATACCACTTGACAAAGTTAAATCAAGATCAGATAAGGAATTCACATAGACCTCTTATTAGCTAGTGAAAGAGTAGCAGTCATTAAAAGTCTCCCAAACAAAAGCCTGGGCCAGATAGTTTGAACACAGAATTCTACCAAACTTTCAAAGAAGTATTGTCACCAATACTCCTTAAACTATTTTACAAAATAGAAACAGAAGAAACATTGCCAAATTTACTTTATAAGGCCATTTCTACCTTGATACACAAACCACATAAGACTCAACAAAGAAAGATAATTCCCCTTCACTGATGCAATTCACTGATGCAAAATTATTTAGCAAAATACTTACAAACTGAACTCAAGAACACATCAAAAAATTATCCACTATGATTAAGTAGGTTTCATCCTAGATATGAATGGATGATTCAATGTTTATAAAACTGATGAGTGAAATGCATCTTTTTAAAAATTGAAGGAAAAACATGATTATGTCATTAGATGCAGAAAAGGACTTTCACAAAATTCACTACCATTTCATGATAAGAGTCCTTGAGAGACTAGAGATGCAAGGGACAGAGACATCAACATCATAATAAAATTTACAGCAAACGAATTGCTAACATCAACCTATATGAAAAGAAACTCAAAGCAATTCCACTAAAATAAGGAACAAGACAAGGTTGTCTACTTTCACCATACATATTCAATATAGCACTTGAAGTCTCAACAACTGAAGGAGACCAAGCAGAAATTGTAAAGTAGAAATCAAAGTGTTATTATTTGTAGATGTTCTAATAGTATACATAATGAACAATATGAATTCTACAAAAAAATTTATAACTGATAAACACCTTTAGCAAAGTTGCTGGTTAAGAGATTGACTAACAAAAAAACAAAACAAAAAAAACAAAACAAAAACAAAAACAAACAAACAAGAAAAAACCCAGCAGCCTTTATATATACAAATATCCAATGGACTGAGAATGAAATTAGGAAAACAATATACTCCACAATAACCACAAACAATATAAAATATCTTGGGGCCAATCCTAACCAAACAAGTGAAAGACTTGTATGATAAAAGCTTCAGGTATTTAAAAAGAAATTGAAGATATGAAAAGATCAAAAGATCTCTCATGCTCATGGACAGATAGAATTTACATAGCAAAAATGGTCAAACTTTCCAAGGCAATTCATTGTAATCTCCATCAAAATTCCAACATAATTCTTTACAGACTTTTAAAGGCCAATACTCAATTTCATATGGACAAGCCAAAACTACAGTAAATCAATAAAACAACACACACACACACACACACACACACACACAAACACACGTGCACGCACGAAAACAATCCTGAACAATAAAAGAATTGCCAGAGCTCTCACTATTCTTGATGTCACATGTAATGCAGAGGTATAATAATGCATGCAGTGTGGTATTGGCATTAAAAGAGACATGATGATGAATAGGAACAAACAAAATCCCATAAATCAATCCATATACTTATGGACACAGGTTTTTGATAAAGAAGACAGAAGTACACATTGGAAAATAGATGGAATCTTCAACAAATGGTGCTGGTAACACTGGATGTCTGCATAAAGAGGAGTACAAATAGAGGCGTATTTATCACTCTGCACTAAACTCATCTCCAAATTGATCAAAGAGCTCAATGTGAAATCAGATACATTGAACCTGAAAGAAGAATAGCCTTGAAGTTACTGGTACAGGAGAAAACTTTCTTAGTGGAACACAGATAGACTAGGTACTAATATCAAGAATTTATAAATGAACCTCATACAAATAGAAAGTTTCTGTAATGGAAAGAGCATCATCATTGAGATAAAACAACAGACCACAAAATGAGAAAATACTTTTACCAACTCCCCATCCATTACAGAGCTAATATACAAAACATATAAAGAACTCAGGAAACAAAAGCCAAATAATCAAATTAAAGAGCAAGATATAGATCTAAACATAGAATTCTCAATAGAGAAAAATCAAATTTCTGAGAAACGTTTAAAGAAATGTTTAACATTCTTAGCTATTAGGAAAATGCAAATCAAAACTAATTATGAGATCTATATTATCCTTGTGCAGAACGACTAATATCAATAATGCAGGTCATAGCTCTTGCTGACAAAGGTATGGAATAAGGCGAATAGTCCTCTATTGCTAGTGGGGGTATAACATTGTAAAGCCACTATGCAAATCATTACGCTGCTTCTTCAGAAAGTTGAAATTCTATTTACCTCAAAATCCAGTTATACCATTCTTGGGTATACCCAAAGAGTTCTTCATCCGACCAGAAGAATTCTTGATCAACCATGTTCGCTGTTGTTCTTCTTACAATAGCCAGAAATTTGAGAAAACTTAGATGTCTCTCCACAGCAGCATGGATAAAGAAAATGTGGTATAATTATTCAATAGACTATTACTCGGCTGTTAAAAGTGATATGAAATTTGCAGGCAAACACAACTAGAAAAATTCATCCTGACTGAGGTAACCCATACCCAGAAAGATACATATGGTAGGTATTTACTTAAATGTGGGTGTTAGCTATTAAGTAAGTGATAATTATGCCAAAATCCATAGGCTCGAAGAAGTTAGGCATAGAGAAAAGAGACTAGGTGGACACATGGATCTTCTTGGAAGGGGAAAATAGAATAGATGTCATGTTTGGACTTGAGGGCTGTGTGAATGGGAACAAGGGGATCAGGTGGGGAGGCAGACTGAAGTTGGGGTTGAAGGAGAGATGGCATGGACTGGAAGCTAGAATTGAGGGGTATTTAAAGGGATAGTATGGAGACAGTGTAGTGAAACTTCCTAAAATATACAAAAGTAATCCTGATGAGGTCTCTCAACAATGAATTGGCCTTACTGTGTCACCAAATAAAGTATCCAGTACTGTGACTGGATTATATCCAATTGACTTGTTGACCAAAGAATACCACGGAAATCTCCCCCAGACCAAAGCTGTATCTGAGACTATACAGGTTGTTCTCCACACACTGTAAGCATTGCCCCATTGCTGCAAAGAACACAAGCACATTCACTGAACATGGTGAAGTCCAGTTGGGGCCTGCATAGTACCCTCAGCCTATGTTCTAGTGTCTTTGGTACTTATAAGCACTCTACTGGCTACTTAAAAGAGAAAGATAAACATCAACCAAGCCCTAAAACCTTTGATCTTCAATCTTTCCTGTTTCAAATTATGCTAGGGTAATACTGGCATAAAACTTGCAGAATGCTTCATTTGACTCAAGGCTCATTCCACAAGATGGATCCTATACCTGAGTCTGTTTGGGTGACCAATAACATGAGGCTAGATAGCCCAGAGATCTGAGGCAAAACCAAATTGTACTGGTTAAAACTTTTAAAAGAAAAAATAAAATCAATGCTAATGATATTCTGCTATAGCCATAGATAAGTGCCTTATTCAGCTTCCTCCTGCAGAAGATGGAAACAACTACAGAAACTCACTGACAAACCTTAAACAGACAGAGATACCTTGGAACATAAAGCTCTAAATAGGATCTTTCCACCAAATCCTTCCTCTCAGAGCTCCAGTCACCCTTCAGAAGAAAAGGCAGAATGTTTGTAAGAGCCAAAGGAAATGCAGGGCACCTGGAGAACAAGAGCCTCTAAATTAACATATAAACTCACAGTGACCAAAGCAGCAATGTCAGGGCTCACACCAGTCTGTACTAGGTCCTATGTGTATATATTGAAGCTTTCAACGTAGTAATTTTTTATGAGACTCTTGAATGCGTAAACTAGTGGGTTTGGGGGGGATTTCCATGCATTCATTTTGTCAATGAATCAATTGGATGTACTGGAAGCTTCATTTGGTGACAACATATAGTCAGTTAGGATTTCAACTTATGAATTCTTTTGGGGCTCTTTCTCTTCTGTTGGTTTTCTTTGTCTATCACTGATGTGATGGGATTTGTTTCATCGTCATTTATTTTGTTATGTTTTGATGTTATCTCTTAATAGCCAGAGGCAGAGAGAGAGTGGTTCCTGATGAGAAAGAAGTAAAAAGGAATAGAAAGGAGTAGAGAGACCATAAAATGGAATCAGGATATATTGAATGAGAAAAGAATTTATCTTTAATTAAAAGGGGAAAATTAAAACTTTGTAAAAAGCAAGGTCAGTATATAGTGGAAAGGTAGGGTGCATAATTTTTCAATAGAAGTTGTTCTTGCGTATTTGAGATCCTACACATTTATATGTTTCTTTGTCCTGGACTCACATGTTTTTGCAATATGCTATGTCATTCCAGGATATCTTTTCGCTCACTACTAAGTTTCTAGGACAGAATACTGGGATAAGAGAAGGCATTCATCTATTGATAGTTGAAGGAATGACTATATGCAATTTTATTCATAAATTTACTTAAAAATAAAAAATAGAAATTCAAAATTTATTGTATGTCTAAGTGAACTTATGCTTAATGTTTATTACTTAATTAATACTTATTACTAAGTCAGTATTATTTAGAAAATTTACAGACCTTCCTTCCATTTGTGTGTTCCACATAAAGTTACTTCAGTCCTTTATTACATGTAGGGTGTATATAACAGTATATTGTTTGTCTCATAACTAGTGGAAACCACTAATATGTGTAAATGATTGCTTTTAAATTAAGGATACTATGTCAAAAACAGTGTAAAACATCATGAAGATTCTTTTCTATAATGTACATAATATATTTAAAATGCAAAACAAAGATTAAAGAGTATTTTAGGAGAACATTTCAGAGTTGTCTGTGAAACATCATAAGAGCAAATTTCGAATTTGATAGATTTATGATTATAATTGTTGCTGTCAGGAATTCATATATATATATATATATATATATGTATATATATACATATATATATATGATTCCAAAATTAATTTAATCTGTATCACAGATTGTGACATCAAAGTAATCTTCTATAATGTACCATTGTCTCATGTTGCTAAGGAAGAGCTTATCCCTAATTATACAAGTCATAAAAACTGTCACTCATAATCAGAGTGCTGAATCTTTCAAAATTAAAATATAAAATTATTTGTTCAAAATGCTTTTAGCTCCATACATTAAATCAATGTGATTGTTAGTTTGAAATTAGAAGTACATGATGAACTTGTATGTTCTGTGAAGAAAAATCCGATGATTGCCTGTATTTGAGATACTTAATTTGCACAATTCCATTATTGTGGAAATCTCTCTCTCTTTTTTTTTTTTGCAAAGCTCTAATAAATGCTGGAAGGAGCTCGATATTCAATACTTCATTTTCTCTTCTAAATAACCATCAATAACAGCCACCACTTTGGAGCACCAATCACACAGTAGGTACCCTACAAAGGGCAATAGCAGCCACTATTTTCAGAGCACCAAAAACGTAGCACATACTCTATAAATGGCATACATTTACCCATATCAATAATTTTTAAACATTACTATAGGCAAAGAATTAGAATTATTATTTTATAGGAGATGCCAAGACTCAGAGAACCTGTCTTATTTGCTTCAGATCACCTGCTGCTGCTCATCTCTTATGAGGGTCTCCTCTAGTGAACTCATCCATCACTGAGCCAGAGGTAGGAGTTAAACTAGACATGTTAATAATGTGCTCTTATTTCTTAGCCAACATGTTTTTGGATCAGAAATGTCCAGAATTGTTTTTTTTAAATCTGAAATTAGAAACTAGAAATTCCAGATAATTCACCAAGAATACTTAAGTTTTATCAAAAGTAAGTTCAAACTCCCTTGGAAGATACTTCACCTGCAAGAGGAGGCACATACTACTCATCTGAAATCACAAATGACACAAGCCTGTGAAGCAAAGTAGAATGGCACACATTTTGAGGGGAATTCTTCTTCTCTTTCTTCTCCTTCTCCTCCCCCTTCTCCCTCTCCTTCTTCTCTGTCTCCTTCTCCTTCTCCCTCCTCCTCCACTTCTTTTGTAAGCATAAGGTAGATTTGATTACTCTGGTGTTTCCCTCAGTTGATATCTGCAATGAACTTCAGAAAACATCTGAATCTACAGGATAATAACTTCCTTGCGTCCAGTTTACTGCACTGTTACTTTTGAAGAAACTGCTGATGACTCTAGTAAGCAATTGATATTTCTGATGGTCACTCTTCCTGATCCACGGTGATGCATCTTTACAATAATGTCAATTTTATTGATAATTTTTCTACATGATGTATGCACTTCAGTTAGTATGCATAGAATTTGGTTGTTTTTTCTACAACTTGTTTAATACATTAAATGTTATATATTTATGGTACTCCTTTTCCTGTAAAATAGAAAAAAATTAAATCTGAAAAAGTTCAACTTTAAATGTCTTATTTAAAAATAGTAGAAATATAGACATAAAAGGAATTAATAGCTATAATATTGATAACAAATTTAATGTAACAAAAATTTCTTTTCAATGAAGTTTAATCACATATTTTGTCTTACAATGTATCTTGGAGACAAAGTTATAGTTGGGATTGTACCAGTACTTGTTATACTGTTATTGATCTATTTTTACTTCCTCTGTAATTAATACTTGCATATTGTTATATGTTGATATTATTCTGGAAATTAATTCGAATTTCTAGATGAAACATCAGACAACATTAGTATATGTAATTTTTAACTTGAGGTGGTAACATTTTAAATTTGAGTACTTGAAGTTATGAAGTAACTGAGAAAAATCATTTATGTGTGAAATTTCAGAAAATTATCGCAAGTAATTGATATAATGAGGTAAACATTCTCTTTTTGAATTACATAATATTTTATGTAGTGATTTGTTGTCTTCTGAAAAACACTGGGCATTCAGATTTTTTATTCTAATTAATAGCAAAGAAGTTTGCAAATCTTTACCATTGTAAAGACTAATAAATTTTCTTATAGTTATTATTATGACTAAAAATTTCTAACATTTCTAGTGTTTGACTTATTATTTGTAGAATTCACCAGGCAATTATTCTTGTTATCCATTACACTGTTATTATTTAATGTCTTTGCGCATGGGATATTATATTTAAATAGCCACTGACATCATCAATATACTTACATTTGACATTTGGTGCAATGGATGCATGAGTGTCCTCAATATGTTTTACATCTATTTACACGAGATGAGGGAATCTTCTCATTAATTACAGATTCAATGTACTTTGTTGAAATAAGAATTTTATCAGCCTATATAACTAATGACACAGTCACCTAAACGGCCAGTTGGCATCATTAAATTTACCAACATTAGTGCTATCATCAATTCTAATTAAATTCTAAGTATGCCTTACACCAACATGTAAACACATTTTCTAATTGAGAAGTACTATCATGAATGAAGTTAATGGTGCCAAGTTGGCCGTTTAAGTGATTTATGAGTTAGGTGGGACATCACTTGGCTTGGCAGGTATTCTTTTTTTTTTCTCCAAGCTATCACATTTGTTGTAGTTGGGACTAATAATGTGATAAAGTTTTCTAGATGGATGCATAGTAGCATCACAAACAAGGCATTTAATGGATTTCTTAATAAGCATGGGTATTTTCAGAAATATTGCATTAGTACAACTATTTCATTGAAATTAGGAAGCCCTACACGAGTACTAGGCAACATGGAGGGTAAGCAACAATGCTACTGAGAGTTTATATCTTAGAGAATTTTTACTGTGAGGTAGTAAGAAAATTTAAGGAAGCCATACAGACTTTTCATGTTTGCATTTTTCTCCTCAACATCTTGAATATACTATCAAATACATAGTGGTCTATTAAATAAGAGATGAAGTACAGAAGTAGACTGAAGAAAGTCTAACTTATTGCATTTGAGCATCTAAATAAAGATCACTAATCAATCAACAGTATTTTACATCTAATATTTATTCAATTCCTTACATACTACATAATTATGTATGTGACTCATATATCAATAGATTTTTTTAAACAGAAATCTGTCAAATTGTATTAGTTTTTCTATTACTTCAATAAAATACTCTGAGAAATCAATTTAGTTATGAAAGAGTTTGATTTGGCTCAGTTTGAGGTTACAGTCCACCATATTGAGAAATTCTAATACCAAAAGCTTGGGGTAGCTGATCATATTTCATCCAGTGTCTTAAAAAGAGTGATAATGTTAGCGCTCAGCTTATTTACCCCTTTATATATACAGTCTAGGATTCTGGTTCAAGAAATTGATGCCACTCACAGTATATGGATCTGCCTGTTTCAATTAATCTACTAAAGGTAATCCCTGACAGGCATGCCCTATCAAGTTGACAGGTAAGACAATCACAACTCCTTGTTGTCAGCTTGATAACCAAACATATTACTTTAAATTTTCACCTACCAACCCTTATCCCATAATTCTGATGTTGATATAATAATGCAAATTGTAATTCAACTTCAGAATACCCCATTGTCTTTAAAAATTCTAAAAGTTTACAAGTCTAGAAACTATATCTCACCTGAGATTCAGGGCAATCTCTAACTCAGAGTTTCTATAAAGTATAAAACAAGTAATATAATTTTAACATGAGAGGACATGGGATAGACAGTCACACACGAACACACACACACACACACACACACACACACACACACACACACACATGGAAGAATAGAGGCATAGAAAGAAAATATCAACCCAAAGCAAGGATAAAATCCATCTGGAAAAACCCAAAACCGGAAGCTCAGTATGTGGCATCTGGGGCTTATAATACAATTCTCCACTGTCTCATATGACCCCTCGGGGCCTCCTTTAGGGACTTTGCTCCTTCCATACATTGGAGTTCTTCTAGAGGTAGGTAACTGCATCCTGACCCTCTTACTTTTTGCATTTCTCACTAGTACCATGTGGGTGGAGTTGTCCAGTTCTAACCTTGGTCAGTGCTTAGGTTGATTCCCTTGGCCACAGCTGTATCAGCCTGTAACTACTGGCACAGAGGAAACTTCATTAGGCCTTTGAGGAGCAGGAATCCCATCAGTTTACTTTCTATTCTCCTTCAAATTGATTTGGATTTTCACAAGAGCCTCTGATGAATAAGGATTCCCATTAGCATATCTTTCCTGTTATCTCAGTGCAGCACAGGAAGGTTCCTTAAATAGTGTTGATCTACTTAATTTTATCTGCGTGGTGAGCATTCCACTGAATGCTCTCCTCTTAAATTTCTTCTCAAACAAATTAGCCTATCACATTTAAACTCAACTTCACAGAGACAGAATGAAATCATCTTGGCACAGATATCACACTCTGGCCCTATCATATTTTCTTTAGAGTTGGTGCTTTCTTCTTCTGAAAATTTCTGTCAGGCCTCTGATGTCCACATTTCTCTCTGCATTCTTCTTTTCCAAATTGCATTTCTAAAGCATCACATTAAGAACTTCTTATAGCATGGAAGGTCTTTTCTAGCCTAAAGCTCCAAACTCTTCCATATCTCTGTCAAAAGAAACCCAGTTCCTGTAGTGAGCAGAGAAAACACTGAATGAGTTAATTGAATTTTTGCATGAATGTATGCTGTTGATATGAGTGAGTACCCATTCCCAATGCCTAAGAAATGTTGGGGGGCAGTTGCAAACCTTCCTCCCTCATTTAAACTCAGAAATGGTAACATATTCCTCTGGTTCATGTGTAGATGCTGCAGCAAATGTCCCCCACTTTTACCATTTGGGTTGTGTTTTGTATTGTAGTATGACAATTAAAAAATACATTAGAAGGTAAGAATAAAAGGCTTAAAACCTTAGCCTTAAAGTGGCATGTGTGTGGCAGAGGAGTCCCAATTAAGGGTTTTCTCAGATAATATTGACCCATGTTATATGTGGATTATTAATTGATGTAGAAGGACCAACTGGACTATAGGAGGAAGTTCAAAAGCATGAGCCTATTAATCAAATCTCAAAAGGTCATTCATCACGATTTCTATTTCAAGTTCCTCCTGTAATTTCCCTCAACAATGGACTGTGCAAAGGATCTAGAAGCCAAGTATTTGCTACTACTAAGTTTCTTTTTTTCAGAGAAATCTATCTTTTTAACAAAGATAGAACTGGAACATCAATTAATTCTGTAGGTGTTCTAGGGCAATGGAAAATTCCTGTGTATTCTGGAAAGGTCAGGAGTGTGTAGAAGAATTCCTGAGCAAAAATTTATATTTATTGGAAACCTGGAACTGGGATTTTAAATTAGAAAGTCCTACATTATCAGAATCATCCAGCCATTCACACTGTCTCCACACTAACACTCATAATTTAGTTGGTACCACAAGTATTGTGCTTACACATGGCTTTTAGAGGTGACCGTGACTATTTGTTCCTAAATGGGATAACTCTGTTAACTTTACCACCACATTTCCAAGGCTCAAGGAACATCTTGGAAGAAGTGGCAGAATGAATATGAGACACAGTTTGTAAATTCTAAAATTCTTTCTTCTTCAAATATGGCTGTTGCACATGGAGCCACAGTCGCTGTGCCTATCTCTACCAGATCACACACAAGATGAATCTAGCCAAAAAAATTCTTATGTGATGGAGGAAGGCCTCACTGATACACATTATATTGATGGCATCTTGTGGGATAAGTCATTTTTATTTGGGATTTGACTCACTGCTACAAACTGTTTATAAATTGCACTTTCGGCAATTAATTTTATAACTTAAAATGGTGATAAAGTATGTAAATACTGAATAAACTATAAAAATACATTGGTGTACTGTATAGGTCCTGAGGCATGACTTGACATTTCACAGGATGTGTGGCTGTGTTTATTCAGCTATCTTCTGTTTCATTTGAAAATTAAATAATCCATCCTCTTACTCTTTAAGAGTCACAATTTATTATTAATAACTTCTAGAGATTTGCAAAAAAAAATTCCATGGTTCTGACATGAAAATGTCCTTAAATTTAGACTTTAATACACACTCCATTTTTATCTACATATTACCAGATTGTGGACAGAACATAATATAAAGTATCTATCCTCTTTTCTAAAATGTTACACCTGAGGGAGTATTTATATAAGATTATATAAAGCACTGTTTACTCAAAGTTCTTTCTAGGCAAATTATCTTAACACTTTATTTTGTACTAGTAAATCATGGTGTTCAGCTTTAGGATACTTTTTCGGAATACTGCTTTCTTATTGCAATGTAACACTATATTTTTTCACCTTAACATGGCTGTTATGAGAATAGAAAATTCTGTGTTTCTTTCTAAATAAACCCCCGAATGATTAATGGAATGAAGATCTATTTCATGACTCTCTTCAAATGTGTATATGCAATTGGCAGCCAATGACATTCCCACAGATGAAAAAAACAGGTGTAAAAACAAAAACCAAAGCCAGACAGCTGGGACTGGAATATATATTTGAGAGATTGGAGCAGACTACAACATTAATTTTGTATTAAAATTAAGTTATTAGCCTTTTAGTCCAAAGAGTTTGTTAATAAGTCATTTTGAAATGTTACTTTGTATGTAAAATATCTTGACTTTTAAAAATACTGTATAGAGTGCCCAAGTACATTTGTCAACCATTGAGTGTGGAAGTTATTCTTTATATCTTATTTATTTTAATTACAAAAGATGAAGGTTCCAAGACAACCATGGCCATCCTCAAATTGAAACAGCACTTTCAAATTTAATGAATGTGGAAGGATGAGACACAAAAATTGGCCCATAGAGTAACTTTATTGATTTAATGTAATTTAGGTACAGTCAAATCTAAATAAATTTATGAAAATTTGTTTTTCAATAACTTATTGCAAGCTAACACCCAGGTATCTTGTGATAGAGCCTCCCTGTACCTCTGCCTTTTTTCATCTCTGTTTTTGACTTTCTCTGTGTTAACAAAAATTGAATCCAGGCCCTTTCACTGACTTCATTTTAACTTGATAAAAAACCCTTGTTTTGATTTTTTATTTTAATTTTTTATTTATTGAAAAGGGCAGGAAAGGGAAATAAAAACACTTTATGATGAAGTTAAAGATTTACATGGAAAATATTTCAGATAAACACATTAATATTAACAATTTTCAAGGAAAATTAAGGAGTAAAGTGGTAGACATGTAAAACATTGCTAAATTAATTGAAATATGAGATAGAAACATTTTATGATATAATTAAAGATTTATGTGTAAAATGTTTCTGATAAAATTGTAGAAAAATGTAGAAAAACAGGTTAGAATTGAAGATTATCATGGAAAATTTTATATAGATATAATAATGGTAGGCATAAAAGTATTCCTAGGTTAATTAAAAGTGGAATTATAAACATTTTCTGATAAACTTGAAAATTTACATGGAAAATATTTTACATAAAGAATGGTTGACATAAAAACTGTCTCTAAATTAATTGAAGGTGGAATTAGAAACATTTGTGATAAAATATACGATTTACACTAAAAACATTTCTGACAAAATATAGGAAGTATATAGAAAGACATCAAAATTGAAGATTATCATGAAAAATAATGCAGATAAAATGGTAGACATAAAAGAAATTACTAAATTAATTAAAAGGGGAATTGCAAACATTTTCTGATAAAATCTGAAGGTTTACATGAGAAATATTTCCTTAATCTATGCCTTTTTACTGGGGAGTTGAGTCCATTGTTATTAAGAGATATTAAGGAATAGTGATTATTGTTTCCTATTAATTTTTGATGTCATTTTTATGTTTGTGTGGTTATCTTCTATTAGGTTTGTTGGAAGAAGATTACTTTCTTGCTTTTTCTAGGGTGTAGTTTCTCTCCTTGTGTTGGCACTTTCCATCTATTATCCTTTGTAGAAATTTATTTGTGGAAAGATATTGGGAAAATTTGGTTTTATCATGGAATATCTTGGTTTCTCCATCTATGATGATTGAGAGTTTTGCTGGGTATAGTAGCCTGGGCTGGCATTTGTGTTCTCTTAGGGTATATATGAGGTCTGCCCAGGATCTTTTAGCTTTCATCATCTCTGGTGAAAAGTCTGGTGTGATTCTGATAGGTCTGCCTTTTTTGATAAGTTACTTGCCCTTTTTCTCTTACTGCTTTTAATATTCTTTCTTTGTTTAGTGAATTTGGTATTTGGATTATTATGTGCCGGGAGGAGTTTCTGTTTTTGGTCCAGTCTGTTTGGAGTTCTGAAGGTTTCTTGTATGTTCATGGGTATCTCTTTCTCTAGGTTAGGGAAGTTCCCTTCTGCAATTTTGTTGAAAATATTTCCTGGGCCTTTAAGACGTAAATCCTTACTCTTGTTTATACTTATAATCCTTAGGTTTGGTCTTCTCATTGTGTCTTGGAATTCCTGGATATTTTGAGTTACCAGCTTTATACATTTTGCATTTTTTTTTGACTTTTGAGTCAATGTTTTCTATGGTATCTTAAGCACCTGAGGTTCTTTCTTCTATCTCTTGTATTCTGTTGATGATGCTTGCATCTATGACTCCTGAATTCTTCCCAAGGTTTTCTATCTCCAGAGATGTCTCGCTTTATAATTTCTTTATTGTTTCTACTTCCACTTTTAGATTCTGGATGGTTTTGTTCAGTTCCTTCACTTGATTGTTTGTGTTTTCCTGTAATTCTTTATGGGATTTTTGTGTTTCTTCTTTAAGGGCTTCTGCCTATTGACCCATGATCTCCTGTATTTCTTTAAGGGATTTTTGTGTTTCCTCTTTAAGGGTTTTTACCTGTTGACTGATGTTCTCATGTATTTTTTTAAGGGAGTTTCTTAAGTCTTTCTTGAAGCCCTCTATCAGCATCATGAGATAAGTTTTTAAATCCAAATCTTGCTTTACCAGTGTGTTGTGATATCCGGGACTTGCTGTGGTGGGAGAACTTGGTTCTGATGTTGCCATGTGGCCTTGGTTTCTGTTGGTAGGGTTCTTGTGCTTGCCTTTCCCCATCTGGTGCTAGTTGGTATTATTGTCTGTCGCTGGAGTTTGTTCCTCCTATGGGCCTGTAAGCCTGTGTCCTTATTCCTCTGAGCTCAAAAGTGAAAGCACTTCTGGGAGATCTCTCTCTCTCTCTCCTGGCGGGCTATGCACAGAAAACTGTGGAGTTTCCTGGCTCCCTGGTGCAAATGGCAGGGGGCAGGAAGATGTCCATCCCAGCTGCTCCACTGATCTTAGGCCCTGTGTGCTCCTAGCTGGGTCCCCTCCAGAGAAAAGGTAGAGATCTCACCTCTGTGCTCAAAAGTGAAAGCCTTCTGGGAGATCACTCCCTCCTGGCAGGCTATGCACAGAAGACTGTGGAGTCTTCAGGCTTCCTGGTGCAAATGGCAACAGGAAGACTTCTGTCCCAGCTGCTCTACCCTTGTTTTTTTTATCCGGTTGATTTCTAGTGTATTGCGTTCTCTGAAATGGAACTGAGTAAAGTGTTTTTGAGATGGTTCCTACCTTAGGAAGAATCAGGATGGTGTTTATAAGAACAATTTAGTCCTTAGGTTTTTATCTGATTAGAATAGTAACTCCCATATAGCAATTGCTTCACTATCAACGAATTTCCTATGAAATTATATAACACTATTAGAAGCTATACTTATAATATACACTTGCATTGATGAAATAAATGGCCAGAAATTTGAAGAAGGGCAGGGAAGGGTATATGGGAGCATTTGAAGAGATCATTTGGAAGGGAGAAATATTATAACTAAAACACAATACCATAAACAAACAAATAAATGTCTCACCAACATGACTGCCCAGCATAAGTTGAACAGGGATAGCACTACAAGCATTCTAAAGTGTTAAGGTAGCACCTCAAAGCCTCAACCCTACATAAAGGACTACAAGCAACTAAAGAAAGTTAAAGATAGGAGAAATTGTTTTCCCTAAGAAAGAGCAAAGCAATTGTTTTCAATAATGTATGGTCAGGTCTGAGAAAAATTTATGCAAGTTGCATATGACTGAGCAAATTATATTTAGGAATACACAGGCATACATATATGCATGTACCTACAATTAATGTTAAAAAAGAGGCTAAGAATGGAAAGAGTACGGCGGGCTTCTTGGCAGACAATGGTAGGAAGAAACGATGTAATTATTACCTCTAAAAGTAAAAGAAGTAATAAATATTGAGAAGAAGTTGTTTGGGAGAAGTATCTGATATGCAGTGAATATATTTATTGTATTATTGTATGATCAAAGAATACAACTTTTAATTTATATGTTTTCTATGCATAAAACTGAACATAATGCACTTAGCCAGGAGAAGCATAGATGAATCTGAAAGATTAAATATTTCCAATATAACCACAGAAAATTAAGAGGTTAGAAGTCTTTAAAAGGTTTGAAAACTAAAATGTTCAAACATCAGCATCTGGGAATATGTCACATTTAAGTAGTATTTTGAAGAACTTGTGATATTTATGCTTTGATAAATAAATAGAAACACACAAACAAAAGAAAAAATACATCTGGAAGGGGGTGACATTTGGAATGTAAATAAATAAAATAATTTTATAAAAGAAAAAATACCCTGTTTGTTGTTGTTCATGAACCAATTTTGCAGAATGAACCTTGTTTATCTTTTTCCACCTCTTCTGCTCTATATTCCCATTCCCCTCTCCTTTCCCTGGCCCTTTCTCCCTTCTACTTCCTCAGACCCCTGACCCCTAATATTTGCACACCAAAGCCATAACTTGTTTTGGGAACTACTTTAACCATACTACCTCTTACTCTAACTCTAGACAAAGGATCAAGGGCAGCTAAGGACTACTGAGAGAGGAAGAATTAGATTTTCCCAGGGTTGAGCCCCCGATGATTATCCTATAGAAGAGGTCAGATTTTAAACACACACACACACACACACACACACACACACCAGAAAGGGAATGAGCAGGCTGTGTTTATATAATTGTACATACATGTGGGGACACACATGCACATGTAACAATAATAAGGAAAAGGGTTGGGGGAATCTGGGAGGAGGTAGAAGAAGGGAAAAGAGGGAGCAAAGTTATGCAGTGATGTTTTCATTAAAATGTAAAATCAATAAAATTTTAAAAGGAAAAACAAACCAAGTGAACTGTATATAAGAGATATATTACAGAAGGAAATAGAGCACTCGAGATTGCAAATGTAAAGATTGAAACATTGAAATATAACACAATTTAAAAAGTAATATACAGCAAGTGGGGTCAACTGGAAGAAAGGAAGGAAAGTTATTACATTGTTGCTAAAAATTACAAGAGCTAGAAAGATGGCTACTAGTTCAGAGCTCTTGCTGTTTTTGCAGAAAGGACCAGGGTTGGTTCCCAGCATCTATGTTGGGTGGTTTGCGACTGCCCAATTCCAGATCTAGGGATCAGAGACTTTTTCCAGACCCTATGAATCTATGAATACTGTATGCATGCAGTATACATCCATATACAAAAAAATTTAATAAATTAAACATTGGAAACTGGGCAGTGGTGGCGCACACCTTTAATCCCAGCACTTGGGAGACAGAGGCAGGCAGATTTCTGATTTTGAGGCCAGCCTGGTCTACAGAGTAAGTTCTAGGACAGCCATGGCTACACAGAGAAACCCTGTCTCGAAAAACCAAAAAAAAAAATTTGGAATTACACAATGTGAAGAAAAAACTGAAAATAATCTGAAGAAAACCTCTCAAAGGACAGTAGATCTGAATCTCAGGGGTTCTAAGAGACAAGAAAGGAACAAGAAAGACTTTAAAAAGTACTTAAACTTTAAAAAATTATCAGAAAATGTTACCAATATGTGAAGAGATGTGAATCTACATATTCAAGGTTTAAACAGCAAACAAAAAAACCTCAAGAAAATCTGCATCAAGATGTATCATAATTAAATGTATGGAAATTAAAGATGAATAAAAAGATTGAAAGCTTTCACACAAAGAGGTAGTATAGGACTACAACTTAACAGTCTAATGTCTTGTCCAAACACAAGAGGACAGGTGTACCTATGAAGGTAAATTGGTTGAAACAGCACACACATGAACTGTACAAGCTCAAGACAGGCAGAATCCCAGAATGAAGATGGCAGACAGGGTTGCAGTCCCACACCTAGGAGATTAGCTAGCTATTGGTGACTGATAGGTGTGGGAAGAAGTAGATTCAGACTTCTTCAGAGGTGTGGGCAATGGTCCATTGACCATTCTCAAAGGGTGGCATATCCTCAGGAGTAACTGGGCAACAGAAATGGGAAATGATGCCTTCAGGGTTTTTAACAAAAACATTTTAAGAGGACATGGAATTTAGTGGGTTGGGAGCTGAGAGTAGGGAGTTGGGAGATGGGTTGAAAATAATCAAAATGCATTTTATGACGCACCAAGAATTTATAACATTATGTTTATAGAAATTCTCAGACTGAATATAATAAAATGTTGTGTAGAAATTAATAATGGACTATCATGGAAATAGAATGCAGTGTTATGAAGGTGGATGGAGGGATAATGAAACTGAAAGTGTTAAATGGGGTGGGAGATGGAAGTGTGGGGTAGAGGAGGGTGAAATACAATGATAAGAAAAGATACTTTTCATAGTTAAGTAGTGGGAATAAAATCTGGATAATCCAATTATTATGTGAAATGTGTCCATTGGGATGAAGTGAATCTTTCCTGGGATGCTTTCTTTCTCTTTTGATTTCTTTTAAGATATTTCAGTAATTGCTTGCACTTGAGATCAAATGTCAACATCTATGTAGCAGGAATGGCAGGGCCAACTCTATGTAAACAGTGGGAGCCATGCAGCTGCAGAGGCATCTCCTGCAGGAGGACCTAATTGAGGACTGCCTGAGAGACCAAGGATTACTGGTGCAAATAATGCCAGCCAATCAAGAACTGCTGTTTAGAAGAGTTGTTTTCTTGGGGCCAATGGGTGGGCCGGGTAGAGGGTATTAACAGAGCTTGCAGCAGTGCACAGGGAGTTTGCTGTTTCTCACCTGCTCCTGGAGCACCAACCGACCCCCCAACCCCCAAGAGCAGGTAGGGTAGGGCCGAGAGTAGTGCAAGGTACTGGCAACAATTAACTGCCCCCCCTTCTTATACAGACGATCCCAAATCACAAATTTTGTTATATGACTTTTAATACTATAAAACAAAATTAAGGAATTTGAAATGTTATTAAACATCAATGTAAGGACCCTTTTGAGGTACCAGGAAAATGGATCCATGAACCAGGTTTCAATTTGCCAAACTCACCTAAATGTTAGGTTGGGATTGCCCCGACCCTGTCAGAATAGACAGAATTTCTAGGGCAAGCTGGCAAATTAGACACATTGTTAAGTTTGGGATGCAAATGAGAGATGCTGACTCATCAAAAAAGAAGTCTTCTACAGAGAAAGACTCACAAGATCAACCTTGGTTCTCTACATGCATAATCACACACTCCCACATACACACCCATGAACTCATGTCACAAACATGGCATGTGTATGTTCATACAAAGTCTACATGTACATATGCTAAGAGAACATCATAATTGATCCTTTTCATGCTTTTTCACTTAATTTTAGCACATAATACAAAAACACTTGTATTCACAATATCTCTTCTCCATTGACCGTTTCTGTGACCTGTTCTCAGCATTTTGACCAGTTATGAGTCTCTGCATTAAGAGCCATTCACTGCAAAGAAAAGATCAAGGCTGAGAGCAGCACTAATCTATGGGCCATTAATGTCTTAATTAGCAATAAAATTTAATGAAACGACTATCACCTATCTATACTGTACAACCCCAGTCTTAAGGAAATAGGAATAATGAAAACCGTATTGGAAAGGCAAATGTATTTTGGAAAATAAATCTATTAAAGGCAAATAGATGATGTGGGTAAGTTATTCTTCTCAAAGTACAATGAAATGATGGGGATTCTATAAGAACTAAAATTATATGACAGAACTCCTTACAGTGATAAATGATAATGTATTAGACATTTATAAAGACATAATGGAATAATAAAAATTCCTTTAAATTTGATCTTTGCCCACATATATCTTTATTGAATCAAGTTAAAATAAGATTCTATTATCCCGATTTGAAGGTTTGATTTTTTTTTACTTTAAGACAGCTTATTACAGGTGAGAAGCATATGGGGTTTCATCTTATAACCATTTGTCAAGCTATAATACAATATTATTAAAGCAGACTTACATTTTGGTTTATATTTTCAAAGATTCAATTATTTTAAATTATCAAACCTATCTGAGAAGCAATTAAACATGTAGCAACCACATGCTTATTTTGTTCTTAATAAAATAAGTAGTCAAAATTAAGAAGGTTGCTTTATGCATAAACAGGTAGTATAATGAAACAATATAAAATACTGAAGAAATAGAGTTTTCTGTGGTTAATATTATATTGTTTATTACAGTTTGTTATATGTTGTATAACATGTAATATGTTATTATTTGATATATCTGCAAAAAATAATATAGTAATAAAATTGAAATAAAATACAAGTACAATGGTATTATTCTATATAATATATAAAGCAGTACTTTACTGATAAATGTTAAGAGTATGATGAAATAAGAGTTCACTTTGGAATCTGAAGAATACAGTTCTTGTCCAAGTCCTGTTTGTAAGACAAGAACAAGCCATTTAGGCAAATGTATGCATTTACCCTAGTGGGGTTTGTTTACCAGGGTAATTGATGGCATAAAAATTGTATTTTTTTTTTACTTTTAGATCAGTCTTTCCTTGCATATTCTGATTGAAACCTGGTGGTCTCCATTTACACTAAAATTCCTATGTAGAGATTCCAATACTTATAAGTAAAAGACAAAACAACAAAAACCCTGAAAATCCAAAACAGCAACAATAACAACGACAAACACACAGATAATGATGGCTGTAGACACAGGATGAAAAACAAACTCCAAAAATCAGAACCCATAAACATTCAACATTCAACTTTCACATCCTTCCAAATGAAGATTTATAGTTGTCAATGGCAAATGGAAATATTAACAGTAACTCACATTTTTTTTTAAAAAAAATCAGATATATCAGATACAAGAACTTCTGACTGTATGTTGTCTCCAATGGTCTTTAATAACAACACTCTGCTATAATCGTAACTTCATTGTTGAGCTAAGGACTGTTCTCTCAAGACAAAAGCATAATGGAAAGCAATCACATGGCCTAGTTGATGAATTGGCTACAGAAAAGATGCAGATTTGGTTTAGCTAATCAAAGTATTAGCCAAACAGTATTGTATAGAGCTTATACATACTGATTGCTATTGAAAACTCAATGAATTTCTTCATATATTAAATTTTAACAATGTTTATAATGAGTTGAATGGGTTTATACAAAAAGATCAGTAGTTAGATTCAAATATGATTATGTCTAATTCTTATAATTTCTTAATTGGATAATAATGACAGTTATTAGAATCATGTATTCTCCATAATTAAGATAAGAATTTTATTCTTTTTCATTTCTGATATATTCAAATAAGCTATTGCATAACTTGCTCTGTATACTGAGTTTATGCTAACTTGTAGCCTCTATTCCACAGAGGAATAATATATTTTTAAAGGAAGATGTTTTCTTTAAGAAAACTGAACTAATGTGTAATGATTTTATTTTGATATTGAAATGTTATTTCCTCTTTTATTGAAAATATATTATCTTCTTTTTATTAGATATCTTCTTTATTTACATTTCAAATGTTATCCCTTTTCACCTCTAAAAATCCCCTATCCCATCCCCCTTCCCCCTATTTTCTCTTTTATTGAAAATATATTATTTTCTTATTCAATATGTCCTGATTTCAATTTGCTCTCCCACTAATCCCTCCATACTCTTCCCTTTTCCTCCCATACAAACCCACTTCCTTTCTGTCTCTGTTAGAAAACAACAGGCTTTTAGGAGATAACAACCAAACATGACACAATAAGAGGTAATAAGAAAAGAATCATCAGCTTGATGCTGGACTAGGCAAACCAAGTGAAGGAAAACAGCCCCGGGAGTCATCACAAGAATCTGAGACACTCACTCACACACCGAGGATTCCCATAAAAATACTGCATTGAAAGATATATTATATACAAGAAGGACCTGGTCCTCACTTGTGTCGTAGGGCCCTATGCTTCCTGCTTTGGTCTTGGTGAATTCATAGGAACTTTGCTCAGTTGATGCCAAGGATGTTCTTCTCCTGGTATCCTTCATCTCTTCTGACTTTTACATCCTTGCCTTCTCTTTGAAGGGGTTCCCTTAACTCTCAAGGGGATACTTGATGGATCCAACCCATTTAGAGCTGTGTTTTCTAAGGTTTTTTCTCTCTCTGGTTGTGAGTCTCTGTATATGTTTCCATCTATAGCAGGAGGAAGGAGCTCTGATGGTGGCTAAATAAGACACTGCTCTATGATTATAGCAGGATATCATTAGTCACTACTTTTCAACTTTAAACCAGTATTTTTTTGGTTTTACACTATGTACATGGGCTATCTAGTAGTCTCTTGTTCTTGGTCATCCCAGCATTGTTGGGTATGGGATCCACCTTGTAGAGGGGTGCCTTATATCAATCATATCAAATCAGATGGTTAGTCTCACCACCATTGTGCCACCATTGCCTTAGCAGACATTGCAGACAGGACAACATTGTAGATCAAAGGTTTTGCTGATAGGCGGGTGTTTACATCTTTCTTTTCATAGGCTGCTAAGTATCCTACAGTAACATTGACAGTAAACAGAGGAGTGAAGGTGCTTTGTACACATCAGCTGAATCTCTCAGTGTTTAGTGAGTTGTGTGGATGTTATCTCCAACAATGTCCTTATTGTCATTGTGTGCAGAACAACATATTACCTTGGCAACAGCCTAGGTTTTATGGAGATTTCTACGGGATTTCCTTGACCAACTGGATGTTGGTGAGTCTGCTTACTAAAAGCTTCATTGGATGACAAATGTAGCCAGCTGAGACACTGTGTCCCTCATTATTTGGAGACTTCATTAGGATAACCTTTATATAAGTTTCTACTGCACTGGGTTTCCATGCCACCCATCAAATGCCTATCAATTCTTTCTGTCTCAACCCATTTTACTTCCTCCTCCCCACCTGATCCTCCCAGTCCTGCACCCCAAGCCCTCATCCACCCAGAACTAAAATTACATTGAAAATCAACCCATCAATGTACACCATAATATGAATGGATTTCATGTATCAGAACTGAGAGAAATCATGCATGATTTATATACATAATTTTCTATAATATGCATTGTATATACAACCAGAAAATATAAAGTAAACTGCAATATAAGCATAATACCAGTTGTCTTTGCAAACTACTCTTAGGGAAAGACCAGCAGCAGATGCTACAAAGAACCAAAAGGAAAGTTTCTCAGATGATTGGTGCACCACTTTTATTTGTTTATTTTTTATTATGGTATAATTTTTGACATATTCATAGATAATGTTTCAAATACTGCAATCTCAGACATGCATTTTACTTACTGTCACTTCTGCTTTTTAAAAGAATCATCCAAATGGTACTCATGTCAAGGAATCACATAGGCTGACAGGAGGTCTTTACCTCTTCTTTTGCTCCTTTAGATCTACCTGAGTCCCATCCTTAGTGGTGTAAAACATATGCTGCAACCTTCTTCACCCCACCCTCCTGCCTACACCTCCTGTGGATGCATATGTGTATCTTCACCTCTTAACCTCCCTTTCCTCATGTATTGCTTTATTGCAGTCCCCAATTACATAAGCACTTCCCACTAAGCCACAGGCCATTCCTTCCAGGGAGGCATGTAAGCTGACTCACTGTAAATGTTGTCCTCTTCTTCTATTTATCCAGATCCATTTCTTGTATCTCATTGCAAACTCCCTCTCCAGGCCCTAAATAATTCAACATAGCTGAAGTAGATGGAGGAGATCATAAGCTCGGCTGAATGAAGATGATGAGAGTCCTTAAAAATAAAATAAATTCTTTAAAAACATACCAACAAACAAACAACAACAAAACAGAAAAACACAAACATTGAAAGGAAAGAATAAAAGGGTTCCAGACCTGAAAACGGATATATAATCAATAAAGAAAACAAAAACTAAGCAAATTCTGGAAATGAATACTTTTGGAATTTGAACAGGAACTTGCAGAGGCAAGGTTCAACAACAGAATACAAGGGGATGAAAGGGAGAGTACCCTTGAAGGCATTGGTCCCGGAGATAACATCCTGAACAAAACACCAAGGGCTCTGGCTCTAAGATCAACAATTAATAAATCTGAGCTCATGAAACTGAAAAGCATCTGTAAGGGCAAGGACACTGTCAAGAGCATAATAATACAGTAGCCTACAGAATGTGAAAAGATCTTCACCAACTCTATACCTGAGAGAGGGCTAATATCCAAGATATAAAGGACTCAGAAGTTAGAAACAAACAAAACAAATAACCCAATTTAAAAAATTATGCAGGGAGAATTCTCAACAAAGGATCTCTGTATTCTTGTCCAAGGATTAGTGATAGGACTCACTAGATAACTATGTTTTTATATTTTAAATATTAAAGCATGCTAAGACAAATCTTATTAATTTTACCAGTATGCAAGCATAAAAACCAAGCACTGGCTGCATGTTATTTAGGAAATGTGTTTCACCATGTGACATCCACTCCAGAAGGTTGAACTACCATTGTAAAGTTTTTGGACACAAATTTTCAAGAACTATCTTTTCTATACATTTTGGTAATTATATTTTTGTCTGCTTGTTAGATGCATGCTGCCAGAGTAAAGAATAAAACTAAGGTGGCCAGCCATACAGTTAGCAGTGGTTAAAAAAACAGGATTAGAAGAGGAAGAAGAAATCCAGGTCAAAGGCCCAGAAAACATTTAAACATTCATAGAAGAAAAATTTCTTAACCTAAAGAAAGAGATGCAACAAAGGTATAAGAAGCAATCAGAAACCAAACAAATAGGTTCCAAAAATTAAGTGTTCTTGCGTCTTAATTAAAACACTAAGCTTAGAGAATAAAAACAATATTAAAAGCTGTAAGGGAAAAAAGAGCAAGTAACATATAAATGCTTACCTATTTGAATTAAACTTGACTTCCCAATAGAGACTCTAAAAGCCAGAAAGACCTGGACAGATATTCTGCAGACTGAGTCCACAGATGCCAGCCCAGACTCCTATTCCTAGCAAAACTGTCAACCACCACAGGTGGAGAAATTAATTTCATGTTAATGCAAAATTTAAGAAATATTTATCTACAAATCCAGTTCTACAAAAGGTGTTAGAAGGAAAACTCCAATATAAGGAGGTTAACAACAACCACAGAAACATAAAGAATAAACTCAGACCAGCAAAATCAAAATACAAGAAACACACACACACACACACACACACACACATACACACACGCATGCACACACGTGCACAAGCACACACGTTCCACCACCACCACCACCATCATCAACAACAACACAGTAGCAATAATCACAGAACAACAGGACTCAACAGTCATTGTTTTCCAGGTTTATATCTTGAGCTTTGTCCTTCATGTCATTTCACTGTTTGTGTTTTCATAGACTTCATTAATGAAATTTTATGTCTTATTTAAGAACCTCTAACATATTCATAATAGCTATTTTGAAATCGCTGTTTTGCACTTTAGGTATCGTTCTCAGGGCCTACTGTAATAGGATTGCTAGGTTCCAGTAGAAACATTGTCCTGGCTGCTATTGAGTGTGTTTTTACACTGGCACCTAGGCATCTGGGTATAGGATGATTGCAATTGTAGGCAGTGATATCTGTTCTTGTGTTTATTGGGTGGTGTAGCTGCTTGTATCCTAATGCTAAATACGTCCCCCAAAACTGTGCTGAAGAGGATCTTCAAGTAGCTTCTGGGAACCTGTCCCCAATTAATTCTAATGGGAAATAAAAATTCCCCAGCCAACAGATGGGGAGAGGAGAAAGAGGCAAGGTTTTAAAGTTTCCCATGCTTGAGACCATGGGGAGGAGGAAGAAGGAGAGATGCTTTGCCTGAGAAGAGTGCAGGACAGAGAGGCTGGGACACCATGTAATGGGGCTGAGAGAGAGCAGCCCAAAGGGCTGCTCAATTGGGTCAGAAGATGCCAAGTTGGAACACAGAAATTAGGAGGTAGTACCTTGGAATTATCAGCAGGAGGTAAATTCTAGCCGCATAGAGGCTAGGTAGTCACCCAGTTAATGTGCTGTTTAAGGCATGTTAAAATATAAAGGCTGTGTGTATGTGTTTCATTCTGGAACATAAACCATTGAGGCAGGAAGTAACCCCACGATGGGATTTATTAAAATTTTAATTTGCAGGGTAGGTGTTCCATTCCTTAGTTTCTGTTGCCCAGTCTAGTTGTTAGATGAATGTGGAGGCTGTGAATTGCCTGGTAGAGAACACTTCTGGGATTCTGCCAGGTGTGGGCACTAAGGATCCCCGAGAGAACACATTTCTAGATACAGGGAGCTGATATCAATAGTATCAATGATATCAACTAGCCAGACTTCCCAGAGCTCCCAAACATGGCTCCAGCTGCATATGTAGCAGAGGATAGCCTTGTGGAACATCAATGGAAGGGAAGGCCCTTGGTCCTGTGAAGGCTCAATGCCCCAGTGTAGGGGGATGCCAGGGTGGGGAAGTGGGAGTGGGTGGTTGGGTGGGGGAATACCCTCATAGAAGCAGGGGGAAAGGGCATGGGATAGGGGGTTGGGGAGGAACTAAGAAAGGGGATAACATTTGAAATGTAAATAAATAAAATATCAAATAAAAACATCAAAAAGAGCCGGGCGGTGGTGGTGCACGCCTTTAATTCCAGCACTTGGGAGGCAGAGGCAGGCAGATTCTGAGTTCAAGGCCAGCCTGGTCTACAGAGTGAGTTCCAGGACAGCCAGGGCTACACAGAGAAACCCTGTCTCGAAAAAAAAATCAAAAAGAAAGAAAGGAAGGAAAGAAGAGAAAGAAAAAGGAAAGAAAGAGAGAGAGGGGGGGGAGAGAGAGAGAGAGAGAAAGAGAGAGAGAGAGAGAGAGAGAGGGAGGGAGGGAGGGAGGGAGGGAGGGAGGGAGGAAGGAAGGAAGGAAGGAAGGAAGGAAGGAAGGAAGGAGATGTAACTAAAAGGTGTGGGGTTGACAGTGTCTACAGGAGGGAGGAAATCTGGATGTCCCATCAGGATCTGCTTAGACTTCTTGGAATGGGAACAGAGAAGAAGACAGACCATTTGTAGTATGTTGTCTGCTATAAATGTGGGGATAATACTGAGGGGTTGGGATTAGAGGACAGAAGGTAGGTAGATATGGCTTGCCTGATTCCATGGCTGGCATGGCCAGGGATTTACCATAAATGGTTTTTAAATTTTAATACATTCTCATGGTGGCTACCACACAGAAATACACTTCAATTATATAAACTGATTTTATCTTATAATTTGTGATTGGCTTTGATTCACTACTAATAGTTCATGAATTCCATCAGTTCTCCCCACTGATGAGTACAGGACCTATGAGGAACACAGAGTTATTTAATGCTGTTAGTCTCTATGCATTGTGCTTATTTTTTCTTTGTCTTCCTCTGGATAGATTTTTCAGTTTAATGTTGAGAGCTGACAATCATGTCTTTTTATTTTGAACTTCATAAAATATTCACTTTTTCTCTATTAATTTTGTTTTTAATTTAAGCACTGTGCAATTACCTTATAAGGACAGAAGATTTGCTTTCTGATTCTAGTTTAATAGGAGTTTTGGGGAGGGCTGAAAAATGGACGGTATAAATCTTACCTAAATGAAATTGCCAAAGAAGTTTCTTAAGCAGGTTAGCAGGTTAAGAGTGTAAGTTTTCAAATAGTGTTGTTGCAAGAAAATTGGAAAGAATAGTATCATTAAAAGAGAAACTTTTGAATAGATTTCTTCGTATTGATTAATCAAGAGGTCGACTTCCTAATATCTTGCTGCTTAGAGTGAAAGCTGATTCTTGAAGGGACTTCAGAGTGTTTTTAAGAGACCCACAGTAGCAATATCTTCGGACAATATTTTGAAATTAAGACTTTTTTTTCTGAATGACAATTGTTTTATCCACTTTTCTCTCATATTGAGTGGCTTTAAATATTAATTTTATGAGATTAGAAGTTTAGTTTAGCAAAAGTTTAGAAGGCATATTAGAAATTAAAAGCAAAGGTTATATAGCAATAAAATTATTTGAATAATTAGTAATTTAATTCATTTATATATTTCAATATCACAAAAGAAAAGAGAAATGATGTCTAAATTTGTATATTCAACATTTATCAAAGAATCTTGATGTAAATATAAAGGAATTTTTTACAATAGAAAAATCTAAGATGTTGTACAACTGTAATTTCTCAAGGATTTATGCTGGATTTTTAAAGACATAAACATATTAGTTAATGACACAACACAATATAAGTGTCTGAAGAATAAAGTATAACAAAAGTTTCCTTTTAAGGAACAGTGAAAAATTGATATACAATGTAAAGAAATTTGCTTTGTGTCAAGATTTTTGAACAGGAAATGTAAAGCATAAAGGAAATATTATCCTCCTTGTGTCAAAGACCAGCTTTGATAGCAGGGTTAAACACAGGTGGAGGAGCATCCAGCTGTGAGGGCTGAAAGCTGGTAGCACCTGGCAATTCAGATCTGTTTTGCTATTCTGGGGCCACAGCTGATGGCTTCTGGCAATTAACTTCCTCTTACTATTCTGGGACCTAAGCTGATAGCTTCTGGCAATTGACTCCTGCTGATAGCAGCAGGGGATTAGAAAAAGAAATTTAGTTACTCAGTACTTCTCAGTGACCAGCAAGAAACTCAAACTCTTCTTTTTTTATTGAATATTGTCTTCATTTATATTGCCATTGGTAAAACCTTTCCCAATATCCCCCCTCCCCTAAGACTCCCAACCCCTCCCCCTCTTCCATCCCCCTGCCTCCACTTATATGCCTCTCCACCCAACACACTCCCTTCCCCCCCCACCTCGGTTTCCCTTTGTTCAGGCCTCTGTTGAGCCTTTACCTGACCAAGGATCATTCCTCTCACTGATGCCCAACAAGGCTTTCCTCTGCCACATTTTTGGCTGGAACCATGTGTGCCCCTTGGTTGATGGTTCAGTCCCTGGGAATCTTGGGACGTCTGGGTAGCCAAAACCATTGTTCTTCCCATTGGCCTGTAAACCCCTTCAGATCCTCTGGACCACCCTCCAGTTCCTCCATTGGGGACCCCATGCCCAGTCCAATAGTTGGTTGTTGGCATCTACCTCTGTATTTGTAAAGGCTCTGGCAGGGCTCCTCCAGAGACAATCATAGCATGCTCCTTTTGGTATACACTTCTTGTTGTCCATAGTAGTGCCAGGGTTTGTTGACTGTTTATAGGATAAATCTTCAGGTAGGCAGTCTCTGGGTGGCCTTTACTTCAGTCTGCTCCACACATTGTCTCTCTTATTGCTCCTGTGTCTATTTTGTTCCCTTTCTTAGAGGAACCAAAGCACCCTCACTTAAGTCCTCCTTCTTGAGCTGGGTGAATTGTAACTTGTTTATTTTGAGCTTTTGGGCTAACATCCGCTTACTAGTGAGTGCATACCATGTGTGTTCTTTTGTGATTGGGTTGCCTCGTTCAGGATGACACTTTCTAGTTCCATCCATTTGCCTAAGAATTTCATGAATTCATTGTTTTTAATAGCTGAATAGTACTCCATTGTGTATATATACCACAGTTTCTGTATCCATTCCTCTGTTGAGGGACATCTGGGTTCTTTCCATCTTCTGGCTATTATAAATAAGGCAGCTATGAACATAGTGGAGCATCCTAATTACATGTAGGAGCATCTTCTGGGTATATGTCCAGGAGTGGCATAGCTGGGTCTGCTGGTAGTACTATGTCTAGCTTTCTGATGAATCACCAAACTGATTTCCAGAGTGGTTTTACCAGCTTGCAATCCCACCAACAATGGAGAAGTGTTCATTTTTCCCTACATCCTCTCCAGAAACTCAAACTCTTTTAACACTTAAGAGGCTGGCAAGAAAGAAAAGGAAAAAGAAAAATCATGAACACATACACACACACACACACACACACACACACACACACACACACTGGATGAAGCAGAAGGGGAATCCAACAAGCTTTATTTTTGATTTTAGCTTTTCATTGCTTTTCAGGCAAGAATTCTATATGCAAGAACAAATCACCTCACAGATAAAATGTTAACAAAAAATGAAGTTACAGCAGGATGTTGATAATGAGTTCAAAGTAGTTGTTTTATCTGTCTCTTATTCTATCAGCTCATTATAAGTTCCATAGAATAGTTTTATGTTTTTATGTCCTTGATTTATTACAGTGCACACCTGTGGCCTCATCCTTGGACCTGACTTAGAAAGAATGTTTTTCCTGGACCTTAAATCTTTCTGAGCCTATTTCTCTTCCTAGTATAATTTATGTGCTTATAGTTTATAAAAGTTCGTTATACCTCTTATTATGTGGTCTTGACTTACTATGATATAAGGAGACAGAACAGTCTATTCTTGGTTCTAACTTTATTATATCCTTTGGTCAAAACAACTAAAAGACTCTTCCTTAGACTTTCTATCAATTATTCTAACTTCCTAAAATTATTTGAAACAAAATCAGGAATTCTACAAAACTTTAAGTCATCTAAACAGCATTATTACATGATATATCCCTATATTAACTCTGCAGGAAATCTGCCCAAGAGAGTGGACTAAAAATCCAGGAAACGACAGGCTATGTCAGATATCTGAGAAACACAACAGTGACAGGCATGTCAGAAGCAAAAAGCAATCCTGGTATGAAAATCCTGGAGTCCATGCTTCTTCAGAGCAAACTTATTGCAGGTATAAAAAAACAGCAGGCCATGTCCAGGAAGTTTTCTTGCTTGCACAGCCTTCCCTGAATGACTGTCATCCTCATTGTATCTAAAACTGACTTGGATGATTTAGTTTATTCTTTTATAAGATTCATTAATTGGTCTTTGGATGACGAAGATATTCAAAACCCTATAGTCATAATTCAAAAAATTATTTCAATTTGAAACATGAAACATGATTCTAATATATAACAATGTAACAGAGGTAGAGATTACTCAATTTCATTGTGAAGGAAAACTAAAAAAGAAAGACCTGCAGATTAGTTAGTTTGAAGTGGGACATATGCATTGTACCATGTGAGATAAGAAAAACAAGCATCTATAGTTTTTTAGCCCTTAAATGGTACGGAAACCTAGTCACATTACCATGAGTTGTCAGAAACTTAGGTATAACAAGTCCTATTAGTAAATCCTGCTTCTTCCAACTTACCTGCAATTTGTTTCCTTTAGTACCTAGGAAAGTGTTAGGCTTATAGTTAAAAAGCAACGATTGATTTAGGTGCTTAGTTTGACTTCTTGTGCAGCACACTTTTGGAACAAAATATTGTCGTTTGTCTTTAAAGCTGTCTTTCAAGATGGAAAGATCATCAAAATAACAGTGAAGAAGGCTATTCATTATTATTACACCTTTTATAACTGTAATATATATTGATTATATAATTATATATAATATATTTATGTTAAATATATTATATATTGCACATTATGTGCAATAAATATTACATAATATAAATATATGTAAATATATTACATATATATTTATTTTAAAATATAAACATATACATTTATAAAATGCATAAATATAATTATTTATTGATAATAATTACTATTATTATTATAAACTTTTAAAATCCCTCTTCTGAGTTAGAACTGCTCAAAATTCTTAGGGTCTGACAGTGTCAAGGCATTCTCCAACATGCATGCATGATTATCACACACTGCAATTTTCCTCATACATTCTCTTACTCTCCAGGTACACTAATGAGCACCTACTCCATTAATCATTGGGTTGGCAAATTATCCTCAGTGTCACATTGAAGACAGGTAGGCAACATCTAAATTATTGTCTTCACTCAAATATTCCAATGACTGTCAGTCAGCCCCAAGCTGCAAGCAACAGAATTCCAACATTGATAAGGCTTCCCTTCAGCTTCCATAGTGTGAATTGAGTGTTGCTATTTTTCAAAGAACAAAACATCTCTAAGTATCCCAGATTGAAATTTTATGTCAAATGACTGTATCCATTTTGCTGATAACATCAGAAAAGATTAATGATCCACCTCTTCTTTGGCAACAGCTGCAGCTTTTATTTTACTAGAGGAACTCAATCAGACTAAATACTCTTTGACCAACAAATATATGGTACTTGGAGCATTATTGATCAAATATATCAAATATATTTGTTGACAATGTTGCAAAACTGGATTATTTTAAGAACCATTGGAAGAGTTACCCATTTTATAACAAATCCAGACAAAGTTTAGTGTCTTTGGTTTGCTTAAAAATTCAGCAAGTTACCTTTTACCAATCTCTAACACATCAGATGGTATTTGGAAACATATGTATACTTGAAGAAGACACATGTCAATTTTTGAGGCTCATAGAATAATATTTAAGGAAATAGTCCTCTTGTATTTGAAATAACATCTTAGGACTGTTGAATTAATGCTGATTCTAAAAACCGAGTTGTTTCGGGAAGTAATTGTTATATGAAATTTTGGCACATCTTATCTCAAAAGAAAAGAAACAAAACCACAAGAACCATTAAACTTATTAAGGAAAAACTTTTACCAGAAATTTAAGAAATCTATATTCAACATAAATGAAAATAAAATTAATTTAATAGTTCACTAGTGTTTAAGTAACTCACTTTATATTAATTTGGTCACAATAAGATGCACAGAATCATATATACCTAGCTGAATTTGTCACATGGTTCATTAATAAGAATAAAATGTCATTCATATTTTGTTACAAATAGATACCGCTTATCGCTGCTCTCATCTGTATAGTATTGTATTTTTAAATTTTATTTATTCCCTTTACCTCCCAATATCAGCCCACCTAGGTCCAGGCTATGCACTCTTTGGTTGGTGGTTCAGTATCTGTGAGTCCCTGAGGGTCTATGTTAATTGACTGTGTTATGGTCTTCCTGTAGAATTCCTGTCCTCTTCTAGTACCTCAATACTTCTCCCAACTCTTCCATAAGATTCCCTGAGTCCTGGGCCAGGGGGAGGGAGGCCCCAGGTTGTCTATGGGAGCAACTCTAACTGACACTCTTAGCAGTGGAGGTACAGATCATGATGAGGCTACCTTTTGGTAGCCAGACAAGACTACCAGTGGAGGGATATGGACAACAATCTACCCATAAAACTTTCAATTCAAAATGTGTCCTGCCTACAAGGTGTGGAGGGACAAAGTTAGAGCACAGAAGGAGGGAATGACCAACCAATGACTGACCCAAATCGAGACCTATCTCATGGGCAAGAAACAATCCCTGACACTGTTAATGATACTTTGTTATATTATCAGGCAGTGGCTTAGCCTAGCTATCCTCTGAGAGATTCTACCCATCAGCCAATGGAAAGAGATGTAGAGACTCACAGCCAAACACTAAGTGGAGCTTGAAGAGCCTTAGGATTTCCTAAGGTAAAAATGATGGGTTTTCAGGAGAGATAATTAGATTTATTGTCTTCTAGCAACAGGTGTTCTGAAGTTCTATTTTTAGAAATTCAGGACATTTAATGTAGTTAAATTTGCTCAATTTTTCATCTAGAGACAAATATTTCCTAGTACACATGTGAGTTAGAGTTGCTTAATCCCCCGCCCTTAAAATTAGAGTGAAGTTTTCATTCCTACACCCCTCAGAGGATGAGATTACATCCCTAGTAATCTCACCCTTTGAAACCATAAGACTAAAGGATAATGCATGCCCATAAGCCTTTATCCTAACCATCATGGAAAAATGCAGTATCTTGCTGCTCAGATGAATGATTTTGATTAAGATCTTGCTGCTTCTGGAATATATCTACTGAAATGCCACACATCCTGGATATAGGCATCTGGGCCTTTGACAGAAGAAAAATGCAAGACAGAGTTATGGACAAAAGTTTTAGGTACGAGGGTAGAATAATTTAGTGTTTAATGCCAATTTTGTCTTTGAACTTAATTTTACCTTTCTAAACTCTCCTAATGTACAATTAGAGGAAATGGTTTGGTTGATGATAAGAGTCATATGGGGTATAAATTAGATATTATCCAGAGTAATGATTCACACAAAATAGTATAAATTACACACACATATATAAAATGTAATCTATTACAATTTACACACATAAATTTACATATATAAAATTTAATCTATTACAATTATATGTAACAATATATAATTTATATTATATAATTTATACCAAATTTAAATACATATATTCATAGCACATATGTATATCATTATATGTACATAATTATATGTGTGTATATTATATATATTTTACTATAGTTATATGGTATATATAAATATATGGCATAATTTATATAATATATAATTTATTATATTATATATATTAATCTGCATGTATTTGAAAGACTGTTTCCTTATACAAATATCTGTAGACAAGTTGCATCTATCACAGCCTCATAATCAATAATTGCCTTGCTTTACTCTGTAATTAAAAACCAACAAGGGAAATAAGAAATGCCTTTAAGTGCTGAAAACAAAGAAAGAAAAATGATCAATTTTCTATTAAACTGGCAAACTCCACTATTCATGCTTTTTCTAAAGCACTGCAGTAGGACATATTCCACAGGGGTCCCCCAACCTCAATACAAGGCTTGGCTGTGAGTATATGTATCTGTTTCAGTCTGCTGCTAGCAGAGCCTTTCAGAGGACAGCCATGCTAGATTCCTTTCTGAAAGCTCAGCATAGCATCAGTGATAGTGTGTGGGATTTATTTTATGTCCATGGGATGGATCCCAAGTTGGTCCAGTCACTGGTCAGCCATAATCTCTTCCATTTTTATCCTGAATTTCTTCTAAGCAGGAATACTTTGGGCTTGAAAGTTTTGTAGGTAGGTTGATGTCCCTATCCCTCCACTGGAGGTCCTGCTGACTACTGGAGGAGGTCTATTCAGGTTCCACATTCCCACTATTGGGCATTTTGGCAAAGGTCACTCAAATTGTGTCCTGGGAGCCTCCTGCATCTCAGGTTTCTGGGACTTTCTAGGGTTTTCCCCCCTCCTCCTACCTGGCAGCTGCATATTTCCATTCATTCTCCTGGTCCTTTGATGTTCTCTCTCCTGATCCTGCCTCCCTCTTCCCCTCCCATCTCTTACCCAGGCTCCCCCCTTCCTCTGCCTCCGATGATTATTTTGTTTTCCTTTCGAAGTAGAATTTAAGCATCCTCACATGGGCCTTGCTTCTAGTTTAATTTCTTATAGCCTGTTGGATGTATCATAGGCATTCTGTACATTTTGTCTAATATCACTTATCAAAGAATACATACCATGCATGTCCTTTGGGATCTGTGTTACCTCACGCAAGATGATAGTTTCTACTTCCACCTATTTGGCTTAAAATGTTTGGAAAATACTTTTGTTATATTTATCAATGTATGTAATCACAATGTCATTTATTCTTTCTATTTTAATTATAGCTCTAGTTATGTGAGTCTGAGCAATTTCTTAAAAAAAATCAACAATTAATAAGCTTCTCCAGTTTACTGACTAACAAAATATTAAAAAGATACTAACTATTATAAAAGGAGGCATTGGTTTTATTTGTATTTGGAACTTAAAAATAGTGATGGTAAATTTCTACATGCTCACTTAAAAATGCTGCATATATGAAGGATGTAATTTGCAAAATAATATGCTTGAGGCTTTATTCAAATGGGTGTAACTGAACTATGTCTGTCTATCTGTCTCTGCGTGTGTGTGTGTGTGTGTGTGTGTGTGTGTGTGTGTGTGTTATAATAAGTAGGGGTAAAGACATAACAAGACTACTTATCTCATTTTTCAAGAAGCCTGGAGACACTTTTTATGCCATCCCTAATGTTAAGCATTTAGTCCAAAATTTGATTTTCCGACAACTGAATAGTTTATCCAGAGGTTAAGTTCTTGTTGAGCTATAGCACTTGAATCAGAATACCATAAAAGCACAATGAAAACAGGCATTGGTGGCACTTACATGCAGTCCCTGCACCGAGTGGAAGGATGAGAACAGGTGGATTTTAGAGCCCATCTAGCCAGTTGGGGAGCTCTTGACCCAGTGAGAGATTCTTCTCAAAAAGTAAGGTAGAGAGTGACAGAAGGAGAAATCATGACATCAACCCCTGGTTTCCATTCTTACCCACAACTCATCAACTGCACACATCCACATATACATGTAACACACACACACATACATACATACACACACACACACACACACACACACACACACACACACACAGAGAGAGAGAGAGAGAGAGAGAGAGAGAGAGAGAGAGAGAGAGAGAGAGTTTTCCAAGTAGTCTTTCTCTTGTAGGAGATGGTATAAAATTTTCTTAGTACAGGATTAACTGAAGTCTAGAGTTTCTACTGTCCTAACTTATCTCCTTAGGCTGGAAGATGATAGTCTCTTTACAGGTAGGCAGGTACTCAAACAAATAGGTGGACTCTTTTGGTGCTCTAAGCTCCTGTCTAGACTTCTACTAATACACACCCTGAAAGAGTGTGTCATTTCATTAGTGATGAGCACTTGCTAAATACTCACTTATTCATCAGAATCCAGGAAACTACCAATATGTAGAAATACCCAACTCTATCCATGTAGATGTAGAAGCCCAATAGTAGACCAAGATTATATGCCTCTGACACTTGCATCACAGTGCACCTCTGTTTTCCAACACCATTATAAAAGTCCTATATCTGTTCTCTGACATGGCTCCCTGGTAACTGTTAAGTCTCTATTTCTAAGATGTTTTAGAATCATAGATTTTCTAAGGTGATTTCTGGCTTAGAGGAATGATTGTCTGCCCTGGTTTGCTTCTGATTGCTGTGATACACAGCATGGTTTAAAGAAATTAGAAAGAACTGGGTGTCTTTCACTTTATAGTTTACAGACCATTATGAAGGTCACTTGAGCAGGAATTCAAGGCAGGCACCTGAGTACAGGAACTGAATCAGAGCCCATGTTGGAATGCTGCAAACTGGTTTGCTCACACTGCCTTCCTATACAACCTAGGACCACTTGTTTATGATTGCACCCCAACTATAAGTTGGAACCTTGTACATCACTCATTAAATAAAGAAAATGCAAAACAGACTTGAGTAACGGTCAGTTTTATAGTGGCAGCTCTCAATGAGAGTCCTTCTTCATGGATACATCTAAATTTGGGTCAAGCTCATAATAACCAAGGAGTAAACTGTCTAAATGAATTTTATAGCCCTGGTCTGCTGCTCTCTCCTGTATCTTTGATCACAATAATTATCATTTCTTTTCTTTCTTTCTTTCTTTCTTTTTTTTTTTTTTTTAACTTATCTAGCATCATTGATGTCTTTGGGTTATACATTATTGGAAATAAACTATGACTAAAAAGTGGGTTGACAGATTAAAATTTCAGCAATGTCTTATGGTTTCTATTGCTGTGAAGAGATACCATGACCACAGCAACTCATAAGGAATAACATTTAATTAGGGTTGGCTTACAGTTCAGACGTTTAGTTCATTATCATCATAATGGAAAGCATGGCAGCATACAGGCAGACATGGTGCTGGAGGAATAGCTGAGAGTCTGAATCAACAGGCAACAGGAAGAGAAAGAGAGTAGGACAACTGCTTCTGACTTGTATTTCTAAGCCCAACCCCAGTGACACATTTCCTTCAATAAGGCCACACTACTCCAAGAGGGCCATACCTCTTAATAGTGTCACTCCCTATGAGCCTATGGGGACAGTTTTCATTCCACCCACCAAAGGGATGTGGGTAAGTGGGAATGTTGCAGTTCCAGAACCTAATTATGTTTATCTTTAGCCTCATAGGACAGTCATTCGTTGTCCTATTCTGTGTTACTTCTAACATTCTGTAACCAATAGATAAAAATGGACCTAACATCCTGTCACTAACAGAGAAAACAAACATCTTAATATTTATGACATTTTAACTTAATAAGATCCTAGTTTTCTATTCATCATATTGTCAGACAGAATCTAAGGCCTCAAGCAGAGTTCTCTTCTCTTTCCTATAATCAGTTTATCTCTTGTGCCCTCTAATACATTTGAAAATTGTCCTGATCTCTGTCTTTGTTCTGTTATGCTAAAAATCTCATGAAATTGCTACCTCATTGGAATGTGGTATATCTGGAAAACTAAATCTATGCTACTGACAGAAGTACACATATCTGGATTCAAATTAGAATGTATTCTTTATCCTTTGCAATAACAACAGTTTTTTGAAATGATATTTCTCTTTCCCAATGCCAAACACTTAGTCTGAAATAAAGGACAAAACAAAATAAAAACAAAAACAAACCAAAAAAAAACTCAGATAAATCTATACTGTTCTAGATTTTCTATCTAGTTCACCCATTTATTCCACTTTGTTATATAATTTAATTAATGTGCCTTTTCAGTATCTATAATTCAGCTTCAAATGGATGTATGAAAGTACAAACAAAAACAATTCAATTATGTAATTGCAAAAGGCATGAAGAGGCATTTTTCTAAAGAGAGTACTCAGATGTCAACTACCTGAACAGTAAATAAATAAAATTACCCAATTAAAAGACATGAATCAAGGCCAACATAAGATATGATGATACACTTACAAGTGCAGTTAAAATAAAATACTGATTATAACAAGAATTTGGTGTCTGCTGATGACAGTTGAGTTTTTCAAATTATTGATTCATAATTGCAACTTGTACTTTTTTCTAACAGATTTTTCCACTTGTACTGTTCTATTTTTACAAATGCATATATAATATTTTAGTTATATAATTTATATCTGCCCTTCCTACCTCCAAACCCTCTTACATAATCCTCTTACTGTCTTTCAAATTTATGTATTCTCTTTTTTAATTGCAGTTAAATAAATATGTACATAAGAATATATATGTTATGTAGACAATGTTAATATTATGATACAAATAACTATATATACATGTGCATATACATACACATATATATGCATATATACTAAATACAGTCTGCTAAATCTGTATGCTATTGTTTGTTTGTTTTGATTTTTGGATTTGTGTTTTTCGAGACAGGATTTCTCTGTATAGCCCTGGCTGTCCTGCAACTCACTCTGTAGACCAGGCTGGCCTGGAACTCAGAAATCCACCTGCCTCTGCTTCCCAGAGTGCTGGGATTACAGGCATGTGCCACCACTTCCTGGTTTATATGCTATTACTTGAAGTCATATATTTTGTGGGCTGACAATTTGATATTGAAAAACAACTTCTGTGTTCTTCTCTGGAGAAGACTATTTCTCCTACTCTCAATATTCCTTACTTGCCTGTAGATTTTGTGTAAGATTGAAGCCTTGTGAGCTTTGCTTGTCTGTATTAATATGTCTGTTGTTTTTTTTCAGGGAATGTATAGACAGCCATATTGGTGAGACTTTATGGGTGTAGCTTCTGACATTCTTTGGCAACACAATCCCATAGCAAACTCTTTATTCTTCTGCATCTGAAAAACTTTATGCCCCCTTTTCAACAATTATCCCAGGGTCTTAGGCAGAGAACTTGTGTAGATGTATCACTTAAGTCAAAATTCTGCATTGTGATTGGTTGGGTGTTTTCGTAATGGTCTCCTACTTCTACATTGTGAATTTCCTTAATGAGAGCTGTATTTATTTGTGGGCATAAGGAAAATATTTAGTATTAATTAGGGATTATGGTGGTTTAATGAAATGGCAAATGTAAGTTCTCCTCTTAGATTCTTGACTCCACTTTCTCTAGATAGTTGACTCTGTTTTCAGTATCCAGCATGATTTTCTTCTTAATGATCAAGACTTAGTTAAGTTTAACTAGAGATATGCTGGCTACTGCCAAAGTATGTGTGCCACTAGTGCACACTTAAGCTTATCCTGCAGTCTTGGTTATTGCTGTAGTTCATAGGTGTTTTGGCTTGATAGGACTATTGGTTGTTTCCATCCTATAGAAACTTGTATGTTACCTTTTGTTACTGTGAATGCTAATTAATGTTGCACAAGGTTTCAGATCATATTCATGGTGTGCCCTCAGAGCCCTATGTCTGAAGTGAATGTTGTTTTCAGCAACAGGGATTTCCACTTCTACCAGGAAACGAAGTCTAAGAGCAATACCCCATACTGTTTTGGGAGTCTCTTGGACAACTCTGCCTAAACACTCAAAAGAGAAATTCTCAGGCCTGCTGTAGTGGTATTTTTTAGACAGTCTATTGCTCCTGGGAAGAGCACTATTGGCCCACGTTTTGAAATTTGTATTTAAGCTATATTTGCGTATTTACATATGATAGGTAGATAGTTAAGAGTATGATTTCTTATGACTTTTTCAGGCATCCTTGTTATTACCTTTCTTTTCTCCGTATTTCTCCACTACATTAAAGAACCTTTTGTTTCCTATTTTCTACTAAAGTTTTGTGCTCTGCTTTCCCTTCTCTATTTCTCATCTTCCCTCAGTAATGATCCTTTTTAACTTCTCTGGATGCTGTAGTTGCTCCAGTTTACACATATCAAAAATGTTAGGGACATTGGAGGAGAAAGGATGTCTAATGCTTTGTTTTGGGGTCTGGGTCACCTCAGGTGATGCCCTTTCCTAATTGTATCTATTTGCCTGCACATGTCATAGTTTCACTTTTATTAATGCTTAATAATATTTCAAAGTTCCCATGTACTACACTGCCTTTACACATTGTTAGTTAAATTTAGGTGATATCCATTTCCTAGTTATTTTTAGTAAAGCAGCGATGACCATGTCCCACCGACAGTGAATAAAGCTTCTTGCTCACATACATGCAGAATTTATTGTTTGTTTTGATGATCTTTGCTATTCTGAGTGGGTAAGAGGAAATCTCAAGTCATGGGATTTAGTTCCTACTTTATATCAAGGAAGACTTCATCCTGGAAAAGGTAATTTTGTGTCCATACAAGCTTAATATACATAAAAGGCCATTCTGTTTTGTTTGAAAGGTTTTTTTTTTCTGGATGGTACTCAGTCTAGCACAGATGACATGTGGAAAGAGAATACTATGACTTTAATATGGTAGCACGGGTGAGGTTTCAATATTTTACAACATTATTTCATGATGTTGCATGAACTTACACATAAGAGACAATGCCTTGTGTACATATATGCATTATTCTCTTGCCTTTTAAAATGATTTTCATTGTTAAAGTGTATCAGGAGTCATGTATCTAAATGGGTAATGAATTGCTTGTGTTTTCACAGTGTCTACACATCTTTTAGAAGACTGAGAGAATAAGACCCAGTAATTGCCTTCCCGGCTGCTCCTGAATTGAAGTATCAGCCTGGAGTGTCTTCTCGTATATAATGAAGCTAAAGTTAAAACCGAATAAATTGTAAGATCATATTGCATCTTAAGTAGTCAAAGCTCCTTTCTTCCCTCAAAGTGATTTATGTTTATTTAACAGGTTTAGTTGAAAAGAGGGTGATAGAATGATTAAAGACTTCGGGAGCACAGAAGTTTTTCCCTGGAGGTAAATGAAGCATATGCAGCCTCTATATTTGCATAAACCTCTTACAAAATGGATGAAGCAGAATGCTGTTTAAGAAAAATTATTTTCTCTGATAATTTACACACACACACACACACACACACACACACACAATTCTAAGTAGTAAATGTTTCTTTTTAATTACTTGAATAGACTGCTATTAAACTACTTTAAACATCAATATCTCAACTAAAGCATTTTAAGTTATTTAAATGTGAAGAGATAAAATTTTTCATTAGATTGAAGTCTCCTGATGGTCATATTCTGTTTTCTGCCTGTCACATATTATTGTTTTAGAAATGGCCCTACGGATTCTCTGCCCACCGCCTGTTTCATACAAAGTTTGTTGCCAAGGAGAAATTGGATCTCATTATTATTGACACTTCTTTTTATAGAAAACCTCAATTTGTGAAATAAAAATGTCATATGGAAAAATAAGTCTGCAGTAGACCAAAATGCAAAGAAAGAAAAAAAAAGAATATCAAGTCACAAAAGTTTTGTAAGAAAGAAAATACTATTTTTAAATTAGGTTTGAGTTTTATATTTTACATTTACAAATAGAAACATGACATTAATGATAAATTTAAACAACTTTTGATATCAAGAATAGCAGGCTTACAATGAAGTTTTTATATGATTCATTTCATAAACTGTCACAGCAAATACTAGTATACAATATGTTCGGAATAATATGATTTTAGTATTAGAATATCAAAATATATTTTAAGACTAAACTGCCTTACTTATAGAATAGGAGTCACTAGAAATTCAACAGTATTTACACTGCAATGTCAACAGATCTAATATGTGAAACCTTGTATGATTTATTTTCCAAAGCTACATAAATTTTTCATGGGAAGATTATATGAATAAGAGGAAACATGTCTGCATATCATTATGGATAAGTATTGAGGCTGGTATGAAACTCACAATGTCAAACTAAGAGTTTCCAAATTTCAAAATGTTATTCACTGTTCCAATATGTCTCCACACTGAAATTGTTATTAATCAAGAATGAAATTTTGGAGAGAGCACATCTGCACATGGTATTTTGCTTTGTAAAATACTTGTAATGCAAAATTTGACAGAAGCTGGGGAGGTTCACAAAAAATATCCCCAAGGTTTTCTGTCTGACAAATTTTAAGTTAGTTCAAATCGTGGTGCTGGCTTCTAACAGAATCCATGACATCGTCAAGGCAAACGCCTTCCATCTGTCAACTCGCTTCATGTTCACTGTTTAACTTCTACTTTATTCCAAAGATCCAGCCCAAAGTACTCTGTGACCTACAGCCCTCACATAGTATATGAAAATAAATTTTCAGGATTATAAGATTTTCCATATTGCTTCTTCATCGTAGGACAATTATTTATAGTTTCCATTACTAGTCAGGCCCTTGGGGACAAGCATATGAAGAGCCTGTACATTTTTTCTTTTTTTTGGCAAAGCATATGGAATACTGCCTTGCTCCTCTGACAGTCTTATTGTTTTTGAATTTGTATTTTTTCTTTTTTCTTTTAAATTGGATATATTCTTTATTTACATTTCATCTCCCTTTTCCTGGTTTCCTGCCCCCCCAAAGGTCCCATATGCCCTTTTCCCTCCCCCTGTTCCCCCATCCACCCCTTCCCACTTCCCTGTTCTGGTATTCTCCTACACTGAAGCATTGGCCTTTCCAGATCTAGGGTCTACTCCTTCCTTTTTCTCAGACATCATTTGGTATGTGGATTGTGGTTTTGGTATTCCAAGATACTAGGCTAATATCCACTTATCAGTGAGTGCATACCATGGGTATTCTTTCGAGACTGGGTTATCTCACTTAGTATGATGTTCTCCAGCACCATTCATTTGTCTAAGAATTTCATGAATTCATTGCTTCTAATGGCTGAATAGTACTCCATTGTGTATATATACCACATTTTTTTTTTTATCCATTCCTCTGTTGAGGGACATCTGGGTTCTTTCCAGCTTCTGGCTATTATAAATAAGGCTGATATGGACATAGTGGAGCATGTATCCTTACTACATGCTGGGGAATCTTCCGGGTATATGCCCAAGAGTGGTATGGCAGGGTCCTCCGAAAGTATCATGTGCAGTTTTCTGAGGAACCTCCAGACTGATTTCCAGAGTGGTTGTACCAGCTTGCAATCTCACCAGCAGTGGAGGAATATTCCTCTTTCTCCACATTCTCACCAACACCTGCTGTTTCCTGAGTTTTTAATCTTAGCCATTCTGACTGGTATTAGGTATAATCTCAGGGTTGTTTTGATTTGCATTTCCCTAATGACTAATGATGTTGAACATTTCTTAAGGTGCTTCTCAGTCATCTGAAGTTCTTCAGGTGAAAAGTATTTGTTTAGCTCTGTACCCCATTTTTTGATAGGGTTACTTGCTTTTCTGGGGTTTAACTTCTTGAGTTCTTTGTATACATTGGATATTAGCCCTCTGTTAGATGTAGGGTTGGTGAAGACCTTTTCCCAATTTGTTGGTTGCAGAATCGGCAATTTGACTGTAACTCAAAATTTCTAACCCAAAATCATTTTATTCATGGTTATTTCATGCATATATGTGTATGTATATATGTGCATTAGTCAGGGCTTCTATTCCTGCACAAAGGTCATGACCAAGAAGCAAGTTGGGGATAAAAGGATTTATTGAGGTTACACTTCCACATTGCTGTTCATCACCAAAGGAAGTCAGAAATGGAACTCAAACAATCCAGGAAGCAGGAGCTGATGTAGAGGCCATGGAGAGATGTTACTTACTGGCTTGCTCTGGCTTTCTCAGCTTGCTTTCTTATAGAACCCAAGACTACCAGCCTAGAGATGGTACCACCCACAAGGTGCCTGCCCCTCTTGATCACTAATTGAGAAAATGCCCCACAGCTGAATCTCATGAAGACATTTTTCCAACTGAATCTCCTTTCTCTGTGATAACTCCAGCCTGTGTCAAGTTGACACACAAAACCAGCCAGTAATATATATATATATATATATATATATATATATATATATACATACACACACATTTAAAAATTCAACATGCTAATTCTGTATAAAAGCACTTGTATATAGGTTCTCAGGGCTGATCATTTGATATTAAATAATTGATTTCATTCTCCCTCAGAAAGACTGCTTATCCTATGAGTTTAGCATCACATAGTTGCCTGTAGTTCTCCATGTAGGGTTTATGTCTTCTGTATTTTCCCCCCTCTTAATTTTGGCATGCCATTGGTCAATTGTCCTTGTTCTAGACCATCCTGTTGGGTGGTCGGGTTTGTGAGGCATTCTGGATGTCGTTTCTGACATTATTAGAAGACAGAATCTCACAGCAAACTCTCCGGCCTTCAGGTTCTCACAATCTTTCCATCCTTCTTTCATGATGTTCCCTGAACTTTATCTGCAGAAGGTGCTTTGTACATGTATCCCCTGGAATGGAACTCTACAACTCTAAATTTTGATTAGTTGTGGTTTCCTCGAATGGTCTCCATCAGTTGCAGAGAAAAGTTTCCTCGATGACAGCTGAATGCTATGCTTATATAAGGGTACCTTTTAATGTGATGATTATATTTCCAAAGATGTTTCCTTAGAAGAAGGTGTAAACAACATGGATTACATTTCAAGAGTCAATGCAGTAAATGTCACCACCTCAGACAAATGTCATATCTGCTTAAAGCCTATTCTGAAGTCTTTAGATGCCAATATTTTTCAAAGCACCTAGTGGGTATGGGAGACTTAGGAATAAAGAAAAAGATGAAAGAGTAACAGATGTACTTCAGTGGTGGGCCAATTGGATTGCTTGGTTCTCCTGGACAGATCCTGCATTTGATTCCAAATACAACAGAAACAATAAAAGGAGAAAATGGATAAAAGTGAAACAAAAAAATAGAAAGAACAAAAGATAACGAAAAATAAAAAACAGAGGCAATTTGAAGGTCATTCAGGCCGCTGAACAGTAAGTGAAAGTCCTTTTTTCCTACAGTAGTGTGTCTGGGTAGCTTACTAGCACTTGTCTGACCATGCACATATCTTGAAATTAGTCACTCATTAGATTTACTGTGAAATGTATTTATTGAAGTAAGAATAGCAAAAAAAAAGCATAAGAACAACAAATCACCAAATCTCTAATCCTAATAGCCCATTTTTATACAAAATATCTGAGTTACAGCTCAATGATATGTCTCTGAAGTAATATTTTTATGAATCCTTAACAATGCAAGTACAATTTAAATATTTCTCATTTTAAATTCAGAATATTTATTGTATTTTCATACTTTTTGGAAAAGGGGTAAATGCATCCTGACAGCATATTATCTCTACTAATACTTAATCTTTCCATTTATAACCAAATTGGCTTGATTTCATGTCAGATATTCAGAATAATAAAAGGACAGGGAAGATCTATCTCTTAACTGTCTGCTATCATCTATACCCTTTATGGCTGTCTACAATATAACAAGAATATTGCTTTATAATATACTATTAAAACAAATTTATTGAATTTAATTGAGGAACATTAAAATAATTGTTTTCCAATCCCATTTCATAGGGAAAATATAAGCAGCATCGCATGTAATATCTAGTTGTACATTACTTAACATATTAAATAAATGCTATTGATTTGTATTTCATTGATTTTTAATAATCAATAATTAACTATTCTACATTTTTTGCTATAGAAACATCTTTAAGAAGATACCTTGTAAATCTATATAAAAATGAGACTACACTAATTTATTTCAAGCTTAACTAATATACTATGATTTATATTTTATATATATATATATATATATATCGATATAATTAAAATTAGAAAAATTTTCATAGGGACTCGGCAAGCTGCACTCCCCACATCCAGCGGCCACCGCTGGCATCCTTGCAAAGGTCCGGATTAAGGAGAGCTGAGCCAGGTACCCGGTGATACCCAGAACTTGGAATACTTGGGGCGCAAGACCTCCTGGCAGTGAACCTGGCAAAGCAGGGTTCCAGGGCCCCAACCAGGCGTGGGCTCTGCGCTCTGAGGGGAAACCTGCACTCTGCTCATCCATGGCCATCTTGATGGTGGGTGCTTAGTCTGAGCTGACAGGACCAGATACCTGAGATATCCCAAGCTTAAGATCTCAGGGGATCAGGGTCGCCAGCCAGTCATCTAAGAACTGAACCTTGGCAGAGCAGCAGTTCCTGTGTTCCAGCAGGGCATAGGTTCCCAGACCTCTGGGAGTCCCTGCACTCAGCACTCTGCACTCCCCACTCCCCGAAGCCTCAGACAGCATCCTTGCTGCTGAGTGAACTAAGCAAACAGATCCAGAGAAGACAAGCAGCATCAGGTCCACAGTGATAACCAAATATAATGTTGCTTAGAGCAAGATACACCAGGGGTCCAACAGCACCCAAGAGGAGAACAACACATCAGCAATCTGTGCCAGGGGAAACTCAGTCATCCCATGGTGGGGAAATAGCCTTTCGAGCCCACAGGAGGTTCAAGCACCAGTTAGTGACTACAAGACCATCTAAGGCCAGAGATAACCAGATGGCAAAAGGCAAATGTAGGAATGTTACTAACAGAAATCAAGGCAATATGGCAGCATCCGAACCTACCACCTCGACAGCAATAAGTCCTGGATACCCCACCACACCAGAAAAACAAGATTTGGATCTAAAATCACTGGTCAGGATGATGAAAGCAGAACACATAGATAGATCTTTTAAAGAAATACAGGAGAAAATGGATCAAAAATATGAAGCCCTTTCAAGGCAAACACAAAAACCACTTAAAGAAATTCAGGAGAATATAGATAAAAAATTAGGAGTCAATAAGGAGGAATTACAAAAATCACTTAAAGAAATAAAGGAGAACATGGGCCAACAAGTAGAAGTCATGAAAGAAGAAACATGAAAAACTTAAAGAAATACATGAAAATACAAACAAGCAAGTGGAAGATCTGAGCAAAACCATCCAGGATCTAAAAACAGAAGTAGAAACAACTAAGAAATCTCAAAGGGAGACAACTTTGGAGATAGAAAACCTTGGGAAGAAATCAGGAGACATAGATGCAAATATCAACAATAGAATACAAAAGATAGAAGAAAGAATCTCAGATGCCGAAGATACCATAGAAACCATTGATTGAAGAGTCCAAGAAAATGCAAAATGCAAAAAGCTTGTAACCTAAAACATCCAGGAAATCCAGGACACAATGAGAAGACCAAACCTAAGGATTTTAGGCATAGATGAGAGGGAAGATAAACAACTTAAGGGGCCAGCAAATGTCTTCTACAAAATTATGGATGAAAACTTCCCCAACCTAAAGAGAGAGATGCCCATGAATATACAAGAAGCCTACAGAACTCCAAACAGACTGGACCAGAACAGAAATACCTCCTGTCACATAATAATCAAAACCACAAACATACTAAACAAAGAAAGAATATTAAGGGCAACAAGAGAAAAAGGGCAAGTAACATATAAAGGAAGACCTATCAGGATTACACCAGACTTCTCACCTGAGACCATGAAAGCTAGAAGATCCTGGGCAGATATCATGCAGATTCTAAGATAACACAAACTTCAGCCAAAACTACTATACCCAGCAAAACTCTCAATCTCCATAGATGGAGAAACCAAGGTATTCCATGACAAAACCAAATTTGCACATTATTTTTCCACAAACCCAGCCCTACAAAGGATAATAGGGGAAAATCACAAACACAGGGAGGGAAACCACACCCCAGAAAAATCAAGATAGAAACCTCCTCTCATCAAACCCAAAAGAAGATAACCTCTCAAATATAAAAAAATAATTTCAAAAATGTTGGGAGGTAAAAATTGCTATTCCTTAATATCTCAGCATTAATGGACTCAATTCCCCAATAAAAAGACATAGACTAACAGACTGGTTACGGAAACAGGACCCTACATTTTGCTGCATACAGGAAACACATCTCAGTGTTAAAAACAAGCACTGTCATAGAGTAAAAGGCTGGAAGAAAATTTTACAAGCAAATGGTCTCAGGAAACAAGCTGGAGTAGCCATTCTAATATCAGATAAAATTGACTTTCAACCTAAAGTCATCAAAAGAGACTCAGAAGGTCACTTCTTGCTGGTCAAAGGGAAAATCCACCAAGAAGAGCTCTCAATACTGAACATCTATGCTCCAAATGCAAGGGCACCCTCATTAGTAAAAGAAATCTTACTAAAGCTTAAAGCACACATTGCACCTAACACAATAATTGTGGGTGACTTCAACACTCCACTCTCCTCAATGGACTGATCAGGAAAGCAGAAACTAAACAGGGACACAGTGAAATTAATTGAAACTTTGGACCAATTGGATTTAACATATATATATATATATATATATATATATATATATATATATAACATTTCATCCTAAAGCAAAAGAATATACCTTTTTCTTAGCACCTCATGGTACCTTCTCCAAAATTAATTATATAATTGGTCACAAGACAGATGTCAACAAATACAAGAAGATCGAGCTAATCCCATGCCTCCTATCAGATCACCATGGAGTAAGAGTGGTCTTCAATAGCAACAAAACCAACAGAAAGCCCACATACACATGGAAAATGAACAATACTCTACTCAATGACACCTTGGTCAAAGAAGAAATAAAAAAAGAAATCAAAGACTTTTTAGAATTCAATGAAAATGAAGGTACAACCTACCCAAATCTATGGGACACAAAGAAAGCAGTGCTAAGAGGAAAACCCATAGCTCTAAGTGCATCCAAAAAGAAACTGGAGAGAGCATACACTAGCAGCTTAAAGGCACACCTTAAAGCCCTGGAAGAAAAAGAAGTTAATTTACCCAGGAGGAGTAGAAGACAGGAAATCATCAAGCTCAGGGCTGAAATCAATCAAGTAGAAACAAAGGGAACCATACAAAGAATCAACAAAACCAGGAGCTGGTTCTTTGAAGAAATCAACAAGATAGATAAACCCTTAGCCAGACTAACCAAAGGACACAGAGACAGTCTCCAAATTAACAAAACTAGTAATGAAAGGGGGGACATAACAACAGAAACTGAGGAAATTCAAAATATCATCAGATCCTACTACAAAGGTCTATACTCAACACAACTGGAGAATCTGGATGAAATGGACAATTTCCTAGACAGATACCAAATACCAAAATTAAATCAGGATCAATTAAATCAGCTAAACAGTCCCATAACCCCTAAAGAAATAGAAGGGGTTATAGAAACCTCCCAACCAAGAAAAGTACGGGACCAGATGGTTTTAGTGCAGAATTCTACCAGACCTTCAAAGAAGACTTAACACCAATACTCTTCAAACTATTCCACAAAATAGAAACAGAAGGGACACTGCCCAACTCGTTCTTCAAAGCCACAATTACGCTAATACCTAAACCACACAAAGATCCAACAAAGAAAGAGAACTACAGGCCAGTTTCCCTTATAAATATTGATGCAAAAATACTAAATAAAATTCTTGCCAACCGAATCCAAGAGCACATCAAAACAATCATTCACCATGATCAAGTAGGCTTCATCCCAGGGATACAGGAATGGTTCAATATATGGAAATCCATCAATGTAATGCACTATATAAATAAACTAAAAGAAAAAACCACATGGTTATCTCATTAGATGCTGAAAAAAGCATTTGACAAAACTCAGCCTCCTTTCATGCTAAAAGTCTTGGAAAGAGCAGGAATTCAAGGTCCATACCTTAACATAGTAAAAGCAATCTACAGCAAACCAGTAGCCAACATCAAAATAAATGGAGAGAAACTTGAAGCAATACCACTAAAATCAGGGACTAGGCAAGGCTGCCCTCTCCATAATTAGACAACATAAGGAAGTCAAAGGGATTCAAATCGGAAAGGAAGAAGTCAAACTGTCTTTATTTGCAGACGATATGATAGTTTACTTAAGCGACCCAAAAAACTCCACCAGAGAACTTCTACAGCTGATAAACAACTTCAGCAAAGTGGCTGGTTGTAAATTCAACTCAAGCAAATCAGTAGCCTTCCTGTACTCAAAGGACAAGCAGGCTGAGAAAGAAGTTAGGGAACTAGCACCCTTCACAATAGCCACAAACAACATAAAGTACCTTGGTGTAACTCTAACCAAACAAAGGAAAGATCTGTATAACAGGAACTTCTAGTCCTTGAAGAAAGAAATCGAAGAAGACCTCAGAAGATGGAAAAATATTTCTTGCTCCTGGATTGACAGGATCAATATAGTAAAAATGGCCATCTTGCCCAAAGCAATCTACAGATTCAATGCAATCCCCATCAAAATCCCAACTCAATTCTTCATAGATCTAGAAAGAGCAATTCTCAAATTCATCTGGAGCAACAAAAAACCCAGGATAGCAAAAACTATTCTCAACAATTAAGGGCCTTCTGGGGAAATCAATATCCCTGACCTCAAGTAGTACTACAGAGTAATTGTGTTAACAACTGTATGGTATTGGTACAGCAACAGGAAAGTAGATCAATGGAATAGGATTGAAGACCCAGAAATGAATCCACAGACTTATGGTGACTTGATCTTTGATAAAGGAGCCACAACAATCCAGTGGAAAAAAGATAGCCTTTTCAACAAATGGTGCTGGTTCAACTGGAGGTCAACATGCAGAAGAATGCGAATTGACCCACTCTTATCTCCTTGTACTAAGATCAACTCCAAGTGGATCAAGGACCTCCACATAAAACCAGACACACTGAAACTATTAGAAAAGAAACTTGGGAAGACCCTGGAGGACATGGGCACAGGGGGAAAGTTCCTGAACAGAACACCAATAGCTTATGCTCTAAAATTAAGAATTGACAAATGGGACCTCATAAAATTACAAGATTTCTGTAAGGCAAAGGACACTGTCAGAAGGACAAAACGGCATCCAACAAAGTGGGAAAAGATCTTCATCAACCCCACATCCGACAGAGGGCTAATATCCAATATATACAAAGAACTCAAGAAGTTAGACCCCAAAGAACCAAATAACCCTATCAAAAATGGAGTACAGAGCTAAACAAAGAATTTACACCAGAAGAAATTCGGATGGCCGAGAAACACCTTAAGAGATGTTCAACATCATTAGTCATCAGGGAAATTTAAATCAAAACAACCCTGAGATTCCACCTCACACCAGTCAGAATGGCTAAGAATAAAAACTCAAGAGAACACAGTTGCTGATGAGGATGTGGAGAAAGAGGAACTCTCCTCCACTGTTGGTGGGATTGCAAAATGGTAAAACTGCTCTGGAAATCAGTTTGGAGGTTCCTCAGAAATTTGGGCATGTCACTTCCAGAGGACCCTGGCATACCACTCCTGGGCATATACCCAGCGGAATCCTCGGCATACAATAAAGACACATGCTCCACTATGTTCATAGCAGCCTTGTTTATAATAGCCAGAAGTTGGAACGAGCCCAGATATCCATCAAAGGAGGAATGGATACCGAAAATTTGGTATAGTTATACAATGGAATACTACTCAGCAATTAAAAATAATGAATTCATGCAATTTGTAGGCAAATGGTTAGATCTGGAAAATCTAACCCTTTGCCTACATCCTAAGCGAGTTAACCTAATCACAAAAGAATACACATCAAAAGCAATCACTGATAAGTGGATATTAATGAGCCCAGAAGCCCTAAATACTCAAGGCACAATTAGCAAGTCAAATGATTCCCAAGAAGAAGAAGGGAAAGGACCCTGGGCCTGAAAAGATTGGATCCAGTTTTGTAGATCCAGAACAGAGAAATGGTGGGGGAGGTGATTGGGGAATAGTTGGGGGGAGAGGACTTATGGGATGTATGGTCGGGGGGGGGGACTGGGAAAGGGGAAAGCCTTTGGAATGTAAACAAAGAATATAGAAAACAAAATTTAAAAAAAAGAAATTTTTTCATAGGATTTTCTTTATTAAATTAAAATTCTAATTAACAATTAAAATTTTCTAGATTCAATTGTTCCACAAGGAAGTATCTTATAGAAACCTGCACGTGTTCATGGGTCTACATTGTAGAAACTCTGCTCCACGCCAGATGTAGGACAGAAGACACACACACATTGATATCTAACACGTTTGTTTGCGTCATTTTAATTTCTTTAATTAACAAATTAATTAATTAATGTATTTATTTATTACACTTTACATCTTGATTGCTGCCCCCTGGTGACCCCTCCCACAATCCTGTCCCCTCTGTGTCCTCTCTCTCTTCTCTGAGAGGTGGTAAGTATTCCCTCCCACCCCTGACTCTCCCCACCCCCTCACCCCATCTTGGCATGGGCTAGATACATACTTTACCACTGAGGCCAGACAAGGCATCCCAGTTAGAAGAACATATACCACAGACAAGCAACAACTTTTAAAATAGCCCCTGCTTGAGTCCTAGGGTTCTCTCTTGAAGATTGAGCTGTAAGTCTGCTACATAAAATGTGGTGGGGTTGGGGTTGTAGGGGGATAGGTCCAGTCCACCTGTGCTCTTCGGTTCACTCTCTGAGAATCTCAAGGATCCAGGTTAGCCTGTTGGTCTTTCTGTGGAGTTCCTATCCCTTGGGACCCTCAATTCTTTTCCCAACTCTTCCATTAGAGTTCCCAAGGTCCATGCAGTGTTTGGCTGTGGGTCTCTGCATTCATCTGAGACAGCTACTCAGTGGAGCCTATCAGAGGACAACCATATTTTTGCAAGGCATGTTCAAAGTCTTAGGGTTCTAGCAAGCCCTTATATAGCAAACACAAGCCTGAACATACCCGACACAGCACCAACAGGTTCTGCCTTTTACCCTTCTTGGTAAACTACTAGATTGCATTCCTAAAGCTACCCACTAAAGTCTATTCCTTCACTTGTCAATGGACTCATTCTTGAGGCTAACCACTAAGGTTCAATTATCAAAATATCAAGGCCCAGTTATCAAAGTTCTTTATTTGCTTAACTTAATCAAAACATGCAAACAGTATTAACAACATGTCCTAGCTCATTCTAACACAGACCTCCACTTTTTCCATCAAAAGTTCACACTGTAAAGCCATTTGCGACTATTTCTGCCAGATTCAGATTCTGCCTCCTTGTCTCTTTGCCTTGCTTAAGAACAGATCTCTGTGCATTTGATTTGTGCTTCAAAATTGGTGTTTGGCTGTAGTCTGTGCCTAACTGGGGGTCCAGTGGGTCCCTTCTATATTTAGAATGTCTTATGCCAGATGACAGCTCTCATGGATTCATTCATCTTTGTCTTTGTAATTATCTCAGAGTTGATGTTTCAACTACTTCTTCCTAAATGGGTAAGATTCAACTCTGATAGCCTCTCATTTGTAGGGTATGAATCATGGGTGTATGGTAAGAAACATGAGGAGACTTCACTAGCTAAAACAAAGCACGCCTACATGCATTCATTGTGGTTACTTAAAGAGTGTCATCTTTTCCCAAATTAATGTTTTTCTATACTACCACATTTTAAAAATAAGCTTATGGCTAAATATTTATTATTAACTGTCCATCCACCCCTCTGTTCTAGACAATTATTTCTAATTTAATTAGTAGTCACACAATTTCAACTGAATACTACATAAAGGAAAAAAGCTTTAGAAACACAGCATATTGTTTTGTTAAAAGGATACAACTAGGGTGCTGGAGAGGTGGCTCAGTGGTTAAGAGCACTGACTGCTCTTCCCGAGGTCCAGAGTTCAAATCCTAGCAACCACACAACCATCTATAGTGGGATCCGATGCTCTCTTCTGGTGTGTCTGAAGAGAGCAATGGTGTACTCATATACATAAAATAATAAATGAATCTTTAAAAAAAAGAAACCAAGTAAATCACTTTTCACTGAACTAGAAAGCCAACGAAATTAACCTACTCCATTTTTTTTAAATTTAACTCATTTATCTCTCTCTCTGTCTCTCTGTCTCTGTCTCTGTCTCTCTCCCTCTATCTCTCTCTCTTGTGTGTGTGTGTGTGTGTGTGTGTGTGTGTGTGTCTGTGTCTGTGTCTGTGTCTGTGTCTGTGTATCTATTCAGGTGCATATACCTGTGTGCTTTGGTCAGAGGACAGTTTGCAGGATTTGCATCTGTTTCTCTTTATATGATATAAAGGATCTAAGGATCTAAGGCTAGTTAGTAAGTGTCTTTACTAACTCAGTCATCCCCTTGGCTCTATATTTAGTATTTAACTTATAGTTGTTATCAGGATGGCTGAAAGCTTTGAGAACCTGCAAAGATTCACGAATGATTTACATGATCAAGAAAAATATCCAACTTTTATTCTCCTTAACATAAAAAATAAAAATACATTAAGTAGTTTCGAACATTTTTTTCTCTTTTCAAAATCTTCTAAAATGTGCATTTGTATTTTGTCTATTATTCCTTCCTTTCTCTAAAGTATAGTTTAATTTAACATACAGATTTAAGCCATGCCAATTTTAAGAGAGAAGGAAATACTCTCTAATGAAAAAGGGAATCATTAAGAGTCAGGTGAAATGGTCCAAACTATTTACTTTCATCTCTTGCATATGCAGCAACTGTTAAATATTCAGTGCCCTATTTGAATACCTCTCTTGGCTATTACTGCATGAATAAAGTATGTTGTCAGGGAGCTCCTGAAGCTGCTTGTGAGCCAGAAGGAGAACTAACCATTGAGATCATTTGCATTGGATTCACTGCAAATACAAATATAAAGGAAATCTATTGCATATAATACTTAATCAATATTAACTTAGTAATTAAATCACCTAAGGGCTTTTACATGACCTGCCATGAGAATTAATATAATTAGATTAGGATATGGTCTAAACATCAGATGATGCAAAAGCCTCACAGGCATTCTATTGTACATATGAGGTGGAGGAACACTGAAGTCATACTTGATTTTCAGTAAATGTTTTAAGTGATACATAGGTGTAGTTGTCAATAGAATGTGTATCATATATATATATATATATATATATATCATTCAGCATTCATGGATCTAAAATAGTTCAATGACAGAAACCCCAAATAAATATGCAGTAATGAATCCATTCTAATACATCTTATATAGCTTTGTATTTAATATAAATAGGTGCTTGATATTTTCATAAGTGTGTTTTTACATTAAAGCAAATATAATAATGTTAAGGAGAGTTTATTCTTGAGGTATGTGATTGATGACTATTCATCATTAGAAGAAAATCAATTTTTGCTACACAAAGCAAAAAGAAGAAAATAAATAAAAAGAAGAATATAAGGCAAAAGGAGAAACAACCTTAAATTATATTGTCATGCACATGCAGAGGAGTTTTTGGTAGGTTTATGTGATGCAATGTACAATTCTTCTAGGAGAGGCTGGTAAATAAATAATAAATTGATAATATTTCTTGCAACTTGTTATTTTACTTGATAGCATCTTATAATGCATGCAATTTTCAATATACTAAGCAACATACATTAAATGATACAGTTATTTTCTAGCAAGCTATAGTTCATCTTATACTTTATAGTTTTAACCTATAGTTAATATAGGTTATTAAAAGTTTGGGTCATAATTGTGCATGTGCACAATTCACTTTAACTTTTATTAGGGTACACTTGAATATTATTTCAAATGTATAGATTTTTTTTGTTTTTTTGAGACAGAGTTTCTCTGTGTAGCCCTGACTGTCCTGGAACTCACTCTGTAGGCCAGACTGACTTTGAACTCAGAAATCCACCTACCTCTGCCTCCCAGAGTGCTGGGATTACAGGCGTGTGCCACCACCAACCAGCTGGCTATTTTTATTAAGGGGATTAGAAAATGGACATTATTATTTCACATGTATTCTCTGCTATTTTCCATATCCATGAAGTGTAAAGCTCAATAAAAACAAGTATTTTAGAACGAACAAATAAGTATACTTAGCCATTAACCACCTATGGAAAACACCACATAAGCTGAAAATTATGGTAGATGGTTGCAGTCATGGGCTTCTTCCATGGCTATGCTATTAGAATTATGAAGTAAATTAGTTTGTTTGCATATGTGTGGTTTTCCTTAAGACATATGTGCCCTATACAGAGATGACATGTTAGAGGTATTCATACATATGAAGGTTTAAATAGGTAACTGGCAATATGAGCAGGAAGTAAAGACCACAGTGGTAAGAAAGTTCAGGAAGCCAATGACTGCACAGATCGCCCAGAGTATATAAAATTTGTCAGCTGATATTTCCATATAAAACACATAGTTAACAGAATTAGATTTTTTTAGTTGACTCTGCAGTCATTTTTAGATAGATAAGGTATTGGGAATACATTTAATGGACATAACATTGTGCCCATTTTCATCCTGCTTATATACTTAGTAGCTTTTCATCTATTTAGCTAGAGGTTAGCTTCTATATATATGCATTTATATTTCTTATCCATTTGAAATTGGATTTATTCAATTCTAATACATTATAAATCATAAAGTAAGACATAGGAGAAAAGAACTATCATAATGAAAAAAATCATAATAATTGGAACTGGGTTAGGGTTTACAATAGCTCACTTGCTTTTCATGTGGAAGACCCCCATTTGATGTCCTGCAATGAAAGAAATACAAATTCATGCATGCATATATGTATATATACATATTTATACATACAAAACATTCTCTTTTTAAATCTTTTTATTGGATATTTTATTTATTTACATTTTAAATGTTAATCCTTTCCCAATTTTACCCCTAGAAATTTCCTATCCCATTCCCCTTCCCTTTGCTTCTAGGAGAGTCTTCCCCCTACCACTACTGCCCCCACTACTCTCGCATTCCCTTACACAGGGAGCCTTCACAGGACCAAGGGCCTATTTTCCCATTGATATCCAATACCAACAAGGCCATCCTTGCTACATATGCACCTGGAGCTATGGGTCACTTCATGAGTACTTTTTGGTGGTGGTTTATTCCCTGGGAGCTCTGGGGGTTCTGATTGGTTGATATTATTGTTTTTCCTATGGGTTTGCAAACCCCTACAACTTCAGTCCTTTCTCTAACTCCTTCATTGGGGACCCTGAGATCAGTTCAATGGTTGGCTGCGAGCATCTGCTTCTGTATATGTCAGGCTCTGGCAGAGACTCTCAGGAGACAGCTATATCAGGTTACAGGCAGCATGCCCTTCTTAGGATCCACAATAGTGTCTGAGTTTGGTGACTACAAATGGGAAGTATGCCCAGGTCACGTAGTCTCTGGATGGCCTTTCCTTCAGTCTCTGTTCCACACTTTGTCTCTGAGTATTTTGTTACCCTTTCTAAGAAGGAATATTCTCTTATATAAAAATTGAAACTAAAGAGAAGATGAGGAGAATAAAGGAGAAAGAGGAAGAAGTAAAGGAAGATTAACAAGAAGAGAAGGAGGAGGAGGAAGGAGGAGGAAGAGAAGGAGAAGGAGGAGAAGAAGGAGGAGGAGGAGGAAGAGGAGGAGGAGGAGGAGGAGGAGGAGGAGGAGGAGAAGAAGAAGAAGAAGAAGAAGAAGAAGAAGAAGAAGAAGAGCTGAATATGTGAAGAAGAGTAAGTGGAGGAGGAGGCTGTGGAGAAAACAATGGGTCAAGAATAGAAGGGATTGAAGCTGCTTGGACTGAGCGGGCAAAACCACGTATCCGAGATATCCCAAGCATAAGATCTTTGGAGACTTGGGCCGCCAGGCAGCCATCTACGCATGGGAGCTTGGCAGAGCAGTGGTTCCTGTGTTCCAGCAGGGCATGGGTTCTCTGCCCTGTGGGAGACCCTGCACTCCCCACTCCCCGTGGCCACCGCTGGCATCCTTGCAGCTGACTAGACTAAGCAAGCAGAACCAGAGAAGGCAAGCAGCATCAGGTCTACATAGAAAACCGAATATAACATTGCTTGGAACAAGATACACCAGGGGTCCAACAGCACCCAAGTGGAGAACAACACATCAGCAATCTGTGCCAGGGGAAACCCAGTCATCCAGTGGTAGGGAAATAGTCTTACAAGCCCACAGGAGGTTCAAGCACCAGCTAGTGATTAAAGGACAATTAATGCCAGAGATAACCTGATGGCAAAAGGCAGATATAGGAACCTTACTAACAGACAAGACATTATGGCAGCATCCGAATCCAGTTCCCCAACAACAGTAAGGCCGGGATACCCCAACACACAAGAAATAGATTTTGGATCTAAAATCACTGGTCAGGATGCTGATAGCAGAACACATAGATAAATTTCTTAAAGAAATACAGGAGAAAATGGATCAAAAGTTAGAAGCCCTTACAAGGCAAACACAAAGATCACTTAAAGAAGTTCAGGAGAATATGGATCAAAAAATAGAAGCCAATAAGGAGGAATTACAAAAATCACTTAAAGAAATACAGGAGAACGTGGGTCAACAAGTAGAAGTCATGAAAGAGGAAACACAAAAATCTCTTAAAGAATTACATGAAAATACAAACAAGCAAGTGAAAGATCTGAGAAAAACCATCCAGGATCTGAAGTAGAAACAACTAAGAAATTGCAAAGGGAGTCAACTTTGGAGATACAAAATCTTGGGAAGAAATCAGGGGTCATAGATGCAAATATCAACAATAGAATACAAGAGATAGAAGACAGAATCTCAGATGCCAAAGATACCATAGAAACCATTGATTCAACAGTCCAAGAAAATGCAAAATGCAAAAAGCTTGTAATCCAAAACATCCTGGAAATCCAGGACACAATGAGAAGACCAAACCTAAGGGTTATAAGCTTAGATGAGAGGGAAGATATTCAACTTAAAGAGCCAGCAAATATCTTCTATAAAATTATGGAAGAAAACTTCCCCAACCTTAAGAAAGAGATGCCCATGAATATACAAGAAGCCTACAGAACTCCAAACAGACTGGACCAGAACAGAAATACCTCCCATCACATAATAATCAAAACACCAAATGTACTAAACAAAGAAGGAATATTAAAGACAGTAAAAGAAAAAGGCCAAGTAACATATAAAGGATGACCTATAAGTATTACACCAGACTTCTCACCTGAGACCATGAAAGCTAGAAGATCCTGGGCAGATATCATGCAGACTCTAAGAGAACACAAATTTCAGCCAAAACAAATATACCCAGCAAAACTCTCAATCTCCATAGATGGAGAAACCAAGGTATTCTATGACAAAACAAAATTTCCACAAACCCAGCCCTACAAAGGATAGTAGGGGGAAAACACCAACACAAGGAGGGAAACCACACCCCAGAAGAAGCAAGATAGAAACCTCCTCTCATCAAACACAAAAGATAACCATTCAAATATAAAAAATAATGTCAAAAATTTCAGGAAGTAATAATTACTATTACTTAATATCTCTTAACATCAATGGACTCAATTCCCCAATAAAAAACATAAACTAACAGACTGGATACAGAAACAGGACCCTACATTTTGCTGCATACCGGAAACACACCTCAGTGTCAAAGACAAACACCACCTTAGAGTAAAAGGCTGAAAGACAATTTTCCAAGCAAATGGTCTCAGGAAACAAGCTGGAGTAGCCATTCTAATATCAGATAAAATTGACTTTCAACCTAAAGTCATCAAAAGAGACTCAGAAGGTCACTTCTTGCTGGTCAAAGGGAAAATCCACCAAGAAGAGCTCTCAATACTGAACATCTATGCTCCAAATGCAAGGGCACCCTCATTTGTAAAAGAAATTCTACTAGAGTTTAAAGCACACATAACACCTAACACAATAATTGTGGGTGGCTTCAACACTCTACTATACTCAATGGACCGATCAGGAAACCAGCAACTAAACAGGGACACAGTGAAACTAATGGAAGCTTTGGACCAATTGGATTTAACAGATATATATATATATATATAGAACATTTCATCCCAAAGCAAAAGAATATACCTTTTTCTCAGCACTGCATGGTACCTTCTCCAAAATCGATCATATAATTGGTCACAAGATGACAACAAATACAAGATCGAACTAATCCCATGCCTCCTATCAGATCATTGTGGAGTAAAAGTGGTCTTCAATAGAAAGAAAAACAACAGAAAGCCCACATACACATGGAAACTGAACAATACTCTACTCAGTGACATCTTGGTCAAGGAAGATATAAAGAAAGAAATCAAAGACTTTTTAGAATTCAATGAAAATGAAGGTACAACATACCAAATCTATGGGACACAATGAAAAGTGCTAAGAAGAAAACTCATAGGCCTGAATGCCTCCAAAAAGGAACTGGAGAGAGCATACACGATCAGCTTAACAGCACACCTGAAAGCGCTGGAACAAAAAGAAGCTAATTCACCCAGGAGGAGTAGAACACAGGAAATCATCAAACTAAGGGCTGAAATCAACCAAGTAGAAATAAAGCGAACCACACAAAGAATCAACAAAACCAGGAGATGGTTCTTTGAAAAAAATCAACAAGATAGATAAATCCTTAGCCAGACTAACCAATGGGCACAGAGACACTATCCAAATTAACAAAATTAGAAATGAAAAGGGGGATATAACAACAGAAAATGAGGAAATTCAAAAAATCATCAGATTCTACTACAAAAGCCTATACTCAATGCAACTGGAGAATCTGGAGCAAATGGATAATTTCCTAAACAGATAACAGATACCAAAATTAAATCAGGATCAATTAGATCAGCTAAACAGTCCCATAACCCCTAGAAAAATAGAAGGCGTTATAGAAAGTCTCCCAACCAAAAAAAAAGTACCAGACCAGGAGGTTTTAGTGCATATTTTTTTCCAGAGCTTCAGAGAAGACCTAACACCAATACTTTTCAAACTATTCCACAAAATAGAATCAGAAGGAACACTGTCCAACTCTTTGTATGAAGCCACAATAACGCTGATACCTAAACCACACAAAGATCCAACTAAGAAAGAACTACAGGACAATTTCCCTTATGAATACAGATGCAAAAATACTAAATAAAATTCTTGCCATCCGAATCCAAGAGCACATCGAAATGATCATTCACCATAGGCTTCATCCCAGGGATACAGGGATGGTTCAATATACAGAAATCCATCAATGTAATCCACTACATAAAGAAACTAAAAGAAAAAAACCACATGGTCATCTCAGTAGATGCTGAAAAAGTGTTTGACAAAATTCAGCACCCTTTATTGCTGAAAGTCCTGGAAAGAACAGGAATTCAAGGCCCATACCTAAGCATAATAAAAGCGATATACAGCAAACCAGTAGCCAACATCAAAATAAATGGAGAGAAACTTGAAGCAATCCCACTAAAATCATGGACTAGACAAGGCTGCCCTCTCTCTCCATATTTTTTCAATATAGTACTTGAAGTTCTAGCAAGAGCAATTAGACAACATAAGGAAGTCAAAGGGATACAAACTGGAAAGGAAGAAGTCAAACTACCATTATTTGCAAATGATATGATAGTATACTTGAGAGACCCAAAAAACTCTGCCAGAGAACTCCTACAACTGATAAAAAACTTCAGCAAAGTAGCTGGTTATAAAATTAACTCAAGCAAATCAGTAGCCTTCCTGTACTCAGAGGACAAGAAGGCTGGGAAAGAAGTTAGGGAAATACCCTTCACAATAGCCACAAACAATATAAAGTATCTTGGCATGACTCTAATCAAACAAGTAAAAGATCTGTATGATGAGAACATCAAGTCTTTGAAGAAGGAAATGAAAGAACACCTCAGAAGATGGAAAAAATATTTCATGGTCTTGGATTGGCAGGGTCAATATACTAAAAATGGCCATCTTGCAAAAAGCAATCTACAGATTCAATGCAATCCACATCAAAATCCCAAATCAATTCTTCATAGATCTAGAAAGAGCAATTCTCAAATTCATCTGGAGTAACAAAAAACCCAGGATAGCTAAAACTATTCTCAACAATAAAAGGACTTCTGGGGGAATCAATATCCCTGATCTCAAGCAGTACTACAGAGCAATTGTCCTAAAAATTGCATGGTATTGGTACAGCGACAGGCAAGTAGATCAATGGAATAGAATTGAAGACCCTGAAATGAACCCACAGAGTTATCATCACTTGATCTTTGATAAAGGAGCTACAACTATCCAGTGGAAAAAAGATAGCCTTTTCAACAAATGGTGCTGGTTCAACTGGAGGTCAATATGCAGAAGAATGCAAATTGACCCACTCTTGTCACCTTGTATTTGGATCAACTCCAAGTGAATCAAGGACCTCCACATAAAACCAGACACACTGAAACTAATAGAAAAGAAACTGGGGAAGACCCTGGAGGACATGGGCACAGGGGGAAAGTTCCTGAACAGAACATTAATAGCTTATGCTCTAAGATCAAGAATTGACAAATGGGACCTCATAAAATTACAAGATTTCTGTAAGGCAAAGGACACTGTCAGAAGGACAAAACAGCAACCAATAAATTGGGAAAAGATCTTCACCAACCCCACATCCGACAGAGGGCTAATATCCAATATGTACAAAGAACTCAAGAAGTTAGACTCCAAAGAACTAAATAACCCTATTAAAAATGGGGTACAGAGCTAAACAAAGAATTTTCACCAGAAGAAATTAGAATGGCTGAGAAGTACCTTAAGAGATGTTCAACATCATTAGTCATCAGGGAAATGCAAATCAAAACAACCCTGAGATTCCACCTCACACCAGTCAGAATGGCTAGGATTGAAAACTCAAGAGAAAACAAGTGCTGGTGAGGATGTGGAGAAAGAGGAACACTACACCACTCTTGGTGGGATTGCAAGATGGTACAACCACTCTGGAAATCAGTCTGGCAATTCCTCAGGAAATTAGGCCCAACACTTCCAGAGAACCCTGTCATACCACTCCTGGGCATATACCCAGAGGATTCCCCTGCATGCAATAAAGACACATGCTCCACTGTGTTCATAGCAACCTTATTTATAATAGCCAGAAATTGGAAGGAGCCCAGATTTCCCTCAAAGGAGGAATGGATACAGAAAATGTGGTATATTTACACAAAGGAATACTACTCAGCAATTAAAAATAACGAATTCATGCAATTTGTAGGCAAATGGTTAGATCTGGAAATCATCCTAAGTGAATTAACCCAATCACAGAAGAATACACATGAAATGCAAACACTGATAAGTGGGTATTTAAGACCCCATAAGCTCTGAATACTCAAGGCACAATTAGCAAATGAAAAGACTCCCAAGAAGAAGGAAGGAGAGGACACTGCTCCAGAAAAGACTGGATCCAGTTTTGCAGGAGAGTACCAGAACAGAGAAAGGGTTGGGGGGTGTGGCGAATGAGCAGGGGGAAGAGGACTTATGGGACATATGATGAGAGGGGAACTGGGAAAGGGGAACGCCTTTGGAATGTAAACAAAGAATATAGAAAATAATAATAAAAAAGAATAGAGAGGAAGGGAAAAACATATTCAGAAAGGGAGAGTAAATGTGTTAGCAATTTGCATATGTTTAAAGTCAAGATACAAAGTATCTACTTCAGATTCTAGAGAAGATGAAGCAATGGGGATAACAGAACACATGATTCAGTTTACAGAGGATGAAAAAGTTGATCACATTAGGAAATGCAAATAAATGCATTAACACCTGTTTTCTTCTGAGCACTTGTAAAAGGGTACCAGGTAATATTGTAGTGTTATAGAAAAGTATAATTTTCAAAGTGAGACATTGTTCTCATGCAATCAAAATGTCAAATTCCTTACCTTACTCTGTAATTAATGAGAAACACGTTAAGTGTCATGTCAAATGCAGATGATATTCTGGATTAGATATTTATAGATAATATTAGAATAAAGTTATTAAGTTATATTTAAAAAAACTAGTGAATGACAAGCAAGCCTCTGAAATATAACCTGTATTCCCTGATTAATATTTGAATTTATATTTATTTATGTTGAAGAATACTCACAAATCTATCAAACATATGCACAAGTTCACATACAGGCTAACCTTCACACACATTAAATAAAAATAAATAAATCTTTTACAAATCAGTAAGTAAGACAATTATTATAATAATTATTATATAATTAATTATGTATATGAATCAGCTCATAAAAACACAAAATAAGATGCAAATATAGAAAATGTATAAAGTTTAACTACTATATAAAGACAACCATGAAGAAAAAGAGAATGTCTGACAAGACAGGAAATTTATTCTTGTCACTACACTGAAATTGAAGCTATTAAATCTCTAATAGGTCCTTTGAGTTTGAAAGAGATATGAAGAAGGCTGAAGCTAACAACATGAACATAAAATAAATGAAGACACCTGGGGAAGGATGTGAAGAAGAGTATCATGAGTAGGAGGTAATAATACAATGGTAAGAGAGTCAGGAAATATTTACAAAATGAGTCTTAATATACTTAAAACCTCTCTTTAGAATTGAGTAAAGAGGAGAAACACGTGGAATGGAAGAGAACTGGCTGCCTCTAGACCTCACAGAGGACTAATACCCAGAATACACAAAGAACTCAAAACTGAAAAACAAGGAAATAAACAATCCACTTAAAAATGGGCTAAGGATATACATAGAGAGTTTAACAGAAAAAAAAAATAGATGTACCCATCAAAAACATTTCCATTATCCTTAGTAATTAGGGAAATCCAAGTCAAAACAATTTAGAGGTTCAACTTCCATGAGTGCCTCTACATGCAGATGAGGACCTTTTAGCCTCAGCCAATGAAACTTCACTCTAAGAAAAGCTCCTTCTAAGGAGGAGGGCGACCCCATAGGAAGACCAACAGTCTCAACTAACTGTGCCCCCTCAGAATAACTGGGACCTATAGTCTCAACTAACTTGGATCTCGCATACACTGAGCCACCAATCAGGCAGCATACACTGGCTGGTCTGAGGCCCCTGACACATATATAGGAGTGGACTGCCTGGTCTGGCCTTAGTGGGTGAAGATTCCCCAACCCCTTGGGAGACTTTGAAACTCCAGGGTGTAGGGAGGCCTGACGGGGGGAGGAGGAATGGATGAGGAACTGAGTGAGGGCAGAGGTAGGGGACAATGAGTAGACTGTGAAAAATAAAAGCAATTAAAAGGAAGGAAGGAAGAAAGGAAGAAAGGAAGGAAGGAAGGAAGGAAGGAAGGAAGGAAGGAAGGAAGGAGGAGGGAGGGAGAGGAGGCAGAAAGGGAGGGAGAGATAGAAAGAGAGGGAGAGAGGGGGAAAGGAAGGAAGGAAGGAAGGAAGGAAAGAAGAAAAAAAGAAAGAAAGAAAGAAAGAAAGAAAGAAAGAAGGAGGAAGGAAGGAGAAAGAAAGAAAGAAAGAAAGAAAGAAAGAAAGAGGAAAGTGCCTTTCCATTTTTCTTAAGTTTATATAGTCCTTGTCGACCCTGAATAAAGAACACAGCTGTACCCTTGACTATTATCTAAGAAAGTGGTTTTCTAAAGAGCTGTAATAGTGAAATCTTCAGAGGAGGTACCCTCCCCACATCCTCAACCCCAAGACCCTACCCCATACCCCCAACACCAATCCCATACCCAAACCCTGACCATCCACCTCTCATTGGGGGTCAGATACTCAAGGGAAAAAGTTGACTGCAGAGCTCATGTCTATTCCATCCTTTCTTGCTTAGTATGTAGCAGGGTAAGGCTCTAACAAGCCTTAGCTACCAAGAGTGAACCACACAGCACCAGGGATCTATGCAAAACCAAGTGGAGTTAATTTTTCCAGCACACTGGGGCCGTCCTGCACGCAAAGGGGTCAGTCCACGCTGTGGTCTTTCTGAGGAAAGTAATCAGCCTCTCCCTTCCATAGGGGAGGGGCCTTCATGTTCTGGGGTGTGGTGGAATTTTCCTAAGGCCCTCAGCTGACCTCTTCAGTAGTACTTGGACACCCCAAGGGAAGATGTGAAAAATAGAACCACACTACATTCTAAATCTGTTTCTTATACTACAAATAGTACAGCTACAATGAACATTAATTTTGAGCAGACTGGGGAAATGGCTCAGTCGATAAGAACCATATACTGTTCTTACAAAACACTCAAGTTTGATTCCTGTGATAGATTTTAGCAGGACACATATCAAGTTCCAGGGAATCTGAAACCTCTGGTATCTGAGGGCTGCCTACATAGGACCACACCTGTATGCACACAACTGCACATAACTATACACAATTCAAAGATTGCAAATGTTCTGGAAGATAATTAGCTGTGCATTCCAAATAATAGAAAAAGTTTTAAGAAATTCCTTAGAGAAATTCCTGAAATTATCTACCTTTTGGACAATAGTTACCATTTTTGGTAACTCAAATATTTTCTGAAGTTAATACTAAACCTTTCTTTCTAGTAACTCTACTTTTTATCCTTCAATTAAGTGTATTTAGTCTTAAAATGAAAACCCCATCAATACAGTGAGCTTAATATAACTTACCCCAATTATTTTGATCCTTGTAAATGCACATTCAAACTTTTAATTGCTTTTTAAGTGGTTATATTAATATAATATATATTTGCATCACGACAGAGAAATTAACAACTAGTGATGACATTTATTTTTATAGACAGTGTAAATAGTATTTAATAAAAACGAGTGATTGGCAAATAAGGAGATACAATATTATTTCCAAACAAGAGGAAAAAGAGACAACAAAAACTGAAACATAACCAAAGGAAAACCACTCCAAAGTGGGGGTGCACACCTTTAATCCCAGCACTCGGGAGGCAGAGGGAGGCAGATTTCTTGAGTTTGAGTCCAGTCTGGTCTATAGAGTTAGTTCCAGGATAGCCAGGGCTATACATAGAAGCCCTGTCTGAGAAAAAAAATATATATATATACATACATATTTCTGGTATTCTTAATCATCAGCATAATAGTATAATTTTAGAAATGGTCTACATTATTTACCTAGGTTTTGATTTCTTCATGATAACCATGTGCTTCACATACCTTTTGTTACAAAATATGCCCATGTGTCAGAAAGATCAAAATTAAATACAGAAAGTGATTTTACACACATTAAATGTTAGATATGGTTTACTTTCATTGATTTTTGATGTTCTTTGAAAAGGAATAATTATATCAATTCCTCTTGCTCCATGGCAGTTTTATTCAATCTTCCTAAATATTAATAGACTTAGTTTGTCTGAGTGAGCTATATTCGACATGGACTGGCTTGCCCATAAATGATTGTTCTACTGAGACCATGACACCACTTTGTGACATTGTTCTCCTTGATCAGAAGCATTCATTCCATCCCTTTTGTTTTGTTGCTGGTTACTTAGATCTCAGCATGCCTTCATTCATTTGTCTTACGATAGCATGATAGCATTTTCAGTTTCTCTATTGCTGTCTTAAGCTGCTTAATAGTTCACTGGCCATCAGCTAGTTTCACGTCAAGTGCTATATCACATAAAATGAGGAAATTACGTAATTGGAAACTAAAGTAGCTATCACTTGGATCAATTTCAAGAGAAAATTTGTATTTGTTTCATTTGGGTATTTAATGACTCTTCCTGGGATCTCACTTGTAGCATTAGATGCTTTGCAGTTTTCTATGTACCACACTGAGTATCTTCTCTCTTTGCATTAAGGCCCACGATTTTTACCAGAAGAAGGCATGAAGCCCACACATCCCTGAAAGTAGATCCATGCTGCTGGAACAAAGTGCCTTTCAATCTTAGAATGGTACAGGAATTAAAAACAAGCAACATTTTTAACATGGAAAATAAGTCTTAAAAATAAGAGAATGATTCAGTGCAATAAAATTCAAACAGAACAACATAGACCATTTCCACAGTGTTCAACACATGACTTATATTGCTAATTACTTCTGTGATAACCCATTAGGGATGCACAGAGCAGTGGCCTAATACTCACTTGTCTGTGTCATGCATTTATTTCTGATTTATAATAATGTTACCATTTGAGAAAATAATTTATTTCAACTTTTTTGCACAAATTGGTAAAGATGTCAGTGACTGATGAGTTAGATGAAATCTAAACAGCTTAGTTTCTCCCCATAAATCAAACCCCAGAGTCTTCCTTGATCCTCTGTAAAATACCTTATTTAAGAAGTTGCTCGCATGGGCAAGAACTGTTACTAAAAGTTACATTAGTGATTCTAAGCACTTACTACCAAACATCCCTATTGTTCCTCTATTGTTTGCAATATGCATATTAAATATTTAACATCAGGATATGTAAAATGTATTTATGCTATAATTGTGTTTCTCTTAAAATAATTTCTACCACGTAAGTACACTAAAATATCTGTTAGTACTCAGAGACAGAATTTTACCTGGAGATTAAAAACACAACTCTTAATATAATTAAATTGCTGAAGAATATTTTATTCAGGGGCAACTGATTATTCTAGTTTAATAAGGAAATCCTAACAAATGTATATTTTCCAAAGACCAAAAATTATATCTAGTAAAATTTCTTACTGAAAAAAAAAATACCTGCATTTGTTCATTTACCCAATCCAAGCATTGTTCATCCACTGTTAGTCATCCGAGACATATTTGGTAAGCACTAACACCACCGCAACCTTTCTGGTCATGTAGGGGCAAAGCATTTTCTATTAGTTTAATTTTCATTTGATCCAACAGAACAAGTACTATCATCCCAACACAAACCAGACATCATCTTAAGGCACACATTAATTTCTCTAAGTTTCATTCTTGTTATCGATACCTGCTTTAGTAATTTAAAATTTTCATCTCTTTGCAATATTTTTAGATTTCATTTCTTCATGCTAATGCATTTATTCAATGTTCCCTTTGTCCCTGTTAAATTGACTGCTCTTTTTTTCTAATTACTTATTATTTTCATATAAAAATGTATGCTATCTGTTACCTGGATTTAGCTGCTAATGTGGCCTAAAGATATCAAATAATTATAAAATATTTTGATTATTTTGCTTGTAGATTACTCTAATTCCTGAATTCAAAGCAAGTGCTAATAGTAATTGTTGCATAACCTATAAAAATTGATATAAATTTGCTGTTTTCATGTTTCAGGATGGATTGGCAGGAATAACTCTCCTCTATGTGCAATAAGAAAAGATACATTCCTAGCCTCCACTAACAATAAGAATGGAATTTATGGCTATGAAAATGTCATAGAAGTTTTCTCTTGTACCATTAATAGGACTAGTTGATGTGATAAAGTGTGCTTATGAATTGTTTCAGCTTTCAGTTCTGAAACAATGTTTCTTTCTTCAAAGTGTCATCAGCTTTTAAATCTCAAACTAGGGCTATGGATCCAGTTTTGTAAGAGAGTATCAGAACTGAGAAATGGGGTGGTGGTGGTTGGGGAATGGGCTGAGGGAAGAGGACTTATGGGACATATGGTGAGGGGGAACTGGGAAAGGGGAAAGCCTTTGGAATGTAAACAAAAAATATAGAAAGTTTAAAAAATATCAAAAAATATAAGCAATATAAAAAGTAAAAAAAAAAAAAACTAAAAACTAAAACTAGGGCTGACGGGTGCTTTCACTGCTGCTGGAGTTAGGGAATTGGAACAAAAGAGGCAAATTTCCAAGCTTATATTTATGTCCCTGCCCTGCATTCTATCATTGCTAATGCCAAAATCTTTTCACTATTAAAGGAAATGAAATTAAATTTGAAAAACTTAAAACAGTTTTAATTCTCCAAAAAGAGAACCAAAATGAAGTAGTGCATGGGTTACTTAGAAGACTACATTTTCCTTTTATTTTCTATTTTTTTTAATTTTTATTTTTTGATACAGGGTCTTACTATGTAACCTTGGCTATCTTGGTCACTTTATAGAACCTATTGGGCTAGAACTCACAGACATATGCCTGCTTCTGACTCTTGAGTTCTGGAAATAAAGGTGTGTGTCATAAAAGCTGGCTAATAACTATATTTATTAACAAGATTTACTACTGACTATGGGGACAAATTTTGTTCAGTTTATATCAGTGTGTGCTTTAAAATATTAAGTATATGAAAAATAGGACAGTAAAAACAAAGGAAAATATATAAATGAAATAATAATGAACTGAAAATTTATAGTTGGCCCAAACTACAATAGAATAGAGGAATAGCCTAAAGTATACTAAAAAAATGTATTGACAAAGTTTACCTGTGACAATATATGATGTCACATGACTAAGTTGCAAGAATTTAAATACCTTAGACTTAAACATTAGAAAAACTTCAGAGTACTGTGATATATGTCTAGAATCCCTGAAATTTAATCAAGAGAATCATCATGAGTTGAAAACCATCTTAGGATATTTACTGAGTCTGAAGCCAACTTGGTTTATGTGGAACTCATTCATTCATGTGTGTGTGTGTGTGTGTGTGTGTGTGTGTGTTTGTGTCTGTGTTTGTGCGCACATGTGTGTGTGTGTGTGTGTGTGTGTGTGTGTGTGTGAGAGAGAGAGAGAGAGAGAGAGAGAGAGAGAGAGAGAGAGAGAGATGTCAACCCTGCTCAATGTGCTAGATACCAAAAACATTACTTAAAAGATGATATACAAATGATCAACACATATTTGGGGAACATGATTGTATATCTCATTAATCATCAGAAATATTAAAACCCAAACATGCTGAAATACTATATTATTTCAGGACAATGATCACTACTGAACACACAAGGGCTTTGGAAGATGGGGATGGGGACATGGCTTATTAGCTAAGACCACTTGCTCCTTTTGCACAAGACTTGAGTTTGATATTTAGAACCAGCTCAGAGGATCAATAGCCTTTTTCCCAATGACACCTACATACACACACACACACATACACACACACACACACACATACACACACACACACACACACACACACACACAGAGAGAGAGAAAGAGAGAGAGAGAGACAGAGATAGACAAAGACAAAGAGACAGAGAGACAGAGAGACAGAGAGAGAATGAATAAATTTTAAAAACAATACTAATGTGTTGGCAACAATATTGAAAAGAAAAGAATTCTCACACATGGCTTGTAAGAGTGAAATTAGCAACTCCATAATAAAAAAATTATGAAGATCATCAAAAACTTCTATCTGTAATAGTAATAACATTATGAGGTATTTATCCTAATGAGTGAAATCAGTATGCTGAAACAATTGTAGTCACTGTTCACAGAAGCTCTATTTAAGCCAAGTATAGAGGTAATGAAGTTTTCATTAGGTGAAGAATATATAAAGTATGTTCTCTTAATATAAGGCAGCATATTAACATTCAGCCATAAGACCCACATAGGAAAGTAAATGCTGTGAAATCTGATTTATTCATTCATGGGTTCTAAAACTCAGAGAGGAACAGGATTTATGTGGTGAAAGTGTGAAGTATCAGAGAAAACACACTGGGAAAGTCTCAATACGGCGGCCTCAGTAAGGCCTGGACTGGGTGGTATCAATAGAAATACTAATATGGTGGAGGATAAAGATCAGGTGCCTCAAAATTTAGGTGAAAAGGAATGCTAGGCAACAAAGGAATGTTGAACATGGGAAAAATAATCTTCACTAAGATTATTATGTTCATTATGTCCCTGTTCATTATGTTGTACCAAGTGGCTAGACCTGAAAATGTATGCATATAAGTAACATACAGACTTAGAAGTTAATATTTAGGGAATATTATATATTTATTAAAACATACACACACACTCACATACACACACATACACAAACACACACACACACAGAAAGAGAAAGAGAGAAAGAGAGAAAGAGAGAGAGAGAGAGAGAGAGAGAGAGAGAGAGATGTATCTATACATATAAAACAAGTAAAGAAAGAGAGGCTGTGAAATTGAAAGAGATCAAGAAGGGTTACTTGGGAAGAATTGGGAAGAGGCAAAGGAATATAATTTTAGTTTAGTGTTAATTTTTTAAAAGAAAGTTTTAGATGGAACAGTGGGTTGTAAAGTCTTGGGAAGGTAATGGGCAAAGAAAATGAGAAAAATTCTGATATACTACTGAACAAGAAATCAACAAAAGGGAAGGATTAAGGGCTATCTGTCTATAAAGACTAAAAGACATAATTACATCATAAAGGAATAATTGTTTGAGATAGAAAATATAGTTTACCTAAAGAAATATTATAAAATGCCTACATATTAAAATATTCTATAGCACATTAATATTTACAAATTATGTCATGTTTTATCACTTGAAGGTAAAGTTAAATTAAAAAAAAAAAGTTGACATCTTTGCCTTTGGTCTTCAAAACATGCCCAAAAGTATAAAACACAACTAATATATACTTTTAGTTCTACTTTTACCATATAAGTATCCTCAATTCAAACATGAATATTAATAATATCTCTAACAATTAGCTATTAGGTACATACTAGGAAACCATAAATGTCAAGTATAGTTCATTATTCAAAAAGACCATGTTAATTTTTCTTTGTTTTGTGGAATTTTGAAGTATTCTTAACAAATAATACTTTATAAGAGTGTATAAGTAATGACACTCATTTAAAAATCCATGATCATTTTAACCTTTTAATATTTGTCTAGAAATATATCTCAATTTTTTCAGCACCTTTCAATGTTTTGTGATTGTCTTTTGTGGAATAATAATTTAGTATTATCTTCCCAGGGTTCTGGGTGACATTGGCAACATTCAGTTCTCAGCTTCAGCACACATTCCTTATATTTTAAAACTAATTATTCAAATTAAGTTTTTATTAACATAATATCAATTATGATTACAACATGAAAATTTTATATTTCATAGTATAACCTCCTACACCTTAGTCACATTGCTAAGATGTTTATTGTATTTATTTATATGTATATGCTTAAACCCACAGATGTATTTAATTCAGAAACTGAAGGGTGTTAGAACTAACTCTTGGTATCCTACAGAAGACAACAGCACTAGTCAAGCTAAAACTGGTCAAATTAATGTAACTGGCCAAATACTTTTGCATACATGTAGATATATAAAAATTAAAGTAGCTTGGAACCTGAAGTTCAACCAGGGAAGCTCCTGACCTCCAGGGAGCTATGTTCATAGCAGCCTTATTTATAATAGCCAGAAGCTGGAAAGAACCCAGATGTCCCTCAATGGAGGAATGGATACAGAAAATGTGGTATATTTATACAATGGAATACTACTGAGCAATTAAAAATAATGAATTCATGCAATTTGTAGGCAAATGGTTGGATCTGGAAAATATCATCCTAAGTGAGTTAACCCAATCACAAAGTAATTCACATGAATTGCAATCACTGATTAGTGGATATTAATGAGCTCAGAAGCTCTGAATACTCAAGCCACAATTAGCTTAGCAAAAGATTCCCAAGAAAAGGGATGGAGAGGACTCTGGTCCGGAAAAGACTAAATCCGGTTTTGTAGGAGAGTACCAGGACAGAGAAATGGCGGGGAGGGGGGGTGATTAGGGAATGGGGGGGTAAGAGGACTTATGGGACATATGGTGAGGGGGGAACTGGAAAGGGGAAAGCCTTTGGAATGTAAACAAAGAATATAGAAAATAATATATATGTATATATATGTATGTATATATATGTATATGTATATGTATATGTATATGTATATGTATATGTATATGTATATGTATATATATATATGAAGAAGAAAGGATCTCAGCTGCTGAAGATACCATAGAAACCATTGACTCAACAGTGAAAGAAAATGCAAAAAGCAAAAAACTTGTAGCCCCAAACATCCAGGAAATTCAGGACACAATGAGAAGACCAAACCTAAGGATTATAGGTATAGATGAGAGTAAAGATATACGAATTAAAGGGCCAGCAAATATCTTCAACAAAATTATGGAAGAAAACTTCCCTAACCTAAAGAGAGAGTTGCCCATGAATATACAAGAAGCTACAGAACTCCAAAAGACTGGACAAGAACATAAATACCTCCCATCACATAATAATCAAAACCCAAAATGTACTAAACAAAGAAAGAATATTAAGAGAAGTAAGAGAAAAAGGCCAAGTAACATATAAAGGAAGACCAATTACAATTACATCAGACTTCTCACCAGAGACCATGAAAGCTAGAAGAACCTGGGCAGATCTCATACACTCTAAGAGAACACAAATGCCAGCCAAAATTACTATATCCAGCAAAAATCTCAATCATCATAAAATGGAGAAACCAAGATATTCCATGACAAAACCAAATTTACACAATATCTTTCAACAAACCCAGCCCTACAAAGGATAATAGGTAGAACACACCAATACAAGTTGTGAAACTACACCCAGGAAAAAGCAAGATAGTAAACTTCTTTCATTAAACCCCAAAAACGATAACCACTCAAATATGAAAATAACATAAAAAATAACAGGAAGTAATAATCACTACTCCTTAATATTTTCTAACATTAATGGGTTCAATTCCCCAATAAAAAGACATAGACTAACAGACTGGATACATAAACAGGACCCTACATTTTGCTGCTTACAAGAAACACACCTCAGGGTCAAAGACAAACACTACCTCAGAGTAAAAGGCTAGAAAACAATTTTACAAGCAAATGGTCTCAGGAAACAAGCCGGAGTAACCATCCTAATATCACATAAAATTGACTTTCAACCTAAAGTCATCAAAAGAGACATGGAAGGACACTTCTTGCTGGTCAAAAGAAAACTCCACCAAAAAGAACTCTCAATTCTGAACATTTATGCTTCAAATGCAAGGAAACCCTCATTCATAAAAGAAACTTTACTAAAGCTCAAAGCACACATTGCACCTAACACAATAATTGTGGGTGACTTCAACACTCCACTATCCTCAATGGACAGATCAGGAAAACAGAAAATAAACTGGGACACAGTGAAACTAATTGAAGCTTTGGACCAATTAGATTTTATATAGACATAGATAGACATACATATAGATATAGATATAGATATAGATATAGATATAGATATAGATATAGATATAGATATATAACATTTCATCCCTAAGCAAAAGAATATACCTTTTTCTCAGCATCTCATGGTGCCTTCTCCAAAAACGACCATATAATTGGTCACAAGACAGACCTCAACAAATATAAGAAGTTTGAACTAATACCATGCCTCCCTATCAGATCACTATGGAGTAAAAGTGGTCTTCAATAGCAACAAAAACAACAGAAAGCTGGAACACTCCTCCACTGCTGGTGGGATTGCAAGCTGGTACAACTCTGGAAATCAGTCTGGAGGTTCCTGAGAAAACTGGACGTGATACTTCCGGAGGACCCTGCCATACCACTCCTGGGCATATACCCAGAAGATTTCCCAGCATGTAATAAGGATACATGCTCCACTATGTTCATAGCAGCCTTACTTATAATAGCCAGAAGCTGGAAAGAACCCAGATGTCTCTCAATGGAGGAATGGATACAAAAAATGTGGTATATATACACAATGGAGTACTATTCAGCCATTAGAAGCAATGAATTCATGAAATTCTTAGAGAAATGGATGGAGCTGGAGAACATCATACTAAGTGAGGTAACCCAGTCTCGAAAGAATACTGATGGTATGCACTCACTGATAAGTGGATATTAGCCTAGAAACTTGGAACACCAAAGACACAATCTACATACCAAATGATGTCTGAGAAGAAGGAAGGAGTAGATCCTAGATCTGGAAAGCCCAATGCATCAGTGTAGGAGAATACCAGAACAGGGAAGTGGGAAGGGGAGGATGGGGGAACAGGAGGAGGGAAAGGGGCAGAGGGGACCTTTGGGGGATGGGGAACCAGGAAAAAAGAAATTAAATGTAAATAAAGAATGTATCCAATAAAAAACAGAATGGTCTTCAATACCAACAAAACAAAACAAAACAACAGAAAGCTCACACAGGCATGGAGGCTGAACAATGCTCTACTCAATGATAACTTGGCCAAAGAAGAAATAAAGAAAGAAATTAAAGACTTTTTAGAATTTAATGAAAATGAAGGCACAACATACCCAAATTTATGGGACAAAATGAAAGCAGTGCTAAGAGGAAAACTCATAACCCTGAGTGCCTCCAAAAAGAAACTGGAGAGAGCATATACTAGCAGCCTAATGACACACCTGAAAGCCCTGGAACAAAAAGAAGCTAATTCACCCAGGAGGAGCAGAAGGCAGGAAATCATCAAACTCAGGGCTGAAATCAATCAAGTAGAAACAAAGAGAATCATACAAAGAATCAACAAAACCAGGAGCTGGTTCTTTGAGAAAATCAACAAGATGATAATCCCTTAGCCAGACTAACCAATGGGCACAGAGACAGTATCCAAATTAACAAAATTAGAAATGAAAAGGGAGATATAACAACAGAAACGGAGGAAATTTAAAAAATCAAAACATTCTACTACAAAAGTCTATACTCAGAACAACTGAAGAATCTGGAGGAAATGGACAATTTACTAGACAGATACCAAATACCAAAATTAAATCACGATCAAATAGCTCAACTAAACAGTCCCATAACTCCTAAAGAAATAGAAGGGGTCAAAGAAAGTCTTCCAACCAACAAGCAGAGGACCAGATGGTTTTAGTGCAGAATTCAAAGAAGACCTAACACCAATACTCTTCAAACTATTCCACAAAATAGAAACAGAAGGAACACTACCTAACTCATTCTATGAAGCCACAATTATGCTTATAACAAAGTCACACAAAAATCCAGCAAAGTAGGAGAACTACAGGCCAATATACCTTATGAATATTGACACAAAAATACTCAATAAAATTCTTGCCAATAGAATACAAGAACACATAAAAATGATTATCCACCATGATCAAGCAGGCTTCATCCCAGGGATGCAGGGATGGTTCAATATATGGAAATCCATCAATGCAATCCTCTACATAAACAAACTTAAAGAAAAAAACCACATGGTTATTTCATTAGATGCTGAAAAAGCAATTGACAAAATTCAGCATCCTTTCATGCTAAAAGTGTGGGAAAGAACAGGAATTCAAGGCCCATACCTAAACATAGTAAAAGCAATATACAGCAAACTATTAGCCAATATCAAATTAAATGGAGAGAAACTTGAAGCAATCCCACTAAAATCGGGGACTAGGCAAGGCTGCCCACTCTCTCCATATATTTTCAAGACAGTGCTTGAAGTTCTAGTTAGACTAATTAGACAACATAAAGTCAAAGGGATACAAATTAGAAAGGAAGAAGTCAATCTATCACTATTTGCAGATGATATGATAGTATACTTAAGGGACCCAATAAACTCCACCAGAGAACTTCTACAGCTCATATACAACTTCAGCAAAGTGGCTGGTTATAAAATCAACTCAAGCAAATCAGTAGCCTTCCTATACTCAAAGGATAAGCAGACTGAGAAAGAAATTAGGGAAATGACACCCTTCACAATAGCCACAAACAATATGAAGTATCTTGGGGTGACTTTAACCAAACAATTGAAAGATCTGTATGAGAAGAACTTCAGGTCTCTGAAGAAGGAAATAGAAGAAGCCCTTAGGAAATGGAAAAATCTTCCATGTTTGTGGATTGGCAGGATTAATATAGTGCAAATGGCCATCTTACCAAAAGTAATCTACAGATTCAATGCAATTCCCATCAAAATCCCAACTCAGTTCTTCATAGACTTACAAAGAGCAATTATCAAACTCATCTGGAATAACAAAAAAAAAAAAACCAGGATAGCTAAAACTATTCCCTACAGTAAAAGAACTTCAGGGGGAATCAGTATATCGGACCTCAAGCAGTACTACAGAGCAATAGTGTTAAAAACTGCATGGTATTGATACAGTAACAGGCAGGTAGATCAATGGAATAGGATTGAAGACCCAGAAATGAATCCACACACCTATAGTCACTTGATCTTTGACAAAGGAGCTGAAACCATCCAGTGGAAAAAAGCCTTTTCAACAAATGGTGCTGGATCAACTGGTGGTCAGCTTGCAGAAGAATGAGCATTGATCCATTCTTAACTCCTTGAACTAAGCTCAACTCCACGTGGATCGAGGACCTCCACATAAAACCAAACACATTGAAACTAGTAGAAAAGAAACTGGGAAGTCACTTGTGGACATGGGCACAGGGGGAAAGTTCCTGAATAGAACACCAATAGCTTATGCTGTAAGATCAAGAATTGACAACTGGGACCTCATAAAATTACAGTTTTTGTAAGGCAAAGGACACTGTCAAGTGGACAAAACAGCAACCAACAAATTGGGAAAGAATCATCATCCCTATATCTGACTGAGGGCTAATATCCAATATATACAAAAAACTCAAGAAGGTAGACTCCAGAGAGCCAAACAACGCTATTAAAAACAAATGGGGTACAGAGCTAAACAAAGAATTTTTACCTGAAGAACTTTGGATGGCTGAGAGGCATCTTAAGAAATGTTCAACATCATTAGTCATTACAGAAATGCAAATCAAAACAACCCTGAGATTCCACCTCACACCAGGCAGAATGGGTAAGATTAAAAACTCAGGAGACAGCAGGTGTTGGCGAGGATGTGGAGAAAGAGTAACACTCCTCCACTGCTGGGTGGGATTGCAAGCTGGTACAACCACTCTGGAAATCAGTCTGGTGTTTCCTCAGAAAACTGGGCATGACACTTCCGGAGGACCCTGTCATACCACTCCTGGGCATATTCCCAAAGGATTCCCCAACATGTTATAAGGATACATGTTCCACTATGTTCATAGCATCCCTATTTATAATAGCTAGAAAGTGGAAAAAAACCCAGATGTCCTTCAATGGAGGAATGGATACAAAAAATATGGTATATATACACAATGGAGTACTATTCAGCCATTAGAAACAATGAATTCATGAACTTCTTAGACAAATGGATGGAGCTGGAGAACATCATACTAAGTGAGGTAACCCAATCTCAAAACACTCATGGTATGCACTAATTGATAAGCGGATATTAGCCTAGAAGACTGGAATACCTAAGACACAATCCACATATCAAATGATGTCCAAGAAGAAGGAAGGAATGGCCCCTGATTCTGGAAAGACTTAATGCAGCAGTGTAGGGAAATACCAGAGCAGGGAAGAAGGAAGGGGTGGATGGGGGAACAGAGGGAAGGAAGAGGGCTTATGGGACTTTCGGGGAATGGGAGTCTGGAAAGGGGAAAATCATATCAAATGTAAATTAATATATTGAATAAAAAACAAAAGAATTAAAGTATATCATCATATATCATATGAATAAAAATCAGTTAGATACATACACACATATCATTTATGCATACATATATACAATGTTTTACTCATGTGGTCAGACTCAAACAAGTCATACATAGCTTGCATTAATACAATGGCCAATATGAAACTAAGGGTTACACTAAATTAAGCAGAAAAGCATTGCTTTGAATCCATCATTCTCTTCTTTAATCTAACTAGCTCTGCTTAACATCTATTAATGGATAAACACTTAAGTTTTCCCAAAATAAAAATCAACAAAATATGATATATTCAAAACATGTTTAGTAGAAAATGTAGGAATAGTTTACATCTGGAAAACTATTTAAATGCTGTCTTTTATGAAAATAGGGTTACTAAATATAGTCTTCACTCATCAAATTATCACCACTTCAGACTGTCCCATGGGCTTTGTTCCCTGTCTATTAGCTTAGTATACTAAATGGAAAGTCCCTGTGGAATGAAAGAATCTCAAGTTGAGATGAGCCCAAAGCTGAAAACAACATTATACAAATAAAAAATTGGAATTTTGCATCTTTTCTATGTGATATCAAAACTTGGCCTCTTTGTTATTATTTTCACTATGCTAAATTTACTTGACTTAAGAATATGATCCTTTTTTTAATAGTCTGTGCTTTTCACTGAGGCCAAATCCAAAGCTTCATGCATACTTGGACAAGTTCTATTACATCTCTACTGACTCTTTCCCAGTTCTATGTGATTGTCTTCTTTCATGTTTTACATACACCTGACCATCTTCTGATAAATAATTAATTGGTCTCTTTATGTATTGAGGAGGTATTGTTTGAAGACAAAGTTAGATGCTAACTTTGAAATCTTCAGTAGTGTAAACCTGTGGAAGTATTTTTAATCTACATGTATGAAATTCTCAAAAAGTCTAAGTGTTACAACATTCAAAGATCAAACATAAACATGAGAACTTTGTTTGTGACCACATTTCTTCAGGCTAATCTCAAATGTACATGAACCAGCTGATGAACAAAAGAGGGAGAAAGTATTTTAAATTCATTAATAAGTTTAATGACAGAACTCATTCTTGAGACTGAAACACAGTCAAATACCCAAGTCTAGTGAAGTAATGGATCTTGGAAGAGAACCTCTAATATCCATGTTATGAAATGAGCATAATCCCTAATTACACTTTAATTTGCAATTGCCTTTCTTCCCCCAGATAAATCTTTGACCTTCATCAAGGAAATATTTCTTTGCAATATATGAATACTATTACAAAAATATCCAAACCAATCAAAATGCACAGTTGTAGATCACAGTTCCAACAGAAACATCTACAATACAAAACACACAACTAAGGCTATACTATAAGATTCATTATAGAAGAAGGGTCAGAGAATGTAAGAGCCAGAGGATCAAGAGATATTTCTGTGAGATTATATCTCCTAGAAATGTCAAAAGCTATACCGAAAATAATCTCACTAACACTAACATGACTGCTGAACATGAGCGGATCAATAACAGACACATTAATATGGATAAGAAAAAGTCCATGAGGCTTTTCTTTTTTTCTTTTTTTTTCTCTCTCTCTCTCTCTTTTTTTTTTTTTTTTTTTTTTTTTTTTTTTGGTTTTTCAAGACAGGCTTTCTCTCTGTGTAGCCCTGGCTGTCCTGGAACTCACTCTATAGACCGGGTGGCCTTGAACTCAGAAATCTGCCTGACTCTGCCTCCCAAGTACTGGGATTAAAGGCATGCACCCCCACCATCTGGCTTCCATGAGGCTTTTCTCACACAAATTTTTATTGTTCGTATATGCTTGGCCCAAGGAGTGGCACTATTAGGAGGTGGTGCCCTGTTGGTGTAGGTGTGGTCTTGTTGGAGTAGGTGTGTCACTGTGAGGGTGGGTTTAACAGCTTCATCCTATCTGCCTGGAAGTCAATATTCTGCTAGCAGCCTTTAGATGAAGATGTAGAACTCTCAGCTCTTCCTGCAGCATGCTTGCCTAGATGCCACCATGTTCCCACCTTGAGAATAATGGACAGAACCTCTGAATCTATAAGACAGCCCCAATTAAATGTTGTCCTGATGAGAGTTGCTTTGCTCACAGTATCTGTTCACAGCAGTAAAACCCTAACTAAGACACAAATAAATGTGTTTCATAGGCAACTATGAAAATCTAAAGGCAAGGAACAAAATCTTCCTTGTATCCCAAACACAAGGTCAACCTTGAAAACATACATACAAGTAAGACTGTACATACTGAATAGGTTATATTTATGTATTTAGGCATATATATGTATGTACATATATTTATGTACTGCAATGAATGAAAAAAAGAGGCCATGAATTTAAAAGAGAGGATTAATGTATATGGGAAGCTTTAGAAGGAAAAAGATAGGGCAAATTATGCATTTATATTATAATCTTGAAACAAAAAAGGATAATGAAATAAAATAAAATTATTTCCAATATTCTCATTCGCTAACTCTCTGCCTATAACTTCCTATACAGGTATGTTTCCTTGTCACTTTAAATATATTTCAAACAATGTAGTTTCTATAATATGATATATTTTAACATTAAATAAATCATCCCAGTTTTGACATATTTGTGAGGCAGACTAGATCCATAATTTAGATCCTTTTGTTGTTTTTATAAATATCTATTTTGTTATACCATTCTTTTCTCTCAAATGCTTGAATGTGATGTCTGATGCAGGTAGCTTAGTAGGTAATGGCACCTGCTATACAAACATGCACATATATCTGCATGTACCTATATCTCAAAACTGTTGGAAGCAGAAACTTGCGGAGTTTGTTGGCTTATACCCTAGCCTCAAATTCAGTGGAATAAACTGTCAAAAAATAAAGCAGAGTTGATAAAACAGGACACTGGGTGTGATCCTCTGTTGTGCTCCTCCCCCTGCAAACACTCACACACAGAGCACACACTCTCCCTACCACATCAGTGGGTTACCTATTTTCACACATATGCAGAAAAAAAGGGGAAAGAAACTTTGTCACATTTATTTTAATATTTAACTTATTACTTTGGAAATTACTGATGACACTAATACTTTTCTAAGACCAGGGATAGCACAGAGATTCATGTCTGACATGGGTTGGTGGTACTGATGATTTGAACTTGGGCTTCAGGTATTTTGTAATCATTCAGCCTCTGAAACATTCAAATGACTCCCCAAGGAAAAAAACTTTTTTGGGTTTTTTGAGACAGGGTTTCTCTGTATAGCCCTAGCTGTAATGGAACTCACTTTGTAGACCAGGATGGCCTCGATCTCAGAAATCCACCTGCCTCTACCTCCCAAGTGCTGGGATTAAAGGTGTGCGCCACCACCGCCTCGCCAGGAAAAACATCATAAGTCATTGGTTCTGCATTTTTTTTTTCTCCTAGCCTTCCTTAAACTAACTACTTGGCAGAAAACCTGGCTTTTTGTTTTATTTCAAAAACCTAAAAGGAATAAATGTACTTTAGGGAAAAATGCACCTCAAATCCAATTGAGTACATATCAAATTATCTCAAGGGCAAGCTAATGCATACTTGTTAACTTCAGGCAATTTTACAACCAAGTCACACATAGCAATGACACTTTTAAAATAAGAATTAGACTACTAAGACAAGCTCTGTTAAAAATTAATTCCCTAGAGGCTCTCTACCAAGTCATTGTTTTAGCCAGAATGAACTTCAGAAGGAGTGTAAGCACATCTTTCATGGTCTGGAAAGACATCACTGTAAACCAGAAAGCATTAACTTTGACTTTAGGTATTACTAACAAAAGACAAAACAAGAAACCCCTGCCAAAGAAACTGTGAAAGGACTCATTTCTAAGACACCACATCTTACTTTTTACCTTTTTCTAGCATGCCTCTTATGTCATTGGACCAGTTGATGAAGGGAAAGTCTAGAAATGCTTGCTGAATTCCAATTCAAGCCTAAGTGTTTATTGATGGAGTTAATCTTGATTCACTTGTTCTATTACAAGATGTGCATAATTTCTCAGAATGCATATTTATGAGAATAATTCTAGAAGTTTATCAATTATGAAGAAACTTTGTTAGTGTCTTAGTCCATTATCATTGTGATGGAGGGTATGGCTGTATGCAGGCAGAGATGGTGCTGGGAAAGGAACTGAGAGTTCTACATCTTAATCCAAAGACAGCAGAAAGGAACTGTGTACACACTGGTGTATCTTGAGCATATATGACCTCAAAGTCCCACCTCTAAAATGACGCACTTCCTTTAACAAAGCCACACTTCCTAATAGTATCATTGCCTATGGCTAAGCATTTAAAAACATGAATTTATGGAGGTCATACCTATTTCAGTCCATGCATATAATATGAAACAAGGTTGGGGGATCTCATAAGAGGATATAGAATTATAGGTTAAAAAGTAATTTTAAAACGTTTATGAATGGTAATCGTTATTAATATTGTCCCTTGGGATGGGTCTCAATTTGGGCCCATCATTGGTTGGCCATTTCCTCTGTCTCTGCTCCATCTTTGTCCCTTCACATCTTGTAGGTGGACATGGTTTTTGAGCCAAATGCTTTGTGGGTGGATTGGTGTCCTTATCCCTCCACTAGGACTCTTGCCTGGCTATAGACGGTGGCCACTACAGGCTCCATTTCCCCCACTGCTAGGAGTCTCAAGTATAGTCACCCTCATATGTTTTGTCACTGGGTGGTCTGATGGCCCACTGTTGCCAGGTAGGACTGGCTTCAGAGAGTTGCCTGATTTCTAACAATTTCTAATCTTAATTCCATGTATCTTATTGATGTATGAATTGTAACTGGATTGTGTGTTGTCAAACGGAAAACAAAACAAAACCAAAAGTAAATACATGTAAGATGAATTACCTGTTTTGTTCTTCCTCTTTTGGGATGGGACTTGAGTCTCTGTGTCCCTGAGAATTACCATTCACATTTGTTCCCCAAAGCACCGCTGGTGCTTTGTAACCAGCGGTGTTCCCCGTAGAGGAGAAATAATTACCAGATTTCTCTTCATCTTTTCTGAGCAGTGCTTTGAGGGCAATGCCTCTCTTAACATTTGCTTTATTTTATGCTAGTGAGGAGATGCTTGGCTACTCTCACCTTGTGAATTGAGAGCTCATTTCATTTGCTTTGCCACATGAGCCACCCGTGAAATTTGGTCAGAGTTCATTAGCTATTGGTGCCTCATTTAAGCACAAGCGTTGAGGAATGTAAAAGAAAATCTAAAGTTAGGCACACGCAGAGTGGATTTCAGTCTTGGAAATTTGATAGATGGGTAAAGAGACAAAGAAACAGAGGAAAATATTTTAAAAACCAAACATAAACAAACATAAGAAAAACACCACCTATCATACAGAGGAAAAATGTGAAAAGGAGAGAAGTGAATGGTGACTCATAGGGACATAGACACAGAGAGAGTAACAATGACGAGAGAGTTATGCAAGAGAACACATAGTAAAGAGGCTTTGGATGTGGGCATACCAACACCAACAGTCACGGGGCACTGGAGGCTGAGGCTGAGTGCCATGCATATATCTGGCACAAACTAGAGAGAGAATCAGAGTTCAGGCATGCAGATATTAGGAAGCATGAAGGCAACTAAAACAAAACTGTAATAGAGTATTAGAGATCAGTGATTATAGCTATATCAACATGGGAATTTGATAGTGTGAAATGAATTGAATCAACCACAACAGAAATAACGTGTAAATTTATAAAACATAAACAACTTTTAAAAGATGCTAGGTTACCTACTTTCTAGGGCATCATCAGATTGAAAATTACCTTTTTTCAAATTAAAATTATTAAAGAAAACAAAAGTATGTTTCAACAAATAAAAAAAAAAACCCTCTCATCTATGTACTCATATTTGATGATGTTTCATTTTGAGTAACAAAGATGAAAGTCTTTTATTATTAACACAGAAGGAAACACATTCTTCCTGTAGAAATACACACTACTTCCACATAAGATACTATGTTATACATTGTATATTCAACACGTTGAGTACTAAATATAAATTGTTTAAATTAATCTTTTTTAGGTCAAGGTGAAAAAGTGAAAGAAACAAAATCAGTTTTGTTTGAAAATTTCTGCAGCTTTGATTTTTTTTACATGAACCTTTTACTTTTTAACATTTAATTTATTTTTTTAAGTTAACACAAGAAGTAATGTGTTTATTATAATGGTTTTATTATGGCACTTTCATACAAAGATGCTATGATGCTTTGTTCTTATCCAACCTTTTGGTTTTCCTATGACTCAACAGTGGTTTTGTTCCAGTGCAGCTTCTGAGTGATACTGTAGAAATACTTAATCCCCAACTGAGGTTTCCACCCTGATGTCAACCATTTAGTTTCTGGATAAAACACACACACACACACACACACACAACCTTTATATAATATTCCTTAATAATCACAAGAGCTGGGCAGATATCTATTCTTCATGCTATTATGTCTGTTTCCCGGCTAATAACCCCATTATATAATCAGCCATGTTTTGTTTGGTCTGCTCTCAGCCCCAATTCGCCAACCCACAGGCCGTTATTTTATGACTCATCTAACCCATGGCAGCTTTTCCCTCTCTCTTCCTTCTTCTCCCTCTTGTGGCTCTCCTCTGACCCCAAGCCTGGAAACCCTAAGCCCTGCTTATGTCCCTTCTGCCCAGCTTCTGTCTGTTGAGGTCTTTATTCACCAATCAGAAATGACGTGGGGTCAAGGTCACATAGCAGAGATACTTGGGTCTAGTGCATGCAGTCTCTCTGGGGCAACCGGATCCTGGGGTTCTGCACTTAGCATTACAATATATAGCAACAGACCAAACCTCAACAGAGAGATTTTCTAGTTCTTTGTAATGTCACGACCAACCCAAGTTCCAAAAGAACTTTTTGGTTGTCTAGTTGAGTACCCTTCTAAATAAAATAATAGTAATACTATTAATAATATAATAATACTAAAATAGTACTTTTCCTGCAACATTGGTCCACAAAGTAGGCAATTTTTGCCTCAGGACTTGATGAATATAGTAGGTTTTTGATTACAATAAACTTCCTAATAAAGGCTTTTGAAAATATCCATAGAATCTGGCTTTCTTTGAGTAAAATCCATAAATGTAGTATATTTGATTTCTTTTGTTCATGTACTCTTGGTATATAAGATATTGATATGGATATTTGCTTCCAATCCATCACATCTTCCTTATCTCAATAGGACAAGTTGTTTTCGTTCTTAGCCTTCTCTTTTCTCATATTTTTTTATTGGATACTTTCTTTCTTTAAATTTCAAATGTTTTCCCCTTTCCAGGTCTCCCCTTCAGAAACCCCCTGTCCCCTCCCCCTGACTCTATGAAGGTGCTTCCCTACCCACCCACTCCTATCCTCCTGCCCGCCCTGGCATTCCCCTACACTGGGGCACTGAACAGTCTCAGGCCCAAGGGCCTCTTCTCCCACTGATGTCCAACAAGGCCATCCTCTACCACATATGTTGCCAGCACCATGGTCACTCCCTGCATACTCTTTGGCTGGTGGTCCAGTCCCTGGGAGCTCTGGGAGTGGGGTCTGGCCTATTGACACTGTTGCTCCCTCTATGTAGCTACAAACCCCCTCAGGTCCTTCAGTCCCTTTTCCATCTCCTAAAACAGAGAATCTCCTAGCATAGAGAATAAAAATTACCTGAAAGTGATACTTTCAGCACAGCAATAAGTGTGTTTAGTGTCTGATACATGCAAAGTATTCAGGGTAGTTATTCCTTTCATGCATGGTCATCATATACATACAGACAAAAATCACACGTATACTCACATACATGTTGGCACAGCTACAGAAAAAAGTTATAAGACAGCTTCTACTAAACTTCAGAATGTCCCAATCAACACAGCCCTTAAAGACATACTGACTGAGATAGTATACAGACATTGAAGGAATACCAATATATACCCTTAGAGATTACACCTGCAAATAAATTATTAATAAAAATATAGTATGGATGGTTGAAAATAACAGAGTTTAATACATTGTAACAGGATAAAGGAAGTGCAGTTAGTCTACAGTTTGGCGAAAAAACTGATTGTTCTGGATAAAATCACTTCTGCCTACACTGCCAGTGTGTGTCATGATATTTGTTTGGGTACCACTTGGATGCCATGCATGATAGTTGATGATGTTTCTCTTTGATAAGTAGAGATGAGATTGGTCTCTAGTTGTTAAAACATATTTTTATTTTCTTCAGTAATTTTTAATTTGAGAAAAGTAATTTTCAATCTGACAATGTCTCAGAAAATAGGTAGCTTATCATTGTACTGTTTCCCACTTCTTAATTCAGTAGACTCATATTTATACATTTTATTACTAACATTTTTCATATCTGAAATTCTGCTTAACACTGCTGTATGTCTCAAAAATTTTAAAGTTCATTATATTGTAAAAAGCCATTTTTATCAGATGTAACAACTAAAATAATAATGATGAGTATTGCCAAAGTCTTGGATATTTGTAATTTCATCAGGTTGATCCAGCAACCCGTAGGTACTGAATATTCTGTTTTCATTGTGATACCAGAAATGGCTGCTTGTCTCTTTAATAATGACCATCCTATTATTCCCTGCTTTGAAATCCATGTTTTAGAGACTGCAGCAGCATTCTCTTCTGAGGTTAGTACTCTTGTGTTTCATTAGTTACAAAAGCTTTAAAGTCAAAGCTATGCTGAGAAGTATTGAATCATCTTAGGCTTATAGAGAGAAGCTTGGAGAAATAATTCAAATATACTGATGAGAAAACAAACACAACAGCAACAATTATAAGTAGATGCTTGAAAATCTCTATGACATGAATAATACTTCATGTCTTTGATTCCCCCCCCAGTACAGTTTAACATACACATAGTTTCTGTTATCCTCAGCCTTCTTACACAGTTGTCATGCATAGACTTCTGTGTGCAATTATACTTTGAACAGTTTGACAGGGATGGATTTAATGGAAGGAAGCCAAGGTGGAGTAAAATTCAGTGAACAGAAGAAACTGTAAGTAGCAAAGGGTCTTATAGTTGGGGGAAGAAGTTAGTATAGTATTAGACCAAACAAACTAGACATGTAACTTATAATTATAATAACTGGATTGTGTGTGGGGTTTTTTTTTTGACAAGTGGATGATGTTTATTTAGTAAGACAATGGAACAGAAATGGTTTCCTTAGAAGGTCTATTACATCCTGAGATGAAGGCTTTTATCCAGCTTTACAATATCAGATGGGAATTCCATCCTTTTAATTGGGCTTCAAATTCAATCAGAAATCATTACCCCCATAGCAGTAGATAGATCTAGTGTATACAGCTTGTACTGTGTTGAATTATTCTCTTTCTATTCCAAATTCCTTTAGTACCATTATCCTGAAAGAAAGTTAGATTTTGTCAAAAATGTAGATTTATTAAGATGATCATGTAATTTTTGCCCTTCAGTCCATTTCCATGATGAGTCATACATATTGATATGAGTAGGATGAACCATCTTTGCATCTGGAGAGAAGCCAACTTTATCATAATGAATTACATTTTCAATGTGTTCTTGAATTTCATTTGCAAATATTTAATTAAGAACTTTTGCATCTGACTTCATCAAAATTGATCTGCACTATTCTATTTTCTGTTTTGCCTTTACTTGGTTTTCCTCTCAGGATATAATGACTATGTGAAAAGCCCATTGGTGTTGTTCCTTCATTTCTCACTTTATGGCACAGTTTGAAAGCACTGGCATTTGTTGTTCTTTGAAGACATAGTAGATCTCAGAAGAGAATCTATTGAGCCTAGATCTTTCATACTTGGGAGAATTTTATGACTTCTTTAATCTCATTGATTGTTGAGAATATATTTAAATTATTCATGCCATTTTAACTTTGCTGAAGGGGTTTGCAGCGCCATAGGAGGAACAACAATATGAGCCACTCAGTACTCCCAGAGCTCCCAGGGACAAAACCATCAACCAGAGAGTACACATGAAGTTACCCATGGCTCCAGACGCATAGGCAGCAGAGGATGGCCTTGTTGGACATTAAAGGGAGGAGAGGCCCCTGGTTCTGGAAAGACTCAATTCTGGAGTGTAGGGGAATACCAGGACAGGGAAGCTGGAGAGAGTTGATTGGGGAACAGTGGGAGGGGAGATGGCCTATGGGATTTTCAGGTGCGGGGGGGGGGAACCAGGAAAGGGGAAATCATTTGTAATGTAAGTAAAGAATATATCTAAGCCAGGCGTGGTGGCACACGCCTGTAATCCCAGCACTTGGGAGGCAGAGGCAGGCAGATTTCTGAGTTCGAGGCCAGCCTGGTCTACAGAATGAGTTCCAGGACAGCCAGGGCTACACAGAGAAACCCTGTCTCGAAAACAACAACAACAACAACAACAACAACAACAACAACAGCAACAACAACAACAAAAAAAAAAAACAAAAAAAGAGGAAGCCAAAAAAGAATATATCTAATAAAAAATAAATAAATTAGTGTAATGTATATTAAAATACAAAGAATTAATGAAGCAAAGAGTTGATTCTTTGAAAAGATAAGAAATACACGATTAATAACCATATTATCCAAAATAGCCATATGAGGAGGAACAATTTTATAAAAGTAGACATGTAAAAGAAGTCATTATGATAGATGACAATTAAATTTAAAAATCATTAACACATATCTACAAAACATATCCATGGGCCTGGGGAGATGGTTCTGCACTTAAGGTGTTTGCTAGACAAGCATGAGGACTGTATAATTTCCAGCACTAGTGTAAAGGTTGGGCATGACTGCATCAGTGCTGGAAGGAAGAAAAATGTGAATTCGGAGGCTTGATGACCAATAGTGCAGCCAAAACAGTACATATTGGCTTAAGTGAAAGACCCTGTCTCAAAAGTAAGGGGTAGGAGTGATAATGAAGGTCATATCAACATCATCTTCTGCACTGGACTCCATAGTAACCCATATGGGCAAGTGCACTCATACTCATGCATACATACATTCACATTCTCTCTGCTCTCCTTATTCTCTCCTCTCTCCTCTCTCTCTGTCTCTCTCTGTCTCTGTCTCTGTCTCTCTCTGTCTTTCTCTGTCTCTCTCTTTCTCTTTCTTTCTCATTTTCCCTTTTGATTCATATACATGCCCTTCAATACATTGAAAAATCTGAAAGAAGTATATAACATTTCTAGATGTGGATTGTGTTTTTTTTATATGGGCTTATTGAGGTTTGAAATTCCAGTAACATACTTGTTTGCATTTCTTGCAATTATTTTTCATTATGCTAAAAGCAGAAAACCAAGTGCCAATTATTCCCGTGTTTTTAGTAAAAGCTTTAAATATCAGAAAGCAACATATGCTTTTGAACATGAACTATATGTCTCTCTTCTTCATGCCACCTCACACATCGCCATATACTTCCCAAATTCTAAGAAGCATTACTGATACTTACCTTGTCCTTAACCTAGAATACTGCTTGGTGCTCTGAATATGCTTAACAAATATTTGTTAACTCCCTTAATAAATATTTAATTATATTTTAAAATACATGAAGCAGAAATTGAAAACTATTCAGTAAAAAGGATATCCTTGGTTTAATAAATTTCACAGAAAATGATTCAGATATATATAAAAATAAGGACTATTTGAAATGCCCTGTTAGCAGAGACTTTGTACCAATAATTATAAATTACCCTGATGTCTGAATTATATATTGCCCTATGATTGACACCTGTATATATTTAAAGACTAACTGAAAAATTCTAACTGTTGAAAGTTGCAGAGAAAATAATATGCATCACACAAATAATTTCCAACTGTCTATTTTGGAAAGAATTCTTCCATATTTAGATCTAAGACAAAACAAGACACATTCAGAACATGAAACTTGTAGAGTAGTCTCATCAGTTTCACAAATGATCTTTAAAATACTGACCATTGTATTCTTAATCAGTGAAGAGTGATATGTGAAAGAACTCATAAAGGGCAATTGTACTTCCAAAGAAGTCATGTGCTGCACACAATCTGAAGCTGTGACATGTTCCATCATGCAACATTTCCCATAATGCCTGGTTGAAATTCCCATTTCACTGTTACTTTCTAGTAGACTATACATTTATTGAGGAAAATCATTTTCTAGCATGACCCAGTTTGAAAATGCTGGTCTATGAGAAGGGAAGTTTTGTGGGTGAAAAAAAAATGGAGGGAAGACGAGAAACACAGGGTAGTATAGAGTGATCATTGCAGACTTTATGACCAGTGTTACTTTAATGCATATGTAGTAGACACCTGAGGTTATCCTATGGTCTCCTCATATGCTTGTGCCCCACACCCACACTCATGCATACATACAAAAACAGAAGAAAGAGAAATACACATTCAATCCAACCCGCATAATATGGGAATAGAAAACTTGTACAGATGACTACATGATTTTCCTCAATGTGGACTGGATTATGAGATTGAAGTCATGTGGGCATAACATTTCTATTGCCACATGGTTCCTAACGCTGTGCCTTTTCCTTTTACAATAGAAGATGCTCTACTCTAGCCATGTTTCCTTGTCAAGGCTCTTGTTATGTGCATGGGTCAGTGTGTGTGTGTGTGTGTGTGTGTGTGTGTGTGTGTATACAAGAACTTGTACATGCCTTTATATTTTAATTCATTTTCAACTAAAGTAGGAATAGAATATGTGATTAAGCACAGATGAAAACTTATTGGCACCCTTATTTTTTCAATTAAAATAATACTCTTAAAAGCCATTAATTTTAACTTATAATTGAAATATTGTAACTGGTAATTTAGTCTTTCAGTACCTTGAAGAACAATTTCTCTTTTTCATATTAGTAGTTCTGTAAGCTAACTTAATTGGAAATCATAACTGATGATATCAATTATTTACTTGCAGATTTAAATTATACCACAATTTATATATTTCTAAAACTTGAAGAGTTTAATACTTTATTATTTTACACTGAACTACAATTTGAAATTTTAGCATCATCAAATTATAAGGGGCATTAAAGGAGCTATCTGCAATATTATCAATCAATTAACTAAAAAAAGTACCCTTAATTTGATTATTTACTGTCTTAGTCAGGGTTTCTATTCCTGTACAAACATCATGACCAAGAAGCAAGTTGTGGAGGAAAGGGTTTATTCAGCTTATACTTCCACACTGATCTTCATCACTAAAGGAGATCAGAACTGGAACTCAAGCAGGGCAGGAAGCAGGAGCTGATGCAGAGGTCATGGAGGGATATTACTTACTGTTTTTTTTCCCATAGCTTGCTCAACTTGCTTTCTTATAGGACCCAAAACTACCAGCCCAGAGATGGTACCACTCACAAGGGGCCCTCTCATTTGATCACTAATTGAGAAAATGCCCCACAGCTAGATCTCATGGAGGCACTTCCCCAACTGAAGCGCCTTTCTCTGTGATAACTCCAGCCTGTGTCAAGTTGACACAAAACCAGCCAGTACTTTTCCTTAAATAATTCTCCCTTTAGTTAGAAAATATTAACTCTTGTGTAGTCAACCAGTACAGTAGTCTAGTCAACTACAGAAGATATTTGTGGTTATCCTCTGGTTTCTGCACGCGCGCGTGCACACACACACTCACACACACACAGATTCTCCCCCCCTACACAGACACACTCACATGCACACATGCATGCCTGCACTCATTCATAAACATAAAAACAGGAAAAAGTAAAGCCTCATATTCACTTGTACTTGCATAATATCACACAGATAATGAGTTTTTAAAATAATTAACATTTTCTCCAGGTAGTTTTTATTGAATTGAAGTGAAGGTTACGTCAAAGGCTTTCCTTCTGGTATACTCTGTTTCTCTCATCTAAGATCATATATTCCCTTGTCTTTTTGTTAGACTGTATTCCTGGTTGTTAGGACTTTGACATGCTGAGAACAGTCACTCATTCTTAAAGGAAATTAGTATTAATTTCACTTACATGTATAAAATGATCACACTTATATTCTAAAATACCAATTTTTAATAATTTATTAATAAAAATATTAATACCACAGGAACAATAGCTTTAGGATACTGCACATTTTATTCCGTTTATATGAACTTTCCATCCTTACTGGGACCTGGGTCAAAAATAGAATATTAGCCTGCCATTTGTTTACCTCCTAAATGAAACTGTCAAAGACTGGTTTCTAAATTGCTGAGATATAGACGACCAAAGCACTTTACAAATGAACACAGAAAAGTGTGTCAGGACATAATGGAGTCTGGGATGACCTTTTTTTAAAAAAATTTACTTAAATATTATTAGGTTTACTACCTGAGAGATTCAGAGAAACATCTGAAAGACTATGTATAAACTCAAAACCTTTATTGAGTCTCTTTCTCAAATCCATTAAAGATACCATCAAACAGACTCCACTATAACCACAAAATCTGTTCAGTATTGCCTCTGGTGCCATTTGTTTACTTACACAGAAAGCAGAGATCATTATATATGCATGTATGTTTTTCTAAAACATCAACGCTGACCTCCACTACATCTGCAGGATGATAATACTTGCAGGCAGCTCTGTAGGAGCCATGTTACGATGTTCCAAACATTATTAATAATTTTCTGCATTTAATATTTTATACTTTTTCTTTTATTCTTTTATTTAAATTCTTTTCTAAAAAATTTCTATATTTTTTGTTTACATTCCAAAGGCTTTTCCCTTTCCCAGTTTCCCCCTCACCATATGTCCCATAAGTCCTCGTCCCTCCGCCCATTCCCCAATCACCCCCCCCATTTCTCTGTTCTGATACCCTCCTGCTAAACTGGATCCAGTCTTTACAAGACAAGGGTCCTTTCCTTCCTTCTTCTTGGGAATCTTTTGATTTGTTAATTGTGCCTTGAGTATTCAGAGCTTTTGGGCTCATTAATATCCACTTATCAGTGATTGCATTTCATGTGCATTCTTTTGTGATTGGGTTAACTCACTTAGGATGATATTTTCCAGATCCAACCATTTGCCTACAAATTGCATGAATTCATTATTTTTAATTGCTGAGTAGTATTCCATTGTATAAATATACCACATTTTCTGTATCCATTCCTCCTTTGAGGGACATCTGGGCTCCTTCCAACTTCTAGCTATTATAAACAAGGCTGCTATGAACATAGTAGAGCATGAGTCTTTATTGTATGCAGGGGAATCCACTGGGTATATGCCCAGGAGTGGTATGACAGGGTCCTCTGGAAGTGTCATGTCCAATTTTCTGAGGAACTGCCAGACTGATTTCCAGAGTGGTTGTACCATCTTGCAATCCCACCAACAGTGTAGGAGTGCTCCTTTTTCTCCACATCCTCACCAGCACCTGTTGTCCCTTGAGTTTTTAATCTTAGCCATTCTGACTGGTGTGAAGTGGAATCTCAGGGTTGTTTTGATTTGCATTTCCCTGATGACTAATGATGTTGAACATCTCTTAAGGTGCTTCCCAGCCATCCAAATTTCTTCTGGTGAAAATTCTTTGTTTAGCTCTGTACCCCATTTTTGATAGGGTTATTTGGTTTTTTGGGGTCTAACTTCTTGAGTTCTTTGTATATATTGGATATTAGCCCTCTGTCAGATGTGGGGTTGGTGAAGATCTCTTCCCAATTTGTTGGTTGCTGTTTTGTCCTTCTGACAGTGACCTTTGCCTTACAGAAACTTTGTAATTTTATGAGGTCCCATTTCTCAATTCTTGATCTTAGAGCATAAGCTATTGGTGTTCTGTTCAGAAACTTTCCCCCTGTGCCCATGTCCTCCAGGGTCTTCTCCAGTTTCTTTACTATTAGTTTCAGTGTGTCTGGTTTTATGTGGAGGTCCTTGATCCAATTGGAGTTGATCTTGGTAGAACAGTAGTTAAGTTTTAGTGTGATCCAATTGGCTTAAGTGTATTGCTATCTCTTACACATCTAGGATGACACTGTCAAGGAGAAAACATAAAATTTATGCTATTGCATAGCTATGCAAAAATCTCACTCCACTCAAAGTCTCTTTCAATAATAGTCTTTCTTGACATACTTCAATTTTTTTCATTTAAAATTTTGTGATTGTGTGTATGTGCGTACATCTAAGTGTGCAAGAGTGTTCATGTGTGTGTCACAAAAGATAGCATATAGTTGTAGATCAGGGGGCTAGCCTGGAATTGGTTAACTCTGTGCCCATGGGTTCAGGCTTGAAACATTGGTCCTCAGCCTTATGAGGCAAGTTCTGGTATTCAAGGAGCTGACTCTGCAGGTAGATTGGTGTCCTTGTCTGAAGAAGGAATGAGACTCATCCAACTACCCACTGTGTTTCTAGCCTACTGCAGCAGTCCTTACAGCATATTCTCAACCTCTAAAGGGCAAGAGAAGTGAGTGTGCTCCTAAGCAAATTCCAGGATGGAAAGAACTGTGGCTATGCCCAGCGTATTTGCGAGTTCAGCACTATAGACCTCCAAGTAGATGGAGCAGGTGACCTGTGTACACAAAAATCGGAATTCAAAGCTCCAAACTGCAGAACAAATAAATAAAACCTTGGGCTTTCTTACAATACTGTAGTTGTAGTTGAGTAAAAGGTTGGTTTTCATCCCAGTGTATTAAGAAGAAACCATAGCTTTAAAGTGTCCCCTCACCATAATTGAATAAACAAATTTGCCCTAGAAAAGTCTGTGGACCCTCATTCCTTCATAGTTCCTGCTGAAAGATCATTTTCAATAATAATCAACTCTAATGCTGTTTCAAAGCTTGCCATGAGATGTCCCTTGTGTCGTGCACTGCACTTGCACTATAACCTTTTACTCTGGCTGTATGTCAGTACTGTTAGCAATCTGACTTTAGGAACATGCTTACATTGATGTGAACTTTATGAAGAACAGGCTACAAACAGAGAAATTGTCTTACTTCATTCAATATGCATGCAGAACACTTGTAAAACAAAAATTCAGCAACAATCACCATAAGCAGTTCAGGAGAATTTGGAATATAATCAGTTGCAACAGCAGGAATATTGTTCATAAAGGAAGGTTATACATGGGCTAGACTTGAGGCTAGACTTGCTACTTTCCTATGTGAATACATATGGAGGCTCATTTTATACTGGCTAGGTATATGAAATAAAAATAAAGGAATAGTGGTAATATTGTTCCTTGTTTGCTAGCACAAAAGACCAGCCAGGAGCTAACCTCGATGCAATCACAAGAGGATCTCTTTGTTACAAACTTGAATTTGGGCTGACTCACCACTGGCCCCCCAGGACGGTTTGGTGAAGTGGCCCCAAACTCTCATTTGGACAAGGTTTTATAGGGAATGGGAGCAAATGTGCAGATCTCCATTCTGGCAAGCATCTAACTGAACGACTATTTGAAACCAACAGGTGGGAGTTCTGAAGCAAGGCCATAAATAATTACAAATGATCTGAAAGTCCATCTGAAACAACCAGACTAATACTTGGTTAACTCTTGCTAGGAAGTAGCTAGGGAATAATAGCTCTAGCCAAAGACAAGCTGTGGGGACCTTCCTGGTACTTGGGTGCAGCTTGGGTTTAGCTGTGGGTCAAGTTCTCAGGATTTTTTTTTGTTTGTTTTTCTTTTAAGATGGAGGCCTGTCCAAAGATGGAGTAGGTTTGACCTTTCAGTAATACAAGTTGGAGAACATGAGGAATCTTGCCCTAGCCGTTTGGCAAAGCAAAGGAAAATCTAAAAAAAAAATGATATTAAAGCTCAATATGGGAATAAATCAAAGTAGAAAACAAATGATTATATATATATATATATATATATATATATATATTAAAATATATACATATTAAAGCTAGATAGAATGGGTATAGTGTTAGGACTGAGGTTAACATGGAATTGTATTGGTGATCCATTGAATCTGTTCATTGGACATATTTATATAAATTTCTGTAAATGAATTGTATGAATGATCAATATGTAATTTAAAACTCTAATGACTTCACAAGCAACCAAATAGTTATTTTGTGTTATTACTGCAGCTCAATTCACCAAGCACATGAATTCCTCTTCCTCACCCCAAATACAATTAGCATCCATGAAATTATACAATTTTCCATTTTCCTTTGCCCACCTATGATGATCGTGGCTAATGGCCATCTAAATTATTCATCTTGAATGGAGAACAAGTGATTTTTCTTCTAAAAAAATGCTGTGTTCTTTGAAATTGCTTTTCTTCATTCTCCACTTGGTCCATATCATTAGTGAGTTAAGTGTTTCTTAATGAAGAATGCTGCCTCACGGAGCCTTGCTTCATCTGAGAATTAGAGGAATAATTTAAAATTCCTGAAGTCCAGACTGCATCTGAGAGCAAGCTTGTGAGATGCCAGAATTTCTATTTCTATTTCTTCACCTTTGATTGTTTTCAGAAATGCATTTTGAATTTTACAGAAACCATGTGCTCTTAGTGGACATATTTTAAACCTTCAGACCTAGATACAAACATTCTTTGCATTTATTATTCTACATAGTTGCTTTTGTTGAGTAAGACATAAACAAATAAGCACAATATAATTTATAAAACAACCACTTGGTGTATGAAAAAAAGATAGAGAGGTAGACAAAAAACTGCATCTTAATTTCCTGTATAATTTTTTTGCAAATGGAAGTTACTAATCTACTAACTTGAGTCAAAGAAGCAAGTAGGTTACAACATGTAAAATGTGAGTCTGGGTCCTTCTCACAAATAAAGTGTTTTGCACTTTATTTGAATCTAATTCACTTCTCTTCAATGTACTCTCTACTTGTCCAGAGATATTGTTCATCCACGTGTGTGTGTGTGTGTGTGTGTGTGTGTGTGTGTGTATGTTGTTGGAGAGGTGTATGAAGGGAAATAAGTTAGAGTTTAAGGAACAAGAGACATGTTTCTGATAAACTACACAGTGAATGACATCCTTTTACCACACACCATGTCATGGTGAAAATGAATCCTATCCCCTGAGAGTATAGAATGTTGCCTTGGGTGTGATGTGAACCTGTCCTCATGGTAAGTGTGACTATAGGCATGAACATGTCTGACAGCACTTACAGACTACTGGTGATGTACTCCTGAGACTCTGACTCAAATAACATAAAACTACAAGATACTCTCAATTCTATATACTTTACATGAATATTCAGAATTGGCATTGTGTTAATAGTTTTTTTTTTTAATTTAAGGGCTGAAGACTTGGTTTACTTTATAAAATTATTTTAGTGAGCAAATACTTGTTCTTAAGTATCTGTGTGCTTGGCTCCATGACTCTGCAATCAGTGGGTGCAAACACACCAAATTAAAATCTGGAAGTGGCAAAATCCAGTAACATTTACTTTTACTTCACTTGTGTTTGCATGAGCTCATGACTCACACAGCACATCTCTAAGACACAGAAATACTGTCTCCTTTGCTCTCTTCAGGCGCCAGCAGTCAAAATAGAGCCCCAGGAACATGAGGACCAGATGTCTCTTTTCATCTCTGGTTAGGGTTGAAATGTAATCATAAAATTCTAGAGTGTCAAAATTGTAGTTTTCCAAACATTCTAGCTATGCTACTCTGATGTGCTAAAAGAGAACCTCTAGTTTTAGTTATGATCAAAAATCCCTACGTGTCTAGTTAAGTCAGTACTCAATGAGCAAAGCTTTACTGGGATGTACTCAGTTAACATTATGCAAAACTTCAAGAAGTGACTATTTTAGACAAAACTTACCTTATTAAGACATAATTTCAATTATTATTCAAATATGAAGTGAAACTGCAAAAACACATAGGCACAAGTCATTATGAACTGATGCATGTAAAAAAATTAACACAAGCCGGGCGTGGTGGCGCACGCCTGTAATCCCAGCACTTGGGAGGCAGAGGCAGGCAGATTTCTGAGTTCGAGGCTAGCCTGGTCTACAGAGTGAGTTCCAGGACAGCCAGGACTACACAGAGAAACCCTGTCTCGAAAAACAAAAACAAAAACAAAAAAAATTAACACAGCATAGTGGATCAATTTTAAAGGAAAATGGCTTTCTCCACTTTGGTTGCAGGGGTAATGGTTTTAAGCTTTCTAGGCAAAAAATAATATAAAGGCTACATTAGTCGTAGTAACTAGGTTTTTTACTTATATTTTATATTCACATTGATCCTCATTTGTTAACCAGATCAATTATTCAAGAAAATAAATATGAGATTAAAAAATATTCATTTCCATAAATATTAACAAACAGGACCAAAATTCTTTCAGAGGATAGAGGTGTTGAGCTATTCAAGGTATTTTGTGCACATAGATTCAATTTGGTGTTTCTGAGGAATGGTGCTTCAGTAGGCTCCTCAGATCATATTAGTACTCTTGAGGCATACTGAGGTAATGGTGGCAATCAGAGAAGCCAAACGGTGAGAACTGCCAAGCACCCAAACTCCAATAGGACATCAAAGAAGTACTCATCGTCACTCAATAAAAGCAGCTGATGCGGAACTCATGCTTTCTGCATATAGCCTTTGTGTTTAAAAAGCTGGAATACTGTACTTTAGAGTCGTGATATTTTGTGCTCTATAGAAGCTGGGGAAATTGTAATTTGAAACATTTTATGTAGATAACCTTATATTCGAGGGGAACTCAACCTTCCAACAGATTTGATCCAAGAATGTGGAATAATTTTCATTTTTTGTAGGCCTGATTAGCTCAATATTGAATACATTTAAATTTTTATCTATAGCCCACCAAATGAGTACAGGTTTCTCAGCATGCCATGTGTCCTCCGTAAACACCGTCACTACTTCTCAGTCCTTCTCTGTATTCAATCTTCATTCTGTCTTTGTTCACTTTGTTTCAGGCCCTATGTGTAGTGGTATAATTTCCAAATTATTTCTGCTTTCTGATCCAAAAATGGAGATTGATATTCTTTATATCTGTTGCAACAACAGATATTTATTTATAAAATGGCAGTGAAGTCAATTCTCTCAATGGTCACAATTACCCTAGATGTTCATAGCTAAATTTTCATTTCCTTTGTCCATGGGCGCATAATACTTCAGAGCATGCCAGTTTTGGATTGGAATATTAGGATGTTTTGCTGTCACTGGTATGGCAATAAAATGGAAGAATAGAAAGAAAGAAAGAAAGAAAGAAAGAAAGAAAGAAAGAGAAAGAAGGAAGAAAGAAAGGAAAGAAGGAAGGAAAGAAAGAGAATAAGAAAATATTTATAGTACATTAATTCAGGTTCAGGCATTTGCTGACATGGTTGTTACTGCTTTTGGTATTGTTAGGATTCTGTCTAAACTCCACCCCACAGTTACCTGGCAACAGCCAGGTATGCTTCTCCCCATAGTTAACTGGTAACAGTATGTGGTCCCTCAGGGGGAAGGGATGCCTCAACATGAACCTGCTGAGGCACTCCCTTCCCCCCCCCCACACACATCACCTGACACACCCCACAGAACATATTCTTTACCTCTTTATCTTTTCATAAACACATCAGGTATACTAATAATTCATGGGTAATCTTATAAAACAATGTCATAGTACATCCTTGATAACTGATCTATTTGCATGGTACTTGTTGAGAGAAATTGTACTTTATATATGTGCCGGATATTCCATTGAGGAATGCTCTCTATTTAGTATATCATACTATTTTTTCCTCCATTAATTAATTTATTTATTCATTCCCATCGCTGCTCTCTCCTCCTAGTCCTCCCCAGCAGAGTCCCTCCCTCCACACTCTCCCCTTACCTCTGATATAGTAGGGCCCCTGGGTAGTTCCCTTTCTTGGAGCAGCATCTCTGCAGTTGTTGGGGAACCCATGGAGACTGAACTGCACATCTGCTACATATGTGATAGGAGCCTCAGTCTAGCCTCTGTATGCTCTTTGGTTGGTTGCTCAATCTCCGAGAGTCTCCAAGGGTCCAGATTATTTATTATTACTCTGTTGGTCTTCCTATGGAGTTCCTGCCCCCTTTGGGGCCTTAAATCCTTTCCCCAACATCTCCATAGAAGCCCTCAGCCTCCATCCAGTATTTGGCTGTCTCTGCATCTGGGTCAAAAGCTTTGCGGGTGGGTTTGATGTCCTTATCTCACCACTGGGGGATCCTGCATGCCTATAGGATGTGGCTTCCTCAGGTTCCATAGCCTCATTGCTATGCATCTCAGCTAAGGTCACCCACATTGACTCCTAAGTACCTCCCCTATCCCATGTCTCTGCCATGTCCTATAGATGTCCCCTATCCCCCTCATCCCCTGGTGGCTACAGATTTCCATTTATTCTGGGTCTCAGATCTTCTCTCCCGTTTCTCCCCATACCTGATCCTGCCCCCATTCCCCTTCCTTTCCCTTCACCCACCCAGTTCCCTTTCACACTCTGCCTCCTATGACTATTTTATTTCCCCTTCTAATTGAGATTCAAGCATCTTTACTGGTGCCTTCCTTCTTGTTTAGCTTCTTTGGGTCTGTGGAGTGTGTCATGTGTATCCTGTACTTTATGGCTAATATCTACTTGTAAGTGAGTACATACCATGCATTGGTATGGTGGGTCTGGATTACCTCACTCAGGAAGATATTTTCTAGTTCCATCCATTTGCCTGTGAAATTTGTAACGTCCTTGTTTTTAATAGATGAATAGTATTCCGTTGTGTATATGAACCACTTTCTGTACCCATTCTTCTTTTGAAGGACATCTGGGTTGTTTCCAACTTTTGGCTGTTATGAATAAAGCTGTTATGAACATAGTGGATCATGTGTCCTTGTGGTATGGTGGAGCATCTTTTGGATATATGCCTAGGAGTAGTATAGCTGGATCTTCAGGAAGAACTATTTTCAGTTTTCTGAGAAACTGTCAGATTGATTTCCAGAGTGGTTATATAAGTTTGCACTCTCACCAGTGCTGGGGGTGGGGTGGGGTGGGGAGTATTCTACTTTCTCTACATCTTTGCCAGCATGTGCTGACACTTGAATTTTTGCTCTTAGCCACTCTGATGGGTGTAAAAGAGAATCACAGTCATTTCGATTTGCATTTCCCTGATGACTAAGAACAAGGAGCATTTCTTTAAGAGCTTCTCAGTCATTTGAGAATCCTCTGTTGAGAATTCTTTGTTTAGCTTTGTACCTTATGTATGTATGTATGTATGTATGTATGCATGTATGTATGTATGTATTGACTTATTTATTTATATTTACATCCCAATTACTGTCTTCTCTATCGTGGTCTCCCTCTTATAGGGTTTCTCATCCCATTCCCCTTTCTCTTTTCCTCTGAGAGGGTAAGCCCCTCTCTTGGTTATCTACAGAGTTAGAGTCTCTGCAGAGATTATACTTTCATCTCCCACTGAGGACAGACAAGACAACTCTGTTGTGGAAATGGATTCCCCTGAGAGATAACAACAGCTTTAGGGACATCTTCTATTCCAAGTTTAGTCAGCTACAGGGTGGAGCTTCTCAGAGGACATTTATAATAGGCTCCTACCTGTAAGCATAACAGAGTATTATTAATATTGTTAGTGATTGGTACTTGACAATGGGGTGAGTCTCAATTTTTGAGTGTCTGCTCCCCCTATTTTAATTGGGCTATTTCATTTGTTAGAGTCTAACTACTTGAGTTCTTTATATATGTTTGCATATTAGCCCTCTGTTAGGTGTAGGGTTAGTGAAGATCATTTCCCAATCAGTAGGCTGCTGTTTTGTCCTATTGACAGTGTTCTTTGTTTCAGAATTTTTTCAGTTTCATGAAGTCCCATTTATCAGTAGTTGATCCTGGAGCCTGAGCCATTGGAATTCTGTTCAGAAAGTTGTCTCCTATGCCAGAGTGTTCAAGACTACGTTATACTTTCTCTTCTACTAGATTTAGTGTGTCCAGTTTTATGTTGAGGTCTTTGATTCACTTGGACTTGAGTTTTTGTGCAGGGTGATACATATGGATCTATTTGCATTCTTTTACATGTAGACATGTGGTTAGACCAGCACTATTTGTTGAAGATGCTTTTTTTTCCCCTTGTATAAAGATGTCGTTTTTTTCCCCTTTGTCAAAAACGATGTGTCCATAGGCATGTGGTGTATTTAAGTATCTTTGATTCTATCCCATTGATCAAACTGTCTACACCCTGCTCTCTCCAATGGACAAGTCATCAAAACAGAAACTAAAAAGAGAAATAATGTCACTAATAGGTATTTTGAACAAAATGGATCTAATAGATATCTACACAATCTTTCACTGAAAAGCAAAAGAATATGCCTTCTTTTCAGCAACCCATAAAACCTTCTCCAAAATTTACCATATAGTCAGTTCCAAAACTATCCTCAAAAAATACAGAAAGATTGAAATAACCCCTTGCATCTTATGAGATTACTACGGATTAAGGCTGGACTTCAACAAAAACAAACAATGCAAAGCCAATAAACTTGTGGAGACTGAGCAACTCTCTATTCAATACCCATTGGGCTAAAGAAGAATTAAAAAAAAAAGACTTTTTATGATCCAATGAAAACGAAAGCACAACATACTGAGACTTATATGGCACATTGAAAGAAAGCAGTGTTCATAGCACTAAGTGCCTTCATAAAAATTGCAACAATCTCATACTAGCAACCTAACAGCACACCTGAAAGCTCTTAGAACAAAAAGAAGTAATCACAACAAAGAGGAGCAGATGACAGGAAATAATTAAACCCAAGGCTGAAATCACTCAATTAGAAACAAAGATAGCAATGTAAAGAATGAGCATAACTAAGAGCTGGTTCTTTGAAAAAGTCAAGTAGACAGAAAAGCCCTTAGCCAAACTCACTAAAGGCAGGAAGAAGGTACTCAAAACAAAACAAAACAAACAAAAAACAGAAATGAAAAGGGAGACATAATAACAGAAATTGAAGAAATTCAAAGAATCATTACGTCTTACTTCAAAAGTCTGTACTCCACATAATTAGAAAATCTTAATGAAATGGATGATTTTCTAAACAGATACCACACCAAGAATAAATCAAGATCAGATAAACTATCTAAATAGTCCTATAACTTTTAAGGGAATAGAAGCAATCATTATGACCTCCCAAACCCACAATGTCAAAGACCAAATGGTTTAAGCACAGAATTATATCAGACTTTTAAAGAAAAGCTAATACCAATACTCCTCAAACTATTCCACAAAATAGAAACAGAAGGAACACTGCCAAATTCATTCTATGAAGCCTCAGTCACTCTGACACCTAAACCACACAAAGACTTAACAAAGAGAGTTCCAGTCTAATTTCTCTTGTGAACATCAATGCAAAAATACTGAATAAAATCCTCACAAACCCAATACAAGAACACATCAAAAAAAATCATTCACCATGATCAAGTAGGTTTCATCCCAGAGAGGAAGGGATGGCTCAATATATGAAAAGCTATAAACATAATTCACCATAAAATAAACTGAAAGAAAAAATTCACATGATCATCTCACAAGACACTGAAAAAGCCTCTGACAAAATCTAACGCCTCTTCATTTTAAAAGTCTTAGAGAGATTGGGATACAAGGAGCATACCTAAACATAATAAAAGCTGGCTCAAGAGATGGCTCAGTAGTCAAGGGCACTGACTGCTCTTCCAAAGGTCCTGATTTCAATTCTTAGCAACCACAACCATCTGTAATTACAACCATGTGTAATCTAGTGCACACTTCTTCTAGTGTGTCTGCAGACAGTTATAGTAAATCCATAAATACAAAAGCAATATATAGGAAGCCAAAAGCCAATGCCAAATTAAATGGAGAGAAACTCAAAATATTGATATTAAAATTAGGGACCAGACAAAGGTTTCTCCGTCTTTGTGTATCTATTCATTATAGTGCTTGAAGTTCTAGCTTGGGCAATAAGACAACTGAGATCAAGGGGATACAAATTGGAAAGGAAGAAGTAAAAGTATCACTATTAGTGGATGATATAATAGCATACATAAAAAAATCTCAAAAATTCTACCACAAACTCTTATGCCTGATAAAGTCCTTTAGCAAAGTGGCTGGATACAAAATTAACTCAAAGAAATCAGTAGCCTTCCTTTACACAAATAATAAATGGGCTGAGAAAGAAATTAGGGAAACAACACCCTTCACAATAGCCACAAATAATATAAAATATCTAATATAACTCTTACCAAGCAAAAGAAAGATGTATAGGGCAAAAACGTTAAGTCCCTAAAGAAAGAAATTGAGGAGGATATCAGAAAACAGCAGATCTCCTATGCTCATGGATAGGTAGGATTAACATAGTAAAAATGGCCATCTTACCAAAAGCAATCCACAGATTCAGCACAATCCTCTTCAAAATGCCAACACAATTCTTTACAGACCTTGAAAGAACAATTCTGTGTCATATGGAAAAACAAAAAACTCAGGGCATCTAAAACTATCCTGAACAATAGAAGAACTTCTGGAGGAATTGTCACCCTTGATCTCAAGCTGCACTACAGAGAATACTTTTAATAATTTAGAACTTATTGTAAAGTGTGTGTGTGTGTGTGTGTGTGTGTGTGTGCGCGCGCGCATGCGTGTGTGTGTGTGTGTGTGTGTGTGTGTGTGTGTAGCTCCCCATGTAGTCCATTGGCACCAAAGCACCACAGCTGAAGTTAAAAGTACTTGTAAACTGCATGATGTAAGTTCTGAGAACCAAGCTCAGTCATCTAGAAAAGCAGTGTCTGCCCTGTACTGTTGAGCTATCCATCTTAGTTAAGGTTTTTCTGCTGTGAACAGACACCATGACCAAGGCAAGTCTTATAAAGGATAACATTCAATTGTGTCTGGCTTACAGGTTCAGAGGGTCAGACCATTATCATCAAGGTGGATCATGGCAGCATCTAGGTAGGCATGGTGCAGGAGGAGCTGAGAGTTCTGCATCTTCATCTGAAGGCTGCTAGTGGAAGACTGACTTCTAGGAAGCTAGAATAAGGGTCTTAAAGCCCAAGCTCACAGTGACACATCTACTCCAACAAGGCCACACCTATTAGTGTCACTCCTTGGGCTAAGCACATACAAACCATCACACCATCTCTCCATCTCCAGTCTGGCAACATTGTATTTGATCCTTGTACAGATTCTAAAACACATTGGTAGTACTATTCTTCTATCCAATCACTAGTCAGGACTTCTGATGAATCTTTAATCATACTCCTGGTTCATAGAAGCATACTTATCAGTATATGAAATAAGCATCCAATTGATCATGATGTCTCCATTTCTCTTTCCTACATTGCTGGATGAACTCATTGCCTTAGCACAAACACATTGGAGTAATATCAGTCATAGGTGAAGGCATGTGATGAAGCATATTATTGAATACGTACGAAACATAAGAGAAGTAATCAATGCAGAAATCTAAGTACCTATATGCAGATAGAAGTTCTGTAGGCTGAAAATCATAGTCTTATTTAACTTAGAGTCCAGGATGCTTTCTGCAACATCAAAGAAACAAAATACTAGGGCATAAGACTTGGGGTCAGACAGTTATATAAGCTCACCATTCAGTAGGCAAGTGAAGGTTCTCTGGTAGAATGACTTATTTAACATCCAAAGAAAGTGAACTCATAGCTGAAAAAGAATTTAAATATTTAAGTATGTGAGCTGATTTCCTGAGGTTTTATTTGTTTCCAAAATATGGAGAGTTATAGCAAAGATTACATGAGACCTAGTTGTTTTTATTACAGGCATCTTATCAAAACTTTACCTCACCTCTTAGTCTTATAGATATTTTTTATCCCAGCTTAATAGATGAAAAACTAATCATTAAGATATTTTCTACTTTAAATAGAAAAAAGGAACATTTGATCTAGCCTTTATTGCTTTCAAAGTTCTTCATTCTGTAAAGTAGCATTTATTATGTTAAAATTTTATTCCAAAACAAAACAGTAAAACCATACTATAGCTTTGAACTGATTTTAATTGAAAAGGTTAAACTCAATAAAAACCATAATTCTAACTTTATATGACTGAAAAAATAATGCATTATTTAAATAGTTGAAGTAGATTGCTTGACAATTATTCAAGTTACATGGAGGGAAAATGATACCATTTCACATTGTGAACAGTTGTTGGTATAACATGTACTCTTCCCCCTTAATAATTACATGTTCCTTCTTGTCTCTTCTGAAGAAATCCAAATAATTAAAGTACATTAGCTGCCTTGTGGGAAGGACATTTGGTTTTAATTAACATTAGACAATAAGGCAGGCAATTTTGTTTCTATTACTTTTCATTATTTGCTGTACACAAGACTCACACAGTCTCCACACAGAAAGGGCACTGGAAAGGCAAAGAAAGCCTCTGAAGCTGACTTACCCTACAGCTCCCTGAAATATGTATAAACATTTTTTATGAAAAATTGCTGTCCTTTTTGAACAATTCTGACAATTGTGTGGCACTCTAAGGCGAAAAAGATTGTAAAGTAGGAATGTTTTATAGTCATCATTCCAAAACTAGGATGGATAACCTTTTCAGTGTGTATCTGGCAGGATTAGAAATCGAAAAGTCAACGGTGTATATTCATGTGAACTTAGACAATAGAGGACTAAGAATAGTACCTTTGATTGACTTAATTCATTTTGGTGAAATGAAAATTCATGTTTTAATTTACTAGAGTAATCACATTCATTTGTTATAGGGTGGAATTTCATTTAGAGTGCCTGTGTAGTAAAATTGGATAACCTCTTTCAATATCGATAACAGTTTGTTTTTCTACCTAACAAACCACTCTAATTTTCACTAGCTAAAAACAGCAAGCATTTCATTAGCTGATGGTATAGTGATATGACAGTAGGCTGGCTCCAGCTAAAAGATGCCCCTGTCCTCTCTTCATCTCATCAAGGCAGTCAGAAACTACTCACATGGTAAACTTGAGGTCCTCTGTCTCTTCTTTTCTCTCTCTCTTTCTCTCTGTCTCTCTGTCTCTCTGACTCTCTGTCTCTCTCTCTGTCTCTCTCTCTGTCTCTCTCTCTGTCTCTCTCTCTCTCTCTCACACACACACACACACACACACACACACACACATACATATGCATGCCACCACCACCACCACCCAAAAACAAAGAGAATTTAAAAGAAGGATGACGCAGAGGAGAAAGGAGGAAAAAAGTAGGAGAAGGAATGAACAGGAGAATAAATAATAATAATAATAATAATAATAATAATAATAATTTTAAAAAGAACAAAAGAACATCACTTGGGCACATAAAATGTAGACTCATGTTTGTGTACTCATGTTTGTGTACTTTGCATATCCTAAAGTCTACAATTCAACGAAGTCATCAAAACAGCAATGTTCAAAAAGAAAGTCAATGAAAACACAACCAGTTGGAATTCAAGTTCAGTCCATGTTGTGAATATAAGGAGTGAAAGATCATGCTTAGGTTATTCAATTCACTTCACTGTGTCAGAAAACAAGGAATTCTTATTATATTTTCTTTCCTATTACTTGTTAATTGTACTCATTTGATACTATTAGTGATGATAAAGTAAAAATATGAAAAACTACTTATTTTTATTACAAAATGTCCTTTACAGATTATTTTATTAACATATTAATTAACAACATGATAAATTTGGTTCATAAATATTTCTCATGCTAGTGAAGTATACTTCATGCAGTAGAGATTTCTGCAGAGCAAACACTACCAGAACAGCACAAGGTTTAGTTCTTCTTACTTTCTAGCCTTCAAACAACACAGTTAGCTCTTTTACAACCTTTGATTTAAAGGAGAAAGCATCATGCTCAGGATGATAACACAATTAGCAACAACTCTTCACTTATTTTACACAGAAAATGTCATGTAGATAACCAACTACTTGATTTATTATTAGAGAAAATATAAATGTCTATTTTCTTGTGGATTCTGATACCAACAACTTGGAAACAGAACGATTTTAAAAACATGAATATTTCCTTTCATATAAAACAATTACTGAGTAACTTAGCTTATTATTTCAATATAATTGAAAATAAATTTGACATTACATGTATTGTTTTGATAGAAGCTACAAACTTGGATATTATTAAGTTCAATTGTCTTTGATTTTGCAAATGCTATAATTAATGTTTCAACTTATAAATGTTAAGGTTTCCTGAAACCGTATTTACTCAAATAACAATCCAATTATTTTTATGTAATATGCATACAAATTTTTTCATAAATTAAATATATAGAACCATAAAATAGTTACCAAATAGAAGCACAGTTTAAACAAAAATGTAAAATTATGATTTTTTTCCTAAATTATTTTAAAACAGACACAAACACACATACTTGCACACACACTGAAGCATACACATACATTGCATAATGGTAGGTAAAAAGCTATGAGTTTGTCTAATTCATGTAGACATAATTTGTTTGGTTGAAGGCTTTCTTTCTACAAGTTCTTTTAAATATGAGGCAAAATTTTATGTTATAATATAACATGAATGAACAAATGTCAAATACAATGATATTAGCTCTTCTTGGTGAATTCTACATTTTTCATTCACCAGAGGAAGTGGCCACAAGTCACATCTTTCATGTGTGGAGAGTGTCAAGTAGTAGAGGGTATAACAGGAAATTTTAATTTATATGAAGTCAGATGAATAATTTTACTTGTGTCTTTAAAACTTAGAATTTTGGGCCTTGGAGAGTTTAAATATCCTATTGCCTAAATCCATAAGACAAAGACCTTAAGGGGTTTATCTGAACTGGTGGTCTCAGAGGATATAGCCCACGATTTTACAGAGAATTGATTGTATCCTTTGAAACTAATGCAAAGCATAACAGAGAGGAATGACCTATGATAGGGCAGTACTACTTGCCCTGTAGCCTATGAGAGTGAAGAAAGAGTTATGTAGTGATATGCAAATGAAAGAGAGACGCAGAGACAATGAGAGATGGAGACCAAGGGGTCTAGAGAGAAAGGACAACCATTTACAGGATAGATCTTTCAAAAGCATAGCCTTAGCTATTTTCTCTGACCAGGACCAAGCTTTAGTAATGCACTCAGTATGAAAAACAATGAAATTAAAAATAACTGATTAAAAAATAAAAATAAAAAAAGAGAAAAAACATGAATGGATATTAGTATACTCATGATCTAGTTGCTCCATTGCTGGATAGCAAACTTGAGATGTATGAATCAATGTAAAAATATATAACATCTTCAAATAGCATTATAAAAAGCATTTGGAGTTATAGAAAGGATGCACTACAGAGAGAAAAGTTGTGGACATCAATCTGCAGGCTATACTTAAGGGTTGTGACAATATGAATATAGAGCCATTAGTGACCAAAGTAAAAGTAGGTTTGTTAACCAATCTCAAAATATCTAAATATATCTAATATTTAAAGAAATATAGGATTTTTCTAATTGCAAAAAGTTGACTACTATATTATCAGTATTCTGTTATATAAACATGCCATTTCCTCGCAAAATACAGAATGTATTTGAAATTCACATATGGATCATTGAATTCACATATATAAAATGTAGCTATGATTCCCAAGTTAATGTAAACTGTGATAGTGTGATACAGTGACTAAGTATGTGGTAGTGACCAACAATTATCTGATTGGATCGAAGGCCCACTCGATGTAATGGAACCTATTCCAATATTGCTCATATGGCCATGAAATTGAGACTGCATGGGCCAGGGAACTAAAGGACAACTAGTCACCCAGGCTACAGCCATATCAAAGACCCCCAGTGCCTCAAATTTTTGGAAATTATTAAATTGTTGCCAAGTTGAAATTTAGACTTGGGATTGCCTAAAGACATTTTCCCCTGCCATGATCAATGATAGTTGCCAGAATAAATTACATCTTAGTCTCTTTGAGGTATAAATTGAGGGGTTGTATTGATACCTTTCTTAGGATATTTTTTAGAATTGCAGCAATAGGTGAAAATTTTCTTTTCTACTAATATCTTTTTGCTATTTTATCAGGTGACAATATTCAAAATTAAAATAAAATAAAAAGGCACTTTCTTAAATCTTTGAAGTATAATAGAAACAGAGGATGATTTGAAGAATTCAGTCCTGATACTCTGTATATTACATAAATTCATACTCAGAAGAATAACTAGCATTCATGGGATGAATAAAGTATACAATGGCAGTGTAGAAGGAGGAATATAAGGTAGCTGTGTGTCTTATTGACCCGTGGCATAGTCTTTAGTGCTTTATGTTTTATGATATGAAAGCTGACACATTGTGAACCATGTTGACAGTCTCCAAATCATCATTAGAGTGTTCAATTATTACCTTACATATAGAGATATCATTTCCAACACTAAAACAGTTTCTGGAAATTTCTTCAAATTATAATTATGACAAAATAAGTAATGAATATGTGGGAAGATGGCAATTTAATGGACCAGTGAGTATGGAACTCACAATATACTTTTGATATCATTCCCATGAAATTACTTGTAAAAAATATAAAGCTATGTCCTTATACATCTGTTAGAAAAATGAAAAGCTTCAGCCAAGCATGTTCTATAAAACTGACCCATTTGAATAAATCATTTTACTCTTTGATCTCCTGTTATCTTCAAATGTTTGACCTTCTTCCATGCTAGTGAGAATAAATTAATTCTTTGTGCTTTTGTAGGTCTGTATAACAACATGTACATGTTCTATTGCTACTGTGGCATAGTCATTTCTCAATATTCTTTTGCTTCTTGGATATGAGAACCTATTCCAATATCCTTTATTTTTCAAGTATTAACTTCATTCATGACACGAATCATGACTAATCAATTGAATATGGCTTAAAGTGACTCCATGAAGGATGGCTGGATCATTGTAGAAAATCAGTTTATTTTTGTTGAATTTACTATAAGCTCTGATATTTCTTTCACAAAAAATCCTAGTACAAAATAGTAGTGTTTGAATCAATAATATGACTGTATTTCTTTTAAAATGAAAATAGTGTCAAAATGCTCACTGCATATACTTAATTTTTCTTTTTTTCTTTTCTATATTCATTATTTACAATCCAAACTCTTTCCCCTTTCCCAGTTCCCTCCTCACCATATGTCCCATAAGTCTTCTTCCCTCTGCCCATTCTCCAATCACCCCCCCCCCATTTCTTTGTTCTGGTACTCCCCTACAATACTGGATCAAGTCTTTTCAGGACCAGGGCCCTCTCCTTCCTTCTTCTTCCTTCCAAATCTATCAACATTTGAAGATAACAGGAGATCAAAGAGTAAAATGATTTATTCAAATGGGTCAGTTTTATAGACTATGCTTGGCTGAAGCTATTCATTTTTCTAACAGACATATAAGGACATAGATTTATATTTTTTACAAGTAATTTCATGGGAATCATATGATTTGCTAATTTTGTCTTGAGTAGAGCTTCTGGGTTAATTAATATCCACTTATCAGTGATTGCATTTCAAGTGTATTCTTTTGTGATTGGGTTACCTCACTTAGGATGATATTTTCAAGGTCCAACCATTTGCCTACAAATTTCAAATGAAAATAGTGTCAAAATGCTCACTAAATATATATATTTATTTTTTCTTAACTTTTGGGTCCTCTTGTCTATAAAGGATGCTTATTTTCATATAACGTTTATTAGTTATTTTATCTTGCTAGAGCCAAATTCTTGATGAAAAGCAACTTAAAGGAAAGGTTTATTTTGGCTCATGTTTTCAGAGTGCCTGTACTCTATCATGGTTGGGAAGGCATGACACAGGGCTTAGGACCATGCTGGAATGAAGCAGAGGCCACATACATTCTGCATAGCTTGACTGACTAAAAATAGAGAGAAGAGACTAGATCAACATACCTTATTTTCAAAATCCTAACTCTAGTCACCTCCTTCTATATACCATAATGCATGCAAAGATAAAGCCTCATAGATTTCAAAATAGGACAAAACTGCAAACTATAGACAAAGTATGCAAAAATGAATGTGGGAGAGCCTTTCAGATTCATGCCATAACATTCTGCATGAACCCAGTGAGGTACAAACTCATCCGATTTTCCAAAATATGTTCATCCCAATATCAGCATTTCCTATAGTTTTAATATTTCCCAAACTGGGAACCCAATGTGCTTACAGAGACTAAAGATTTTGGTAAAATCAAAATGCAGATTACATGTTTCCATGGTACAAAATAAATATTTATATCCCAGCATGGATGGACAGGAAAGCAAAAGGAAATATTGGGACCAAATTAAAACTAGTATAACGAAAGACAAACACTGAACATGTTCCCTTTCTGACATTTGAAACATGTGGTGACATCTGAATTCTAGCACACTGAGTTAACTCTGGTCATATGCACTTCTCAGTTGGAGCACATGAGATCTCTCTCTTGAGCTGACATAAGTACCTGTATTCTTCATTGATGGGAATTGTATATTCTACTGAAACAGCAGCTGCACTTTTTAACATCTGTGCATACCCTTCTTTAAGGTGTTTCTTGGGGAATTTAACTCTGCTAAAAATGGCCTGGCCTGAGCTTCCATGACTCTATAATTCTTTCATTCTGCATGTCTGTAAAATTGCCCCAACATGAATCATTTTAGTTTCCATTGACAGCTAGAGAAGGTGTTAGGTACCCTTCTAACATCGCTGCACTTGTCTCTTGAGTGTTTGGTGGCTAAACTTGGAACATTAGTGGAAGGTGTTAAAATTGGTTTGTGTGCTCAGACATTGGAGGCTTCAAGAGGGTGAGTCTTGTCTTCAAAGCATCTTTTTTATTGTCCAAATGTGAAGTACCCAGTGTCTCTTTAATGCCACTTTTTATACTTATGGCTTTTTTTTTGTGCTTGCTTTTACTGTGACATTAATCACGCCCGTGCTCTCTGGCTCACCTAAGCACACTATTTCAACTCTCTCTACCTTACTCTTTGTTCTCAAATCACACCATAAACTTTCCTGCAAGGAAAGAAAAATAATTATGACAGAATCTGAATGTTATGTTGTCTCAAAAGTTTTTTTAAAGAAATAAGTCTATAACTTTTATGTTGAACTTTGCGATAGTTTTTGAGGGCAAGGGCAAAACATAGCTATATTTTTTGCCAGAATGTAAAAAAATGAATTCCAGTTCATTTTCTGAAGGAGCTTGTCATTTGTGAAATTTTTTTGACACACTTTCCACGGACTACATTTCCACTGGCATTCAGTGCTTCTCATCTTCCACTCAAATGGGCCACTAGATTCTTTTTGCACATCCTAATATTTCTCCAACCCATATCTTTTAGTTATTCCACATTCCTTCCACAAAGAATATCCAATATCATATAAATTATATGACAGAGTTTAGGGGCAGCCACAAATCGAACCATGATGCAAACTGTTTTCTGGTCATCACCACCGATTTCCTAGTAGAAACAGGTGAAGGGAACTAACATTCTCTTTGCCATGTTTTGGCAAGTGAATTCATGACTATGGGCTCATGGGACAGTGCTCTGACACTTGGCAGATAGGAAAAAAAAAGACAGCACTAAAGAACTGGTATGTGTACACCTTCCAAAGGTCTGCTTAAAATGACTTACTTCTATCAACCAGGGCCCACCTCCTAAAGGTTCTACAAAACAGTGTGACCAGCTGGAGACTGACATTTCAATAGGAGTGAGCCTTTTAGGAACACAGTGGACTGGAGAGATGGCTCAGCGGTTAAGAGCACTGACTGCTCTTCCAGAAGTCCTGAGTTCAAATCCCAGCAACCACATGGTGGCTTACAACCATCTGTAATGAGATCTGTTGCCCTCTTCTGGTGTGTCTGAAGACAGCTACAGTGTACTTATATATAATAAGTAATTGACTCTAAGGGGGCGGGGAGAAACCTTTATAAAAAAAGAAAGAAAGAAAGAAATCAGATTCTAACTGTAACTATCTGGTTGATATTACTTCTTATTACCACCACCAATTTGGTTGTCTCAGCTTTTCTGGCAGCCAGAAGTGGCCCATCATACTTCATCCCCAAATGTGAAGTCATCTGTGATTGTTGGGGTTCATTCAATAAATTTTATAAGGGAAGGAAACTTTTTTTAAAATTTGATGCTGCTTTAATTCAACAATATTTATATATAAAGCTACAAGTTTACACCATGTCCCACCATAACAGCCATGCTTCTTCTAAGTCATATTAATTAATCAGTTTAATCTTGAATAAATAAATTAATTAAAAACAGAGCAAATGGAGGGTAGTAAAGGGAAATCTTAATTAAATCTATTCTCCTAACCCGCCCCCCCAAAATATGTAGGAAAAGAATTGTTTTAATTTTCTAAAAAAAACAGAGTTGACAAGACGGCACAGTAGATAGAGATACTTATTGCTAACCTTGATGATGTGAGTTCAGGAAGGGGAGAACCAGCTCATGCAAGGTTTCCTCTCAATTCCACACGGGTACCTTACTTGTACCCCATAATCAATGAGGCTGCAGGGCTATTAACTGTCACTCAAAACAGAGAAGCTGCTCTGTCTACATAACACCATTAGGTTAGCCCAAAAATCAAAACTTCTCTGTCCATCTAACACCAGGACGGCAGCTGCTAAGAAAATACGTTATTGGATTGATACAGTAGCTGAGTGGCTGGGTACTTGCATAGCACAGGAGGCCCAGGGTACAATATGAGAAAGCACATTTGTAATTATGTTTTATTGATTAAGCAAAGATGGTGTGATTAATAAAATGTTCTCAGTTATGTTTTATGACACTTGACAAGTAAATTTACTTTCATACGTTTGGGAACATTAATAATAATAATAATAATAATAATAATAATAATGTTACACAAACAGCACACGGTGCATGTTTAAATTAATAAATGATCCAGCAATTGTAATTAATTTTTAAAGATAATAAATATTGATGATTTTAATAGAAAATAAAATATTACTGGTATTATAAAATTAAACATGTAAAATATTACAAACAGTAGAGAAATCATTCCAGTGGCAACTAGGGACTGACGCTATTACAGTCTATTTATAAATCTTCAGAGTTTAACAATGAAAGAAGGTAAAATACATGATCTGAACCATGGATCATGAGAAATCCTAAGACATTCAAGAGAGGCGCTATGCTGTCTTTTATAAGATCCCAGGTCAAAACCTGACCACCCTTCCTTTCACGCCAATTCCACTCTTAGGAGTAAGCAAAACTCTACCAGCCTAATAAGTACAGCATAGACCTTAAAACACATTTTCTTATATGAAAATCAATCTTTATTCTCAAAGTAACCCATTTCAAAGATAGTAGAAAACCATTATCACTATCACTGGATCATATCACCGCTAATTTACATGATTCTGAATGAATTTTCTATTTTAAAATGTTTGAAGGGCATAGTCTTGAAATATCAGACTAGACCAGAAACACACATACACGCACACATTCACACATATATGTGTGAGAAAGAGGGACATAAATATAACTTGTTCAGTATGCTTAATGTTACTTGCATGTATGCCTTCAGGGTTGACCATTTAGTGTCTTCCAGGGAACACTATTTTGCTCTCAGATTTTCTTAGTTACCTGTAGTTCTTTGTATAGAGTTGAGGCCTGTTAGGCTTTCTTCTATCTACTGTGTCTTTTAATATTATCCTTGCTCAGTTCTTGTTTAGGCAGTCATGTAGATGTAGTTTAGGGATATTCATTCTAACATTCTTTTTCTTAAGATTTATTTATTTATTATATGTAAGTACACTGTAGCTGTCTACAGACACCCCAGAAGAGGGAGTCAGATCCCTTTATGGATGGTTGTGAGCCACCATGTGGTTGCTGGGATTTGAACTCAGGACCTTTGGAAGAGCAGTCAGTGCTGTTAACATTCTTAAAAGACAATTTCACAACAAACACCCCATCCCTCTGGCAAATATAACCTTTCTATCTCCTCTTTCACAATGATCCCTGGCCTTGGGTGTGAGAGTTACATTGATAGAGGCATTTTATCTCTTGTGGTTCTCTCTTTGAAAATGGTTCTACCTTGTGCCAAGTTGATATAATAATATCCAACAAAAATTCTCAGTTATTTTTATATATTAATCACAAGTGTCATGTCATTCCTCCAATATCCAACATCTGTCACTTTGTGTAAACTCTTCAAAATTTTTGTATTGTGCTATTGTGATAGTATCTAGCACAAGGCAGTGTGTAATGATGAATGTATAGTCTTAATACTGTAATTTACCATCATGTGCTAACTGTCTGCTCAAATACTTGTTCATGTTTTCAAAACTCCAACTCTTTTAACATTTAATTTTTATCTTTTTATTTTTTCCAATCTACAACATTGTATTTTCTACAGGTTATTGTCCTTTTTTGTTTTTTTTTTTTTTGGACCCAACTTTTGCCAGAAGTCTCAATATTTGTGTACCCAAGTATTTACTTATTGGTTTGGACATACATGTATAGCCAGTAACAAGGAAATCACATCAATTTATTTTATATTTTATCTTGGTAATAATCTTGAAAGAAAATTTAGTGAGAAAATCATTTACTCTATCAGTGTCAGACAAGAAAACATGGAAGTGACAAATGATCTGACCTCTGACCTCTGCTTTGCTTAAAAGCCATGAAGAACTGATGCAACTGTCTCCCTTCTGTCTATGCCTTGTTCCTCTTTCACTGACCTGACAACATTACCTGGAATAGCCCACTCGAAAATGTAGTCCGAAGATCAACTCTTGTCATCGGAAAGCACCACCTGCATTCCCTCGTTAATTACTCAAGCTCTATCATTTACATCCTCACCACAGGTTCTTCAACCGCTTGGTTCTACATTTCTGCCATCTAAATCGAAATGAAGACTGTTGGAATTTCAGTACTTAGACGACAGGGTAGATACACATCCCAGTGCCTCTGGCTCTTTAAATGAATGGTTAATTGTTTCCTATAATCAAGGTTTGAAATAGCACCAACTAAGGAGATTTGTTTCCTTTTCGCAACGTGCTTTTATTTGGAATTAATAGAAATAAGCATTTTGCTGAATTGTGATATAACATCGTTGAAACATTTTGATTTTACTATTATATAGTTTAACCAAAGTAGAGTTAAAATTAGATGTCCGTGCAGACGTCCATGGTCTGTGCTGCTACTGGCTACTAGGGGAAAGGAAGATTCTTTTGTAGTGTTATAAAGGACTGCACACTCATAATTGAGACCAAGAAACAGAAAACTTCGGGGACAACCTCCCTGACTTCACCTACAGAAAAGAAACAGTGCAGACATGAAGTTATTAAAGAGAGCCCTTAAAATTTGTGATAAAAATACTAAAGTATAGCTCTTTCATAGTTGATAGCTTCTGGTGATGTGGGATAGAACTCACATATTTTGAAGGCACTGGCTATTGGGAGTTTGATCATGCTCCAATGGGTATATGGGCAAAACAAATTGGACTTTGTGTATTTTGGGGGATGGAAGAACGCAGGAAAGTAGACTTAGGAGGAACAGGAAGTGAGTGTGATCAGGATGCATTGTATAAAATTCCTGAATAAATAATAAAAATATTATTTGGGAGTCAAAAAGGAGCCAGATGGGATGGAGAACACCAGAAAAACAAGGCCCTGTGGCTTAATTTAGCAAGTTGCATGAGCAGTCACAGAGACTGACCTTTCATCATATTACATATCATATTACATATTATATATAGTATGTAAGTAATATGTATATTATGTTATATATTATAGCTATTAGCTTAGAATTTTTGGGACTCCTAATGATGTGAAAAATGGGTCTTTGATTCATTTGCCTGCTCTTAGGACTCTTTTTCTGCTATTGGTTTGCCATGTTCAACTGTGATAGGATAGTTTTTACCTTCACCTTATTAGACTTTATTTTGTCAAGCTTGGTTATTATCCCTTAGATGTCTCTTCTTATCTAACAAAAGAGAAAAAGGGAGTGACTCTGAAGGGGAGTGGAAGGAGAAAGGAGCTAGGAGAGGTAGAAACAGTGTAACTATTATCAAGATACATTTTATGAGTAGTCTATCTTCAATAAGAGAAAAAAATTAGATGCCTACATGTACAAGAGTATAATAATGGTATTAAAATACTTTGCTTATAGTACCATGCATATTGGTTAAAAGCAAAAATATTTCACATTAATATCTATTTTTCTATTTTAAGTTTCTACTCTTAAAAAAGAAACCTGACATTTGTCATGATAAAAGCATATGGAAAAGCAACCTTCTGACTCCGTTTTCAAATATACTAACGCATCACTCATATTTTAAATTCCACTTAGCATATCATCCAGTTGCTGGCTCTAATTCAACTTGGTGTTATATATTCTTACAATGAACCAACAAATGGGAGATGCTCTTCTGCAATTATCAATAAAGGTTCCTCAGCTTCCTGAATGGAAGACTCCAAGCCGCATAAAGTGCTACTTGTTCTTACCATGTTTAGCAACAAGAAGTGAAGAGCTGCTTAATTACATTCATTTGTGTCTGCTTTTAGTAGATACAAACCTAAAGAAAAGGTTTTTATGATTTTATTTTTGTGGTCTTAGTCATAAGAACATTAAAATCGTGTTTATTGTTCCTTAAAAAAACCTCAATTATGCACTCAAGTTGAAAAAGAAAAGGAAAAGCTGGGAAGAAAAGACCAATCAACATTTAGCCTCTTATCATATGTATATATATTTCATATTTCAAATAAATGCATGGTTATATATATTTGTATACATATTGATGAATTGAACTTCTCAGAGAAGTTGTCAATGGTGCCAACCATGTGGTTTCTGACTGGCTACATTTGGAAATCAGTAGTCACACTGAGAATTTATAAAGAAAGACAACTTCAGCCTGTGGTAGAGTGATTCTTATGTGCTCAGTTGGTTTAAGAGTACTCAAGCATTCAACTAACTTGCTGGGTTCAGGGGCCTTACTGTTGCCATTGTGAACCCCTTGAGAATGTCAAGAGCATTTGAAAAGAGATACTGCAAGAAAGTCAAATTACACATGGATTCAAAAGAAAAGGTAAAGCAAATAGAATGCTTATGTGCCCAATTGAGAACAATATCCTATTTGGCAGAAATGGAAGATCAATTTTGAGGGTGGTTAAGCTATTTTTTTTTTGATAAAGGAAATGATCTGTTGTGGGTTGTAGCACCACAAAACTTGTACTTGCCTTGAGAGAGATTTCACAAAGATAAGAGACAGTGGAAATGAAGGCAGATTTCCCATTTGAAATCCCAAGTTAACACATGGCCATGAATATATTTGCCAACTAGTTCTCCTGTGCTTAGTTAGAGTTAAAAAAGCTTAATAGGTACAATGATGCAGGACATTATTTCTGATAAGAATTTAATCACACAATGAGGAGCCCTTGTGTCTCATCTGTTTGCAATCATGTAATATAAGGACACATTTAAAATATCTTCCTGTCAAAATTCACCAATTTTGTCTATTTTTGTATTTGCTATTTAAGTTCATAGAATAATACAGGAAGTTTTAATTTCATATATGATAATATATATGTGACATGCATGCATTGTGGGAATAAGCCATATGTTATATACTAATGTAAATAAAATCTATTAGCATATAGTTGTCAATGTTCTTTGTCCTGTAACCACTAGCAAAATATTATTGATCTTTCTTATCTTTCTTTCTTGAATATTACTTCATCTCTATTTATTTCTTTGATTCTTCATTTTGGAATATTTATCAAACTTCTCAAGGCAAAAAAAGATAGTTTTTAGTTAACATTTTTTGTTTTTTTTCTATATTCTTTTTTTACATTCTGAATGCTTTCCCCTTTCCCAGTTCCCCCCTCACCATATGTCCCATAAGTCCTCTTCCCTCCAACTCTTAACTAGAAAATATTATTCCTTTTCTAGATACTAAATAAATAGCTATATTTTGCAAAAAAATATTGAAAAGTCTTTATTCATCGCTTCTTGGCCTTTTGGCTAAGATCAAGTGAGAAGTCTTTATTCAAAGCCTTAGGAAATGGAAATTTTGGAGAAATTTTAATGGATAGTGACTAATAGATTTGAATACAAATAATGGGCCATCTTAATATCAAAACATGAAGTTCACTTACTCTTCTAAATACCCATCCAAATTATCAGAAAATTATCATACAACATTTTAAAATAATTTTGAAAGGAAACAAAAGTTTCTTATTTTAGAATATCCATTTGTTGTGCCAGATCACAGCTCAAAGCTTTCAAATTTTGCAGTATCTGAATTTCATTCAAATTGAAGATGGCTAACTTAAAGATCTCATAATTAATATGATTAACCCATACAATTTTGAATAGAAGTAATTTTAAATAATCCTGTCAAACTCATAGATGGAATTTTATTCTTAAGTCTATTTTTGATCAAATAGTCAATGACATTTTTAGCACTTTTAAAATAATGCTGCAGTTCTGCCCCACTGTTCATTTTATTACCTCTATTTAAAAAAATTATTAAAGTGGGTCAGCTGAGAAATTGTCCCCATTTGCTGTGAAATTTTTCTATGCTTTGGAAGAAAAATTCTGGAACCCACTATTTTCAGATCATTTGAAGGATGCTCACCATAACAAAAGGATGCTTCTCTAGAGGTGGAAAAATGCAGACCCAGGTACTTGCTCCATCATTGGGAAACCTTAGAGCAGTCCTAGCCCCAACCTCTGTGAATATCATCCATCTTCTTTGTAAATACACCTAGAACCTTCCCCCCAACCCCCAGAGAAAATGAGAGCCAGGCATTCAGTGACTTGTCACCTGTATGGGAAGCGTGGGCATTTCTTTTCACTGACTGAATCTGTTAAGTGTGTGTCCTTAAGGTGGACTGTGCATTTCCTTTCCACTTTATCTTGGTGACCTATGGATATGGCATTCTAGAAAACAATTTCAATAACAAAACATCTTACATCGACTAAACTGACATTTTAGGTCTGATTTCTTTTCCCTGGGGTACCATGGTAAAACCTAGGACCTATGATCCCCATGATCAGGAGGTTTTGATGAAGCTAATAGTATCAGACAAGGAACCTCTCCAGTGCAGTCAGTCTTAAAAATCAATCAGAAAGCAGTTGGCTATGCTTCTAACTGCCATGCCACTATTGTACCAGTCTGAACAACTTACACAGTCAGTTGCTATTGTAGTATGTAATATCCAGTGTGAGGTAAGACCATTAATGCCGTTTCCTAGTATGAACTATCCTACTAAAGGAAAGTTCAGACATTCTCTGACTTGAATAAAACAAAAAGATTCAGAATATTTTTCAATGAATCCACCATTGTATCACCTCCACTAAAATCAGAAACTACCAATGCAGAGGAATCATAATGTGCTGATTACTACATCGAGATATTAACTTGTTTCATCATCATAATATTGCCAACTACTTGAAATAATTTCATTTTCTAAGTGTGGATAAAATGATTTTAGAATATTTAAAATGTGATACTATCAGAATTTAAACTCAATATTGTCTTGCATGGAACTATTGTACTTACTATTAAAATGGAATTCTTTTATCATATATGAAGGAAGTGAATTTCCTTTATAAAAAGCTGCCATATTTTGAAGAACTGATAAATTTTATTTTGTACATTTCTTGAAAACTTATAAAATACTATATGTAAAGTTCAACTTTTCATAGTTAAAGAAAAAAGACATATTGTAGTGTTTAAAAATATTATATAGCCAATCTATGTAAACATAATCCAGTTATTGATAACTTATTAAAGATAGTAAATATGTAGTAGGTATAGTGCCAAAGAAAATTACCCTACATTAATGTTTTATTTCTAAATAATAGATCCTGCCATAGCAGTTTCTCGAAGCTGTACTATACGAACAGTAGTATGTTTCCATTTTCAAGATAACCAAGTGTTTAAATGCTATTATTATTTTAAAGTTTACTTATTTTAATTCATTTTTACAACTGAATGACACAGTTTAAATGTAAGGACTCCTTTAAGGAGCCACTCATTACACTTTGTAATGATACGTAGAGAGAATATCTTGGGCAATGGAAGTATTATCTGTCAATAAAATACAGTTGGCTTATTAGTCTAGACAGAAAATAGGGAGGTGGGAGTTCCTATACACAGGATTTCTAAGATAGAGTCAGGCATGGGTGAGATTTACACACAACTCTGAGGGAGATGGTTGTATAAACCTGAGGAGTTTATAAAACCAGGTGGCATGACGTAGACCAGAATAAACAGGATTGAGCTACGAGCTAATGTGAAAGAGAAAAAGCTTACAGCCTGGATAATTATTTTACAAATAATTTAGTCTCAGAGTCTTCATTTTGGGAACTAGTGCACAGATAGAAAGACCTACAATTACAATGGTATTAGTTTGAGTGACTCTTCATGATGCCTTTATTAAAATGAGAATTTAAAGGACATTGGGTTATTGTCACGTAATATGGTAGTTAAAAAGATAAAGCTATTGTTCCATTTCCAACCAGACATTCTTTTTTTTTTTTTTTTTTTTTTTTTTTTTTTTTTTACCAGCTGGTTCTAATTTATTTCCCATGCCCGCTCTCCTTTTTTTTCTTTATTTTATATATTCTTTGGTTACATTCCAAAGGCTTTTCCCTTTCCCAGTTCCCCCCTCACCATATGTCCCATAAGTCCTCTTCCCTCCACCCATTCCCCAATCACCCCCCCTTTCTCTGTTCTGATACTCTCCTACAAATCTGGACCCGGTCTTTTCAGGACCAGGGTCCTTTCCTTCCTTCTTCTTGGGAATCTTTTGATTTGCTAATTGTGCCTTGAATATTCAGAGATTTTGGGCTCATTAATATCCACTTATCAGTGATTGCATTTCATGTGTATTCTTTTGTGATTGGGTTAACTCACTTAGGATGCTATTTTCCAGATCCAACCATTTGCCTACAAATTGCATGAGTTCACTATTTTTAATTGCTGAGTAGTATTCCATTGTATAAATATACCACATTTTCTGTATCCATTCCTCCTTTGAGGGGCATCTGGGCTCCTTCCAACTTCTGGCTATTATAAATAAGGTTGCTATGAACATACAGGAGCATGTGTCTTTGTTGTATGCAGGGGATTCCGTTGGGTATATGCCCAGGAGTGGTATGACAGGGTCCTCTGGAAGTGTCATGAAAAATTTTCTGAGGAACCGCCAGACTTATTTCCAGAGCGGTTGTACCATCTTGCAATCCCACCAACAGTGTAGAAGTATTCCTTTTTCTCCACATCCTCGCCAACACGTGTTGTCCCTTGAGTTTTTAATCTTAGCCATTCTGACTGGTGTGAGGTGGAATCTCAGGGTTGTTTTGATTTGCATTTCCCTGATGACTAATGATGTTGAACATCTCTAAAGGTGCTTCTCAGCCATCCAAATTTCTTCTGGTGAAAATTCTTTGTTTAGCTCTGTTCCCCATTTTTTGATAGGGTTATTTGGTTCTTTGCGGTCTAACTTCTTGAGCTCTTTGTATATATTTGATATTAGCCCTCTGTCAGATGTGGGTTTGGTAAGATCTTTTCCCAATTTGTTGGTTGCTGTTTTGTCCTTCTGACAGTGTCCTTTGCCTTACAGAAACTTTGTGATTTTATGAGGTCCCATTTCTCAATTCTTGATCTTAGAGCATAAGCTATTGGTGTTCTGTTCAGGAACTTTCCCGCTGTGCCCATGTCCTCCAGGGTCTTCCCCAGTTACTTTTCTATTAGTTTCAGTGTGTCTGGTTTTATGTGGAGGTCCTTGATACACTTGGAGTTGATCTTAGTACAAGAAGATATGAGTGGGTCAATTCGAATTCTTCTGCATGTTGACCTCCAGTTGAACCAGCACCATTTGTTGAAAAGGCTATCTTTTTTCCACTGGATGGTTGTGGCTCCTTTATCAAGGATCAAGTGACCATCAGTCTTTGGGTTCATTTCTGGGCCTTCAATTCTATTCCATTGATCTACTTGCCTGTCACTGTACCAATACCATGCAGTTTTTAGCAAAATTGCTCTGTAGTACTGTTTGAGGTCAGGGATATTGATTCCCCCAGAAGTCCTTTTATTGTTGAGAATAGTTTTAGCTATCCTGGGTTTTTTGTTACACCAGAAGAATTTGAGAATTGCTCTTTCTAGATCTATGAAGAATTGATTTGGGATTTTGATGGGGATTGCATTGAATCTGTAGATTGCTTTTGGCAAGAAGGTCATTTTTACTATATTGATCCTGCCAATCCAAGAGCATAGAATGTTTTTCCATCTCCTGAGGTCTTCTTCGATTTCTTTCTTCAAGGACTTGAAGTTCCTGTTATACAGTTCTTTCACTTGTTTGGTTAAAGTCACGCCAAGATACTTTATATTGTTTGTGGCTATTGTGAAGGGTGTTATTTCCCTAATTTCTTTCTCAGCCTGCTTGTCCTTTGAGTACAAGAAGGCTACTGATTTGCTTGAGTTGATTTTATAACCAGTCACTTTGCTGAAGTTGTTTATCAGCTGTAGGAGTTCTCTGGTGAAGTTTTTTGGGTCACTTACGTATAATATCATATCATCTGCAAAAAGTGAAAGTTTGACTTCTTCCTTTCCAATTTGTATCCCTTTGACTTCTTTATTTTGTCTAATTGCTCTCACTAGAACTTCAAGTACTATATTGAAAAGATATGGAGAGAGAGGGCAGCCTTGTCTAGTCCCTGATTTTAGTGGGATTGCTTCAAGTTTCTCTCCATTTATTTTGATGTTGGCTACTGGTCTGCTGTGCATTGTTTTTACTATATTTAGGTATGGGCTTTGAATTCCTGTTCTTACTAGGACTTTTAGCATGAAAGGATGATGAATGTTTTCAAATACCTTTTCAGCATCTAATGAGATGATCATGTGGTTTTGTTCTTTTAGTTTGTTTATGTAGTGGATTACATTGATGGATTTTCGTATATTGAACCATCCCTGCATCCCTGGGATGAAGCCTACTTGATCGTGGTGAATGATCGTTTTGATGTGCTCTTGGATTTGGTTGGCAAGAATTTTATTTAGTATTTTTGCACCAATATTCATAAGGGAAATTGGCCTGTAGTTCTCTTTCTTTGTAGGATCTTTGTGTTCTTTTGGTTTCAGTGTTATTGTGGCTTCATAGAACGAGCTGGGCAGTGTTCCTTCTGTTTCTATTTTGTGGAATAATTTGAAGATTATTGGTGTTAGGTCTTCTTTGAAGGACTGATAGAATTCTACACTCAAACCATCTGGTCCCATACTTTTTTTGGTTGGGAGAGTTTCTATAACCCCTTCTATTTCGCTAGGGGTTATGGGACTATTTATCTGATCTAATTGATCCTGGTTTAATTTTGGTATTTGGTATTTGTCTAGGAAATTGTCCATTTCCTCCAGATTCTCCAGTTGTGTGGAGTATAGGCTTTTGTAGTAGGATCTGATGATTTTTTGAATTTCCTCAGTTTCTGTTGTTATATCCCCCTTTTCATTTCTAGTTTTGTTAATTTGGATACTGTCTCTGTGCCCTTTGGTTAGTCTAGCTAAGGGTTTATCTATCTTGTTGATTTTCTCGAAGAACCAGTTCTTGATTTTGTTGTTTCTTTGCATGATTCTCTTTGTTTCTACTTGATTGATTTCAGCCCTTAGTTTGATGATTTCCTGTCCTGGGTGAATTAGCTTCTTTTTGTTCCAGGGCCTACAGGTGTGCTGTTAAGTTGCTAGTGCATGCTCTCTCCAGTTTCTTTTTGGAGGCACTCAGGGCTATGAGTTTTCCTCTTAGCACTGCTTTCATTGTGTCCCATAGATTTGGGTAGGTCGTACCTTCATTTTCATTGAAGTCTAAAAAGTCTTTGATTTCTTTTTTTATTTCTTCCTTGACCAAGGGGTCATTGAGTAGAGTATTGTTCAGTTTCCATGTGTATGTGTGCTTTCTGTTGTTCTTCTTGCTATTGAAGACCACTCTTACTCCATAGTGATCTGATAGGAGGCAAGGGATGACCTCGATCTTCTTGTATTTGTTGAGGTCTCTCTTGTGACCAATTATATGATCAATTTTGGAGAAGGTACTGTGCGGTGCTGAGAAAAAGGTATATTCTTTTGCTTTAGGATGAAATGTTATATATCTATATATCTATATCTATATCTATATCTATATCTATATCTATCTATCTATCTATCTATCTATCTATCTATCTATCTATCTATCTATCTATATATATATATATCTGTTAAATCCAATTGGTCCAAAGCTTCAATTAGTTTCACTGTGTTCCTGTTTAGTTTCTGTTTTCCTGATCAGTCCATTGAGGAGAGTGGAGTGTTGAAGTCACCCACAATTATTGTGTTAGGTGCAATATGTGCTTTAAGCTTTAGTAAAGTTTCTTTTACGAATGAAGATTCCCTTACATTTGGAGCATAGATGTTCAGTATTGAGAGTACTTCTTGGTGGATTTTCCCTTTGACAAGCAAGAAGTGACCTTCCGTGTCTCTTTTCATGACTTTAGGTTGAAAGTTAATTTTTATCTGATATTAGAATGGCTACTCTGGCTTGTTTCCTGAGACCATTTGCCTGTAAAATTGTCTTCCAGCCTTTTACTCTAAGGTAGTGTTTGTCTTTGACACTGAGATGTGTTTCCTGTATGCAGTAAAATGTAGGGTCCTGTTTCCATATCCAGTCTGTTAGTCTGTGTCTTTTTATTGGGGAATTGAGTCCATCGATGTTAAGAGATATTAAGGAATAGTAATTATTACTTCCTGACATTTTGGGCATTATTTTTATATTTGAGTGGTTCTCTTCTTTTGGGTTTGATGAGAGGGGGTTTCTATCTTGTTTCTTCTGGGATGTAGTTCCCCCCCTTGTGTTGGTATTTTTCCCCTATTATCCTTTGAGGGGTGGGTTTGTAGATAGATATCGTGCAAATTTGGTTTTGTCATGGAATACCTTGGTTTCCCCATCTATGGCAATTGAGAGTTTTGCTGGGTATAGTTGTTTTGGCTGAAGTTTATGTTCTCTTAGAGTCTGCATGATATCTGCCCAGGATCTTCTAGATTTCATGGTCTCAGGTGAGAAATCTGGTGTAATTCTGATAGGTCTTCCTTTATATGTTACTTGTCCTTTTTCTCTTACTGCCTTTAATATTCTTTCTTTGTTTAGTACATTTGGGGTTTTGATTATTATGTGACAGGAAGTATTTCTGTTCTACTCCAGTCTCTTTGGGGTTCTGTAGGCTTCTTGTATATTCATGGGCATCTCTCTCTTTAGGTTGGGGAAGTTTTCTTCCATAATTTTGTAGAAGATATTTGCTGGCCCTTTTAGTTGCTGATCTTCAATCTTATCTATACCTATAATCCTTAGGTTTGGTCTTCTCATTGTGTCCTGGATTTCCTGAATGTTTTGGGCTACCAGCTTTTTGCATTTTACATTTTCTTTAATTGTTGAATCCATGGTTCTTATGGTATCTTCAGCATCTGAGATTCTGTCTTCTATCTCTTGTATTCTATTGTTGATAGTTGCATCTATGACTCCTGATTTCTTCCCAAGGTTTTCTATCTCCAGCATTGTCTCCCTTTGCGATTTCTTAGTTGTTTCTACTTCTGTTTTTAGATTCTGGATGGTTTTGCTCAGATCTTTCAATTGCTTGTTTGTTTTCCTGTAATTCTTTAAGGGATTTTTGTGTTTCCTCTTTTATGACTTCTACTTGTTGACCCATGTTCTCTTGTATTTCTTTAAGTGATTTTTGTGTTTCCCCCTTATTGGCATTCATTTTTTGATCCAAATTCTCCTGAATTTCTTTAAGTGATTTTTGTGTTTGCCTTGTAAGGGCTTCTAGCTTTTGATATATTTTCTCCTGTATTACTTTAAGAGATTTATCTAAGTGTTCCTCTATCAGCATCCTGAGCAGTGATTTTAGATCTGAGTCTGGTTTTTCTGGTGTGTTGGGGTATTCAAGATTTATTGCTGTCGGGGAACTGGGTTCTGATGCTGCCATATTGCCTTGATTTCTGTTAGTAACTATCTTACGTTTGCCTTTTGCCATTTAGTTATCTCTGGTGTTAGTTGGTCCTGTAGTTACTAGTTGGTGCTTGAACCTCCTGTGTGCTCGTAAGGCTTTTTCCCCAGGACTGGGACACTTGAACCACTGCCCTGCAGGGCTCCTGCTCACAGATTGCTGACAGGTGGCCTGAGTCCCCCAAGGTCTTAAACTCGGGATATCTCAGGTACTTGGTTCTGCCTGCTGGGCAGCTGCTCTGCATGCTCCTGCTCAGGGATTGCTGTCTGGTGTCCTGAGTCCCCAGAGGTCTTAAACTCGGGATATCTTGGGTACCTGGTTCCGCCTGCTGGTTCAAAGCAGCTGGAAAGATGGCGGAGGCTGCAGGGAGTGCGGGGTCCGCCTTCAGGGTACAGAGCCCATGCTTGGCTGCCCCCCCCCCAAAAAACCGCAGCTCTGTGTGCAGCTCCTGCTCAAGGCCTGAGACCCCAAAGGTCTTAAACTCAGGATATCTTGGGTACCTGGTTCGGCAGGCTGGTTCGAAACAGCTGGGAAGATGGCGGAGGCTGAATCTGCAGGCTGGATGGAAACAGCTGGGAAGATGGCAGAGGCTCTGGTTCCACAGGCTGGATCGGAACAGCTGGTTCCGCAGGCTGGATCATCGGAACACCTGGGAAGCTGGCGGAGGCTGTTTCCACTGCCTGCTGGATGGAAACAGCTGGGAAGATGGCAGAGGCTGCAGGGAGTGCGGGGGGGGGGGGCGCTGGGCGCAAAGCCCAGGTTTGGCTGGTGTCCCCCAAACCGCTGCTCTGTGCACAGCTCTCGCTCAAGTTCTGAGTCCCTGAAGGTCTTAAACTCCGAACATCTTGGGTACCTGGTTCCACAGGCTGGATCAGAACACCTGGGAAGCTGGCAGAGGCTGATTCCACTGCCGGTTGGATGGAAAACCCAGACATTCTTTTTTAAGATAGCTCCTGTACTTCTCCTCTCTTCCTGCCTGTGAGTCAATCCTGAGAATGAATGTGGTTTCCCATGCTAACTGGAAAGAAGCAAGATGGGCATATATATCACACAGGTATCAGTTAGCTGAGCTTGCTTAGTTCATCTGGAAAGTGTTAATTTGTTTCATGTAAATTTCAAGATTGTATTACAAGGAGTTATATTAGAAAAGAAGCATCCATTTTTCATCAAAATACATGCCAAGTATTTTACTTTCCCATGAATTCTCTTATTTTTCACAAACATCAAGAAATGTTATAACTTAGTTCCTTAGATTAAAAAAAATGCCTATCAGGGAAATTGAACCATTCCCTGATAGAGCATTTCACCCAAATTTGAGACTTAATATTTGGCAGGGAAATGTATTGTAAATCACAACAGAGGATTCACATATCACAAATTTTGGTCAGCAATAAAAAACAAAACAAAAAAAAACAAAAACAGCTCAATTTCCTAACAGATGATAAATAAGAAGCCATAGTTGACAGAGAAGAGTTCCATGTTTCTAGTAAAGCTTAGCCACTTTCAGAGCTGAGTAGAATACCTAACTGAAAGGCTGCCCCTTCTATAAAAATGATGAATCACTATTAAGTGGTTTCATGATACCGACAGACTATTTATCAAATTAGTTTATAGTAATCACATTAAATCTTATTTAATTTCCTAGCAAAGCTTTTAAACAGAATCTTTTTCTTAGAAGAGTGACTATTATTTTTAAACAAAGCAATAGAGCCTGCTTATAATAGAAACTAACTTAGAAAAAAGCAATTATTCTTGTATTCCTGTGCACTGGTTCATATAAATGCTCTGGTCTCCCAACCTATCCCTGTTGAATCTGACTTTGAAGGGTATTCTTGCTGTATAAAATTCCTAAACTTTAATCTTGTGGAATTATATATATATATATATGTGTATATATATAAGTATATATATATATATATATGTATATATATATGTATATATATGCATATATATATATATGACATCTAAGTGGACAGCATATAAATAGGTTTCTTAATTCTTTACTGATATCTAAAAGGAATTTAACATACAATGGACTGAATAGGTGTCTATATTTTCAGGAATATATATATATATATGTATATATGCATACGTACATATATATTGTGTGAATGCACATATTCATGTGTATATATAAATTTATACACACATATAAGTATATATACACACACATACTTATCTGTGTATATAATAACAATGAAAGACAAAGACGCCATAAATTTGATAGAGAACAAGGGGAAGTACATGATAGGGGTGAGATGAAGGAAAGGGAAGGGAACAATAATAAAATTTATTAGAATTTTTGAAAGTAAAATAAATATATAAAACTAGAAACACTATGACTCCACCTTCAATCATATGGTCAGCTACCATATCTAGAGTGAGGTGTTTCTTCACATACATACACACACACACACACACACACACACACGTGTGTGTGTGTGTGTGTGTGTGTGTGTGTGTGTAGAGAGAGAGAAAGAGAATGATACATAGTTAGACATAGATATAGATATAGGTATATATGTATACCTATGTAAATATGTATATATATATATATATATATATATATATATCATTTGGGAAAATCAAAGGAACCATGTTGATGATTTTTCATTTGTAGAATTTATTATAATATACTCAAGAATTTATAATAAACATAGTTTTAATTGTATCAAATCATAATCTGAAATCCAAGCATCTCCCCACTCACACCCGTTTTACTTAAAACCTTGTCTCTCTGATTTCTCATCTTTAATTATCTTTGACTTACATCAGAATTCATACATTATAATTGGCTACTGTCCACTGTGAATCTAACGCCTTTGATTCCCTCCATACAAGACAAAGCTTCCCATAGCCTAATTAAAATCATTTTTTCTTTGCCTTATTTCAAATCACTGTGAAAGAAAACCTCAATTCTCATTAATTACTTTTTTTTTCTGTTTCATGAAGAATTCTGCCCAAAGGAACACAGCTAATAACCATAGTTGTTTTCAATTAAAATTTATGGTAACTAACGTAAGCTCTCTAATACGCAGACTATTTTGTTCATTCCCACATCATAAATGCCTGGGGACTATTTAGAAAATAGAAAAACACAATAAATATTTGTTGAATAAATGCGTATGTGCAAGATTATTTATGAGCACAGTTCAGAAAGGCTGATTATATTTTCATTGACCCATTCCCTTCCTGTCTCTCAAATTATCCTTTTCAAACCACTGGTGATAGCACATCCTAACTCAGCTAAGGAGTTTCCTTATCCTTTCTTGAAGAAAAATAGAACATCTCTAGAAGACCCAGCTCACATTGCAAAACAAACTTGTGTGCATGCAAGTTTATAAATTGAGCATTTCTTCTTGAAAAATGCCTAAATTCTTGACTTACCTCCTATAATCCACTGTTTGCCTAACAAGTTTCATGATTTCTCTGGATAACCTATTTAACCTATTTTTTTCTTTTTTATTTTTTTCACCTTACATCCTGCTCCCTGTCTCCTCCTGATCACCCCTCCCACAGTCCCTCCCTCATAGCCATCCCTCCTCTCTTCTAGCTTGTGGGGGTCCCCCTGGGTTTCCTCCCACCCTGGGACTACTAGTTTCTGCAAGGCAAGACACATCCTGTCCCACTGAGGCCAGACTAAGCAGGCCAGCTAGATGACTACATCCCATGGGCAGGAAACAACTTTTGGGACAGCTCCCGCTCCAGTTGCTTGGGACACACATGAAGACCAAGCTGTAGGGCTGCTGCTAAACACGTGTGTGGAGGTCCAGCCTGTGCACACACTCCATGGTGGATGGTTCAGTCTCTGGAATCTCAAGGGTCCAGAGCAGTTGACTCTCTTGCTCTTCCTGTGAAGTTCCTATCCCCTTCAGTCCTCAGTCTTTCACCCAACTCTTCCATAAAAGTCTACAAACTTCACCCACTGTTTCGCTTGTGGGTGTCTGCATCCTCCTGTGTCAGCTGCTGGGCGGAGCCTCTCAGAGGACAGCCATGCTAGGCTCCTATCTGCAAGCAAAACAGAATAACATTAGTAGTGCCAGGGACTGGTTCTCGCCCATGAGATGGGTCTCTAGCTGGACCTGTTATTACTTGGATATTCCCTCTATCTCTGCTCTATCCCCGTGTCAAAAGTTTTATGGGTGGGGTAGTGTCCCTACCACTTCACTGGGGTTCCTGCTTGGCTACAGGAGGTGGTCTCTTCATGTTCCATATTCCCTATGCTGTGAGTCACAGCTAAGGTCACCCCCATTGATTCTTGGGCACCCCTCTGTCTCATCCTGGAGATGCCCCCTCACATACATCCCCATCTATCAATTACAGATTTCCATTCTTTCTAATGGTCATCTGGCTCTCTTCCCTGTCCCTCCGAACACCTGGCACTGTGACCCCATGCATGCTCTGCCCCATCTCTCTCCCACCCAGCTATCTGCCTCTATGACTTTTATTACCTGTTCTAAGTGAGATTCAAGCATTTACAATGGTGGCTTCCTTCTTCTTTACCTTCTTTGGGTGGAACATAGCATGGGTATCCTGTATTTTATAGTTAATATCCACTTTTAGGTGAGTGCATACCATGTATGTCCTTTTAGGACTGGGTTGCTTTAGTCAGGATGACACTCTCAAGTTCCAGAAATCAATGTTGTAGTATCTTAAAAACATGGGAATAGTACTACCTCAAGACCCAACTATACCACTCCTGGGCATATACCTGTACTGGCTGGTTTAAATCAACTTGACACAAGCTGTAGTTATCACAGAGAAAGGAGCTTCAAGTGAGAAAATTCCTCCATGAGATCCAACTGTAAGGCATTTTCTCAGGTGGTTATCAAGGGGGGAGAGCCCATTGTGGGTGGTGCTGTCCCTCGGCTGGTTGTCTTGGGTTCTATAAGAAAGAAAACTGAGCAAGGAAGAGGAAACAAGCCAGTAAATAACATCCCTCCATGGCCTCTGTATCAGCTCCTGCTTCCTGACCTGCTTGAGTTCCAGTCCTGACTTCCTGTGGTGATGAACAGCAGTGTGGAAGTGTAAGCTGAATAAACTCTTTCCTCCCCAACTTGCTTCTTGGTCATTATGTTTGTGCAGGAATAGAAACCCTGACTTAGACAATACCCAAACGTTGTTCTACCATCCCAAAAAGATACTTATTAAACTATGTTCATAGACACTTCATTTGTAATAGCTAGAACCTGGAAACAGCCTAGATGACCCTTGACTGAAAAATTGATAAAGAAAATAGTGTGATCTACGCAATGAAATACTGGAGCTATTTGTTGAAAACTCAGCTATTAAAAACAAAGACACCATGAATTTTTCAGGCAAATGGATGGAACTTGAGAATGTCATCCTGAGTGAGGAATTCAGCAATAATGTATTCAGCAAATTTAGAATTAATTTTTTTACTTGAGAAATATCAATTGTGGGACTAGGGAACTGGCATGGTAAGTAAAAGCACTTATTGTTGCCACAGAAGCACAAAGACTTTCTCTTCTCTCTCTCTCTCTCTCTCTCTCTCTCTCTCTCTCTCTCTCTCTCTCTCTCCCTCCCTCCCTCCCTGTCTTCCTCCTCCTCTTCCTTCTTCTTCACACACCACACACACACACACACACACACACACACACACCATACACACACATACATACACACACACACAAACTTGACATGGTTACATTTACCTATGACTGCTTGGCTGGGTATGAAGAAAGGAGAATCATTGTTGCCATTTTATTTTGGTGGCCAGCCTATTTCCAGTTTCAAGAGATAAAGGCATGGTATAACATAGAAGGAAACTTTTGTTGATGAAAAAAATTACAGGGTTTGGAAAATGCCTCAGGAAGTAAGTGTGCTTGCTAAACAAGCATGAGGAACATAGTTTAAATTCTCAGTACCTATTTAAAGAGCTGGAATTCCTATGAGCCACGTCTAACACAGCACAATAACCCTAAACATGAAGTAGTGGCACTCATAACTTGGTGGTAACCAACAACTTCCTATTGGACTTCCTATTGTTGAGAGGGTCCTCAACAAGAGCAAGATCTGAAACAATGTTGAAAAGGCATGGCTGGGAATGCCAGAGATCCTGACAGGGATACATACTGGAGCAGGACATGGGAAGTCTGGGTTCTGACTGAAGTAACTGGAAAAGCCACTGTAGGAGCCCGTGTGTAGGAACATGTAAGGTACATCCCTGAAGAAGCTTAGTTTAGCTGACATGAATGAAAGGGTACCATGGAGACTGGGGAACTTGTTCTGGGACTGTTGCTAGATCTGGAGGGTAGTAGAAAAGGTGGTGATGTCCAAGGGACTTTCTGGGCTAGCCCTTGGAGAAGGGTGTGTGTGTGTGTGTGTGTGTGTGTGTGTACATGTCTCTGTGTGTGTTTATTTATTTAAATCTCTTCATTCTAACCTTTAATAGCTGGATATATTTACAACAGGCAATTTTGGTATGCCAGTCAATACGTTTTGAAAATTATTTCCTAAGTATTTTAGGCGTGGCCTTAGAAGGTTTCTGAGGTTTCCATAGAATAGAACATTATAAGGTTAGTCTTTCAGAAGGGTAGAAGATAAATAATTCCAGGACCACTAACCCTAGGTCTGAGCATATGCAAGGAGGGCAAGGCACTTGGAGAAGGCAGCTATCTGAAGACTGTAGCATGGGGCAACGAGTGGTTAGGAGGAAACAGAAATGAGTTGAAGAAGAAGGGAGCTCATGAACATCAAGGGAAGGAAACTGCACTTTGTAAGGAATAACTTTAATCTGGGTTTGGCTTAGAACTTAACGCTGACACTTATTGTTATTGCAATGATGCATGTAAACATCCCTTTGTTACTTGTTTATAAAACTGACCCAATTCCAAAAAATATAAATTAATAGGTCACTTAAAAATGTCACTGAAGTGTTTCTGTGCACTCCACATACACACACCTATGTGTCAAAGTGTACTGCACATGTGCACATGCATGCACCAGCGTGTACAACACACACATGCACACACACACACATGCACATACACACACACATGCACATACATACACACAAAACCAAACTTCATGCCCAAATAAATGAGAAATTTTGAGACATTCACTCTGATAAATAATATGTTTCAGCATGTTCAGATTTGCAAAAGCAGTATTCATTAATTTAAAAAAAGCTTCAAGCAGAACTACCACAGCTAAAAACTGAATTTGTCTTTAAAATGAAATTATTTCCAAGTATAGCTTTTCTCTGTGATCCATTTCAATTCTGGAAGAGTTTAAGGTATTTTAGACTTCAAAGTTAATATAATTCTGGACATTAATTGACCATCAGTCTGCTTGGTCATGAGGAAAACTAACACATTATAATTTATTAATAACAATCACAGCAAGACAGAGAAGACTAAAGAGAATATTAAATGATTCTGAGAACACTTGTTATAATTATATTCAAAGAAAATTAAATTTCTAGGAGCTAAATTGTTTAGAGCTTTGAGTAGTTTTGTTTTCTTTCACTGTCTCTGATATCATGGTGGTAAAGAAGTAGTTATTCTTAACTTTTGTTGTACATAAATTTGAAAGCAAAAACAATTCATCTCTTGCTTGTATTCATATCCAACAGATTCTTCAACTTCTCACATGCATTAAACAGTTGATTATGTATGGTTTCTAAGCTTAAAAGTAAGAAAAAAATCATATTAGCTACATAAATGTCCTAAGAGTTTTAATTCATTGTTTTTGAGAAATTCGTGATTTTTGTATTTTACTTTAGTTAAATTGTTTCCTATATATCCCCATATCTACAAAAACCAAACAAACAAACAATGTGTCTTTGATGGTGGGAGGGAGTTACACTTATCTGTGGGCCTAAGGCTGTATATTTAGAATTGGCAATGTTAGGTTTTCTTCAGGGTGTCCTATCCCCCATCCCTGGGTAGTTGATGAGGTTTAAGGCACAAGGTATAAATTCCTTCCTATTTGTTTGGCTTTGAATCCTATTAGATAGCTATTGGTTACCTCCAATTAGTAGGTTCACTACTGGGAATAGGTACCATTCCAAGCTGATTGCTGTTGTGGTCTGCAGACTTCCATTTGGATAGGAATTTTTCCAAGTCCTGTGTCTAAACTGTGTGTTGTCATTGATAACAAGGATTAGCCATCAAGATCAGCAAAGAAACCGAAGGCAAGGGGAGTAACCTGTATTGTCAGGGGAGCGCCTTGAACTTTCATAGATATCCAATGAATCAGAAATGTTTAAGATAACTATAATGAGAATGTAGATTAATATGTACACATAGGATTATTGAGAATGGTTGGCAAGCTTTATCTATTTATATTTATACACTTGTGCCTATGGAGAATTATACAAGAGTCCTAGAATAAATTCACTATGCTCAATCCCTATGGCCATCAAGTAAGATATACAAATATGTACAATGGAAAATATTCAAGAACACAAAGAATCCCTCTAGCATGTATTTGAATTTAAGTTTGATAAGTGTAGAAAGTGTTATATTTTTTAGTTATTTTTCCTAGAAAGGTAATATTGAAATTAAATCAACCCTTGAGAAGTACCTTCATGGTTAGCATTAGAAATTTCCCCCATAGGCTCCTGTATTTAAATACTTGGTTCTCAGTGGCATTTCAGGGCAAGTTTTGAGAGGTCAGAGCTTCATCCAACTTCTAGATTAGTCTTTGTACTTCAGTTTGTGTTTAGAGATATAATCTCAGCAGCTCCCTGTTCCTGGGTGCCTGCTAAGACTTCTCACAACCATCCAGACTATCAGTCTAGATCTATAAACCCAAATAAGCTCTTCCTTAGATAAGTTGCCTCAGATAGGCTGTTTATCATAGGGATAGGAAAATAACTTACATACTTGACAATGGAGTCATGGAAGATGCTAGTCAAGTTGGAATTACATACAGTAGCAGGACAGCCAATAACCCTACAATATGTTGTCAGGTTTCTAGGCTCCTGAAATGTAGGACAATATATTTCTGTTTCTTTAAGTAACCCAGATTTTAGTATCTGTGTGGGTCTCATAGAAAACCAAATGTAATAGTTAGGGTACAATTGTAATGAATGCAAGAAAATGTTGAATTGAATTTAGAATTAGACATAAAGTAGAGATTGGCATAATTTTGAAAAGCATGAGAGAAAACTCTGGATTGTTCTAAATAGTCTACTACATTTAATTAAGAATATAAAACATGATTTTGACTGTATATCAGACAGAAATTAAGAATTAGAAAAGGAGGCCATCAATTTGAGAAAAAAGAGGGGATTATGGAAGGGCGTGGAAGAAGGAAGAGGAATGGACAAATTATATGTTTATTAGAATATCAAAGGGAAAAGAAAAATGTGAGGGAATATTGAATGGTGTATTAGTGGAATGGTGGTCTTTGTTACACATGGATAGACAATGTGTAAGAAATGAACATGGATTAAAAAGAATGGTGGATGTTCACCCTGGTTTTTCCTTGCTAGATATAGTAATATATAAAAGATTAGCTGAACTGAAGGCACAGTCTGTCTTAGTCACAATTACTATTCCTGCACAAAACATCATGACCAAGAGGCAAGTTGGGATGGAAAGACTTTATTTAGCTTACACTTCCACACAGCTGTTCATTACCAAAGGAAGTCAGGACTGGAACTCACACAGGGTAGGAATCTGGAGGCAGGAGCTAATGCAGAGGTCATGAAAGGGTGTTGCTCGCTGGAGTGCTTCCCCTGGCTTGCTGAACTTGCTTTCTTATAGAACCCAGGACTACCAGCTCAGAAATGGCACCATCCACAATGGGCCCTTCCACCCTTGATCACTAGGGAAAATGCCTTACAGCTAGAACTCATGGAGACATTTTCTCAAGGGAGCCTCTGAGATAACTCCAGCTCGTATCAAGGTGACATACAAAACCAGCCAGTACAGTCCATAATCAAAAACAAAATTACTAACTCTAGATAATCCTATGTGCACTGAAACATTCATAGTCTTCAACGATACTCTGTAGACTATATTAGGCATGTGACTTAGGAACCAATCAGTCACTCTGCCAAAGACAGAGGTACTGGTGTAATTATTTACAAAAGAATTTTGCAGGAGCTTCTTTCTTGCTGGCTTGGTTTCTAGACAATGCAAGGGAAGTTGACGATGACTTTGAGAATAAAAAATCAGTAGGTAATGCTGTTAATGTGGACTGAAGGAAACAGAGTTAAGGAAGAAGCAAAAGAGAGTAGCCCTAAGGATATGTTACCAGTGCTGAGACTTGGCTGGCAGGACCTCCTGTCCGAGGCTGCATGGGGCTCCTGTCCAAGGCTGAAGTGACGGTGAATTTTTTTTAAGAGCCTGGAGAAAATTGAGCCCTTCACAAATAATGTTACGGCTGTTTCTAGTTTGCTTCAAGCCAGTGTTCCTATTCTTCACTCCTCATTTCTCTCTTTTGGAATATAAATGTCTGTCTTATGCTGATAAGTTTTTTTTTCTTTTTCTTTTTAAACATCAACAGATGGAGAGGAATTTTGCCCCGGGATGAACATATGTTAAACCTCAACCATACCTGATTTAGATTACATGGATTTAAGATTGGGAATTGTAGTTGGAATGAGTTAAGATTTTTGAAAATATTGAAATGAGATAGGTTTAATTTGCATGTGAGAAGAATGTGAACTTTGTGGGCTTGGTACTATTAACTGGGCACTCATCCCAAGTTTGAAATCCTAACCCTAAGTATCTCAAATATGATCTATTAAAAGTAAACCAATTCAAATGATGGAATTAGGAGAGATGTTTAGATGTAGGAATACGATCTCAGCCCTAAATAAGGGATTTCTTTATGGTCCTTGTCAAGATTTCTTTGGACAGCACATGTTGCTTATGTTAGATATTTGGTCTCGATCAGTGGCATCTAAAGTTTCTAGGCTCTCTCATCTGGATAGTTAAGCAGAATTGGGAGGAAGAGCCAATTCCCTCCCCCCTGCATGCTTCTCTTTTTGTGACAACAAATCACTATCTTCAACCTTGTTTCACATACAAGTGGCATGATGCATGGCAGTTGTCATGCAGTTGTTGTGGCAAGAGCAACAGGAATGGGTGGGAAATAAGACAAATAATAGACGATATAATGTCCTGTCTAGAGAATGCACACGTGTCCATTTATTTCTATATCATGGTGATTTGGGTATTGATTTTTTAGTTTTTCAAGAAAAAAATTAATCAGATTTTCTTCATTTTATATTGTCAATTGAAAAAAAAATAAGCCACCATCATGGCAAATAAAATTGATGGCAGTGAATGTCATCTGGTCACTGGTTTGTAGTCTCCAAACCTGATGGGGTAGGTAGTAGGAAGAAAATTCATTTCTAAGTCACAGGAGACTTTTCTTATGAAGTTCAGCTCTGGTAAATTTCCCAGTCTTCTGGCATGCAATACAAACTGTCTGTGGTTCGAATCTTCAACAAGAAAGATTTACTAATCTGGAAAAGTGGAAGATATGATACCTTTGGATGGTCATTTTGCTGCCTGATTTAATTATTCTAGCAATACTGCCATCTTTACCTGCCTTGATTACTAAAATACTTCAATATCACCATTTAACATTCCCACTAAGCTGGTAGAAACAAATGTATGAAACAGTCACAATTTTATGATAATGAGACCCCTTCAGTGGACTCTTAGTCATCCTTGTTCACTTATTCTGACATACAATGGATCTATTTCCCCCTCTGAGAAATACTTTTTAAATCAAGATTAAACTACATTAAGTACATTCATCAAATTGTAGTTAGTCTTATATGATGTTTTAACCAGAGATAACCTAATTCCTATACTGTGTTTGGCTTTCACAACTCTATGCACAAGAACTTCTGAAATTGATATTGAGATTACCATTAATGGATAAAATACTCATGTCCATATGGTTCTACATAGATTCCTATAAAACATTATCTGTGATCCAGTGTATGATCACATACAACGATAGCAGGTGATTTCATTCTTAAATTTACTTTGCCTCTGATTCTACAGAGCAAGCAGTTTTCTTCATTCTACATAAACTGATTTGGAATGTGATTTTCATCACCAGGAAAAAGTTTCTAAACACAAAAATAACTAATATTCAAACTAGTTACAAAAACAAATGTTAAATATTAATTTAATTTTCTTATTCTCAACTGTGAAGGGGAAAAATCCTTTTATAACTGCAGCATTTCATTTGGTTTGGTTTTAAATCCATTATTCTAATAAACTAAACTTTATTCATGTGAATACTGATTTAGGCTTTATTCTAAAATAATAAAATGCATTTAACTGAGGAAAAACAAGAATATATAATGCCAAACTAGGAAAAAAAATTAATGAATAGAATATAAAAACAAGTTCTAGAAATGTATCCATTTATTCTGTGTTTGAATACTACTTTGCAAATGAAAACATACTATTTATGACCCTTGTAAAACAGAGAACAACACTTGTAGAAACTATTTATTTGCAATGCTTTAGTATGTACAAGACACAATTTGTGGATTTCTTTCTGACTATACCAGCTCCTCTCTGTCTGGCCTGCTAGAAGCTGTTGGTAATTAACAGATTACCAACTTTTCTTCTAAAATCTGAAACAGACTCAATAGAAACACGTTTCAAATACTCAGATCCATACTATGGAATGGAGAACTGTGTATAGAGAACTTCCTGCTAGTGTTTGCATCTTAAAAGCATTAAAGGTATTTTTAACATATTTCCTTTTATTTAAAAATTTCTACAGACATATTATCCTCCTAAAAGTAGTGTTTATAGATACTCTGGTATCATTTGAATATTTATATGTAAAAAACAAGAATAATAAAGGCACCATTGTAAGAAAATGTCACATTTACTCTTTCCGTGGTGATTGTTAACATGCCAGAGCTCAGTTGCCCCTATAAAATATCTTAAAGTAGCTTCTGAGACTTACTGTTGTTGTCATCAGTATTGTCTATTGTAGGAGAACAGTAGGAGGTCACACTAGGTCTGCTCAACTTCCCAATGATAAGGAACTTACAACCAAAACCACTTTACTCTGAGTGCTCAAAACTACTTTGATCCATCAACCTTCAACTTATTACCTGGAGATTCAGACTCTCTCTGCAAAGAAGCATTGACCCACATCCATTGTCCTTCTCTTGACATTAGGGTTCAAGTATCTCTCCTTTACAGGGTTACAAAAACGTATCTTTGAGAAGTCTGCTTGGCAAATATTTTCAAAAGTTACAGAGTCAGGACAGTCAGTTAACACATCCTCTTTGCCCACTACCCTTTCCTTGTATTAACACGAACTTCAGTGCTATGTGAGAAGCCTGTGGTATTGGGATGCCCATAGTTTTGAAAAACAATTAAGCAATGGGCTGTGGCTGCAAAAATGAAGATGTCATAACTATACCCCATGGCTTTAAAGTGCTTAGCATGCATGAAGATGCTTCTGTGACACAAGAGAGTGGTTAATACATTTTATGTGCTAGCCTTTTCCCTCACAATTGTTGCCTTTAAAAAGTAAGAAATAATTTGAAATAAAAATCATACCTTCATATAAAAAGGATATTTATATTGAATAAAACCTATAAAGATCGTAAAAATTTAATATTAACTTTACTATAAGGTTATTAAGATAAATTTAACCAATTAAATATCAGAAGAGATACATTCCCACTGAATTGAACCATAGCTCTGGCAGAGAAAATGATGATAATTCTACGCATAATAATTACTAGCTTCAAAATGCACCATAAAATATGTCCACATTTCCAATTGTTAGGTAGAAAGTTACCTCCAGGAGAAATGACTAACAGTAACAAGATGTAAAAAACAATGGGTAGGATATTTAAATCTTGGAACTACTGTGTACAGATCAAGGTGGTGATTGACTGGTGGACAATGGTGCTAGTTATAGGCCAGGGCCCCAAAAATATGTGTAAATCACAGTGTGCGGTGGTCTTTATTTATCAGCTAGATCATACTAAAAGTCTGCCTCTGATGTGGAACATGCTGAGAGTGTTGTTTTCCTTTTTCTAGTTTAATTTGTCAGCAACCTCAGCATCTACCCTGATCAGACAAATCACACCTCTTTCCTAGAAGAACCCAGATAGAAGAAGTATAAGAGAGGAGACAGCAAAGTGAAGCATAAATTCCAGGTCTCCAGGGGCCTGGCCATCTCTATTTGGTCCAGTCTTCTCTTTCCTAAAGAGTATAGCTTTGCACCCTTGTTTGTTCAAACTAAATCTAGACTAGTTGGTCTTTTCCTATGTGTAGTCCAAATTTTCCTCTTTGGGGAACATAAAAGCTGAGTTTTCTACTGGATCAAGACAAAAGAAAAGTATGGACTTCGACATAATACAATTAAAATGACATGTCGCTAAATACTCTTACAGTTGGTTTTTGGATATCATTTCTGTGAAAGTTGTAAGTCACTCTAGTTCTTTTTTTTTTCAAAATATTTCCATCTAATATGGAACATTTTTGTGGTTCATAACTGTATGGCATTCCTGCATAGAGAGTACAATGGAACATTATTAAACAAGCTTGGTGGTGGTGGTTTGTTGGTTGGTGGGTTGGTTGGTTGGTTAGAAGGTTGGTTGTTTGGTTGGTTGTTTGGTTGTTTGTTTGTTTGGTTGGTTAGTTGGTTGGTTTTGTTTTGTTTTCCTGAAAGAAAAGTATGTAAGCAACAGTTCTCAACCTGTGGGTCACAACCCCTTGGGTCACATATCAGATATCTTGCATATCAGTGTTTCCATCATGATTCAAAATGGTAGCAAAATGGCAATTATGATATTGCAACAAAATAATGCTACCATTGGGAGTCACAACAACTTCCAGAACTGTATTAAAAGTTGAACAGATGGTTGTTAACTAGAAGGTTAAGAATCACTGCCCCCAAATTTTATAATTGACTTTCCTATTTGTGCAGATTTACCTTTTATAGTTTCTCAAAAGTGTGTTTTACAAGAAAATAAGTCAACATAGTATACTTCTACAGAGAGTCTGTGTCTTTACAGATCTGCTGTCTAATTCCGTATACATTAAATGGTGACTTTGATTAATCTGTAAGCCTTCAAACAGGTAATACAGTATTGATGGATTTTAATAACATAGGTTCAGAAAACCTATTAATTGTCCTTCTTTTAAAAAGAGTACATTATTAAAGTATAATTTGCAAGGCTGCTTCAAAATAGATACACTTAGCACTGTAATTGTTCCTTGCATAATGGATTAATTTTTAAAAATCCTTTACATTTATATAGTAATTCATTTATTACTCACCCATTGTAATACTTGTGACATTATTCAGTTTGTTAGTGATTTACAGGGGGAATAAGAAGTAATAGGCAGGCAGAAAAGAAGAAAAAAATACTATACAGGAAAAGATAAATTATATTCAGAAGGAATGCTATTATACAATTTAAAAATGTAAGGTTGTGAACTGGCAAAGCTACTGTGCTGTTTATCATTACCAAATCCTTTGTGTGCATGTGTGCATGTGTTTGTGCGTGTGCACATACTCATGCTTGTGTGTCTGTCAGTATGTCTAAAGTTTAAAGGCATAAGCCATGAAACAGAATCTTAGAAGTTCTTTTGCTCACTAGGCCAACCCAGAGGTTGAAATCAGCACAAATATCTGACACTATAGATGCCACTCTGCAAGTCCTTTTTACATTGGGATATCTGCTTACCTCTGTAAGCTGATACATGCTAACCGTTGAATGAATATATGCCAAAACTAACCTTTTCTCCTTTAATGTTCAAGACACTGAGATTAAGTCATTTCCATAAATCTACAGTAGTCACTTTGGATTCTAGTCAAAACAAAACTACCCAAGACCGATCACTCCAAGATAAGGACGATTATCTACGAACTGAAGCTGTACTACAGGATATAAGAAGTAACAAGTCAGAAACACAAGACTTAAGGGTCACTGAGGGTGCACAGCCTCCCATTCTTACCCAAGTAGCCCATTTCCTGTATCCATGCTAACAGTCATTTCAAAGAAACAAAAGCACCTCTATTATCTTTATATAAATTATAATACTATGTAAAATGAAGGGCACATATTATAATTATCCATCCTTCAAATATAAAATATTATATTAAAGAAAGGGAACTACAGGGGTATTAGGATTTGGTTGAAGCATATCAAGGGAAAGCTGTTTACTCTTATAAATTGATGGCTATTTTACTATATAAAACAAAAATAATTGATTATATTATCAGTTTTATGACTTTTGGTAAAAAAAATTATATCTGAGTCATACTTCTGATGCTGGGTATTGAGAATGCATTCTGAAGTACTCAAACACTGACCAGATTACATGAGTATATTATTGTCTCCTTTTTTAAGAATCAGTTCAAAATGGTGAAAATGTTAGAAAGGATAAAGGTATTTCAGATTTGAAGGAGGAACATTGAAGTACTGTGTCTCTATAAATCTATCCCTAGATACATGGATCCAGAAGGTTTCCAGAGCAAGCTGACTAACTAGCTGTATTGGTGATCTTGGGATTCAACTGAAAGACCTGCTGAAAACAAATAATAAAATAAAAATTATAGTGATCTAAGAAAACTCCCAACATTAGCCTTGGAATTCCACACACACACATATGCATTCTCTACACAAACATGCACATGCATGCATGCATGCATATGCACACATGTGAGCACATGCACACACATATACACACACACACACATACACACACACACACTACAAACTAGCCTGACAACCACCCAGATAGGAAGCTATCCTTCAGTAAATTTTTCTGTTCTAAAAATTTCAAGAAACTTGACATCCCTAAAACTTAACATCTGTTCAGAAGATGGATTCAATAATTAAGCCGTGCATGACATATGTGCTTGTGGAATCCAAAGAGACCTTACTTTCATGAATTTGTTCTAGAGTCTGGCTGCTAAGTTTGCTTGCTTTCTAGAACAACCTTTTCTCTATCCTGCCCCTTTCTTTGTGCAGGCACCAACCAAAACCCTTGCCCTTCTTATAGCATCATCTTCTGACATTCTCACTCTTTCTTGTCTAAACTCCTTCCCACCCCATATGCTGTTCCATTCCCTATCAGATGGTCATTGGACCCAAAGGAACTAGAGATTTTCTATGAGAACTGTGCTGAAAAAGTACAAAGCGTAGTGCCCTGGTACCAACAAGTGAGGAGCCAGTCCCCAAGATAGACCAGTCACATGGTCCTGACGTCATAGAAGTACAACCATCCATGATGGATTTATGATGAGTGTGTCGATTACACTGTGACTAGGACCCTATACTCACTTGGACAAACATCTTGAACTGTATATTTCATATTAAGGCCTCCTACATAGACTTTAGCAGGAGTTTTCTCAAGGAATTTATTTTTCCCCCATTTGCTCACACTGAATAAATCTCTTTCTTTAGTTTTGCACAAATTCATTTCACCTTAAGTGGCTTATTGAGGATGGGTCACCAAGACCAGCTTGTTAGAACTCAGGATGCAAGCCTTACCCTCAAAACCTTTTCTAACATATGAAATCGTCCTAATCCCCAACTGCTCACAGTCTTCCAGCTGATATTAACCTCTAGCACAAAAAGTATAATTTTACCTTTTACACATATTTCTTCTCCCAGCAGCTGCCAGTAACCACAGCTGCAAGATCTGTTACACTCTTTCTCCCTCAAATTGTAATAAAATTTACCTTGAGTTTCCTTCTAAGCCCTGTTTAGAAAATCTTTCATTTATAAACTTAATAACATGCAAATATAAGAACAAAACAAAACACGCAAAGCAAACAAACAAACAAAACCAGTGTTCCTTGGTAAAATTGCTCAGCTTGTCCTCAAGGGATGACAGTGGTAAGTGCTTCCTTGCGGCACCTTGCAGAACTAGAAGAGAGTAACCAATGGGAAGGTCTGCCTTGCTGAATTATGCAGACCTCTCATCCCTGAGAGAATGCTTATTCTATTTACACTGAAAATTCCTACTAGTGCCTTGAATGTTGTGATCTTGCTGTTAGGAATATAGACAAACATGTCAGTGTCTTTCTACAATATTAAAACTTACTGATTAAAACTAAACCCACAAGTTATTGTCATTTCCTTTGGCAGCCATTTTCCATATACTCCTGCTTTCCCTTATTGCCTTGGTGTAGGAAAACATATGTCCGTTTAACTCTTAGCTCACACATTACATATCACACAATCAATATATTTAGTTATATGTATAGTGGAGGCTGCAGAAACACTGTAACAGTTTAAAGAGGTAAGAAAATGCAAGACATTTTCAAAGGTGCCGATAAGGCAGACTGAAAAATAAATGGAAATATGAAGAGCTCTGTAAAGTGAGATAACAAACCAGTTGGGGGGCTCTGGAAAGGTCCTGCAGCTACTATTGGGGTCTCAATAGACAGTCAGAGTAGAGCTGTGGGGCTGAGTTCAACAGCAGAGATAATAGAGTGGTAATAGTTGCAGAGAAAATAGCAGTTAGACAGGAGTGTGACTGGTCTATGTAACTAAATAAGAAGATCAGCAAATGACAATCTGTGGACAACAGTAGCATGAGACAGTATTAGTTCATTGTGATATGGCCCCTTGGTGCATACATGAAGTGTCATCTGAGAAGTCAGTACACGTTATCGTAATCCAAGGTGACACAGAAGTCAAGGTGTTTAATCCTTTTCCTTTGGTTTTCAGATAAGTTATTGGTTCTGATTTTTCTGATGTTATTTTAATACACCTATGTGCCTCTAAATTCTCAGTTAACTCTGATAAATGTATAAGCTAACACCCTTTCTATTTTTAATGTATCAAATGTTTTTGGCTTTCATAAAGAGTAAGTACATGTCAAATAATTGTTTTAAAATAAATTTACTTATGATTTCCATTAGTAAATGTTCATATAAATACATATTTTATTTTTATTAAGTTATTTATTTACTCTATATCAAATCACAGCTTCCCTTCCTTCTTCTCTTCCCATTCCTCTCTTTCACCTCTTCTCCATCGCTCCACTCCTCCTCCTCTACTTCTGGGAAAAGAGGAGGCCTCCCATGGCCTATGTCCTATATGATAACCAGCATTGACATATTAAGTTGCAGTAAGACTAGGTGTGTCTGTCTGTCTTCTATTGAGGCTAGCTAAGATACTGCATTAGGAAAAAGGGGTCCAAAGTAAGGACAGAACCCTTTTTAATCTCAAGAAGTAATGCTGACTAGGTGGTACCAGACAAGCACTTCCTATCATATGCCCACCAGAAACAAAAATCATCTTCCAGTCTGAAATCTGACTCAAGACTGTTTATCAAACAGAAATCCTTGGGTAGGGTGTAATCTGGAACAAAATTACTGTTTGACAAAACAGAATAACTTAGGGTGGCAGCAAATCCCATCTCAACATGGACTTGGCATGACTCAGCCTTGCCTCTTCCCAATGTCACCGCCTTGAAAAAAAAATGTCTTTAATTGTGATACATCATATGGATGGCCAGGCCTACCTTCTCAGGACTGCCCCTGACCATACTTTTACACTAAAAACTGGTGAGAATCTTTTGTGATAAAGTAACTGACCAATGATTTTGTATAAATGATAATTATAGAGTGCCCACATGTTCTCATATTATGCACACAAATTAGCAATTTCTGGTTTACTATCTCTGAAAGATGTTAGTGCTAAAGGCAGATGTTGTGACATAGATTTTCATCCTAGGATTGGCACATTAAAAAGAGGCAGCATTAGCTATATATTTACAATATAAAATAAACAAAATGGTACAGGGATAGTTGTATCTATGATCACTATATCTCCTATAATTATTTGAGTGAAAATGGTCTCTATAGATGGAGATACTTGAATACCTGGTGCACAGTGGGTGGTCCTGTTGCAGGGAAGTTTATCAGGTGAGGCCTTGTTGAAAAATGTATGTCACTATATGTGGGTCTTGAGAATATAAAAACCTTGACTGCTTACAATTTGTTTTTTCTGCTTTATACTTGTAGTTCAAGGTGTGAGCTTTCAATATTCTGTTCTTGTTGTCAATCCTACTGTTTGCTACATTATAACCTCTTAATATCTGTGGAACCATAAACTGAAATAAATTCTTTCTTCCTTAAGTTATTTTTGGCCATGATATTTTTATAACAGAAACTGGAAAGAAATTAATATACAATATGGTACTCAAAGTAGGACACTGCTCTGAACAATGTATATTTTATGTTATTATTGTTTTCATTAATATTATTTTTTATTATTTTGCCAGATTTTGGGGTTGTAGACTGTTGTGATTTGAATATCTTATTAGAATTTATGGTCTTATTGAAGGAGATGTAGCATTTTTAGAGGAAATGGGTCACTGTGGTTGGGCTTTGAAATCTCATATATATATGCTCAAGTCTGGCTGAGTCAGTTTCTCCAGACTGCAATCAGATAAAGATGCAAAACTCTCAGCTTCTTCTACAGCACCTTGTCTGCCTACACACTGATTCCTGCCATGAAGTTAATGAAATGAACCTCTGAAACTATAAGCTAGCACCAATTAAATGTTGTCCCTTATAAGAGTTGCTTTGGTCATGGTGTCTCTCCAGAGCAATGAAAACCCTAATTAAGACATACACTATACAAGCAGTTGTATGATATTAGCCAGGATTGATATACTGTCATTGCAAGATCTTGGAAGACAGTAGTGCTGAGAACAACGTCCCAGCTTAAAAGATTTCAGAGGAGAACAATATTAGCAACCATAGTAAAAGATATTTCTCCAACATTTTGGCAAAAGTATGGGCATCTCTGGTCCTTGTCCTAAGAATTTGACTGACACTAAATTGATTGAATTGATTTGATTGAAGCTAAATTTAGAAGCAGTGGTCTAAATTATTTGGTAGAGATCCTTTTAGGATAGCATGCTATGGAATCTGTTGAATGTTTATTATTGACTCTAATGAAAGTGTAAGTGAAAGAGAGTGGTCGGGGACGAAAGAAAGATAGAAATAGAAAATGTTCAGTTTAAAAAGAGAAAGAGCACCAGGAAAAATGTTGCAGCAGAGTGTTGAGCTGAAGGAGATGAGGGGCAGCACCATTCAGGAGTAACTTCATGCTCTGACGTGATGGGGAGAATACCCTAAGGACTGGACTCCACCACGAAACTTCTCATTTGTGAAAACCAGTGTAAGTCTTTTTGTATTTTCTCTTAGAAAACCACCAATTAAAAGCACTGATGTTAATGTGATACTGAGTGGGTGGGGTCCATCCAAAGCCGGCAGCAGAAATTGGTGATCCATGTGGATCTAAGGTCATCCATGTGGATCCAGTGTTGGAGAAATAAACGGGGCAAGAGTGAATTAACTGGTCGTGAATTCCTTCTTCCAGGTTTCAGGAAGTCACTGTCACCATGAGAACTGTGACAAAGGAGTGTCTGCTTACTCCTTAGCTGGTGACACTACCTGGTAAGGTTTGCTAGATGTGGTCTGGCTGGAGGAAGTATGGCTTTCAGTGTGGGCTTTGAAAGTAGAGGGACTTGTGTACTTCCACTTCGTTCTGCCTGTTTCGGATTTCCAGCTCCAGGGTGTGAACTGCCAGCTTCTTTTTCCTGCTTCCAGGCCTGTTGGTTACTCTTATCCCCTACCTACCTACTCCTGTGCTATGATAGAGTATCATCCCTCTGGAATCATAAACCCAAATAAACTGTTTCTTCCTTGCGTTGCTTTTGGTCATGGTGCTTTATCAGAATGACAGAAAAATAACTAATATTATTGTATTGAGATATTACTATGCTATAACATAAAGATCACACAGCGTGTTGTCAGATTGTTATATGGATTCTCTTTACTACTCCCAACTACACTGAATTTTCAAATAGCCATGTGAGGAGGTACTGTGCATAGGAGGTAATGGATGAAAGTGGAAGCCTAGTAATGCATCTTTCAGAGATGTCATTGCCTGTGTTGGGGTAGGACATTTAGCTGAAACAAGGGCTTTTGTGTCACCCAAGTTCTTAATTAACCGTTCACTCATGCATCAGTGAATCCGATAGACTCATTGGTTGCCTCATTGGTTGGATATTAATGGAATTGTTTATCTTTCTTGGTTTGTCTTTCTTCCATATATGAGATTAATTGATCTTTTTTCCCCCACAACACCCTGGGAAAAGTAATATGACAGTAGGATAAGAAGAACTTATACTGAAGACAAATGACAGCAGCATGAAGTGGAAGCTTAAGGGTTCTTTGGAAAGTCAGTTGTGTTGGATGATATTTTGCTGGGGCAAACAGGTGAAGGAGTGTTTTCCTGAAATAAGCACAGGTGAAACTAAGAACATGAGATGATGGCAGACTCAGGAAAGAACTTTTGACTGAAGCAGACACAGGGGAGAGGATGTTCTGCTTGAGCAAGGTCGTGAAGGGACACGTGATGAAGTAGTCTTTGCTAACAACACACATGTATTAGTCTACTTTACATAGCATTGTTGAGCTCCATTTGTCAGGACTTTGTAGATTTGGGCTGATTGGATGCAAATGCTGAGGTCTGACACATGCTGAAGCAAGACATGCTGAGATAAAATCCATAGATGACACGTGATATTTGGAGTATAAAATGGACTCAATGGACAATGATGAAGGTTGAGCTTGGCTTGATTATAGAACTAGCTATTCAAGGCTTGTGAGTCTTGTGTCTTCACTGATAATGCTTTGGGAAGGGAAAGCACAGAAAAGCTGTGCTCCCCCGAGAGAAGCACAGTTGAGAACTGATGGTGTTTCTCCAGGTTCCTCTTGCTGACTTCAGTCAAGGATAAGGTCAATCTGCCTTGGGCACAAAGAACAAAAATATTCTTGAAAAGCAACAGAGCACATAGGAATAGACAATTAAAGCACTCCATTATCAGTATGCTAAAAATACAAGGTCAGGTAGAATGGAAGATGTTATAAACTAGTAAAGAATGATGGATGAATTAACATTCAGAAAAGCCTATTCAAATTTGAGCCACCATTGGACAGAATCACAGGAGAAGACAGACAAACTTCAGTTCAGGTCACAAAATATCTATTCTGGCTCCTGTGTTTTCAGAACAATGCAGTTTCATACCACTTAATAAATCCTGTGTGCCAGGACTTATACTAGTCATACCTGGCTCTTGGCAGCTGAGACCTGGCCTTCCAACTGCAAGAAGGAGAGCCCCAGCTGATACCCTGTTCTCTTTGGAGACCAAGAGTCTTCAGGGCCTCTGACCTTATTTCTGGGATATAGAGAAAATGACAATTAGGTTATATGTGATCTACTAAAAGCAGAATATTTGGAAGAATAAGTCTGAAGGTTCATGACATGCTGGTAATCTTGAAATAACGGCTTTCTGGAGCTGAGGCAAGAGGATCAAGTACATCGGGCATCATGTACTATTATAGTGAGACTCTCAGGTGAACACACCCAAAATAAAGCAACACAACCCACAGTGAAACACATAGAATATAGTGGCAAAGGTCCAATTTTAATGGAAAATGATATTAGCTACAGGCCCAGGAGGGTCACAGATTGCCTAGCAGGATCAAACCACATTTAAATCAATTGCTGTTATACTGGAGAAGTCAATAGCAAAGCAAAAAGAACTTATAAAGGACAGTATCATAGAGGAATGATAATAATTTTTTGTTTATATTTTGACAATAAAAATGATTAAACAGAGTTTATGAGAACAAATATTAGATGATAGGTTCTATTTCCTAGGAAGCCATGTTATTTCTTTAAGAGATGGAAAACTCCACCATTTGAGATACGGTACCCTTGTCTTGTCATGTTATCAGCTGGTGGAGTTACTATGGAGATGGAAATCTGGCTCCATTCTTAAAATGGCTTCCTTGATCTCCTTATAATATATGCTACCAATTCTTTCTATGAAGATGGAACCAGAAATACTTATAAAAATATAAAGATAGCTACAACATCTCTTTGTTTTTGGGGAACTCTAAGTATGGCCAAAGCTGTTCAATACATGCTCCCAACACTTCTCAATTAAGAACTGGGGCTGGATTTGATCTTTTTCAGGACTCACAAATACACAAATCTTTCAAGGAGACATTTGATAAAGCATTTTGCATAATAAATGCCAGACATCTAGAAATAACTTCAAATGCTAAGGACATAAGTTTTAAATCCAGTGCTTTATCCAAACCAGGAAACGTGTGCAGCGTATGCTATTTTAGATAGTGGTTTCCAATCAGTAATGTAATAGATATGATGTTAAGAGTAAACCATTGTGGAGGCAATTCAATTTATTGGTTCACTTCATTTGGTGATACTGGCAAGCTCAGCTGTAATTGCTGAGAAAAGATTAAAAGAGGAATATGATGTGACTCAGTGGAAATCAAATAAAGTTACTCTGCAAATCACTGGGAAAAAGAGATGTAATTGTGATTGTTCATGCTTTACCACTTGTTGATCTTGTCTGTTTTTAACTATTTTGACCCACTTAATGGTTTCAAGTTATTTTAATTGGTAGAATATAATAGTAAAACATGAAGATGAATTCATTTTATATTCCTCGATACTGTATTTCTAGATAGGATGATTATCATACACTTCCAAAGGTAATGCTTAGTTTCATTGATTTCTGTAATGAAGTTCAGAAGTGCCTTGGACGGTACTAAGGGAGCATGCTGAAACTCTTGAAAAAAATGATTAATGGCTATAAATATTTACTCTCTGGCTAGTTATAGATAATTTAGGCTGCTGCGTTTTTACAGTTCCTCACCAACAATAATTTGGACATATAGCTATTAACTAATACGCCAGCATCTGATATGTGTGTTGCCCTTACAGAAGCAAAAGTGGGTTATGACATTTGCTTTACAGTATTTCTAACATCGAAGAATTTTTAATATAGAGTCTTGTAAAACAGTAACACTCACCAGTAGTTTTACTATTTTAGTGGGGTTTAAACTATTAAATTTGCCAGAATAATGTTCTCATTTCTCTTTTGAAATTATTGCATGGAAGACACACAATCATAGTTACACACATTTATATTTGTACATATTTTAATTGTTCACATTCTATAGATACACTTTAAATAACGTTAATTGAATTATTCAGATTTATGAATTTTAAGCACATAATGATGGAAAACAGTTAATAACCATACTTTAATCATTCCACTAAAAATTACTTGCTCATATAATGAATAGCGACATTAAGTATTGGATTCTGAGTGGAGAGCTAAGATGATGAATTCCTAGAATGAAATGCCAGGCGTTTCCCATTTTTGCTTACTATTTATAGCTAGACTACAAATTATAAGACATATATTACAATAACTTCTAGTGTATGTTGTCTTGCTTTTTTTGGTATTCTTATTTTATTACAGAGTGTTACATATATATATAACAATGAACTAATAGGGTGGGGAAGATTAACATGGGTATTGATATATGACATCTTAATACATGCCAAGGGTAAGAGTAGTGTTTAATGTACAATTAAGTTTGATTTATTCATAAAGGTGGCAACACTATCAGTTTGCATTTCTTGTATTCATAAGCTGAAAATAATTTTCAGCTTCACTAATTCGGGTAAAAGATTATGTTAAATGGAATATCATAAGGGTAAATGTTCAGAAAATACTGGAATGCATGTTATCCTGTAAAACTATAGAATCTATATTACAAATTGTTCATAAAAAATGACAGATGCTTGGATAAAAGTAGCAAAGCTCTATGACTCGGTGTGAAAAAAAGAATGAAGAAAATGAAAAGTAAAAATACTCTTGGATTCAGAGTAAAAGAATACCTAAAAAATACAGTTAAATAAATAATAGATGAGCCAAATAAAGAAGTTGAGCCAAGAAGAAAAGAGTTCCAGGTGAACAAAGAGAAACAGATCAGAGGCTGCAAACAGATGGATGAGATGGTTCTATGAAGAGAGAGTATGAGAGGTGCCATTGAGAAAGTTCACTGTCTTCAGAGGCCCCAAATCCAGAAACAGGTCCTTGTGACGTGGTGATTTCTTGGGTGATTGGCTCACCAATAGGAAAGACAGTGGAAAGGCAGTGGAATGTGTGATCATGAGAGGGATTCTAGTGTAGAAAAATGCACCACACAGAAGCTTGAAAATAGAAACAACTAAGAGACAATTGTGGAGTCTGGGAGGGCTGGGCCTTGCCAAGCTGGTAAGTATAGACTGCCAGAGGCTGTGGAAATTATGAACATAACTCTCCACTTGGTATCTAGGAGTAGAGCCCATCAACTAAGAATCAACCAGGAGTTTCACAATCCAGACCTAAGGTTCGTAGTGTGTGGTGGTTTGAATATGCTTGACCCAAGGTAAGTGGTACTATTAATAGATGTGGCCCTGTTGGAGGAAGTGCTTCAGTGTGGGGACAGGCTTTGAGGAACTATATTAGGCTCAGCCAGTATGGTTGGGTCTCCTTCTGGTTACCTTAGGATCATGAAGTAGAACTCTGGGCTCTTTAGCACCAAAGCTGCCTGGACAGTACCATGCTTCCCACCATGATAATATTGGACTAAACCTCTACAGCTGTAAGACAGACCCAATTAAACGTTTTCTTTTATAAGAGTTAGTTTGGTCATGGTGTCTTTTCAGAGGAATGAAACCCTAACCAACCCTAGTGGATCAATCTCTTGAGCAAAATATCTGGCATTTAATTTTTCTAGACCAAGAGAATCCTGAAGTATAACCCCATCAATAATACTTATGAATTCTAGAAATTACAGAGCTATTCCCTCTATCAACAAAGATCTCAGTCCTCTGGTTGAAACTTGTAGTATGTATCCCAGGTAGAAAATTAGGTACTCTAGGGGCCTGGAAAAGTCTCCAAATTATGAGAAAAATACCTGTATAGCCCACTCCGTGTAAATCTAAGTATGATCAGAGAGGTCACTGAAATGCAAATAGGGAAGATAAAACTTAAGAAAAACAGAGTTACAAATTCAAACAAATGACCCCCATGTATAACCTGGCAGGACCCATGTGTTGATGACTTAGAAAGGCATGTTTCATCTGTATTGCTTTTCTTCCAGGCACTTCTTTTATTTTTTTTTTAATTACTGCACTGCTGTCAGTGTTTTTACTATGTTGTATCAAAAGACTAATGTCTGGGAAGAGTATTGAATTCACTGGACCAACAAATCATTATCGGTTTTCAGTTCATGGTACTGGGGTTTTGTTAGATAATGCCTCAACTCTTCCGGAAAACATTATCACCCCTGTGGAGTAATTTCATTGAGGATATGTGTATATATATGTATGTATATATATATATATATATATATATATATATATACACACACACATATATATATATACATACACATAAATATTACATATCTATACATATATGAAAACTTTTAAAATAATGTTTTCTAAGTCTATTTCAAATATCCTTGGTTATATTTATCTCTTCTTTTTTCAATATTTACTAAGTACACATTCTTCTCAGTAGACAAGAAACATCCTGAAAACAACGTGTTGTAAGCCCAAAAGAAAGCCTTAGCAAATAAAAAAATCAAAGCAACATCTTTTATCTTATCACATAATAGTGGAATAATACTTGACTATCACTTCAAGAAAAGCTGCATAAATACTTATAGACTTAATCATATATAATTTTTGAAACTATTTATTTTAATTTTTGCAATTACAATATAGTTCTATCATTTTCCCTGTCCCATTTCTTTCTCTCCAACCACAGATATATAGTCTTTCTTTCCTTTTTTTTTCAAATTCTTGACCTTTTTTTCATTAATTGGTTTTCCATGTATATAATTAGGAACACAACAGTGTAAGGTCAGGTGGCACAAAAGAAAATATTGAGATGGGACTCTTAATAAAATAATTTAAGGTGAATATAAGTAAAAATATTATACTGATATGCATCACAGTGTGTGCTACTTAAGGAAATTAATTTTAAAATTCTATTAAGAATATATTAAATCAAAAAAGAATATATTAAATCAATAAAATATGAGGATCAACTGATCACAGTTTTGATATTTATTGTGATTATATCTCAATAATTTATTCACATTTTGAGAGTGTCACATCATTTGTACTAATGAAGTATGACTAGGCATTCCCTACTGCCTACTCATCTATGCTAATTATGCCTCTTTTCCCCAAATTACCTCTGTTCCAGGGAAGCAAGTCTTAGAACTGCAGCTACAGGCACAATGCTCAGAATAGTGAGCTTCATCCTAAAATTAAACATTCAAAAATAATTGCTCCATTCAAGTCATAAGTTATTACAGCAATTTAATAGTGATAATCTAGATGGAAAGTACATTTTCACTAGTCTACTAATCTTGTAGACAATTCAGTAACCATTTTCAGTGTAGTATTATTTTGTAAAGGAATAGATAATCTTTATACATCTAATTGGATATTTGGCTCTTTCCTGCTAACCTTTAATTTAATTAAATTATTATTTTAAATCTACATTGAGAAGTTAATCAAAATCTTTGTGATCCACCAAAAATAACGCAGAGAAAATTTTATCTTGAAATGAATGGTTATTGACCTTTAAAATGGAAATTACTACTCTGAGCAAACTAAATATGACAGAAAATGAACATGTGAGATTCTAAATGCTAGTTAAAGTTCTGAATTGCAAGACAGAATATTTTATGACATGCATAGGCATACTCAGTCCTTCCTCATATATTTAGAATAAAACAAATTCATTCAAACTTACACCTATGTGCTCAACATAGAATGCATAAATAAACAATTTTGATTTTACAAAATGGCTAAAAAAAAGGACAAAATTCCATAGAAATGGAATAGTGTACACAAATGCCTAAGTTATCTCCTAAAGGAAGTCTCTCATATTACTATCTAGGGTTGTATCAAATATGCTATAAAAACAGAAGCCTTTCAAAATAGAAGATTACTTTTTGCCATTTCCTGTGGCTTAAGCTCATATCAAAGAGTGTGCAAAGATTTATTGGAAAAGTATTCTTTTCTGAATGTCCCACTTTCTTGGTTGGTGCCATTTATACTTGGCATTTCTTGACTTAAGACTGTATCACACTTTTTTGTAACAATAAGCTGCTGTTTTTGCATCTCTTTCTCCTGAGAGCTGTCCTCCTGTAAGGGTGACAGTTGTTGGATGTCCGAATACTTCTGAAAACAGTGTGTCCAAGTTATATCTTAAAGTCCTCATTTCCAAATAATGTCATACACACAGGTACAGAGAGTCAGAACTTCAGCGTATCTTTAAGGGATTCAAGGGAAACAAAACTATCTGCAATACACATCATGAACTTGATGTATACGTTAGTTCGCTATTTAAACTGTTTTCATCTGCTAATACATCAATAACTCATAAGTCACATTATTTGGCACTTGGAGAATTTTAGCACACATTATAAGGAAATATAATACACATTTTAAGAAAATGGTAACTTCCCATTTAAAATGATCTCTGGCAAGTGCAGTGGGTCACACCTGCAACTCTAGCTATTGGAACATTTGGACAGATGCCATCTAATCCAGGAGTTCAAGAACTGTCTAGGATCTCTAGACTGAGAGATTGTAGGTTAAAATAAATAATGAATCTGTTAGTTTTATTAAGGTTGTTTCAGTGATAAGAAAAAATTAATAAATTTTGGCCTCAGAATTACCATAACAAAAAGTCTCAGAGCAAGTGTGTTTAGAGCTGTTTAGTGATGAACATGAGAACTGTATTATAAAAGCCCATAATTTCTTGGTATAATTTCTTTCTGGTAGAAGGAATACAGACTTTAAAGACATTTACCAGATGAAATAAGCGAACACTATAGAAATATTCTCAGTTATACATACAGAAGCGTCGTCTGCAGTTTACAGAACTTTATTAGAAAGCAGAACTTCAGTGAGTGCACACCATGTGTGTTCTTTTGTGATTGGGTTACCTCACTTAGAATGATATTTTCCAGTTCCACCCATTTGCCTAAGAATTTCATGAATTCATTGGTTTTAATAGCTGAATAGTATTCCGTTGTGTAAATATACCACATTTTCTGTATCCATGCCTCCTTTGAGGGACATCTGGGTTCTTTCCAGCTTCTGGCTATTATAAATAGGGCTGCTATGAACATAGTTGAGCATGTGTCCTTATTAAATGCTGGGGAATCCTCTGGGTATATGCCCAGGAGTGATATAACAGGGTCCTCAGGTAATATCATGCCCAGTTTTCTGAGGAACCGCCAGACTGATTTCCAGAGTGGTTATACTAGCTTGCAATCCCACCAGCAGTGGAGGAATGTTCCTCTTTCTCCACATCCTCACCAGCACCTGCTGTCTCTTGAGTTTTTGATCTTAGCCATTCTGACTGGTGTGAGGTGATATCTCAGGGTTGTTTTGATTTGCATTTCCCTGATGACTAAGAATGTTGAACATTTCTTTAGGTGCTTCTCAGCCATTCGATATTCCTCAGGTGAAAATTCTTTGTTTAACTCTACCGCATTTTAATAGGGTTATTAGCCCAGAAGCTTGGAATACCCAAGACACAATTCACATATCAAATGATGCCCAAGAACAAGGGAGAACAAAGTATGGATACTCTGGTCCTTCTTAGAAGGGGGAACAAAATACCCACAGAAGAAGATACAGAGACCAAGTGTGGAGCAGAGACTGAGGGAAAGACCATCCAAAGACTACCCCACCTAGTGATTCGTCCCATAAGGTTACAAAACCCAGACATTATTATCAATGCCCACAAGTACTTGCTGACTGGAGCCAGATATAGCTGTCACCTGGGAGGCTCTGCTAGTGCATGACAAATACAGAGGGGGACATTCTCAGTCAGCCATTGAACTGAACACGGGGTCCCCAATGGGGGAGCTAGAGAAAGGAGCTGAAGTGGTTCACAGGGCCATAGGAGGAATAATGATATGAGCCACCCAGTACTCCCAGAGCTCCTATAGACAAAGACATCAACGAGATAGTACACATGGTGTTACCCATGGCTCCAGATGCATAAGCAGCAGAGGATGGCCTTGTTGGACATCAAAGGGATGAGAAGCCTCTGGTCCTAGAAAGGCTTGATGCAGCAGTATTGGGGAATACCAGGACAGGGAGGTGGGAAGGGGTTGATTGCAGCATGGGGGAGGGGAGATGGCTTATGGGACTTTCGGGCTGGGGGGGGGTGACCAGGAAAGAGGAAATTATTTGAAATGTAAATAAAGAATATATCTAATTAAAAAAAGCAGGACTTCTAAATGTTTGTTGGGATCCACTCAAAAGAATGTAAGACAGGTGTTTTAGAAAACTTCAGTAACCTTTTTATTGATAGCAGAAGACAGTGTGGCAGTGTGAGCAGGTAAGCAAGTGATTATCTTGTAATCATCAATGGACATCTTTCTTAAATCAAAGAGTAATTTTTTAATAAATAGTCCCAAAGTCATGAGGGTCATGTAGGAAGGTTGAGGGGCATATTCATGCTATGGAGCCAAAATGCTTCTATGAGGGTCTGAAGAAGTAGACCAAAGGTTAAGAGCATAAGATCCTTCTGCAGAGCATATAGTTGAGTTCTCTGCACCCATATCAGACAATCATAGTGGATCATGCCTACATTGCTAGTGCACAGAGGCTGGAGAGGTGTACGGCAGAGGCCTCAGCTACTTAATAGGCTGAAATTCAGCCTATGCTGCATAACGAGATACTTTGTAAAATAAAGAAGGGTTAATGGTGGAAATAAATAATAAGACATTTTAATGTCCTGCACAAGAACTCAGATTCAATGTCATACTAAACAAAATAAGCATATTATTAGGGATGTTATCTTCTTGTCCTGAAAAAATCTGCATATTTTCAGGTTCCTAGATTGCTCCACTTATACATGTACATGTGGAACATGATTATGACGAGCATCAAAACAAGTTCACAAACTTGTTTTTAACCTGTTGAAAAATTAAGATTTAGACAAAGTTAATAAAATTGAATTAAGTATAAACCCGGAGAACTATTAAAACCCAATCTTTTATTATGTAGAGTATCCTATAAATCCTCTTGCCCATTTTGTGATGTTTTATAAAGAACCAAGAATGATTTATTGCTCTTCTGAGTTGAACTTTCAAGGTAGTAATAAGAATGTAAGTAATATTTATAGCTTCTCAGGCTGTACTGCCAATAGAGATATCAATAAGCTTGAATTCATAGCTCTGGTTTAATGACAAATTTGTTATTTTTGAAATGAGATGTCAAAAGAGTGGCTTGGTTTTTATAACCTCTAATGTAGGGAAGTGACTAAAAAGATTTTAAAACTGAGCTCTGCTAGACTGCTCATGCTCATAGTGCAAGAAAACTCCCTACATGGCTTCGACTACTCTGACTGCTGTAAAAATAATATGCACCCATAGAGCTAAAATTTAATCATATTCCTACAGACAAATTGAAGAGCTTCTGTTTTGATTTAGTCCTCATTAATTTTTCTTTATTTCTTTATTATACATCACTGTTGCCTAAAGATATGCATGACATTATATGCATTTTAGGTATATATGGAAGCTTACTATTCTTGTCTAGTATAAACTAGTTTTGATAACCTCTATAACTTTGACCATTTTTTTATAATACATACCAATTTAAATTAGACGAGAAAAATCATAATTATCTATTAGAATATCTATCTCTAAGTCTACTTAAATAAGTGGTGATATTGAAATGTATCTTTGTAATGTAACCAACAAATTGAGGAGACAACAGCAAAAAGTAACTGAATTATTTGTCACCATTAGATCATCAAATTTTGATACATAAATTAAATACAGAAATAAATTAAAATTTCTCTAGCAGAGAAAAATCTTATGCTAGTGCATGGTATTTCGAACAAGAATTAAGATATGTTATAATCAGAATTATTCTAAAATAATGAAAGTTCTTACCTTATATATATATGTTTTGACTTTTTATTGAAAATTTTTATATAATGTATTCTGTTATTTCACTTCCACAACATTTCTATCTCCTCTCTCCCATTAGAAAAGAGACACCAGCATGCAATAAGGATACATGCTCCACTATGTTCATAGCAGCCTTATATATAATAGCCAGAAGCTGGAAAGAACCCAGATGTCCCTCAACAGAGGAATGGATGCAAAAAATGTGGTATATATACACAATGGAGTACTATTCAGCCATTAGAAACAATGAATTCACGAAATTCTTAGAGAAATGGATGGAGCTGGAGAATGTCATACTAAGTGAGGTGACCCAGTCTCAAAAGAATACCCATGGTATACAGTCACTGATAAGTGGATATTAGCCTAGAAGCTTGGAACACCAAAGACACAAATCACATATCAAGTGATGTCTCACAAGAAGAAAGGAGTGGACACTGGTGCTAGAATGGACCAAAACATCATTGTGGGAGAGTACAAGAACAGTAAAGTGGGAGGGGGTGGATGCGGGAGCAGGGGGAGGGAAAAGGACACGTGGGACCTTTGGGGGTGGGGAACCAGAAAAAGGGAAATGAATTGTAAATATAGAATATATACAATTAAAAAAAAAGAGAGATAGGCAAAGAAACAAGCAAAACAATAAAAATAAAGAGAAAAATGACAAATCTCTGTCTCTCTGTTTCTCTCATGCACACACACACATGCACATTTAATTTCTTATGATCATGTGCAATGGAAAAAAGATACTAATTTTTATTAATTTTTTTAAATCCTAGTAGAACTTCTGACTATAGTAATGAGTTCAGGAAGAGAAATAAAAGAAATCATATAAATAAGGAAGAAATGCACACACACACATATACATACCCACACACATACACAATAAATCTTTAAGTATAATAGATGATTTTGTTTTCTTTATTGCAAAGATAATTATATCATTATTATTTTGGAAGAATTTTAATATTTTTACTCTTTGAGAATTTCATACAATATATTTCAATCATATTTTTCTCCCCCTACCTCCTCCCATATGCCATTACCTCCCTCCCTACCCACTCAACTTCAAGTTCTTTTTCTCTTCCAAAAAGAAACAACACTAACAAAAATCATGTGGACTCATCTGTGTTGGCCAACTACTCTGGAACATGCTGTCTGCCCTGAGGTGTGGTTGATATATCCACTATCATTCTATTGAAGAAATCTGATTGAAATTAAACTATCTTTTATTTTTAATAGATCACAAACAGCTTTTTGACCAGGCATGGAATCCAATTCTCACTTCTCCTTTTCTCTGCCTGGAATTTTTACAGCTCTGTGTACTTTGCCAGAGTTCCTGTGAGTTTGTATATATACCTGCCCTGCTGTGTCTAGAAAACATGTTTCCATTGAAATCATTAATCCCTTTTAGCCCTAGTAATCTTCCTATTTCCCCGTTCCACATTGGTACCTGAGACATCATATGAGGGGTAAAATGTAGACATCCTCACTCTTTGAATATTGTCAGATTGTGGGTTTCTATGTAAGAAGAAGGTTCTCTAATGAGGAATATGTGATGAACTGATTTAATAACCATATGTTATTAGGAGTCATTTTATCACAATGTTCATTTAGCAGAATAATAGTAATTATTCTATCATTATTAATAATAATAGTAATTATTATTCTAGGTCCTGTGACCTATCTAGTTTCGGGTTCTTGGCTTCACTAACAGTGTCAGGTATGGGTCTGATAATGTGAAGAGGGCCTTAAATCCAATCAAAGGCCGTTGGTTACTCCAATAAGAGTCATGCCCCTATTTAGTAAGAAAACATATCTTTCAAGAAAGGCCATTATTATAGCCCACAGTGTTCACAGTTGGGTGAGACTATTAATTACTTTTCTTTTCTGATAGTGTGTATAATATCCCCAGCACTATAAAAACTACCCACTAGGGGTGATGTGTCCACTTGAATACCAACCACATTCCTCTGTATTTTATGAGATAAGTTAGTGGTTTAAAGTAGACTTATCATCAGAGTGTAGAGGGTAGCATTATCATTTGCCTTTTGAATTATAAAAATATTATAAAAGCCTTTTGAAAAGCCTCATGGAAACCTACAAATGGAGAAACTTACTTAAATAGCTTCAGCTTGAAAACTCTAAGGATTTTAATACAAACATATTCTATTTCTTTTGTTACATATATACATATATGTATATATGTATAATTTCAACATACATTGTGACATATTTTCTGAACAAAATGCTTATCAGTACAACTTTAAAAGTGATAGTCTTTCTCCATCCCAGCTAGCTCCAAAATAAATGAGGCCGAGAAAATAAGATTTATTTAATAGACTTACAGCACAGTAGCTAGGCAGTTATTAATCTATTCAATTTCTCTAAGCTAATCCTGCTACCTCCCAGCCAAAATCCCCGAGATACTCGCATTTTAGTAATGATTTAGCTCTCTATCCTCCAAATGTGTTCTCATGGTGTATCCCGACTCTCTCCTCTTGGTGACTCCTCTTCCTTCACACTCTACTCTTTCCCTGACTGGAATGCGAAGTCTAGACTTACTCTGCACTGCTCAGCCACTGACTGATGAGTCTTTACTGACAATTCAGAGAATACAGAGGGGAGGAATGTTTACACAACATTGAAACCAAAGGTTCTTAGGATAAGCATTACAATGTCATGCCCAGATTGCAACCAGATGTGGGTGAAAGAGTAAGTTCTTAAATAATACAAAGATGGTCTGTACACAATGCACAATAACATTATGCTCATAAATGAGAATGTATTCTTTGCATAAAGAAAGGTAGATAATTTAACCATTTGTTTTGGAATAGTAGATACAGTAATTAACACGTATTTCATTGCTTAAAGGCAAGTCACAGTCCTTAGTTACAGTCCCTCGGCTATATCTGGCAGTTGAAACCAAAAGACTTGATGGTATCTGGGCTGCCATCTGGGGATATGTTGATGTCTAAGGGCTGTGCAGAACAGGCCCCAACCCTCCCCTGAGCATTGTGGGAGAGCTGGCCCTGGAAGCATGAAAGCAGAGGTGATGGGGCCCTTAGCCAGCTGGAGAGCCAACGCTGAACGTTTTTGGAGTTGCAGGTGAGTGACCCTGAAGCTATGAGGATATGAAGGCTAGCTGGCCCTACCACTCATCTGCCAAGCAGTGGCATGGATGAGGAAGAGATAACCCCCTACTTCCTCACTCTTCACCAACTGTGGCAGGTGGGAGAGCTGGTCATCAGAATGGGAGAATCGTACCTGCACGTCACCTGGGCAGCCCAGAAGAGCTGACCCCCATTTTGCTGGTGAACCTGCCTCAAGGGCATAAGTACAAGAGAGCTGACCCTGCCTCTTGTCTGCAGGGCAATGATAAAAGAGAAGAGAAAGGTGTGCTCCTCCCCTCTCTCATCCCTAGCCATCTATAGTGGTGTGGAGAGCTGGCCCTAGGTTACTGAGAGCCGGAAAACTGGTCATGTCCCTCACCAGTTGCAAAACTCCAGACCCTGTACCTTGCCTGGGCAGCAGAATAGAGCTGCCCCTGATTGCAGGAGTTGCTGGTGAGCTGGCTCTGAGGGTGTGAAAGCAGGAAAGTTGGCAGGGTAACCAGCTCAGATACCTTTCAGTCCTTGATCCAGGGCTTTGAATTGGCCCAATTCCACATCTACCCAATTGATCAACTACTGGAATGCATGAATGGGAGACTCCTGCAGATCCAATAATAAAGGATCTCCCTGACACAGGGAACAACAGCATATCTGAGTGAGGTTCCAGTATTAATAGAGGAACAGAAACCAGAGGCCTCATTCCAGACTAATAAGTCATTGCAAAGAACATTTGCAAGCAAAGAAGTGTGGACAAAATGGTATACTGTGGAATACACTGTGACATACTATAAGTTCTACTATGAGATCTTGTTTTCTCTGTTGGTGCAAAGGTTGCAAGGGTGGAGGGCAGGAATGACAGGATGGGGGGGTGATTAGGATTGGAGTGTTTGGTGTGAAATTTACAAAGAACCAATGAAAATAAAATAAAATAAAATAAAATAAAATAAAATAAAATAAAATAAAATAAAATAAAATGTAAACAAAGAAATAGAAAAAAATCAACTCAATGCACTAAATTGTTCTGGGAAAAATCTTAGAAATAAAACATAGACATTCATTTGAGAAAGGTATACAACTACAGAAGAATATACACCAAACATTGAGTGGTTACTTCATAGGAATGTTTAGGGTCCATGGCAATTCAACAGATGGTGTATGAATAAGCTAATGGAACAAAGCAAATGATGGTAATATCATAGGAATTTATCAAAATAAAGTTTCATAAAATATGTAATTAAACCCAGCACTTTACCCATAGATCAAATATTAATTGTTAAAATAAAAATTCCATTGCCTGTATACACTCAGAATATAAACAGCCATTGTAGACTTACGCCGCAGCCATCATGACGTTGGTTCATTAGGGGTTGCTGCTATTTCATTTGTCAGATTAGATGCTGCTTTCTCATAGCTTGTAAAGCTCCAAGTTGACAAAATAAATGAAGCTACAGTTTGCAGCAGTTGGAAGAATCTGGATGATCTGCTAAGAAGACTCTGTGGGGAACTCTGCTGTCCTTACAGGGTAATCCTCCTGAGATCAGACAAGCTCTCACACAGATACCATTTGCCATATTAACAACTCATGTTGAAATGTAACAGAATGGTGGTTTTCTACCAATCCAGCATGCATTTCTTTGGGGAAAGTTTGAGATTCAAGAGGAAAAAGCCTGGTTTATGTTCTCACAGATTAGCTGCGTTTCTCTCAGTGACAGTGATCATAGCAGGGCAATCCAACGCAAAGCTTCTCTTAGTGATTCCAAGCGATTGATTTCTGAGAATAATGAGAGAATTGAAGAGGGAGCATTAGTCCTCTAACTAAGCTCACAGCAAGGCCTAAGGAAACAAAAAGAAAGGAAATTAGTTCATTCTCTCTCTTTGTTAGACAATCTTGGCTACATGACAGTCGACTGTGAAATTGTATTTGTTGTGTGTGTTGTGTGTGTTTTGTGTGTGTGTATGTGTGTGTATATGTGTGTTAGTGGTGTATTTGTGTGAGTGTGTGTGTTTGTGTGAATTGTGTATGGTATGTGTGTGTTTTGTGTGAATGTGTGAGAATGTATGTGTGTGTGTAGTGGGGGATATGTGTATGGGGTGTGGGGTGTGTGTTTGTGAGTGTGAGTGTGCTTATATGTGGTGTGTGTGTGTGTGTGTGTGTGTGTGTGTGTGTTAGGGAATGTGTGTGTGTGTGTTCCATTTTACAGGTATCATTGAGTTTTCAGTCGATTCCCAAAGACAGAGCAAGTACTGGGCAGGGAGCAGCTCCAACAGCATTCCCTTCAACGTTCTTCCAACGCCCCTTATTTGTTAAGAGAAAGCAGAAAGGAAAGAGGCTGATTAATGAACATCTCTGTCCACGGAGATTGCAAGAGTAAAGCAGTGTGTGGGCAGTGACAAAATGCACACAAACACAAAGACCGCAGCTTCTCCGTGAGCTGCTCTTCTGCTTTCAGTGCATGAGGAAGCCGTACATAGCTAAAGCAATACCAGAATTAAGAAATGAAAATCGGTGCTCTGAGTGCTTTCCTTGACAACCTTAACAGAGACTACAGAAAAGGTATTAATAACAAATGCAGACAAACTGTGGCCGTTCTGTGTCTAAGCTTTCAATGGTAACTGTGCTGTAAAATAAGTATTTGAGCAAAGTCTCTCTTTATTAACATGTTTTGCAGATTCTCTAAAATATATGATTATAATAAAATCATCAATTAGATTTGTAAGGAAAGGGGATTAAACAAATTTCTTCAATTATAATACATATGAAATGGGAAGTTTCATTAGGGTATTGAGAAATCTAAAAGGACAGAATCATCAAATGGTCTCTGAACAGTTTAATTATATTAGTAGTATATGCCAATTTGTCTGTATATAAGTAACATATTTTAATCTGAACTACCTACCATAGGTGAATGATCTGTGATTGAATTTAAGGCAAATAGTTGCATGACAATCTGATATGCATGAAGTGAGTTTCAATGATTATTTATTGCAAATTCAAATTATGGTAGAAAATACTTGATTTGTTTGGATGTGTAGTTGCAGTTCTGAGATGTGCAAGAAAATCACAAGTTTCTTTCACTCTCGAGATATTTTGCTGAGACTTATACATTTTAATGTAGAAGTTACTTTTATATGAATAATTATAAATATCAAATTTATAGCACAGTTTAAGAAGTATGGAAAAGCTAAGAATTATCTCCTTTTATATATATGTAAAGTAAATAATATTGAAACTTCTTTACTATAATGCCAATAGCATATATTTTTATATGAGCCTTTCTCATTTACATTGCTTTCTATTCATTAATTGGCCAGGTGCTTATATCTATTTTCTGAACAAAATGTCATGTATCACCATTATATAATATGGTTTACTGGCTGGAGTAGATTGCACAAACTCTTACAACTAAGAATATCACTGAAGAACCAATAATTAAGAGCATTTCACTGATTAGCAACAAGGAAGATTTTTTATTTACGTTCTCTTCTAAGTTGAAATAAATGCAGCATTTAATTTTCAGAAATTTATATGAATTTATATAATGTAAATTAGGAAAATAAGTTGATTATAACCCCATAGGAAGAACAACAATATGAACAAAGCAGATCCCCAGAGCTCCCAGGGACCAAACCACCAGCCAAAGAGTACACATGGAGGGACCCATGACTCCAACTGCATATGCAGCAGAGGATGGCCTTATTTGGTACCAATGGGAGGACAGGCCCTTGATCCTGTGAAGGCTCAATGCCCCAGTGTAGGGGAATGTCAAGGCAGTGAGGAAGGAGTGGGTGCGTGTGTGGGGAGCATCCTCATAGAAGCAAGAGGAAGGGGAATAGAATGGGTGTGTTTGTAGAGGGGAAACCAGGAAGGGGAATAATATTTGAAATGTAAATAAATAAAATAACCAAGAAAAAAGAAAAAAGAAAATAATATGAGCTTCTGATCATCAATTTAGTAGGTTTCACTTGACAATATGAAAAATATTTAACATTCAATGAGGCTGGGAGACAACAACAAACATTGATTATCAGGGTGAAATTTTTCAGGCTTGAAAACAATTATGATAAAACCAAAAGCCCATGCTTCTTAAAATTACTTATTGAACCACATGTCCTGCGATGCTCTCTCTTCTTAGGAAGTAGTGGTAGATTTTCCCTGCAGAAAAATCTCATACCTGTAAGGTTTTGGCAACTGCTTTTATGCTTCAGCATAAAGAACATGGGTTTAATGTTTGATGTGTTGTTGATTATTATTATGTTCCATTTGTACTGACTAGGTTTTCCATACTTGAAACCCCTAATCCATGGATCTGTAGATTAATATTTTAATTACTTCTGAATACCTCTATGTGGCAAATATAAAGAAGTTGTCAATTGTGTCCATCACAAGTATGTGTGAATGTAGAGGTAAAGAAATGTTTACAATGTGTGTGTGTGTGTGTGTGTGTGTGTTTCTTTTTTTTTAAAAAAAATTTTACATTAAGTAATGAAAAGAGAGAACTCTGGCTGATTTTTCAGAAAATCTGTTTTCATGTCAAATGTCCACATGAATGCAAATAACTTCCTATAACTCCAGCATACTAGGCTTGTGACACTTTAGATACCCATAAACACATTCTCACACTATCCCCTATATACATACTCAAAAATTAAAATAAAATGAATTTTACTCCTACCAAATTAAGGTACATACACAGACAAAAATAAAAAGACAAAACAAAACAACACACACACACAAACACAAACATGCGTGTGCATGCATGCACACAACCCACCAAACCAACCAAAAATAATTACATGTTGGTCAACTACTTCTGAACATGAGTCCTGAAATAATTCCTATGCCCAGTGTCACTTTCCTGGAAAAGAATAATTTTCCTTTTTAGATGACAGTTCAGTTCCTAAACTTTACCCTAGGAGTTGGGCATTCATTCATTCATTTTTAAGAATATAACAAAATAAAATATAACAAGACAAAACAAAATCTGTCACATCAGAGTTGATGAAGAGAAACAAAAGGAAAAGAGCCACTCATTGTCAGACTCAAGAGTGTCATTAAAACACGCAGCCAGAAGCCATACTATATATGCAGAGGACCTGGTAGAGAGCCATGCATGCCCTGTGCCTGTTGTTTCAGAATCTCTGCATTTACGCGAGCTTTCCTCGGTTGATTTGGAGGATCTTGTTCTCCTAGTGTCCTCCAAACCCTCTGGCTCTTGTATTCCTTCCTCAGGACTCCCTGAGCTCTGAGGGGAGTAATTTAATGAAGACATTCCATTTAGGCATGAGTCCTCTAAGGACTGTAATTATCTACACAATGTCTTGTTGTTGCGTCTTTATATTTGTCCCATCTTCTTCAGCAGGAAGCTCCTGTGATGATGGACAGGCAGGGCACTGGTTATAATTACAGCAGACTATCATGAGTAATCATTTTATCATTATATTGTTTTCCTCCTTTTTTTTTTTTTTTTTTTAGAGCATACTATTTGATTTTATCCTCGCTTCCAGAGTTATCTATTTGGTTACAATTTCTTTTTTGGGTGGTGGGAGCTGAAGGGAGATGTCTGTATGGTTTCATTTTATTGCCTTGTTTTGGGAGCTGTTGTATTTTTGGCTTGTTTTTAAGAAACAACTTAAAGTTGGGTGGGTATGGAGTGTGAGAGGATCTAGAAGGACTTGGGGGGGGAAGAAAGAATATGAACAACTAATGTTTAAATTTTAAAATCATTTTAAATTATAAAATAGAACACAAAATAATAAACTCCACACTATTCAATATTACTCCCTGTAAGTATTTGGTGCTTTTCGTGGGTAGTGTTCATGCTAAATACCTTCAGTTATTAGACAATTGGGAGCATTAACATTCTCCAGATTGTTGTGATCACTCAAAGCATTTAGGTTCTTTTGTCCTTCTTTGAATTACCAGATTGCTTCGACTACAGTCTATAAATTATCAATTGTATTTTAGAACTTAAAATGTAAATGGTTTTACCTTTGATTCTTCTATCATGGTGGTTCAAATTCAGCTTTTCTGCTCTATAAATTCTTTGTTTAAAGTAAACTTTTACTTAGCCTAAGAAAATTGCATTTTGTGGTGTAGATAAATTTACCTCTCAAAAAAGACAGTAAATATTTTCAGCTTTATGCATCACAATAAATGAATAAAAGTTATAAAAATGAAAATAAATCTTAAGTGTTTTCTCTGGTGTGTATTTCAGATCTCACTCAACATCCATCAGAGGAGTTTCTTTCAGTAGATTGCAATTAACACAGAGACCAACTGGACAGTGTGCAGAGAGTGAGAGACTTTCAAAGACTTCATCCTTAATGAGATGTTTTATCAAACTCCTCACTTCAAGGCTCAGGGGTCTATGGGAAAAGAAGACAGAGACTACAAGATCCAAAGGTGATGGATGACTTCATAAAACAGTGTCTTCCAGGCATAAAAGGACTGATATACAGCCACAAACTCACAGAGACTGTGACAGTGATCACAGAATGACCATGGCACTGAGAGGGAGAAGTTAACACAAACTCAAGGTCCTACCCCTAACCAAGAAATTATTGCAGTTGCTACCTACTGGCAAAAGCAAAATCCAATGGAGCGTTACTGAATACATCGAGCATACTATGGGGCATGCCCCATGCCCAGGAGTAGTTGACCAACATAAAACAAACTCTGTGTGTGTGTGTGTGTGTGTGTGTGTGTGTGTGTGTGTGTGTGATTGCGTGTTTAAGAGAGATACAATGGTAGAGAGAAAGAAAAATAAAGTGAAATGGGTTAGGAGCTGGGGAAGATATAGGAAGTATTAGGGGAGGGGAAATAATTCATTGTATGAAAATTAAAAGATAAAAAGGAGAAAAGTTTACTCTTTACACCGAAGAGGTAATGACAGTCCAAAGAAAGAAGTTCATCCAGTTAAGTTGATGAATGAATGAGTGTATTGGAAGTTACTGTGAATGAAAATTCCTGAAATGAAGCTACATCTTCAAGTGCCTTATTGACTTCAGCGATGTGCAGAAGTGAATGCTAGCTGACCAAAGCCTCATTACAGTCTGACAGGCACTACTTTTAGACCCCAAAATGGCCAAGCCTTGCTTACCTTTAGATAAGACCTGAAAAACTGTGTCTAACAGTTTTCAAATGTTATTTGAAATGTGTGAACAGGTCCCTAGGTTCTCCCAATCAAAAGGTTAAGGATATCATCACAGAATATCGAAGGTATGAAATGGTTTTCTCTGTCTTACTATAACTCAGCTACCTGATGTACGTAACAACGTACTTTAAAAGTCTGTTCATTTATGGCTTTCTTTGTCCTGTTACTATAAAATCTTTATGAAACTGCTTCCACATTGGAACATGGAGTTTATGGCTAAGGTAAATCTGTGTTCCTGGCTCAGGTTCACTCTTCTTTGAATTTGGAATAAACTGACCCTTATCTCCTTGAGAAAAAAATAAAGTAAACTTTAATTCACTCTTAAGTACTTTCATATTATCAAGGCAACTGGTATTATTTTCTTAAAAGACAAAACTGTTAACTTTGTGTCAAAGGAGTTTAAAAGTAATCCCCGTAGTTTATACACTACCTTCTCTCTTATCTATCAAATCTATTTGTCTATCTGCAGTGATACAAGTACACATTACTATAACTACGACCATATTGAGAGCTCACTGCTGCAGCAATAACACGTTCCCTAGTGAGCGTAGTATAAGTTTAAAGCAAGACAGTTCATCCCGGAAGCTTCCCACAATGCTGTAACAATTTCATAGATTGTGCCACATGTCTCCTGAAACTACTTACACTAAAATGTAAGCATGAAAGGAGTGGATTGACCCGTTTCTGTTTCTGGGCAAGCTTTACAGTGAAACTTTTCAACCAGTGAAAACAAGTGAAAGCATTGGATAACTTTGTCTAATTTATGTGTTGAAAACCTATATATCTTTATGGCACTCCTTCTTCAGCTAGAATGTTAAAATAAAATATCATAAAAGAATCACTATATTTTCACAAGTCTTAATAATATCATCAATCAATATCTGCTTTTTATATTATTTCTTTTATATTAGAAATTAACTCACATAGCCTTAAATATGTATATATATCATTCACAATTTTCTAGCTATTATTTTAATACTAATTTTGTAGGATAATATCTTTATAAACTTACTTAAAATAGTAGAAATTAATATTCTATTATCTGTAACAACCATAATGATACTGACTCTATGATACTGAATAATGCATAAATGATACTCTATGGATAATATGGAGATATAAGCATTAATTATTCTATATTTACAACATTAAATTTGAAACAAAAGAATATGACCACTTGAAATAAATTCCCAGTAAAAATGCCTATTAACATTCATTTCCTTAGTAGATACATTGAGAAATAAGGATTAGGCTTTTATAGTAAAAAAGGCTGAGAGACACTTGTTTATTTTTCCCAGCCTGTGATTGCTGGTGCATTTGCAATGCAATAGGGAGAGATTTTTGAGCAACGCCTTTATTAGGCAAAAAAAATAAATAAAAAAAAATCTTATCCCAGGATAGCTTAAATTATGAAATTTTAACAGCTGTACAACCACTTTATATTATGTTCAGACACACTGATTAAACCATAACATTATGCATATTTTATTTGAATTAGTTATACTAAAACATTTACAAAACATATCTACATTTAGATTATAGTATCATAGTCCAACTATTACAGCACAGCCTTCTAAGTTTAAAAAAAAGCATAAATCTCTTTATAATGGAAATATCAAAGTTAGAAAATCAAACTGATATATATTTTTCTTTTACCATGGGCTCAATAGTATTAATACTCAATATTCAAACTCACATGCATACGTGTATATAAATGCATGTATAATTTGCCTTTTCTTTGTTATTGTTTAATGAACTCAAAAGCTTCCATATTTTGAACAATTCCTATCTTGCATGTATATGATCCAGGATGGGTACTGAGTGAACTGCAGGGCAAACCGTGGTTGTAAGCTACTTTCAGACCTTAAGCTCAGCTTTTGCAGTAAGAAAATCTGAGGGACACTTGTTTATTTTCCCCACCCTGAGACTGCTGGTTCGTTTGTGGTGCAATGGAGAGAGAGAGAACAAAGCATGGGGGGAGGGAGGGTCCCTGGACAGTGAAGAACATGGTTTAATTTTTATTGTTTTCCTTTTATTGAAAGTGAATATTTTGCATAATATATCTCAATTTTGGTTTCTTCTCCCTCTATTGCTCCCAGTTCCTCCCCGCTTCCTCTCCCAACTGGCTCTACTACATGTCTGTCTTAGGAAACAGGCTTAAACATATAGTAATAAGATATAGTAAGATAAAAGAAACACTCACATTTCAGAGTTGGACAAGACAAACAAACAAAAGAGCCCTAGAGAAGACACAAGAATAGGAGATTTACTCTTTGGCTCACTAAGGAATCCCAAAAGAACCCTATTCCTGGAAGTTAGGTCACATGGTCCCTAAATGTGTTTGCATGGAGAGTCAGCCTAATATATGTGGGCTATATAAATGTGGGCTTATTTATTTATTTTTATTTTCATTTGTAAACTAAAAAAATCTTTTCATAGCCAATATGTCACTTTGAATTTAAAGATTAAACAGTTAATGAAGAATTTTTATGTACATATATTTCAAATTTACCATTTGCCTGACATTACTAAAATATGTACCAGGTCAGTCAAGGAAATCATGTAAGAACTGAGAGCTTTTCAACAAAGTTCTGAAGTCCTTGAAGAAGGACCATCACAATTGTCAGTTACAACAGAGTCAAGAAATCTTTAGTGGCCAATTGTCCATATAATGTATTACTCATAATTAAAAGGAAGACAAGATTTAGCAAGGAGTGTGGACTGAAATGTGCAAGTAAGCCATGCACTCACTTGCTCATTTTATAATTTGTGAATAGAATACTCAAATATGCAGGCTACATACCACGTGTTTATAACAGGCAGTCGATTGCATTTCATAAGCCCAATGTGTTAGGAATTCATATACCCACATTTTCAGAAAAGAACCTGTCCTAGGGTCATATGGCTAATGATGGAGGAACTGGAGCCAGTCAGGCTATTTAGCAGGACAGTTACAGTGAAGCACGCAGTGATCCTGCCTCAGACCTTGAGGTCCAAACTCTGCACTGGAATCAGGACAAGAAACAACTTCATGCATTTTCATAAGTCTCAATTTTCATAAATAAGCTTGCCCGGCCACTTGTTTTTCCTCTTTCAATATCTGAGTTAGAATAGTGGGTGAAACTGATTTTAATTACTAAATGACAATTGTCTCAGATTCCCGGGAAATTCCATATTAAAAATATACCAATTTTATAGGCTATGTATGTCCTGTATTAGACCAAAGGTACAGATGCTGTTCTTGTCAGTGAGTGTCTCAGAATCCTGTTGATTTTATGAGTTGTGGAGAGATGATTAAAAGTTGCATTCATATAATATAGATTTAAGTTAATTAAAATGTATTAAAAGGCTTGATAACATTAACATTCAATTATTGCTACTGTCATATAATCATGACTGCTCATGTGGTTTAGTGTGGAAAAGTTCATGATAGAAAGTTTACTGTTTTGTGAGTTTCATGGCTAATTAGAAGTATAGAGTTTGATATACACGCTTCTCCATGTATACTTTCAATGATCTGAGAAAAAAAATGTCTAATGGATGAATAGTACTCATTGTGTATATATACCACATTTTCTGTATCTATTCCTCCATTGAGGGACATCTGGGTTCTTTCCAGCTTCTGGCAATGAATTCATAAAATTCTTAGACAAATGGATGGAACTGGAGAATATCATCCTAAGTGAGGTAACCCAGTCTCAAAAGACCATGGTATGCACTCACTGATAAGCAGATATTAGCCTAGAAGCTTGGAATACCCAAGACACAATTCACATATCAAATAATGCCCAAGAAGAAGGAAGGAGTGGCCCCTGGTCCTGAAAAGGCTCCGTGCAGCAGTATAGGGGAATACCAGGACAGGGAAGTGGGAAGGGGTGGATTGGGGAACATGGGGAGTGAAGAGGGCTTATGGGACTTTCAGGGAGGGGGATCCAGGAAAGGGGAAATCATTTGAAATGTAAATAAAGCATATATCAAATTTTTAAAAATTGAAAAAAAAGAAATGTCTGAAAATTCTCTTAAGACTAATTAGAATTTTGTAGCATTTTTTTTTCTTAAAGAAGGCAAACAAAAATCCTTAGTAAACACGAGGGAAGGTGAAATTGTGCTTCCAAATCTGAGTTTAGAGACATCTTCTGCCTCACTTACTGACTCTTCTGCAAATTTTGGCTTTTATTCTGAACTTCATGGAAGCTTGCACCCTCTCCTTGAACATTCCACAGAGACTGTTACACTAGGTTACATTAGACTTTATCCCCCAAACAATATCTGATTAATGTAGGTCACCAGATTATTTTATTAATAGTAAACCACAAAGGAATTATACCATCAAGCTTATGGTTTTGTCCTAAGGAAAAAATATAATTTTGTTCTATTTTTAAAATGGAGAAGATAATTATAGAGAAGTTGCAATGTATTCCTTTTCTCTTTCCTAAAGTTTTCCATTCACGATTCAGCAAAGATTATAACAACATAGTCACAGCCCAAGGTCACATCACTTCAGGCTAACTTCACGTTCCATAGTTTATCCAAGGTCTTTTCTTCCCATTTATGTCTAAATATGAGTCATATAAGTATCTATTTCAAGCCAGTTTCAGAGATTGCGAATTCATCCTTTATCTTGTGAAGTTTACTACCCTTTCTCATTTATTTCCTTGTAGAAGACAGTCAAGGGGATCAGGACATAAATTATTAACATATTCTTACCATGTAAACACATGTACTTTTTAAGAGCACATTTTGATGGAGTGAGTATGAACACATTCAGAACTGTCTGTGTATCACATATGTTCATCTCAATGGATTTTTCTCTGATGTATTCAGTAACAGAGCACAGTCACAAATAATTATATTAGGAGAAATAATTTATAAAGAAGATTTATACACATGAACAATCCTCCATATACCACCAAGCCATTTGCCCATTCCTTCAAAGATTTAATACATGTATTATATCTACACAGAATAGATGTTCATGTGGTATACTGCTCACTATGCAGGAAGCTGACTTCTTTATTTCTTTTTGCTTTTCTGTCTCTCCTTTTATTTTATTACCTATATTTTAATATAATGACACAGATTTCCCTCATCTAATCAGTCTCACACAACTGTTCTTAAATCTTTTTAATTAATTTTTTTTGTTGTTTTTTTTTGTTTGTTTGTTTTTGTTTTTTTCGAGACAGGGTTTCTCTGTAGTCCTGGCTATCCTGGAACTCACTCTGTAGACCTCGAACTCAGAAATCTGCCTGCCTCTGCCTCCCAAGTGCTGGGATTACAGGCGTGCGCCACCACGCCCGGCTATCTTTTTAATTAATTAATTAATTAGTTTTTTACACTCCATATTTTATTCCCCCAACACAAACCCTGTCCACCCTCTGACTGTTCCACATCCCCGACCCTACCTGACCTCTAGGAAATCTAGGTATAATTAGCATACGTGTCAACTATAGCAGATCTTTTGCAGGTTCAATGTTTTAGATTGCTGGGACACTATGCAGTGCTGCATGCTGCCTTTTGACAGTCACCAATATAAGAGGTATATAAACAATATAGCCTGGTAAAACAATCTAGATCAATTTATTTCTAAAGAACAGATAAAATATATATTTGAAATGTTAACACTTGAATTGAAAATATCTACATTTCTAAAAATAGAAATGTCGCAATCTTTCAATGAAAGAACAATCACCAACACTACCATCACCATCACCATCACCAACACTACCATCATCACCATCACCACTAAAATCACCACCATTACCAGCACACCCATAATCAACATCTTCACTGTTACCAACACCACCATAATCACAATCATCAACTTCATTTCTAAAGTTAGGATGTAAGAGAATATATAACAAAAAATAAGTAAAAGATCTCTTTATGCAGTGTGAGAACAATACAAACTACCATAGAATATCATGATGATTACTAGTTATAGACACTTCAGTTTTCTTGCCAACATGTTGAATATTTAATTTCATCCAAATACATTAATCTGGAGAAGAGGAAGAAATCTAAAACAAATTGGCTAAATGTTTCTAAATTAAAATAACAACAATAATAACCAAATGTTTGAAAAATAAAAGTATATAATTTATCTAAAGCATAAGCATAGACTGAAGAAATATGTTCCTTTGTTCTTCAGGTATGCATTGAACTTAAGAAAGAATCACATTTTAATTATTAGTATATCACAATTGATGAACTTAGATATGCCAACAAAATCCTGGAAAGATATTGAGGTAGATCTAACAAATTTATGAAAAAAATATGGGTGAAAGAGTTTTAAAAATAAGATAAATTTGATAAATCATCTTTTCTTCTTGTCTTCTTAGATATACCATTAGAGGGTATTAAAGTATACACATACATGAAACATCTAAGTACTGTGTGTTGATTTAAATTATATACATGTTTAAATTCAGATAAATAGATAATTCAGGACAAGGAATTTATATTTGTAGAACATACAATATGTGAAATTTTGTGGGTTTTTACTTAATTGGCTCACATATTATAAGAATAACAGAGTTTTCAGAGTTTATATATATCAACATCCTTCTATGTTGATATATATATATAATGACTAAAAGAATCATATTTTATATTGTTTATATTGTTGATATATAAATATATAATGACTAAAAGAAATGATTTTGTTATTTTAATCAAGTAGTGTCTTAATGCACACAATTCTTCTAAATTTTAGAAAGTTTCAAAAGTTTATAAAAATCTGTAAATTTATTAGACTCTTCAGAATTAATACTTATCAGATGGCTGAAAACATTACTGGAAAATAGAATATTTTTCCTCTAGCAATAGAATTATATTTAAACAAGAAAAGAGGGAAGTTTGAAGCATTTATTTATGTCCATTGAATCATTTGTCCTATAGCAACTATAAGATCATAAAATATCAAACATCAAAAAAGATACAAACTAGTAGTTAAAAAATTCAATAGACTAATACTTCAAAGAAAATGCATTATTCTCATTGAGCCAACCAACTACAGCAGTACTTTTCAAAAATCAAATAAATTGAGATTTAGGGTGATAAGATAATGAAAAAATTCAGTGGTGCCAGGACACAGAAATTACAAGAGCAAAAAATAATTAGAAAAGTTGATTCCCAATATACTTGTGCAAACTAAAGTATGGAAATGTAAAGTACAATAAAAATAGAGTTTTGGCATTCAAGTGAAATAAAGTTAAATTTTATAAACACTCATGACCACTTATGCATTAAAAAGAGATAAGAGATACAACATGTTTTCTAGCAGTATGCAGTACAGTATTTGAAGGGAATTGGGCTTGAAGAGAGACCTCAAAAGCATCAGTCATTGATCTAAATAGAAGTGATATGTCCTATAAAGAAATACATCCCAATTCGTTGGTTGCCGATTTGTCCTTTTGACAGTGTCTTTTGCCTTACAGAAACTTTGTAATTTTATGAGGTCCCATTTGTCTATTCTTGTTCTTAGAGCATAAGCAATTAGTGTTCTGTTCAGGAATTTTCCCCCTGAGCCAATGTCCTCAAGGGTCTTCCCCAGTTTCTTTTCTATTAGTTTTAGTGTGTCTGGTTTTATGTGGAGGCCCTTGATCCACTTGGAGTTGAGCTTAGTGCAAGGAGATAAGAGTGGATCAATTCTCATTCTTCTGCATGTTGACCTCCAGTTGAGCCAGCACCATTTGTTGAAAAGGCTATCTTTTTTCCACTGGATGTTTTCAGCTCCTTTGTCAAAGATCAATTGGCCATAGATGTGTGGGTTCAATTCTGGGTCTTCGATCCTATTCCATTGATCCGCCTCCCTGTCACTGTACCAATACCATGCAGTTTTTAATACTACTGCTCTGTAGTATTGCTTGAGGTCCAGGATATTGATTCCCCCAGAAGTTCTTTTACTGTTAATGATAGTTTTCGCTATCCTCGGTTTTTTGTTATTCCAGATGAATTTGAGAATGGCTCTTTCTAACTCTATAAAGAACTGAGTTGGGATTTTGATGGGGATTGCGTTGAATCTGTATATTGCTTTTGGCAAGATTGCCATTTTAACTATATTAATCCTGCCAACCCACGAGCATGGAAGATTTTTCCATTTTCTGAGGTCTTCTTCAATTTCCTTCTTTAGAGACCTGAAGTTTTTGTCACATAAATCTTTCACTTGTTTGGTTAGAGTCACACCAAGATACTTTATATTGTTTGTGGCTATTGTGAAGGGTGTCATTTCCCTAATGTCTTTCTCAGCCTGCTTATCCTTTGCATATAGGAAGACTACTGATTTGATTGAGTTGATTTTATAACCAGCCACTTTGCTGAAGTTGTTTATCAGCTGTAGGAGTTCTCTGGTGGAGTTTTTTGGGTCACTTAAGTATACTATCATATCATCTGCGAATAGTGATAGTTTGACTTCTTCTGACAGAAGGCTAATATCCAATGTATACAAAGAACTCAAGAAGTTAGATCCAAGAAAACCAAATAACCCTATCCAAAAATGGGGTACAGAGCTAAACAAAGAATTTTCACCTGAAGAAATTCGGATGGCTGAGAAACACCTTAAAAAATGTTCAACATCATTAGTCATTAGAGAAATGCAAATCAAAACAACCCTGAGATTTCACCTCACACCAGTCAGAATGGCTAAGATTAAAAACTCAGAAGACATCAGGTGTTGGCGAGGATGTGGAGAAAGAGGAACACTCCTCCACTGCTGTGGGACTGCAAGCTTGTACAACCACTCTGGAAATCAGTCTGGCGGTTCCTTAGAAAACTGGACATGATACTTCCTGAGGACCCAGCCATACCACTCCTGGGAATATACCCAGAAGATTCCCCAGCATGCAATAAGGATACATGCTCCACTATGTTCATAGCAGCCTTATTTATAATAGCCAGAAGCTGGAAAGAACCCAGATGTCCCTCAACGGAAGAATGGATACAAAAAATGTGGTATATATACACAATGGAGTACTATTCAGCCATTAGAAACAATGAATTCATGAAATTCTTAGAGAAATGGATGGATCTGGAGAACATCATACTAAGTGAGGTGACCCAGTCTCAAAAGAATACCCATGGTATGCAGTCACTGATAAGTGGATAAGAGCCTAGAATCTTGGAACACCAAAGACACAATTCACATACCAAATGATGTCTGACAAGAAGAAAGGAGTGGTCACTGGTGCTGGAAAGGATCAAAGCGTCAGTGTAGGGGAATACAAGAACAGGGAGGAGGGAAGGGGTGGAAGAGGGAGCAGGCGGAGGGAAAAGGGCATGTGGGACCTTTGGGGGGGGTGGGGAACCAGAAAAAGGGAAATGAATTGTAAATATAGAATATATCCAATAAAAAAAAGAAATACACCAGCAGAAACAGTAACCACACATTTAAAGTATGACACTGAAGCAAATAGGATACTGTGAGGGGTAGACTCAGTTTGTTACAAAAAGTAAATATTTGGAAGCACTATGGGATTGATGCAGTTAGGAGAAAGAAGCATCAACTATGGGCAGTGGGAGAAATCCATATAATTTATGTCCCTTATGCATTCTTCAAACGTAGAATGAGTGCGGAGCTTGCATTGTCTAGTCAGAGATACCGTGTCTTCAGTTCTATGTACTGGTCTGTATAACCCTCACAGAGTTACTAAGTGTAGACCAAGGTCAATTCCAAGTGTTAACATAGCATCTAATGACAGCATCCATAGCAGTGCAGAGAAAGTCTGCCTCCAAAGGGAGATCAGGAAACTGAACATCTCTGAATCCATAACAGACAATACAAGTGGCCTAAGAACATTTAAAGTGAATTTCAACATTTGCAATCTAAAAGAAAGAAGTGGATGCTCTCAGCCAACCATTGGACTGAGCACAAGGTCTCGCAGGGCTAGAGAAAGGACCCAAGGAGCTGAAGGAGCTTGCAGCCCCATAGGAGGAACAACAATATGAACCAACCAGTACCCCCAGAGCTCCCAGGGATTAAACCACCAACCAAATAGTACACATGGAGGGACCCATGGCTCCAGCTGCATATGAAGCAGAGGATGGTCCTGTTGGACATCAATGAGAGGAGAGGCCCTTGGTCCTGAGAAGGCTCGATGCCCTAGAGTAGAGGAACATCAGGATAGAGAAGTGGGAATGGGTAGGTTGGTGAGTAGGGGAAGGGGGATGGGATAGGGTGTTTTTGGAGGGGAAACCAGGAAATGGTTTTTACATTTGAAATGTAAACAAAGCAAGTATCTAATAAAACAATCAAAAAACATAAAAAAAGCTAAAATTCCAGAAAACTGCAGTTAAAATTGTGTGGACCCTGGCAAAGTCGTGGTAAATGCCAGTTGACTTGATTCTAATAAGTGTTAGCAGTCAGCTCATTCCAAACAAGCCTGCTTCATAACAAATAGACCAAGAAGCTGACAATGAAAAACGCAGAATCTTTTTTTTTTTTTTTTACAGAAAACAAACAAACAAAAATACACTAAATGTGTAACTATTTTGGAAGGAATTTACTATCTTCCCTTTTAAAAAATAGTGTACAATATAACAAATAAAATTAAAAAAATTATAAGTAACCTTTCAAACATACAAAGGAGGAAAATAACCTGTGTTTTAAAACACATCAAAAGATAATGTTCAAATTTTCAGGATGGCTTTTAAAAATAAAGTTCATGGGGAGTTTCAATGTTGTATTTATTCACAAGATCACCTTCAGGAGCTCTAGGAAGAGAGTAACCATTCTTTGTTGTTTTTCATAGTATTTCCTCAGATTTGCCATGATACTGTTTAATGACTTCATTTCTCTCACAGGGGAAAAAATGAGTTTGTGGTAGAGCGAGAATCTGCAGTAAATCTCGCAAGGACTCAGCAGCGTGGCGTTTATTGCCGTTTCTTCCGTTTGATTTAGCAGGTCTGCCCTTCAATATTTCTTTCCCCGAAATACTTGCCCAAGTCTGTTTTTCAAACAATTTATACTGGTGGCGTATTTACAGCCTTAGGTAGTCTGTGGCGTATGTTACTGCGTCAGAATGGCCCCACTCTAGTATATTTAGAGAAACTTCTGGGCATCTTTGGTGAAACTCAATTATTTTAAGGCTCCATATCTTCAGGATAGAGGAGAGGGAGCCATCAAATGCTATTCCATGAGGGAAGTTTTTCTTTAAGTATTTGTTATATATTTTACTCTTTGTTTGAAAGGGAACGGTACCTGGAGATGGATTTGATAGAGCTACTATTCTTTAAATCTTAACTTGTTGAATGTCATGAATGCTAAACAAGAACTACACGCATTATAAAAGTAAAAGACCCAATCCCTTTTCATTTGTCACTTCTAGTGAGGCATTTATGCCGTAGTAAAAATCAAGCTCTTCTTGTTAGCTCTGTTCTATTTGAGTAAACAGATTCTCTTTGTCTTCCTTTTATTCTTTCAAGTGACTAAATAGGGAGACTAATTTAGTGACTAATTTAGGGAGAGACTAAATATAAGACTGTAGAGATATCAGCAAGATATCTACCCCTGAATATCACCTCCAGTCTCTGTGAGACTTTTTCTTTGGTGATGATGTGAGTTCTAGAATCATATTAAGTATAGCTTATTTATATATATTTAAATATTTGTAAGAAATAAATGTTTAACAGAAGACCACATTTAATTAAAAATCTACAAGGAATTATGATAGTTACATGATTATCTTGTCCCTATTAGTGGTTTTTATACTAATTAATTTGAAAAGCACAAAGGAAATAATATGAAGCCAGCAATTTGTGAGTCTGGTTTGTTGTTGTTGTTGTTGTTGTTGTTGTTGTTGTTTCATTGGTTTTTTTTTTTTTGACCCAGGATGTACCAAGTTTATTACATGGAATTTGCTCAGTCCTAAACTGAAGGTTGAACAGTATAAAGCCTTCCTTATAAGATATCAATACCTGAGTTCAGTTTATCAGTATTGGTCAAGCTAGTACCTGCCATAAAACAGAAAAAGACCTCCTTAGTGGTATCTACTGAGCTAGCTAAGCAAAGGAAGAATTGGTTTTTCTGCTTTCAGGAAAAATCATGAAATTGAATCTCAAAGGAAACTCACAGCATTTTCCTCCAATCAAGAAGAAAGTGTCTTACTTAATTTCAAATAGTAGAGTCAAGTTGAAGCAGTAGTATGTCACAATTAGAAACACAGAGATGTAAAGAATTCTGGCTCGAAATCCAAAGTCAAGCAATTTGACAAAGGCTCTTAGTACTCCTTATTCATAGCATATGTAGAGCATATACGGGTAGTTTTCGGTGTATTATGAATGCTCAGACTCTCCATGATGATTTTTGACCCTGTCCCAGCATTTTCACTTTGAAATCTTACTCTGTTAGGTCCATGGGTAGCATGACTGGGCTTGGTGTATACAGGATAAAGAAAAATATAATAGAATGTTAATGATTCAGGCTCTGGGAGGGACACACGAGTGTCGGTTACAGAATGAAAGGAAAGGCTTAATCAGCAAACACTTGAAAATACAATTAGACATAATAAAAGTTGTGCCTGATTTTTTTAGAAGACAGAATAATATAGCTGGTAAATAAGAATGAGACAAAACAAGAAGAAAAGCGCAGGAACCAAAACCTTTTACAAAACAAAAACAGTACACTAAGTATTGAAGGATTACCAAAGGTGAAATATCTTTAGAGTTCTAAGAAGAGAAATAATACAGTAATTCTGAATAAAATAGTGTTTAAGGAAGCAAAATTAATCTTAAATTACATATGGAACAGAGAAAAAGAAGATTGGAGATCAGATGTTCTACTTTTCCAAGGATCACGTGACTCAAAACTAACAAAATAGCATCTTAGAAATCCAAACATGTGAAGCAATTATTCACCTTAGACTAAATGAAATGACTGTTCTCATCATTTAATGTACTATTAAATTTTGATCATCTAATACAAATATAGAGAAATAATATAAAATCAAAGCCTATTCCACTGAATGTGAATTTTAAACAACAAAATTCTAAAGAGTTTCTCAAAGATGAAGTTAAAATTTTCTGCCATCCAACATAGGTTGATTTCCTGAAATTGAGTAAAACTCAATAGAATGATAATAGGTTTGAAATATAATTAAGTTTTAATTCTTATATGTAGTTTAATTTCTTGATATAGTTTATGTATTTTTCATTAAAGTTGAAGAATGAGGAATAATGGAACTATGAAAAATTATATGTTATTCAATTAAATTAAGAACATTATTTTATATTTCAATTAAATATTTTCTGTAATAACCTTAAGTCACCTTCATTAAATACATTCTCAAAGTCATTCTCAGAATTATACTTAACTCTGTAGTTCATATATTTGTGTGTGTATACATAGAAATATATGTTTATGCTTATATAACTATATGTGATGAATATAACCTTATAAGTAGAATGATGAGTAATGAACTTCTCATTGCCTCAGAGCTGGCAAGTTAATCAAATGATAAATATGGTTTTTAAATTACATCACTCAGTACTTCATGGCTATAATAAAAAAGCTTAAGGCCACTTTTAAAGAAAAGGGGGCAAGTTTAAGGATTCATCCACAATAGTGTCTGGGTTTCATAAATGTATATGGGATGGATCCCCAGGTGGGGCAGTCTCTGAGTGGTCTTGCCTTCAGTCTCTGATCTACATAATTAATTCTATAGTATATTTTTATTCTGACTATTTAATCACCCATTGATGAAATTTGCCTACTACATGGTATAGCCACTGAAGTTCTAAAATATCCTTCATATATATATATATATATATATATATATATATATATCCAAACGAATGCAGATGCATAAATACATATACACAATAAATAAATGTAATAAAAATGAGAGAGTACTGCTAAGTCAGGGTATTTAAAGTAGTTTTGCATAATTATTAATTTTTAATGTTACATCTAAGCCTTAGCTCTTCAATTACTACTAAAAAGCCATGATACATATATATAATACTATAGATTTTCACATATAAGGAATTCCACAGATCTTTTCAAGCTAAAGATATATGATTTATATGCAAGAAAAGATATAAACCAAAAAAACCATAATGTCAGTTGTCTATTCTAAATAATGAGGCATGACCACAATCAAAGAGCAATCAGAACTGAATAAAGCCTCCTTCCTATTGAATCCTTGTTTAAGCTTTAATCCCTAGATGCTGAATTTATGTGTAAAATTAGTCCAGGCACATAAAGTCAAGATGTGAAATAATATTTGGCCCTATAAAAATAGAATGGGACCTTAATGCAGTTTGATTCATCTCCTATGAAAGTAAAAAATCTTGGAAATAGAAACACAGGGAAAAATAAATTAGAATTATATTGTGCATATATAATTAATATAGATGGTAGATACACTTGACTTCCCTTTATTTGACCCAAAAAAGATGGTGTCACAGGCCTGTAATTGTAGATTGCCGTATATATATATATATGTGTGTGTATATATATATATATATATATATATATTATAAACTAGTTTTGCTTTACAAACTTTATTTGATTTTAATCTACTTACAATGTCATAATTCCCAAAGTTTGGTATCATAATAATTCAATTAAATATAAAATATATAAAGTTAAGTAGGTGCACAGCCATTCATCTTTTGAGTTCATGTCTTCTGACTAATGTTGCAATGAACATGTAAATATCTCTACAATTTAAGGTTTTTATTTCAGTTGGTTTTTTTTTTTACCCAGAAGTGGGATGGAAGCACCATATGAGAGTTACATTTCTTTCTTCTTCTTTTTTTTGATTTTTTTATTGGTTATTTTGTTTATTGACATTCTTTGTGATTAGTAAACCTCATACAGTTTTCTATAATAGACATACTAATATAGTCCCATCAACAATATTCGAGCATTTTGGCCTCAATTCATTTATACTTTTCTTCCACTTTCAATTTCTGGAATATTACTTGACATAAAATAATACTCTCATTTATATCTACATGAATGAATCTGGAAAAAATTTAATTAGATATAATAATTAATCCAAGCAAAGAAAGAAAAGTACCACATGACCCTACTCGCATATAAAACCTAAAGTTAACCATTTAATAGAAGTGAAGTGCAGGATGGTGGGAAGATGTCAGAAATATGTATGATTTTCCTTATATTTTCACTGGTAGGGACATATCCATTAAACATGAAAACGCTAGACCTTATCCTGCATTCTGATTTCATTCTTAATTCTCATGAGACACAGAGATACTTAAGATACACTCATGATAGGTTTTTGATTTCTATATTTTACCAGGTGATATAATTTTTGGAGAGACTTTATTTTCCAGATATTTTATAAGATATATTATATGTTAGGATGCGGTTCTTTTGTTTCATAAAATGTCAGTTCCAGTTCACTGTGTATGATACATACATTCTGCATTTTTTCAAATATTTTTCAACTTTCTGCAGACCAAATGCTTGGGGTTTTTTTGTCCATTTGTAGATTTTCAAAGATCAGTATGCACCTAGTCAGAGACAAAGATGTGCCTTTGCCGTCAGACCATCACTACAAGGGGGAGGGAGGTAACCTGAGAGGAAGTTCTTAAGAAACCTTCAGTGATACTACATGACAAAGTTGCTTAGAATCTGTACATGGGCAAGAAACCAGCTCACATAAAGCAATATTCAAAGCAACATTTTAAAAAAATAAAACAAATTGTATCCCATGAAATACTTTAGTATTTCATTTCAAATTATTTCCTTATATTTTTGAGGAAATATTTACTGTTTTAGCTATTAGAAATCGATGCCATAATATCAACTAAAAAGAAAAGCAAAACTGATGTATATGCAATAAGTATTTCACTTAAAATAATATACTGTGTGGTTCGTGCTGTAAGAAAGACTAGATCCTTGCACTAATCTATCTTTGATCTTGACCGTCAATATTGGCAATCCTTAAGAATACTTAGCATATCATGTGTTTGTAATTAAACAGGTAGCACATGTTAATAAAAATAGATTGTAGTCGTGTATGGCCAATCCATTGTATTGACAATTTTAATGAACAAAATGACTTCTCAGACATGACTATAATAATAACCATCCATCAAATGCTTTAACATAAATTGGGAAGCTAGATAGGTAAACACATCAATTATCTTTTTATTATAAGTGGAATTAAGGAATTCAATAGGAGACTACCCTTCAAAATTAGAGACAGATGTCTATTTGACATACTAGGTTAAAATAAAAACCACTAAAATGGGGTGCATTAGTTATATTTCACGAAAAAATACAAAAATGCTTGGCAGAAAAAACTTAAAGAAGAAATCATTTACTTTAGTTCAAGATTTCAGAAGGGTCAGTGTATGGTTTCCTGCTGTTGTACTCCTGGGCAAACTATCATTTCAGTAGGAATACACAGTAGAGCAAAGAGATTGGTTTTGTGGCAAACCAGGAAACCAAAAGAGGGTATAGGAAGGAGGCAGGTATAAAATATCTCTTAATACCAAGACCCAGACACTTGGGTTTTCAAGCCTTGCCCTACATCCCTAAATTTCCACCATTTCCTAAATGGTGTCTTAGCTATGGACCAAGAGTTTAATACATATATTGAACTGTTTCAGACTCAAATAATAACATGAAGTTTGGTAACTAAAACTTAAAACTATTTTGATAGTTTCCTTTTTATGTATTTGAAATTTCACTCAGTTTTTATATTTTGAAAAGGAAAGGCAACATATAATAATAAAACTTGTAAGTGCTTCATTAAAATGCACTGATCCTTCTCCATACATAAAGAAGGAAAGAACAACAAAAATAAAATTTTATTAAATTTACATATTTTGGTCAGGGCATGCTATGGTCAGTGTACAGTTTACAGGAATTGTTTAGGTCCTGGTTTGGTGGTTGGCAATTTAACTTTTCCCACCCAACCATTTTTGCGGCACAAGAATAAAAACTGTATTGCATTTTCATTGTATTTTTTGTCTTGTTATTGAAATGCATTCAAATCTTAATAGTCCTTGAACATTACTTTGAATGATCCCAAAGAAGTTGTGATGACAATAGCAGCTAGAATGTTTACCTTGTCTGGCTGTTGAGAAGAAGAAGTTGGAATCAAACTCATACATTAAAGATACTATAGACATTTATTTTTTCTTTTTCAATTGTATACTTTTATTTTAATGTGCAAGAGAGAAACATCTTTTCAGGGGAGCAAATCAACTCTGAGCACCGGACAGCACTCTTTTCATTGATTTCATCTCTGTCATATTTTGACCATGGAAAGCACAAATTTCTCAAAGACAATTAATATTGTAACTTGGTTATATACCCCTGTCTTTCTCTAATCTACATCAAGTTCAATAATTCAGTGAAATTTTAAAATTGATTAATATATGCTGAGTAATTAAAAGGTAATTGTACATGACCATTTTCTTCTATTTCAGAAATTATTGCATAAAATCCAGTTTCCCTTAGTCACTCCTCAACTGCTATTAATCCTCTAAAAGGTTTATAGTAAGGCAGTTTTGAAAGTCAATATCACCACCAACTTGTCTATCTTACCTCCAGTAATTTATCACTAGAAATGAAGTACAGATCATTTTAGGGATTTATGATCAACCTAAAACAACCCTTTCGCTGTTTAGGATCTGATGGATGGATATACTTAGCAATCAATAGCTCAGATATAAATGTCACATTTGTTTATGAATGGGCAAATATTAACGACTCCCTATCTCCCTCTTAGTGGTTGCATACAACTCAGCAAAAGCATGGCTTGTGTCAAGATATATGGAATACCACTTTGAAATAGGTGGCCCTGCATTTTCAAAAATTTGACTAACAGAAAAAAAAATTATGTAGACATCCATGACTCTGGGACAAAACAAAAATGGAAGGAAAAATTGTTAGAAGCAATCTCCAAAGAAATGAGGAGAGAGGGAGAGAGAGAGAGAGGGAGGGAGAGAGAGAGAGAGAGAGAGAGAGAGAGAGAGAGAGAGAGAAAGAGAGAGAGGCACACATACATACACACACAGAGAGACAGACCGACAGACAGAGAGATAGACAGACAAACTCATCACCCCAATACAAGCAGATAAATACAATAATTTAGCACAGTAAACCATCACATAAAGCAAAAACGGGTTAAGAGCTCATCTTGCACAGACATACAATATAAACCTGCTTCAAAACTAAGGACTGGTAAAAGAAATGAAGTCCAGAGTACAGCTTGTTGCCTAGCAGAAAATGTGACTTCCAGTGTGGTGCTACAAGTTTTTGGATTGTTATATATTTCTTTCCATGTTTCATTTTTACCAAAACTCAAAGGAAAGACTTTGGTGATATAGCTCATCAGTCAAACCCTTGCCTAGCATGCTCTAGGCACTGGGATTAATCATGAGTACCACAAATTCAAGGAGGATGTGTGGAAATCAAGATGATGATGGTAATGATGATAATGACAGAAACAGTGTAGATAGCCTGAGAATGCTTCACCTTCTTAAGGATTATTCTTGATGCAAAACTGGCTTCATTTAGCACAAGCATAAGTCATGTTTCTGAGCTGATTAGTCTCTCATCACAAGATATTTAAAAAATATATTCAAGAATGAAATTACTGCTTTTTAAATAATGAAATAGTTAAATCTCATAATGACTAGGGAGAGAATACTGAAGATGTTTTTTTTTCTATAGAAATAAAAAGACTCATACACCAAAAACCTGCAAAATATTTATTTCACTTGCTGGTGACTAGTCAGAGGTGTGAGAATGGGTGGATCTGAAGAGTGCAAGATCAAAGATAAGATGCATGTTCTAAATTATTGACTTGGCTTTGTTGGGAGACAACATTTTTACTGTCAATTTTAGGACTTTGGATGGTTTTAATTTTTGTCTTGTCAACTTGAATATCTTAGTTCATGGTAATCAGAAATTTACCATGAAAAAATTGAACATATATATTACAGAAAATTTTTAAATGTTTGTGGATATAGGGTGTGTGTATGTGTGTGTATGTATGTGTGTTAATTTATTAATCCACAGACTGCTTTGACACATAATGTTCCAATCTACAACAATATCAAAGGTTAGAGAGGAAACAAAATTTTGAGTGTGTACATACTTTTAAAAATATGTGATAAGTATATTATATTGGTGGCATAATTTTGATTAGGCCTAGTAAATAAGAACTCATACAAGGCATTACCATGCAGACATGCACATGTACGTGTACAATACATTCATATGTAGCGATTTTGGCCATTTTCAGAAAGTTGCTTTAAGCATGAAGGATATGTTGTGACATTGAATACTAGACCTCTAAATTTCAGAGATAATATCTTTTACATTTGTAGACAGTGTTCTGATCTATTGGCCATGAAAGCCTTAAGCATGCTGCTTGTGAGAAGAAACAAGAATTCAAAAGGCATTAACATCACTCTATGACATACAGAATTTTCTGGTCCTTGAATTTTAAGGATGAGTAGATCTAATGGTCCTTGAAGACATGGCATATTAGAATTATGGTACATAAGAAATAAAACTGCTAACAACATGAGAGCTTCATCCCTACTGGTTAAATTTCACATTATTGAAAGACTACATTTATAATACTTGGAGAGAAAAAATATTGAACAATCTTACTTCTGAACCATTGTAAGCCAAAATAATGCCTGATATGGCAAGAGATACCCACTGTGAAATGGTCACCTGAGTATTATAAGAGGGACCAACTATTTTTATTGCATTTTTTAAATGCTCAACAAGGTAAAACTAGGGTCTGATATTGATAGATGCCAAAAAAAAGTGACTGTCTAGGACCTGGGCCTTTTGGGAAGATGGTGATAAACATAGCACTGGTCAAGGCATAATGAAGTGGAAATTTCTAACAAGAAATTGGAGACTTGTTTCTTTTTCTTCTTTTTTGGAAAGCTGTCTTATGAGGGGTATTTTGCTGTGGAAGACATAGGATATGTGGCAGGATGTTTTGCTGAGGCAGACACTTTAGAGGACATGTGATATTTGGAAAGAGTGTATGCATAACCCAACAGTGAGTGAGCAGAGCCCTTGAGTTGGTTCTCCTTGGTTCTTAACTGGACTTTGCTGGTCTTTGTCAGCCTTCACAGAGAGAAAAGTGCTAAAGAAGTTCTTGTGCTATTCCAGCTGCTGCTTTCCACTTCAGTGGACTCAGGTTGATTTGATGAAACCTCATAGTTTCTTCTGGATTGAACCACAACTATTGATTAATGTTTGGTGATTGACACTTGGGTCGGACTGCTGCTACTGATTCATGTTTGGTGTTTTGGAATGGATTTCTGACATCCTAAAAGCAAAGATTTTAATGACCCCAAAGGACTACTTCTAAACAGGTTCGCATCCCCCTTGTCCTATTAACCATCTTCTGGGACCTCTGGATGGTGGGCTAGAAGGGAGGTTGAGGCATTTAAGACACCCAATTAAAGTAGGTTTTGAAAAATCTAAGCCTACAGTACAGAGTACACAATGTAGTGCTCAGGTCTAAATGGGACATCTGCATCCCTCAAATCTTGAGGATCATCATGGAAGAGGGGAAAGAAAGGTTGGAAGAACCAGAAGTTGTGGTCACCTTCATCAAAGTAATATTTTCTGAACATGACTGAGCCCTTTGTATACATGAGTTTACAAGGGATATGCCTGTGTTCAACAAGATCAAGTCAGCCAAAATCTAAGCATAACGGAGCTAATGAAGTCTCACCCCAGGTCAGAAGCTACTGACAATCTATGACTTCTAAAGGAAAGAAAGCAAGTTTTCTTCAAGGATGCAGCTCTAGAAAACTGTTCATGGTCCAATAGGTGGGGTAGCATCTATGCACATGCAATCATCATTAAGTGGACTCAGGCTTCAGTGGATATTTAAATAAAGAGCATATGAAAAATAGGAAGGAGGGGTGGATAGAGGAGATGAATTTAATCAAGTCATATTGTATACATGTTTGAAGTTATCTATAAAACCAAAATAAATATCTGTGGCAAGTAACTGTTTTCAAATTCTAACAGACAGAAATTTTGATAGATATATTTAGGGTTTTCAGTTAAAGTCATATCTTCTAGATCTAACTAGTGCATTCTATCTACTCAGCTCTGCAAATGGAAGATACCCATTTCCAAGATGTTATTAATAATGTTATGATAATTCCAAATGGTTGAATAGGTTAGTAAAGCCTTTGATCTATATGCCTAGGAAATTATATATTAAAATATCACTTACAAATAAGTAATTACTAATATAAGCAAAAGTGGTTAATTTAGTTTAGTATGTATTTTATTAATTATACATATGTATCTACATTATTATTTTCTTCTACATAAGTTTTATGTAGAATGCTACAACAAAGTGCCATTTCAGCTTAATGTTTACAATTTTATAGGAAATCATTTACAAATTTAAATTGTACTTAATATTTTTAGGATAGAATATTTCATGACTTGAAGATATCTATACTTTATAAAAATCAAATCTTAGATATGCTTTGAATAAGACTTATTTAAATTCCATGAATTTAAAATGTTATACTATACTTTCTGCTTTTATAATTAGCCATTTTTTCTTATTTATTTGTTTAATAATTCAAATTTCAGAAAGTTCCCTTCTTATTATCTTATATGATGCAGGAGGAAGAAAGAACAAATTGCAAGGTATCTATTATTAATCATCAGGTTTACTCTTTCTCTAGGAAACACAGTTCTACCTTGACTAGAACACTGTTATTGTCCAATACTCTTAGAAGTTCACAGTGAGAAACTAGTAGTTGATAGAAGTTTCTGCATTGCTTTTCACTGGCAGTCTTTAATAAGAATTTTGTATAAACCTTTGTTGTTGAATTGTACTGGAAACTGTCCAAACAATTTTAATTCAGCTCTTCCCTGGCACTGAAAATACAGTAAAAGTCTGGAACATGAGATCTTGTTCTATGTGACAGAAAGAAGGTATATGATAAGCACTTTTGTCCTATCGGTTTTCATATTTCCTTCCCTTTATTCAAAATGTCACCATTTACAGTTTAGCTGGCATTTGGGATGAAAAGAAATTATCCCCCCCCCCGAAAATGTGCATATGGTTGATTATTTCTTTAAATAAAGTATCATTTTATCTATGCTATAGAAACATTTTAAATAGCTGCTTTTGCCATTGACCTACATCTCTTTTCCAGATTATTAAGTGTAAAACTAGCAATTCAATCATTCTTTATCCTTGATAGCATTGCCTTATCTAATGTTTGCCTTGTGGATATAATTTGAAAGGGAGAATTTCATTAACATTTAAGCTCAGTGAATAAATAAAGAAATGCAATTTGGTTTTGATAAATATTCTAATTTCAGTAAATTCCCTATCTTGTTTTCTCCAAAGATTCCATCTATGGGAGCATATATTATTATTGATGTTGCAAATTAAAAAACACAGTGGTGCAGTTTTAGGCAGCCAAATAGCCTTTCTTGTTCAATTGTTAGCACAGCTAACCAAGTTATATTTAATACTACATACCTTCAGGCAAGTTAGAAATTTTGCAATATTCCTGAAGACAATGAATGAATTTTAAATTAAGAGGGAATATTTAACAAATTTTATATATATTTGGAGATAAGGAAAGTTGATTCAGGAAGGGAAATAGTACAACCAAAACTAAAAGTATTTTATTGGTTTGAAGTGCCTTGTAATCACAAAGTTTATTCTACAGATAGAAATAGATGCATGCCCTTGGGAGAAGTTCAAAGGTCTCAATGTCAATGGTATTTTAGTTGACATTGAATGTTAATTTCATCACAGAATTTCCTAGAGCATGAGGGTGAGGGAAGATTTTACATTAGCTACTATTTTTGTTATTTTGTTAAAAACAGAAAACAAAACAAAACAAAAAAAACCCAAATCTCTGACAAAAGCATTTTAAGGGGGAACAAGTTTATTTTGGCTGGTACTTTAAAATTACAATCATCTTGGCAAAGAAGTCCTAGCAGCACATGCTTGAGGCAACTGGGCACATTGCATCCTCAATCTTGCAGCGAAGAGATACGGATGACAGCACTCAACTAGCTTTCTGGGTTTTGAGCAGATTGAGATCCCTGCCCAGGGAATGGTCTGACGACTATTAGAATGTGTCCTCCCACATCATTAACACTATAAGTAAAATCACTCACAGGAATGCCTACAGGATAATGTAATCACTCTTTAACAGCCTTGCCTGGGTATGTGGTTAGTAAGTGACTCCAGATCTTGTCAAGTTGGGACAATCAACACTAGCCATTACAAGGGATAAACATTGTTAGGATATTCCTCATTTAGGGAATATAATACATTTTTAAAAGGAAGAATATGTGTATGCTTGTGGGTACGGAGGCAAGAAGTCAACATCAAGTGTCTTCCCCAGTTACCTACCTCTTGGCTTACTTGTGTATCTTTCTTTGATTTTCTTTCTTTCTTTCTCTCTCTCTTTCTTTCTTTCTTTCTTTCTTTCTTTCTTTCTTTCTTCCTTTCTTCCTTCCTTCCTTCCTTCCTTCCTTCCTTCCTTCCTTTCTTTCTTTCTTTCTTTCTTTCTTTCTTTCTTTTTTTTCCTTTTTCATTCATTGATTTTGATTCAATAACTCTCATGAAACCAGCTTCTGTCTTATTTACTTTTCCATTTCTGTGATAAAATAAATGACAATGATCTGGAGAGATGGCTCAGCCATTATAGACTAGACTCACAACAACAACAACAACAACAACAACAACAACAACAAGGACCAGGGCTGCTTTCAAGTTTTAGAGGAGTAGAATTTATGGTAGCAGAGCAAAATTGTAGCAACAGAAAATAGTAAGAGCTCACATATTGATTGAATTCAGGAGACAGAGAGGGCACCTTAGGAATGGTACAAATATCTTTAAGTTATTTCCTGTATTTCTTATAATTACATAATTTATCTGCCCCTGTTTTCCCTCTCAAATATCCAATATATACTTTTTTGTTCTTTACCAAATAAATGACCTCTGTTTTATTGATTTCTATGTTTGAGTATATTCTTAATACACAAGTACACCTTCTCAGTCTGAACAAATGAATATATATATATGTATATATATATGTATGTATATATATATATGTATATATATATATATATATATATATCAACTGCTACTATAATAAACCAGGATAATCCTAACCACATTCATATTTGTTATTTTATCTGCAGGTAAGTAAATACCCCATCCCACACCAAGAAAACTTCTCTTTGAAAAAGACAATGACTATTACAGAAAAACGTGCAACCAAAGGCAGAGTTATGGATCCCAAGTCAAATGGATACATCTATATTATAATTCTAATACCTGAGGCTCAAATATAATTGTAAAGAATGAGCAGAAAGATTTAAGAGTCAGGAGACTAGAAAGATTTCTGTGATATTGTGTTTTCTAGGAATGTCAGACGTTACACCCATTGATAATGCAAAATTTATTTAGTCCAATTTCAAAAGTTTCCACATCCTTTCAGTCTTGACACTGTTTAAAATTTTAAAGTTCAACATATCTTTTAAGACTCAAAGCAATCTTACACTTATAACAAAAGTCAAAAAGCAAATTACATACTTCCAAAGTATAATAACAGAATATATATTACTATTCCAAAAGAAAAAGATCACAAAATAGCAAGGAAATATTGGACCAATGTAAGACCATATGCCAGCAACAGGGTAATCTCCAAATTCTCTACCTTCAGAGAGAGAATATATATTATATATTATATTATATATTATATATTATATTATATATTACCCTATATAATAAGCTTATATAGGGCTGTCCTTCCAAATTTGCTGCCTGACTCATATTTTGCTCTCATGGACTGGTTCTATTCCCTGTTCGCAACTCTCTTTGGCAGATACCTCTAAGCTCTTCATACAGCATTAGACTGTTTTTCTTGCCCAAAAAAACAGTCTTCCACATTTTTCAAAAAACCTAAACATAAAAACAAGAAACTCACATAGCGACATTTATTATTACAGTAGACCATTTCCTAGTACCAATTTTTGTATTAAATAGAATATCATTTCTGTTATAAAACACCATGATCTGAAGCAACTTCGGGAGAAATGTATTAATTTTGGCTTCCATTTCTATATCAGAGTATAACACTGAAGTAAATCAAGACAGAGATGAAAATAAGAAAGTCACCTAGAGTGAGGAGCTAATGTCTGAGCCATGGAGGAGTATTGCTTACTGGCTTATTCTCTGAAGGTTTCTCAGATTCTTTCTGTAACACCCAGAACCACCAGTACAATGGTAGCAACCCCCACGGTGAGCTTGGCATTGTCATCAATAATCAATCAAGAAGATGCATAACAGACTCACAGGAAAATCTCATGGAGGCACATTCTTAATTGAAATTTCCTCTTTGCAAATGACTCCAGCTTGTATAAAATTGACATACAATTTATGAGCACAATCAACAATATGTCAAGGCTGGCCAGCCAATGAGTTTGGAATTTATTAGAGTGACTTAAAAATTATCCAACTTTTCCAACAATAGTTATCTCCAAATGGAAAGTCTGACAATCCAGTAGCTGTTCAGTCCACAAGGCGAAATATCTCTGCTGGCATTCAGCACATGGCAGAATCCCAACGTGGAATGAATGTGCCAGCGAGAGTGAGAGCAAAGAGGCAAAGACCGAAAGCTTCCACCTGCCATGATCTTTAAATAGGCTGCTACCAGACAGGGTGGCTAAGATGGAAGGTGGATCATTCCAACTTAAGAGATTTGGATGAAAGATGGGTCTACCCACCTTTTATCATTTAATTAAGAAAAATGTCCCTCACAAGGATAACCAGCCACCCGTGTTTTGGTTAATGCAATGTAGTCAACGATTAACATTCAAGAATATCCATCACAAGTCACCCCTGGTCAATTTAACACATAATTACATCTCTATATCGTGCTTACTTTTCTAATGAAAATGAGTCATAAATACTCCTAAAATAATTTAGCTACCTCACAAACATCTTCAAAAGCATTATATATTTGACCACATTGCAGTTATTTCTACCATGATATAACTATCCCACAGACAACTGCAAACAAATTATAAAGTTTAAACTATATGGTAATGTCCTTGAAGGACTTTCTTTTAGTGTCTCAAAACTTAAATATGATAACCAATATAATGGTTAATGATGATAATCAATATAATATGATTGATATTCTCTTAAGTTATGTTACATTACATGATAAAGAAACCCCAGAAAGTAAACACAAGTTTCTGCATAAACATATTCTTGACATAAACATATTCATGAGAAACACTCATGTCAAATATAACCCTTATTTCTGCAACTGGTCACATGACCTTGGCTGTTATTCATAAATAGCTTCTTATCCAACCCATTCAGTACCTCTTCTCTCACCAGCAAGCACCTCAGTAGGTCTTAACTCCTTTCCTGGAGGATTGACCTATACCTTCATTCCTGAATGATCTGTTCCTGCTATCATTCTATCTATATTGGTTTGTAGTAGTGTCTAGTTGACTTTAATCTCAGGACATGGGAGTACCAAGATACACACATAAAGAATCTCCTGGATTCCAAACATAATCTTTTATATGTCGATTGATGAGAAACAATCCAATTTCCCCCTGGTAATCTGGATTAGTTACCAATCCTAACACTATTATTCCTTTCTTGTTGACTTACGGGCAATCCAAACCAAAGTGACCAGGAAGGAGGAAATCTGAGCTCTCAAATCAATGGTAGTATTTGTTGTGGCTATTGGCAGCAGAACTCCTGTATCTGTAACCAAAATTTCTAAGCCAAGAGAACTTAAGGTCACAAGAATAAGAATCATAAATTTTCCTAATGATTCACTAGGTGTAATACTGAATGGAACTATTCCTTTTTCTATTATTTGACTCCTGGACCCATGGATCCTGGCTATGGAAGAAACCATATGAAATACTCAATGCTGATTCAAAGCATATATTGCCTTCCAGTGAACCCTGTTCCAGACCTCTAGGCTGATGCCATCTAACTGGCATGGTAGCTATGTCATGAAAAGGCTGTTCTATCCTTCTATTAGGCCAACTGCTTCAGGATGGCAAAGAAAATGGTAAGACCAGTAGATTCGATGATCATGGGCACACTGTTACACTTCCCTGGCTTGTGAAGTTAGCTTTGTGGTCACAAGCAATACTATCTGTGAGGCAATCATAGTGAATAAGGCATTCTTTAAATCCACAGATGGTGATTTTGGCAGAAGTGTGGCATACTGAAAAGGCAAATCGATAACCAGAGATAGTATCATCTCCATGAAGGACAAAGCATTGTCCTTTCTATGTAGGAAGTGATCCAATATTGTTAACCTGCCAACCTCTCACCAGGTATCTGGCTGGCCACACCAGGGAAAGGTGCCGTAACAGGAGCTCAGCGTTGGTCTCTGCTGTTAACAGATTTCACACTCAGTAGTAGTTGTGGCCAGGTCAGCCTTGGTGAATGACATTCCATGTTGCTGAGCCCATACATAACCCCTATCTCTGACACCATGACCATCTTGTTCATGGATCCACTGGGAAATGAAAGCTCTGCTTGGTGAAAAAGGCTGTCTGTCTACAGAGCAGGACATTCGGTCTTCTTGATCATTGAAATTCCTCTTCTGCTGGTCACCATTTGACATGGCATAGAGTTATCTTCACATCCTTTACCCATCTGGATAGATCTATCCACATAGTTTTCCCAGGTGTTGTTCTCACCAATCCCTGACCATAAGCCAACCTATTGGCTACAGCTCATGCATCAGTGAACTATACTTCATCCTACTAAACCAAATGCATGACCATGTGCACTGCCTAAAGTTCTGACCTCTGAGATTTCCATTCTTCAGTGTTTTTCATGGTTGTCCAGAAAGGGGTTACAATACTGTAGCTACCCACTTCTGGATGGTGCCTGCTTAAGCTGCTCTTGCCTTTTCTTCTGCCATAAACCAAACAGAGAATATCCTATTTGAATACATTTGCATGCTTTTTATGACCCAAAAACATTGTAAAGGGATTACAAACCATAGGTATTTGGACAATTCTTTCTCATATAATCTTGGGTCTTCAGAACCTGCTCAGTCCTGATCATGTGTGTATATATATATATTCCATTTAATCCATTAAATAGTAATTCACTGCTGGGCATGTCGTACTTTGTAGCTTGGTGGGTCAGATAATATCCAACTCAAGACTGGCAGCTCAGATTACATGGTAATTAGATAGCCCATTGCCAAATGTTCAGTTTGTACAAAGACTCAATGTCAGGCAAAGAGCTGTGTTTCTAAGGAATAATACTTGTCTGCAGATAACAGTAGAACGTTGCTCTAAAACCTCAATGGTTTCCTCTGTGTTATACCAATAAGGACCTGTCAAAGGCTCCAGACAGCATTCCTATTTGCCACTGATATCATAAGTATCATTGGACCTCCTTAATCTTACGTTCAAAGTAGTAAAACTGCCTGCATCACAGCAGGACATGTTGAAGGGTCTCTGCCTCTTCCAGACACAGCTCGAAGCCAGCAGCTTTCTTATTCACTTGCTATATCATCCACAGTAATTCTCCCAAGTGAGGAATAAGCTTTCTCCAGAATCAAAATAGGCCCACTAAACATTGTGCTTCTTTCTTAATGGGGAGAGAAGCCAGGTGCATTAACTTACCTGTCACCTTGGAAAAAATATCTCTGTATGCTCCAAACTACATTGGACTCTTACCATTGACTCTTAAAATTTTCACTGAGGTAGAAGACTTTAAAATTTGGACAGATTGTTTTCTCACCCTGTTATGTACATATATGTTGCTAAGACATCCAAAGGGGTTGCAATCTCCTGTTCACTTGTGCCAAACAGCATAAGGTCCTCAATATAGTGAACCAATATGATGTTTTTGGAAGAGACTGGTGTTCAATATCTCTTCGAACTACATTAGGACACAGGGCTGGAGAGTTGATATACCCTTGAGAGAAAACTGTATAGTCTTGCCAACTGAAGGTAAAATGCTTCTGGAAAAGTACTGACAAAACGGCATTTACTATATTAATAACTGTGTTCCTTGTGTAAGATGTGTCACTCTTCTCAAATAAGGAAACCACATCTGGTATAGTAGCTGCAATTAAAATTTACTACTTAAGTTTGTCACAGTCAATTGTCATCTTCCATAGTCTATCCATCTTCTGGCCTGTCTACACAACTGTTGAGAGTTAAAGTCAGATATCCTGGATCTTTCAAGTCTTCAGTAATTCTCTATTACTGAAGGTGGCACTATTTTCAGAAATTCCCCCCTGCATGGGGTATTGGCTTTGATTCACTATTTTCCCTGGTAGAGGCAACTCCAAAGGCGTGCATTAGGCATTACCAACCATTATTCTTACTCCAAAGATCAGAAAATCAATGTGGAAATCGGCCAATCTCTAGGTATATCTAGGTATACAGGCCAACCACAATTATACATTTAGGAACTGAGAAAATAAGTCATGATGAGTTTGGAGACCTCTTTGTTCAAAGGGTCATGCTTCAGCCCAAACTTCACTAATCACGCAAGCTCCATAAGCTCTCACTTTAACAAGAGGCTCACAACGCTTCTTGGGGTCTCACAGATCCAGCATCAATTCAGAACCACAATCCAACGGACCGTAGAAAGTTTGATTGCTTGCTTTCCCCTAGTGTACTTACTGTTACCTTTGTAAAAGGATGTACTTCTGTCCCTCTTTCGAACTGGAGAAAGAGTAATTATAAAAATCTTATGTATTTTATTAATGTCCTTCTAGAGGAACTTAGAGTTCCATACATTCAAGGGGTTTTAGTTCTGAAAACTGGCTCAAGTCTGGAAATTAGTTCACAGACAAAAATTCTTTCTTCTTGTGATTTGATGTAGCCTTTCATTTGTTTAAGTATATTTTTGATTATACAGATCAAACAAAAATGTAGTAGACATTTATTTATTTCGTGCCTGGAAACATCATGATTGTGTTTTCTAGATAGAATAGGGAAGTTACACTCATGAAATCTCAATGATGTGGCTCCCTAAATAAGACCTCAAAATGTCAGCACAGTTTTCACATATGAAAATAGACTGAAGAAAATTTGTGGGGCTTCACTCCTTGATGAACATCTCCAGGAAAACAACAACTACTGACAGACTGAGAATTAGTCTTCCCCAGAGGTAAGCCCCCAAATTGATTACCAAATTCCAAATGGACCACCCTAAAAGCATACACATAGGAAGAACACTAAAAGGATTCATCAAGCTTCTAGTGCAGGTGTGTATATGTGTGTGTGTTTGTGTGTATGTGTGTACAGAAAATATATATATATATATATAATGACATATTTGCTTATCCAGGATATATCCTGGATAAGCAAATATGTCATTAAATAAAGTACAACATGAATTTGACAAGGAGCAGGGAAGACATAGGATTGATTATAGAGAGAAGGAGGAAGTCAAATTATATACACAGTACAAAGATATAATATTAATTTAATAAAAATATATAAAACATCTTAACTGAAATGTATGCAATTTCAGCATGGTTTTCCTAATCCAAAATAGAATCAACTTTATCTTTGTAAAGAATACTTAAAATATGTATCTCCATATTTTGCAAAGCTCTTGACTGTTGGAGGGCTTTAAACATTTCCTCCCTATTACCTCAAGATTCAGAGTTAGAGGTCATTCTGTACAGTTTCTCCTTGGGTTATTCTGCAGTCAGTCTTCCCATGTAATGAGTGGTCAGTGTAGCTAGGCACACAATTTCCTATAGGTAACTGAAGTATGAGAGTTACTGATTTTAGTGTTCTTCCTGCCATATCTTCCTCTCTCTCTCTCTCTCTCTCTCTCTCTCTCTCTCTCTCTTTCTCTCTCTCGATATCCTTTCTTCATTTCCATTTGAAGATGTTCACCACTTAAAGTTCCCCTATTTTCTTATCTCCCCTGCAGTGATTTCTTCACAGAGGCCATAGAGGCTGAAGAATTCTGGCTTTGAATGACACTGGCTGCATGACAGGTCAAAATTACAAACTCTAGAAATTACACATTTCAAATGCTAAGTATTTGGGAGGATTAGAAAGGAGTTCCCTAAGATAGCCTGTTTCCAAACTGATTCACATAAATTTCTTTTGGTTGGTTAATTCAGATGGGGGTAGGGGCAGGAGTGAAATGCAGTATTATGAGTTATGTGGGGTATAGGTGAAAGACATAAAACCCAGGACTGATAAAGATAAACATTTAAATAAAACCTATGAGGACATATGTAACAGTGTCCTGCATGTTATAACATGGACACATAAAATATAATAAAATTCTGAAGTAGCTGCAAACTGAGCTAGGACTGGCATCATGGAGAGTACTAGAAATCTGACAAAACACGCCCTTGTAGACATACAACCACTTTCCTTCACATTAGTCTCAAATAATAGGAAAGCACAATAGCTCATGCATTAAGCTATGTAAAATAATCACAGCAGAGGTTAATGGGGTTAGCCCATTTCGATTTGGATTCCTATCTTGATACACATACCATAATTACACCAATTTTCTTTTCCCCACACATTTCAATATAGGAAAACCCATAAACCCTATTGTCTGGGTAAATATCCATTAATTTCCCCCAATTAGATACACTTAGTATTTTGTAAAGTAGGTATGGATAATTTCAAAGGAAATTGATCACTTAGCGATTAATGCGTTCAAATTTCCGCACGGCCTTTGTTTTAATACACTTTCCAGTTGCTCATCCTGCTAGCATATCCAAAGGCATTACAGGATTTTCTAAGAAAACAAAGAAAGAGAGAAAAAGAATCTTATTCATAAAACCACCAAGCAAAACAAGCTGGATATGCAGAAATGCACAGCAGAGCCGATTTGCAGCCAAGCAGAACAGACAACGCAGCCAGGTACAGCAGAGTTCCCACTGAGGTGGCTCTATTTTAAGCAGGCACAGTGGTCATGAATAGAGTCCTTTATCCCTTCCTAATTTAATTCAAGGGACGCAGGAGTAAACAGATTTTAATTCTGTTATCAAATTAGCTGAAATTGAACAGAACGTGTTTTGCCCTGGCAACACGTGGCAGACTTAGTAAATAGAATCTAAAAGAAGATGGTAAAAGTAAAATAGCTCAGCTATTTAAAACTTGGTTTTAGTTTTCTGTTTTATTAAAATATATTTTAGCTGTACAAAGTGTCCAAATTCAATACTCTGAGGTCAATTTTAAACCTAGCAGAAGAACATGAAGCAATAGTTCTGAATCTAGCCAGGAAGTGTTTTATCACGTACTTATATTATCTAAACTTTATCTCTTAGTATTTTTTTTCTATAGTCTTAACTATACATCACAAATGTTTTCACTTTTCAAGCTATAGTGTGCTTATGGAATAGAGGATTTCAACAATTTCTTTCCAAGTTGGTGTTTGTGTGTGTGTGAACATTTGTGGATGGTTTTCGGGTCAATAATTTCTAACTCTGTGTCTAATTAAGCTTTGTGAACAGACAGTAATTCTACATATTTACAGAACTCACTGTCATATTTCTGCATATGCACCATGCACACAGCACACATTGATTATATCTACCCACCAATCTACTCTCTCTCTGCCCTTGCTACGCTCCCAATCACCCTTCGTCATTACTTACTTCCAGCAAAGGTTTGCAATTTCTATGTTAATGTTAGCATATGAACATATATTACATTTTGGCCATTAATCTATTCCAACTATAATGCAATTTTTTAAATTTTATAGCATGAAGATAAGAGATAGGTTAAATAAACTCATACAATTCTTGGTGGTGGTTTGAATTCAGCACCTTGGGAGTCTAAGTGAAGAGAACTCAGGGCTTACCTGAAGTACACAGGCATCTTTAGCTCTTTATAAGCCAGACCTTAGACTCTGTTCCCTGTCGGCAGCACTTTCCCCTGAATTACTTAAAATCTTATCACAATCTAAAAAGGTATCTGTTAGTCTCAAGATCCAGAACATTGTATACAAATAATCATAAAACACTTAAAAATCTATATAAAAATGAATAGCTCCACTTATATTTCATATAACTAGAAATAACAAAATATGCTATATGTACCTGAACAATTATTGACACAACAATCAAAGATGATAACTATAAAGCCTCTTAAGTAAGTTAGCCATTATATTCTGTTAGAGTTGGGATCTGTTTTGAAAACTGACTCATTTTATTTCCAGTTCTCCTGACGTCCTGGGAGAAACAACAAATAAAGATGTATGGTGCCTCCTTTGTACAAGGAGAAACAAGCCGATTGATAAAGAGGGAATAAAATGGCAGTGGGCTTAGAAGGATCAAAGAATATTTCAGCAAGAACATGACATTTGGACACAATGCTGACAAAGCATACGGGAAGGACGCCTTGACAATGTTGAAATGGAAAATTAGAACAGGTAAGAAGCAGTGTGGGGATGCTGACAGGTATCAATCCTAGTCTGAACAACCACAAAAAGGATGTCTGAAGTGTAGTTAGTATTGTATTTTGCTTCATCTTGAAAAGAGTGGTAAAAAAAAATCGTTATAGGTTAAAAAAGTATTCTGTTTTTTATGAGGATAAATATTTATTTCTAGAACCACTATTTTCATTTAAGTTAAAAAAAATAAAACTACCAGCATGCCAAAAAGTCCTATTTTTTTTTGGTATTTTCTTATGTATAAATGATATATTTAGCTCTTCAATTTAGTTTTATATGATGAAAAAAAATCACTTAGGCAGCTAAGTGAAAGTTCCCATCTCTATTTTAAGATGCAAATGTCTGATAACATCCTTTTAAGTTTTCTTGTGGTGTTTCTTTCTGACGTTATTCTTTTGGGTGAAGATCGTTCAGCCATCCTATTATAAACTGTACTGCATGAGTTTTAGACTATATTTTCAACATTTTAAAATATACTTAAAATATAGAAAATATTCTATAATAAAAGTTGTTCCATTCATCGTCTCATTGTGGATTATTAGAACAACCTTGTTCATTAAATGCTGCTTGCCTTTACTTTTGATTATTGAGGCAAGAATTAAATTTCTGAAGTAATAAAGGGCGCGGGCCCATGGCGAAGTCCCATGGTGACAGCACAAACTGCTCACACGCGTCACGTTGGGGATAGATCTTATAAAGAAGTGGCAGGGCTGGAGAGGGGAGGCAGTGAACTTTAGCGATATTCATCAGAGCTTACCATTGGGTATGGCATAGTCAAAAAGGCTTGGTAACTGCCAGAAAGGTCCCAAGAGACAAGGGCAGTTTTGGCCTTTCCCAAAGTTGTCCTTTCACACTCTTTTCCAATATGCGATATACACACTATTAACCTTTTTTTAAATTTTAATTTATTTATATTTCAAGTGTTATCCCCTTACCCGGTTTCCCCCTCTCCCAAAACCCTCCTTTCCTATCCCTCCTTTCCCTGCCTCTGAGGGTGTTCCAACACCCACCCACCCACTCCCACCTCACCACCCTTGATTCCCTTACACTGAGGCATCTATCAAACCTTCATGTGACCAAGGACCTCTCCTTCCATTGATGTCTGACAAAGCTGTCCTCTGCTACATATGCAACGAGAGCCATGTGTACTCCTTGGCTGAAGTCTTAGACCCTGGGAACTCTCAGGGGTCTGGTTGGTTGATATTGTTGTTCTTCCTATGGGTTGCAAGCCCCTTCAGCAGTTTCAGTCCTTTCTCTAACTCCTCCATTGAGCGCTGGGCATCAGTCCAATGGTTGGCTACAAGCATCCGACTCTGTATTTGCCAGGCTCTGGCAGGGCCTCTCAGGAGAGAGCCATATCAGGCTCCTTTCGGCAAGCCTTTCTTAGCATCCAGAATAGCGTCAGAGTTTGGTGACTGTATCTGGGATGATTCCCCAGGTGGGACAATCTCTGGATGGCCTTTCCTTCAGTCTCTGCTCTGCACTTTGTCTCCAAATCTCCAAATTTGCTCCCTTAAGTATTTTGTTCCTCTTTCTAAGAAGAAGGACCGAAGCACTCACACATTGGGAATCTTTTACAGATATTTTCTTATAATGTGGCTGATTTTAAGAGATAGCTTTTAAGAAAGCCTTTACCTAATTCCGAATAGAGACTTCCAACCATCTTGTACATTGGAAGTTAACTACAAAAACTGTAGCCAACCCTTGCAGCTGTGAAGACAAAGAGAACTTAGTATAATTGTCAAAACTTGAGATACCTGCAAGGTTGGCAAGCCAAGCCAGGCAAACAAGTAACAGCAGTCAAGATCAGTACCTCACAAATCAGGATCAAAGATGGACAGAGGGGAAATTCTACACCTTGTGTGGATGGGCAGAAAACGACCAGTGCATGACCACCTTCTTATCCAGTCCAAGAGAGTATACGGAGAGCATGTGGATCTCCAACAGCTTGTCCTCTTCTAAACTAGAGAACTAAGCCCTCTCCTAGTGACCCCACAGACTTCGTCTAGTTTCTGAAACAGCGCTATAAAGATTCTCAAGAAAAAGGAAGGAAGGAGAGGACCCTGGTCCCAAAAAGACTGGATCCAGTTTTGTAGGAGTGTACCAGAACAGAGAAATGGTGGGGAGGTGATTGGGGAATGGGCAGGGGGTGGGGGGAAGAGGACTTATGGGACATATGGCGAGGGGGGAACTGGGAAAGGGGAAAGCCTTTGGAATGTAAACAAAGAATATAGAAAATAAAAATATTAAAAAAATAAAGAAAAAAGAGATGCAAATGAATGCAATGATTAATAAAAAATAAATAAATAAAAGTAAAAATTTTCCTACATGGCGAAGTGTAATGATTTTGTTTTTGTTTTTGTTTTCGTTTTCGTTTTTTGTTCTTTTGAAACTCTTCCAGTCTCATAAGTTTCTCTCACTTCTTAGTAGGTTTTAACAACACTCCATTCTGTTTCATTTTCTTTTCTGTTTTATTTCCTCCACAAGGATCTCCAGCATTAGTCTTTATTATTGTGGGATAAAGGACTTGAAACCATTGTCCCAAGTCACATTCAGTTAAGTGTGATATCTGGTAGTCTGGGTCCTTGGGCCATGTACAACTGGACAAAATAAAAGATCCTGCCACATTGGAAATTTAAGCACCAATCATATATCCTTGATTTTTAATCTTTTAAAGAATCTTCACCATTTTAGGGCAATGGGAAAAATAGAACACCATGCAAATTATACTCCACTGACTGAATTTGGAATTCAATGTATTTTATGTATGATTTACTTTTTTCTGTATAGTCTGTGTGTGTGTGTGTGTGTGTCTGTGTGTGTGTGTATTCATAAGTTTTATAATCACTTGGAAAAAATAATTTTCACATGTAAAAAAGTAAAGCACACAAGAAGAAAGATGCATTTTGGCCACATTTTCATAGGTTTGAATCCTTTGATATATTTATTCTGAGTCTATGATACAAAATAAGGGTGTGGTTCACACTCAAATCATAACAGGACTATATGGACATTTTTGGGGGGGGTTGTGACACTTTGAGAAGTAAGTATTAAGTAGTGTGACTTTAATTCAATCTTTTACCAAAGATTGTTGATAAAATGGGAATTTGATAAAATCAGTGTAGCTATTTTGAGACATGAAATATGTCCCAGCATTATTTTTAATCTAACACTTCCTTCCTTAAGTTAATTGAATAAAGTATCTAAACCTCGGTACTCGAGAAAAGAATAGGTTTGTTTAACCTTCGATGGGCATTTCCATTGCTCGCGTTCTGTTTGTGGGTCACTCTACTGATTTCCATGGCTATGAACTTCATTATATCACGTGTGTTGGGAGGGTATGTGTGGGCGGGGAGAGGAAATGGTCATGTGGTGTTTCTAAAAATGCAGAGAACAAGTCAGAATACTTTACAGAAACCCACTCTGAGAATACTAACAAAGCCCCCTGCCATAACTACATTAATCCTTTCAAAAAGCATGGCCAGTATTACCTAATTACTTTGCAATGAGTAAATCTTAACTCTACATAAGTAAAATGTAAGTGATGGAAGTAAAACATCCATCACTTCTTAATCACCCCATACGTGGGCCTATGTTACCAACCCATAAGCCTGGGAGTCCTGAGCACAGCAAAGCATAGCACCTTAGATTATCATACTTCTTAACTAGCTTGTAAATTATCACAGCTCTTTATTAGCTTTTGAACATAGGTTACACAATGGAGAAATCCAGGTTCGCTTTTGTATGAGCCAGCTGACTCGTTATATTCAAGATCGTATATTAAAATGTATTTATTTATCCAGATAGTTTCCTTGGGAAGCACTTAAAAAGCCTATACCTGTTTCTAAGTTCGTCTTTCCTTCACAAATCACTTTTACTGCCTTCACAAGCCTGTCAGCAGGTTTAGAGTTCACTGCACTACAATTTCCATAATGTAAATCATTTTGTCTTTCCTTGTAAAGTTAATTTTTAAACATTTCTGGTTTATTTAAAGGTTAAAAATCCATAATGAATTTTGCTTAAACCATAGTTAAGTTACTACATTAGCTTAACATTTCTTATCATTCAGGATTATACATGGATACACACTTTATTCTCAGAACTTACCCATTACCATAAAACTAAATTTTATCTTCCATTTTATTAGATTCTTTCATTTTTAAGATTGATAGTTTGTTGTGGAAACAATTTACACATATTTTAAGTCATAAAATTAAACAGAATATGAGTAACTTATAAACATATTGGAGAGACTTTAAAGGGCAAACATTCTATCTCTCTAGAACTCTATGATGGGGTTATGAGTGCATGATCTCCATGTTTCTATTGCTGGAAAAAATTCAAATTCTGATGTCTTACATTGTACTTTATAAGGGCATGGCAGGCCAACTTGTGAAAAAATATTGCTTGATTCCTGTGTACAGTAGAGTATAAGAATGGCCAGTCTTTTCATGCTGAGTTTAGAAGTATACATGAATTTTTGATTAAAAGATATGTATTTGATTATCTTTTATATACCTTGTGGAAATCTTTAAAAATATCTTTATCATATTACATGATCTGACTTTTTGAATTTAAGTTTTTAAAGAATCTCCAGAAGTTCCAGCCTCAACCAATCTTATCTGTACATGTGAAGGAGATTAAATAGGAATGCAGTTTCTATTACTGAAGGATTCTCTTACTGCTTCTGTTAGGCTTTCAGTATGGGTCCTCATCCTGCACCCTCACATTCTGTCTGTCCCTCATACATCACTTTATTTGTTGTTCATTTATTCCTCTTTAATTTTTCAATAACCAGTGTCAGTCAGTATTGGTTATCCAAAAGATGACGACAGAGTATTATTTGATTAATTTCTTTTTAAATACTGATTCCAGAGAACATCAATATTGTGGCAGTCAATGAGAAAAGTCAGAGACCTGAAGTTTTTGTCATATAAATCTTTCACATGTTTGGTTAGCGTCACTCCAAGATACTTTATATCATTTGTGGCTATTGTGAAGGGTGTCATTTCCCTAATTTCTTTCTTGGCCTGCTTATCCTTGCTTGAGTTGATTTTATAGCCAGCCACTTTGCTGAAGTTGTTTATCAGTTGCAGGAGTTGTCTGGTGGAGGTTTTTGGGTCACTTAAGTATACTATCATATCATCTGCGAATAGTGATAGTTTGACTTCTTCCTTTCCAATTTGTATCCCTTTGACTTCCCTCTGTTGTCGAATTGCTCTAGCTAGTACCTCAAGTACTATATTGAAGAGATATGGTGAGAGGGGGTAGCCTTGTCTAGTCCCTGATTTTAGTGGGATTGCTTCAAGTTTTTCTCCGTTTACCTTGATGTTGGCTACTGGTCTGCTGTATATTGCTTTTACTATGTTTAGATATGGGCCTTGAATTCCTGCTCTTTCTAAGACCTTTAGCATGAAAGGATGCTGAATTTTGTCAAATGCTTTTTCAGCCTCCAATGAGATGACCATGTGGTTTTTTTCTTTGAGTTTGTTTATGTAGTGGATTACGTTGATGAATTTCCATATATTGAACCATCCCTGCATCCCTGGGATGAAGCCAACTTGATCATGGTGAATGATCGTTTTGATGTGTTCTTGGTTTCGGTTGGCAAGTATTTTGTTTAGTATTTTTGCATCGATATTCATAAGAGAAATTGGCCTGTAGTTCTCTTTCTTAGTTGGATCTTTGTGTGATTTTGGTATCAGGGTAATTGTGGCTTCATAGAATGAGTTGGGTAGTGTTCCTTCTGTTCCTATTTTGTGGAATAGTTTGAAGAGTATCGGTATCAGGACTTCTTAAGATTAAAAACTCAGAAGACATCAGGTGTTGGCGAGGATGTGGAGAAAGAGGAACACTCCTCCACTGCTGGTGGGAATGCAAGCTGGTACAACCACTCTGGAAATCAGTATGGCGGTTCCTCAGAAAACTGAACGTGATACTTCTGGAGGATCCAGCCATACCACTCCTGGGAATATACCCAGAAGATTCCCCAGCATGCAATAAGGATACATGCTCCACTATGTTCATAGCAGCCTTATATATAATAGCCAGAAGCTGGAAATAACCCAGATGTCCCTCAACAGAGGAATGGATACAAAAAATGTGGTATATATACACAATGGAGTACTATTCAGCCATTAGAAACAATGAATTCATGAAATTCTTAGAGAAATGGATGGAGCTGGAGAACGTCATACTAAGTGAGGTGACCCAGTCTCAAAAGAATACCCATGGTATACAGTCACTGATAAGTGGATATTAGCCTAGAAGCTTGGAACACCAAAGACATAAATCACATATCAAGTGATGTCTCACAAGAAGAAAGGAGTGGACACTGGTGCTAGAATGGACCAAAGCATCATTGTGGGGAAGTACAAGAACAGTGAGGTGGAAGGGGGTGGATGAGGGAGCAGGGGGAGGGAAAAGGGCATGTGGGACCTTTGGGGGTGGGGAACCAGAAAAAGGGAAATGAATTGTAAATATAGAATATATCCAATAAATAAATTAAAAAAAGAGAAAAGTCAGAAATCCAAAGTGATTTGAGATTGTTTAACTTGGGTGTTCCTATGGACAATGAACTTACGTTGTGTCAATTAAGGTAGAGAAGCCTGGTGTGTGAATTGACTTTTTATCAGTCTTTAATTGAGCATTTCCTTTCAATTTATTTATTGTACTCTTATTTATGTGCATGGTGTGTGTGTGTGTGTGTGTGTGTGTGTGTGTGTGTGTGAGAGAGAGAGAGAGAGAGAGAGAGAGAGAGAGAGAGAAAGAGAGAGAATCGTGAAAGAATACCCACAGAAAATAGAAGAAGGTATTGGATTCCCTTGGAGCTGGAAACACAAGAGGATGGTATCTGCCCAAGATGGCTGCAGAAAGTGAACTATACTTCTCTTCAAGTGCTCCTCATCCCTGAACCGTCTCTTCAGCCACTAAGTATTGTTTGTAAGGACTAAAACTTTAAACATGATTAAAGCTAAGTATGTGTATCCAGAGAACAGGAATTGGGCAAAAGAATCTTCTACAACTCTCTGATACATACTGTCTAGAGTAAAAAGATCATCGGCAACCTATGCTATGAATTGGAAACCATAAATATTGAGGTAATTAAAAATATGTGATTTTTAGTTTTTTCATTATTTTTTTCTCGAGATACAATATAATCACATTGTTTCCCTTTCTCCTTCATCACTTCAACTCCTCCCATGCCCTCCTTGCTCGTTTTGAAGTTCATGACATTTTTTTATTGATTGTTTCTACATCCATGTGAATATTTTAAAGCATATACCAAGCTTCAGTACAAAGTATGAATGATAGAAATCGTTAAGTTCAAAAATGATGTAATTCTAGATGAGAAATTGAAGCTTGCTTGGTCTTCAAAATCAGCTTACAGCTCAATAGATTGTGGCATTTAAGCTTATCAGCGTTTTCTCAATGTTCACAATATTGTCATAATTAGAGTCAATCTGGAACTTATACTATGATTAATAATAATATTAGTAATGCTTCTCAATTTTTAGCATGGACTAAATTTACAATACATGAACTGAAATTTATTTTTAATCATGAAAATAAAAATATTAAACAACAATGTATGTGGGAAGTCAAAAGAATTTGTGAAACTTAGGCTATCTTGCAAAAATTAACAATACTAAAAACTAATATCTTTGCACTCAAGAAAAATGTGTTTACGAAAGGGACTGGATTCATAAAATTGTCTTAACTCACCTATTCACACTGTAACCACTCAGTGATTCACATTTTTTGAACTTGTCCATTAAACAGTCTTTGCCCTTTTCCTGTACTGGAAGATGAAGCCCTCACTTCTGAGATTCACTACATACTTAACAGTTTTGGGAGGGACTGGAGAAATGTCCCAAAAAGTACTTGCAGAGGACATGGGGACTCCAGCATCCATGTGACAGCTCCCAACCATCCAAGACTCCAGTTCTAGAGCATCTGTTCCTTTCTTTTCACCTCTGTGGGTACCAGGCATGCATGCTGTACACAGACTGATGTGCAGAAAAACACTCATACACCATTAAAATAAAATAAATAAATAAAAAATAATTTTAATATTTCGGACTTTTGAGTTTAGTTCTAAACTAACTTAGGTGACCTACAAAAGTATTTGCTTGTATGAAACTAACTTGAGATATTTGTTCTATAAACCATTATAGAATGACATAATTTTCTATTCAATGTGATTTCTTTCCGGGGAACAACTGAATGAAAATTGTGCTAGAATACAAATACAGCCTAACAAACATTAGCAAAAATATCCTTGTATTTATGTAAATTTAAGCATCAGTTTTTATAACATTTCCAAAGCTACCAGAGATAATATCATAATATAATTGTCAACTATGAAAATTATCACATTCAAGAATAAGTAAAGGAAAATTATGCCAAAAAGAAACTTTTCTATTAAGGAGAATACATGACAGAATTTTATTATAATAAAAATGAAACAATATATTTATAAATTTGATTTTTCCATTTCATATTTGTTAGTATATGCTATTCTTACTTCAGAAGAAACTGAAAATTAATACATATTTTAAAATAAATCTGTATTTGTTTAGAGAAAATAATTATATTCACAATGATGAAGAATTCAGGTTTTAAACATGAAAATCCTAGATGAAAATTTTGGCATTTTCTTATTTAAAATACACATAGTCTTTAGCATATTTTACATATAAAAGAAATCATCAAAGTCTTTTTGAATGTTGGTAGTGAACAAAATTCCTTAGCACATTCATATTAACTGGTTTAGATACTAAACTCTCTTTACAGAATCTCTGAGCTCTGGGACCAAAGTCACAGCTGTAGTTGATTACTTCAAAGATTTCTCCTTATTGGTTCCTTCCAATTTTTGTTTTTTATAAGTAATGTCCTCCTCTTTAAATATGTTCTTTTCCTTTTCATTGTTAAAATCTCTTTGCTAAATTTCTTATTTGCTTGTGGATCTGAGTGCACATACCACAGGACAGACACAGGAGTAGGAGGACAATCTGTGGGCATCCATGCTTTCTCAACCTATGACCAAAGGACTGATGGCAGGTCATTTGCTTGGCGTCATTTGCATCTGAGTCAATTCACCGTCTCTCTTATATATGCCATTGTCCACAAGTCTTCCCCTTCCTTTATGTTTTCTTTTAATATCTCCTTTCATAATAACATTCAGAAATATGAAAAGATATGAGAAAAAACAAGTAAAAAAAGGACTCTTGATAAAAATCTGTGAAATGTTAACTAATATAAAATATCTAGTAACTGATTCCACCCACGGTATTTTGGTTAAATGCCTTTTCAATACCTACTCTATATAAATACACAACAATACAAGTATTGACTTCTTTTGTGCTTTTAGGAAAGGGAAAAACCCACTATTATGTGTCCTATGTTTAAATTAGACTATGTTAATTTTGGAAAGAACATTATACCATGAATAGTGCATATGTTGTCCCATTGTTTAGAAAACTAAACAGCAATGAAATACTATTTTTATTTACCATTAAAACTTTTTAAAATAAATAATTCCTTAAAATGTACTAAAATAAGTACAATTAATGTAAATACTTCATATACACTTTTGTAGTGTGGTAAATTCCCTATAATTGGCCAAATAATCATATCATTTCAAAGGAGTTTCTTCTACACAGTTAAACTCTGTGTCAGATGTTGGGACCTCAGCAATCACTTATGAGCTGAGGTCATACATATCTATCTCTATTAGTTAAGGTTTCTAATGCTGTGATAAAATACCATGACCAAAATCACCTTGGAGACTAAAGGGTCCATTTCTGTTTACAATTCCACACCACAGTCCATCATCTAAAGAAGTCAGGAAGAGCAGGAACACGCAGGCGGGGACATGGAGGAGAGCTCCTGCCTGGGTTTCTGTCCATTGCTAGCTCAGTTTGCTCACCCATGCCATCCAGGACCAGCAGCCCAGCGGTGGTACCACCAGCCATAGACTAGGAATCCCCGCATCAATCATTAATCAAGGCAATGCCCACAGAGTAGCATACAGGCAATACTTTTGGATTTCGGAAGCATTTTCTCCATCACAATTAGCTCTTCCAAGATACTCCATTGTATCATGTTAAAAACATTAAGCCTAACAAGAGTGTTTTAGAAACAGAGTCAGGTGCTTGGGACCAAATGGATTCTCTTCTACGGATACATAAACCAGCCATTCTCATTTCTTGCTACAAATCGTAGACAAAGTCTAAATGGTTGTTTTACTCTAGAATATGTCCATAGTTTGCAATCTACAAAATGTGCTGGGTTGATTGTAATTGTTTATAATACCTGAAGCTTGAAAGAAAATATTTGATTTTGAAGTTGTATAAAGTTTATTTTGGCTGACATATGTGACGATAAAACTGAATATTTTAGTGGGGCACCATGCAATGTTTTGAAACATGTTCATTTTGAAAGTTTATATTAGGTCATGTGTGTGTGTGTGTGTGTGTGTGTGTGTGTGTGTATACACATATATATACATGTATTTTTTCAAGCATTTTTCAATTCTTTTCATCATTGATTTATTTTTATTTTATGTGCATTAGTATTTTGACTACATGTATGTCTGTGTGAAGGTGTCAAATCTAGGAGTTACAGAGAGTTGAGACCTGCCATGTGGTTGCTGGGAAATGAACCCTGGTTCTTTGGAAGAACAGTCAGTGTTCTTAACTGCTGAGTCATCTCTCCAGCCCCATTTTTAATTTCTTAATATAAACCTTTTGGAGAAAAGGTATCTAAAAATGAAAAAAATAAAAATTAATGTTGCACTTTAATGATGAATCACATCTTCTACTTTAAGAAAGGCAGGTAAAGTGGTCTACATTTCAATGAAGTGAAGTAAACTTTAAATTAGCTTTCACTAAAAGGCAAATTTCTATTTTGTTTTGAACAAAAATCTGTGCTTATGAGGAAAGAAAAATTAGTAAGAAGTATATGTGTTAATTAGTTTGTTAACTTTGGAAAGGACATTTCTCCGTAAATACTGTATGTGTTGTCTCACTACTTAGAGAAATGCACAGAATACATAAAGTAGACATTTACATGTAAACCTAATGAAGTTCTTGGAATTGTATGCTGCATGGGGATGCTACACATAAATTAACAGAATTTGTAACAGCAAAGGTGTATGCCCATATACATATTTCATTCAGAACTGTTCTAGATTTTAACTAGGCAATCTGATTGAAACCACACAGATAATTTAGATTTTACTACAGTGCTATAGCAAAGGCCAAATATATCTTTAGTGGCATCTAATCAAGAATAGACTATGGTTGGCCATTGTAGGGCATACATTAAATCCCAGCATTTAGGAGGCAGAAGCAGATGGATCTCTGTCAGTTCAAGGCCAACAGGTGTACACAGTGAGTCCCAGGCTAGCCAGCAGTGAGATCTGCCTCAAGAAAAACAAAACAACAGTCCCAGTGGGGTGACTCACATCTGTAATCCCAAAACTTTTGAGGCCAAGGCAGGAATTTGCCACAAGTTGAAGGCAAGCCTAGGCTCCACAGCAAGTGTGTGTATCTATAAATAAAGAACACAACAAAGATACTATAAATTATGCATTTATTTAGTTCACGAAAATGTGGGATTATATTGCTTTTGAAAAAAAAAAAGTTGAATGGCTTTCTCATTCACAATGCGATATCTCCCCCAATGACTCAAATATTAGAATTTTAATCAGTCATTTACTTATATACAAGTTATATCAATCCATAATAACTATTCCTTGGGAAAATAAGTTTTTAAATAATATATTTTGGAGAGGCATTGAGATAATGTGTGCCATATGTATCTACGTTCACAGGTGACAATTTATTGTACCTACATTCTTATTCTTTGAAAATATCATACATGTGCATATTGTACTTTGATATTATCACTGCCCACTATTTCCCTTGAACTACACTGATGATCCATCAATCCATCTTCCTTCAAACATTCATGCATTATATATTGTTGTGGTTGCTGTGATCCTCCTGTGTCTAATTAGTGCTGCCCAAATGCACATGTGTATGAGACCATCATGGAGCATGTATACCTACTCTCCCAAATCTGACTCTCTCTCTCTCTCTCTCTCTCTCTCTCTCTCTCTCTCTCTCTCTCTCTCTCTTTCTCCAATGGTAGCCATCAATTATCAGTAGCTCCTCAGCTGGAGTGAGTGGAGTGGTGCTTGGGAAACACTCCACTATACATGTTTTAGTTTGAGTGGCTTGATCATATACAGGGAAGCACAACTGAAGTTGTGTTCATCAGCGGTGTAATATCTAGAGCTCATGATATCTAGACGAGAAAGGTTGATTTATAGGAACTCTTTATGGCTGAGCTCTCTCAGTCATTTCTTTTTCCACTCGCTTTAACCAGTTGTAACCAGTTGTGGGTCTCTATATTGACCGAAAAGAAGCTTCTCTGACTAAGATTGGAAACAGCACAAATCTAAGGTCTCAATATAAATACTCAAAAGGCAGCTTGACAACAGAAGGGCTTATAATATCTCCCCATCATAAATCCGGTCAACTTTCAAGCATTAAACTTCATAGTAGAAATAGCGCAAATTAAAATGCCTTTCTGTTATTCACTATCCTCTTATTAACTGTGGCTTACAGATCCTTATTTATTTATCAGTCAAAAAATCCATTTAAAAGTTGCAAAAATGATAGTGTAATATGACCATGTGTTTGGATACTATTTAGTGTGTGTGTCTCTCTCTGCGTGTGTGTGTGTGTGTGTGTGTGTGTGTGTGTATGTGTGTGTGTGTGTGTGTATGTGTGTATGTATGTGTGTGTGATAGGCCAATCAAAAAAGCCCTATAGTAACATTAAAACTTTGTTATTCCAAAGTCATTGTGACTTTGTGAGTAGAGGGTGTTTAAAAAAAAAGCAAACTTACTGACTGAATATAAATGCATCAAAGCTTTATCAAAATTTTGTTCTATGCGACCAGACCATTTGTTTTAGAGACAGTGGGTCTTTGAAATCATGAGAGTTACTTGAAAAAAAAACAGTATAGATAGAAGGATTTTTGAAAATTCTTTTAGTATTTAGAAAATTCAGATTTACTGGCTTTTAAATTTTTCTTTGATATCACAGTATCTGATGAGATGCTATGAGATTGAAGGCTGTAATTAACAGGACATTACTAGTAAAATGACAATATTATTCCCTTACTACAATTATATTTTATGTGTTTAAAATGCCTATCTTATGGTTTGTTCAAAAATCATCCTGGTCTTATATCATGCATCTTGCCTTAAGAATGTTTACTCGCGCTCTAATTTTAACTAATTCCCTTCTTATATAGCCTATATTTACATCCTGGTGTAATCACAGAAAATAGAGCCAAATCAAAGCAAAAATCAGAATGTAAAGAGATACATAATGAAGACAACACTTGAGAGTCTCTGAACAGACTTTTGGAATGAATTTCAATAGTATAATATTTGAGCTACTTATACAAACTGTGTGGGGCTAAACCACAAGAATGCTGTTTCAGTTTCCTATTGTGCTGTGACAGAAGACCACAAAGTTTTAGTTTCAAGCATTATGCTACTATATTATCATTTTGGAAGTAAGGAATCTGAAACGTTTTTCTACCACCAAAGACAATGTAGCACAGGGCCACATTCCCTCTATGGTTGCTAGTAAAGAAATCATTTCCACAGTTTTCTTTTGCTTCTTTGAGGGGCCACCCACATTCCTAGCATAGTATCTTCCAAAGCCCCCTGCAGCATCCTCAATTCAATCTTTCACCGTTTTCTTTCTTCCAGAGAAATGGTGGGGGGGGTTGATTGCAGAATAGGCGGGGGGGCGGGGGGAGAGGACTTATGGGACATATGGTGAGGGGAGAACTGGGAAAGGGGAAAGACTTTGGAATGTAAGCAAAGAATATAGAATAAATAATAATAATAATAATAATAATAATAATAATAATAAAGAAGTTTTGTGATTATATTGAGCACACCTGGGTGAACTAAGATAATCTCTTCAAATAATAACAACAGCAACAAAATTAACGATGTTAGTTTCATCTGGCACCACAGTTAGCAACATTTATGTGAAGGTCTGAGCAAGCCCTTGATATCCTACTTGCAATGGGTTTCTATGACTTCTATGTTTCTTGACCAATGTGGGTAGCAAACTGGAAGCATTGATTTGCCTCATTGGAACCAGTGGAATAAAAACTCTGCAAAGAAATGTTTATATGTGTTGAGGTTTTGTCTTTTACTGTCTATTGTAATGCTAAGAGGGACCCCAAGTCCTGAAGTCTGCATGTAGTCCATGGCATGCTGCCTGCAAGTTCATTCTGATTGATGAATAAAAATGGCAACAACCAATAGCTGGGAAGAATATACATAGATGATGTTTGGGTTTCACGGACTTGCAGGAGAAAGCACCACAAGAAAGAAGAAAGAAGCTGAGTCCTCAGGTAGTATGTCCAGTTTTCTGAGGAACCACCAAACTGATTTCCAGAGGGGTCTTACCAGCTTGCAATCCCACCAGCAATGAAAGTGTTCCTCTTTTTTCACATCCTCTCCAGCATTTGCTGTCCCCTGAGATTTTGATCTTGGCCATTCTGACTGGTGTAAGGTGTAGTAATCTCAGGGTTGTTTTGATTTGCATTTCCATGATAATTAAGGATGTTGAACATTTCTTTAGGTGTTTCTCAGCCATCCTGTATTCCTCAGTTGAGAATTCTTTGTTTATATCTGTACCACATTTTTAATAGGTTTATTTGGTTCTCTGGAGTCTAACTTCTTGAGTTCTTTGTATATATTGGATATTAGCCCTCTATTGGAGGTAGGATTGCTAAAGATCTTTTCCCAATGTGTTGGTTGCCATTTTGTCTTATTGACAGTGTTCTTTGCCTTACAGAAGTTTTGCAACTTTATGAGACCCCATTTGTCAATTCTTGATCTTAGCGCATAAGCTATTGGTGTTCTATTTAGGAAATTTTCCCCTGTGCCCATGTAGCTCCATGTGCCAATTTCTCTTCTATTAGATTCAGTGTATCTGGGTTTATGTAGAGGTCCTTGATCCACTTAGACTTGAGCTTTGTACAGGGACATAAGAATGGATCAATTTGCATCTTCTACATAGAAGATGCTCCAACATGTAATAAGGACACATGCTCTACTATGTTCATAGCAGCCTTATTTATAATAGCCAGAAGCTGGAAAGAACCCAGATATCCCTCAACAGAGGAATGGATACAGAAAATGCGAATACATTCACACAATGGAGTACTACTCAGCTATTAAAAACAATGAATTCAAGAAATGGACAGAGCTAGAAACTATCATCCTGAGTGAGGTAACCCAATCACAAAAGAACACACGTGGTATGCAATCACTTATAAGTAGATATTAGCCCAAAAGCTCGGAATACCCAAGACAAAACTCACAGACCACATGAAGCTCAAGATGAAGAAAGACCAAAGTGTGGATACTTTGATCCTTATTGGAAAGTGGATCAAAACACCCATGGCTCACGGACAACCAATAGAATGAGAATGCTGTCCACAATGGAGCAGCTAGAGAAATGACCCAAAGAGCTGAAGAGGTTTGCAGCCCTGCAGGAGGAACAATAATATGTACCAACCAGTACCCCAGAGCTCCCAGGGACTAAACCACCAACCAAAGAGTACACATGGAGGGACCCACGGCTCCAGCTGCATATGTAGCAGAAGATGACCATTTCAGACATCAATGAGAGGAAAGGCCACTGGTCCTGTGAAGGCTGGATTCCCCCAGAATAGGGGAATGCAAGTAAGGAAATGGGGGGGGGTGAGTAGGCAAAGGGGGAATTTTCAGTGGGGTACCGAGGGAAGGGGTTAACATTTACAATGTAAATAAAAGAAATATCTAATAAAAAATTTTTAAAAAGAATAAAGAAGTGGCCACGGGATAGAAGAGAGAGAGAGAGAGAGAGAGAGGCATGACCCAAGGAAACAAGGGAACGGGGCCCAGAGAACTTCCTAATTGGTGCTAAGTGCAGCTGAGATAAAATATAGTAAAGTAATAATGGGGCTATTTATAGGAAGGTCGATTCTTAGAGCATGGAAGGTAGGCCATTGTCCAGCTCCTTTGCTGTCTAAGAAGTATTTAAAAATATAAATACTGCATGTCTCTCATCCCGGAACATGAATGGTCTAAGGTGGGCAAGAAACGCCGTGCAAGGATTTTTAATAATGTTTACTACAATCATGTATTTTAGTTGCCATGGCAAAAATACCATGACTAAGGAAACTTATAAAAGTAATCCTTTAACTAGGGAATTGCTTACAGTTTCAATGAATTTGTCCATGATCGTGATGGCAGTAACAGAACAGCAGGCATGGCTCTGGGCAGTAGTTGAGAGATTACATCCTGATCCTCGGGTAGTAGGTTTACAGAGAGGGAGACTAGGCTTGGCCCATCCTCAGCTTTTTAAAACCCAGCAACAGGTCCAAAGTGGGGTCCAGCTTAATTGGCGGCCCCAACACCTAACACTATTACAGAGGCTATGGTGCACTCACAAAAAGAGACCTTGCATGTGGGCCCTCCGAATGACCTAACAAGCTGCTGAGTCAGATGCTGATAATTTGCACCCAACCAATGAACAGAAGCTGCTGACCTCTGTGGTTGAATTAGGGGAAAGCTGGAAGAAACTAAGGAAGAGGGTGACCAGGTAGGAGGACCAGCAGTCTCAATTAACCCAGACCTCTGAGATCTCTCTGGACCACCAACTAGGCAATATACACCAGCTGATATGAGGCCCCCAACACATATAACAGCAGAGGACTGCCAGGTCTGGTTTTAGTAGGAGAAGATGCACCTACTCTCGAGAGATTGGAGGTCCCAGGGAGTTTAGAGGTATGGTGGAGTGGGTGTGGGGTTGGGGACATCCTTGTGGAGACAGGGGGGAAGGGAGGAGGTAGGGCATGTGGAAGAGTCAGGGGTGGACCTGGAAGGGAATAAAATCTGGAGTTTAAAATAAATTAATTTAAAAAAAAAAGAAAAAGAAAATTCAAATCCCAATGCCAGTGACAAACCTCTTCCAATAAGGCCTCACCTCCTGATCTTGCCTAAATAGTTGACCAACTGAGGAACAAGCTTTTAAATATATCAGCCTATGGAGGACCTTCTCATTCAAACCAGAATGCCTTGTTTGTACAGGGAAATTTTAAAACATACTTCTAAAGCTTAAGCACGTGATAGAATTGTGTGGTAGAGCCTGGGAGCCACAAAGTACAAGCCACCCTCAGTTCTGCTCTTGTGTCATCATCCACACAAGCTATTATAAAATCCTAGCACTGGTGTGCACGATAGTCTCTATTTATATGGTAGTATTTGGGGGGAAGAGAGCCAAGAGTAAAAGGCTGTGATTATATCATAATCTCAAAAATTAAAGAAAAGTCAAAACAAAAGTCTTAACTGAACTATATTCATGAGATCAATCATTGGAATAAACAAACTCTCAAAAAGGGATTACTGGGTAAGTGTATAAAACTGCAATTGACAGTGAGAGTCTAAATTCCAGAGTGTAGCTTCAAAATGTAGAATGGCTTTTCTAACTTTATGGAAGTTCATTGAGATGTATACACTTTGGTCTGTCTAATACTACTGGGTGTTACCTTTTTATTTACATGTGCTTTACAATAACATTTTAATTTATTATTGAAAAGGGGAAAAGAATAAACGGGCACGAAAGACAACCCACTATTTCATCACACTCAAAGCAAATCAATGGAGAAGCTGTGATACTTAAATGGAAATCAATGGAGAGGTAATTGTTAGAAAAATGAATGCATCCTGTTTGACATTACAGCTAGCTTTAAAGCTTTTGTAGTTGTTGGAATCTTGGCATAGAGAAAAGGTACCTCTCTGAAGAAAAATTCTTCAATGCGGAAATTTGATAGGGTGACAAGATAAGGACAGGACGTACAGGTCCTTTTAGAATAAATCAATACATTATATTGCCCACATTCCCATTTAAAGCATGGGTACTAATCAAATACCACAGTAAGCATTCCAGAGGCACCAATTAGAAGAGGCGTACTGACTCAGGGAAACTGGTTTATATATTAAAATTTTATGTGCAGCATAGATCTGTAATGGTAATTTTTAATACAAATATATACAGTAAATTAATACAATGGCTGTTCTCTATTTTAGCCAGTGCCCTAATAATGACAAAGAGAGACCAAGATTTATTTAGTCAAGACTTACAGCAATATTGGGCTATCATTGATCTATTTTAATCCTCTAAACTAATCTGTCTACTTCCTAGCCAAAAACTCCATAGTAACTGCATTTAGGACCTCCCATGCTCTAGCTGCACTCTCATAAAGTCTCCTTGTTTCCCTCCTATTGCTCGGTCTCCTACTCTTCTCTCTCTCTTTCTGTCTCCTGGCTGTCAGAAGTTCTTCCTTACTCTCTCTTTTGCCCAGCCATTGGGTGATCAGCTTTTATTTATAAAACAGAGAATAAATGGTAAGCATTGTTTACAGAAACTTGAGACAGGAGAGTCTTGACATAGCATTATAATACCGCATCTGATAAAGATTTGAGGGCAAAGAAATCAGCATTGAAATAACACAAGGATAAACTTTACACTGTACACAATAATAGCATGCCTACATAGATCCTCTGTGTAGCATGTTTGGCATGATGCAAAGTTACTGTCCATGTGATGATCTATTTTTCACATTTAGTATGAAAGTGTTGATTTATGATGCTTTTTCCTTTTCCAACAACTACAAATAAAAAACAAATTGATTTTAATTGCTCCAAAATGAATGCACTGCTTTAATTATATTTTTCCTTTCAGTCCTAAAGATACTTTTTATTTGCTATAAGAAATTTTAAATCCATTTTCCCATACATAAAGGAAACTATGGAGGTAGACACATCCTACAAACATGCTAACATTAAGTTAAGGACACTTTCTTAACATTAGGTAGGACTCCTCCAACCTTAAAATTATAAAGTAGCTAATCCAGGTAAATGGTTCAGAACTTATTATGACTTAAATGCAAGGGTAGTGTTTAGCTTTAGTGGTCATGCGCAAGCACTGCATGGCTGTTGAGCACTGGCCATGAACGTGCACTGCACTGGCCATAAGCATTGTCCATTAGCGTGCACTGCATTGGCCATGAGCATTGACCATGAGCATGCACTGCACTGACAATGAGCATTGGCTATAAGCATGCACTGCATTGGCCATGAGCATTGGCCATGAACATGCTCTGCATTGGCCATGAACATTGACCATGAGCATGCACTGCACTGACAATGAGCATTGGCCATGAGCATGCACTGCATTGGCCATGAGCATTGGCCATGAGCATGTACTGCACTGACAATGAGCATTGGCCATGAGCATGCACCACACTGACAATGAGCATTGGCCATGAGCAAGCACTGCATTGGCCATGAGCATTGGCCATGAGCATGTGCATTGGCCATATTCGTTTGAATCCTTTCCACATGACAATGTAGAAATATCCCTGTGTGCTTCTCAATACAGTAATTCAAAGTCAACGTTTGCTCATTTCATAAGAGTCTACCATAATTTCTCATTTTTTAACTTGTAAAAGAAAACAGCAACTCATTCTCACTATGCTTACTCAAGAGTTCACATAATAAAGAGTAGGAATATCACTACCATTTCTGCATTAAATCCACTGGTTAACTGTGAGCCTATTACATTTTATTCATCTATTACTACCTAAAGATTGCTTTATAAACTTCGTTAAGTTTTGTAATTGTATAAGCACTTTCATGAAATCAGTCACATTTCAAAAGCAAGATAAATTTCAACTTTTAAAAACAATTACAATCAAATCATTGCCTCCTTTCTTTTCTTCCTTCCAACCTTTCCCATGCCCCTTTTTTTTCTGACCTCTCAAATGCTCTCTTCAATTCCCATTTAAGTACAAAGTCTCCCCTTTTTTGATTTTATATATATATATATATATATATATATATATATATATATATATATATGTCTTAGTTAGGGTTTCAATGCTGTGAACAGACACCATGACCAGTGCAAGTTCTATAAAAGACATTTAATTGGGGTTGGCTTACAGGCTCAGAGGTTCAGTCCATTGTCATCAAGGCAGAAACATGGCAGCATCCAGGCAGGCACGGTACAGGAGGAGCTGAGAGTTCTACATCTTCATCTGAAGGCTACTAGTAGAAGACTGACTTCCAGGCAGCCAGCGGGAGGGTCTTAAGCCCACACCCACAGTGACACACCTACTCCACCTACTCCAACAAGGCTACACCTCCTAATAGGTTCACTTCCTGGGCCAATCATATACAAACCATCACTATATATATATATATATATATATATATATATATATATATATGTAAACCACTAAAGCTAAACACTGCCCTTGCATCTAAGTCATATGTATATATCAAAATTCAAGAATTGAGTAATTGCTCAGTTCCAAGAGGCTAGGTAGTTTAGATGAACTTCTATATAAGCTGGAATCCTGAATAAGTAGGTTCCAACAGACATGCTGGCAAGTGAGTGCAAGCATTGCAAACAGGGAAACAGGTGAGTCTTCCTTCTTCCAATGTCCTTACATAGGCCTCCAGCAGAAGGTGTGGCCCAGATTAAAGGTGTGTACAACCATACCTAGATTTGGAACTTGTTCTGTCCCAGGCTGTCCTTGAACTCAGAGATCTGCTTACCCCCCACACCTCCCTTCTTTTCTCTCATCCTCAGTTTTCTCTCCCCCTCCATCATTCCCCCACTCTTTCATAAAAGCTGAGTATAATAAAATTGCAGTGCTAACACTGAGGTGATGTTTAAGTTGAGGCATTGGAAACTGATGAATTCTGAAAATTTAGTGCCCTATCACCTTTCTAAATTTGGTTAAATTAGTACTCATTATGAGACCCTGTCTTAAGAACTGAAACATGGAGCTATAGAGGATGTGGACTTCTGACATTCATGTGAATACACACCTGCACACACACACACACACACACACACACACACACACACCACCTAAACAATCATCTCTTCCTTGCATTCACATGCCAAATGATGAGGTGTGATATATGAACAACAACAATAAGAAAGCTGATGTTGGTAACTTAATTTCCCCCTTTTTTCCTGTTATTATTTATCAGCAATTGTAGGAAACCAGGTATCTGGTACTTTAATTCTTTTATACTCTTGTTTGATTAATACTGCAAATTTCCTTTGATAGTATAGAGAGATACAGCATGTTAAATTAGGCAATAAAGGGACCCTGCATCTTCATGGGCCATGGCTTCTTATAAGCATACCGGAGTAGACTTCTTTATGTTTCAAACTCATTTTTACCTTGACTTTTAGAGTGCATATTTACCTTGTTAAGAACAATGTCAGCAAATGTTTTCACTAGCATGAGATGTTCAGTGGCCCTAGAGGCTGAGTCCGATCAATGTTTTACTCTAAACAAGACAAGGCTATCTATCAGTAATCTTAAGGCATGGACATCTAAATTGGCTTCTTGTATTACAGCCAGATGTGCAACCAACTAACAAGAGAGAGAGAGGCCATAAATTTTTGCCCAACATTAGAGTTTGTAAACAAGCCAATTTAGCACTGCCTGGTGAACTCTTTAGGCTCTAAGATTAGATGCTGCTTTGAATTTTTTTTTTAACCACTCAGACCATCATGGTATTTTGTCATGTATTTTAACTTCTATAAGTACTAGTTTTGTTTGACAGGCAATTTTCCTTTTAAGTGAACACTTAAAAAAAAATCCTGTACACATTTTGAGAGTTGTTCAAAGCATGTTGTTCAAAGCAGGTTATCTGAAGTATAGATCTGCTTTTGATGTTTGGCCTGTTATGCCAAATCAAACAAACTTCTTTAAAAGCACACTATTCATGATAGTATTCAAAGTGAAAAGGTGGGATAGGACCTTATTGAGAACACAACCATAAAAGAAGAAAAAATAGGAATTAACTAATGAACATTTATTTTTTTTCCTCCTTGTGACAATACTTTACTACCGATTCACAAAAGCCAATCCTCTCTACACAGACTTTATTATTCTCAAATGTTTGGCTTACTCTACCTATTTGCCATAACTCAGCCTCACGTAAAATATTTTACCCCAAGAATAGAACAACTACCCTCAACAGCTTGAAAAATAACAAATTTAAACTCTTAACACCATTAGTATATCCTTAGGAAAAGAATTTTATTTAATATTTCATATAAAGCTATTACAATTGCCTAAAATTTTGTACATAATTCACTAGATACAAAATTGTTCTTTGAGATGATCATACAGACATAAGTATTCTGATAAATAAGGTGCTGTACACAGATGTGGTGTCCAACATTGATTGGGTGATTTTTAATTGAAATAACATGAGTTATTCTGTCCACCAATGACTATGTTCCAAGAAGAGCAGCAGCAGCAGTTTTCCATGAAACAGTTTTAGAAAGGATTCCCTACAATAACTGAAAACTCCAAAGGTTTCTCCCTCAATGAGTCTGAAAGCATATCTCATTTTGACTAGTCAAGTGTATGTCTTGAGATCTTAATACATGATTAAATTCAAGAATCTTGCTTTATTCTATCTTGTCACTTTGGGATATATTCATGTACATGTATTTAGGTTGTGTTTCTGTCTGTGTATACATGGATGTATATAACTTTTAAGTATTTTAAAGTCATTAACTACATGTCTTTTCAGGGATTTACATGATATAAAGACATCCATTGAATAAAAATATACATTAAAATATGAATGCTCATCATTTTGATAACAGCTTATTTAGTATTTGTGATGAGAGTATCTGGTTTTACCACATATAATACAAATGAATTATTTCTTATATTGCTACATAAATTTATATTTATAATCATAGAAAATCTATTTAACAAAACAGAGATCTTGGTGACAATTATATATTCTTCTTAAATATATGATAGTCTTTGTCTATTACATTTTTCTTTTAAAGTATTAAAAATTCCAAAAATATAATAGTCAACTTATTTTAATAAATATTTACCTGGTCTTAACACATGAAAACTACTGAGTGTTTCTTTAAAAACTAATGCTGCTTCTATGAATGTTTTCTTGCCTCTCTCGCTGTCAGTGATGGCTTAGGCTGAATTAACACTGCTCCTTTGACTCAGAACTTGTCAAACATTTCATTTCATCAACCCTACACTTGCCCCTAGACACAGGCAGTCAAAGAGGCAGCTATAACCATTAAACATGAAAAGCATAACATTTGCCTGTAAGTGCTAGAATGACATAGGGTGATGTGTAGGAAGGAACAAGCAAGCAAGTAGATAAATATATTGACAGCTTGCTTTGAACAGATCAACGCTCTTGAGTAGTTACAAGGAAGAAGCCGGCACAATGACAGCACACTGGCAGACGGGTTCTGAATAAATAGCATCCCTGTTTCCTTTTATAAACCAGAATGAAATCAAAGAAATGATGAGGACTCTGTTTTCCTCTATACTAAGTGGACCATGGTTGCTCGTTGGAATAAAACCAGAAGCATACACATTCACGAATAATCTCCAACTAACACCCCACCAGAGTGGATAGACCGTGCAAATTGTTATGCTCACAGTTCACTAGTGACACTTCTGTTTCTGCACTGGGTGGCTTGTGGACTCTCAGGTATGTGGGCATTGTATTTTATATTTAATTATATATTACCTCTTTGAAGATTAAAATATGACTCCTAACACTGCATTCTGCTATTTGCTCATTGAGATAATTACAAACCTCAACATTATAAGAGTAGGGACACCTACAATACTGTTGCCAAAGGGTGTATGTGAGCTGGTACCCCTGCCTCTCTGCTCCTTCATCCTCATAGCTGTATCTGTAGAGATTACTACAATGTGGTGAGTATTTTTTTTAGATTGTATGTGTAATTAAGAACAAAGTGGATTGTCTTCTTCAAATCTAGTCTAAGTCACTTAAGATGATGTGTTCCAAATTCCTCTAGGACATAGAGTCATGGATGGCAACATCTAATTTTCTCAGGATGATTTATATTTTTTACATGCATGTATATGAGTGTGTCAATTTTTTATTCACTTACACTACTTATTCCATATCTTTGGAATGAAGACTTCCACAAAACAAATCTTATCTCTTCCCAACAGATATCCTCGTTTGTAAAACTTGCCTATTTTATATGACACTGTCAAAATACTATTTCGGTAATTTATCATAGCAGTAAGACTTCATTTTAAAATCACGGAGAACATTTTAAAATCATTCTGCCCTCTTCATAGCTAAAATCACTTTTAAACCAAGAGTTAAAATCGGCCTTAAACCATTATTATTTATAAGCATCTGCTTTAATTTCTGTAGATATCAATTTAATTTCTGATAATATATCATTCTTTCAAAATTCCAAAAGTACTTGAAATATGCCCAATAGTGTTATATTATGTTTTAGATTTAAGCATCTATATATCTGTTTGGTCATCACACACAGAATCTGGAAGACCTTTCTCTGTTGTTAGCACATATTGCTTATTCCAAAAGTTGTACAAGATTTAAATTACTTGATTGTGAAAGAAGGTGATCTCAATTTTTCTCATCTCCAGAAAAAATGTAAGCATATTTTTTAACCACATCTGTTTTTCAGTTACTTTTTCCATTTATTTTAACCTTCAGAGACTTGATCATTAGTCAGAAATATGGGAAAATAGGCAAAAATTCATGAAAAAGTGAGATAAATGAAAATGTTTCAGGATTTTGGTAGTTCACATAAAATTATTAAGTATATTATAAACATAAATTTTAGTCTGTTTCATTGTATACAAATAAAGATAACAATGTTTTCTAGTAAGTTAGTTTAAGGAATTTTAGGAAATTATTCAGATAAATGGTTAGCACAATTTAAGTACCTTAAGAAGTAGAATAATTGTCATTTTACTATTTATTTTCCTTCAAACAACTCTGTTATGTTACTGTCAGGTTGTAATGTATCTTCATACTAGCATACTTAGATCACTTAAGAGATTTATCCTGGTTTTGAGATATACATCTAGTCTTTAAAATGTCTCACTCAGTATGTGATCGCTATTCTTGGTTGTCTTGACTGTATTCAGAATTAACTAAGACCTGAAAGGCCTGGTTAAGCCTGGGAGACATTTTTTCCCACCTTAGGTAATCATTTGAATTGGTAAGACAGAACTTCCAACACGGATTTTTGGGATGGGAAAGCATGTCCTATTTCAGATCAATTTTAATACAAATGCTTTCTCTTTTCAATTCTGTTAAAACTAATGGTATAACAGCGTAGTGTACACAGAGGAGCCATTGAAACCCATGATACAGAAAAGGCCCGATAACTGATATTTCCTTTCCATTCTCTTGTATCCCTTTCTAACATTTGGATGAGTAAAGCCTCACTGTGTAGTCCAAATGATGAAATATCTGCCAAATGTCTCCACTGTCCCCAGACATCATTCCAAAGTTTTCATCTGGATTACCATTAAATTGTTCTTGCAAATTGCATTCCCTCCACATACAGTATAATTCACTATGTCTTCCACTTAATGACATTAATTTGTCCTTCGTTTCAGTGGAATCTGAGCCACATGCAAGAATTTTAAAATAAAATATTTTTGCCCCTCATATAATCACTTTTTGTATTATACAATAATATCAAGGGTCATTTGCATTTGAAAAACATTCTCTAAATAACTGTAATAAAGCCTTAAGGTTTTGACTAAAGAAAAACCCTTTTGTTTATAGTTCAATAATATCATCACACTAGGAACAAACATTAATAGGAAATAAGCACTAAGAATATGCCACTGCAAATCTGTTATTTGTTCCATGAGCAATTAATATTAAGCAAATACTGTTTTGCTGCTTCCAAGTGTAGGGGTTAAACTAAGAAATTATATCAGGGAGATTGCCACAAGTCACATCGTGGGTTTGTAAATACATGACATGACACTATCATCAAAGAATACATTTAAAATTCCAATAGTTATTCCTCCGTTGACTAGCATTTTTTTTTCACACAGCACTGAACTTGAAGGTCTGAACAATTAATAAAGTGAACACAAAATTAGTTGTTGTCTTAGTCAGGGTTTCTATTCCTGCACAAACATCATGATCAAGAAGCAAGTTGGGGGGAAAGGATTTATTCAGCTTACATTTCCACATTGCTGTTCATCACTAAGGGAAGTCAGGACTGGAATTCAAGCAGGTCAGGAAGCAGGAGCTGATGCAGAGGCCATGGAGGGATATTTCTTACTGGCTTGCTTCCCCTGGCTTGCTCAGCTTGCCTTCTTATAGAGCTCTAGATGACCAACCTAGGGATGGTATCCCCCACAATGGGCCCTCCCCCCTTGATTGCCAACTGAGAAAATGCCTCACAGCTGGATCTCATGGAAGCACTCCCCCAACTGAAGCTCCTTTCTCTGTGATAACTCCAGCTTGTGTCAAGTTGACACACAAAAACCAGCCAGGACAGTTGTGTTCTTAGAATTTATTTTCCATTTCTCATTTGGTGTTTTGCTTTTGTTCCATTATCAGCTCATCTGAAAACACTTAACCACTTGACTCCTTTTACCACTTAAATTTTAGCAAGCCAATATCACTTAACTAAGGAACTCCTAAGCATCCTCAATGAGGAAGGGGTCATTCTGGCTCATAATTTGGTGGGACTCTCCATTACAATAGGAAAATCACAGCAGAAGAAATGGGAGGTGGCTGGTCAGAATGCATCTACCTTTCAGAATCAGATATGCCTGCTGTAACTCAGCTCAATTTCCGCCATTTACTCGTCGACCTCAGGTCATAGAAGGATACCGCCCATCTCAACTACTCTAGTCTAGAAAATCTCTTGCTGACATGATTATAGGTTAGTTTTTACAGGGATTCAAACTCCAATCAAGTTGATAATCAAAATTCACTATCACAACTATAATTATTAACAATATTTCCTGCTGCCTCATCTATACCAGATCTATACCCCTATTGAACATGGACCATAACATTTAGGTTTCCTGTATCTATAAACAAATGAGGAAACGTGATATAATAATGTGACTATGTTTTAGAAAAATACTGCTTTTTCTGATGCAGGTAAGAAATGCTGGTGCAGTTCATTTAACTTTTTTTTTTTTTTTTGATTTGGTGGAGCTTTCCTTGAACAATTTATTTCTTACTGTCTTCGTGGTTATTTTAGGAATCTTGGGTGAAGAAATGAGGGCTAGAGTCATCCATCAGAGATTTGGAAAAAGAGGTTGCAACAAACACTCTGCTTCGAGTCCTTCTCCATAGTCTGTAGACTTCGGCCCCACTAATTAGCAATTTGTCCCCATATCTGGACATGGCAGATGGAAATATTTTCTTCAAATAGCAAAACAAACAATAATTTTATAAGTCATCGAACAATAGGGACAGTAAAATATTTTTAAAGTAAACTGGACTAATTTATTAGTTTGAGGATCACATTTTTATCTAGACCATAGTCACTTTATCTAGACCACAATAATTCGCACAAAGAATTCTCAACTGAGGACTATCGAATGGCTGAGAAGCAACTAAAGAGATGTCCAACATACATAGGCATTTGCAGGGAAATGCACATAAAAACAACCCTGTGATTTCACCTCACACCAGTCAGAATGGCTAAGATCAAAACCTCAGGAAACAGCAGGTGCTGGCGAGGATGTGGAGAAAGAGGAAGACTCCTCCACTGCTGGTGGGGCTGCAAGCTGGTACAACTACTCTGAAAATCAGTCTGGTAGTTTCTCAGAAAACTGGTCATGATACTATCAGAGGACCCCGTTATACCACTCCTACGCATATACCCAGAGGATTCCCCAGCATGTAATAAGGACACATACTCTACTTGTTCATAGCAGTCCTATTTATAATAGCCAAAGTTGGAAATAACCCAGATGTCCCTCATCAGAGGAATGGATACAGAAAATGTGGTATATTTACACAATGGAATACCACTCAACTATTAAAAACAATGAATTCATGAAATTCTTAGGCAAATGGGTGGAACTGGAAATTATCATCCTAAGTGAGGTGATCCAATCACAAAAGACCACACATGGTATACATTCACTGATAAGTGGATATTAGCCCAGAAGCTCAGAATACCCAAGAAACAATTCACATATCAAAGGATGCCCAAGAAGAAGGAAGGAGAGGTACCTGATCCTGGAAAGAGGTTTGATGCAGCAGTGTAGGGGAATACCAGGACAGGGAAGCAGGAAGGGGTTGATTGGGGAACAGGGGGAGGGAAGGGGGCTTATTGGACCTTCAGGGAGGGGGGATCCAGGAATGGAGAAATTATTTAAAATGTAAATAAAGAATATATGGAATATATATATATATATATATATATATATATATATATATATATAAGAAATAGGAGTTCATGAGACAGATCACTATACACCGTGCATTTACTTTGATCTGATCCCAAATATCCATTAATTGTTTCTTGTAATCCCAAAGACAGGCACTGGGTTGCAAATTGAACCAAAGGCTGACATAAATTTAGATTTCTATTGTCTTTTCATGGGACAAACCAGAGCTCCTGGCTTCCCATGGAGTGATTAAAGCATAGTCATCCTTTGTAGGTGCACTGAAAAATTGGCATTTACAGGCGGGGAAGCGTTTCTGTTACATAAGCGTACATTCTGCAATTAATCTTCCAGGGAACTTCCATGGTTTTCATGTAAAACCTGGCACCCAGGCAGAAGTCCCAGCTGTCTTTTCCTCTAATATCGCAGCTACAGGGGCTGGTATCTGAAGCAATGAAGACAATGCCATGTTCTGAGGCAGATTGCTGACATAGAAAATGTAATATGATATATTTGTTCTGTGCAAATTAATTCAACAGCCATTAGAGTACAGAGGGCTTCCCACTCTTTGCCTGTGGTGGTAGGTAGGCAGCAAATCTCACTTTGCATTTCTGTTCAACATAAGACTCAGTTCAGAGTATGTCAACTAAAAAACAGTAATGTAGAAATGTGTTCAGAAAGCTGTGATTGTTCAAATTACAATATGATTCCCAAATAGGACTTCTGCTAAGGAGAACGACAGACAATAATAGATCTATAAGGCACCAGACAGTGGTGACAATTGAAGCTAAAAAGATGCTTCACCTGTGGGCTGATGCTAATTGTGGCTGAAAAGGGAAGGTGACAATAAGCTATTTTCGTAAACTCCCTGATAAGGGAACAGCCACTTCACTTAGGCACGGACACAGTCACTATAGGAATTTTCATGAAACCTATTACATAATTTATGACCAAAGTCTGCATGCTGCACATGGTCACCCCTGTCCTGACATGTACCATTGCATAGATATGTAACTATAGATCACGCTGTTTCTTTCATGCCATTTCCATGTTCAGAAATCTTAGAAATGAAAGGCAAACGTCTAAGAAATAATATTATAGAAGAGCATTCATTACCTTGGTTGTATCTTTAATGTGCAGTGACTGAACCTAGTTCTACCAGCTTTAAATCTGAAACTAAGATATATGTATTTACTTTTTCAAGATTAAATTATTTTCTACATTAATCAAGTATTTGAATACATGTTGAATAAATATTTAAGATATGTTTGTTAGGATTAAATGAAAGAAGATACTCAAAATATTCTCCAGAACATGATAACCAACAAGAGGTTGTAAAATGTAATGATTTACAATGTAGATATGCTCTTGATACACAATAATTTAAAACATGATACAGACTTAATATGACCATAGATTACACTAAAATTCTGGTTAATATAACCTAAATATGTCTGTTACATTTAATTTCTTAAATTTTACACAGAATCAGTTTGTACAACAAATATAGAAAGAATATCAAAGATCATTAGATGTGTTATATAACTTCTCTGAAAAGAGAAAGTGTATTAGCCATAAGAAAGGTCTCTTTTTCTCATAGAAAGACTGTATCTCTGGCAAAGCTTGCATAAACCAGGATTTGTTTAATATAAATTGAGAAAGAAAAGACAAATTTCTGTTTATTGCCAATTTTTTTCCTTCAACTTAGAGCAAAGTAGGGTACTATTATTAAAGATATCAATTTTATATTGTTGGTACATTTGTGATATTCCTTTCTGACAGTGTTACAGCTACTGTGCATTTAAATTAAAAAACAAGCATCAACTTAATTAAGAGGATAAAAGCAATGTCATTTCGACATATTCATTCATCACCCAAATTCCCAGATAACAATAAATTCTCCAAAATTTACTGTTAATGACACATTAGCAGACAGGAGTTCTGTGATTGATTAAGTCTATTACCAAAGGAAATTACTCAGTTGTTGACTCAACTGAGTGTGAAGAAAGTCTAAATAATTAGAAAAGGTTCAAATGTGGCCACTGGCGGCTACAAACCTGCTCTCCTATTGAACAGAAGACCACCAGCCCAGGGATGGCATCACCCACAGTGGGCCCTTACAAGAGTCTTTAATCTTCCCTCTGAAATTTCACAAGCCTGGCCTCCATCTTCTACGCTGTTCCCAACATTATCTTCCAAGTTCCTATACAACATCCCGCAGAGGTCTTAATACCAAATGGATCTTCTAGCCCAAAGTTCCAAAGTTCTTCCACGGTCCTCTCCAAAACATGGTAAATACATATATATAATTAATATGTAATATATAATATACATATAAATTATAGAAATTTACTTTGGTTTACATTTATATATCTGTTGAAATACTAATATGTATTTAAGATAAGCTATTATGTATATTGATGCATAGACTTTGCAGGTATTTTATATGGGCACTGAAATTCAGCAGAGCTTTTGTTATGAGTATGCCAATTGTATCTTTGGGGTTATAGTACATAGAAATTAGGTGCTTTGCTTAGGATAGTCCAGCAGTCAGTAGTAGGGATGGAGCATAAAGCTGAGGCTCTAACTATAGTGTCTATATTCATTCACCATAGAGATGTCTGCATAATTGCCTATAATCATTCACCATGGAGATGTCTGCATAGTTGCAACAACGACCTTGAGAGGCTCCTTTGAGATAGCCCAAGTTATACTTGTACCTTCATGTGAGCCTAATTACTCATAACTGATAGCTTCAAGAAAGTGCCTACATCCTTGTGCTTCATCTCCCAGCTAAATGTTCCTTTGCAGTTCCAATTCATTTACTTATCTATGGTTCTCAATAGCCATCAAGGTCAATGAAGCACAAATACTCCATAGCATAGAAGTGTAAATCAAATTTATTCCCTCTGTTTCCCAGATCTAATCAATTAAAAGATTGACCAAAATGTTTACAATGTTGATATCATATTCTCTGTCCATTGAATAGTTTTGTTATTAAACATTGTCTTAGTCAAGATTTCTATTCCTGCACATACATCATGACCAAGAAGTAAGTTGGGGAGGAAAGGATTTATTCAGCTTACACTTCCATACTGCTGCTCATCACTAAGGGTAGTCAGGACTGGAACTCAAGCAGGTCAGGAAGCAGGAGCTGATGCAGAGGCCATGGAGGGATGTTTCTTACTGGCTTGCTTGAGTTTAAGTCCTGATTTCCTTTAGGGATGAACAGCAGCATGGAAGTGTAAGCTCAATAAATCCTTTCCTCCCCAACTTGCTTCTTGGTCATGATGTTTGTGCAGGAATAGAAATCCTGACTAAGACAAATTAATACCAGCATAGTGGGGTATTTCTGTGACAACCTGACCATGTTTTGGGGGGTAAATGGGAAGGCAGCAAGAAAGAGAAGGAGACCAGGACAACTCAATTGATTTTCCAGGTCCAAAGTTTAATGGGTGACTGAGAATTTAAGGTTTGGGGGTGAGACCCTTCCCCCCTTCAAGGTTGGAGAGACTGCTCAGTGGGCTTCACAGCTTGGTGGGTGTCGGCTCCACTGTTCCACATTGCTCAGCAGGTAGCCTGCTTGATTCCTGGAAACTGTGGATCTGGAAGAACAATGGACTTCACCTTGGTCTCCAGCTCCGCCCCAGGCTGGGGAGGCTGGTGGCTAACTGAAGTCTGGAAAGCCCTGTTCAGAGGGCTGAGGGGGGAAGGGCATACAGGCTGAGCAAGCCAGGGGAAGCAAACCAGTAAGAAACATCCCTCCATGGCCTCTGCATCAGCTCCTGCTTCCTGACCTGCTGGAGTTCCACTCCTGACTTCCTTTGATGATGAACAGCAATTTGGAACTGTAAGCTGAATAAACCCTTTCCTCCCCAACTTGCATCTTGGTTATAATGTTTGTGCAGGAAGAGAAACCCTGACTAAGACAAACATTTAGTGATATTTTGTCAGATCAAACTAATCTTATCTGTTGGGCCTTGTTACATGTTACAAGTAAGCATCATCCTTCCTCCTAAAGCCATTGAATATTTCTTTGACATGTTGCATATTCTTTTTAAAATAAGATTATTTTTCTACTTTGATTTACCAAGTTTTCTTTCTATATTTTAAAATATAATTATGAAATGTGAACCTAAGAAAATACATATTGTTTATATATGTTTAATAATTGTCAACTTAAGTTCAGAAAATTTATGGGTATTTTGATCTAAACAATTGTCCATTTATGTATTTTAGGATTTGTATTTCATCGTTATACAATTTATTATACAAATCTTATACAGTTAGGATTTTTATAACATCGGCAGTTGTCATAAAGCTATTCAATAGTAAAACTAAAACAATTTATGTGTGTAAGAAGGTATTGGATGAAATCAGACACTATCAGTGTACTGTTGCATAAAAGGTTAACTCTGCATGTGTTCAAATGAGAAATGCTTAATAGACTCAATAGTGCACCCACGTGTGTGTGTGTGTATGTGTGTGTGTGTGTGTGTGTGTGTGTGTGTGTGTATCTGTAAGGAATAAATGTAAGTAATATAAAAGAAATTACAAATGTAACCCAGCCCAGAGTGTGTGAGTGTGAAATGTGATAAAGATAAAAGCCCTGACTCAGTGAATGCCTCAATTTTAATCGACTAAAAGGATACCACAAGGACCAAGTCTGGAGAGTGTGTGTGGAGGTCCTTGAGTCTAGTGTTAGATAAGGTGATGCTACAGGCCTGAGCTGAAAGAGACTTAAAAAGCCTGGTCTGACAGCTAAGGTTTGGCCCATTCCTGAGAACTCCAATGAAGACTCTTGGTGTTGAGACTGACTCATTCCAGGAGCCAGTCCACCAATTCCAGGCACCCCTACTCTGGACCAAGGCTCCAGCAGGGATCCAAAGCACAGTGAGGAAATGCCATGGGCATTGCTTGTACTTCCAGAACTAGGCTTACCAGACCAGAGGTGAATCACTGTGATCCCTTTTCACTTGATATGTGTTCATTGTTGCTCATGAATATACTAGTGTAACTATATCTATAGAGTCATAGGCACTTTCTTTCACTCTGGGCTCCATCCCTAAACCTGACTTGTGGCAGTGTCTGTGAGTATCTTAAGTGTCTAATGATCATAGAAATCCTGAATTAGGGAGGAAGTAGGGGACATAAAACAGTCAGAATGGAAGGGAGGAGCAGAAGTAGCATAGGTGTAGGTAGATGTAGTACTCCTGTATAAAATTCTGAAAATAATAAAGAAGTTATTACAATGTAAAATGTATTTTCCTTCTGCTCCTTCAAGGGTTGATAATGTCAAGATTTGGCCATTCACTCTTTTAAGTGACCATGGAAAGTTAGACCCATATACTTGAATTTTATGTTGCAGACTAAACTAATTTTTCTCTTCTATTAATTGCTAATTTACAATTATAAGAGGAATATCGAATTGTCATCAACTTAACAGATGAGCAAAATTGGGCTTGTTAAAAGTGAGGTGGTTATGTTTTATTTGCTTCCTGTAATGATGAGAAATGACATATACAGCCTTAGGAATTACTCATTTGTGTTTTTTTAAAGCCCATATTTAACTTATATTTCAGGAACTGGAGCAGTAGGTGAGAAGTTTCAGGTAAAAACAGCAACCTGAAGAGAAGAGAGGAGAGAGAGAGACAGAGACAGAGACAGAGACAGAGACAGAGAGATAGAGACTGAGAATCAGAGACAGAGACACAGAGACAGACAGGGGGAGACAGACATAAAGGCAGAGAGATACAGAGACAGAGATTTACTGAGAGTGGTATAGGCTTCTTAAATCTCAAAAACTGACTCCAATTGGCACACCTTCCTCAACTAGGCTACCCCTCCTAATTCTTCCCAGAGATGCACTAACTGCCACCAAACATTCAAATCCTTGACCCTATAGGAGTGATTTAACCATCACACTATAGTTGTAGTATTTTTCTCATAAGCAGTCATAAAATAAAGCTAATCATAAAAAGTAAAAGTCTTTGACCCATTTTATACTTTCTTTCACTTATAAATTATAAATCAAGCATTAGTTTCAACAAATTAATTTTTCCTAATAGTCAACTATGTTCAGGATTAAAAAAACCAACCTGGGCCTGATTATTTTATAGAAATAATGTTTTGGTGTAATTTGTTTGCTTTTCTAGAGGGTACAATAGCATATAAACTTCATAATTAATTTTTATATTATTTAATTCTTAAATAAACTGAAGAAATTTGTAAATACATGAGTTATTGCTGTATAAGAATTTTTCTTACAGAACTGAGTAATGTCAGCGTGTCTGAATTTTTAACTTAATATTTGAAGGCTGAGAGGTTTTTATAATTATAAAATAATTTACTCTCACATTTCATAGCAGAATATGCATTAATTATTTTGTTATTCATCATAATTAAATAGTTATTAGCTTTTCAAATGATTCTAGGAGAATATTTTAAAGAGCTAAAATATATACCAAAATCTTTTATAAAAAAGTTTATACCACATATTAATTTGGTATCATGAATTTTTCAAGTATCAAACTTTTATAGCATTTAATATCTCTTTAAAATATTTAAAAATATGAACTTTACATTTTGATTTTTTGATAGACCATGTAATTATCATGTAATCTTAAAGAAAATTATAATGTGTAAATCCATACTCAAGTCCTATGTATTTGCAATTATTTTTGTGAACCTTATTTAAATCCTTAGCTTTTCATTTCTAAACATTGCAACAAATTTTTATTATAGATTTCTGTATGCTACTTTTTGAAATATAGAAATATGTTCAGAATATCTATTCTTTAATTATTTTCTCAATTCCATTTTGCATAAGATCTGTATATATTCCCTCCATTATATCCCCATGTGCGTTTTGAGTCATTTTTACATTGGCTTGTAACATAGTGAGAATCTATATGTGATTGATTGAGATACATGGAGACAAAAATCTATAAATCAATTTTTCTGACTTATTGGTTAATGTTGAATGAAAAATATTTTCAATCACTACATCTAAAAACATGAGTCACTAATATTTTATTTATTCTAGAAATCATAAAATCATGGATGCCTGTGTAATCCCTAACATTAGTCTCTGTAGTGAGGTCTCTATGTATCAAGCCCATAGGAGAGGCCATTTATCATTTATATAAATATTGTTATTTCTTTTGTTATAGAGCCTGCTTATCAAGCATTTTTCTTTCAATAATGCCCCTTAGCTGTTTATAATAAAGGTCAGAGAACAACTTTTGAGAGTCACTTATTTTCTCATGGAGAGGGACTTGGGGATTAAAATCAAGTCAGCATGCTTGGCAGTAAATAATTTAACCCAATGAACCATCTTGCCAGTACTAATAAGACCAATTTTAAAGCTAAACATGAAGCATTTTAAGATGCCTTTGGATTTTCTCTTCAAATAAAATTTAAACCTATTATATCAGTCTTGCTACCATAATGGACTTTTATTAATGTTTAATCTTCAATATGCCAAAATTTAAGAAATATATGTTAGATTATTGCATTTTAAGGTTATGGCTGGCTTGGATATGTTATTTTTGAGTCAAAGGATTTTTTTTGTTCAATACTTTTGAGAAAAAGCTTACTCTTTCTTAGATACTTTATATTTTTATACACAAAGACTTACATGTATCAATTTTTGAAATATAGAAATATGTTCAGAATATCTATTCTTTAATTATTTTCTCAATTCCATTTTGCATTGTACATGCTTCATAATTGATACATTGTTTCATTCAGAAAATGATGATAATCTTTATATGCCTACCTAGTAGAAATAAAATTTTGCTGAATATTTGTGGTTCATAGTTGGGTATATATTATATAATATATGTATGCATATATATACATGTATATATATATATAATTATATATATAGCTCATTATTCTGAAAAGCTTAGTTAAAATTCAGCAACAAAATCCTTAGAGATATTGTACCAGCAATTTAAATACTTCTGATCAGTAAATTAACAACAGTAAAAATTGTAATTGTCATCCCTTTTATTTCTCAAACTGTAACTAAGTATAATTATTCCATTCATTTTCATACTCACTAATAAAATGCATTTGAATGATTGTTCTGAGAGTGAGCTAGTGTTTACATTGTGGGGAGTGGAGATCTTTCAATCTACAAGTTTTATCATTCTGTTCTACCATACATGTGGCTTATTGTGAGAACTTAGACATTCAGATACAGTCTCTTGGTGAAGTGTGAACTGGCTTGGAAAACTATTTAAAAATAATACTGTGGTATTATTGTGTTAGAAATATATAATACAACTGATTTTTAAATTATTTTTATTAAAAATAGATTCTCCTTTCACACAATACATCCTGACCATAGTTTCCCCTCCCTCCACTCTTTCTCCTCTTCCCTATACCTTCCCTCTCCTCCAGGTCCAGTCCCTCTTCAGGAAAGAGCAGACCTCCAAGAGACAACAACCAACCAGGACAAAACAAGATACAATAAGAAAAGTCAAAACCCCTCATACTGAGGCTGCACTAGGCAACCCAATAAGAGCAAGAGTCCCAAGAGAAGACAAAAGAGCATGAGACATCTTTGTTCCTATAGTTAGGCATTCCACAGAACACCAAGCTACAACCCATGTGCAGAGGACCATGCAGGCAGGCCCTGTGATTGTCACGTTAGTGTTTATGAGCCCATGTAAGTCCAGCTTGGTTGATTTGGTGAACCAATTTCTCTTGGTGCTCTTCATTCCCTAAGACTCTTAAAACCTTTCCTCCCCTCGTCTGCAGGGGAAGGAGGGGTGTTTTCCAGATCTACATTATAAATGCAGAATAAAGCAAGCTTAAGCTCATGTGAGCTGTATAAAGATAAAACAATTTTCACTTTTTCAATTTTATTCTTCCCAGTTTGAATGAAACACATAGGGGAAAAGAAAAGAAATAGGAAAAAGGCTCTTCAGCACTTTAGGGGTGACCATTTTTACAAATTTCCCATGTTTATAAACTCTCCAAATTGTCAATCAAAGAAATTGTCTGCCTAAGTCTATACTAAAATGTTTAAAGACGATACAGAGAAATCATTTCTTTCTGTCTTCAGATCCAGGTGTTTTCTATTTATAAAAGTGTGCTGCATAGAATTCTGTAGTAGCAATTTAGCATCAATTTATTACAACACGATATTAAATCAGAAAATTAGTTTTTCATTATCTATTAACCTTATCTGTCTTATGAGTAAATATAATACAATAGAGAAGTCAGCATTAAAGTATTGGTTTATATACATGAAACTTTTTTTAGATGATATACTTGGTGTTTTAATTATATAAATGATGTTTTATCTTTTATTATAAAATAGCCTTTTTAATTAAAAGACCCTTTCATACTTACTTTTAGACATATTTTCAAATATTTCTAGAACTTCAATTTAATTTCCAAAACACTTTAAATCATAAGCATTATTTTTGATGTAAACTTTAACCTTAAAAGGATAACAACACCCAAGAAAACACAAGGAATAAATAAAATAAGATAAGCAAATCAAAAGAGGGCAGAACACATGTTAGAAAAAAAAGTAATAGCAGTCAACAAATACTGTTCATTAATAACTCTCAACATCAATGGTCTCAATTCCATAATAAAATGCAGAGTCTAACAGACTGGATTAGAAAAGAGGATCCATACTTATACTTCATTCAAGAAAATACCTTAACAAAGACAGACGTCACCTCAGGGTCAGAGGTTGGAAAAGATATTCCAATCATTGGACCTAAGAAGTACACTGGTGTAGCTACTTTAATATTTGAAAAAATAGACTTCAAACCAAAATTCATCAGAAGAGATAGGGAAGGATACAGCACATTCATCAAAAGAAAAATTCTCAATAAATACCTGCAAACCAAATCAAAGAGCAGATCAAAAGAACCATGATTAAGTAGGCTTCATTTCAGAGACACAGGAATGATCCAACATACATAAATCAATAAATGTAAACCACCATATAAGCAAACAGAAAAAAAAAACTTCATGTTCATCTCATTAGCTAAAGAAAAGATATATGACAAAACCCCACATATCTTCATGATAAAAATCATAAAAGCATTCAGAATATAAGTGGCATACCTCGACATAATAAAGAAGTTCACAGAAAACCCATAGCCAACACAGCCTAATAGTGAGAAACCCAAAGTATTTTATTGGGATATACTGTGTGAAGTTGTGTCTCTGTGAATCCAAATATTAATACTTTACCAGCAAAGAGCTAATGGTCCATCACCCATCACTCCTCTCATATTTTATAATCACTCCTTCCTCACCTGTCTAAGGCAATCTAGGATTTTATCTGATTAGCTTTAGTAAAGAGCTGATGACCAATAACTGGGCAGGAAGTAGAAGGCAGAATTTCCAGGCAGAGATAGGGGCTCTAGACATGGAGGAAACAGGGTAGATTGCAGTAGAACAGAGCGGTACAGAGCAAGACACATAGACGGTCATAGGCTAGGTAGATAGTTTAAGAGAATCAAAAAAAAGAAAAGGAACAATAAGTGGCTGAGAAGTACTTAAGAAAAATTTCAACATTGTTTTGGGGCATCAAAGGCACACAAAGCAAAATTATTTTTATCTTATACCAATCATAATATCCAGGATCAGTAAGATAAATGACAGTTCATCAAGGCAAGAATGTGGAGTAAGCCACTATGTTCATAGCTGCCTTATTTATAATAGCCAGAAGCTGGAAAGAACCCAGATGTCCTTCAACAGAGGAATGGATACAGAAACTGTGGTATATTTACACAATGGAATACTATTCAACTATTAAAAACAATGAATTCATGAAATTCTTAGGCAAATGGGTAGAACTAGAAAGTGTCATCTTGAGGGAGGTAACCCAATTGCAAAGGAACGCACATGGTATGCACTCACTGGATGTTAGCCCAAAAGCTCAAAATAAACAAGTTACAATTCACAGACTACAGGAAGCTCAAGAAGAAAGAGGACTGAAGTGAGGGTGCTTTGGTTCCTCTGAGAAAGGGAACAAAATACTCACAGGAGCAATAAAGTAGACAAAGTATGGGGCAGAGACTGAAGTAAAGGCCACCCAGAGACTGCCCTACCTGGGGATTCATCCTATAGTCACCAAACCCCTGACAAAAAGAATTGCATACCAAATGGAGCATTCCATGGTTGTCTCTGGAGGGGCCCTGCCAGAGCCTTACACATACAGAGGCAGATGCTAACAGCCAACTATTGGTCTGGGCATGGGGTCCCCAATGGAGGAGTTGGGAGGGTGATCCAGAGGAGCTGAAGGGGTCTACAACCCCATGGGAATAACAACGATGTAGGTCACCCAGATGCCTCAGGACTCCCAGGAACTAAACCGTCAACCAAGGGGATACATATGGTTCCAGCCAAAAATGTGGCAGAGGAATGTCTTGGCATCAGTGGGTGGAGTGGTGCTTGGTCAGGTGAAGGCTCAATAGATGCCCCAACAAAGGGAAATCGAGGGGGGACAGGTGGGAGTGGGCAGGATGGAGGGGCATATACTTGGAGGCAGAGGGTGGGAGGAAGGGTTGTGGGTTTTCAGGGAGGGGGGAAACCTGGAAAGATTTTACCATTTAAAATGTAATAAAGAGTATATTTCAAAAATAAATAAAATAATTTTTTAAAAAAAGAATGTGGAGTAAGAAGACTCATCCATTGCTCATTATTCATGGGAGTGCAAACTTGAACAGCAACTAGAAAAATCATTGGTCCTCAGGAAGCTGGTAATCAAACTACCCCAAGATCCAGCTATACCCTATACATAGACACAGATGATGCTTCATTCTGCTAGAGACATACTGTTCAATCATGGTCATAGCTGCTTCATTCACAATCATCAGAAATTGGAAAGGACTTAGATGTCTATAAACGGATGAATGGATAAAAATGTGGCATGCTTACACAATGGACTCTTATTCTGCCTTAAACAAAATGAAATTCACAAGTAAATAGCAAAAAAAGAAAAAAAATCACCTGGCATGAAATAACTCAGACCCGTAAAGACAAATATGGACATATTATCTGTTAAATCAATGATAAGAAAGATACAATCTGTAGAGCCACAGAGATTAGTTGTAGAGTATGAGCCGAGGAAGAGGAATAGATCTTCTTAGGAAAGGGAAATCAAATAAATAATAATAGCTTAATAAGCTGAGGAGACTGGAATGGGAGGGTTAAATGAGGAGGGGGAGGAACTAGAGTCATTTGAGGAGTCATATGGAAATATGCTACAGTAGACACTTCCTTAAATAAATACATATATGAAGTCAATCAAAATGAAGTTGCCTAGTAACAAGGGAGATATAGTCATAAATATTTTACGCCATGACAGCAACCTGAGGATTACATTTTTAAGTGCCTTTTTAAAGATCAATTTTAAAAAGTAATAATTTAAAAAAGAATAAACCAGATATAACTATAGCCATTTACTTTAATTGATCACATACTGTACAGCTTTTTAGGCTGATTTCTGAATCTAAAGATAAAAATCTGCATTGATTATCTACTGTTTCAGATGAGTCTATTTGCCACATTGTTTTACATAATTTCATCCCTCAAATACTTAAGGAAAATTTTAAAGTTTCAATGATGGCAACAGAAGAAATTATGTTTCCATTTGGGAAAAAATGGCCAAGTTTATAATGTAACATTTCTTTTGGGGTTTTTATTTCTATTGTAAACTTTTACACTAACATAAAGACTTCTGGAATTGCCATGCATACTTTGACCATACAAATCCTGGCTTATTTCATGTATTGATTATTTTAGTATGAATGGGTTTGATATCAAGTCATTTATTCCCACATCTTGTTCTCTCTACAATACATTACCATTTTGCTTATGTTGTATACTTTCAGTTCATAGAATTTTCAAGGAAAACAAAACTCAATTTGGTCGTGAAAATGAACAAGATCATGTCAGATGTGCAGCATCCATATATGCCAACAACTTTAAGAAATTTTCTTATCTAAATTTTAGTTTGGATTAATATTTATTTTGAGTTTTCATTCTTGATTTGAGTGTATTTTTTGAAAGAGTATAACAGGCCCCCAGACATAGACAGCCCCCTGACCTTAATATTGCTGCCACCACAATGGAAGTGCCTTGGAAGTCAGCATGTAGGCAGCCACACCAACAATAACAAGAGCAAAGTTTGTATCTATCAAAGTCCATAGTTCAGAGTTTTGGAAAAGTCCTTAAATGTACTAATTTTGCTTCTTTTGACATGTATAACTGTTTTCACTAACTGAGAATTATCAACCAAGGATGTGGATTTTAAAAGTCTACCATGTAAAATTGTTAGAACGGTCCTTGAGTCCTGAACACCCAGTTTAGTCACCAGCTGGCCTATAAAGAGTTCTATTGGCTGAAACCTGTGTTAAGTACTATTGTCTGCTGAATACATTACAACAAAAGAGAGAGAAATAAAGTTGTATGGATAGAATGGTTGGGAAGACTTTAGGAGGGTTGGGGTGGAGAAATAATGCTACTAAAATATCTTGTATGAAAAAAATTAACAAGGATAAATTAATTACAAAACATTATTTGAAAATCATCAAACTGGATTAGTATCCAGATTTCTCCTGTATAAACAAAACCCTTCACCTACAATCTATCCTGCTTCCAAGATGGCGGTCCAAAACTTGTGGGAGTGGCCAGCTAATATTGGGTTTCACTTGAGGCCAATGCCACAAGAGAGAGCTCATACCCACACTGCCCAAATAGCTCTGGACCTGAGACTGCCCAGCCCAAAAACCTGGGGTGGAACCAAATATGACTGACAAAATAAGAGATGATTTCAATTGATATTCTGCTGTACTCATAGATGGATGCCTTCGGGAGCAGAAAGGAGAGGGTGAAAGATCCACAGGGAAACATTATGTAGAAATTCTAAATTGGAAGTCTCTATTGGACCCCTCTCCCATAGAGATCAGGGATGCCCACTGAAGAAGGACTGGAAAGATTGTAGGAGTCAGAAAAGACAGAGGCCACCAGGAAAATAGGGCCTACCAAAGCAGCTAAGCAGCGCTCGCATGGGCTCACAGAAACGGAAGTGGCAAGCTCAGGGTATGGCAGTTAGCTTGGTGGTTTTGTAAGACTCCTGATGGGGAGCAGGTGTGCCTCTGACTCTTTTGCCTGTTCTTGGGACTCTTCTTCCTCCTGGAATATGAGGCTTTTGCTTTGTCTCATTGCTTATTGTTTCCTGTTTGGCTGTCATCATCTCCTAGAGATCTGCTGTTTTCTGAAAGGGAAATGAAGGTGGAATGGATCTGGGAAAGAAAGGAGTGGGAAGAAGATGGGAGGAAGGAGATGAGAACGGAGGAGAAACTGTGATTGAGATTATTATATGAGAAAAAATATTTTCAGTATAAAAAATCTGTTGTTCAGATACTCAACGTAGGTGATAGACATAGCTATTGTTCTTTTTACATACAAGGTGAAAAATAAAGATATAGTTCAATTCTGCAGGTTTGCATGCCAATTTTCTCAGCATCACTGTGAAATGAATCGGTCTTCTTTTTAATGCATAGTTTGTACAATAAGCTAAGATCTGACCACTGAAGAATTAATAATGTAAACGAAAGATGACTGCCATGAGATGGTCATAATCCTCAAGTATTGCTTTTATATGAAGCTAATAGATTCAATATTGAATGAAATATGTGTAAACTACTTGTATAATTTTGTTTCATATAAAGGTAAGACTTAAGTCTGAATGAGCTTCATAGAGTTTTTGAAGTGACATAAACATAATCACAAGTTATTAACGAAAACATGAAGGATGCAGGCAATGTTGTCACATCTTCCTAGCACCTGTGGTGATGCCCTGTCTGGTTGTAAAGTTCTGAGCTTTGAGATATTTAATTATACTCTTCCTATGTCAGTTATGTATTCTACCTCTATATTGTTATTGACATGTGAGAGCTTAAAGTTTCAAATCAAAATATCAAACTCTATATTTATCTGCCAAAAAATAATGTCTTCCATGCATTCTATGATAGGAAATCTGTACCTGTGAAATCTCAACAATACAGAAGCCTAAGCAGGTCCTGTTAATGACAGGAAAGGAAAAGGGGACTCATTATTATTTTAATTTAAAAAAGTAAAATTGTAAAAATAAAATGTTTTGGCTCTAACTAATAGAAAACTTGATTAGTGAGTTATGGATTATTCTCTTACAGAACAACAAAAATACAATATAAAGATAAAAAGGTTATCTGAAATAGCTCTAAAATAGAAATCATTAAAATATTTCAGTCAAAAGAAATTCTGTACTGTACTTTATAAGGCTTATTATTTTATTTCTACATATGATTATTTTATTTTAATGATCTCTGACAGTATTAGAAGTTATCAGCTCACATGTTTGTCTCTTGGCATCATGAATTTTCAGAATTATAAATAATACCTAACTCAGGCAGGTGAAGTAGCTCTAGATTTAAGATCTCTATATTAGTTGCTCTTGGAGAAGACTAATATGAAAATTCCAGTACCCATGAAACATAGCTCATGACTGCCTGTAATGCCAATTTAGAGAATCCAGCACCTACTGCTTTAAAAGACCACCTCCACCCATGTACATTTATATATACATACATATATATACATATATGATCTATATATATATCATACACACTAATTTACACAGATACATATAATTAAAAATAATTACACTCTGAACTACTTAGTCTTTTCACATTTGTTCAAATTTAAAATGACATTTTTCAGAATCCAATCTGAATAAATTCCTGTTAATAATGACAATATCAACAACTTTGGAGTGTGATATCTCTTATTCCCTGTTCAACGTGTCTATCAATAAATCGTGTATATAATAATATGCTTCACTATCTGCCTTTATTTGAAAACATATAAAGGATCTTTAGGACATTCTGTTGGAAAAAATTAATAAAGTAAAATAAACTACATACACCTCATCCACTTCTCAGACAGAGTCCTGTGGAGTCCGAACTGGGGCTACAGCCAGGAACCCCTCTTCCTGTACCAGGATGCCAGCCTGCCCACCTATCAGCTGCTTCATTCGTCTCTGAACTAAAGGACCACTGGAACTAGAATCCCCATTAAGTAGAAACCAGCAAAGAGAATTAACTTCTCTTACCTCTCTTCCTGCCATCTGCTTGTCTTATCTGCCACCCTTATGAGCCTGGGCTCCAGAGTCACAGAACTTCAACAAGGGAGCCCCAGAGCCAGCAAGCCCACCCACCCACCTGAGTACCTATTAACCACCCCAACCACCACTAGCCTCCAGTAACATTGGGGTCAAATTGTGAAATCCAGATTAGACTAAGAATTGAAAACTGCTCAACCTAATAAATTAGGTAACAGCAAAGAAATGTTTAAACACCCATGCAGCAAAGACAAGAACAAAAAACCATACTAAGAAACACCAACAACAACCTGAATCCAGAGGGGAAGTATCAACAAAAAAGCACAAACAATAGTCAAGACAATATGTCTCCTGAGAGAGTAATTTAGATGATACACAAGATTGTGGGCTAAAAGGAGCAATTATAAATATGTTCAAGAAACTCAAAGGCTATATCAATAAATGCCTACCTAAATGAAGACAGTGAAAACACTAATATGTGAATAAAACCATGATTATAACTCAAGATATGAATGTAGAATTTTATAACATGCAAGGACTTCTGAAGAACAACCACACTAAAATAAAATTCAAAATGAAAATCTAAGAAATTCAAAGAAGAAGGTTATAGAAACATGTCACTAACAGATAGTTTCAAATGGAACATAGACAAGGTAAGAGAAGTAGATTATTTTGTCAATGTGAATGCCTAAAAATCTAGATAAATATAAACAGAATTAAAGGTTTTATTTCCATTAAGCCCGATCAGCATACTCTAGAAGGAAGATTAAAGAAAATATTCTAGGGTGCAAGAAATAAAATATCTAGAACAATTAAGCAAAAAGAAGTCTAATATAGCAAGACTACAAACAAGAGTATGACAGAAATTTATAGACATTATTTAACACGCAATATTAATGGTCATAATTCCCCAATAAAAGACATAGAATAACAGATTATATTAGAACTTTGGATGGCTAAGAAGCACCTTAAGAAATGTTCAACATCATTAGTCATTAGGGAAATGCAAATCAAAACAACCCTGAGATTTCACCTCATACCAGTCAGAATGGCTAAGATTAAAAACTCAGGAAACAGCAGGTGTTGGCGAGGATGTGGAGAAAGGGGAACACTCCTCCAGTGCTGGTGGGATTGCAAGCTGGCACAACCACTCTGGAAATCAATCTGGCGGTTCCTCAGAAAACTGGACATGATACATCTGGAGGACCCTGCCATACGACTCCTGGACATATACCCAGAAGATTCCCCAGCATGCAATAAGGATACATGCTCCACTATGTTCATAGCAGCCTTATTTATAATAGCCAGAAGCTGGAAAGAACCCAGATGTCCCTCAACGGAGGAATGGATACAAAAAATGTGGTATATATATATACAATGGAGTACTATTCAGCCAGAAACAATGAATTCATGAAATTCTTAGACAAATGGATGGAGCTGGAGAACATCTTACCAAGTGAGGTAACCCAGTCTCAAAAAAATACCTATGGTATGCAGTCACTGCCTAGAATCTTGGAACACCAAAGACCACGAACCAAATGATGTCCGAGGAGAAGGAAGGAGTGGACCCTGGTTCTAGAAAGGTTCAATGCATTAGTGTAGGGGAATACCAGAACAGGGAAGTGGGAAGGGGAGTTTGGGGGAACAGGAGGAGGGAAAAGGGCATGTGGGACCTTTGGGGGATGGGGAACCAGGAAAAGGGAAATGATATGTAAATAAAGAATATATCCATTAAAAAATAAAAATAAAAATAATATCAGAAAATTTAAAAAAAGAAAAGAAAACAGAACCCATCTCTTAAGCTGCCTCCAAAAAAACTATTAACCATCAACAATGGTCAAACTTTTAATGTGAAAATTTGGAAAAAGTTACTGGAAGCAAATGGAACTAAGAAACAAACAAAGGTAGTTATTTTTTATTTGACAAAATTGATTGCAAATCAACACTTGTCAACAGGGAAAAACACTGAATAGTCACTGAAGGAAAGAGCCAACGATACAATACTATGATTCTAAACATTTACATGCCAATCATAGATGCGATCAATTTCATAAAATAAACGGTATTGAATTTAAAATCACAGATTGACTCTAACTTGTTGATAGTGGGTACCTTCAATGTCCTATTCTCACCAATACACTGATCATATAGACAAAAAATAACTAGAAAGACTTAAAGTTATTTAAAATCACAAGTCTAGTGATTCTAGTAGACACTTAGAGAACATTTTATTTAACAACTGCGGAATATATTTACTTCTCAGCAGCCCTTGGAATGTTCTTCAAAACTTATGACATATCGGGAACAAAGCAAGTCACCACAAATATAGGAAAGCTGAAATAACATCATGTGTCACACCTGACCACAAAAATACAAAGCTGGATTTCAAAAATAACACAAACACCCATAAGTACATAACTCATGGAAAACAAATTACTAAACAAAAGTTATGTCAAGACAGAAATCAAGGAAAATAAGGTTTTTAGAATTGAAAGAAAATTAAAATACGACAAAGGAAAATACATGGAACATGGGGAAAGTTTACAGCCTGAAGGGTTTACATCAAAAACATGAGAGATCTCACGATAATTAATTATTGATCTACTTCAAAGCCTTAGAAAAACAAAAACAAATTACACCTAAAAGAGTATGTGCTAATAGGCTATAAGACCAGGGCTGAAATAAATTAATTATAACAGAAAAAAAACATACCTTGTTGTTAATTAATAGTCCACTATCTGGACAGAGGTCCAGTCAATAAGAGAGAAATTATGGCTAATACTGGTAACCTACCCCACTACCCAGGGCTAGTGGATTGTTGTTCTTAGAAGAGATGCATAGCCACACTTTCCTAATCGCCAACTACATTCTAGGTATTTGTTATTTTACACACAGATATGTATGGTCCTCACGCAATGTCAAGAAAATTGATCTCTGCTAAAGTTGGACAGCATTAAAGAAAACCATGACCATTTGAAATGCAGATTCATAGTCACAATGAGTACATCTATAAAACAATTTCCATATCTAAGGCTGGGGAACATTGCAGAAGAGGGGGCAGAAATATAGAATGAGCCAGAGAAACAGTTTGTCGTGAGATTCTGTCCTCTAAGAATGTCATAAATCCATAAAGTGCCTAAATAAGAGTTGAAAAAGGAAAACAATAACAGACATGATAAAAAGTACAAAGGAAAGATCACAAGGCCTCACCCTTACCCAAAGAACTGCAGGCAACAAAGGGATTCTGAGAGTTGGAGAAATATTCAGAAAAATGAAGAAACATTTTCAAATTCTTTTTATGAAGCTATTATTGACTAGATATCAAAAATGAAGGAATCAACAACATAAGATAATTATAGAGGGATGTAATTTTAAATATGTATCTACTTAAATCAGGAGCAGGATTAGCGAGATGTTCGTTCTCTCTGCTCCTTTGTTCTGTGAACATAGTGACTGAAAACTGATCTAAGACCATATTAAGAAGGAATGTTGTATACAATTAGAGAAGGGAGAATTAAAAAGATCTTTGCAGATCACATAATTGGATTCACAAAAGGCTCTAAGACTCCGCCAGAAAACTCATAAGGCTCATAAATTCATTGGGCAAAATAGCAGGAGATTACTGCATTGAACCCCCTCAAACAATACAGACTATTTCTATTGTTCTTGGGTACCCTCTAGAACTTGGCAGCAAGACCCTATTTTTGAAGATCCCATATACTTGAGTCAGAACATAGTTAAATTGACCTACTGGCTAGCTTTCAGAGAGTTGAAAGGTGCTAAATATGGGACTAGAGAAGAAAAGTGATCATCAGCCTAACTCAGCTGTGACGCCTGAAAGATACAATATTGATATTATGTGCACTGGTGGAATAGTAGTAGGAATGTTATCATAGTGAACGACCACTTCCCGATTTGACTGAAGATACCCTCTGTAAGCTGAAACCCATACATGGCAGTCAATGAGGCCAAGAATTTGTGATTAAGCAGGTCATAGACCCACTAATATTCGGCTGAATCGACATGGCTTTACAAAGCATCCCTACGACCTTGCTATATTCATGTGTCACTGTATCTCCCAACCCCCATCAGAGAAGAAGCTTCCTGCTCTAGATGGGAATTAACAGAGATTCGCAATGTGCAGAGAATAAGAGACTTCAGGCCGTTCAAAAGCATGAATGGGGTGCCTCTTAACACTTTCAAGTGTTTGCTAAATAATGCTAATCCTCCAAAAGTAACATAGCATTCAAGAGTTGTTCTGTTCATTCCTTTTGCTTTGAGACAGCATAGAATGAACTGCAGCAATCACAGGTGACTGTACCAAGTCCTGGGGAACTTCTCGCTAGGGGAAATGTGAAATGCTCAGACCTTCATTACCTTCTACCTGGGGAAGTCTATTAAATCGATGAAATGCGTATTAAAATTGGAATAGTTAACATGGAAATCCTATTTTCACCACATTGCGAAAAGCAGAAGTGAAAGGGCCCCAAGGGAAGGCACAAGAATTAGAGACTCACTCATTCAGTCACGAATCCCCATGAAAAGACTAAACTGAAAGGTAAATGCATATGCAGAGGATCTGGTGGAGGCCCCTCTCCTATAGGCCATATGCATGCCGCTTCAGTCTCTATGAGTTCATGTGAGCTTTTCTCAGTTGATTCAGAGGGCCTTGTTCTGAGATTCCCCATCCCCTCTGCCATGCCTGCAAAATATGCTAGGGCAGTAATAGCCCGAAGTGTGTTAGTAACACAACAAGTCCCAAAGCCCCACTCCACAAGATAGATCCCACACCCGACCCGGCCTGGATGATCAAGAACCAGATTAGATGGCCCAGAGTGTAGGCACAACGCTACTATGCACTGTGTAACTCGAATGCTGATTGTTCTGCACCCATATCTGGTTGCATTCTTTATTCTAAATATCTAAATATTCTAAATATATGTTATATAAACATTGCTCCTAATTCTTTCCTGATTTATTAATAAAAGCTGATCATCCAATGACTTGAACATAGGAGAAATTAGGGCAGGACTTCCTCCTACTCAGGGGAGTTAGCAGGAGAGAGAGGAAGCAGAGATGAGTCACAGGGAGAGAATCCAGGAGATGCCAGTAGCAAACAGCTCGAGAGAGGAAGCCATAAAATGCAACTATCTTGAGGATTTTAACCAGGAGGCAGCCAGATTAGTTGAGAGGATTAAGACAGAGTAGTACTGCTCAGTTGTTGTGCCTTTAAAGCAGGTTAGATAAATACAATGGTCCAGTCTCAATTATTTGGGGGGCCATCTGGGTTAAGAGAAAAACTTCTACATTTAGTAAAAGGTTACAAAAGGAAGTAGTAATGTAAAAAGTCACCGAGAAGAATAACTTTTGTCAGGTGGTTTATTGTCAGGCTCCACATCAGAACATAATTGGCAATGTTTGGCAGAGGATTGCAAGTTAGATGTCACCTGGGAAATGAGAAGAAAATTTCTTGAAAAATAGAGTAGCAAAACAATGTTATTGAGCAGTAGAAAACCAAGAGGTCAGTCGCAAGAGGAAAGATTTTTAAAGTGATTGAAATGTCTATCATTATTGCTATAAGTGATATAGAAATGTATAGTGAAGAAAACTGTCCCATCAGAGATTTAGTGTATTATACTAGAAAATGTTTTATATACATTTTTCTACTATATGGTTAAAAATCTGATTGTTACTATCTTTCTTGATAATACATAATTTATACAGTGGAGATAATATAAAGTCTAGACGTAGGAAACCCTGAAGTAAAGAATGTTATCATATATGTTATGCAAGATTTTTAAAAGAAAGACTGCATGTAAAAAGAAAAAAATAGTAAGTAAGACATTATACTTACCTTGTAAATTCCAATTATACAATTTTCTTATTCTGGTAATATTTATTGCTTTACTCACATGAGGAAATGTACCAACTCATACATAGTTAAATAGTAGTTTATTCATGTCAGCTTTGTTTGTTCCTTTTGTTTTTGTTCCTACTTGAAATTATTTGGAAGCCCAATAGCTTTGAACACAGTAAACCTACTCCTTGAAATAAATTTCATAGAATAAATCCTTTTATGTAAGAACATGTGAAATAAAAGTAATAATATAGAAATATGTAAGGAAATTAGAATATAGTACAAAAATATAATCCTTAAAGGTAACAAAAATAAATTTATTGCATAGTAAGTTGGAAAAGTGTCATCACTTGCTAAATTTTAAAAACGTTAAAATAGTAAAGTGGCTATTGATGGGATTTAAAAGAGAGAAAGGGTGTTAGTGAGTATGGCATGGAGACGTGGGGGAAAGGGGTACCTAAGTGGGTCCATGCCTAAGCATCCCCTCCCCCTGAAGGACCATACACACACACCAACATGGTATAGATTAGAGTTTATTTAGAGAATAGGATGAGAGTCAATGGTATAGGAGAGAGAGAGAGAGAGAGAGAGAGAGAGAGAGAGAGAGAGAGAGAGAGATGAGGCCGGCCATGACCACGTGGAGAGAGGGGGGAGGGGAGCCCAAGAGGGGCAGAGAGGTGAGAGGATGAGAAGGGAGAGGGGAAAAAAGAGTGGGGGGTGGGGGGAAGAGAGAGGAGGGGCAGGTAGCCCCTCTTATAGTGGGCCAGGCATGTGGGGCGGGGCATACCTGGCTATTGCCAGGTAACTGTGGGGTGGAGCTTGAACAGAATACCAACAGCTATATTCATAAAAACACATCTAAAATTATGAAAATAAAGAAAAATGCATCCATAAATATTCAGAAACATATGTCAAATTTTAAATATAAGTAACCAAAAATTCTTCTAGGTATGCCACTGGAACATACACAGATGATTTAAAATATATTTAAATTTTGAAACAATGCTGCTCACCTGCTTTGCTTTATGTGCATTGGGTAAGAACTTCAGCATGTTCTAAACGTGTACTTGCCTTAAAAATTGCCTAGGCAAAACTTTTGAATAGTTATTTTTTTCCCAGCATATTAGGCAGAATCTGGAGCTTTACACCAAGTTTTTACAAAGTTAATCTATATGCAGATAAATCTAGTTGGGAAAGTAAATGTCTAAACACTTTAAATGTAACTTCCTCTTCTGATTCAAGAGTAATATTTTTAGCGGATAAAATATGTGCCCGAAAGCCAAGACTGCGAACATTCTTGGTTTAAAACAGTGGAGAAAAATGGAGAAAGAGTAAACTGAACTTTTTCCCTCATTCCCCAAAGGTGTTTACAAAACTCTCAGCTCAAGATAATTTAAAGTTTAATATTTTGACTATAGGATTTAAGATGTAATTGCTTTGTCTTTCCTTGTTCTTCCCTAGAATCGCTCTCACAACCCACACGTTCTGCAATGCTACAAGTTTTTGCATTAACCTCTAGGGCAGTAGAATGGAATTGAGACAGGTTTTGTAATTAGCTGTGGTTGTAAAAGTCAGGCTTTCAGAAGGCAGGAGTTGCCATCGGAGTCAGTATCAGAAGAGTCCAACTGCAACTGCACTTGGAGACTAAATCTGTTGCTGTAGCAACCAGGCCCCATTTGCTATTAGAGAAGGAAACGCTCACAGAAAATGAAAAAATGCTTCTCTTCAATTTTAAAAGGATAAAGTTTTTAGAGTCAACATTCTAATGGGGAATGTTTTAGCCTTTAGATATTATAAACAAACTATTTAAAATTATAATCACAAAATAATAGCTGAACCAATGAATATGCATATTTTTGCACAAATCTGTATACTCAAAAAAGTTATTTTTATTTTCAACTATTCAAACCGTACTAAAACATCTCACTATTTTTCTCAGAGACTATATATTGTTTACTAGTGTCTGTATACTTCTCCACTGATATGATTTTGAAGTTTTCTCTTCTATATCAAGAACACATTTCATGATACACCTTGAGAGCCAAATAAGAAATAAGATCCTGTCTTAGTCAATGGATGCTATAAGAAAACTACTAACAACTGTGTGGCTTCACTGCAGAAACTTATTTTTCACAGAAATGCAAAAATTTAAAGCCCAGAGAGACTTATAGTGTGGTAAGAAGCCAAATACCCTGAGTAGATACCTTCTGTGGTTTATGTAATAGAAAGTGCATAATACCTGCCTTTGGGATGCTTTTACTGTAGAAATGGATACCATCATTTTGATTATCTGAAAAGACGTGCCTATTAACACTATTATGATTCAAATTATATTTCAAAATGTGAGCTCGGTTGAGACACTAATATAGAACATTTCTTGTGTGATAGACATAATCTGGCTAGGTGAAACTAGAAAACATGTTTGGAGTGAGTTGCCTGAGGAATCATCCAGTAAAATCTTTCTTCACCCAAAGTTACTGAGGTTGTGGTATCTCTTATAATGAAACCAAGCAATGAAAGTTTACTGTATGTCTGAAGCAAAACTAATGGCCCCGTAGAAGATAATATATGTTCCAAGTACATTGTCTCAGAAGGGTTAGACATTGGGATAGGAAATGTAAGAATATTTGGCAAAAGTTGACAGAATGGATAAGACATCAGTGAAGCATGAAAGACTTTAAACAACATCTCCTCAATCCCTTTTCCTCACCCACCAACACAGTTTCCACTCTCCATGGAAACCCACTGGCCTCAATGACCAGGGAATCAAGTAGGTGATCTTCATTTGTCTTCATGTGCTATGATTCCCATTTCCCCATCTCATCCCTAGCCCCGTAGCAGACTACCTGCAGGTGCCTCCTGCCCTCCCTGTGGACTGCATAGATCCTTGTGAAAGACCCAACATTCCTCCTTCCTATGGACCTTTTCAGTTCCCTCCCCTCTAGCCCATCCCCATTCCTGTGTGTCAGCACACTATGGTAGAAACAAGTTCTAACAGGAGGGATTCAAAAGCACTCTTATTAAGCAACCTACAGCCAAAATGTGTTTCTAAGATTGGAAAAGGGCAATAGAAACCAAAGAATAGGACACTCACCTATCAAGGCAAGAGTTGATACAAACACTTAGAAGAACTACCATCCCAGATGCCCAGATCCCTTTGTTTTTTTTTTTTTTTCTAATTTCTTGTACTGAGTAGTTTTCTTCATTTCCTTCCTCTGTTTGTTTATGATTTCATAACCTTCATTACTGATATTGTGTTTTCATGCTGGTGAACCCCCAAATAAACCAAGCTATTGCCTGCAAATATCTAAAGAATAATAAAAAATATAATATTATAAGCTAAAACAAAAACCACAAATCAGAAGAGGAGAAAACAGGCAAACAGAATGAAATGAGCCCAAGAAAAGGCATAAGAAACAGATACAGACAATGGACCCACTTACCAATTCACACTCTCAGTAGAAAATGGCATAAATATAATTGTTATCATCCACTATATATATCACACTTGGTATATGCCTACATTTTGTGAATCTCCACGTTTACACAACTGAGTTCTGAAAAAATAGAGTAAGAACTCTGAAGCAACTTGTAGAATAAAATCCATGATGCTCTGTCTCAGTCAGATTCTAGGTAAGCCTGGCTTGGTTTCACAAGATCACCACAATCTCCATGATATTTGAAATGAGACACTGAAGAAGCCACAGGTGCATTTGGCCTTTACAGCATTAGGAAATTATTCTCACTATACGTGAATATTTTTCCCATTAAAAACCACTGTCCTTGAGAATTATGCAGAGAATCTAGACACATATGCACGATGGTTTTTCATATTCAATCTTTAATATTTGTATTGCTTTTCTTATAAGCTCTATTAGCTAAGGAACAGTTATGAATATGTATAAATGACCTTATTGATACAATTGCATATGTTATACATTAGTTAATTCTTACTATTTCTCTCCTTTTTCACCATGAACTTGTAATTTACTAGAATTTAATATCCATCCCACAAGCATGCTGTTGAAACATTCGTATAATAAACTGTTTCTTCAGTGTTTTTCATATTGCTGGAAGAGAAATGAGATGCAGTCTAAGATAATATACATTATATCTCCAATTATATTATAATACTTATACTTATTTCATAACTATTTAAAAATTTGGGAAAAAATTGTCTTTCCACTTCAACTATGGTTTGAATCACTTCATAATCATGTAATGAGGTGAGCAATTTAAGGGTGGGTGAATAATTTTCATATCTATTAATTTCCATAAATTTTTACTTCATACATAATTCTGTAAAATTAATGTCTAATATCTTTCTCTCTTGTGTAACTTTTTATTCAATGAATTATGTCTTAATTATCATTTATAATTTTTCTTTCATTTTGAGCCTTGATAAATAATTTTTCCTATATACAGTAATAAAATGACAACTAATTTATATATTACATACTAAGGTGCAGATACATTGTTGTAAGTATTTTAACTGCTAAGAACAAAATCAAAGTAATATCATTGTATTTCTATAGAAGGAGAAATGAACTGCAGAAAGATTGCACACCAACAAATAGCATGATATCACATATAATGGAAATTCAACATGTCTTCCTTCACCCTGATTGATGCTAACTCTTGTATACAATATCTGTTTCAAATAAAATATCCAAATCAAACTTAGAGCCAATGTAAACTAAATCAGTTGAAGCATCAGAGACATAATTTCTAGGTTTTGCTGCATAAAGAAAATCCAAGGCCGCTTGTTTAAATTGCTTAAACAAACTACACTAGTACTGCTTTGTCAAGTTTTCCTATTCTGCATCCTATTTAACGCCCACACATTTTATTTATACTAAGATCCTGTGTTCACTCTTATAGACAATTGTGACATATGTTATTTACATGACAAAGAATGACAATTAAGTGGATTGTGCACACTTCTTTAGATTCTCAGTTCTGCCTGTAAACTTTACTTTCAAAACTCAGATTCAAGCCAGATTGGAAATAATTTCAAGCATGGTAATATCAGAGCATTTATTTGAGTATAAGAATTTGTATGGTTTGTGAGAATGCAGAAGCCATGGGTCTCTTCATTCAATTTATCTTGACTTTCTTTTGTAAACATTTACCAACCACTATCAGTTTAAAGGAATTGTAATGCATCAACATGGTTGCTCTGGTCTGTGTGATCTGGCTGTAATACAGATACACCTATAATCCCAGGAGACAGAAACAAGCATATCTCTGAGTTCAAGGCCAGCCTGGTATAGAGCAAGTTTAGGTCCAGGTATGGTGGTGCTTGTCTTTTATCTCACCACATTAATCCCAGGAGACAGAGGCATACAGACTTCTAAGTTCTAGTCAGTCAGTTCCATTGAGTCAGTTGAGTTCAAACTAAATCTTTCAGAGAAAGGCTTCAACAGCAGATTGAAAGAAGTAGAAAAATGCCTTGCCTTGTGAACTAAGTATAAGAATTGGATTATAAATAAATCCAAAAACTAAGCAGGGGTAACATTTTTAATAAGGTAAACTAATTACTATCAAAGCAAAACTTATCAGAAGAGATAAAGAGAGGTGCTTTAGTCCTGTGAAAGGAAAATTCCAATAGCAGGATATTAAATCCTAAATATATATTCACCGAATATAGGAGCACTCAATGTTATAACAAATTTCTATAAATTTCAAACAAAGTCAATCTCCAACACAATAATAACAGATGAAGTTAATATCCCACTCTCAAAAAGGTATGTCATCAAGTTAAAGGGACATTAAATGACATCACATATCAATACAATCTTACATATAACTATAGACCATTCTAACTGAATATATATTATATGTTCCTTACAGGCTTACAGCAGATCTACAGAATTTCTCCAAACTACAGCACATATTGAAATAACATATTGCATTATATTCAACCAAGATGGATTAAATCTACAAACCAACAACAAAAGGAAAAACTAAGAGATGGCCAATTTATGGAAGGTACCAAACAAAACAAAAACAAGACAAAAAGCTATCGAACCAAAATTATGTGAAGAAATAAACTGAAAAGAACATTTTTAAATGTTAAACCACAATTTAGTAAAAATAAAATCACAGCATGACAAAAATTTGAACACATGAAAGCAATAATGAGAGTAAAGTGTATAGTCCTATGTACCAACACACACAAAATAAACAATGAAGATGTCTCAAGTTAATAATTCAACAATATACCTGAAGTCTTAGAAAAACAAAATAAGTTAGTACCTTCAAAAAAACAGTCAAGGTGAGATAATCATAATCAGGACTAAAACTAATAAAATATAAATATATCAAAACAATAGTTGGTACTTTGATCATAACAACTCTTTATCCAAACTAAACAAATGGAAGACAGACATGATTCAAATTCAATAAAATTAGAGATTAAAGCAGAGAAATAAAACAGACACAAAAATTCAGAGAATCACACACATACAAAAAAAAAATACTTGAAAGTTCCTAGAGTCTACTGAGAAAATATAAAGAATATGGATGAATTTATAGACATATCCATACTGCCTAAGCTAAATCAAGATGAAATAAATACTTTAAATAGCATATCAACCAGTGATATAGACACAGAAAATAAAAATCTTACAACTGAAAAAAATCCCAGAACCAGACTAATTCAATACCTAATTGCATCAAATAAAGGGGTCACGTCAATATTCCTGAAACTATACTGCAAAGTGCAAGAGAAAGGAGCATTTCTAGTTTTATAGTAACACTGCAGCCAGACAAATACACAATGGAAACAAGTAAAATTGTAAGACATTATTTTTCCAGAACACATTCAAACTTTCTCAATGTAACACTTGCAATCTGAATTCAGAAAAGGCTTTTGATGAAATCTAGCATCAACTCATGATAAATGATGGCGAAACAGGCATGCATGGATTACTATTCAACATAATAAAGGCAATATAAAGGAAGTATACAGCCAATGCCATCCTTAATGAAGGCAATAAAGTGAATACAAATAGCAAAGGTAGAATTCAAAGTATTTTCACTTCTGGATGGCACAGAAAACTCTTACAGTTTATAAATATTTTAAGAAAGTAGTAGGATACAAAAGTGACCCCAAAAATGAATAGCCTTTATATACAAGTAACAAACACACTGAAAAAGAAATTATGGAAACCTTACAATTCTCAATAGGCTCAAATAATATATCCTGGAATAAATATAACCAATGATGTGAAAGACTTGTACAATGAAAACATTAATATACTGAAAAAAGAAATTGAAAAAGATGCTAGAAGATAGAAAGCTCATGACAGCCAAGATTACAATTGTGAAAATCACTATCCTAACAAAAGCAATCTACAGATTCAATTCTATCAGCATCAACATTACTAAAAATTTTTATTAGTCACAATTCTCTAGAGGAACAGAACTGGTAAAATTTATATGCAAAGGGAATATATTAGAGTAACACACAGAATGTGGTACACCTACTCTGACAAGAGCTTTGCCTTCCTCCAAAAATGGCAAAATTCTAATAGTTGTTCACTGCATGTGACTTAATTTCTTTATATTATAATTTAAAGACATAGACTCTAATGCAAGCAAAACATTATAGCAGTAAAATAAATAAAATTGCCAATGAGTTAAGAGCAAGGATACAGGCCATTTGCACCAGGGAGCCTGGAGACTCCACAGCCTTCTGTGCATAGCCCACCAGGAGGGAGTGATCTCCCAGCAGGCTTTCACCTTTGAGCTCAGAGGTGAGATCTCCACCTTCTCTCTGGAGAGGACCAGCTAGAAGCACACATAGCCTAAGATCAGTGGAGCAGCTGTGACAGAAGTCTTCCTGCCCCCTGCCATTTGCACTGAGGAGCCTGGAAACTCCAGCCTTGTGTTCATAGCCTACCAGGAGAGAGAAATCTCCCAGCAGTGCTTTCACTTTTGAGCTCAGAGGAGTAAGGACACAGTCTTACAGGCCAACAGGAGGAACAAACTCCAGCCAGAGACAACAATACCAATTAGCACCAGAGATAACCAGATGGCGAAAGGCAAGCAGAAGAACACTACCAACAGAAACCAAGGCCACATGGCAACATCAGAACCCACTTCTCCCACCACATCAAGTCATGGATACCCCAACACACCAGAAAAGCAAGAGTTGGATTTAAAATCATATCTCATGATGCTGATAGAGGGCTTCAAGAAAGACTTAAGTAACTCCCTTAAAGAAATACAGGAGAACATCGGTCAACAGGTAAAAGCCTTAAAGAATAAGCCCAAAAATCCCTTAAAGAAATACAGGAAATCATGGGTCGATAGGCAGAAGCCCTTAAAGAAGAAACACAAAAATCCCTTAAATAATTACAGGAAAACATAAACAATCAAGTGAAGAAACTGAACAAAATCATCCAGGATCTAAAAGTGGATGTAGAAACAATAAAGAAATCACAAAGTGAGACATCTCTGGAGATAGAAAACCTTGGGAAGAATTCAGGAGTCACAGATGCAAGCATTAACACCATAATACAAGAGATAGAAGAAAGAAACTCAGGTGCTCAAGATACCATAGAAAACATTGACTCAAAAGTCAAAGAAAATGCAAAATGCATAAAGCTGGTAATTCAAAACATTCAGGAACTCCAGGGGCTGGAGAGATGGCTCAGTGGTTAAGACCAAACCTAAGGATTATAGGTATAGATGAGAGTGAGGATTTACGTTTTAAAGGCCCAGTAAATATCTTCAACAAAATTATAGAAGAAAACTTCCCAAACTTAGAGAAAGAGATGCCCATGAACATACAAGAAGCCTTCAGAACTCCAAACAGACTGGACCAGAACAGAAACTCCTCCCAGCACATAATAATCAAAACACCAAATTCACTAAACAAAGAAAGAATAGTAAAAGCAGTAAGGGGAAAAGGGCATGTAACTTATAAAGGCAGAACTATCAGAATCACACCAGACTTCTCACCAGAGACGATGAAAGCTAGAAGATCCTGGGCAGACCTCATGCAGACCCGAAGAGAACACAGATGCCAGCCCAGGCTACTATATCCAGCAAAACTCTCAATCATCATAGATGGAGAAACCAAGATATTCCATGATAATATCTGTCCACAAATCCAGCCCTACAAAGGATAATTGTTGGAAAATGCCAACACAAAGAGGGAAACTATATCCTAGAAAAAGCAAGAAAGTAATCTTCTTCCAACAAACCCCCAAAAACACAAAGTCACACAAACATAAAAATAACATCAAAAATAACAGGAAGCAACAATCACTATTCCTTAATATCTCTTAATAACAATGGACTCAACTCCCCAATAAAAAGACATAGACAATGAAATATTTCTCATGTAAATCTTCAATTTTTTCAGAAAATGTTTGTAATTCCCCTTTTAATTAATTTAGTAATTTCTTTTATGTCTACCATTTTATCTGCATTATTTTTCGTGATAATCTTCCATTTTAATGTCTTTCTATATACTTCCTCTATTTTATCAGAAATGTTTTCAATGTAAAACTGTTTTTATCACAAATGTTCCTAATTCCACCTTCAATTAATTTACAGTTTTAACATCAACCATTCTTTATGTAAAATTTTCCTTGAAATAGTCAATTTTAATGTGTTTGTCTATTTCTTGAATTTTACCAGAAATATTTTCCATGTAAATCTTCGTTTATCAGAAAATGTTTATAATTCCACTTTTAATCAACTTTGGAATACTTTTATGCCTACCATTATTTTATCTATATAAAATTTTCCATAATAATCTTCAATTCTAAAAAAAATAAAAACGAGCGAGCATACAACAAATCTTCATTGTGCCTTCTGCCCCTCCCAGCCCTTGAGTGGGAAATCCAGAACTGTGTTAGCGATAATCCCCCCTTCTCCCCCCCAGGGTGGAGCTCTTGGACCAAGAGGAAGTTCATTGTTTCTCCAGACCTACAAATTCCCGAATGAAGCAGGTGACCAGCACAGCAGTCATCTAGGCAGCCTGAGCAGTCAGACCATTTCTCCTGAACAGACCTTGGAATTTGAGGAAGGGAATCTCGCCTGACATTTTAAATTCTGAGTCCTCCATTAAACCTTGGGCCATTGATCAGCAACTGTTGTCTTGGTCTCATTCTTCTCTCACCACTGCCTTCCCACACATCCCCAGCTTCCCTTCCAGGTAATCCATTCAACATAACTGGGGGCAGTTACATTTTATTCCTCCATGTCTACTTATACAGGCTGCCACCATAAGGCTTGGGCTCAGATTTAGGGAGGTCCCTCTGACTTCAAATGACTGAGATATAGTGTAGCAAATGATTAGATGAAGATTGTCCTTTGCAGGTGTGACCAGCTGATCAGGCTTCAGTTGATTCTAGGTGTAGTCCAGGTGACAAACATAATTAGCTAGATCTTCACAGAAATTGAAATTTCAATATCAAATTTCATATAGAGCTGGAACTGACCCAAAAACCGTCTGACGGGATCAGCTCTCTGAGAACTATCTTTCATGGAACCAGAAGTTTCCAAAGAAGGGAGACAACTAACAATCCTCCCCAGATATAAGACCTATGAAGCACATCAATTACCAGCGTGGAATGATGACCCTAGGGATCAGGTAGTGGAAAACTTGATGGTAATCAACAGCTTTCCAATTGGACTTAAGACACACTCAAAAAGAGGGAGTCCATGCCTGGTACTAAAACCTAGTTAACCACTCAGTGTTAGTAAAGTCTTTGTTATTGGAAGAGAATCTACAATCACTAATTTACTAACCAGTATAATCTCTAACCACAATCTATAAGTTTGCCCTTATGTCCACAAACAAGTGTTGTCTTCACCCCTCAACAACCTGTTCTCTTTGCAACAGGGACAGGCCACTTCAGAAAACTATAACCAATTAAAATGAACAGTTGTGGAGTCCGGTTCCCCCCAAATTATGTTTACCTAACACTCCCACACCTAAGACTCAGGGAACATGATCAAAGAGAGAAGAGAAAGATCTTAATAGTCAGATAATGAGGGGTTTGCTGTGAGATTGTGCCTTTTAGTAATACTGAAAGATAAACCCATACATTCTTACCAACATGACTGCCCAAATATGAGTTGAATGAATATGACACCAAGATGCATACCAAACTGGACAGAGAAAAGCCCAGGAGGTCTCAGTCCTACACAATGAACTATAGACAACTGAAGAAACTGGAAGCATGAGAGGTAGCCTTTCCCAGGGAAGGAAACACCAACTGGTTGTCAGTGATAAATGGCCAGACTAAAATAGATTCAATAAGTCATAGTTAGAAATATGTGATTATGTGTGTGTGTGTGTGTGTGTGTGTGTGTATTCTAGCAATAACAATGAGTGGGAAAAGAGGCCATAAATTATAAGGAGTGGATATATGGGAGGGTTAGAAGGGAAGAAAGAAAATTTTTTACATTGATTATGTTTTGATTTTTGAAGCAATTATGTAAAATAAAAAGATGCAGACATTTAATAACAAGATTTATCTCAACTAACATAAAGGATTAACAGCCAAGAAAGCATTTTTCGAAGTTCCTTAAGAAAGTTAACAACTGCTCCTAGTGAATACATGAAGATAATTTGGATAAATATTAAAGCTGTCTATGTAAAATTATTTCAAATTAAATTATTATGAACAGCAAAATAAATATTTATATTTATTCTGATCTGGGTATATTTATTGGTATTCAAATCTTTAGTACACTAAAATTACATTTAGCAACTTAAAGATCACACAAACTACAAGTCGAAGTAATCTTAGAATAGTTGTGGATAAGTTGCCATTTCTGAAAAACTCTAATATAATATTTACTTTTTTCAAGATATAAACAATTCATTTGATAACTTTAGATGACAAATTTCAGCAATACATGGACCTTATATTGAATAAAATAAAATAAAAAACTAAAACATAATAACCAGTGAAAATTATCATTTTATGTCTGGTTACCTAGCACAGTATCCAGACTTTGCCATTCAGTATGTAGGCCATTGTTAAGGACTATCAAAATCCAATTATTCTCCTTAAAAATTATCATCTATCAATCTTAAAAATCTTAGGTCAGTCAGAGGGCAATGTCTAAATACTTGCATTTGAAATATATCTGGCATCCTAAGTGTGATTTGTCAGAATCAAGAAATGTAAAGTCAAATAACTTGGCTTAGTATCTCTTTACCTACAACTAAAAACATATTTAATAACTGGAAAATATAATTTAAAACTAACTGTTACCACAATACTGTACCAAATATCTGCCTCAGTTTCAAGGTATTTGTAATAAATAGTAGTTGTTAACATTTTTACTATGAGTGAGATGCCTAGTGGGGAGAGAGAATAGTTATTATTCAACTGCCTGATTCTATTGTAATACAGTTTTAAATAAACAACATAGCTGTGGCTGTTGGATGTTTCTCTTCACATAAGCTATGTTTGATAAATGTTTTTATCACACAGTTGTTCTTGGTATGTATTCAGACCTCCTTTTATCTTCATCTAAAAAAAAAAGAAAATTGTAGAATCAATAGATACAAAAATTAGTGATCTAAAAAGTATGAAATAAGGGAAGGCTACTGATCTTTTCATCTGAATTATGCTACCATCTGGTATCCCTGAAATGGATGTGAAATCAGTTAACCTCTTTATGACAGATTCATCACTTCTAAAATAGAGCAAGCAAATCTCACAGGATTTCACAGGATTTTTGTGTGAGCAACACACAAAACTGTGTAGCAACAATTCCAACAATGATGGAGGAAACCATTAAATTAGTGATGTTATTGAGAACTTATACTGTGGTTTTGCTATTCTGTTATTTTATTCCTTACTAATTAATGAAGCCTTGTGATCCATCCATAGTTCAGGATTGTCAGAAGTCACCAGACATCATTACAATAGTCTGGACCAAAGTATATATCATACTTATGACATAACGAAAGGCAATGTCACTTCCAACATGGTTTTCATTTTTCTATAAAGACAATAATTCTCCTTATGTCACTTATCTTTCAAATATTTACTTTCAGAATGATTTCCATGGGAGTAAAAATGTTGGAGGAATCGCCTTTTTAATTTTAAACAGTTATAGTCTTATTAAAATTTCTTTGGGTACAAATTTGATTGCAAAGATTTTTCTCTGGCTGTAACATGAAAAAGATGGATGGATTATATGTTCTGGACTGTCAAAATCTTAGGAAATAAAAATTACTAGAAACAGCATATCCATACTTTAAGTGTCATCTTCAGATTATCCAATTCCCAATCTGTCTCACTATCTGTCTTACATGCGATGTTAAATAGGTGTGACATTGTATCCTTTGCTTATTGTAGCAGTTGGTAGCAGAGTTGGAGCATCTCCATCTCAACTTGTAAAACCTGTTCTGTTCTTCCACTGCTTCCTTCTTTTCCACCTCTATGAAGGTCTCCTTATTCTCACTTTGATACATTGGCCTTCAGAGTCAAAATTGCAGAAACATGACTCTTCTAACAGTTTCATCTATTCTTCTGAAAAATCACTCAGCTCATATATTCACACAAATAGGAGGACATCAGGTCTGTCGTGTACTTTGAAATCTTGTTCTTAAAATTCTATCATTGCCTACCAAACTAATCCGGAGGAAGCTTCATTGATATACATCTTAACGGCAGTCATTATATCAAATTTAGTTTTCCATTGCATCATTGTAATATGCTAAGTGTTCTCATTTCTCAATATATATTTAATCCAAAAGGGCAGAGAGTAAACCTTGTTTATCAGTAATGTCCATCCAATATTTAATTACTAGAATTTAAATGTGATAATGATAGTTGTGTGCCTATTTAATTTCCTAGGCTGCTCCTGTGGTCACCTGGCGTGCCTGAATTTACAAAGACACAGTGACTTTAGTCACTGCCATTTAAATAGCACATTATGATAGATTAAAGTCGTTAACTGATCTGTGTAAATTTAATATTTCAACAACAGAGAAATCATGGTTATTTCTACAGCCTGATGGAAATGTGAGAGTCAAACTTTATTCTCTCCAGCAAGATAGGGAGTGGTAAGTATTACCTCCCCCCCCCCCGCCATGACATAAATTTTATTTTTTAAAAAAGTTAGAGGGAATGGCTCTTTATAGACATTTTGAATTGTCCTAGGTACTGGTCCATGGGACAATCAGGTAGATTAAACAATGAGCCTTGACTCTGAATTGCAGTATATTTGAATAGCTCACATAATTGAGGGAAAGAATTAACTCAACTGTAAAATTCCACTTTCTTGTGTTAATAAAAATCTATCTACAAGTATGTACAACCAATTCACACATATGCGTGCGTGTTTTATGGGTATCCTTCCAGGTGACTATAATCACTAAGTAAATGAACAAGCTGATGCTTGAGATCATAGCCATTATAATAGAAATAAAACCACGAAGCAAGAACCCATAAGGCTCCACAGAAACAGAAAATAAGTGTCTAAATAAGAATTTTCAATTTTCAGGTAAGTTCAAATGGAGTGTGTGTGTGTGTGTGTGTGTGTGTGTGTGTGTGTGTGAAGATTTTCGATATTTTTGTGTGATTTCCCCTCTGGGGAAACATGAACAGATGTCTATTTTCCCCAAATAAGACAGTGAAGACAGACCAAATAAATAGTTCCACCCAAGGCTAGCTTACTGCACAGTAAGTTATTGGCTTTACAGGAATATGGTTAAGGCTTGGCTTGCAGAAACATGGGTGGTACAAAGGCAACTGCATAACTGAAAGCCCATCCCAGCAGGGGTGATGGATGACTCAAGACTCACCCAAGCTACATTCTCCGTGCTCTCTGTAGGACAAACAGGTAATAGCGTCATCTGCTCACCGGTTGTCACTGCTTATTTAAGCTTACAAATGGCAGTTATAAAATAAAAATGCAGCTGTCTGTGAACCACATATTTCTGACAACAATAACATTATTTGTTGCACCAGGACAAAATCTTAAATGAATAGGAAATTTTGATGGAAAGGCTACCTTTGAGTAGAGCATTCACTCTATGCTAGGTAGAATGAATTGTTCCTTTAGATTTCTTATATTCAGCTTATTTTCTGTCTTAGTGGTTAGTAAAATAGAATAGTAATTTTGCTGGAGAGCTATAGAAATCAATTGAATGCATTAACAATCTTGTGTGCAATGGATTGAAATAGTTGCTTGGAATTGCATATTCTTTTCAGTGCTATCTGACTCTCAGGTCTGCAGTTCCTATGCTTGTCCATTTAAAATAAAAGTACAGGTTGTCAACATCTGTGTTGGAAAGGGAGCTGCTATTTTATATTTGTGTAGCATCCTAATCTCAAAATGGCTCTAAACCCAATTTGAAGATAATTTGATTTTTAGAGACACCTGGGTAAGATAAATAGATAAATCAATACACGCACAGTCTAGTTGTCATGGAAATCTGAATGAAAATTAAATATTTTGGTCATGAACTTAGTTTTGGTCTGGTTATCAGGTTTAATGATCAGTTCTGTTTTTACATAGGAAATGAATAAAATAGAATGTCCAGATATTACTGTGCTTTCAAGTATCCCTAGCAAAGAGAATTACCACTCTTCCCTTCAATCACAGACTGCTATCTTATAATCATATTTTGTGTCATACATATATTAAGAATTTTATAAGTAGCAATGTATTTCATGAAGTATAGGAAATCACATAAGAACTACACAGGTTATTACATGACAAACAACTGTTCACATGCATGGAAAACACAATATTTAAACATAGTGAAGCTGTAAATGAGTAGCCAGTGTCTTTGGAGGCAAATTATTTTTTCAACTACCTTTCGGATGAATGTGTTGGTCTCCTGGAGTGATATTTCTTGTATGGCACTGAAATTTTGCATTTCTATGTAGGGGACATAAGAATTTACTGTCTGACATTATTGAAAACTTCCTGGGCTAGAATTTATTTAATAATATATATAAATCATCCAGAAGTTTCTAAACATAGTAGCTATACAATATTCAGAAATAAATAAAGGTCAAAATGAACCACATAATGAACAAATTTGTTCAATAGGGAAAAAGTCATATTTCATAGAGCAATTTTAAAGACAGAAAAATATTGCTTTAGGGAATTTATTTTATTCCCACTTTATTTTAGAGGAAAAATGAGAATTCAGGCCTGAAGGCAAGAAAATGAGTTGAATTTGGAAGGAGTATCCATGGGTTAAAAAGAATATGTAGCTGTATTTCAATGATAGATTATTAAAGAGCAAATATTTCAGATGAAATAACTATTGATTATATGATGAGAATGATTATTTGTCACCAATAAACATACCATGCAATTAGGGTAGAGGTACCCTGACTATCCCAGTTACACAGTAGCCTCATTGATCGATGTTTATTGTAAATTTCTTGAGAATCTCCTTGTACTTGTATTCAGTAAGTCATAAAGAACATGTTTGAATGTGTGTGTGTGTATGTGTGTGTCTGTGTGTCTCTGTGTATGTGTGTGTGTCTGTATGTGTGTGTGTCTGTGTTTGTGTGTGTGTATGTGTGTGTCTGTGTGTCTGTGTGTCTGTGTGCCTGTGTGTATGTGTGTGTGTGCCTGTGTGTATGTATGTGTGTCTGTGTGTCTGTGTGTATGTATGGGTATGTGTGTATGTGTATGTATCTGTGTCTCTGTGTGTATGTATGTGTGTCTGTGTGTATGCATATGTGTGTTTGTGTGTATTTTTGTGTATGTGTGTATGTATATATGTGTATGTCTATGTGTGTTTGTCTGTGCGTTTATCATAGGACATCTTTTTCTTTTACAGGATTCAATGTGTGTGACTTCCAACCAGTGCTACATCTTCAATCGCTTGCCCTTACTGTATTTCATTTAGTAATATAAGCCAGCACCCTTCTCCCCTTTACTCTTCTTTGAGTTTCCTTGTTCTTCACAGGAGTAGAACAGTGGCTAAGACAGGGTATGACAGAAAACACAAAAAGAATTCTGAATTATTAAACACTGAAAAGCTTGCCAGTAGAATAAATTAGCATAGAACATGTCACACATTTACTAAAAATACAAATCATGGCATAATTATGCAGCATAAAATTTTTTAAACAAATTTTTATCTGTTTTATTTTTCTTGTCAGTTTTAGATTTACAATTTAATAGACATTAAGGTTGCTTTTATTTTTTTTTTAAAAAAATGTCTAGACGCCTGGATCACTTCATATCTTCCAAAGTCAACTTCCAGTTTCTTATTGTCATTTGATGATTCAACTTGAAAGTACTTTAGCTACATCAATTTATTGTCCACCACATACATTTTATTCCTGAGTTAGTTATATTTCCACAGATGATCTTTCTGTTCCAATTCATTGCTAGAACGATTACATTTCTGTTATTGCGACAACGTTCCGTGAACAAAGCTACTAACAGAGGAAAGAGTTTATTTGGTCTTATGGTTTCAAAGGTATAATTATTCATCATGCCAAGGAGGTATGGCAGCAGGCAGGCATGGCAACTGGAATATGAACATAAAAGATCATAGCCTCAGCTACAGTCATGAAGCAGAGAACCTGAACAGAGAATAGAGTGTAGCTCTATGATCTCAAAGCATACTCAAAGCAGAGGGATACTCCTTCCAACAAAACTCTATCACCTACATAGCCCAAACAGCACCACCTACTGGGAACCAACTGTTTAACACCTTGGTCATGGGTGTTATTTCTCATTTGAATCATCATGGCTCCTACAAGCTCATGGCCATATTATAATGCAGAATGCATTTAATCTAAATTTAAAACTGTTAGTGGTTTATAATACTGTTTTAAATTCCAAAGCCTAAAGTCTCTTTTGAGACTCAAGATGATCTCTTTCAATGTAGCCAATTTCTTTAAAAAGCCAAATCACATCCAGCCAGTGGCGGGGAAGCCAGACCCAGCCAGCTTCCCAGGTGCTCAGACCCAGCCTGCGGAACCAGGTACCCGAGATAGCCCGAGTTAAAGACCTTCGGGGACTCAGGCCTGGAGCTGGAACTGCACACAGAGTAGCAGTTTGGGGCACAGCAGCCGAACCTGCACTCTGCGCTCGCAAGGCAGACCCCGAACTACCTGCAGACAGCGCCAACTTGCCAGCTGCTTCCCATCCAGCCGGAGGCGGGGGAGCCAGCCTCAGCCAGCTTCCCAGCAGCTTAGGACCAGCAGGCAGAACCAGATAACTGAGATATCCCAACTTTAAGACCCCTGGGGAAACAGGATACTAGACAGCAAAACCTGAGCAGGAGCAGTGCAGAGCAGCTGCCCAACAGGCAGAACCAAGTACCTGGGATATCCTGAGTTTAAGACCTCAGGGGACTCAGTCCACCTGTCAGCAATCTGGGAGCAGGAGCCCTGCAGGGCAGTGGTTCAGGTGTCACAGTGGCTGGGAAATAGCCTTACAACCCCACAGGAGGGTCAAGCACCAGCTAGTAACTACAGGACCAACTAACACCAGAGTTAACCAGATGGCAAAAAGCAAATATAAGATTGTTACTAACAGAAATCAAGGCAGTATGGCGGCATCCGAACCCAGTTCCCCAACAGCAATAAATCTTGGATACCCCGAAACACCAGAAAAACAAGACTCAGATCTAAAATCACTGGTCAGGATGCTGATAGAGGAACACTTAGATAAATCTCTTAAAGTAATACATGAGAAAATAGATCAAAAGCTAGAAGCCCTTACAAGGCAAACACAATTAAATCTCAGATATCTCAACACACCAGAAAAACAAGACTCAGATCTAAAATCACTGGTAAAGATGCAGAATGAGGATCACTTAGATAAATTTCTTAAAGTAATAGAGGAGAAAATAGATCAAAAGCTAGAAGCCCATAGAAGGCAGACACAAAAATCACTTAAAGAAATCCAGAAGAATATAGAGCAAAAAATGAATCCCAATAAGGGGGAGAAACAAAAATCACTTAAAGAAATACAAGAGAACATGGGTCAAGTAGAAGTCATAAAAGAGGAAACACAAAAATCCCTTAAAGAATTACAGGAAAACACAAACAAGCAACTGAAAGATCTGAGCAAAACCATACAGAATCTAAAAACAGAAGTAGAAACAACTAAGCAATCGAAAAGGGAGACAATGTTGGAGATAGAAAACCTTGGGAAGAAATCAGGAGTCATAGATGCAAATATCAACAATAGAATACAAGAGATAGAAGACAGAATCTCAGATGCTGAAGATACCATAGGAACCATGGATTCAACAATTAAAGAAAATGCAAAATGCAAAAAGCTGGTAACCCAAAACATCCAGGAAATCCAGGACACAATGAGAAGACCTGAGAATGAAGATCTACAACTTAAAGGGCCAGCAAATATCTTCTACAAAATTATGGAAGAAAACTTCCCCAACCTAAAGAGAGAGATGCCCATGAATATACAAGAAGCCTATAGAACCCCAAATAGACTGGACCAGAACAGAAATACTTCCATCACATAATAATCAAAACCCCAAATGTACTAAACAAAGAAAGAATATTAAAGGCAGTAAGAGAAAACGGACAAGTAACATATAAAGGAAGACCTATCAGAATTACACCAGACTTCTCACCTGAGACTATGAAAGCTAGAAGATCCTGGGCAGACCTCATGCAGACTCTAAGAGAACACAAACTTCAGCCAAAACTACTATACCCAGCAAAACTCTCAATTGACATAGATGGGGAAACCAAGATATTCCACAACAAAACCAAATTTGCAAGATACTTATCTACAAACCCAGCCCTACAAAGGATAATAGGGGAAAAATACCAACACAAGGGGGGAAAACAACACCCCAGAAGAAACAAGATAGAAACCCCATCTCATCCAACCCAAAAGAAGAGAACCACTCAAATACAAAAAAAAAAAAAAAAAACCAAAAACAAACAAACAAACAAACAAAACCCAAAAGGTCAGGAAGTAATAATTACTATTCCTTAATATCTCTTAATATCAATGGACTCAATTCCCCAATAAAAAGACACAGACTAACAGACTGGATGCAGAAACAGGACCCTACATTTTGTTGCATACAGGAAACACATCTCAGTGTCAAAGACAAACACCACCTTAGAGTAAAAGGCTGGAAGACAGTTTTACAAGCAAATGGTCCCAGGAAACAAGCTGGAGTAGCCATTCTAATATCAGATAAAATTGACTTTCAACCTAAAGTCATCAAAAGAGACACAGAAGGTCACTTCCTGCTTGTCAAAGGGAAAATCCACCAAGAAGAATTCTCAATACTGAACATCTATGCGCCAAATGTAAAGGCACCCTCATTCGTAAAAGAAACTTTACTAAAGCTTAAAGCACACATTGCACCTAACACAATAATTGTAGGTGACTTCAACACTCCACTCTCCTCAATGGACCGATCAGGAAAGCAGAAACTAAACAGGGACACAGTGAAACTAATTGAAGCTTTGGACCAATTGGATTTAACAGATATATATAGAACATTCCATCCTAAAGCAAAAGAGTATACCTTTTTCTCAGCACCACATGGTACCTTCTCAAACATTGATCATATAATTGGTCACAAGACAGACCTCAACAAAACAAGAAGACCGAACTAATCCCATGTCTCCTATTTGATCACTATGGAGTAAAAGTGGTCTTCAATAGCAAGAAGAACAACAGAAAGCCCACATACACATGGAAACTGAACAATACTCTACTCAATGGCACCTTGATCAAGGAAGAAATAAAGAAAGAAATCAAAGACTTTTTAGACTTCAATGAAAATGAAGGTACAGCCTACCCAAATCTTTGGGACACAATGAAAGCAGTGCTAAGAGGAAAACTCATAGCCCTGAGTGCCTCCAAAAAGAAACTGGAGAGAGCATACACTAGCAACTTATCAGCACACCGGAAGGCCCTGGAACAAAAAGAAGCTAATTCACCCAGGAGGAGTAGAAGAGAGGAAATCGTCAAACTAAGGGCTGAAATCAATCAAGTAGAAACAAAGAGAACCATACAAGGAATCAAGAAAACCAAGAGCTGGTTCTTCGAGAAAATCAACAAGATAGATAAACCCTTAGCTAGACTAACCAAAGGGCACAGAGACAGTATCCAAATTAACAAAATTAGAAATGAAAAGGGGGATATAACAACAGAAACTGAGGAAATTCAAAAGATCATCAGATCCTACTACAAAGGCCTATACTCAAAACAACTGGAGAATCTGGAGGAAACAGACAATTTCCTAGACAGATACTAAATACCAAAATTAAATCAGCATCAAGTAGATCAGCTAAATAGTCCCATAACCCCTAAAGAAATAGAAGGGGTTATAGAAAGCCTCCCAACCAAAAAAAAGTATGGGACCAGATGGTTTTAGTGCAGAATTCTACCAGATCTTCAAAGAAGATTTAACACCAATACTCTTTAAACTATTCCACAAAATAGAGACAGAAGGGACACTGCCCAACTCATTCTTCGAAACCACAATTATGCTGATACCTAAACCACAAAAAGATCCGACAAAGAAAGAAAACTACAGGCCAATTTCTCTTATGAATATTGATGCAAAAATATTAAATAAAATTCTTGCCAACCAAATCCAAGAGCATATCAAAACGATCATTCACCATAATCAAGTAGGTTTCATTCCAGGGATGCAGGGATGGTTCAATATACAGAAATCCATCAATGTAATCCACTACATAAACAAACTAAAAGAAAAAAACCATATGGTCATCTCATTAGATGCTGAAAAAGCATTCGACAAAATTCAGCATCCTTTCATGCTAAAAGTCTTGGAAAGAGCAGGAATTCAAGGCCCATACCTAAACATAGTAAAAGCAATCTACAGCAAACCAGTAGCCAACATCAAAATAAATGGAGAGAAACTTGAAGCAATCCCACTAAAATCAGGGACTAGACAAGGCTACCCTCTCTCTCCATATCTTTTCAATATAGTACTTGAAGTTCTAGCGAGAGCAATTAGACAACATAAGGAAGTCAAAGAGATACAAATTGGAAAGGAAGAAGTCAAAGTATCATTATTTGCAGACGATATGATAGTCTACTTAAGCGATCCAAAAAACTCCACCAGAGAACTTCTACAGCTGATAAACAACTTCAGCAAAGTGGCTGGTTATAAAATTAACTCAAGCAAATCAGTAGCCTTCTTGTACTCAAAGGACAAGCAGGCTGAGAAAGAAGTTAGGGAAATAACACCCTTCACAATAGCCACAAACAACATAAAGTACCTTGGCGTAACTCTAACCAAACAAGCGAAAGATCTGTATGACAGGAACTTCAAGCCCTTGAAGAAAGAAATCGAAGACCTCAGAAGATGGAAAAATATTTCTTGCTCCTGGATTGGCAGGATCAATATAGTAAAAATGGCCATCTTGCCAAAAGCAATCTACAGATTCAATGCAATCCCCATCAAAATCCCAAATCAATTCTTCATAGATCTAGAAAGAGCAATTCTTAAATTCATCTGGAGCAACAAAAAACCCAGGATAGCTAAAACTATTCTCAACAATAAAAGGACTTCTGGGGGAATCAATATCCCTGACCTCAAGCAGTACTACAGAGCAATTGTGTTAAAAACTGCATGGTATTGGTACAGCAACAGGCAGATAGATCAATGGAATAGGATTGAAGACCCAGAAATGAACCCACAGACTTATTGTCACTTGATCTTTGATAAAGGAGCCACAACCATCCAGTGGAAAAAAGATAGCCTTTTCAACAAATGGTTCAACTGGAGGTCAACATGCAGAAGAATGCGAATTGACCCACTCTTATCTCCTTGTACTAAGATCAACTCCAAGTGGATCAAGGACCTCCACATAAAACCAGACACACTGAAACTATTAGAAAAGAAACTTGGGAAGACCCTGGAGGACATGGGCACAGGGGGAAAGTTCCTGAACAGAACACCAATAGCTTATGCTCTAAGATCAAGAATGACAAATGGGACCTCATAAAATTACAAAGCAGCCAGGAGGGAGCAGGCCATATCTGGAAGCTGAGAAATAAAAAGTTCAACTCCAGACATGAAACAGTGAGAGTATGTCAAAGCTATACAGTTTAATGCCCTTGCCTAGTGTCCTTTTCCCCTTGCAGTGCTGCAGCTCTAAGTGGAAGTTGTGTCTTGAGATGCAGACTCATGTGGTATTTTGCTAAGGCAGAAGCACATGGTGTTTTGCTGAGGCAAGATAAATGATGAAAACAGATGGTGTTAAGATAAATAGGATTCAATGGACAGTGATGGGGTCCTTGCATAGCTAGCCTCGCAATGCTTCATTGGTCTTCCCTATCTTCACTTTGTTGAGAGGCATAGCAAAGAGCTTTTCCTTGACCCTAGGCTGGTTCTGGTAGCTTTTGCTGACTCATGCTGATTTAAGGCCTGGCTGTCTCTGTTGGATTGTGCCAATGCTGCTGAGTCATGTTTGGTATCTCAATACTGCTTAACTAGACTGCTGGTAGGCAGACAAATGGAGATTGGAATTTCCCCAAAGAACTACTTCTAAACAGGTCTATATCCCTTACTATCTTAAGGGATACTTAAGATATTGTCCTATTACTATCTTTTTCTCCACCACTTTTGGATGGTGAGCTAGAAGAGGGGTCAATGTGTTTTAGAACCCTTATTAAAGGTAGGTATTAAAAACCTAAGCAGACAAAGCACAGAATCCTCCACAATCAGCTCCAGCAACTGGGGACCAAGTATCCAAGCATTCAATCTTACCGAAAACATTTGTCATTCAAACCACCAAATGGGTGGAAAGACAGTCTATAAAGTATACTTAAAACACCACACATAACAATCAACATGTTTCAGTAGTAGTGTATTGGGGAGGAGAGGAAGGACAGAAACAGAGGAGCCTACAACCCAAGAAAAGAGGTAAAGTACATAAAATTGAAAGACAGTGAAATGGATAATTCTTGATCCGTGCTGCTACTTTTTATTCTTAATAACACAATGGTAGGTTAAATTTCAAGACACATTCTCTTGGGATGTTTAATTTGAAACACATTAGTAATTTTTCAAATATACAGTTTGTAGCTGCTAGTAGTAAAGATGAATACTGCCTTTATATTTCATGGTCTAGACAAAAAAAAACATATGAAATATCAATAGCGCTATAGCATGTCTACTTCAAGTAAAATAATTCTGTAGACATACATAAAACAACCAAGATGGTAAAATACAAATATCACTTTTATTTCTTCAGATAAAGTGATGGGATGAGAACTGTTTGGGCTGACCACGGAGCATTTCCCTCACTGTTCTAACCATCCCTAGACCTAGACCTAGCTTTCATACAATCTAATCCTTCAAGGTGACTAAATCAATCCTGCTTCTCTCAGCTTCTGACTGAATTGTTCTGGTTGGCCTCATACTAACCTTGACAGTATGTTCTTATCTTCTGGCTCATCCTCGTTCTCTGGCTAATTCTGTCTTTACCTATTTCTACCTTGGACTTTCTGTAATCTGTTGTTGTTAAACTGCCCTGGTCAAAGACCTTCTAGTGGTAAAAAATAGACGAATAGGATTATGGCGGTGTTGGAAACAACAACTAATCCTATAACCTCCTGGGCAAACAGTGGCAGTTTGCACTTATCAGAATTTAAAAACATAAAAAATTGATTAAATTTTTTCTCCTTTAACACAACAAAGCAAGATGTAGAAATATAGATTGGAAAGGCACAGAGAATAAATGAACCATGGAGTTAAAATAAATGAAATAATGCATTCATTGAAATCCCAACATAATATTTAAGTAAATATCTTAAATGTTAAGCTATTCAAATACAACCTTGGAAATGTAATATTGTTCTATTAATTAAGTTCTTAAAATTATGAGCTCTACTTTATTCAATGAATGTTCTATATGCTGTAATTCATTTTAATAATATAAGTATATTACCATGTAAATACCTGAATGTTTCTATGTAAATATCCTTTAATTTGTTTATATGCTGCTTTAATTAGGTGTCTTAGGCAAATTTTACATTTCCACTTTATTATTCCCAGTAATTAAGGCTAGGCACAAGTCTTAGTTAGTCAGCATTTCTATTCCTGCACAAACATGACCAAGAAGCAAGTTGGGGAGGAAAGGGTTTATTGAGCTTACACTTCCCACATTGCTGTTGATCACCAAAGGAAGTCAGGACTGGAACTCAAGCAGGTCAGGAAGCAGGCCTGATGCAGAGACCATGGAGGGATGTTTCTTACTGGCTTGCTTCCCCTGGCTTGCTCAGCCTGCTCTCGTATAGAACCCAAGATTACCAGCCCAGAGATGGCACCACCCACAACGGGCTAGACCCTCCTGCCTTGATCACTAATTGAGAAAATGCCCCACAGCTTGATCTCATGGAGGCACTTGCCCAACTGAAGCTCCTTTCTCTGTGATAACTCCAGCCTGTGTCAAGTTGACACACAAAACCAGCCAGTACAGCATGTAACTCAGTTGTTAGAATGTTGTCTAGCATACACAAAGTCTTGGAGAAATCCCCAGCACAGAATTATTTGGAATATGGGTTTTTAATTGTGGCATTTGGGAGGTGGATGCAGAAGGTTCAAGATTTTAAGGCAATCCTCAGCTACTTATCTAGTTCAAATCCATACAAACCTTTATTTTCCAAAAATAAAATAGAATAAAATAAAGTGAAGGCTGACAAGATGGCTCAGCAAGTTGACAACTGCCACTAAGTCTGACAATCTGAGTTTCCTCCCTGGGACCAAGTGATTGAAAAGAAACCCAACTCACAAAGATTGTCCTCTGTCCTCCAAATGTGTATCACTTGTGCAATTCCTACATATGAAGAATAACAAAATAAATAAAATAATAAGTATTATAATAAATATATAAATAAAATATAAATAGTATAAATAAATAATAATAAAGGTAAGCAGCTGACTAAGATGGACACAGATACTTACACCTAACCATTGAACTGAAGTCGGGGACTCCTGTGGTTGAACTAGGGAAAGGCTGGAAGAAGCTGAGGAGGAGGGCAACTCTATAGGAAGACCAACAATCTCAACTAACCCAGACCCCTGAGATCTGTCAGACACTGAGTCAACAACCAGCATATGTGAGCTAGTCCGATGCCTCTGATACACATACAGCAAAGGACTGCTTGGTCTGGCCTCAGTGGAAGAAGCACCTAACCCTCAAGAGACTTGAGGCCTCAGGGAGTGGTGAGGCCTGGCAGGAATGGGGACATCCTCTTAGATACAGGTCAATGAGGAATGGGATGAGAAACTCTGGGAGGGCAGACCTGGAGGGCGCCAAGGACTGTTCTGTAAAAAAAACAAGAATAAAAGTAATAAAATCATAAAAAGTGAAAGAATTAAATAAAGATATATAAAGTCACATAATTAATAGATGCACACAGCTATCTCTATAACATACATTTATATTTAAGGGACAGCTAAATTAAATTATATACAAGGCCTAAATAAAATGTGATTAAACTGTCTCTCAGAAACAACAAGATACCTTATATTTATAATACTAAACCTTCAAATTAACTATTTTCTTCCATTTGGTCAAAAAAAGGTATATTTGAATAGAACAATTTTTAAAAATGTATAATTATAAAATTATAAAGTGATATTTACACAAGTAGTTGTACTAAAGTTAAATGTATCTTTATATTTTAATATGCATTTGTTTGTTTTATTGTTTAGGTGTAACTTTTGTAGCCAAAGTGAAATGTGAATATAGTTATAAGAGTACAATTACTTATTCTAATGCACATAGTTTTAATTTATTTTTGTTCTTTTCAAGACAGGGTTTCTCTGTGTAAACCAGACTGGCCTCAAGTTCAAAGATCCACCAGCCTCTGAATCCCCAAGTGCTGGGATAAAAGGCATGTACCACTACTCCCTGGTCTCTCTCTGTCTCTGTCTCTGACTCTCTGTCTCTGTCTCTGCATACTTCTCTTGTGTGTGTGTGTCTTTCTATCTGTCTGTCTGTCTGTCTATGTGTCTGTATCTATGTACGAACCCATGTGTGTGTGAGTGTATCTGTTTCTGTGTGTGTGTGTGTGTGTGTGTGTGTGTGTGTGTGCTCATGAGCATGCCCGCTTGCCTATGTATCTGTGTCCACAGAGCTCAGAAGAGGGTATTGGATCGATCTCCCAGGCACTGGAGCTGCAGAGTTGTGAGCTGACATATGGATGCTGGAAATTGAACCTAGGTCCCTGGAAGAGCAGCTAATGCTCTTAACTGTTGGGCCATCTCTCCAGTCCCGGATTTAGTTTTTAATTAACTTCCCCTCATAAATTTCTCTAACAATAAAAATTATTTTCAAGTGGATATTTTGGTATTTTCTCAAATTTGTAGTCGAGATTAAATGCTAATCAGTTTTCGTCAGAAACTTTAATGGTATGGTAGACGAACCACAAGAGTATGAAAAAGTGATTATCTGAAGATTAAAGTTATACTCAATGCTTGTGATAATTAATATCACTCGTCAACTAGATACGGCCCAGAATCATCGAGAGACAAGCAACTGGGTATCATGTGAGGAAATGTCATCGTGTTGATTATAGTGGGAAGAATGCCCAGTTTCAACTTTGTCAATTCCCGGGCTGGAATCCTGAACTGGAGGAGAAGGTAGGCTGAAGTCTCACTCATGACTTCCTTCTCTGACTGTGGATGTAATATGACCAGGCACTTTAAGGTCTTGATGCTTTGACTTTTCCATGAGGATGGACCTTGACCTATGAAGTAAAACAAACTTTAAGTTGTTTCTGTCAGAGTACCTTATGACAGGAGCATGAAAAGGAACTATGACCTAGCTTTTTATACTTTCAATGAGATTATCATGTATTGCATAAAGATGTTGTATTATGTACAGTTCTAGGTTGTATAAAGATGTTTGCTCAACAAAGGACGATATAGCTATGACTGTCCCAGGGGATTATAAGTAACCTTAACAGTTATTATTTCTTAGTGAAGTCACAAGGTGACACATTTACCATATGGCCTTGCTGGTGTTAAAAAAAAAGTATAATGTGCTTCTAATCATATAAAATGCTGAAAATACATATAAATACATAATAATTGATGAGAATAAATTGATACATATGTACTTCATGGTTTTCTTTGTGTGTATGTTCTGTGTGCGCATGCATGTGTGTTTAGAAGTAGAAGGGTACATGTCAATATGTATGCAAGTGCAAGTGGGTGTGGCAGCCAGAAGTTATCATCAGATGCCTTTCTTGATAGATCTTCAAGTTATATTTAGAATTATGGATTCTCACTTCAGTTCAATATAGCAGATTCAATTAGTCTAGCTAGCCAGCTTGGGAGAAGACCCTAACCTGTGCTTCCTGTGAACTGAGACTATAACTACCCACAGTTATTTATCCAGGAATGCAAAGTCAAGTCCTCACACTTCTGTGCCCAGAGCTTTACCAGTTACTGAGCGGCTGTCCCAGTTCCTGTGATATTTCAACTCTGTGTACAGTGTACTGGGTATATACTTATTTTGAAGACTATAAAATGGCCTCAGAATATCCCTCCTCATGAATCCTATAAAGCCTTGATATCATTGTAGATATCTCCATGCTTGCTACTGCCCTGGAGTCTTTGCTGTGGGACAAAATATAGAGACAAAAGACAGTTGCTGATGATGCTGACTTTGTGTTAATGTAGGAGAGTGCATGTCTCTGTGTTTCTAACAAATCTGAAAAGGTTAAAAATCAAAAAGGAAGACATGGAAGATGGCTTAGATAACTTGGAAGGTAAGCACACCTGACAACAAATCTGACAACCTGAGCTCAATCAACCAGCACAGGGTCCCTAATAGAGGTGCTAGAGAAGGGACCCAAGGAGCTGAAGGAGCTTACAGCCCCATAGGAGGAACAACACAATGAACCAACCAGTACTCCCAGAGCTCCCAGGGACTAAACCACCAACCAAAGAGTACACATGGACCCATGGCCCCATCTGCATATGTAGCAGAGGATGCCCTTGTCAAACATCAATAAGAGGAGAGGCCCTTGGTCCTGTGAAGGCTCTTTGCTCCCAGTGTACTGGAATGCCAGGACAAGGGAGCAGGAGTGGGTGGGTTAGTGAGCATGGGGATGGGGATAGGCTAGGGAGTGTTTTCAGAGGGGAATTGAGGAAAGGGAATAACATTTAAACTGCAAATAAAGAAAATATCTAATAAAAAGAAAGAAAAAGAGAGAAGGAGGGAGGAAGGGAGGGAAGGAGGGAGAGAGAGGGGGAGAGAGAGGGGAGAGAGAGGGGAGAGAGAGAGAGAGAGAGAGAGAGAGAGAGAGAGAGAGAGAGAGAGAGAGAGAGAGAAGGAAGGAAGGAAGGAAGAAGGAAAGAAAGAAAGAAAGAAAGAAAGAAAGAAAGGAAGGAAGGAAGAAAGAAAGAAAGAAAGAAAGGAGAAAATATAATCCTGCAAGTTATTCCATGACTTCCATGAACACATGGTGGCATGCAGCTGCTTCTACCACCAGAAAACAAAAAATAAATGTAAAAACTCCAAAATCTTCCCTGGGTACACGATTTCTCCTACTTTCAGGATTCCATGGTTGCCTGTAGTTCTTGGTGAGACCATGAGGTCCAATGGTCATTATCAATCTACTTTTTATTAGCCAATATTTAATGGTTAGCAATGAAAAATGACCATTAACATTAGTAACACTAGTTAGAGTGTGAAGATGTGTATGAGAATGACACCCATATGCTCATATATTTTAATGCTAAGGTCCTAGATTGGTAGAAGAGTTTGGGGAAGGATTAGAAGCTGTGGACTTATTGGAGAATGTTTATCATTTGCCAGTGGGCTTTGAGGTTTTTAAAAACTGTGTCCCTCTCTCTGTCTCTAAGTTGCTGATAAGAGGTAAGCTTCCAGCTACAGTTCCAGCATCATGTCTACCTGCCTGCTGACATAAATATGGTCATGGAATCAGCCTTTGAAACTGTAATCCAGGCCCCAATTAAATGCTTTCTCTTGTAAGTTGCCTTGGCCATGGTATTTCTTCACAACAATAGTAATTAAGATACAGAATGAACTATATATACATATGTATGTGTGTGTATGTACCTATGTGTGTGTGTGTAAACAATGAAAAATAGACTGTATTAATTTTACAATTTCAAAATATAGCTGTTACTTTCCTATGTCAATTTAATATAAATTTATTCCTGGGGCTAAATGTTATAGAAAGAAATTAATATAACTTGGCATAAGTCTAAAGCCACTACTTTTTTTTCTAATGACAGCAATGGCTTTGTGAATACTATTAAGCAGAAAGCAAAAGAAATTAAGCTGCATGTCTACATTTAAAAATGTTTTCCACCTTGCGCAGTTGATTGGTTTTAAAAAGCAATTTTCATTATAAATTTAATTTGAAAATTAATATACAGTGACCCTTATAATAACTTCCTCATTGGCCTCAAGGATTTGTGCAGCACAAAATAAATAAGGTCCCTTCTCATTATTGTCACTAAGATGGTAAAAGTAATCACTTATGGTTATTAGATCATATCGTCCTTCTCTATTATGTTATCATCCATTGTGAAATGACCAATAAGTGTAAAGCAAGAGACACACATGCATGTACATATGATAAACTCAAATTGATTAAAAATGTTTTCTATAAGATATATATATATATATATATATATATATATGGACAAACATGTCATTAATCATTTAATACTTGATTACCTTTAGTGAAGTGTATTTTTCCCTTGCCTTCCCATTTGGGTGAACGATATAACTTTAAAAATTAATCTCAGAGGGGAGGGGGAGGGGAGGTGTGAAGAACTCTGGGAGGTGGGACCAGGAGCAGAGCAACATTTGAGATGCAAATAAGTAAAAAAATTAATTATAAAAAAATAAGCAGATAGATAGTCGAAAAAATTCAAGTCTCCTTTTCATAGCATATCAAGGCAAGATGCAACTCTGTAGCTGGAACTGTGACATGTGATATAAACAGGCAAGGCTTATTAACTCATTTGAGTCTAGTATTACTCAGCACCCAGGTCATCAGTGAAGATGTTGTCAGAGCTTTGTACATGAGATTAGCTTTCCATGACAAGTTCTTCCCAGATACCTGCATGCTTACATCGGCCATTCCAGCATCTGGAGAAAGTTCTGTGAACACTGAAACTACCATGACAAACTTTATCAAACCATGTGCCCACCCCCACCACCTTGCTTTATTTCACTTTCAGGTACATAAAAATAGATTATGGTATACTGATGAAAAATGTAAGTTTCATATATTTTACTTTAAAAATATTGTTAAAAATTAAGAAAAACAAGTCCATCAAATTATCTTTCATAGAAAAAAAATCAAATAATCCTGTAATTATTCATGTTTATAATATAGTAGTTCAACCTAAAATCCATATTCTAATGTACTCATATATTTTATTTCCACTTTATTTCAGAAGATATTACAATTACAGTTAGGATGTTCAGTTTCTGGTTGTTTCTAAGGTTATTCATTTCTAACTTAAACATTTTAATTTGATTGTTTTGTGTATGCACTAAGCCACTTAAATCACGACATAACATGGAATCTATTATCTTCACATTTGTTTGGAAATTAAGAGCATGTAATAGTGGTTTTATACAAAGGATACAGTGGAAATTGCGTTCCTAATGCATGAAGGATAGATTCTTCTTTGTGTTTTACTTTCAATTAAAAATAAACTGGGAGTCGTGGTAGGTGCCAGGTAACCCAGCACTCAAGAGACTGAAGCAGCAGATGGACAACATTACCCCAGGGTAGCCCAGCCTTGGCTATCAAGAGAAATCAGGGCCAGCCTGGACTTGATAGTGAGACCCCAGTTCAAGACACCCCAAACAGAATAACAATACAAAGTTAAAATAGTCAGCTTTTCCTTCTTGCAGGAAGCTTCCTTTCTCATTCTCTTGTAATTTAAATATCCAGGGATGAATCCGGAAACGGGAAATGCTGAACGAGCGGGACATGAATGCATGCTCTGGAAGCCCAAGACTGGCATGCTGGATTCCACGCTCGGCCAGTGCCTCTCTCTTCTCCCTTCATTGGCTTGTCTCAACATTGCCTTTCTTCCCCGTTCCACATTATTCAGTAATGTAAAACGATCTCAAATGGTTTCTTAAGTAATAAATACTATATAGCCAGTGTTGTATCACTTCCTAGGGAAATGGCAACAAACATTTTCAGTTCAGACGAGACGCGAGTGACAGAGGAAAGAAATAATTCTACCACCGTCTCCAATTAGCTTCTGGAGAACAGGTGAATCAAAAGTAATTGCATGCTTGAAAAGGCCAACCCCGAAATGGGTGTTAAAGCAGGAGCCTGCATCTCTAGAGCTCTCTGTAGGACTTAAATGTCAGAGTCTCCTTTTCCAAGACACTACTGCTTACATAACACCGCGGTGGGGGCGTATCCAAATCTTGTAAATTTCAGGAGTGCCTTGCCTTATTAAAGTTTTGTTTACTTACTGATCTTCGGGTATGTTAGTTATTTCTTGAGTCTAAATGGGCTTTCCTCTTTATCTTACAGCTGATTCCACTAGGCTCCTCCATGTTCCCAGGGACTTAGCAGGTACTGCCAGGGGCTTTAGGAAAAGGACTGCCTACAAAAGGACTGCTGTCTCTCTGTCTCCGTCTCTGTCTCTCCCTCTCCTTCTCTCCCACTCTCCCACTCTCCCCCTCCCCTTCCTCTCTCTCTCTCTCTCTCTCTCTCTCTCTCTCTCTCTCTCTCTCTCTCTCTCTCTCTCTCTCGACATGTGTTCCCCTGTCCATCTCTCTGTGCCCTGTCTGTCCTCTGTGTCCCATCCTTATGACTCTGGTCCTGTCTGTCGGCTTGTCTTCTTGTCCACTCTGCTCTGGTCTGTCCGCCTCTGACCCTTCTCCGAATTCCCCCTCTCTGAATTCTCACTCCTTTATTTGACGGAATTCCATGTCCGTCAAATAAACCCCCTTATACCAGATTTGTTGCATGGTGTGATTTCTCAGGGGGACAACTAGGCACAGGACTGCCAGGTACCCCCACCCTCTTGCTGCATTATCTTTCATAACACTCTTCCCTCCAAAAGGGAAGGTTTCAATTAAAAGAACTATACAGCAACCGGGCACTTGGGATGCTTTTTGTGGGGTCTTCTTTTGTGTTTAGACAAGCTCACCACAGTTTAAAGTGCACGACAGGTATTCCATTGCTGCGTGTGAAGTGTACAGAGCAAGTGAAGTTTCTCTTGTTCCTGCTTATTGCTTTGCTTAGGGGCCAGATACTTTTGTGGTCGAGTGGGCTCTTCCTCTTATTCTGAAGATATAAAGGCTAAAGAAAAACTGTGGCTGGGCATGATTAAAGGGGCTTTGCCACACTTTTGTTTACTTGACTTCACTATTTCATTAGCAGCGTGTGTTTTCTCTGCTTGCATATAAATATATTTGACATGGAAGGTAGCTTGAGAACCAAGAACACAACTAACTTTTGTCTTCGAACTCAGAACTCTTTGTTTTCTTTCTTCCATTAGTCTGGTAATCAAAAACAAACAAACAAATAACCCACATCCTCAGCATGTTAATATTTGCCTTACTTATTGTATTCTATTTCCATTTAGGAAAAAGAAGAAAGTAAGCAAAATAGTAAGGCATGGAAAATGTTTACTGCAGGAAAATAAAATGAATACATTATAAAATACTACCTGGTGATAATGGTTCTTAAACTGAATATAGTGATTGTTTTTTATATGCCCTAGACTACATTTTCAGAATGGTGATTCCATTTTATTGGAGTTTATAAAATATTTTTAAATATAAGGACCTAAAAACCTCAATCCATATGCACTTGATTATGACATATTCTTTGTTTTAACTTGGGGTCTTTGTTTCTGAGTTTGATACAAGGCTGACCTTGAACTACTGATCTTCCTACTTCTCTCTCCCAAGTGCTTGGATTATAGCCAGGGAATATGTCACCACACCCAGATAATTCCTTCTGTCAAGCTCAGATGCTATACATGACCATGTAATTTTTCTGTTTATAAAGGCTACCTGGCCTGTTATTTTGATCTGGATTTGTTGCATCATAATTAATGACAGATAATGAGATAAACAGTGAAGCATTCACTACAACACAAATTATTGGATCAGATAAGATTGGAATTCTAATTTAATGTAAAAGCACAGGGTTGGCATGCACAAGATCCTCGGTCCTATTGCCAGCATAACAAAGCAACTGAGTATAGAAGTAAACATAATTAATTACATTTCTTCTTACAGTGCACAAGATGAGCAATTATAAAGAGACACAGAGAAACAATCAGTTTTCTTCAATCACTGACATATAAGTATACCCAGCAGAAGACAGCAATGATGCACTTTGATGTGTTCTGCAAAGCCATCTTTCAGACTGTCCTTTCATGCACTAAGTGCAGTGTGAACTTTTTTTGAAGAATTATTTATTTTATGTTTGTGAGTACACTGTAGCTGTCTTCAAACACAGCAGGCCACACTTCGGATCCCATTACAGATGGTTGTGAGCTACCATGTAGTTGTGGGAATTGAACTCAGAACCTCTGGAAAAGTGGTTAGAGTGCTGTTAACTGCTGAGCCATCTCTCCAGCCTGCAATGTGATTTTCAATAAGCAAGGCAAATGTTTACAAAATGCAAGGGGCTTTTCACTTAATCTAAACACTAATGTTCTGAAAGTCTGCTATTTACCGCAATTTCACAATGAAGAAGTCTAGGTTCAGACATGGTGTATTCTTAGTGTGGTTCAGACAGAAACAGAGGTTGGGCGTTTGAACTAAGGCGAGTACATTCCAGAGATTACACCCTTATAGATTGTGCGACTAGAAACAACATCGTAAAAAGCCTTCATTAACCACTTGAATCTACCACAAGGTCACCAGTCCCATTTTATCCTAGAGAGCTGGTAGGGAGAAAGAATGAGCTGTTTGTTTATAGTTCAATAAAAATCTGTGTCTCATGTGTAGTTTGCCTTGTCGCCATGGTTGTACCTTGTCACCATAAGTGATGTGTTTCTCAGAGCCAATGGTGGGAACATATGGATGCTTTAAGTGGCCTTTCTGGAAAGCTCAAATTAACACAGAGTAAAAGTTAAGTGATAGTTTGCATAACCTGATTCAAGTACACATGTTTCCTCTAATTATGTCAATATCACCAAGTTATATAAATGATAGTCTGGTGATAATGAGATGTTTCATAACTTTATTTTCAGCATTATGATAGGTCCACTAAGAGTTTTTTTTGTTGTAGAAACTAATTGAAACAATTATCCTTAGACATGCTACTGAAGAGAATTTATACAAAAACAAAACAAAACAAAACAAAAAAGACCAAACTCTTATCCTATTGATAGTAAAGGCAGAATAAATCCCCTTTTGTGTTGTTAACACAGCTTTCCTGAAGAAACTATTTTTGTTGTTGGTGGTGGTGGTGTTTTTTTTTTTTTTTTCCAATTTACTGCCAAATTGGAGAAACATCTGTCTAAGCCCACAGGCAGAACAAAGAGAAAACAACAGCTTCATTCAATTATGCAAAGCGCAGGTGAACAATTCTACAGAGCTGGTCTGGGAATCTGCGCAGATAGCTGAAGGCAGCAGCATAGAAGTGAGCAGGGCTTTGTGACTTTAAAAAAATAAAAAGTACCGGGTACAATTATACTCTTCAAGATGGAGAAATGCCTATTCCTCAGTGTATGAATTTATATATGATATGGTGTGTGTGTGTGTGTGTGTGTGTGTGTGTGTGTAAAGACAATAACTTTAGAAATACATTCCCATGTTGTAAATTTTTCTTCTCCCTGGAGTTCTTTCATTGTCTGTGTATTAGGAATATTTGCCTTTTCTTGTGAGTTGTAATTTGGCAAACATTGTGATAGTGTTTATCACTATCACAGGACCCAAGAATAATGTGATCTTCATAGACTGTTGTAGACACTCTCCATTAGAATTATTTTACTGAAAAGAATGTTGGTGAAGATCAATCGTAAAATGCTTGCCTAGCATAAAGAGCACTGGGCTCCATCTCAACTACAGAAAACAAATCAAAACAAAACAAACCCTGACAAATAAACAATAAAACTACAAACCTACTAATGGGTATTTAATTATTATTCATATAAATGGCTACCATAACACAATCGACTTATTCTGTTATTGAATAAACTAATAACCAAAGTTCAATGTGATAAAGAAAAGGAAAAAGGGGGAATTTTAGAAGTGATCCCTATTAAAGCAAACTGAACAATGATAAGAACCTTCACGTTGTTTACAACTACTTGGAATTTCCTTGTTTTTCATATTCACCCAAGGTGAAAAAACTTCATGGGAGAGAAAAAATGTTTCTGACTTCCTATGTTAAAAATTTATGATTCTAGTTATTCTAAATATATATCCTCAAATATCATAAGATTCAAAATAGTTCTTGGTGAAAAGCAAAAAAAAAATGTGATGGAAATGAAATATTCTAATTTTCATGGAAGAGCTAGCTCATTAATGCAATATTCACAGAACTGGTATTCGCAAATAAAAGCTAATGGTACATGATGAGATAGCAATACCAGAAAGATATTGCTTACATTTTTGTGAAATTTTGTAGAACAAAAATCTATCTGTAATTATTAATCTCATTTATTCAGTTGAACTAATCAAATGAAATTTTAATATGGTATAAATTTAAATGCCATGCACACTCCCAATTCTTTCACATGTTGCCTGGAAATATAAACAGCATGAATTTGTTTTAAATACTTAAATTTAATAAGAAAAATATTTTAATAAGAAAAAGATTACCTATTATTCATAAAGTTATGGCATACTCTTTAAGCAACTCTATAGGATTGCCTTAACCAACTAATATAGGATTTCTCAGTGGATATGACTCCAAATTCAGAGTTAAGCCATAATTATATTAGCAATATTCAGGCTACAAGGCAACTTTTACTTTTAATTAAAGCTATACCGTCATTATTTCTAATCAAATTAGCCATTTTCATTTAAAAGTTCAGATTATCACAAGTAAATGAATGCTACAGATTTGTGGAATAATTATGAACATTATAAGAATATGAAAAACTTTTTAATATTGTAATGTTACTGGAATTTGGGGGTCTGTTCATGGTTACCAAAAGTTACAGGAAAAATCAGGGTCACCTCTAGGGATTATTAGTCTCATTATATAAACAATTTTAAAGTACATTCAAACTGAAGCTCAAGGAAAATTTTATTAGAATTTAGAAGAAAAATCCAAGATATGCTGTGAAACCTTATCAGTTGTCCAGAGAAAAATGGGGCAAAGAAGAAAAAACTACATTGTATAAACTGATATGGAGACCAGACTCATGGGAACCAAGCAGCCACAAGGCATGAATGGAAGCTTAGAAATGATGTTGGGAAAAAAGATCTGAGAAAAGGAAAAAGTGCAGGAGAGTGTGCAAACTTAACAAAGCTGTAGCCAATTATGACACTGGATTAGTAGCAGGGATTCTAGGAAGGAAGAGTAGAAAATCTCACTGAAGAAAACATTGTTTGCTTACCTCTTTACCATGACTAAGATAAGCCATTCTCCTTGGTCACATGAATAACCCAACCCAACTCCACCCAGGCTAAGGACTCCATTTTTCTTGACTGGGAGATTTTCTTACTCTAACAGTAAAACATCAGCATGATAAACATATTTGAACAATGGAAAGAATGATACTGCTTATAAACCTGAAAGTAGTAGACAGGGACCAAGGAAAATGATCAGGAAATCTATAGTTCACAACTAAAAAGAGAAGGGGATGGGGGTCATTAGACAGTGTCTACTTACTTTGCTGTTCCCATGACAAAACACCATGATCAAAGCAACATATGGAAACAAAAAAACAAAAAACAGACAAAAACAAAAAAGCAAACAAAACAGCAACAACAAAAATACGGTCTATTTGTAGTTCATGGATCCAGGGAATTAGAGTCTATGACCGTGGGCTACAACAGTAGCTAGGGCAGGCATGACATAGAGCAGTGCAGACTAGGAATAACATAAGCCTATCCCCATACGCACACCTCCTCCAATAAGGTACTACGTCTTTGTCCTTCCCAAACAGTTCCCCAAACTGGAGACCAAACATTCAAATAAATGATTCCACAGGCACCATTCTCATTCAAACCATCACATTCTACTCACTATAAAACTTCTTTCATTACTTAGAAAATATCCAAATAAGGTTATATTCCAAGGTACCATGGCTTAGTACTTTCACACAGGAATTGGCACAGGTATAATTAGGGCCATAATAGCATTGTCTATGACTTCAGATGTTTTTAACAATACATAAGTTCCATGATCAGGTATAAAAGACTCTGGCCCAGAAAGGCTTTCCCTTACTGCTCTCTTTGAGGGCATTGAGTGGTGCATGACAGAGCAAATTTTTTGCACTGAGATGATCCTAATTCAAAACAAATATAAAGTTTCATTCTTTTTCATTTTTTTTTTCATTTTTTGAGTGGCATGGGTTAATGACAAGTCCAGGATTGTAGATTTGAGGATGGTTTGGGGATGTAGCACCTACATACTGTATTTATCTTCTGTCCATTATCTTCCTCATCCCACGCATACAATAGATAATATCACAGACTCAGTTAGGAGTTCATCAAAGCTCCATGTGTCTCTGGGTCTGACACCATTCATGATGCATAGGTAGGAGTGCATAGTCATGTGATATACCGTGGCTAAATAAATGTTTCTTTCAAATAAGTTCAAAATCATGAGTTTGCCATCTTGTTCTTAGCCCACATAACTTTCTGTTTCCTTTTACTTGTATTTATCTCTCTACACACAATCACCCACTGAAAGCAATCTGTTCCTTTGTGTTTCCTTTACATTGTAACCACACTGTGGGAGGGCATGACTTGATTTATTATGCTTTCTTCCAGAAACAATTCAGAAAATGATTCATATTATTTTAAAAAGAAAGGTAATATGTTTTCATAAAGACATTCTCAAATTTGTTGAGTCCAACTCTCATAACTGTTTTATGATGGATTTACTAGTTATATTTGCAAAGATGTCAAAGATCCTCTTAAATCATGAAGTTAAAATAAACCATCTACATTTTGGCCTGAATTCAGGCCAAATCAATCTTAAGTTGATTCATTAGAGTATGATGTTAAGAATGCTGGAGTGAGAAAATGTGTGGAACAACTGCTTGTGTTGACTTACAACCTTGTTGTAAATAGTTCAATAGCTATTTTCCTCTTGGGAGGATAGTATTTAATCTTTAACAGGACATTTCAATGCACTTATCCCTCAGGATAAGTTCACAGCTATAAAACTGAAAGGTAGAGTACCACCTATGGATGAATAGTTGTGATAAGGAGCATTTATCCTACCTGAGACTTTTATCATTTTAAATGTGTTTACCTGATTATGCTGCATCAGGACCTGCCTCCAGCAGGGCAATGAAAGTTCAGGTCAGTTGAATTATGGAGCAATGCTGAATGAAAATTGCCAACAAGGAAACCCGATTGAATTCAATTACCAAGGAAGAAAATTTATAAAATACAGCAAGATGTGTTTCATAAAAGTCAACTTTAACTCTTTTAAATGGAATAATGTGTCATGCCAGATGAAAAGACTCTCAGCCTGATCAGATCTTGTACTTCAGAGATCCCTGGACATCAGGGAGGTTTGAGTGTTGTTTAGCTAATTTCCCTTACTTAAAAAGGTTATATCCTACTGAAAACAAAAGCAACTACATAAATGATGAGAGAGAGAGAGAGAGAGAGAGAGAGAGAGAGAGAGAGAGATTTCCAGGTCCCCTGAATATATATATATGTAGCAGATGAGCAGATTGGTCAGTATGTGGGTCCCCCCAAACCCATAGGGGGCTGTCCCTGAGCCTGTCACCAGTCTGCCTTTCTGGCCTCAGTGGGAGAAGATGTATCTAGTCTCATAGACATTTGATGTGTGTGTGTGTGGGGGGGAGGCGGGGATTAGGGATAGATGGGTTGGAGTGTGGGGTTGGGGGTAGTGACACCCAGAGGGACCCAGAGAAGGAGGAGGTGGAATGGGATGAGGGCTTGCATGAGAGGGTACTGAAAGGAGAGGAAGGGCTGATATGGGGTAGTAAAGTGAATAAATAAACTTAAATATATATAATTTACATTTATATTGTCAGCAAAAATACTTCAGAATGAATTTAGCAAAAGAGATAAAAATCATATATAGTAAACTACAAAATGTTAATAAAAGAAGACATCAGACTTGGAGGGGCTCTTCGCCATCTTGGCTCCCAGACAACAGACAGATCTAACAGACAGCCCAAGACCAACATTGCTTGGGTCTCAGCCTGTCAGGCTTCTGCATGCACCCAGGGCCCTGGCAGCTCTGCAGGCCATTGGTGTGCCAGCCCTGTCAGGGTTTGTTTGCCCTGCAAAGTGATCAGCACTTGGAAAAGGTCCTCACAGCATCCACCATCTTTGCTCCCTGACTGAGCATACGGGCAGAACCAGGTTCACAGAGACAAACAGAGTATAACATTGCTTAGGGCAAGACACACCAGGGCTCCAACAGGACCCAAGAGGAGAGAGCAGCACATCAGTAATCTGTGCCAGGGGAAACCCAGTCATCCAGCAGTGTGGAAATAGCCTTACAGTCTCATAGGAGGTTCAAGCACCAGCCAGTGACAACAAGACCAACTAATGCCAGAGATAACCAGATGGCAAAAGGCAAGAGTAGGAACATAACTAACGGAAAACAAGGCAATACGGCAGCATCTGAACCCATTTCTCCAACAACAGCAAGTTCTGGATATCCCAACACACTAGAAAAACAAGATTTGGATTTAAAATCACTGGTCATGATGCTGTTAGAGGAACACAAGAAGGACATAAATAAATCTCTTAAAGAAATACAGGAGAAAATGGATCAAAAGTTAGAAGCCCTTACAAGGGAAACACAAAAATCATTTAAAGAAATTCAGGAGAATATGGGTCAAAAGATAGAAGCCAATAATGAGGAAATGCAAAAATCACTTAAAGAAATACAGGAGACCTTGGTCAACAGGCAGAAGTCATGAAAGAGGAAACACAAAGATCTCTTAAGGAATTACAGGAAAACACAAACAAACAAGTTAAGGAACTGAGCAAAACTATTCAGGATCTAAAAATAGAAGTAGAAACAACTGAGAAATTGCAAAGGAAGACAATTTTGGAGATAGAAAACCTTGAGAAGAAATCAGGGGACATAGATGCAAATATCAACATCAGGATATAAAAGCTAGAAGAAAGAATCGCAGATGCTGAAGATACCATAGAAACTATTGACTCAACAGTCAAAGAAAATGCAAAATGCAAAAAGCTTGTAACCCAAAACATCCAGAAAATCCAGGACACAATGAGAAGAACAAACCTAAGGATTGTAAGTGTAGATGAGAGTAAAGATTTACAACTTAAAGGGCCAGGAAATATCTTCAACAAAATTATGGAAGAAAACTTCCCTAACCTAAAGAGAGAGATGCCCATGAATATACAAGAAGCCTACAGAACTCCAAACAGACTGGACCAGAAGAGAAATACCTCCCATCACATAATAATCAAAACCCCAAATGTACTAAACAAAGAAAGAATATTAAAGGCAGTAAGAGAAAAAGGCTAAATAACATATAAAAGAAGACCTATCAGAATCACGCCAGACATCTCAACAGAGATTATGAAAACAAGAAGATCCTGGCCAGATCTCATGCAGACTCTAAGAGAACACAAATGCCAGCCAAAACTACTATACCCAGCAAAACTCTCAATTACCATAGATGGAGAAAACAAGATATTCCATGACAAAACCAAATTTACACAATATTTTTCCACAAACCCAACCCTACAAAGGATAATAGGTAGAAAATGCCAACACAAGGAGGGAAACTACACCCTGGAAAAAGCAAGATAGTAATCTTCTTTCATCAAACCCAAAAGAAAATAACTACTCAAATATAAAAATAACATAAAAAAGGAAGGAAGTAATAATAATCACTATTCCTTAATATCTCTTAACATCAATGGACTCAATTCCCCAATAAAAGGACATAGACTAACAGACTGGATACGAAAACAAGACTCTATATTTTGCTGCATACAAGAAACACACCTCAGTGTCAAAGACAAACACTACTTTAGAGTAAAAGGCTGGAAGACAATTTTACAAGCAAATGGTCTCAGGAAACAAGCCATAGTAGCCATTCCAATTTCAGATAAAATTGACTTTCAACCTAAAGTCATCAAAAAAGATACGGAAGGACACTTCTTCCTGGTCAAAGAAAAAATCCTCCAAGAAGAACTCTCAATTCTGAACATCTATGCTCCAAATTCAAGGGTACCCTCATTCATAAAACAAACTTTACTAAAGCTCAAAGCACACATTGCACCTAACACAATAATTGTGGGTGACTTCAACACTCCATTCTCCTCAATGGACCGATCAGGAAAACAGAAACTAAACAGGGACACAGTGAAACTAATTAAAGCTTTGGACCAATTGGATTTAACAGATATATATAGAACATTTCATCCTAAAGCAAAAGAATATACCTTTTTCTCAGCACCTTATGGTATCTTCTCCAAAACTGGCCGTATAATTGGTCACAAGACAGACCTCAACAAATAAATATAAGAAGATCGAACTAATCCCATGCCTCCTATCAGATCATTATGGAGTAAGAGTGGTCTTCAATAGCAACAAAAACAACAGAAAGCCCACATACAAATGGAGGTTGACAATACTCTACTCAATGTTAGCTTGGCAAAAGAAGAAATAAAGAAAGAAAAAGAAGACTTTTTAGAATTTAACGAAAATGAAGACACAACATACCCAAATATATGGGACACAATGAAAGCAGTGCTAAGAGGAAAACTCATAGCCCTGAGTGCCTCCAAAAAGAAACTGGAGAGAGCATATACTAGCAGCTTAATGGCACACTAGAAAGCCCTGGAATAAAAAGAAGCTAAGTCACCCAGGAGGAGTAGAAGATAGGAGATCTTCATACTCAGGGCTGAAATCAATCAAGTGGAGACAAAGAGAACCATACAAAGAATCAACAAAACCAGGAGCTGGTTCTTTGAGAAAATCAACAAGATAGATAAACACGTAGCCAGACTAACCAAAGGGCACAGAGACAGTATACAAGTTAACAAAATTAGAAATGAAAAGGGAAGTATAACAACAGAAACTGAGAAAATTAAAAAAATCATCAGATCCTACTACAAAAGCCTATTCTCAATACAACTGGAGAATCAGGAGGAAATGGACAATTTCCTAGACAAATACCAAATACCAAAATTAAATCAGGATCAAATCATCTAAACTGTCCCATAACCCCTAAAGAAATAGAAGGGGTCATAGAAAGTCTTCCAACCAAAAAAAAAAAAAAAAAAAAAGCACAGGACCAGATGGTATTAGTGCAGAATTCAATCAGACCTTCAAAGAAGACCTAACACCAATACTCTTCAAATTATTCCATAAAATAGAAACAGAAGAAACACTACCCAACTCGTTCTGCAAATCCACAATTATACTGATTCAAAACCAGACAAAGATCCAATGAAGAAGGAGAACTTCAGGCCAATTTCCCTTATGAACATCAATGAAAAAATACTCAAAAAAATTCTTGCCATCCGATGGAATAAAGATAGCCTTTTCAACAAATGGTGCTGGTTCAACTGGAGGTCAACATGCAGAAGAATGCGAATTGACCCACTCTTATCTCTTTGCTCTAAGATCAACTCCAAGTGGATCAAGGACCTCCACATAAAACCAGACACACTGAAACTATTAGAAAAGAAACTTGGGAAGACCCTGGAGGACTTGGGCACAGGGGAAAAGTTCCTGAACAGAACACCAATAGCATATGCACTAAGATCAAGAATCGACAAATGGGACCTCATAAAATTACAAAGTTTCTGCAAAGCAAAGGACACTGTCCTAAGGACAAAACGGCAACCAACAAAGTGGGAAAAGATCTTTACCAACCCCACATCCGACAGAGGGCTAATATCCAATATATACAAAGAACTCAAGAAGTTAGACCGCAAAGAAACAAATAACCCTATCAAAAAATGGGGCACAGAGCTAAACAAAGAATTTTCACCAGAAGAAATTCGGATGGCCGAGAAACACCTTAAGAGATGTTCAACATCATTAGTCATCAGGGAAATGCAAATCAAAACAACCCTGAGATTCCACCTCACACCAGTCAGAATGGCTAAGATTAAAAACTCAAGAGACAACAAGTGCTGGCGAGGATGTGGAGAAAGAGGAACACTCCTCCACTGTTGGTGGGATTGCAAAATGGTAAAACCACTCTGGAAATCAGTTTGGCGGTTCCTCAGAAAATTGGGCATGTCACTTCCAGAGGACCCTGGCATACCACTCCTGGGCATATACCCAGAGGATTCCCCTACATGCAATAAAGACACATGCTCCACTATGTTTATAGCAGCCTTGTTTATAATAGCCAGAAATTGGAAGGAGCCCAAATATCCCTCAAAGGAGGAATGGATACAGAAAATGTGGTATATTTATACAATGGAATACTACTCAGCAATTAAAAATAATGAATTCATGCAATTTGTAGGTAAATGGTTAGACCTGGAAAATATCATCCTGAGTGAGCTAACCCAATCACAAAAGAATGCACATGAAATGCAATCACTGATAAGTGGATATTAATGAGCCCAGAAGCACTAAATACTCAAGACACAAATAGCAAGTCAAATGATTCCCAAGAAGAAGAAAGGAGAGGACCCTGGGCATGTAAAGATTGCATCCAGTTTAGTAAAGAAACCGAGGGGGGAGGGGGAATGATTGGGGAATAGTTGGGGGGGAGAAGAACTATGGGAACTATGGTGGGTGGGAACTGGGAAAGGGGAAAGCCTTTGAAATGTAAACATAGAATATAGAAAATAAATAAAAAAAATGTCAAAAAAAAAATTCTTGCCAAATGAATCCAAGAACACATTGAAACAATCATTCACCATGATCAAGTTGGCTTCATCCCAAGGATGCAGGAATGGTTGAATATACAGAAATCCATCAATGCCATCCACTACTTAAACAATCTCAAAGACAAAAAAAACACATAGTCATTTCATTAGATGCTGAAAAAGCATTTGACAAAATTTAGCATCCTTTCATGCTAAGTCTTGGAAAGAACAGGAATTCAAGGCCCATACCTAAACATTGTAAAAGCAATATACAGCAAACCAGTAGCCAACATCAAACTAAATGGAGAGAAACTTGAAGCAATTCCACTAAAATCAGGTACTAGACAAGGCTGCCATCTATCTCCATGTCTTTTCAATATGGTACTTGAGGTACTAGCTAGAGCAATTAGACAACATAAGGACATCAAAGGGATACAAATTGGAAAGGAAGAAGTCAAGCTATCACTATTTGCAGATGATATGATAGTATAGTGACCCAAAAAACTCCACCAGAGAACTCCTACAGCTGATAAACAACTTCAGCAAAGTGGCTGGTTATAAAATCAACTCAAACAAATCAGTAGTCTTCCTATACTCAAAGGATAAGCAGGCTGAGAAAGAAATTAGGGAAATGACACCCTTCACAATAGTCACAAACAATATAAACTACTTAGTGTGACTCTAACCAAACAAGTGAAAGATCTGTATGACAAGAATTTCAGGTCTCTGAAGAAGAAAATTGAAGATCTCAGAAAATGAAAAAATATTCCATGCTTGTAGGTTGGCAGGATTAATATAGTTTAAATGGCCATCTTGCCAAAAGCAATATACAGATTCTACACAATCCCCATCACAATCCCAACTTAGTTCTTCATAGAGTTAGAAAGATCAATTCTCAAATTCATCTGCAATAACAAAAAACCCAGGATAGCTAAAACTATTCTCAACAGTAGAAGAACTTCTCGGGGAATCAGTATCCTGGACCTCAAGCAATACTACAGAGTAATAGTGTTAAAAATAGCATGGTATTGGTACAGTGACAGGTAAGTGAATCAATGGAAAAGGATTGAAGACCCAGAAATGAACCCACACACCTATGGTCACTTGATCTTCGACAAAGGAGCTGAAAACATCCAGTGGAAAAAAGATAGCCTTTTCAACAAATGGTGCTGGTCAATTGGAGGTCAGCATGCAGAAGAATGCAAATTGACCCACTCTTATCTCCTTGTACTAAGATCAACTCCAAATGGATCAAGGATCTCCACAAAAAGCTAGACACTGAAATTAATAGAAAAGAAACTGGGGAAGACCCTGGAGGACATGGGCACAGGGGGAAAGTTCCTAAACAGAACACCAATAGCTTATGCTCTAAGATCAAGATATTGACAAATGGGACCTCATAAAATTACAGTTTCTATAAGGCAAAGGACACCATCAAAAGGACAAAACAGCAACCAACAAATTGGAAAAAGATCTTCACCAACAACCCCACATCCGACAGAGGGCTAATATCCAATATATGCAAAGAACTCAAGAAGTTAGACCCCAGAAAACCAAATGACCCTATTAAAAATGCAGTACAGAGCTAAACAAAGAATTTTCACCTGAAGAAATTCAGATGGCTGAGAAGCACCCTAAGAAATGTTCAACACCATTAGTAAGGGAAATGCAAATCAAAACAACCCTGAGATTTTACCTCACACCACTCAGAATGGCTAAGATTAAAAACTCAGGAGACAGCAGGTATTGGAAAGGATGTGGAGAAAGAGGAACACTCCTCCATTGCTGGTGGGATTGCATGCTGGTACAACCACTCTGGAAATCAGTTTGGTGGCTCCTCAGAAAACTGGGCATGACACTTCCAGAGGACCCTGCTATACCACTCCTGGGCATATACCCAGATGATTCCCTGGCATGTAATAAGGACATATGCTCCACTATGTTCATAGAAACCTTATTTATAATAGCCAGAAGCTGGAAAAAACCCAGATGTCCCTCAATGGAGTAATGGATACAGAAAATGTGGTATATTTACACAATGGAATACTACTCAGCAATTAAAAATAATGAATTCTTGAAATTCTTAGGCAAATGGTTGGAACTGGAAAATATCATACTAAGTGAGGTCACTCATTCAGAAAAGAACACATATGGAATGCAGTCTCTGATAAGTGGATATTAGCCCAGAAACTCAGAATACACAGAACACAACCCACATATCACATCATTCCCAAGAAGAAGGAAGGATAGGGCCCAGGACTTGGAAAGGCCTGATACAGCATTTAGGGGATTGCCAGGACAGAGGAGTGGGAGGGGGTTGATTGAGGAACTGGTGGAGGGAAGAGGACTTATGGGGCTTATGGGGGGAACTGGGAAAGGGAAAATCATTTGGAATGTAAACAAAGAATATAGAAAATGAATAAAAAAAAGAAGAAAAAATCATCCAAAACTAGACTGGGATCTAGTGATCAGGAATTAGAGACTGAATATTGTTCAAACTATATATACTACTCAAAATTATTTAGTTATTCAGTGATTTCTCAATAAACATTTTGACCGCATGTTTAAATAAATAAAAAAATAATCCTCAAATTTATATAAATCCTCAAAAGGCCCATAACAGACAAAGCTATGTCATAAAAAACAATAATATATCTGTAATCATATTTGATATTTTCAAAATATGATAGAGAAGTAAGAATGAAATTGGCATAAAACATGTCCATCAAGGAAGCAGAATAAGAAGTCTAGAGACAATCCCTGTCATGTGGTCATCTGATCCTTCAAAAGCATACTTATAGTATACATTACTAAATGATAATATTTCTATTTAAAAATTGAGAAAAACAAAATCTCTACCTTCATGAGATTGATCCTGAACTGAATAACCTATACCACATTCATAAATGAATTCAAATTGGATTGGATTGGATATAAAACAGGAAATGGCAAGAATTGTAAATGTTACTTTATTTTCTCGGTGAAATAATGAGATGAGACCTGTAACCAAGCTGGGCAGATACACAGTTTAGACTGAGCCCAGAGAGTTTCTTTCTCTTTTTTAACTATCCTTAGTCCTGGGCCTGAATGCTTTCAGTCTCTTCCAATCTAATCTTCCAAGATGACTGATTTAATCTGGCTTCTCTCAGTGTCTCACTGAGCTGACCTGCATGGCCTCATCCTAATATTGACAATATGTTTTAATCTTAGGGCTCCTTCTTATACTCTGGCTCATTCTGTTTCACCAGTGTCTAGCTTGTTCACTATGCAACCTCTCTCTGTAAAACCATCCTGGTACAACTGACACACACACACACACACACACACACACACACACACACACACCGTACCTCTTGTCTATCCATATATGCTGCTCTTAAGTAGCTTTTCTTTTCTGAGAGTTAGGTGTTTCCTATCTCTGACTCATTCTATTAAACTCTTCTGATTTGTCACTTTGCCCTTCAATTAGATGTCACTTTCAAACATGGCTGTTTCCTTCTACAAACTAACTTTATAGTCACTGTTACAGATTAAGGGTGAGTACTAATGGCATACCTTTATTCCAAGCAGAGCATACTAAATTCCAGAGCATGTCCCTATCTCAGCTGGATCACTTAGACCTAAAAGGTCTTTGGATGTGATTCCTTACCAGAGCCATGTCACTGAATTAAAATTCTCTCTTTCTCCTCTGTCTCTGTCTCTGTCTCTGTCTCTGTCTCTGTCTCTGTCTCTGTCTCTGTCTCTGTCTCTCTCTCTCTCTCTCTCTCTCTCTCTCTCTCTCTCTCAAAAACTCTAGAAACAATCAATTTGAAATGTTTTTGGCATGACAATTCACTGGACATGTTATCAAAATCATGGCTGACAAAAATAAAAGTTACCCAAGAGAAAGTTTCCTATACAGCAAATCAAACAACTAATAAAATAAAAAGAAGTTTACTGTATGGGAGAATGTATTTGTAAACCACATACATAAGGAATTAATTTTCTACCAAAAATAAGGAGCTTATATACTGTATAAAAAATTAAAGTTAAATAGCATTGGAATGACAATAGCTGTATAGAAATTTGTTTAAATTTTAAGTTTTCATTGAAATACACATCGAAACTATAATGAGGCTCGTATACAGCTCAGTGGTGGAGAACATCCTTAGTTCTTAACCTGAGGTACAACACTAACCATTGGGGGAAACTGCCCCATGCCCGTTTGGTCATCAGGTTCTGAGCAAACAGGGGACATCTTTGGCTTGACTACTGTGTTCTACCTAACCAGGATTCCCACTAAGCTGACAAACACCACCCAAAGGTCATCTTAAGAATACAAACTTCTTAGGACATTCAGCAGATCACTGAATTCTTAGTGAATTGTCATGAACATTTTACAGAACTTTGAACTCAAACATACTTACCCCTACAACTTCCAAATAAAGCCAAGATGGACATTGTGGAAAATTTGGCAGACATAGCTTCAATATTATAAATAGTTTTACTGTTAGACTTAAAACCTTTCCTTTTTATTTAGACAAGAAGGGGAAAATGTTGCAGGACATTTGATCATGCTGTGAAACTCAGGATTGTGTCATTTATTGGAAAAAAATGGTTCTAGTTGTGCTGTGCCTCAGCCCTAGCACAGGCCTTTAATCCAGAAGCTTTCTGTTCATTTTAAACAGGAAAGTCAACCATAGGTCAAGAGACAGAGCAAGCAACCAGTTGGCAGGGAATGAACCTTAGAGGGAAAAAACAGAGAGAGTATGAGAAAGTCAAGAGGATGGATAGAAAGGCACATAATAAGTAGAAGGGAGAAGGAATTCATTTTGAAAGGTTTTTTGTTTTGTTTTTTTTGTTTTGGGGGGAGGGTTGTTTGTTTTTTTGTTTTTTTGAGAACATGTAGAGAAGGAGAACTTCTTTTTTTCTTCCTGGGGTGTTGGCTGAGGAGGAAGGTCAGTTGGGCCCTTTCTCTACCTCTCTAAGCTAGCAGGCTTTCACTCCAGTATCTGGCTCCTGATCTTTCTTGGCAAAATAGAACATTTGACATTTTGTTAAAAACAGCAGAAGGTGCCAGTGCGGATTTCAAGAGTCTTGGCAAATTATAGTTACATCAGCTCCTGTGTCCACCAGGCTTCAACTTCAAGTCTATTTACATTAATTTTAATTTTGGTCTCTGGTCATTTTAAGAAATATGCCATTATGGATATTTTAATATACTTACCCAATTACAAGCTGTACATAGAAGACTTCATGATCAGTGATGTGAGAGTTCTTGCTATTTCCCCTTATAGATTCTTGAGATTTGTGTTAATATTCTCTTAAACACTCAGTCAGTAACATAACACTGGTAAACTAAACTTGAGACTGATGCCAAAACTTACATGAAGAAGAACTCAAAGACTAATTGATTTCTTTTTTCAGGGTCTAATGTTAGAAAATTTAAAGTATCCACCTGCACAAAATCAAATATTTTCATATTGGTATAAATAGACCATAACACTTTTAGATATTCAAAATATTCTACATACATAAATAATAATTTTATACTTTTTAGAGTAAATAAAATAAATTTGAGTAGAAAATAGCTGTGGAAATCATAGAAGTCATTTACAAATTTTCTAGCAAATAAATCTATACTAATCAACAATGAAATATATGATGTTTCAAGGTAAAAGATTTAAGGATATTTGATAACAAATCCTGATGATAGCTCTCCAATATTCCCATAAAAGAAAGTCTGTCACACTTGGAATTCTATACTTAGTAACAGTTCTCAGAGGGGGCTTCTGCCCATAAACAAAACATAACAAACTAATTTTGTAAAGTTTTACATACATGTTAAACATTAAAGTGAATTTGGACAATCATTAAATAACAAATTTAAGAAAAATAGACTAAGTAATCAGAATGGAAATGAAACACATAAAATTATATTAATATAGCATTAGTATAGTGTTGATTGATTGCTGAGTTCTTGAGCTGTACACATTTCTTAAGACAGACTTTCATTTATCTAGCATAATTTTATACCCAATATTATCTTCAATAGCTATTATTTTTCAAATGGGTTCTTAAAATGAAAATCAGAAGTATTGAGATTGTAACAATAAATAGATTAGTTATTATTCACAATAACTTTAATGCTAATAACTAGTTACACCAAATTATGTTTAGTAATTTGTATTTGTCAGATGGAATGATTGTTGCTAGAAACCCACAAGGATTCTTAAACTTGGTATTTTTAATTACTGATAGAATTCTGTCTCAATAAAAGGCTGAGATAAAACTACCATTTCAAAGTTGACAGGAGCTGTTTAGAGTTTAAGCTACTTCTTGTGTCACTATCTATGAACAGAGATGGACTTAAAAGTGAAAAATCACTTATGAGAAAGCTTGAGGTAAAAGGAAAATAAAAATTCAATATTAAAGCAGATTTATTGACCTTTCTTTGTTAGTAAAATTAAATGTGAATATCAAGTTCAAGATTCAATAATGACTAAATTCAAGTAAGCAAAAGTTCAGAGTAGCAGTTCATGGTAGATGCCCTGCACCTAGCCATAACAATGCTTGAGTCTGACACATTCACATCACCTTTACAGAATAACAAGTTCTGACAGTAAGAACACCAGCCAGCACTGAGAACATTTTCCAGGCAGTTCAAGACTTACTTAATCTTTGGCAGTACTACAACCAAAGCGTTTCACGTCTACAGGAACTGGGCCTTACCAATTATTTGTGGCGAGCAACCATGAGCAATGATAATAGCCTATATTATTTTGGATGCTTTATGGTCTTCCTGCCCATTGATAATGCATGGGAATATACAGTACCTAACATTGAAGTCTGAGAAGTATAACATTAAACAAGTGACTTGAACCCAGAAGGAAGAAGACCAACATGTTCTCCCACATGGGCAGATCTTATCTTTTATATGAACTGCAATAATAGTGAATAATGACAGAATAGACATGGGAAAAGGGACACATGGGACATGAAAAAGGAAAACAGATCAGGCAAGTGTTGGTAACAGGTCCTCCAAAACCTGTGACATCACATATAGGCGACAGTATGACCCACATACCTGTTGTCATGGCAACAGCCACCATATTCCCAGAATCCACTTGGCTCACCTCCCACCTTTACCAGAGGCTATGTCACTATCCATATATAAAAGAAAGTCCCCTCTGATCTCTCTCTCTTTCCCTTTCTCTTTTCGCAGCCATCTTGCCCTTCTCTTTCTTAATAAGCCTCACGTGGAAGTGTTTCACATGGTGTGGTCTTTCTGGAGCCAGAGATGATGATCACAACCGCAAGGCTATAAAAATGGACTATGGGCAGTAGTGGAAAGGGAAGACAGGGGAAAGTAAGACTGCTAATATGGAATATGTTCAAATTCTAATGATATCTAACACCTTTAGGCTGTTAAAATAGTTTAATTTTTTAATTTAAAATTCTTATTAAAATAAAAATGTTACAAAGACATTATCAAAGAAGCAATCACAATTGAGAAGGGTCTTTTTCACTTCTGTCTTTCATCCCACTCACGGATATAACTTACATCTAGGGACAATCTCTCTAGTAAAGCAATACTGAAAGCACTACAAAAGGGGTCAACGTATTTTAGAAATTTAATTCTGGTTTTCTCAACATGTCAAAGTTAGTAGTAAGATACGCTATCATTCATGTGTATATAGACTTTAGATGGTAGAATCAGGATCATATAACTTTTTAAAGGCATAATCAAAGATGTGATAATGCTAAGACAGCAGAAGGAAAGAATAAACATATGGTTGACTGAATCAGGAAATGTTCTATAATTTTATGACATAACTAATATTATATTATTGGGGAATCATTAATACTGATGAGAAGTTGAATATTAGCTCTATGGAGACAATAAAATCTTTTATCTAATGATAAGATTAATTGTAATTACATCCAAAGTTTACTGGTTCGGCACCCATTATGAAAGATTTAGAAGTATGAACAAAGAAGTATAGGAAACTATTTAATTCTTGGTCAGAAAAATTGAATTAATGAAATGTAATATCCTTCAGTAATGAATTCTTTCTAAACATATGTCTAATCTAACTACTGTAATGCTAAGTATAAGTTTGTTTTGTTTTGTTTTAGTTAATTGGAAAAATATTCATAGAATATTATTTAAAATACATAATATTATTGGAATTAAAAAACATGTTTTGTTCTAGAACTTTCAGGTGTTCTGTTAAGCGGCTAGAGTATGCTCTCTCCAGTTTCCTTTTGGAGACACTCATAGCTATGAGTTTTCCGCTTAAGTACTGCTTTCATTGTGTCTCATAAATTTGGGTATGTTGTACCTTCATTTTCATTAAATTCTAAAATGTCTTTGATTTCTTTCCTTATTTCTTCCTTCCTACCAAAGTATCATTGAGCAGAGCATTGTTCAGCTTCCATGTGTATGTGGGCTTTCTGTTGCTATTGAAGATCACTTACTCCAGAGTGCTCTGATAGGAGGCATGGAATTAGTTTGATCTACTTATATCTGTTGATGGTCAGTTTTGGAGACAGTACCATGAGGTACTGTGAAGGTCTATTCTTTTGATTTAAGATGAAATGTTCTATAGATATCTGTTAAATCCATTTGGTACATAACTTCTTAGTTTCACTGTGTCTCTGTTTAGTTTGTGTTTCCCTGATCTATCCATCGATGAGATCGGGGTGTTGAAGTCACCCATAATTAGTGTATGAGGTGCAATGTGTGCTTTGAGCTTTAGGAAAAATTCTTTTATGAATGTGGGTGCCCTTGCATTGAAGCACAGATGTCCAGAATTGAGAGCTCTTGGTAGTTTTTTTCTTTGATGAGTATGAAGCGTCCTTCCATGTTTTTTTTTTTATGAATTTTGGTTGAAAGTCAATTTTATCAGATATTAGAATGGCTACTCCAGTTTGATTACTGGGACCATTTGCTTGGTAAATGTTTTCCAGCCTTTTAGTTTGAGGTAGTGTTTGTCTTTGACACTGAAGTGCTTTTTCTGTATGTAGCAAAACGCTGGGTCTGGTTTATGTATCCAATCTGTTAGTCTATGTCTTTTTATTGCAGAATTGAGTCCATTGATGTTAAAAGATATTAAGAAATAGTGATTGTCACTTCCTATTATTGTTGATGTTATTTTTATATTTGTGTGGTTATCTACTTTTGGGTTGTTGAAAGAAGATTGCTATCTTTCTTTTTCTAGATTAGAAGATTACTATTTTTCTTTTTTGCCCTTCTTATATTGGAGTTTTCTATCTATTATCCTTGTAGTGATGGATTTGTGGAAAGATATTGTGTAAATTTGGTTTTATCATAGAATATCTTGGTTTCTCCATCTATGGTGATTGAGAGTTTTGCTGGGTATAGTAGTCTGGGCTGGCATTTGTGTTCTCTTAGGGTCTGTATGAGATCTGCACAGGATGTTCTTGCTTTCATGATCTCTGGTTAGAAGTCTGGTGCAATTCTGATAGGTCTTCCTTTATAAGTTACTTGGCCTTTTTCTCTTACTGCTTTTAATATCCTTTCTTTTTTAGTGCATTTGGTGTTTTGATTATTATCTAACCATAGGAATTTCTGTTCTGATCTAGTCTGTTTGGAGTTCTGTAGGCTTCTTGTATGTGCATGAGCATTTCTCTCTTTAGTTTAGGAAAGTTTTCTTCTATAATTTTGTTGAAGATATTTACTGGACCTTTAAGTTGTAAATCTTCAAAATTCCAACTCAATTATTTATATAATGAGAAAGATCATTTTGCAAATTCATTTGAAATAATAAAAAACCCAGGATGCCTAAAACTATTTTCAACAATAAAAGAACTTCTGGGGGAATCAGCATCCCAGACCTCAAGCTGACTACAGAACAATAGTGATAACTAAAAAAAACCAAAAACCTGCATGGTAATGGTACAGTGATAGGCAGGTAGAGCAATGGAATAGAATTGAAGACCCAGAAAATAATCCATATACCTATGGTCACTTGATCTTTGACAAAGGAGCTAAAGCTATCCAGTGGAAAAATGATAGCCTTTTCCACAATGATGCTGTTTTAACTTGCAGTTAGAATGCAGACGTATGCAAATTGATCCATTCTTATCTCCTTGTACAAAGCTCAAATCCAAGTGGATCAAGGACCTCCACATAAAACCAGACACAATGAAACTAATAGAAGAGAAACTGGAGAAGAGCCTTGAGCACATGGGCACAGGAGAAAAATTCCTGGCAGAACACAAATAGCTTATGCTCTAAAATCAAGAATTGACAAATGGGACCTCATAAAATTACAGTTTCTGTTAGGCAAAGGACACTGTCAACAGGACAAAATGGCAACCAACAAATTGGGAAAAGATCTTTACCAACCCTACATCTGACAGAGGGCTAATATCCAATATATACAAAGAACTCAAAGAGTTAGACTCCAGAGAACCAAATAACCCTATTAAAAAATGGGGTACAGAGCTAAACAAAGAATTTTCAACTGAAGATTATTGAATGGCTGAGAAGCATCTAAAAAAATATTCAACATCCATAGTCATCAGGGAAATGCAAATCAAAACAACCCTAAGATTTCACCTCACATCAGTCAGAATGACTAAGATCAAAAACTCAGGAGACAGCAAGTACTGGGGAGGGTGTGGAGAAAGAGAAGCACTCCTTCACTGCTGGTGGGATTGCAAGCTGGTACAACCACTCTGGAAATCAGTTTGGCAGTTCCTCAGAAAATCGGGAATAATACTACCAGAGGACTCCTGGGCATATACCCAGAGGATTCCCCAGGACACATGCTCCACTATGTTCATAGCAGCCTTATTTATAATAGCCAGAAGCTGGGAATAACCCAGATGTCCCTCAATGGAGAAATAAATACAGAAATGTGGTATATATACACAATGGAGTACTATTCAGCCACTAAAAACAAAGAATTCATGAAATTCTTAGACAAATGGATGGAATTAGAAAATATCATTCTGAGTGAGGTAACCCAATCACTAAAGAACACACATGGTATGTACTCACTTATAAGTGGATATTAGCCCAGAATCTTGGAATACCCACAACACAATTCACAGATCAAATGAAGTTCAAGAAGAAGGAAGAACAAAGTATAGATACTCTGGTCCTTCTTAGAAGGTGGAGCAAAATACCCACAGAAGGAGATATAGAGTCAAAATGTGGAGCAGAGTCTGAGGGAAAAACCATCCAGAGAATGCCCCACCCAGGGATCCATCCCATAACCAAAACCCAGACACTATTGAGGATGCCCACAAGTACTTGCTGACTAGACCCTGATATAGCTGTCACCTGGGAGGCTCTGCTAGTGCATGACAAATACAGAGGGGGACACTCTTAGCCAGCCATTAAACTGAGCATAGGGTCCCCAATGGAGGAGAAAGGACCCAAAGAACTGAAGGTGTTTGCAGTGACATAGGAGGAACAACAATATGAGCCATCCAGGACCCCCAGAGCTCCCAGATACTAAGCCATCAACCGAAGAGTATACATTGAGTTACCCATGGCTCCAGATGCATAGGCAGCAGAGGATGGCCTTGTTGGACATTTGGGGGAGGAGAGGTGGGAAGGCTTGATGCTGCAGTTAGGGGGAATATTAGGAGAGGGAAGCAGGAGTGTGTTGATTGGGAACAGGAGTAGGGGAGATGGGTTATGGGATTTTTGGGGGAAACCAGAAAAGGGAACAACATTTGAAATATGAATAAAGAATATACCTAATTAAAAACAAAAATATGTTTTACCTATTTTATTTTATATCTAAGGGAAGATTCATATGCATTATTTTATAACAATTTATTACAATAATGCTATATGCAATATTTTATAACAATTGTATTAAAAATGAAAACATGAATTTTTAGCAATAAAAGGAAATTAAGAAGCTAAATGTCAATATTGAGAAGGCTAGGCTGATTCCATCACAGGCTTCAAATTGGCAGTTATGGAGACTAGGGCTAAATCTCTGTTTCCAAGAATTGGGCAAGTCCAGGCAAGTCCAGGCTTCAGAAGCTGTCCCACCACTTTCTCTGAGGCAAGGACAATGGGTCAGCGGCACTTTCCAGACTTCCTCAGCTACTTTCTCAGCAACAGTTTCCAGACCTCCTGAGCAAGTTCCCAGCCCCCATATCCTGGTAACAGAATATCCATAAAGATGGACCCAACAGATTAACATAGCGGTCACCTACCCCAGAATTCCCTAATCAGGCCTGCAAGCTCACTTGGTTGTGTCTCTATTATGACAATGAATGACACCAGCATAGTAGACTTCTGTAGAATAAAACACTCTCATTTACATACTACTTGAGTCTGGGGTGTCATTCTTTGGTGAATCATGGACCCTTAAAAATGTTGTTTGGATCATTTTCTACACATTCATGTAAGATTTGAATAGTTGTCAAAATAATCAGAAGAAGCATTAATGAACTTTAGACTCACTTAAACGCATTTTCCACTACATTCTTCTTGCTCTTCTAACAGGCAGGTAATTGTAATCAAGAATTTATTAGTTTTTTGTCATTATAAATTTAAGTATATATGCATCAGGCAACCATAAGATATTGTCTGTGTTTACTTGTAATCATATCAGTGAATTCATGATGCTTATGCTTATTAAATTATGTCTTAGTCATTGTTCAATTGCTTGAAGAAAAACCATGATGAAGACAACTCTAATAAATAAAAGAAAGCATTTAATTGGGTGCTTGCTTACAGCTTCAGAGGTTTAATCCATTATCATCACAGCAGAGAGCATGGCAGCATTCAGGTAGGCTTGTTGCTGAAGAAGTAGTTGAGAGCTACAACCTGATCTATAGGCATAGGCTTTTGAAATCTCAAAGCCCACCTCAGTGAGACACTTTCTCCCACAAGGTTACTCATCCTAATCCTTCTGACCATTTCAAAAAGTACCAAGTAACTAAGTATTCAAATAAATGATGCTTAGAAAGGCACAGAGGCCATTCGTATCCAAACTAGCATATGTGACTTGGATTTTTATATTTTAATACTTTGTAGGAAATAATATATAGATGTAGCAATTTATTCATAGGTTTGTTTATTGAAAATACATCCTTTTTATGGATATATCACAATCTATTCTCTTGTTCCCCTGCAACTATTTTAACTGAATATGTCTACCAATCAGTATCACTATTCCCATTATTTCATGCTTCGAGTATATACATACTATTCAATTAATTTTAGTTTTTATTATATAAGTTCATTTTCACTTTAAAAGTTTCACTTGTGAATTTAGTTTCTTTACTTTGCATCACTTAAAAGTATATTTTTAGTCTTTTATGGTTTGTTTTTTAATGATGCAAATTTTTTTATAAGCTAAGGTGAGCTCAACTTGCTACACAATTTGCTCTTGATTCTTTAATCTCTACCTCCTAACTGCTGTGTTCACAATCATCAACCACCATGCTTTGTTGTATCTTCATTATTTAATACATATCATTAGTAAATTTATGTTATTTTATGTTCATATCTTCAGAGGTAGAGGAAATAGCCTTAAAGATACATGAAATATATACTCGTCTTCCATTTAAAACAACTTTATTAACATAGACCTCACATGCCAAGAGTCATGCTTCTATTGAATTATACAAAGAGTTCCATGGTTTGTAGTCTATTCAGAGTAATATACTATCATTCTGATATTCATTTTAGGATATCAGAGGTGTGATTAGCACCCCTTAAGCATTTTTCCTCAACTTCATCTCATCTTCTTCATCTCATTTTAGAGTGTCCTCTCCAGAAAAATAAATGTTACATAGCTTAAGATGCCATAGCAGAAACAATTTTCCTTTGGCCAAGAGAATGGAATATCTCATGTGGGTGAGTATCTAATAGTCCAACTAGACAAGTCAGTTACCCAGCAAGGGAACAATTCTCTAAAGCAGGTAATAAAGGCCCTACGAAAGATGGAAACACTAAGCCACACTAAAAGAAAGAAGAAATAATTATTACTTTAATATAAGAATATACCATTACTTCAAGAATTTTCTCATTGTAGTAAGGTCACTAGAGCTGGAGCCATACAACTTAGCAGGTCTGCACATTTTAGAGAAGGAACACTTTAGCAATGTTTGAGTCCATTTAAAGCAAGCTCTAATTAAGTACTGGCCATGCTGATGAGCTCCGGCCAGGTCCTTCTCTGGGATCCCAGGAATGGCCATGAGCCATGCTTTGCAAAGGCTTAAAAAGGAAAGATTTCATGACCATATTACTTCCTATCAGGTCCAATCAGAGGCAACAATATGTCTGACATATCTTCTGCCTATATACCTCCACCCACATCTAATCAACCATTTCTAGTGCAAGTAAAGTTTTTTGGGGTGCAAAAATATGTGGCTTATTATTTTCCAAGGATCACAACAATCAGCACTCAGGAATTTCTGTCCCTAGGCAAGTGGTGCTCACAGGTTAATTTTGTATCCACTCTCTCGATACAGAAATGTGTCACTCTAGTGAGAAAAATCACTATAATCAGTGAACATTGACATTACCCTTCCAAGTTTCCAAATGTTTCAACTATAAGTAATTAGAAGGATATCGCAACTTTGTCCTCCTTAGTAATGGCTATCCTTGAATAAAGAATCAGAAAAGTAATGGGTGCATTATTTGCAATCTGTAATAGTTATGTAATGTTTATATAGAATACATTAAGAATTCATCATTTATATTATAATATATAGCTCCGTTTCTTTATAAGAGAGTCACATTTCAACCAAGGCAGCTATGATGAGTATAAAGAAAAAGAAAAAAATGTAATAACATATTTTCCATTCCCTAAAATGGAATTTAAGTGGTTATTATTATTTTTTTCTTATTTGCCATTCTTTATGACAAGATTTTGATGTAGACTAAGAAATGTGTGGAATAATTTTGATTTTTTTAATTGAAACTTGGATAAAGATAAATGCTTTCAGCACTATCTACTCTCCTTTCTATTTACTGGTAAGCATGAAATCATGCATCAGTAAGCTTGTGGATAAGTGCAGATACAAGTAATATAATGCACCGGTTTAATTTAAATGCAAAATATTTATTGCTCTTACATAAAGTCAATAACATCCATACTTGTGAATAAGTTGCTACTGACCCAAATCAATTTTTTAAATTACATAGAAATTTACTATTGTTTTTATCTCTGTACTTCTCCGGATACTATGTAAATCTCCATAAACAATTAACAAATCCAAAAGCACTTTGTACATCTATGAATTTTTAATGGCTCTTTGCGTGCTATCTTTCTTCCACCTTCAAGAAATTAATTTCTCTAGATGTCTCCTCCCTCTTCAAACTCGTTCACATCTGACACTTTCGGAAGTCATAGAGAATATAAATAACGTGAATTTTCATGGTCTATGAATCAGACAATACTATGAATGGATATTCTGGTGTTTTATGAGCCTTCCTATCACATCTAAATCTTACATTGCCATTAGCTGAATGCGTGTGAGGCAAGCCTCCTTTAATTTGACCTAAAGGCCTGTGAAGAAAGAACTCATCATCCTGAGGCCGCAGCATTTATCACAGCGGGCCGTGGGGATGACTAAACACAGGAAGCAGGCAGCGAATGGCAATAATGAAATGATCGCGCCGCATCATAAAAGTCAGTGCATGCCTTCCAGATTCAAGCGCCTCTATGAAGAAGTGTCTGCCTTAGACCCAAGTCATAATACAGACATGAGGGTGGCCTCGCTTAACCTTGAGCAGAGTTGTGTGATGCGCATGGGATGATGATAATTAAGCAAGCTTACCTTACAATGGCGATTATCCGAGGTAAGTAAAGACTCCTGCTCCTAGGACTCAGGAATACTGCATCACAACCTTCAGTGCAAATATGAATCCTTCCTTGAACACATTTAAAACATGGGACTCTCCTTCAGAATCTCACTAGCACTGTCTTATAAAGAAAAAACGTGATACTTATTTTATATTATCATGAACTTGCTTCTTTGGATTTTATTTTGTAATGAGTACTGAAAGACTGAAAAATATTGTACAGGAGATCCCATCAGATTCTTCATCGAGATTATATATGCCAATGTTAGCCTTTTATCCAAGTATGGCAAGGAGAAACTATTGACCTAGACTACTCTGTAAGAAGAAAAAATAACTTTGGGGGTATCAGCCTGCCAAAGCCATGACTCATGGGGATAAAAAGAAGTGCAAAATGGTGGGAAAACAAATAGATCTTATGTGACTTTCAGCAGAGGGGAGATCTAAGCTGTCTGGAATTTGGCATCCTTGCCAGAGATAGTTGACCTTTTGGGGAAGCTCAAGGGAGGTTCCTCTAGGAGTAAGAAAGGTTCCTAGTGAAAAGAAGCCATTTTAAGAGCTTATTTACCCAATAACAGCCCTTCTGTTTACTAGGCCAAAGTACTGCTGTTTAGAATAATGTTATCAATATGCTATTTTGAGGGAAGAGGAGCTTTGGACCTGACAGCAAAAACCTAATATTTATGTGTTTCTATCAACTAAATTATAAGTACTTCTTTCTTTCTCCCATCTAAACTATCACAGAATTTAATATTCATTTCTTTTAGGAACTAAACAATTTTGCAGATACTTAATAATACAGTCAGTATCCTCTTTAGAATTATATTGTGCAATTTAACTTTGGGGACTGAAAAACAGCTCAGCAGTTAACAGAGCTTGCTATTATTATGAGGACTCAAGTTCAGTTCCCAGGACACTCACTGGGTGGTTATATCACTTGTAATTGCAGTTCCAGGGTATTTGCTGCCTTTTTGGACTCTATGGGCCCCTGAGTACAAACATATCCATGTCTACACGTATATATAGATAAACATAACATAAACAACAGGCCAATTTCCCCATGGAATATAGATACCAAATTCCTTAATACATTAAGTTCAGGAACACATATTAGAGTATTTTACAATATGATCAAATTATTTCATTTAAGAGATCAATAGACATTTAAAAATGTATAAATCAATAAATATAATATAGCCCATAATAGACTGAAATACAAAAATAAAATTATCATCTCCAAGATGCAGAATAAGTCTTTGACACAGTCTACAGCCCTTCTTTCTTCAAGCTTTGAATAAAAATATGTTCTAAGACCAACAGATACATATCTCTACATAATACTGGCTATATATGACAAAGCTAGAATCAACACCATTAAATAAGCAGAAACTGAATGCATTCCTTTTAAGATCTATAATGAGACAAGAAGGCCCACTATCTCCACACATGAGATGAAAGAAATAAATAAAAGAGGCAGAAATAAGGAAGAATGAACTCAAAATATCCCTATTAACAGGCAATAAAATTCTATCCTTTAAAAGATCCTAAATACTCCAAGAGAAAAACTTTGGATCTCATAAGCATTTTTAATAAAGCAATGGGAATAAAAATACATGTAAAATATGGTAATTTTTACATATATAAATATTGAAATACTCATGACAGAAATCATTGGGAGAAAATTGCATTTCTAATACCCATAGATAGTGAAAAACAATGATTGGGAATAAATCTATACAAGAGGAGGAAACGTTAAAGCACAAAATTAATTGAAGAACACATACGAAATGATGTAGTTAACAAATGCTCACAGATCAGCAAAGTCTAAAATGATAAATTGTCATGTTGTTAAGAGATGTGCTAATTCCGAACTCTTGGCTCATGCTCCAGCATCGTGTCTGCCTGGATTCTGCCATAACAGACTGAGCCTCTGAAACTGTAAGCTGCCAGCCCCAGTTAAATGTTTTCCTTTATTAGGGTTGCCTTGGTCTTGGGGCCTCTTTATAGTAAAAAACAAAACAAAACAAAACAAAACAAAACAAAACAAAAAAAACTATGACAACCTGTTTTCCATACACAGGGCTGGGAATAAATGTTGTTAATAACCTGGTCATCTTTTGCTATCTGTAGAGTCAGGCCTCACCCAAACCTCTGAGACCCCTGAGTATTGTTTCTTAGTCAATAGAACCCGTTCTTATGAAAGAGGTCCCAGTACCATGCAAAAGAGTCTACTAATGGACTTAACCCAGGCCCTTCCTCTTTAGAACCTTATCCCAAATATTGTTCCCTATCCAGTAGAACACATCCTTATGGAAGAGGTCACAAACACTTTGCAAAAGAATTGTACTTTTGAAAAGGAATTTCTATGTAATCCTGTATTAAGCTGTGTTACGATAATTGTTAAGAGGGCTTTTTTTTTTCTAAAGCTGCACTGTGCTTAAATATGTCAAAACTAAACTTTTGGGGATCAGAATCTAGAAATTTGAACCACACCAGCCAACTAGGTAATACTAAATCAGATTCTCTTCTTCCCTCCACAGATTATTCCTCTGGCAGCTCGCATGTTGGCAGGGACACCCACATATGTGAAAGGACTTACTGTTCGCTTCATCATTTCATATCTAAACTTTTCCATACTCTGGTTTTTGACAATTCATGTCATATTCCCTTCTAAAAATTGAATACCTTGATTTTATTTAAAACATCAGGATTTTGATTTCATGTCCAGCATGGATAATATAACAATTCTTTTTAAACAAAACAAACGTCTCATAGCTTTCCCTTAAACTAGACATGTATCTTTATTTCCTTATATCAGACATTATATGCGAATTTCATGAAGAAAGGACTTTATTTAGAATGCAATCCAGTATTACTTATTGGCAATAGTAAAATAAAACATAAAATATGTTTATTTGAAAGGACAGACTTTTAGGCTACATTGTAAGGTTTATGGTACTAGCTTATATCTTTAGAGGTCAATGAAAAATTAAAATGTCTCCACATATCTCAAAATGTTTCATGTGACTAACACTTTGTGAACATTGTGAAGAAAATAAGATTAGTTGCATTAATTAAATCCAAATCATAACATTTCAGAAATGAGTAAAGTTCAAAATCTGTATCCAAAATCTGTAAATAACAGAGGAGACAAATCTCTCTTTAAAACATTACATTCTTAATTTAAGTGTCAGTAACAGCAAATATTTCTGAATTATTTCTTTAAATATGATCCACTTATTGGCATCACTCTCATCTGATACAGACAAAACTACATAAGTAGTCTCTTCTCACAATAGAATATAAAACAATGAAGTTTAAAAATACTAAAATATGTACTGAAATATGAGATATTTAATTATCAGACTCAATATTTTTTAAATTTTTTATTGGATATATTCTATATTTACATCTATAAATGGATACGTGTCACAAATAGAATTGTGTTATAGACTAGGATTGAAGCTATATACAAATTATTAAATCAATGTAACTAATTGAAAGTATATCATTGGAAGAAGTAATGCAAAGGACTATAATTTAATTCAATCAATATAAGATAAAAAGAAATAATGGCATCTATTAAAGAACAGCATTTCAGCCTGTGGATCATGTCCATAAACCGGTTTGCAGCAACACTGAATAGTCAATTGGATTTATCTGCCGATATAATAGCTGGCCACTGCAGCATAGAAATGTAGATGTGCAGTCTGAGTTCAATACTGTGAACCACATTATTATTGAAACAATAATAGTGAATCATACTAGGTAATGCTCTTATTAGCATCAGAATTCAAGGAATGTCTGTTTTTTCTTCTTTTCTGTGCAGTTAAAAGAAACTTTTACAATCACAGATACATTATTTCTTATTTAATCATGTTTAGTATGATAATGCTTTTCTTTCCATTACACTTACTAGCAAATAAGTCCAGCCATATGATCTCTATTTATAAATGCATTCGGTAAAATTTGCTTTTGTCTGCATTCATTCCAATAAAAGCTGTCGAATTGGAATAGGCACAAGGAAATGCCTTCACCTGCATTTTTCTGCTTTAGAACTCAGATCAAGCTTTTTATGTCATGTGATACTGCTCCCCATGGGGTCCAGAAACAGACCTCTTAAAATTTCATCTCCACTAAGTCATATAAATGTCAGTCTGCTTTAGCTGAAGCAGAGTTTAAAGTCAATAGCGAGGATTGCTTCCAGAAGAAAGTCGGTCTTTCTAGTACAAATGTCTAGTTGTAAACAACACTGAGTGTATTGAAAGCATTGTTCCCAAAATACAGTCAGGGAAATTTTACAATTTCTTTCTGGCTTCAGCCAGTATTAGTGATATTACATTGTAACATACACTCTAGTCTCAGTTACTGTTATGTTTAATGATCTAAGGTCTCAAATTTTTTTGTTTAATGATCAAATTTTTATGTTTAATGATCTAAGGTCTCAAATTTTTAAGCTTGGATATTTCCATATATTCGTGGTAAGCCTAAGAGGGAAGATATAAACTAAAAAAGCACATAGGAATAATTTAGAAGCCTTGCCATCAAAGGATTTCTTTTCGTCTATATTCTTCTCTTAAGCTTGAAATTTTTATCTATAGTTTGAACAAAAGCTTTTATTAAAAATATGATTTTAAATGTGATTTTTATAATTTTTAAAAGGAAATATATTTCAGTGGAAAATATTAGATTTAAAAGGATTTAATGGTATTTTATGTTTAAAGATAGGATTTTAATTACGTGACAAGGTGAAACTTTATTTCTAGTAGATTTATAACTGTAGTACCATACAAAATATTAATGTTCAGAAACAACTATAATAAATATTAGGATGCTATTAATATACTATTTGAGATTTTCATTGTTTTACCTTTCTAGTTGCTATCCTTCCTGCCTGTAGAGGAATGTTTATTCAGCAACCTGACTGTTCTGGCAAGGGATCACATCCAAAGACCTTCTAGATCTAAGTGATCTGGCCGCAGTGACACACCTTTAATCCCTCTAGCTGGAATTTAAACTTCCTTAGTACACACCTTTAATACCTCTGACAAAAATATGGACATACCTTCAGTCCCAAACAATGAAAAGTGGAGTTAGTTTGCAAAATGAAGCAGCTATCTTTGAAAGTGAAACGTAATTGAGGTGCAATCCAAGTAACAAAAGGGAGAAAGATTTGACAGAATAGGATACATCCACCTGTCAGGAGAGCAGGCAGGAAAGAGAGGCTACTTTTGAGCAGTGTGGGAGAGAGGCAGCTCAGTTTGGTCATGTTTAGTATGTTGGGGCTCAGGAATCCACCCACAAACCTTTCAGGTACCAGTCGCAGTCAAGCACGAAGTTTACTGAACACACACAGCCCAGGACTGATGGACCAGGGATGCAGGTCAGACTTGGGAGCTGAGATGGCGACCCTGACTGTTTCCCGGGGGCAGCTTATAAGGGCAAAACCCACAAACGCTCACAGCAACCGTAAAAAATCATACATAGATGCAGGAAGTGCTGCAGGGTGGTTGTGGCTGTTGGTTCAGGAACGGCCTTATTGTACCTACCTATGCAAAGCAGTTCTAACTGGCCGTTATTGAGATTGACTCTAAAAGAAGGTGAGAATCTGGAAAAATTTTCAAGAACACCAGAGTATAAAACTTAACAGGATATGCAGTTAATGGTTAACTCAGGCACCATCTAGGTTCTCTGTAACAATGTAAGATGGTTGGCTACGGGCATAAAACAAAATGGCTCCAGTATCTATCTAGGTCTTGCCAAGTTGACTTCAGTTGAGCTCAGTTCAGTTCAAAGCAGTTCAGTCCATGCAGTCAAAGACAGTTTTCCCAAGAAGAGCAATTTAGTGAGAAACCAAGAAAAACCAGTTTGAATCAGTCAACTTAAAGAAGAGTTTGGGCCAGAACGACTGAATTGAACCAGGCAGCCAGAATTCAGAAAGAACTAGAAAGGGTGAGTTTATTTAGTAGTAAACCTCTGAGATGACAGTTACATCAGACAAATAAAAGTTACTTTTATACCTGCCCTTCATCAAAGGTATTAAAGTATTTCACATCTACAAACTGAGGATCAAACTTTCAATTCCTGGATCTAGGATCTCAAATGAAATTCACTGCAAAAATAGGAAAACACAACATGTTTCAATGGAAGAACTACATATCAGAGGACCATTAAAGAGACAAAAGAAGATTATTTTAGACATTATTATTCAGATTAAGAAAGTAATGATGTGGAAAATACGGTTCATTAAAAATTCTCTAGTATTTTGAATCTCCTTTTCAGTCTCTTCAGCGTTTTAATTGAAGAGCATATCTTACCTGAACAGCTGGTTGAATAACTCATTTAGCTTCAAACAACAGGTGACACAGAAAACATACCCTTTGCTTAGAATCCTTCAGGAGGAGCTGCAATCCAATATCAGTTGGGATTCAGTCAGGGAAACAGATACAACTCACAACTGAATATAAAATTAGATGTTTTCATGATTTTTAACTGGTTGGGATATGGAGCAGAAGAAAAATTCCCATGTCCCGCTTGGGAAGTTCACAGAAGTCAAATAGCAGTCTTTCTTCTAAACACCAAATAATTTCTTAGAAATCATGAAGTAAGTCGGGAGGTGGTGGCGCATGCCTTTAATCCCAGAACTTGGGAGGCAGAGGCAGGTGGATTTCTGAGTTCGAGGCCAGCCTTGTCTATAGAGTGAGTTCCAGGACAGCCAGGGCTATACAGAGAAACCTAGTCTCGGAAAAAAGAAAAAAAAAAAGAAATCACCAAGTAATGTCACCACAGCAATCATATTCCTTGAGGAGATCTGAAAATAAACAAACAAACAACGCCCCCCGTCCCTCCCCCCCCAAAAAAAAACTGTAGAAAATGAAGGATGGTCCTCAACAACTTGCCTGGATACTGCTGGTAATTTTCTGTTTAGCAAAGAATAATAGGTTCTTTGTTTATGTCATATTCCAATTATTCTGAAATCCTCCCATAGGGGAACTGTATTCCAGAACTTTTTGGTGGAGGGAACTGTGGAAAAAACATCTCTTGTTGATCTCTGTGTACTAACTGATCATCCTTGCATGAACATTCTATTTTCTCTTCAGTACTCTTTAACAAGAACAAGAAACATCTAGACTCCACTATTCTTCTCTTTCCCTTTATTGGAGGTAGAAAAAAATAGCCAAGTGCTCTTGTCTAATTATGCTCCAGTGAAAAGAACACAGAATGATGCTGAGCTTACACTCCAAAAGAAGTGATCTTACGTCCCTTAGGGAGAACATTACAATCTCCCAATCTCCACATCCTGATGTGAACTTAGCAAGAAGATTTACATTATTGACAAATCAAGGTTCATTGATTAAGCAGCTACTCCATTATCCACTGTCTAGTTCTAGAGCCTGTCATGAATGCTGGGTATAAGAGAAAGGGTACTCTTTCATCAATCAATAGAATCAATATTGCAGTTCATTTAGGAATTTTCCCTGCAACACAAAGTTATTATCTTGCTTTTTAAAGTCTTTCCATACTATGTATCTGTTCTATGAGATATTTTAAAGATGATATGTGAGACAGTTTTATGCGTTATAATACAGTTATATATAAGGTATATACGACGAATCAAAGCAATTATGCATCCAGGAGAAATGCCAATAAAAGACACCAGACCCTTCAATTACAGTATAAAGAAATGCAATATATTTAAAAACAAAACTTGCTATCTGGTTGCAGATTTGCCTTGGGAAGTGATTTTGGCTGCTATTGGCAAGTAGAATAAATGAGAACTTGCACAAAGTTGCATCTTAAAAGTGCTAAGATTGACCCCATGGTCATCTTTATCGAGATGCCATTGAGAAACAGTTTTACTGAAAAAAGAATCTGTTCTCAGTCTCAGATTTTAACAGAAGTTTCCAACTTGGCTATAATTATACTCCTCTGTTATAGTTACATTTGGTGTCCATATTGAGACGACCATAAATATTTTTTAATCTCTTCCTCAAATATCAGTTCCTGAATGAACTCTCTTCTGTTCCATGAACTTCAGCCAACATGTGAGCCGTGGCTTCATAAAGCACTGGACAGCTATGACTTTGGCTTCCATACTATCAGGTGAAGTAAAAAGGAGGATTTGCTGTTTGGATTTCTGTTTAATTAGATTCCCCTTCACTCGGAGGAGCCAAGAACTCCCTTGTTGGAATTCAGTTGAAATTATTTTCTAGCAAATAGGTGATGCCAGGCAATCACTTGTAAATAAAATCCAACCATTTTATATTCAGTCAGCTAATTGTCAAAACTATCTAATGCAGGCTATGTATGAGTTGAAGAGGGGAAGGTTTATCATGTCTAGGTGCCATGAGAATCTGAGAAAATTACTAATTGCATTTAATAGTGTTTATGAGGTTTTATGATCTTGGCTCCATATAAAGCTTGAAAAGTAGGATCCAGGTAATAGATTTCACATGGGTTTTCCAAGGCTCCAAATATATTTGATTGGGAGATACTTGTTGATTCGTGTGGTTCTGTAGGAAGCTAATTGACTTTAGATTACTGTGGTAGGCAACGTATTACTTCATCAAAGATATTCACATCTTAATCCCCAGATCTGTGACTATGTTATCCAATGCAGCAAAAGAGATTTTGCAAATGCAATTAGCCATATGTTCTTGGGGTGGAGAGGTTATAAGATTAATGCTCTTGCCTGAGTCTATTTAAGTCTTTGGAACTTTTATGGTTGTCTTAGATTGATGGCACTGAAGAAGGTGCCCAGCAGATTCAGTGTCACAGAAACTCTTACTTCCATGACTGATGTATTGACTTAGAAGATGGAGGAAGAAGAAATTACACGATAAATATAAGTTGTAGAGCAGATGATATGGCTAAGCAGGTAAAAGCAGTACCCCCGCAAACCCAGCTAAACCTGAGTTCTGATTTCTAATTCCATTAGTTGTGTTCTAAATTATTTATGAACACCATGGCATAAAAGCCTACATATAAAAATGATACAACACACGCACACACACAGTAAAATTTTCACAAGAAAATGGCAATAGTTTCTAAAAGTTAGAGATAGTATTCAGATGGCAGAAAAGAAAGGAAGTCCACAGGTAAACATAAAGCTTGAAGCCACAAATGTTTAAAGAAATACTTTAAAGAACAGATTATCCCATAGATATTCTGAAACAACAACAACAACAAAAAGTAAGACTTGTCAGCGTTTAAATTTAACCAAGCAGCATTGGTTAGACTTTTGAGCTGTAGCAAGATACACTTATGAATTTGTATTGAATAATGGATTAAATGCATGGTAGTTTATAATAAGAACACAGGGCAATGAATAAAGTAGTTTCATGTATCTCTAATTGTCCTCCAATGAGCAGTGAACCAGGCCCTAGCTTATCAGAAAACGAACTGAAGCGCAAGAAAAGTAGGAATGCATCGAATTTTGATATACTGTCTTGGAACTGTTATATTGCCACCTCAGGCGACGATCAATAATTCACAGTAAAAGCAAGCCCAGCATCAACAAAACTAAAAGTTATAGTCAGGGCACTTGAAGGAACACAGGTGATGTGAATCAAAGGACTAGTGTGTGTGTGTGTGTGTGTGTGTGTGTGTGTGTGTGTATCTGTGTATGTGTGTCTGTGTATCTGTGTGTGTCTGTGTGTCTGTGTGTCTGTGTGTCTGTGTGTATACAAAGCACCTCATGTATCCAGATCTGGACTTTAACACCTGCATAGCTAAGTCCATCCTTGAGCCACATCCTTGAGCTATTTTTCTTCCAGCCACTACCTCCCAAGAGCTTAGATTACAGGTGTCTGCCATCACGCTAATCCAAGAATTATGGAATTTCTTCCATATTTCCTATGGAAGAAATGAGAATCCTAATGTAATATCTTATAAGAAAAAAAACAAATAGTTGAAAGACATTGTAAGGAAAAACATGTTTTTCTCTTATAAATAACTTCTTGTATGTGTGCATATAATTAGAAATAGCCTTGCCGTGCACGCCTTTAATCCCAGCACTTGGGAGGCAGAGGCAGGCGGATTTCTGAGTTCGAGGCCAGCCTGGTCTACAGAGTGAGTTCCAGGACAGCTAGGGCTACACAGAGAAACCCTGTCTCAAAAAACCAAAAACCAAAACAAAACAAAAAAACCCAAAAGAACAAAAAATCAAACAAACAAACAAAGAAATAGCCTTACATTATTGATATGAAGTGCTATAGAATAAAGAAATTTTAAATAGTTCTATATGTAGAGAAATAACTATTTGGATAAAAAAATAAGACAGCATATATTAACATTTTATTGATTAAAGGGCACAGGACACTCACACTCAGAGATGAAAGATATAAACATTTTCCCCTCGTAATTCTGAATGACAGAAAATTATCAAACATCTTCATACACGGGGCTGGACCGTGAGACAGAATGAAAGCAATCAAACAGTAGCAGGTCTGTGGTAACTGAATGAGAGTCTTCGTGAGCCTAAGTCAATGTAGATTTTTTTCATAAATGAGCATTGGAAATAATTTGGAGTTGATTCTCAACTATTATAGAGGGTCCTACCAGAGGCCAGTATTTTCTTACCTTCAAATTTTAATTGGGTAATTTGAATAGTTTCTCTGGGCTGTGAGGCAACAGAGCTTGTCCTCAGGTGCCTGGAATTTGGATCTGCATTTGTTAAGACGGCGAATGCATTGGAGATTTTGATTATGAGTTCAATGTAAGTGAGATGGGGTATCTTGAGCTGCTTATAAATGGGTGTGGTCTTTAGCAACAGCTTCAGAGTTACAGTATCATTCTTTAAAAGTGTACATGGCATTCCTGAATATCTTTAAGTGAACCTCACATAGAAGCAAACTTAGAAAAATAATTAAATACTGGCATATACTTCCATAAATGATAAATAAGACAAACGTGCCTTTCAATAGTGAAAAGAATAATATGCATCTGGCAATGGAAAAGCTTTTGCAAAGTAAGAAAATTGTGAATTATGTGCATTTATTTTTACTACTTAGAATAATAGAAGAGGGATAATTCTGACTAAAAAACAGAAATCATTACCTGAAACATAATTGAATCAAAGAAAGCTTTCTAAAGATTAACATTTGGATAGTTTCTAAAGATCCTAATAGAAGGGGGCAAGCTTTGAAATGTAAATAAATAAAATAATTTAATAAAAAAGATTCTACTAGAAACTAACAGTTTGTAATATTCAAAATTTTGATTTAAACTGTCTTTGCAAATACCTATATTGTAGGTATTAAAACAGGATTTTTAATACATAAAATTGAAAACTTTGAATGATTGTTTCTGTCTCTCAAGATAATCATTATCCAAACAGTATAATGCTAATTGTAAATCTGAGTTTAGAAAGCAGATTCAGGTACACATAAAAACAAAAATAAATAAGTTGTATGACTTTAATACCCGACAATATTAGTTTTGAAAGATAATCTCAATGGAGCAATATTAAGAAATTGGTAATTAATTACCTCCTTCCCTGTAAGTGAATTGATGTCCTTTTAAAATGTCAAAAGCACAAAACATTTGGTGTGTGCAAGCATGTGTGTGTGTGTATATGTGTGTGTGTTTCTCTCTCTTCTGTTTAATATTATTTAAAAATGTGCTGCATAAGGCGCCAAACCAGTTGCCACTTCCTCGATCTACCTTCTATAACTGTAAGAGTTATGTTTGTTTAAAAATTCCATGATCTCTAGTATTTTGTAAGAGCAGTAAAAATATGAAAGTTAAAACATTAAAAGTAATGATAACCAAAACTGAATGAGATAATAATGAAATCAATAAAATTTGAAATAAAATCATGAAAGACAGACCAGTAAACCAGTTTCCAAGAGGAAGCAGGTAGCTCTCCCAGTGGTGGTTGATAAAGGAATTTAGATGTTACAAAGAGGATCTTGGTATAAAATGGCAGACTAGAAGTTACACTTGAGCTCTGATGGCAATAAAGTTAACATAAAATATTAATAGATCCCAATCTTAAAAGAAAATAGAAATAAATACACGTTTTTTTTTTCTGCCAGGAAGCCAAGCTAGCATTCCTGAACACATAATGATGTTTGAACCAGAGTAATATATTCACAACCACAAGAACTATGAAGAGACAATATAGAATCTAGATGCCCAAGCCAGAAAGGCTGGGTATGTGGCTTGTATGAAAATTAGACAAGAAGAGAAGCAGGCTTTGGAAAATCATCCACACTCCACCTTTGTCTAAACAAGTTATATTAAAGATGTGGTAGAACTTGGATCAGGCTCCCAATGAGTGCAATAAAGATCCCCAAACAGAGCAGAATATCACAACTATAGAAGGGGAATGATACAGTAATCTAGCACTGAATCACAATGGCCTTCCCAAGAGGACAAGCTACATAGTGTTCCAGTAGCATGATAGGTAAGAAAAAAGGGGTAATGTAGGTAGACAGTCCCTCCAAACCTTTCCTAAGAAACCTGATCTCTAAATCATCAGAGACTAGATTATTATTTGGAGATAGCTGTCTCAGATTTAAGCACAAAGAATGGGAAATCCTTCACACAAGAATTCCACACTAGTTGGAATTATTATAACTAGCAGCTCTATCCACAGCCTATAAAGATTAAGACAAAAAAAATTCAAAGGAAGAAAAAAGGGCATATCATTCCAGTTACACACACACACACACACACACACACACACACACCACCACCACCACCACCACCACCACTACCACCACCACCACCACCACCACCACTACTACCACCACCACCACCACTACCACCACCACACCACACCACAAAACTTAAGAGACAACAATCTATTTTGATACTACTAAAAGCTCCCTAATGCTGAAATAGCAACAAAAATATCATTGAAAAATAATAAAATAAAGTTCTACTTTAAAGATTATGATTATAAAGATGAAATAAGCAGAAAGATGAAGGAAGAGAACCAACTGAAGTCACAGAGGAGAAGGATACCAGAGAGGAGAAATGGTCAGCACATGGAGAAGTTATTCAACACATAAAAGGAAAATTTAGCAAAGAAATTCTTAGAATTAAGTTTAAATAACAACAACACTTTCCAGAACCTCTTAGATACAGAGCTAAGGCAATTCTGAGGGGAAGGTTCAGAATATAAGAGCTTATAGAGAGATCTCAAATAAATAGCACAATGGCACAGACCCAGATTCTAAAAATAATAAGAATCAATAAACAGAACATAAATGCAACAGGAGACAAGAAATACAGAATAACTGAAAATGTATACAGTCAGTACAATAATTATTATTTGAAAACATAAAAAAGGCTGACTAATCCTTAGAGTACCCAAAAGAAACAAAGAAAGAAACAGAGAAACAAAGAAAGAAACAAGGAAATGAAGATTTATAAAAGTAGAGGTGAAAGAGGAGTTGTATCAAGAGAATCCAGTGAATACCACCATATCATAATGGAATATGTCTTAATTAATGTTTCTATTGCTATGATGTAATACCGTAAGCAAAGCAACTTTGGAGGAAAGGATTTATTTCAGGTTCTATCCATCACTGAGGGACGTCAGGGCAGGACTCAAACCAGACTGGAACTTGGAGTCACAATCTGATACAAAGGGCATGGAAGGAATGCTGCTCACTGGCTCAGTCTGATTTCTTATAGAATTCAAGATTATCATTCCAGGTATGACCCCACCCACATGGGTGATTGATCCTCATCAGTGATTAAGTAAGAGAAGTCTCCACAGGCTTGCCTACACGCCAAAGTCATGGAAGCATTTTCTCAAGTAAAGTTCTCTCTCTCTTTTTTTTTCAGCTAACTCTAGCCTGGGCCAAGTTGACATATAATTAGCTAGCACAAAGCACTTTAAAGATATACATTTCAAAATGCTGAAAAATCCAAAATAAGTAAATAAATTCCCTAATATACATGATGCACCATTGTTACATCGACATGATATAAACAGCTAAAGCATAGTTAAAATGTAACTGACAATGGTTGTTTTTATTAAAAAATGTCCCCAGAGGCTCATATATTCGAGTGCTTAGGCATCAGGGTATGATGCTGCTTGAGAAAGATTAGGACATGTGTCCTTTTTAAAATTTTTTTAAAAACTTATTTATTTATTATACATGAGCACACTGTCTTGAGACACCAGAAGAGGGCATCAGTTCTCATTACTGGTGGTTGTGAGCCACCATGTGGGTGCTGGGATTTGAACTCAGGACCTAGGGAAGAGCAGTCAGAGCTTTTAACCGCTGAGGCATCTCTACAGCTCTAGGACAAGTGTCCTTGATGGAGGAAGTGTCTCTTAGAGGTGGGCTTTGAGGGTCTAAAAGCCCAAGCTAGTCTATCTCTTCCTGCTGCCTGCAGATCTATAGAACTCTCAGCTACCTCTCCAGAGTCATGGCCCGCCGCACGCTGCCATGCTCCCTGTCATGATGACAGTGGGTTAAACCTCTGAAATCACAAGCAAGCCCCAATTAAATACTTTTATTCCATGGTCATTTATATCACTTCACAGCAATAGAACACTGAATAACACACACACACACACACACACACACACACACATACAAATTAATAACACACAACACATAAATAAACCAATTAAATGCAATTTTAAAACATAATTGAAAAAAACCCTAGAGTTCTAGAGTTAACACATAATTCAGCTAATACCACTGATTATATCACCAAAGAACATGTGAACATCGGAATACTTCATGGCACTGTGTTTATTAATGCTCAATTCCTGCCCGGTGTGGCCCTGTACCCACCCAGAACTTTCTATTGGGGTCTCATTAGCTGGAAGACCCGTTCCATGTATTACAACTAAACTTTGAACATCACAGTAACTAGAATCATGGGTGAGATTTTTATTTTTTTACAAATAGTCTCCCATGAGATGCTCCTGTGCTCTAGCAGAAAATGAACTCATCCCTTCCTAAAAGGTTTATGGCTAAACTATTTTATTTGCATAACAGGAATGTTAAAGTGAGAGGGTTTATAGGAGAGAAGCCAGTAAAATGCTCAACAAGTCTCCGAGGCCAAAAGACTAATGAAGACAAGTGGAGTCAAGAAACACGAAGAGAGATCCTAAGGGATTATTTGAACTTCCTGGGTCCATGACAACCAACACTGACAGAAAGCACCGATCGCCAAAGTACCAGCACCATTCAGCAATATACTCTAAGGTCTCCATCAGAGTAGTTTCATTTTGGTATTAGTTCTAGCGTTCGTCATCTACGAATAGCTGTTTCAAGTAAAGCTTTAAAAGAATGTGAAGTTGCCTCAGCTGAGGCATGGGAATGGCCCACCCTCACATCTCATGCCCTCTCTGGTCTCCGCAGAGAAGCAATTTCTTGAATTGTTTTCTTCGATTATTGTCGGTCCTTCACTGAGTTGATGGGGTTAAGGATGAAGTGACCCCCACACGAGAACTCTTATAACCAACTTCATTCTCACCCTCTCTCAGACCCTCAGAGGCAGATAGAGCGATCACGACTTGGCTGATGAGAGAGCATGCTGTTGAAGTTGCAGACAGGGGAAATGGCATGTGTGTGCGTGCGTGCGTGCGTGCGTGCGTGCGTGCGTGCGTGCGTGCGTGCGTGTGTGTGTGTGTGTGTGTGTGTGTCTGCTACTTCTCATCTTTTTATGAAAATTCTATAAAACATGAGTAACTGCCAAATAAACTTGTAATCTGGAAAGGAGGGATTTATTTCTCTCGTGCAAAGACTTCAACTCAAAGTTGAGGTGCCAGGGGCTAAGGCTTTCTTTGGTCTGGGAAATGCAAATGTTTCACTTCATTGTTGCCCAGAAGCCAGTTTCCTTTCTTTTCTCCTGTGCAAGGAGTGCTTACTTGGCAGGCTTAATCTCCGTCTTATTTTTAGGAGCAGAAAAGTATCAATGCTAATTGCATCCAACTGTCACAGTCACAGTGCCAAGAAAAACTGTTTTGTTTTCAGTGAATATTTGTTTTATTTCTTTCTACTAACTATATCAAATGGGTTTTGGAGGGCTGGGAAGGGCAGGGAAGAAACAGAAATTAGTCGTAGCTGAAGTTTGAATATTATTTGCAGACATAACAAGGTCCTGCTTACCCGTAATTTACAAATAATGTAATGAAATAATAATGCAAAGGCAATATTCCTATTGAAATATACTTGTTATTTACAAGGAGAGTTCTATGGTCTAAGTATCAGATACAGTTACAGACTGGCTGAGTTATAGTAAGAGTTATAGCCAGTGTGATCCCAAAGGTAAGCTTCACAAGACTGTGAAGTCAGTAATAGTTATCTCAGACAATAACTTCAACAACCACAGATTCAAATATTAGATGCAGAATATGTTAAAAAAAAAAAGCAAGACAAGACAAAACAAAAACCTTGGTCTATCATATAAGTTACAGCACTATGTATTAACTGGATTCAATATTCATCAATATTCATCAGAAGTCTTCACTTGTAGTGTGACACCTATTGATATGCCTACTTCTATAGCTTGGCTCATGTTCTATGACAAACCACAGCCAATATGCAGATCTCATACACTGATTTTCTTTTCAAATTTCAACCAAATTCACCTTTGTTTATCCCTTGGCTCTAGAGTTAGTCATGTGTGGGAGAAAGTGTTATTTTGCTGCCTGTATTTGAATAGATCACAAAGTGGAGAACACAGCCAACCTTTCTGTACAAAACAAATGCCCAGACTTCACTTTGCCTTCCTTAAAATTCTCACCACATTCCAGTGAACACATGGCACGACAACCATATTCTAAAGAGAAATCATTGCATTCCCTCTTGGTAATTCACATAAACTATGTTCCCAGGCTCTTCAAACAGAACCTTATATAAAAACAAATGTACTGCAGTTGCTGTGATACTTTTTCATATTTTATCTGGTTTTATACTGGGTCAAAAATAGTATATAAGTTGTTTTCTAATTAAATAAACAACTTCAGGAAAAAAGTGACTTGTGAGATTGGAAAGGGCACTCAAGGTATCATATCAAAAGCTACAACCAACTTGTAAAGTATCAATTTATTTTTAAATAGAAAGCCGACAGAATTTCTGAAACTGAAGGCACAATTTTAAAATTGTCTACCAAATTCTATTAAAGAAAATTTTAGTTGCAAAATTGAAATGCATTTATATAAGATGTACCTGTGTTTTAATCCCTATTTCGGCAATTTTCCAATATATAAAATTTTCTATTCTTTTAACCTATGAAGTAAGATTTTCTGTTTCGAGGGAGTGTCTTAGTTAAGGTTTCCATGTGAAAAGACACCATGGCCAAGGTAACTCTTATGAAGGACAACATTTAATTGGGGCTAGACCGGCTCAGAGGTTCAGTCCATTATCATCAAGAAAGGAAGCATGGCAGCGTTCAGGCAGACATAGTGCAGGAGGAGCTGAAAATTCTATATCTTATTCCAAAAGGAACCAGGAGAACACTATCTCCAGAATAGATAGGAGGAGGGTCTCCAGGCCCTCAATGACATACTTCCTCCAACAAGACCACGCCTACTCCAACAAGGCCACGCCTACTCCAATGAGGCCACGCCTCCTAATAGTGCCACTGCCTGGGCCAAGTATATCCAATCTACCCCTGGGAGTATATACAGTATTAGTCTGGCAAATGTTTAATGATCTTCTCAAATGAGAAGAGGCAAAGTGACAGAGAGAGAGAAAAGAGGATAGGGAGAGTGGTAGAAGCATGGAAGGAAGAATAAAAAACATAGAAAGAAACACAGAAACATAGAAATATAAAAACATAAGAAAAAACATAAAGGAGAATTCTGATGTATATCATTTGTTCACTGCCACAGGGCAAATGCTGGCAATTTCTCAGTAAATGTGGAGTTAAGAACAGGAATGGTAGTTTTGCTCCAGTAATCCAAATGTGTGTGGCTTCAGCACATTAAGCATTTTTTTTTAAAGAAATGGAATGTGTTTTTTACAAAGAAAAAAATAAAATGATAGCAGTTTAACATACCGTGGAGAAATTATTGAACTTTGAAATATGATTCGTATTTATTTTAAAGAAAATCATTTGGGTTCAAAGTAATGTATTAGAACATTTTTCCTTGTTTCGCCCAGTTTGTTGCTGAAGAAACAGTTTCAAGCTCCACAGATATTTTTTCAGGATGAAAAGAACCCCGGCAGTGGCTAACTTTCCATCCAAGGACAGTGAAAAAGAAATGACTGAAATAATATAATAATCTTGCACTCATCAGATATTAGGGTGGTTGTAAAAAGTGTCTTGCTGGGTGAAAAACAAGCTGAGTGGACCAGGTTCCACACTAGGTGGAGTTGAACACACTGATGTCTTTATGCCACTGAATGCAGCTGTAGCATCGGGACAGAGGGAATTTGACAGCTACGGGAAAGCTCTGAGGAATTATTAGCAAGGTGGACATGGGTTTGTCATCACTTCTCAGCTATTACACTTGGATGGACACAATGATTCTGGAACCTAAAAATGTATGCAGACATTGGCGAACCGAGGTCATGTGTAAGTTAGTTGAGGAATGAAAAAGAAATTGATAGCCCTTAGAAGTGTGGGTAGAATCATTACTGTTTACCTTAGCACTCAGTCTGATAAATGTAGAAGAAGCAGAAGTATACACAAGCAGCTGGAGTATGTAAAATCCTGGAGGAGGAAAATTGATTCTCTCTCAGAGAGCATGGTATCAAAAAGATGGAAACATCTAGGTTGTTACTGATTTATTCCCTTTCTCTTTTCTCATCCCTTTAAGCCATTCTTCTTAGGATTCTGTCTAAACTCCACCCCCACGGTTACCTGGCAACAGCCAGGTAGGCTTGGCCCTCCTCTCTTTCTTACTCTCTTTCTTTTGCCTCTCTCTTGCCTCTTGCCCCCTTGCTCCCCCTCTCTCCCCATTCCCCTCCCCTCCTCTCCACATGATCATGGCCAGCCTCTACTTCTCCACTCTCTCCTTCTCTGCCCCTACTACTCTCTTAACTCCCTCCTCATGCCTTAAATAAACTCTATTCTATGCCATACCGTTGTGCGGCTGGTCCCTCGGGGATGCCTTGGTATGGGTCCGCTGAGACATCTCCTTCCCCAACACCTCACCACACCTCATAGAACGTATTCTTATACATCTTTCTCTTTTTATAATCACCACAATTCTCACACACCTGTGGCCAATTCCTGGAAGTACCAGTTAAATGAAATCTCATCTTTCTTTCCAATGGTTGTGGGAAGGAAAGTTATGAAATGGGTCTGGTAGACACATACAGAGCAAATATGTGGCAAACCCATAAAATCATTTATAAAATCCAGAGCTTGTTCCTAAGATGTACATAGGTGAATCTTATCTAATGGATATTGCAGAGACATTGAAAAGTGAACCATGACATAATCTGCTGCAAACACAGATAAGGCACGGTATAAGCCACAGAACAGAATCCTACAATAAATCTTTAAGGATGGCATTTACATTGATGCAGAACTCATTGTGTCAGCCAACTGAGTGCTTTGACATAAAAATAATAAGCATGATATCATGTTCTATAGAATTTTTGAAAGACACAGAATCTCATATATGAAAGCTGCATAGCAAGCCTCCAAAATTTCATGGCATATAAAGAAACACAAAAAGGAAACAGTACAAGAAAATTGCTATCAAATTTGAGATAACAAGAGTCTTTAATTTATTTGAAAAGAAGTTTAAATTAGCATATTGTAAAAATATTCCAACCAATGACTAACAAGACAGATAAGAAGGTTTGCAACCCCATAGGAAGAACAACAATATCAACCAACCAGACCTGCCCCCCACCTCCAGAGTTCCCAGGGACTAAATCGCCAACCAAAGAGGTTGGAGGGACCCATGGCTCCAGCCACATATGTAGCAGAGGTGGCCTTGTCTGCAATCAATAGGAGGAGAAGCCCTTGGCCCTGTGAAGGCTTGATTCCCCAAGTGTAGGGGAATGCCAGGGCGATGAGGTAGGAGTGGGTGTTTGGGAGGGGGAGCATCCTCATAAAAGCAGGGGGAAAGGGTATAAGAGAAGGGGTTCCAGAGGAAAAACCAGGAAAGGGGATGACATTTGAAATGTAAATACACAAAATATACAATACAAAAGAGAATAAAATAGAAATTCTCAGAAATAATAAAAAACTGTATACTGAATCAAAGCATTCCTTGTAAACTGAATGGAAATTTTTGAACTGGAAACTCTAATCAAAACCACCACTAAAATAAAGCTCTATCATTTTGAACACAGAAGCCTGACTAAGATAATAATGAAATCAATGAGACAGTCCACTGAAAAGGATCTCACTTGACCAGAAAAGAAAAAAACATTGGAAAAAGAAAATCAATCACTTGACAATTGCCTTTTAATTCTACCTTTAAACAAGTGTGAAAGTGTCTCATTGGAAAATTGTAAAATGTTAACAAATGGCTTTAAAATTGCCAAAAGTTTGTCGAAATAGGACTAGGAAATTGTGCATGAGTCAAAAGGAAGGGCCGGTGATGTAACTCAGAGAACCTGCCTACCGTGCACAAAGGCCTGGTTACAGCACCAGCCACACAAAAGTGAGGCATGGTGTTACAACTTACATTCCCATAGGCAAGCATAGGGAATAGATTAGGAGCATAAATTCCTCTTAGTCTGAGCTATTGACACAAAGATTTTCTAATAAAACTTTAACTTTTAACTTTAACTTTTAAGCTTAAGACTTCCACCTACACACACATGCATATACACATACTGTAAATAATGCAATTGGCAATCTGTTAGCCACATACAACCTCCACTTTCAGGAAGCTGCTCTCATGCTAATCTCAGAAGGACAGGATAATTTTCTCTTACACTTATAACCAAGAAAATTAGTCTATTGAATTGTACTTCCTAACATCTCCTCAAGAGATTATAAAGGCTGATCTAGACTGAACTGGTTTTAGTTCTATGTTCAGTAAAATTAATCTATGTCCTTAAGTAAACTTCCTAAGAAAATTCGCTATTTACTATTGTATGCCCATACTTAATTATAGTATGTAGATGACTTAAATCAGATGCAAGGTCATGCACTGTAGAGACAGAGTGACTTAATCTGTCACTCAGAAAAGAGAAACATGTTAACTATGTCACTTAATGACAAGTGCCTCTTTTTTTATTGGACCTGAAATAATACATCCCTGTCTCTATCCTGGTGCCTTTACTCTGAGCGCTTGCTGTGAATCTTGACCGTATATTTCTCTCTCATCTGTACTACTGCTTTGCTTTAAGTCAGCTTCCCTCACTACTTTCACAGACCTTTCTTTTATTATTTAATAAGAAGTCAAGAAGCAAAGGAAACACAGGGACAATGAATGGAGTAGAGACTGAAGACACTACCATCCAGAGACTGCCCTACCTAGGGCTCCATCTGCAGATCCCACCCCCTGCACCCATATGCACACTACTGCTGAGGCCAAGAAGCGCTCGCTGACAGGAGCCTGGTATAGCTCTCCCCTGAGAGGCTCTGCCAGAGCCTGACCAATACAGATGTGGATGATCAGCCATCAGACTGAGCAAAGGGACCCCAATGGAGGAGTTAGGGGAAGGACTGAAGAAGCTGAAGGGGTTTGCAACCCCATAGGAAGAAAACAATATCAACCAACCAGATCCCCCCCATAACTCCCAGGGACTAAACCACCAACCAAAGAGTATACATGGAGGAACCCATGGCTCCAGCTGCATATGTAGCAAAGGATGACCTTATCTGGCATTAATGTGAAGAGAGCCCCTTGGTCCTGTAGAGGCTTGATGCCCCAGCATAGGGGGGTGTTAGGGTAGAGAGGTAGGAGTGGGTGGGTGGGTAGGGAGAGAGAGATGGAATATAGGGGTCGCAGAGGGGAAACTAGGAAGGGGGACAACATTTGAAATGCAAATAAATAAAATAACCAATAAAAAAGAAGTCAAGAAGCCGTAAACCCTTGTCCATACCTAGCAACCAATAACAAAACCCTTCTCTCAAGCAGTAGAAGCCAAAGGATCAGAGAGAGTCAATATCATCTTTGGCCATGTGGTAAATTCAAGCCAGCACTGAATGCATCAGACCGTGTTTCAAAATACAAAAATAGAAACAATAAAATGTCTAAAGTATGATAAATATATAACATACAAAAAGTAAACCCAAAAAGTACACACACACACACACACACACACACACACACACACACAAACCAAGTCAGAGATATGTCATAACCAAACTGCCAAGTAATTTCATTTTTCTGGAAATAGAAGATTCCTGAAAGGAACCAGAGAAAAAACACAAATTGCTTGTATAACAATAATTTAACTGGCATTATTTGTACTTTTAAAGAATAGAGATGTTAAAGGAAAGTAGTATAAAAATCAGGAATAGACAGAGATCAAAAAAGAATTAAAGAATAAAAAATAAATTAAAAAGAATGAAACGGAGATCATTCTATGTGGACTAAGAAGTAGTTATTAAGGTTGGGACTAGAAGGGAAGAGGGTGGGTAAAGACAGCGGGTGTCTTAGATAAAGTAGTAAAAAATTTGGTGCTAGAAATTGTTAGAAGGAGAAAATGGCTGAATTTGTGGATCTACTGAAGTTTAAAGATCACCAGTGCTTTGTAGTTAAGTTCCAAGAAGGATAAAGAGTGACAGAGGAGATTTCCTTCTCTCCTTACCATTTTTACCTCGAATGAGAAGGAAATGATACAGATCGTGTATAGGGATGATGGTTGAAAGTGCATACTAGAATGATAAAGAGAAAAGTGTTTAAGACTATTGTAACAACACACAAACTACAGTCCACAAAGGGATGTTATGTAACAAAGAAGATTGAAAGAATAAAACAGTAACAGAACAATACCATAGTTTTGGGATATAATATTGTGTCATGTCAGGACTCCATCTTTGGTGGATGGGATCTGAGACCTTGGATCCCGCGATGTTTTCTGTAGCAAATAATAGGATGAAACTTGCAATTCCTATTAAAGCCATAATATCAGATTCAGCGCTTTATACTGGAGTTTAAACAGTTAATCTTCAGTACTTAGTTTCTCCTACAGCTGCTCTCACTAACACAATTTTCAGTTTCTTCATTATTGCCCTTGGAGGCAGTGACAGTACCCTTCAGGGTGCTCTGGGAATTTTACCTCAGTTCCTGTGGCTACTCCCGCAGCAGCCCATTGCTGTGTGGATGTAGGCCACTCTTCTTTTTCAGTCTGTGGTGCCCAGTGATGGTTCAGGCCTCAGACACTGACATGGTGTAACCTCCTTCCACAGTGGACTTTCCTCCATCCTTCTCACCCCTCCATCACCAATCCGTTCATTACAGTGGCATCAAAAACCGCAGTGCATCACTTGCTGTATCTTATATTTTATTTTTAATTTTATTTTCCCACAGAATTCTACATGTTAGTACTCATTATCACAAGTCATTGGTATGGCTCAAGGCCTCTGGTGTCTGAAGCTCTGTAAATACCAGGACATCTGCAAGACGTCTCGGATTGTAGATAGGATTCAGGTTCCTATCTTCATTGGGGATGACGTGCTCCCAGATCTGTTGTGGAGCACCAGCTCATAGATGGAGTAGGTATTGGGCTGGGCTCACTCTAAGCACTGGAGCTTGGCCTGGCCTGAGTGGCAGAGGAGTTGATCGGGCTACTCCATGGTTCTGCTGGACTATTCTGGGTCAGTGGAATATTTTTCTTTATCTTTTGTGATTGATAATTTTGCTGAGTATTGTAGAGAAACATGGAGTTGGCCAGGTCTAGCTGCCTTGAGAGAAATAAATCATTTTCTCAGGATAGAATCCATGACTTCTGGGGCATTATATACCTTTAATATAAGATAGTATATTACCTTATATTAAAGGTATATAATTCCTGATAACTGAGGCAATTGCTGAGGCAATGAAGCATTCAAGCCACCTGTGTTTCTTGGAAGTCAGTAAAGCATTTTGGCTGAAGGATTAGTCTTAGACATAAATCTTATATGCTCTGTCTAGCTTGCAATTGACATTGTATTCACCCTGGAAACTGCCATGGTATTCTGTTTCTGATAAGTGTATAAAAAGTCTGATTGCTTTACATAACCTTGTTTTAGTCTCAATCTTGTTGAAACCCCTTCCAGCCCAGCCTGGTTTTAACCATATCAGGAGAAGGATGGTAAGTACACACTGGTACTTACAGGATATATAGTATTCTGGGCTGGCATCTGTTGTATCTCAGAGTTTATACACCATCTATCCAGGCTCTTCTGGCTTTTGACTGAAAAGTTAGGTGATATTCTAAGGAATATCACCTAAGGAATATCATCTAAGGAATATCACCTAAGCCTTAAAAAGGTTGAGGCAAAAGATAGGATGTGTGGGAGAGTATTACAGGACATTTAATTATCATATGTAGAAAACCTAATTGTTAAGAAAATACAAACGTTTAAATAGATATTTCATTAGTCAGATGCAGTTAGGTGTGTCCTGAAGAAATGCACTTTGGATGCCTCTAAAAGTCTCCATAGATGGGAATGCTAAAGACTGGAAAGCTTCTGCCTGTTTTAAGGCAAGTTTCTTGGAAGAGGTTTTGTGTTCTGTGCTCTCTAAGGCAAAGTCAACGTGGTGTCCTCAAACAAATACATTGTAAGGTGAAATAGCTTGGAACCCAACCACCATGATGATGACATGGCTCAGCCTGCCCTGTCAAAGGTACAGAGGACTTCTTTTATAGGCAATTGACCTTCGATAGAAGTCCTTACCCCTCCCCCACTCCTAACTTGGAAGAGCATTTAGGGAAGGAGCTTCAGGGAAAAGAATTCTTGTGGGAAAAAAGAAGGGTGGGGGCGGGGGGGCGACGGCAGCAGGGCGGATCCTGCATCTGAGAGAACTGGAGCACACAGCAGAGTCCGGGGGTGGGGGGATAGGAAAGCACTGGGAGGACAGCGCCTTGATAGGGCATGCTGGCACCGGGTACCTGTGAAGCAAGAGGCTGCCCGGCTAGTGGAGATAGAAAAGGGAAAGGAGAAGATAGAGGGATGAGGGATGGCCATGACCACGTGGAAAGGGGGAAAAGAATAAAGAGAGCGGAAGAGCAGAGAGATGGGGAGAGACACAAGGGAGCAGGATAAGAGAGCGAGGAGGGGCGAGAAGCCTCCTTTTATTGTAAGCTGGGTTACCTGGCAACAGGTAACCAAGGGGCGGGGAAGGCCTGGCTGTAGCCAGGTGACTGCAGAGGTGGAGTCCAGCCAGAACACCAGGGGCCTGGGGCATGGCCACACGTGACTGATGGCCACAGGATTATGGAATTGAGCAGTCAGCAGTCTGGGAGCACAGCTCACGGGTTCCGTCCCTTGTAGAAGAATGTTCTTCTATTGGGTCTCTGAAGTGGTCTTACTTCAACCAGGCTACAGACTGCCTCACTCCACGGTCCCACACATTCTCTGTTGTGGGAACAACGCAGAAGCAGCTGACAGAACACAGATAAAACAGTATTCTAAGAAAGAGAGCTAAGGCGCCCTCTTGGGTTTGGAGGAACTCAAGAGAAAGGTAGACTTGCTCAGTAGAATGACACAGATAGAGATTTCTAAAGAACTAGCAGTTTAGATGTAAAATCAGGCTTATAGATAAGTATTTTGTATATAGACAAGAAAATTAAGTCATCTTGCAGAGCTCACAAGTTCTTACCTCAATTTTTACCCCCTGTGTCTTTTTTGGTATAAATATTAGATCATTTAAATGGTTACAAGAGATTTTGGACTAGAGATTGGGTGAAATGAAGTTAGATTGACAGAGGAACTGGTTGGTGTACAGGGTGTTTCCGGGTCTAAGCCTAGGTCATGCCCGCAGATCTGGTTTGCTTGTGAGGTAGGATGGCATGGGATAGGTCTGTTGGTTGCAGGGGTAAGTAGAGAGGATCCTGGCTGGAAGCTTCCAGAGTTGGTTACAAAGGCAGCTATAGCCAGACTATGACTGGGCACTGGCTGTGGCACATAGGCTAGATCTGGACAATTGTGGACCGTGAGTAGGTGGGAGGGTCAGGAAAACTCACTGGTCTAGCCCCTGGAAAAGGATGTGTGAGACCAGGCTTTGTGAAGAAGTTGGATCTTCTCTCAACTTTGAAAAACAAATGCACTGTCTCGTTGTGTTTAATAACCACATTATCTGTTTCATAACTAGTAACCCGTTTCATGTTGGGTTCCGGTTATGCTGTGTAAACTATTGTTCTCTCTTTTCTTATTTGCAAGCATAACTCTCCCAAGCTTTTGTCTGTCCGTCACTAGGTCATTAGTTGGTTTCTAGCCGTAAGTGTTCTTTTCATTGTAAACTCTTTGTAAATTTGTTATTTGCTCAAATAAATTACTCTTGTTTTCAATTCACTACTTCCAAAGATCCCTTTTATTTCATGCTGAACTTTAATAATGATTTCTGTGTGTTTTATGTTAATTCATCTCCCTTTGTATTTTTGCAACGTGCAAGAGATTTAAATGAAAACTATTCATTTCTAAAATAAAGTTTTGTTAAGTTTTGGTGTCTGTGGTAAATCCTTCATCAATACATTTAACAAACATTCAAACATTTATATTCAGTTACCAGATTATACTATTTATTCTTCTTAGCAGAATACCTAATTCAGACTAACTCAACCTATCCCAACTCTGATGATGCGTCTTATATTGTATAAAACCCTAGAAAGAAGAAAAGTTCTAGTTTCTGAACTGCACACTTAAGGAAAGGCGGTACAAGAACAAGTGTCACTGCTGTAAGTAGCACTTAGGTCTGTTATGTTGGGGGGGGGGTAAAAGCCTCAGTGGCATGAACTTGGATGAATGAGCCACTGAGGCTGTACCTCTTTTGATTATTGGTAAAGTGTTTTACATATCTCTGATGCTTGGACCACAATCTCATTTCCTGTTTAATTTCTGAAAAAAAAAAAAAAACCAACTACACCTTTCTATATAATTGATCTCATCTTTGTATTCTTCATTACAATAAGCAAACAGAAAGACCAAGTTTACTCTCAAGTAAGACTTTGAAGAGGGTTGATGATTTATATGAAGATCCCTCTCTTTATGTTCATAATTTAAAATGATGAAAGTAAATCCCTTCTTTCAGTAAGGACTGAGTTATTAAAGCTTAAAACAGAAAATAAAGGCCTTTGAGTCAGGATGTTTAGGTCTAGATTTCATAGAATGTCTTTGGTTATATAAGACAGTTTCTGTGGTCTCTGTGATAAGGCTTTATCTCTCTCATGTAGGAATTTTGTTAAGCTCAATTATATATCCCAATGAGACACTCTTGTTAAATACAACTTCACTGATATAAAAAAGCAAAGTTAATTTGTTCATTAAGTATGGATATAGAACTTAGATTTCTTTAGGTAGTGCTGTCAAACAACTTTTTAAAATTCATTCCTGATCAAGGACAGGCAGTGGTTTCCTTAATAAATTTGTCAGACAAATTCTATGTGTGATATCATGCGCTCAAGTCCCAGGCTGAGGCTGAAGAATGTCAAATTTGAGGCCAAATTGAGCAGCATTTCAATATACAATTCCCAAAATGTTAAGTCCAACATTTTTCAGAAACCAATTCTCAGTTATTGACCAGAGGAGTCTCATTTCTTCTCAAAATTAATAATTTTCACTTGTCAGAGAGCTGGTAGGCATTGTAGAAATGCCTTATAGAAATTATAGAATACTAGTATGTGTGTGTGCAGAAGCATATATATGTATGCTTGTATATGTATGCATATGAACATGAAGCCTCTGTGTGTGCATGTATGGTTGAAGCATCCAAACATGTATGTGTGTGAAGCCTGTGTGTGCATGCATGTGTGATGCTTGTGGGTAAGCAGACGTGCTTAAAGTCTATGTATTTGTGTTCATGTCCATGTGAAGGCTCTCTCTGTCTCTGACTCTCTCTGTGTCTCTCTCCATGTCTCTCTGTCTCCCAATGTCTCTCTGACTGTCTCTGTTTGTCTCTCTGACTCTCGGTCTCTGTCTGTCTCTCTGTCTATCTCTGTCACTGTCTCTGTCTCTCTCTCTCCCTCTGTGTGTGTGTGTATGTTTGTATATGTGCACCCAAGTTCACTGAATCTGCATTACTGGTAAGTAGATAAATGGTCCACCAAGAGTTTTCATTCCCAAAGTAATAGTGCTTTAGTGTAGTCTATCACAACTATGTAATTTTTCTCATCTTTATTTTAAATTTATTTTAATTCAGTTATACTTTTGATTTCAGCAGAAAAACCTGGAGACATGGGAAGATTATCATCTCCACATTTACAACAAAACAAGCAGTGCAGACAATATGTAAAACTGTTTGTCCCTAACCATAAAAAACATGTTTTCAGAACAAAGTTTTATCCACCAGTAGTAAAAGGAACAGGAATTCTCCTGAAAGAATAAAAAGACCTTGATGTTTACTTACCTGATACAGATTACATGGTATGCTATTAGAAAGATTGATAAGAATAGTAAGCTAGAAATGATTTTGTAAGTTATCAAAATAACATATCTGTGTAAACAAAAGAATACTTTAATTTTAATACAAAGGTAACAGTAGACCTGCAAGCCAGACAATATATTCAATGAATATTGCATAAGATATAAGATGCGTGCAACAGCACGAGGGAGAGTAGAGAGGAGCTGGCGATGGGCTATAACATTTTAGACACTATACATTACCCAGTGTGAGGTGTTGGGGAGATGTCGGATTGTTTAAGTATTTATGTAGCAAATCTTGGAATTACCATACACAAATAATTATATCAACGAGAAAGTTACCCAGTTAGCCAAAAACTGAAATTAATACATCAAAACCACAGATGGCAATAAAAGTGGAAATGGAAGCAATGATGACTAGACGGAAACAGGAAAGGGCAAACGATTCTAGAGTCTAGTGTAAATATTTCAATTCCTCTCTTAGGTGCAAATGATATAATAGAGATTAGGCAAAAGGTAATTCTATATTAAATGTAAAATAATGAAATTAATATAGTTAATCTAAAATAATGAAATGAAAAAGAAATAACTCATATAAGCATCAGCGAGTTAAGGTAAAAGAGGAATGGATACGACATTCTGATAAGTCGATAGCTAACGACTGAACTGCTGATTACGTGGAAAAATAAATGAGTCATTCAAAAACTTGCCAAGAGTTTTGGAAGAAAAGAATCACATTTTTGTTACCAGCATGTCAAAGAAAACGTCTCAGAGAAATCATTTTAAATTATGTATTTTCTCTTCCAATCTCCCATCTCACTGTCAGAATATAAGTCTCAGAGGATAACAGCGGGGACACTGAAGGGCAATATCAAACGGTTTGTTCCAGTGGATTCCAGGCTCGTTTCTTTGTGGCCTTTTATCTGCCTTTTAGAAGTGGTCCTCCATAAAAGAGCGTTTGTTAAGAAGTTAGTATGAGGGGTAACCAGGAAGGGAGGTATCATTTGAAATGTAAATGAATAAAGTGATTATGATGATGATGATGATGATGATGATGATGATGATGATGAAATTAGTATGAAGTCATCATACTAATTGGATGGGTCCCTTTGTCCTGCATGGAATTTCAGGGAGATGACACTTACATTGCTCTTATGATTTTACTAGTTCCACTTCCTCCCTTACTTTAGCACAGACTAACAGCCTGTATCTTGCCCTCCACATTTCCTTTAAGACTCTTATTTAGAAATTGTTTCAAAGATGTAGAATTCCATTTTTAAAACTATGTCCTCTTATGTTTATAAAGAAAGTACCTTTATTCAGTACAACCTTATAGAATTTTTAGAATAAGGTTTCAATGTCACTAACTTGGTCAATGATTTTTATGGACCATAAGCTTAAAAATGAGCTGTCAATTTCAAAGGTAATTTGGTCTGAAAAAAATTGATACGAAATTACAAGTCATGTTCATAGATACAAGAGCGATTTCTAACCCCATTTTGTAAGCCTACCAATCTAATTACAGATAAACAGGTCTAGGTTATATTTCACACAGCCTGTCATGTGCAGAGACAGATTTTCAAAGTCACTGTAATGGGTGTGATATCTGATATTAACAGCAATTTCTTAATTTGATCCATTAGATTTCCATTTTATCACATTTCATCTTATTTCTTTGAAACCCTTTAAAATGATGTTTTGGCTTGCACAGAACCTTTTGAAGATAAAGCTTTTGATATATCTTTCAAAAGAGATTCTTTATGCCTGCCACCTCTCCCCACTCTAAAACCTTTCATATTCTTAATACTGTTAATAAAAATTATGTTCTTATTTTCTGCTAAAATCACAGGTTATCATAGCATTGTTTTTTAATTTAACAATCTTTCTTGAGTAAAGGTGTCAACAAAATAACTTCTCATATGATAAACATTCCCCTTTTAAACTGTATCTTTTGCTAAATTTCAGACAGATTTTTCTTTCATTCCTTCTCCCTTCACAAATATGAAATTATCAATTATAATGTAATTTTTAGTTTAGCAAACACCAATATACCAAGTAGTCACTAATCATAGATTGAAGCAAATATAACTTGAACTTTATAAACTTTTCCTATTTTTCATGATTTATTTAGACATTATGTTCATTTCAGTACAATGGATGATGGATAAAAAGGATAAAAAGGCAGCAAATTCTATGAACAAACAACTTAGAACTTTAACAAAATTTCTCTGATTTGCTTTCATAATTATCTCCAAAAACGTTGATACTTCCCATACTTCTATTTTTCTACCTAAAATATTTTTTATATTTTTCCAATTCTATTTATTGTATCACCATAAATTTAGAATACTTCTCATATTCAATGTTCTGCTATCAAGACATATGCCCATTTGAATGAATTCTAAGTAACAACACTTACTTAAAAATTTCTTACATTCAGTTTGATCATTTAATGGAATAATTTAATGAATTATGCAGAGGTTGTTAAAAATTGATTTGAAATCATTTTACTAAGTGAAATCATAGGTCTGTTTAAAAGCTTGACCAAACCTGAAATTTAAGCTTCAAACTCAAAGCCACATGCAAGTTATTTGCATGAGCAGAAAATGCCATAACAATAATTTTGTCAAATGGGGTTAGAGAATCTCAAAAGACCAATTACTGAACATGCAGAAGTGTGTCACTAATCTTCAGTCTGCATTTTAAACAAATATGTGGTCAATTAAACAAATAAATGCCTAAGATATCTTATGATGTGAAATGTATCTTGTTCACATGTCATTTTATGGTCTTAACTTGAAAATTTTTAGTTTCTAAACTTTCTAGGTAGGAAAAAAAGACTGTTGTTAGAAGTGGGGGGTTGTAATTATAAAAATGTATATAAATAAGAAAGGTTTATGCTTCCAGGCAAGTTAAAGTTTAGAGAGTAACCACATTCATTATTCAATGTACATCTTCCTATTTCTCATTTCACTTTTGTCATGGTGGCATAAAAATTTCTTCATAATTGAAACTTCCTTCCTGGACAGAAACTGGAGGTACATGTGCCTCTCAAGAAAAACAAACTTGAATTGAAACCTGCGAAACTTGCAACATTCAAGAGGAAACTTTCTGCAGTAAACAGCTTCTGGAGGAGACAGCTCTTGCCACATGTTTTTAAGAGGAGACTTGTGGACCTGTACAACTAACTACCTGTGAAAGAGGTCAAGTGATACTCCTTTCAAGAGTTATCACCCATGTCACCCATACTGGGTGGATTTTTAGGGATGTATATAAGCACATAATTTTGAGTCAACCCTACTGGTACAATAATCCCTCATCCATACTCCCATTACCAACCTCAGTGAAACCTATTAATCCAAAAAGCTAGACTTTGGTACAATTATTTTGGTCTCTCATGGTTTCTGTCACTATGGTTAGGTGTGTGTGTGTGTGTGTGTGTGTGTGTGTGTGTGTTGTCTCCCCAGGAAAAGCCTTTCATACAGCCATTAGTTATGTCCAGAGTTTAAATTTCAACATACTCTGAATTATTAGATGAGTATTCTCTGAACTATTATACTCTAAATTAAACTACTATATTTTATAAAGTCACAGAATAAAGAAACAAGATTCTGCTCCCTCACCCTCTCAAAAGAACTCCAAATGGGTCACAGACCTTAATACAAGATGTGAAATTCTGAAACTATTTAAGTAAAAAAAATGAGGGAAATCATTTCAAGAAATAGGCATGAGGAGATTTGCTAATGATACTCTAGAAGTGCAGATATTAATGTCAGATGGGGGAATGGGACAGCATGAACTATGAAAGCTTTTGCATAGAAAATGACTAAAGGACAGATAAGATAGGACAAAATAGTCTTCACTTTTGGAGACAGTCTTTGCTAACTACACATCTAACAGAGCATACCCAAAACTATAAAACGTAAGTACCAGGAAATCAAACACCTAGATCAATAAATGGGCATGAAATGGACGTACAGTTTTATTTTTTTAGAAGAGAGAGAACAACAAAAAAACATATTCACATTTATTGATCCTGTATTTTAGACAGCCATGTGAATGCTTGTGTGTATGTATGTCGTGAGAACAGAAGCGAAGCTGCTTGTGAGACCAAAGTGGGTTAATGGGAAGGCTGCCTCAAGAAAAGCTAAAGCAGGGGGAAACGATGAGAATATGGAGAAAGCACACAATATACATACATTAAAATGTCTTCAGGACTTCATTATTATGCTCAATTTGCCATAATCAAAAAGAAGTTGTACACAGTCTAACAGTCCACAGCCAGAAAACATCCAGTGGAAAAAAGATAGCCTTTTCAACAAATGGTGCTGGCTCAACTGGAGGTCAACATGCAGAAGAATGAGAATTGATCCACTCTTATCTCCTTGCACTAAGCTCAACTCCAAGTGGATCAAGGACCTCCACATAAAACCAGACACACTAAAACTAATAGAAAAGAAACTGGTGAAGACCCTTGAGGACATTGGCTCAGAGGGAAAATTCCTGAACAGAACACCAATTGCTTATGCTCTAAGAGCAAGAATAGACAAATGGGACCTCATAAAATTACAAAGTTTCTGTAAGGCAAAAGACACTGTAAAAAGGATAAACAAATTGGGAAAAGATCTTCACCAACCCCATATCCGACAGAGGGCTAATATCCAATGTATACAAAGAACTCAAGAAGTTAGACCCCAGAAAACCAAATAACCCTATCCAAAAATGGGGCGCAGAGCTAAACAAAGACTTTTCACCTGAAGAAATTCGGATGGCAGAGAAACACCTTAAAAAATGTTCAACATCATTAGTCATTAGAGAAATGCAAAGCAAAACAACCCTGAGATTTCACCTCACACCAGTCAGAATGGCTAAGATTAAAAACTCAGAAGACATCCGGTGTTGGCGAGGATATGGAGAAAGAGGAACACTCCTCCACTGCTGGTGGGACTGCAAGCTGGTACAACCACTCTGGAAATCAGTCTGGCGGTTCCTCAGAAAACTGGACATGATACTTCCAGAGGACCCAGCCATACCACTCCTGGGAATATACCCAGAAGATTCCCCAGCATGCAGTAAGGATACATGCTCCACTATGTTCACAGCAGCCTTATATATAATAGCCAGAAGCTGGAAAGAACCCAGATGTCCCTCAATGGAGGAATGGATACAAAAAATGTGGTATATATACACAATGGAGTACTATTCAGCCATTAGAAACAATGAATTCATGAAATTCTTAGAGAAATGGATGGAGCTGGAGAACATCATACTAAGTGAGGTAACCCAGTCTCTAAAGAATACCCATGCTATGCAGTCACTGATAAGTGGATATTAGCCTAGAATCTTGGGACACCAAAGACACAATTCACGTACCAAATGATGTCTGACAAGAAGAAAGGAGTGGACACTGGTGCTGGAAAGGATCAAAGCATCAGTGTAGGGGAATACCAGAACAGGGAAGTGGGAAGGGGTGGATGAGGGAACAGGGGGAGGGAAAAGGGCATGTGGGACCTTTGGGGGGTGGGGAACCAGAAAAAGGAAAATGAATTGGAAATAGAGAATATATCCAATAATAAATTAAAAAAATGAAAAAATAGTTTCATTTTAAAAATTTTGCAAAGATTATGCATCCATATGAATTCATGATTGGTGGCCCCTACCCCAGTATCTTAGAACCAATGTTATCAGAATAAAAATGAAACACTAGGGTTTAAGATTCACTCTGGGGGTCAGATTGATTCTTCTCATTCAGAAAGCTAAAGCCTAAGATATTTTATGTATAAAGACAAAAATTGAAGTATCAAGAACTTACTTATTTTGACTTAAGAACAAGTTACTTAACAGTCAACTGGCATAGTAGGGAAAACAAAAACTCCCGCAAGTTATTGTTAAGAAAAACAAGAGCCTAAAGAGTATGCAGTGAGCCATTCAGTTCTCAAAAATCTAATGAAAATGTACGTGGTGAATGGCCATGTGGTAATCTTAATGTGATGGGACTGTGGGTTGTGTCTGCACGCAATTATAAGAGTAAATATATTGAAGGACGAGAAATCAATGTTCAGCCTCAAGACTAACTTACCTTATAGACCTCTCTGCATTTGCTCTCAAAACCCCCGCTGCAAGGAGACAGACAATAGACTACCTTACTATATTCTAAAGTATTCTGCCTCTTAAAATTATTCATGCTCTCAATTGATTTCACATCTTCCTAATGTGGTATTAGGTTTTTTTTTCCCCAATGACTTAGCTTTTAAGTAATAAAGAAGACATTTTTTACAGTGACATCCCTACAAGATAAATTACCTTACCATTCAAGACATAGGAAGATGAAGCTCATAATTTCCCACAGGGTAGTCAAGGTCATGGTGAAAAAATAATACGAACAGTTAATATTGTAAGAAAGACTCAGCATCAAAAAGGAGATAATATTTGAGATTGAAAAGATATATTATTCCCACAGCTCTGCCAAACTCACTTTCTACACAAATTATTATCTCTCTTTTAAGTGCCTGCCATGGAAGTTATAGTTCTCTAAGGGAGATTTTAACTGCTTTCTGTTACTTAGACATTTCCTCTTTTACCGTTCTCTGTCAAAATGACTTGAATTCCTGTAATGTCATTCCCTTTTATTTTAGAATTGTGTTCCAGGGTGCAGAATTTCTAAATGAATATGTCTATTCTTTTTCTCTATATGAGCTATACAGAGCAATGAATATATTATGTGTAGCTTGCTAAAATAGAGGATTTTACATTTCTGTTATTAATGCACACCACTTTCCTTTGTTCTAAAATACAGCAGATCTTCACCTTTGGAGACATCAATTTGGCAAAGGCAAGAACATTGTGTTCAGTGTTGGTGAAGTTAGTTACTAACTCCTAGACTAATACTAAACTTTGTTTATGACTTTTACATTCTAGAATAAAATAGAAACATGATTCCTCTTTCACAGTTCTACTGATTTTATTTTTAATTTTATTATCAGCTCTGGAGAGAATGCCCCAAAATAATTTATATACTGAATCAGTGATAGGATGGTACTGTTGTTACACTAGAAACAATGTTTCTGTTGTGTACTCTTTTGAGATGTCTGAAGAACGGACACAATTAGCTACTTTGGGATATACCTAAGTATACTTGCAGCGTGTGTGTGTGTCATGAAGTAGGTGGTCTCAAGGTCAAAGCACAAAGTACTATCACTCTTACCTTATGACCAACAGAAACCCGAGTATTTAAATTGCAAAATCTCATTGTTTTTTTTTCTTTTGCAAAGTACAAATAATACAAGTATCTTCCATTAAGTGCCCACCTCTGAATCTCAAGTCAACAGCTGGCACCAGGTTCATTAACGCATCTGACTACCTCCAAGTGACCACTGTTTGTTTCCAAATTGTTTTATCTACTACAGCACAATTATTCTGACAACCTATCCAGTTGTTAGCCTTAAAATTTTCAATGTGCGCAGAAATAAGTCCTCCACCTTTAAAGCCAATCAGTTCCTTGAATGCTGTTCCTCTGAATATTCGGTCTGTTTCTCTCCTTCAGTAACTGCCTTAGTCACTTTTATATTGCTGTGATTAGACCACATGACCAAGGGAAATTATAGAAAAGAAAAGACTTTGTTTGGAGTTTATTGTTTCAGAGGTTAAAGTTAATGACCCTCATGGTATCAGGAAGACAGGCATGGCACTGGGGCAGAAGCTGAGAGATTACATCTTGAGACAGGAACCATAAGACAGAACAAACTAACTGGGAAGGCATGGGATTTTTGAAGCCTTAAAGGTACAAAGGATATACCTCCTTTAACAAGACTGAACCTCTTAATCCTTTGTAAAGAGTGCCACCAACCAATGACCAAAATTTTAAATAGAGAAGCCTTATGGGGACCATTGTCATTCAAACCCCCACAGTTACTTACTTCGATAGCCATATGTATGAAAATATTTTTTATCATTTTTCTGTATTTGAATTCATGTGCCCTATGGCATAGACACTAGCTTCCTTGACTTGTTAGTATTCAATTTAATGTCTCAGTGTTTACAATTATTTAGTACCTTTATATTTGTAATTTGTCATTCTCAACATGTTTTCTGTCTTCATTACCTCTGATGGGCCTGGGCTCTAGCTCAAAGCAGTCTATCACTATGGAAAGTTCTAGTATAGGTTATGAATGTATTGTCTCTTGTCTCCCATTTCACATCCCTTGCTTTTCATGGCTCAACGCAAATTATAACTGCTTTACACACACACACACACACACACACACACACGCACGCACGCACGCACGCACGCACGCACACACACACACACACACACACACACCCCTCTTCCTCTGTGGTGCTGTGTTTTTTATTCTGCGAGTATGTATTTCTAGTGTTGTAATTCATTACTCTCTACTATCAGTCCTCTCTTCCATTTTCTTCTTCTTCTTAGATGAGCCTATCCTTTCAAACAGTTTAAATTTCATTTTACTTTTGAATTTTTGAAATTTATTTTAGTAACTCAGATATCTATGAATTGTATATAAGTGTTTTTTACCTCCTTGTACTTCTAGGGCCTTTGGTGACACATCTATACCCCACTCCATACCCAGACTTCCCTCATCCTCCTCCAGGCTTTATCCTAGTGAGGACTCCTGTCCCCCTCATCAATACCTTTCTGAAAGCTACCAAATCTAGCCTGGGACCCACAACCAGTGCACCAGCCTAGTTTGTCTTTTTGTCCCTTCACTTCAGAGAAGTTGCAGGCTTGGACCTATATCGTCCCTACCTATCAATCAAAACACAGGACTCTCCCACATCATACACAAAATTTCCAATTACATACATCTATCCCAACCCCCTTGCCCCCCCCCCCTGTTTGCAACAGGAAGCACATTCTGTATACCAGCACAATTTCCTTGGTCCAGTCGACTGCATTTATTCAAGCCACTTCCAACCTCTAGATCCAACCCTTCACCACATTCTCTCTTCTCACCAACCCTGCTTTATCCGTATCAAATTTAAAACAAAGGAAGTTTACATGTCTAGATCTCATCACAGGAATGCCAACAGTATCTAAGTCAATCAAGCCAGTATCTACTCTCTAAAACTTACCAATACAGTAGAACTCCTTGCAAATGAAAATTATCTAGATGAACTTTAGGACAAAGAAACTAAAAGAACAATCATAAACCTCCTCAAAACTTAAAGGAATTTTACACATACAGAGAGAGAGAGAGAGAGAGAGAGAGAGAGAGAGAGAGAGAGAGAGAGAGGTGGAGAGAGGAAGGGAGGGAGGGATGGGGGAAGAAAAGGGAGGGAGGGAGGGAGGGAGAGAGATCAAAGACCAAAAGAATGAGCTCAGGGAGACTAAATTCCTGAGATACCCAGGAAACATAAGTACAAGTCTGATCAAAATGATAAACACAATCTAGGATTTGCAAGATGAACTCAATAAATAAGATGGAAATATTGATGGAGACTCAAGATAAAATGAAGATAGAATTTAAAAACCCAAAAGTCCAACTAGAAAATCAAAGGAAGTCCTTGCAATAGAACGAATCTAGCAGAAGACAGAATATCAGTTGTCAAGGATCAAAAAGAAGATCTAGACAAAAAATTTTTAAGATGTATAAAATACAAAATGAATAAAAAAAGAAAAATGACAGAGAAGAAACATACAAGAAATGTTGGACACCATGAAAACAAAACAAAAACTTTTGAATTTGAACTATAAGCATAGATGGAGGAGAAGAAACTCAAGCCAATAACACAGACAAGATTCTCAACAAAATTATACAAGAAAACTTCACCAAACTAAGGAAAGACATGCCCATACAGATATAAGTACACAATCAAATACATTGGATCACAAAAGAAAATTCCCCAAGGCATGTCATAGTTAAAATGTTAAGTATACATAAAAAAGAAAGCTTAGTGAAAGTTGCAAGAGAAAAAATATAACTCATGGATAAGTGTGACCTCATTAGAATATCAGCTGATTTCTCAGGGAAAACTTCAAGAGGCAGAAGAGCCTAGAAGAAAGCATGGCAGGTCCTAAATATTATGACAGCCAACCCTAAAACAATACAACCAGCAAAGCTGTGCTATGACTGAAGGGGAAAGAGACACTTTCTACAGTATAAATAACCTAAAATATTATATTTAACCAACAAAATTCTAAAAAATAATACAGGAAGGATGAAGAGAGGAAAGCATCATAGCAGAGAGACTGAAAAAAATACAACCCATAATTATTAAAACATAAAATATCACTGAAAACATCACCAAAAATCAACATAATGACCACAACTAATATATGCATTTCTCACTAATACATGCATTTCTCTATCTTTAAACATCAATTGGCACAACTCTCCAATCAAAGGCACAGACTGATTAAATGGATAAAGAAAAAAAGAATCCACATCTAAGCTTCCTACAAAAAACACGTTTTATTCTGAAAGGGAGAAACGGCCTTATTGTACAAGGATGGATGAAAGTGGGGAGTCAAGTGAGACTAAGAAGCAAAGACTTTTCTAATACTTGACAAAATAGACTTCAAAACTTATGAGAAAAACAAATATGGACCCTTTATTCTAATCAAGGGAACAGTTAACCAAGAAACTATTGTTATCATAAGCATATTATGGTTGAGTTTTATAAAATATATACAGAAAAGGAATATGTTTGGTGGATGTGCAGTCAGGTGTGGGGGAAGGTGCCTCTGTGGGCCCATGCTGAGGCATCCCTCCCTCTGAGGGGCCAGCCACAGGATGGTATAGTATAGAATAGAGTTTACTCAGTACATGTGGAGGGGGAATTGAGGGAGTAGAGGCAGAGAAAGGGAGAGAGAGAGAGAGAGAGAGAGAGAGAGAGAGAGAGAGAGAGAGGAGTAGAGCATGTTGAGAGAGGGGGAGGGGAAGAGAGGGAGAGCAGGAGCAAGAGGACAGAGCAGGAGCAGGAGAGTAAGAGAGAGGAGGGGGCGAGCAGCCCCTTTTGTAGTGAGTCAGGCACACCTGGCTGTTTCCAGGAAACTGTGGGGCAGAACCTAGACTAAATGCCAACACATACATATAACAAACTCAGGTGAGCATACAATGTCAGAAAAAAATTCTATTTCTAGAATTAAAGACACAGAATAATAACATTAGTCCATTAATAGTGGAAGACTTCAGTACCCCACTTATTCCTGTAGACAGGTCACTTGAACAAAAATAAACAGATAAATATCAATATTAAATTACACCACAAATCATATGAACTTAACAAATAGCTACTGTTGTGGATAGTTCTGGTGCTGTTTGTACCTTGAGGCTAATTCTGCTTTCCCAGGAGGGTGAGGATGAGGAGTGAATCACAGGTGTCTTCTTATGAACCTTCTCCCCACCTTTAACTTGTAAAATAAAGGCTAGGGCCAAAGATTGGGCAGTGGAAGGGAAGGTGGAGCTGAAAAGTTTGGGGGAGAAGGAGAGGAGAGAGGGAGAATGACAGAGGGGGAGGGGGAAGGAAGATGGAGCAGAGGCACATGGTCTGGAGAAACTGAAAGTTATGAGGGATCTCGTAGTTGGGGAATGGAGAAGTGTAGCGGTAGATCTGCCCAATCTAGGCACGCAGCTTGTATTCATGTTAATTGAGTTGTCTTTTCATTGCATGGGCCAATTTGGCTTGAAGATTTACTACAACAAATTGGTACCCATATGAATATATAAAACAATGGAATAATTGGGATAACTTGTCTAATCTAGGTGGGCAGCTTGAATCGTTGTCAATTGGCTCTGAAGTTATTGTGTGGAAATCTTGTGAATTGAGAATTTATTGATATATAAATCTGACTGAGTAAAAGCTTCTAGAGTTTTGATTAACTGGGTCAATGGAATTTGTGACAACTAGCCCAAGGGGGTAGATGGCTGAGAAGGTGCAGGTGGTTCTGAGGCAGGTGAACTAGAGCTAGGAAGACCACCTCATGGGGCTAGCCGAAAGGTGGAGAGACCTGGGGCAGAGAATAGCTGGGTATAGTGCAGGATGGCGCCCTTTTGTTTTTTAATATTTCCCGCAACAAACTATCTTGTATTCGTTCAAACACTAAAGAGCACACATTCTTTTTAACAGCACATGAAAGCTTTTCTAGGACAAAGTATATCCTGGGACACAAAGCAAATCTTTACAAATTAGAAAAAAATGATTAAAATCACTATTTCTGTCCCCAGTGAAAATAAGCAGAAAGATGACAGCAAATAACCTTTAGTAAATATACAAATACATGGAGCTTAAATAGCACATTAATATAAATAATAATTGGGTAAAGAAAAAAGTCAAGAAAGAAAAAAACACTTGCTAGAAATAAATGAAATGAAAACAATACAATAAAACTTCTGGGACATATTGGGAACACATATGACAGAAATTTATAGCTCTAAGTGCCTATATTAAAATTTAAAAAGAACAAATAAGAAGCCTAATGATGGAACTCAAAAAGGTGGCAAAGCGAGAACACACCGGATGTAAAGCCAGTCTATAGAAATACTGAATTTATGGAAATAAATAATACAAAGAATTAACAAATGTAAGAACTGGCTCTTTGAGAAGACAAACAAAAATTCAGCAATCTTTATTACAATTTACCAAAACAAAGAGATGACCCACATTAACAAAGTCAGACATGAGCAGTGAAACATTACAACAGATAGCAAAGAAAGTCAGGATATTATGAGGGAATATTTTAAGAACGTGTACTCCATTAGGCTGGAAAATCTAAAACAAACTGTTAATTTTCTAGATTCAGCCAAGTTACCAAAAGAGGAAATCAACAACCTAAATAAAGCCAAGAAAAGAAATTAAAACAGCAGAGAAAAGTCTTCTCGCTAAACAGAAGATGGGGGAATATATGGATTCATAGTAAAATTCTATCAGGTATTCAAATATCTATAACCAGTCCTTCTTACACTATTCATAAAATAAAAACAAAAGGATCAAAAATTTAAAAAAAATCACCAAATCATCATTACTCTAATACTCAAATGAGGTAATAAAACAACAAAGAAAGAAAGATACAGGTGAATGTCCCTAATAAGTATAGGAAAATATGTTCCATTAAACACTTGAAAACAGAATACAGACACACATGAAAAAATAATTAAACCATGACCAAGTTGGCTTTCTCTTTGAAATTTAGCGATAGTTAAAAATACAAAAGTCAATAAGTGTTTAAAACCACATAAGTGGACTCAAAGATAAAAATCACATTATCATCTCAATAGAGGTATATTAATACTTTGACAAAATTCAGCATGCCTTCATGACTAAAGTCTCACAGTATGCAGAGTGAAAAAGAACATATTCCAAAATAATAAAAATGCATTCAAGAAACTGACAGCCAATGTAGTCTAAAATGGCAAAAAGCTTAAGGCAAGCCCACTGTGGTTGGGAACTAGACGGGGATGTCCACTCTTCCCACCCATTTTCAACAACGTACTCAAGGTACCAACTGGAATAAAGACAAGAAAATAAAATTAAAGATACAATAAGGAAAAGAATCAGTCTGACCTTATTAGCAGATGACATGGCACTATGCCTTAGAGACCTCAAGAATTAAAAAAAAAAAGTCTAGAAAATTGAAAGTATGCAGTGTTTCAAGATGCAGAATTAATTTGCACAAATCAATACCTTTTCTATACATTAAAGACAAGCATGGGGAGATAATCATGGACACACTTGCATTCACAATAGTCTCCAAGAAAATAAAATACACAGGAGTAAGTCTACACTAAGAACTTGAAATCTCTGAAGAAAAAGATTGAGAAACCTGGAAATGGAAAGCCATCCTAGGCTCACAGATAGGTCGATGTATCATAAAAATGACCACTCAACCAAAAGCTCTTCATAGATTCAACGCAACCCCATCAAGATCCTCACCTCCATTCTCTTCAATCACAGAATAATCAGTGCTAAAATCCGTATCGAACCGCAAAAACCCAGAAACCAAACACATCCTGAACAAATAAAGTAAAAACAACAGTGCTAGAAGTACCACCATTGCAGACCTCAAGATGTAATACAGAGCCAGAGTTATAAAAACGATGTGATATTGGCACAAAAGCAGGCATGGAGCTGGCTGATGAAACGAAAGTGAAGAACCAAACATAACCATACATTAACCTCATCCACTTAATATTTGACAAAGACTCCATGTACAGGCTGGTTTTGTGTGTCAACTTGACACAAGCTGGAGAGCTATCACAGAGAAAGGAGCCTCCCTTGAGGAAATACCTCCATGGGATACAGCTGTGGGGCATTTTCTCAATTAGTGATCAAGGGGGGAGGGCCCCTTTTGGGTGGAGCCATCCCTGGCTGGTGGTCCTGGCTTCTATAAGAAAGCAACCTGAGCAAGCCAGGGGAAGCAAGCCAGTATGAAACATCCCTCCATGGCGTCTGCATCAGCTCCTGCTTCCTGACCTGCTTGAGTCCCAGTCCTGACTTCCTTTAGTAATCATCAGCAATGTGGAAATATAAGCTGAATAAACGCTTAGTTAGGATTCTGTCTAAGCTCCACCCCACAGTTACCTGGCAACAGCCAGGTAGGCATGGCCCACTCTAAGAGAGGCAGCTTGCCCCCTCCCCTCTTCCTTACCCTTTTACTGCTGTTTTCTGCTTGCTTCTTTCCTGTCCTCTTGGGCTCCTCTCCCCTCCCCCCTCTCTCCACATGGTCATGGCCGGCCCCTATTTCTCTACTCTCCCCTTCTCTCTGCCTTCCTCTGCCTCCACTACTCTCTTAATGCCCATCCCCATGCCCTAAATAAACTCTATTCTATACTATACTATTGTGTGGCTGACCCCTCTGGGGAAAGGGATGCCTTGGCATAGGCCCGCTGAGACACTCCCTTCCCCCACACCTCACCACACCCCATAGGACATACCTTAATACCCCATAATAATCACAACACCTTTTCCTCCCCAACTTGCTTCTTGGTCATGATATTTTGTGCAGGAATAGAAACCCTGACTAAGACACACCAAAAACATAGATTAGAAAAAAAAGAAAGTGTAAGGCCCCAAAAATCGCTCAATGAAGACCCCAAGTTCATATAATATGCAAAAACAGGAAGCAGTCTATTTTGTGCCATCCAGCATGCAGGAGTCAACCATTCTCTAAAATGGCAACCCCAGATAAAGGCCTGCAAAGCCTGCTTGTAGGGAACTGGGGGAACTGTCTAGAAGGCTTATGTAATCTAAAATTTCATTGGTGGGTGCCAGGTACTCACAGGTGGTCAGTGGTCTGCATTCCTGTGTCATGAACTTTTAACCATATGATGATGGGGCAGGTGGCCCATCCAGAGATACGATAGCTCCTCATTGTTGTGGTTATCTTTAGGAGGGGATTTTATGATCTTATTCTAGATTTTATGGTCTGTCCCTGGAGCTGCTGTCTTATGGCCTATTTTCTGGGACCTAGGACCTGTTCCTATTGCTGGTCCCTTATGGCCTTTTTTCCCCCTGAAATCAGGTGTGATCCTTAAACAGAAAAAAATGGGGTTCTTATGTGGAGACAATCAATACATATGTTGTCCTTTCAAAAGCATCCTCAACAAAAAGTGCTGGTGCAACTGGATGTCCACATTCAAAGGAATAAAATTAGATCTTTGCTTCTTAGCTTGTACAAAATCTAACTCCATATCTATATTAAAACCTTAATCTGAAACACTGAAACTGCCGGAGGGAGGGAGAGAGAGAGAAAGAGAGAACTCTATATGATAAAGGTGTTGGAAAGGGCTTTCTCAATAAGAATCCGTTGCCAATGGACTAAGGTCAGTCACTGACAGGTAAGATCCCATAAAGCTAAAAAGCTTGCACACTGCTAAAACAAACCAAAACAAACTAAAACAAAATCAACAATCAATGAACTAGGAGAAGAGGAAGCCCACAAAATTAGAGACAATGTGTATCAGTTATACCTCTGATAGAAGCTTAATATCCAGTATAATGAAAGAACTCAAAAGAATGGACACACACACTAAGCAGACCCTCTCGGGGGAAAAAAAAAGAAAAGAAAAGAAAAGAAAGAAGAGAAGAGAAGAGAAGAGAAAAGAAAAGAAAAGAAAAGAAAAGAAAAGAAAAGAAAAGAAAAGAAAAGAAAAGAAAAGAAAAGAAAAGAAAAGAAAAAAGAAGAAAAGAAAAGAGAAAGAAAAAAACGGGCCTAGGAATTGAATAGGGAGTTCTCAGCAGAAGAAAAAATGGCTAAGAAATATCTCCAGAAATGTTCAGCATTCCTGGAAATTAGGGAAATGTAAATCAAAACAACTTTGAGATTTATTCTCATACCAATCAGAAAGAATGGCCAGGATCAGCAAACAGCTGATAGCAAATGCTGCTTGGGGCAGTGGGAATAGGTAGCCCTCTTTAACGAGGGTTGCAAACGTAAGCAGTCATTATGGAAATCAGTATGGAGAAATGTTGAAAGCTAAAAGCAAATCCACGCTATGACCCAAATAGCATCATCACTACCTGAAGTCCGAGGCAAGAGTTTGAAAAAAAAAAAAAAATCTATTTCCCTGTCCGCCTAAGCGCCTTAGAATCCGGCTTTGCAATTTAACAGAACTCAGTAAGTGTAGCTGCAGCTGAACGCTGACATATATTCTGTATTGATTTAGAACCCCAAAGCCTGCAGGTCTGGCAGCACTTTGCCTTACAAAAAGCTGTGGTTGGAACAGCAAAGTCCCAGAATCGGTAAAGCTGCCCTTCCTAAACTTTGAACGTTTTAGTGCTTGCCGCCTGGGGAGTAAAAATGCACTGCAGTCGGTGGCATCCACGCGGCAGAGAAAACTGCAGATGATCAGAATGCGCGCAGGAAAGCAGGGCACGTTTTCTGTAACACCCCCCCCACACGGCCCCCCAAAAAAGAGCCAAAGCAATCTCTCCCTGGAAACTCACTGTCCTGCCTAGTAGGCAGATTTCATTCTCATTCAGTCTTCCCATTTTCCAAATCCAAATCCCCTGCCTGAGCCCCAGCTTGGTAGCTGACCTGATGTGTCCTCTCCCTCCCAGCTCCCATCTCTCGAAGGGACCAACCAGATCTCCCACAGCTTTCCTTCCTCATCCCAACCCATCCTTTCATCAACACCCCAGGAATTCTCTACTACTAGCTAGCCAGCATCCCACAGATTCTCCTGGCAATGAAGCTTACTTACCTCCATTCCACCGACCCGCTCATCACCCTGGCCACGTAGCCCATATCGCTTCCTGCCCGCTAGTTCCCAATATTTAGACTCCGAAGCCCTCCTCGCAGTGACCACATATCCCTAGGCTCCAAAGAGAGCAACAGAAACCACCACGGAATGGAAAGCCCAGTCAAGGAAGAAAAGACCAGACCCGATACTAGCACCTAGAATTGCAGTCATCCAAAACCCAGATGCCAAACATCAGCATAAAAACACAATAAAGAAGCAGCCAGGACAGTAGTATGTTTGCACTAGATCAGAGCAGCCCTACTATGGAGGGCGTGGGGGGGGGTGCCTGAGAAACACAACATAGCCAAAGTACAGAAAAGGACTTCAACGCTATGTTACCTTGGTTCTCTAGTGCCCCGGCTAGCCAAGCATGACAACTTTAATGTTGTCTCTCCCAGGACCCGCTACTTCCAACTGCTGCTTGAGCAGCTAATAATATATGTGGATCCCCAGAGCCAAGCCTCATTATCGTTAAGATCTGTTACCCAATTAATTGCTATACAGTTAGATGATTTATTTTATTTTTTTAAAGATTTATTTATTTACTTTATACATTGAATATAATGGTAGTGAGTACACCACCATTGCTCTCTTCAGACACACCAGAAGAGGGCACCAAACCCCATTACAGATGGTTCTTAGCCACCATGTGGTTGCTGGGAATTGAACTCAGGACCTCTGGAAGAGCAGTCAGTGCTCTTAACTGCTGAGTCATCTCTCCAGCCTGGGTAATTTATTCTTTAACATTTTTTTGCATTATTTATGGGTTATAAATCCTCAAGATGAAACCCAGATGTGAGAAATTTGACAAAAATATTCTAGTTTAGAATTTTATACTTAATTTCTTAAATGCGAGCTATTTCTGAATTGATTACAAATTTGGCAAAAAAGCAAATGCCAATATATCAGAAAATGTATATTTATTGCATAACAAGTGAGTAAATGTTATTAATTCAGTTTTACTGTTATAACGTTATATGAAAATTATATTACTATTATAATGATAATGAATTATCAATCATTCATTATTAATGTTACGGGCAGTAATATCAGATGTGATGCACGTTTTTGTGTATCATTTATTTTTTTAAAAACTGAATATAATTAAAAATATTTAAAATAGCCACAAATATTGATGAATTGCATGGAGTTCAAAGATTATAAATTACTGCTAAACATGTTGATTGGAATTGAGGAAACTCGTTGTTTTAGTTAGGGTTGTTATTGCTGTGATGTCACACCATAGCCAAAAGCAAATTGGGGGAAAAAATGGTTTATTTGACTAATGTATCCCAAGTCACAGTCCCGTGAGGAAACCGAGGCAGGATCTCAAAACTGGCAGAAACCTGGCGAGAGGAGCTGATGCAGAGACCATGAGGGATGCTGCTTACCAGCTTGTGCATCCTGACTGCTGGCATTTCTCAACTCAGGTCCCATCCTTTCAAATAAGGCTAGCTTGTGTAAGTTGCCATAAAACTAGTCAGCACATTCATTTTCTTCAGAAGTTGGTTCAAATCGTATAATTATAAAAAATATAAATTAGTAAAAATGAATAGATTCTTATTACTGTTTCCTTCATAAATTTAAAGCCAATGTCAGCAAAGCCTACAGTGAACAGTTTAGCCACACAAATGGGTTAAGGAAAATAAAGGTATAAGTAGATTTGATTAACAGAGTGCAAAAGTTACTCACAGAGACACCTAAGAATCAGACACAATCCTGAATGACATTTAAATTGGAAAATGATATGACACACAAAGTCATTTTGAGTTATAAATGGGGCTATTGGAGATGTCACATGTGACATGGAAACTGCTTCTCCTTATGTTCTTTCCCTAGTTATTAGTATACAGATTTTCAGAGAATCTTCTTTAACTCAGTTCTTGTCTGAAATTCTAATATTCCTTGTGTTAAAGTGGCAGAAAGCTCAGGGCCACAACTGTGTTTACTCTCTAAACCGTGTCTAAAGTACATCTAACAGCTCCTTGTTACATATTGTAATGGACAGATTTTGCTTGGAAGGCTGATTAGTTTTATTGATTAGCACTACAGTTGATTTACTGGGTTCTGCCTGCCTGGGGAATGCCAGGTTCCTTCAGGAGTAAGGTGAGGTTTGTTGGAAGCCCTTGCCAAACTGTGTCCACTGGAGCGTGTGTGGCTGGGAGCACATTACTTCTCTGAGTTAGACGGAATAAGCAATTAGATGTGTGAATAAAAATTTTACTCTGGGTATTGAAGCAAAAGCTTAAAAGCTACGTAATTATAAGCGAAAAGTCTGCTCTGGTGATAGTTCTAGAATCTAAAACATTTCAGAATTTCAGATTGGCTCAGAAAATTATCACAGGGAGAAATTGCAGTTATTTTCTCTTTACAGGTTAGCAAATGTGCAGGTTTTATTGTCATGCCTCTAAGTTCTTACACTTTTTAGTCTATATATTTAGGGGGAAAGCTTTGTATAAAGATAATGACATCCAACAAAGTCTGTGTTATTCTGCGGCAAAACTTGAATTTTCAAATCTGTAATTACTCAAAAAAGAAACTGGATGTCTCTATTTAAGACAGTTTCAGAGATGGATATAAAGTGAGCTTTAGAAATGTGAGGGAAACTTTGACAACTTTAGACAGAACTCTCGATGCCCATGTTGCACTTCTCATGGATAAGTAATAATTTATGGACATACTACTTTTGCTAACTCCTCTCTCTCTCTCTCTCTCTCTCTCTCTCTCTCTCTCTCTCTCTCTCTCTCTGTGTGTGTGTGTGTGTGTGTGTGTGTGTGTGTGTGAATTTATGCAATCAAATACAAATTAGGAGCAAAAGCATAGGAATGGAAGAATTGATCACATGCAGTCATTTTGGATGATATAGATTATATCATTAAAAATACTTTATATGGCCTTGCCTCGGTGCACCACAGACAGCTAACAGCTAAAGCCAGGTACGCTGACAGAGTCCGAGGCTAACATCGCTCGGGTCCTATCCTGACAGGCTTTTGCCTTCACCCAGAACCTGAGCAGCTTGGTGGGCCATCTGTATGCCAACCCAGTCGTGCACCAACCCAGTGGGGGGGGGGGTCATCTGCTCTACAGAGTGATCAGCACTTGGATAAGGTGCCTGCAGCATACACCAGCTGTACTCCCTGAAGGAGCAGACAAGCACCACCAGGCTCACAGAGACAACCCGAGTATAGCATTCCTTGGGGCAGGATACATTAGGGCTCCAAGGGCACCCAAGAGGAGGGTGCAACCAGAGCCAGAGGGAACCTAGACATCCAGAGGTGCAGAATTAGCCTTACAGGCTATCAGGAGGTTCAAACACCAGCCAGTGACAGCAAGACCAACTAACACCAGAGATAGCCAGACAGCAAAAGGCAAACATAGGAACATTACTAACAGAAATCAAGGCAACATGGCAGCATCCGAACCCAATTCTCCAACAACAGGAAGTCCTGGATACCCCAGCACACCAGAAAAACAAGACTTGGATTTAAAATCACTGGTCATGATGCTGTTAGAAGAACACAAGAAGAACATAAATAAATCTCTTAAAGAAATACAAGAGAAAATAGATCAAAAGGCAGAAGCCCTTACAAGGGAAACACAAAAATCATTTAAAGAAATTCAGGAGAAAATGGGTCAAAAGATAGAAGTCAATAGGGAGGAAATACAAAAATCACTTAAAAAATACAGGAGTACGTGGGTCAACAGGCAGAAGTCATGAAAGAGGAAACACAAAAATCTCTCAAATGAAAATACAAACAAGCAGGTGAAGGAACTGAGCAAAACCATCCAGGATCTAAAAACTGAAATAGAAACAACAAGAAATCACAAAGGGAGACAACTTTGGAGATAGAAAACCTTGGGAAAAAGACAACATATGCTGGCAAAGATGTGGAGAAAGAGGAACACTCCTCCACTGTTGGTGGAATTGCAAGAAGGTATAACCACTCTGGAAATCAGTCTGGTGGTTCCTAAGAAAATTGGGCTTGACACTTCCAGAGGACCTTGCCATACCATATACCCATATACCCAGAGGATTCCCCTGCATGCAACAAAGACACATGCTCCACTATGTTCATAGCAGCCTTATTTATAATAACCAGAAACTTCAAAGAACCCAGATGTCCCTCAATGGAGGAATGGATACAGAAAATGTGGTATATTTATACAACGGAATACTACTCAGCAATTAAAAACAATGAATTCATGAAATTTGTAGGCAAATGGTTGGAAGTGGAAAATATCATCATAAGTGAGGTAACCCAATCACAAAAGAATACACATGAAATGCAATCAATGGTAAGTGGCTAATTAGCCCAGAAGCTATGAATATGCAAGTCACAATTAGCAAATTATATGATTCCCAAGAAGAAGGAAGGAGAGGACACTGGTCCTGAAAAGACTTGATCCAGTATGGTAGGGGAGTACTAGAACAAAGAAATGGGGGAATGATTGGGGATTGGGCGGAGGGAAGAGGACTTATGGGACATATGGTGAGGGGGACTGGGAAAGGGGAAAGTGTTTGAAATGTAAACAAAGAATATAGAAAAGAAAAAAGAAAAAAAGAAAGGCCTAGCCAGCAATTGAAGGAGACAGATATTTACACCCAACCAATGGACAGAAGCAGGTGAACCCTGTGATTGAATTAGGGAAAAGCTAGAAGAAGCTGAGGAGGAAGGCTTCCTCATGGAAAAAACCAGCAGTCTCAACTGACCTAAACCTCCGAGATCTTCCAGATACTGGACCACCAACCAGGCAGCCTACACAAGCTGATATGAGGCCCCTGACACATATACAGCAGAGACTACCTCCTCTAGCCTCAGTAAGAGAAGATATACCTAACCCTCAAGAGACTTGAGGCTCCAGGGAGTGTAGGGTAGGAGTGGAGGGTTGGGACTTTCTCCTGGAGAGAGAGGTTGGGTTAGGTGATATGGGATGTGGAACAGTCAGGGGGTGGACCAGGAATGGGATAAAGTCTGTACTGTAAAAAGAAAAATTAAAATTTAAATAAAAAAATAAAAAATAAAAAAATCCTTTATATAATATTCAAAATGCATATAATGTGATTGGATCTAACCCATACCTCATTCCCTCCTCTCCAATGAATTCCTTTCCCTCCCCATCCAACTCCTACTTCATCAACTCTACGCTCTTTGTCTCTGTCTCTGTCTCTATCTCTTTGTCTCTTTGTCTCTGTCTCTCTCTCCCTCTCTCTTCTCTCTTTCTGTCTCTCTGCATCTCTCAAGTGTGTGTGTGTGTGTGTGTGTGTGTGTGTGTGTGTTTATCAAAGTTAAAATTCACTGATTCCATTTATTAGGACCATCTACAGGAACTTGGGTAGTTCTGCACCACCTGTATCTGAAGAAAAATGACCCTCCCTTTCCTAGTGTCCATCAGTGTCCACTAGGTTCTTTAACAGAAGTGAAAACTCCTATCCATGTAGGTAGGTATTTCGGTGGGTCTGGATGTGTGTGAGTCCTATGCATGTGTTTCCCACTGTCTACTCATGCAACTATGCTGTCACACATGGCAAATGCTGCACCATTACAGACATCTACAGACCTTTGACTCTTACAGCCTTCATGTCCTGTCTTTGAACATGATCCCAAAGTCTGAAAGGGCAGGTCATGTGGTATAGATGTCGTGTGTTTTGCTTAACACTCCAGTCTCTTATTCTCTGATAACTAACCAATTGTTGCTGGATTAAAGTACTCCTGTGGAGTTTGGTCATGGAATTTAATCACAGAATATAAGCCCTTACCAAGATCCTCACTAGATACCATTAGTGCCTTCCATATGTGTGTGGAGTATGGTGATAGCCATGGATATGTTGCTCAGTGTGCACATCCTGAGAGAGAGAAAGAGAGAGAGAGAGAGAGAGAGAGAGAGAGAGAGAGAGAGAGATTAGAAAAGGAGAAATAAAAATATAGGTGATAGATAATAGGTAGACATAGATGATAGATAGATACATACATACATACACACATACATACACATACATACAGACAGAAAGACATACATACATACATAGATGACAGATAGACAGACAGACAGATAGACACCTAGATAGATTATTCCTTCCTTGGAGCTACCACCTAACAATAGATTTTCAGCAAGGAGAGAGGCCTAAAGAGCTCCTCCCACAATTATAAATAAATTTTGCCTGACTTAATATCATGTGAATCTTGTACCTATAACTACCTCAGCAGTTGTAATTTCATATTATGATAACATAATTCTATCCCTGGTGATTTCATCTCTTTATTATATAGATTAAAAATCAAATTAATTTGTTTTTAAATTGTCTTGACTGCTGTGCGTATTTTTGAGCATAATAAATTTGCTCAAATAAATACATTTGATGTAATTTGTATCATTTATTTAGTTCTGAGAATTTGATGCTGAATACTACAAAACAATTTATGAGAATATGAGATTTTTCTTCAATTTTCTGTAAATCAATTTTTAGTTTGTGAGTTAGAATATTTAAATAATCAAAAATGATTTGATCCTATAGTGCTTGTATTTTCCAACTGAGCATTACAGGTTTAGTTTGGGTGGAACAGGTTTGAAATACTGAGTCCAGTATCTCCTTGATTAGGGACTTTTATATTTGTAATTCTATTTTCACAGAAAACATTGTTCAATAAAAAGTGTTATTTAATTTCCTGTTAGAGAGAACTTTGGTATTGTTTTCCTATGTCTTATTTTGTTAATAATTTCCTGTTTTATTGCTTTTTGATTAGAGTGTTATATTTTCATCAATTGTACTGATATTGTTTTTCTTCTAAAGACAATCCACTATAAATCTCAGTATATATTTGCAAAGGTAATTCATCCTGTATTATCAACAGAGTTAATAAAATATTCATCCAAAGGTCTACCTCACTGACTGTATTAATTATTTTACTTCTCTTTTTATTTCCTCTCCCTGCCTCAGAACCAATTAGTAATCTACAGTTGATGAGTCCTTACTCGTGTTTAACAACATTCGTCCACATTTGTTTGGAATAAGTAAATAGCTCTGAATAATCTATACAGATTAGTAAAATTATTCCCAGCTTAGAAGGCTTATGCTGAAAATTAGAGTGAGCAAAATACACAAAATTAAAGTTATAAACTGCTGTGGTTTTATGTATCTTTTATTTCCTTGATAAAAGAGTGTACATGAGTTCAATTATCCTTTGTACACTAACCTTTATTGATGATTCCTATCCAATTTGCTTTTATAAGAGACCAATATTTTTTTATTTTTTTATTGAATGTCTTCATTTACATTGCCAATGGTAAAACCTTTCCGATATCACCCTCCCCTAAGACCCCCAACCCCTCCTCCCTCACCCTGCCTCCACGTATATGCCTCTCCACCCAACACACTCCCTCCTTTCCCACCCTCGGTTTCCCTCTGTTCAGGCCTCTGTTGAGCCTTTACCGGACCAAGGACCTCTCCTCCCACTGATGCCCAACAAGGCCTTCCTCTGCCACATTTTTGGCTGGAACCATGTGTGCCCCTTGGTTGATGGTTCAGTCCCTGGGAGTCTTGGGGCATCTGGGTGGCCGAAATCATTGGAGAACAATAATAATTTTAAAATGAATATTTTGGGTATACTTTTGAAATTCTATTTAATATAAGTTTTGTGCATTAGTTTATTGATGTATAATCCTATTTGCATGTTCATTTTTAAATTAAGCCATGTGATCTTCCTTGAGATTTTTAGAATCACCATTCAATATATAATAGTACTTTTAGTGATTAGTTTCTTTGTTATTAGACTTTGATATTGGGGGGGGGGGTTCTGGGAACCAGAGGCAATATTGGGTATTTTCTATTTTTGCTCTCTTCTTACGTTTTGAGGCAAGACCGCTCTCTGAACCTGGAGTCACAGACTGGTTTGTCTTGCTGTCCAGCAAGCCCACTGGATCCAGTGCTGGCATTATAGATGCACGCCATCATAGGGCCTGAATGGGGCTTTTAGGCTTACACAGCAGGCACTTTACCCACCAAGCAATTTCTTTATCTTCTATTATTAATTTTTATTCAACAATAGATGATATGAAAGGGTTTTATGTAGATATTTTGATTAATTACAAAAATATCCTTAATGTGCCAAATGTTTTCAAGAGTACAGTTGCGTCTCTCCGTACCGTCATCCATATGAGTATCTTTAATGTCTCATCACTCCTGTTCTTTCAGACGTAAAACTTTTTTGGTCACAATGCGCTATTTTACATACATATTGGTAAATTAAATAATCTCGTATCAGTTAAACGATGAGTGCCTTATCTAAATGTGAGCATCCTGAGTGATGTGTTAGGGTTTCTTCTACTCTCAGGAAATCATGGACTAAGGCGACTACTACAGGGGCAGCAATGGTCCTCAAAGATCTATATACGAAAGAACTCTAGCCATGGTGCTCTTGGAGATGCAGGAATCTTTCAGGTGCAGTGTCAGTGAAAGGATTTTTATGGTGCCATGCCTTTCTCAGGGTGAACTTTTAAGCGTGAAAACCACATCCTGGATTGACATACCTCAGATAGCAAGATCAGTTAGCCAAAAATGGAACTACAGAAGGCCAAAAGCAAAGTCAGTACATTTAGGGACTTTCCCAGAACTATCGACTTGGATAGATTAGGTCTTTTTTCTCATTCTGGTAGGCAGGTGTTGCTGCCTGCATGGGTTTCAAAGCCTAAATGCTGTACCATGGTGTCAGTTATCCCAAGGCCCAGAAGCCTGTAACAGTATGATGACATCTGATGTACTTTTTCAGTATTGGGAAACTATAATTAGGATATATTATACAAAATAATCTATTTTTCAATTCAAACAATGTAAGGAACAAAAAGAATCAAATATGTTTAAATATATTGTGTTTCCTACTCGATTGATTTTTCTACAAATTTTCTTTTGTCTTCACTATTAGAAATAACAAATTTGGCCATATTTCTGTATCATAGCATCAATTATACAAAATGAAGTCTTTGCCTCAGTGTAGGGGAATGCTGGGACAGGGAAGCTGGACTGGGTGAGTCGGTGAGCAGGGGAAGGGAGGATGGGATAGGGGTTTTCGGAGGGGAAACAAGGAAGGGGATAACATTTGAAATGTAAATAAAGAAAATATCTAATTTAAAAAGTGTACACATGGAGGGACCCATGGCTCCAGATGCATATGTAGCAGAGGGTGGCCTTGTTGGACATCAAAGGGAGGAGAGGCCCTTTGTCCTGAGAAGGCTCAATGCCCCAATAAGGGAATGCCAGGACAGGGAAGCCAGGAGGGGAAGCCAGGAAAGGGGATAACATTTGAAATGTAAATAAAGAAAATATCTAATTTAACAAGTGTACACATGGAGGGACCCATGGCTCCAGATGCATGTGTAGCAAAGGGTGGCCTTGTTGGACATCAAAGGGAGGAGAGGCCCTTTGTCCCGAGAAGGCTCAATGCCCCAATATAAGGGAATGCCAGGACAGGGAAGCCAGGAGGGGAAACCAGGAAAGGGGATAACATTTGAAATGTAAATAAAGAAAATATCTAATAAAAATAGTGTAAAAAAAGAAAAAAGAAAAAGAACTGTAAAAAAAGAAAATAAAGAATATATATATATTCATATATATGATATTTTCTTTATGTATATTTCAGCCTCCTTTGGAAAGTTTGACCGCAGTGGAGGAGACTGTCGTCAGAGACAAAGCTGTGGAATCGCTGAAGCAGATCTCCCAGGAGCACACTCCCATTGTCCTTGAAGCTTATTTTGTACCTCTGGTGAAGCGCTTGGCAAGTGGGGACTGGTTCACACCTCGCACATCTGCGAGTGGTTTGTTCAGTGTTTGCTCTCCCAGAGCTTCCAATGCGGTCAAGGCAGAAACTCAGCAGCACTTCCGTTCTCTCTGCTCCACCGATACACCAATGGTGTGATGTGCGCCTGCTTCCAAATTGGGCGGATTTGCAAAAGTTTGGGAATTAGACAGTGTGAAAACTGAAATTGCTCCGTTGTTCACGAATTTGGCTTCAAATGATCAGGATTCTGTGCACCTGCTCGCTGCGGAAGCTTGTGTCAGTTACTGTCTCAGGATGACTTGAAGCCTTGGTAACGCCTTCGGCAAGCAGCAGAACATAAATCTCAGTGGGTTCGCTATATGGTGGCTGACAAACTTCCAGAGCTCCACAAAGAGTCGGGCCTTAAAATTACACTCAGTGACTTTATCCCTGCCTTCCTGAGCCTCCTCAGAGACTGCGAAGTTCAAGTCCGAGCAGCCGCTGCCCTCAAAACCTTTGTGAGAACCTGCCCACTGAAGGTAGAGAGACTGCAATTATGAATCAAATTCTGCCCTATATAAAGGAATTAGTGTCTGATACCAACCAAGATATCGAGTCAGCTCTAGCTTCTGTGATTACGGGATTATCTACAATTTTGGGCAAAGAGAATACCATTGAACATCTTCTGCCTCTGTTTCTAGCTCGGTTAAAGGATGAGTGTCCAGAAGTTCGTTTAAATATCATCTCCAATTTGGATTGTGTTAATGAAGTGGTTGGAATTCGTCAGCTCTCTCAGTCCCTCCTTCCCGACATAGTGGAACTGGCTGAAGACGCCGAGTGGAGCGTCTGCCCGGCTATCATTGAGTACATGTCGCTGCTGGCTGGCCAGCTGGGTGTGAAGTTTTTTTGATGAAAAACTGAATTCTTTGTGTATGGCCTGGCTTGCGGACCATGTCTATGCCATTCGGGAAGCAACCACCAACAACCTCATGAAGTTAGTCCAGAAGTTTGCTACAGAGCGGGCCCAGAATACCATCGTCCCTAAAGGGATGGTAATGGCAAAGGATTCTAACTACTTGCACAGAGTGACCATTTTTATTCTGCATTAATGTACTGTCTGAAGCCTGTGGTAAGGAAATAGCCACTAAGCAAATGTTTCCCCGTTGTGTTGAAAATGACAGGAGACCGGGTAGCAAATGTCTGCTTCAATGTGGCCAAGTTACTGCAGAAAATTGGGCCGATTCTAGATACGCCTTGCAGGGGAAAGTGAAATCGGTGCTGCAGAAATTGGGCTGGAACGGGGAGATGGATGTCAAATATTTTGCACAGGAAGCTATAAAGTGTTCTTGCCTTGGCATGATGAGGAACAGGAGGGGAAAGCCTTTACTAAAATTCTTATTTATCACAGATCTCTAGTTAATGTGTTCTTACCCCGGGTGGAGAAAAGGAGAAACCTTCAAGATCTCATTCAAGCAAAGGGCAACAACATAGAAGAAATCAGACTCCAGTGACTTCATTCTTTCTAAACATGAACTCAGACCGATTTTACTTCTCTCCGTTGGGATAATTTAATGCTTTCCTTCTGACTGGTTGTTGGTGCTCCCTCACAGTCATCTCTTGAGTGTCTCCCGGGGTGTCTCTCCAGCACCATTGAGACCCCGCCTCTTCCCTTTTGAATCAGGTCCTCCCTTTTGAATCAGGTCCCATCCACTTATGATGACAGACAGGGCCTGGATGGATTTGGACCCTGACACGGAGTGGAGTGAATCTCTTACTGTTTACACATCTCTGTGTGGCTCTCCATCTTTCCAATGTTAAAAGTAAAAACAAAACAAAACAAAACCAAAAAACAAGAAAACAAAACAAAAAATATGAGTTTATTATTGACAACCTAAGATGAAATGCTATACGATTTCTAGTTTAATGACAAATTAGGGAAAATTGAGGTGAAAATATATTCAGGATCGTCTCAGAGGGAGAAATAAGGACGAAATGTTCCATGTAAATCATGCCCACAAAGCCACGATACCAAGGAGAGAGCTTGGAGCAAGGATAATAAAGTGGGAGGAAGAGGGGCGGGAGGTTGAAATGGTTGAGGAGTGAAATCCCTGCATTGCGTTCTGTTCCTGCGGGCAGCACACTGGGTGGAGTGGCGAGACTTAATGGTTAGAAGTTCCAGCAGCTGCTGCAGGGTTGAAGAAAGCTGGAATTCCCAACTTCAGAAAGGCCTTTGTGTGTGTGTATGTGTGTATGGGGGGGGGAGTGTTCAAGACAGGGTTTCTCTGTGTAGCCCTGGCTGTCCTGGAACTCACTCTGTAGACCAGACTGGCCTCAGACTCAGAAATCTGCCTACTTCTGCCTCCCAAGTGCTGGGATTAAAGGTGTGCGCCACCACTGTCTGGGTGAAAGGCATCTCATAATATATAGACATGCATGGCTGCTCCTGGCATTTGGGAATTTGGCACCTACAAATACAGCCTATAAAATCTGATATCATTTTGTTTTGTTTTGTTTTGTTTTGTGAAAAAGTACCCAGTTATAACTAAAAAACCCTTTCCTTCCCAGGTTACTTTGAGTCATGGTCTTTAATCACTGCAATAGAAATGAAACTAAAATAAAATTATAAAATAACCCACCCTCTCAAATTTTCCATTACAGGCATTTCTTAAAAGTAAAGAATGTGCAGGGACAAAAATGGAGCAGAGACTGAAGGCATGGCTGACCAGCTTAGAATCCACCTCATAGGCACACACCAAACGCTGTTGACATTACTGACGCTATGTTGTGCTTGTTCAAAGGAGCCTAGCATGGCTGTCCTCTGAGAGACTGTGCCAGCAGGAGACTGTGACAGATGCAAATACTTACAGCCAACCACTGGACTGAAGTTGGGGATCTGTAGGGAAGAGTTAGGGGAAGGTCTGAAGGAGCTGAAGGGGATGGCGACCCCATAGGAAGACCAACAGTGTCAACAACCTGGACCCCTGGGAGCTCCCAGAGAATAAGCCACCAAACAGAGAACATACAGGGCTGGCCTGAGGTCCCAGGCACATATATATGTAGGACTGTCTCATCTAGCATTAGTAGGAGAGGATTTGCCTAATTTTATAGAAACTTGATGCCCAGGGAAGGGGAGTAGAGAGAGCACCCTCTCAGAGGCCAAGGAGAGAGGATGGGGTGAAGAACTCTGGGACAGGGAGCAGGAGGGGGAAACATTTGGGATGTAAATAAATAAAATAATTATTTTTTAAAAAGTAATGGATACACTGCTTCCCACTTTTTTTTTAAAAAAATGAAGTTTAACAATATAAGTGAATGAGCTGTAAAGTATTGATTTAGTAGACAGTACAAAAACATTTTTGAAGACATCAGAAAGACATTGGTATCCCCTGCTAGGGAAAAAATTGAAGACTTACCAAAGAAATGCATTGCCTTAGATATCCCAGAGCAGACAACCTTAGGGGTAAGAATGGTAGAGATTAGAAAGGTGTGTCAGAAGGCCAGGGGAGAGGCTCAGTGGGGAGTCTCAGTAGATTAGTCTAGCCCTGGACTTTAGAAGTTTCTCTAAAGATGAAAGAACCTGAAGGTACCCCCTTGCTCTACTTTTACTCCTTTAAAGCACTGCTAGAGGTATGAGATCTCAGTCTTCTGCCAGTGAACACAGACTACAAGAGAGGTGGGGGGGAGCGCATCCATTCAAGAGTTTGTGAAAGTTATAACTACCAGTGGATGGCTCTCATATCATACGTGAATATGATGTGACCCCCAAATCTGCCACAGTCTTCCAAGCAAGCCAGACTTGCAAGTCTGTTAGCCAAAAGCACCCATTACTTATTCAACAGCCAAGTGCTTCCTTACAATGTGTGCCCCACAGGTGGAAGCCAACTGTGATCCCTGCACAGAGGAGGCGTCCCAGCTCTCTGTGCATCTTTTTAATGAGCACATCAGCCTGCACTTGGGCCTTGGAGATTGATAAAGCATATTTGTTTGGATCCTTTCCACATTTCTATCCAGTTGGAGCATTTTTATTTCGTAGCGTTCATATATGCCATGCACGTCCCATTCCTTTGATCACCCTCCTGGATTGATCACTTGACTCACAAGCCTTAAATGCCCATCGCTGAATAGATGGTAAACGAATGGACTATTTGGATTTTTTAAAATTTTATCTTTGTGGCTGCAGTGATGTCCTAATAAAACCTAATTAGTGGAGTGACACAGGTTTGTAAACAATAATTAAGAATGGCTTAATCGCTGAAATTAGAATTATCTGTGCCTTTAGTTCATTGAAGGAGGTGACTTTTTACATTATTATTTTATCATTAATACAATTAATTTATATATTGACTTAAGCAAACAAACAATTCAAGACTTCTCTTGGAATTACCTGTTGGATACAATAATCAATAAAACTAGGGTTACTCTCAGTTTTAATCTTTCTTATGATTCTTTTACATTTCCAAGTATATGTCCTTTGTCTGACTATGAATTTTTTATATTTTGATTTTTGTTTCCCTGATATCACAAGCATGTTTATCAACATGCACGTCCCACTATCTACATGTATAATACCCTTAACAAGCAAAAAGTTTTCATGCTTAATTGACAGCCCACTGAATCATTTTAAGGTGACTTTTAATTTTATATTTACTTCTTATAGCCAAGTTAATAATACAATGGGATCTTGCAAGATCGCTTTTTCTACTATATGTTTCCTAAACTTCAGATATTCCTTCAAATTCATGGCAAAGGTTCAGAGTACAGGAAAAAGAAAATTCAAGCATAGATTCCACACAGTATTTATAACAACACTGTTTTAGAACATTTTTTTTTTCACTCTCCGGGGTTTACTTGGTGTTCCCATTGGCTTGACACATGGGTAGTTGATTGTGTCATCCTTATGCAGATTTGACTTTTTACATAATATTGCATTGTATACTTGAGTCCCATATAACACACAAAACAGTACTCTATGCACAAGTTATGCACAATATGCCTAACAAAATGTTTCACTTTCTGTCTTGACTAATTTTTTTTTACTTTAATAATGGCATGTATAAAAACATGTTAGAAGTGTAGAAGAAAGGATCTTTAAAATTGTCAGTAATTTCGTCTATTTCTAGGGTGAATGGGTGGCTTTTATTTGAGAGACAATGCTAATAAGCATGACAGTGATGACAATGAAATGGGGAAGGGACCTTTCTAACCCCACCTTTGTTGTCAAACACACGTTACTTGTGAAACACATCCTATATGTGTCCACAGTGTTTCGTAGTTAATTGTTTCCTAAAGTTCTCTAACTAATTTATGTGCTTTGTATAAAAAGAAAGTCCTTTCCTTGTAAACAAAATGAAACTATCATATGCTGTGTACCAGCATTTCATTTAATTCTCCTTTAGGAGACCTTTTTTTCTCATTTCATGATAAGGCATGAAAATAAAATAACCCAGGGGTATTACTTAATTACATGCTTGTTCAGCCAGAAATCAAATAGGTCGCTTCTTTCTGAAGAAAAGCATCACAATGACAGAGAAGACATAAGAAAGAGTAGGTGCAAAGGCCTGATGATAGCCTCTATACAGGACTTTTCACTCACACTGGCCAACAGAGCACCTACTTACAGTTAAACACAAAGCATTATTTTATTTTGTTTTAATTATTTATTTCATTGTTTAATTATTTCTTTTATTTTTGAGATTGTAATTACACAATTTTCTCCTTCTCCTTTTTCCCTCCAAATTCTCTCATACACACTTCATTGACTTTTTTTAAAATTCATTGTAACATGCAAGTAGATATATGCACATATAGTAAACAGATCTTGAGCATAATTGCTAACTTAAAGAAAAATAAGCTGCACAATGTTACTAGTGTGCATGTTTTCAGGGACTATATTTGGTACTGAATTACCAATTGGTGTGCTCTTCTCTGTGAAAGTATATATATATATATATATATATATATATATATATATATTCCAAAAGAACAAGGAGAAGTATATGAGAGAATTTAGAAGGTGAAGAAGGGGATGATATACTTAGAATTTCAAAAAATAAAAGAAATTTTTAAAAAAGGCTATAGAAAAAATAGCAGAGTTAAAGACTGAAAACCACAAATATGAATATCTTCAAGTCCTGATAAATTTCTATTCCAAACTCTCACTGAATGCTTGGTTATGCTCATACTTTGATCATGTAATTTAAATAATCAAAGTAAATATTTTTCTTTTTCTAAAGCATAGGTTGCATTTGTTTACATGTTTGTAAAATATTGATATGTAATCAATGGCATGTTCACTAGCAAGTTCAGTAACTTTCTCTAGAGATGAACTACTTTGGAATATCATTAGTCATGGGAAATTCTCTCATTCTAGGATATCCAACAGAAGAGTGAAACTTACATATACATGGGCGATAGGCCCATGCGTTATGAAGTCAATAACAGAAACAATAATATTTACTACAAGACCTTTGTACAAATTAACATATATGAACTTTATGTCAATTACCTCTGCATTCTGTCTTATAGGGAGTAATTGTAATGATTCATTCCCCACTAAACTCCAAGTATTTGTCTGTAGAGAACTCCATTTAAGTGATACCATCTCTCTCCAGTAGTGGAAAGTGCATCGATTATATAAGGAGAGCTAAGACTGATTGGTATTGCTGATCCCAACCCAGAAAACAATGTTCCAGACATGCAAGTCAAGGTACTAGGCTAGGTTGTCAAGCTATTAGTGTTATGATTAATGAAAAACATACAATGGCAATAGCTTAGTAGGGTTATTACACTTTCATAAGTGGGTATTTCATATTTTATAGAAACATACTGGGATGGAAGAGTAATACTCCCTGTTACACACCAGAATAAAGTAAAATGTGTTACCCTATTGGAAGATTATAAGTAAGAACTACAGTGCAAGCCTCCTCTGCTCAAGGAGACTGTGTCCCACTTCAGTACAAGTGCTTTACTTAGGGACAACATGAATGCATAACTCATTGGTTCAGTAACAGAACCAATATAGTTCAGAATAAGTCCTCTATATACCCACATATTCTCAAACAGTAGATCCAATCAAACTATTTGGAAAACAAGACCAAAGCATATGTCTGTTGCAAGTAGGCACATATGTCGCCATCATTCTTCAATTATTATTATTATGTTTCTATGTATATAGCACTTGTATTATATCAGTTAACATAACTAACTTATTGATGATTTAAAATCAATGGGTATTGGTCATAAGCAAAAGATCTTGTCATTTTCTATAAGGTACTTGAGCATCCCCAGATTCCAGGGTCCATAGTGGTCCTGAAGCCAGTTCTTCTTCACAGTGACTGATGTCTGCATTGCCCTAAATACAGTACCCCAATCTCTATTTCTGAGGTGCTGAAGATCTAATTTCTGTGAACTCAGTGGGACAAAAGTCCTGATAATAGTTTGCAGCCTTGGAGTCATGTGATCTGCGTAGTGCCTGCTCATTTGAATCCGTGTTTTAATCATAGTTCTTGTCTTTTTTCCATTACTGAATATTAAATAGTACTTTTTAAGCCAAAGCCTCTAAACCTCACATATACATAAATCAATGACGCTTGTAAGAAAGAATAGCTCAGACCTGTGTAAGTAGTCACAAATGTCCTGACAGAAGGGAACAATGACCCTGGTATTAGATATGTAGAAAGGAATCAACAAGAAAATGCAAAAATAAAAGGAAATTTCAACAGCAAATCATATAGAATATAGTTTTGGTTCAGAAGTTTATAAATATTTTTCTGTAGAATATTTCTCCACATTTTATACATGAACATAAACACATTCCCACTTTCAGGTCTTGAACAGTTGTATTTATTTCCTTCACCTGCTTGATTGTATTTTCCTGTACTTCTTTACACTTATTCATTTCCTCTTTAAAGGCCTCTTTTGTCTGTATAAGATGAGAAATAAGATCTTGCTCTTCAGGTGTGTTAGGGTATCCAGAGCTTGCTGTAGTAGGAGAGCTATAGTAGGAGAGGCATGATGGTGCCATATTGCCCTGGCTTTTGTTGATCATATTCTCATTCTGATCTTTAGTCATATAGTTGTTTCTGGTGTTGGATGGCCTAGTAGTCCTCTGGGACTACAGGTAGAGCTGGTAGTCCCTGATGGCAGCAGGCTTCTGGTTGTCCCAGGTGACATCAGGCCTCCAGAGATACAGGCAGAACAGCATGGCCCAGGGAATGGAGATCTTGAATTGAAGGTAGAGGTGTGGACCAGAAGATGGAGCACAGAGGGAACTGGGAAGGCATCATGGCTGCTGGCCTTGCTGGGGGACTCAGCAGGCAGACGATTGGGACATGAGTATCTCACCTGGGTGTATGGGTGGCAGCAGGCTTCGAAGGAGGCAGGCAGAGCTGTGACCCGGGAATGGAGTGTAGACCCAGGATTGCAGGTAGAAATGTGGACCAGAAGATGGAGTTCCATTTTTTAATATTTGGAAAGACATCATAAATCTTAGGTGCACATTTTGCACTCAAATATATACTCATAAAAACATGCAAACTCAGAATCATATGCTTAAAATGAATGTATTATCACTTAAGCACACTATCACTTTGATTTTTAGAATATCAAGTGGGAAGAGAAGACGTTATTCTTTTCGTTTAATATTGGCATGCTAAACTATGGGTACATGTATATAAATGTCTCACCTTCTCAACATGGTGTATTGCATTATCTTCTCTTCATCAGTGCGGCAGGGAACACAGCAGTCTCCACAGCTGTGAAGGATCCTTTTGCCATTTCCTCAATCAGATCAGACAGAAAGCTGCCTGTTTTCAAAGTGATAAAGACAGAAGATCTCCCACGGTGAAAGTGAGAAAGGGTTTGCCTGTGTTTCAATCCTTCGCTCTAATGGTCTGGTATGAGCTCTCTCCTTCTTGGAGACAATGAGAAATGGAGCTATTCATTTTAGTATCGTGATAGTCATGTAAGGAATTTCTTAGTCTACAAAAGAGAAAAAGAATAAAAGGGCTTAATTGTATTTCATCTTTTGAGAAAATTATGTTCGTTTGTGAATTTGTAGCCTTGAAATATGCATACATAGTGTCATTGGGAATGTGAAATATTAAAATTTCCCTCAGTATTTCAGATTTGAAATTTTCTAAATGCAAATGAGATTTGCCTTATTATATTTTAACTATTAGTGTTTCAGCAAATATTTAAATACAGACTGTGTATGCCTACTCCCGTAATACAGTCCAAGTAAGATATACACAAAGTATTTATGTGAGAGTAAAATATTTGCTGTTTCATGAGGAAACAATAAACTCTGGACAGTAATTGTTGCAAAGAAAAGTGTGACTTAATGAACCCACCCATGCCTCCTATGCTCAAACCCTAAGTTCTATCCCCAGTTTCAAAATCAAGGCCCCTCCCCCAAAATCACCCCAAAGCAAAAAACTGTACATAAAATAAAATAAAATAAAATAAAATAAAATAAAATAAAATAAAGCAAGAAACATATCAGGAAAATGAAAATCAATGGAAGAAAACAAAAGTATGTAAACTGTGATCTGAAACACCAAACGTGCTTCTATCACACAGGAACATGCTTTCCCAAGGGAAATTTACAAAAGTCTTCATATTTGCCCCGATGGTTATGAGTCAGAATATAAATACTGCTTTGGTCAAACTATCTGCCATTTCTTCCCTTCCAGTATCTCCCCTCTCCCCCTAATTCCATATGGTTTTTAAACAAGTCCACTTAATACCACCAATATGTGCAGGGGTGTGGGGCCATAGTAGGTCATAGGTTGCTGCCATAAAGAAAGCTCATATACTATGGCATCAAACCTTCATTCCAGGACAGGGAAGTGGGAGAGGGTCGATTGGAGAACAGGGGGAGGGGAGATGGGTTATAAGACTTTTGTGGGGGGGGGCAAGGAAAGGGAACAACATTTGAAATATAAATAAAGAATATGTCTAATAAAATAGAAAGGTTGTAGAAAAAAAGAAAAAGAAAGAAAGCTCATTCTTCGTCTCCTGACAGTCATTAATTACTAATTGCTCCTCATCTATGGGTGGGACAAGCAACCACCTCCATACTCTATGCTCAATTTTTATCTGACTTGATCCTGTGCATGCTGTCTGAGGTGATTTGAATAGGTATGGCCCCCATAGACTCATGAGTTTGAATGAGTCATGTCCATAGTGATACTATTAGGAGGTGCACTCCTGTTGGTGGAAGTGTGTCATTGTAAAGGCAAGCTTTGAGATCATATATGCTCAAGCTACACTTAGCATGGTTGACAGTCTCCTTCTGCTGCAGCCTTCTGATCAAGACGTAGCACTCTCAGCTCCTTCCCCAGCACCCGGTCTGCCTGGAAGCTGCCAGGCTTGACTTGGCCTAAAATTTATTACTCTCTGACTCACAATCAATTTTTTTCCTTCTGAGTTTCACCTTTTATTTGATGCAGAAACCTTAATAAAGAAAAACAGTCTATTCATAATTTTTTATGAGCTCGATTTACTTTCTTGTTCCTGAATCTTTCTTCCTAGCCCTACGACATTTCGCCCTAAGGATCAAGTCCCCAGTCTTCTGCTTCCTTCCTGGTGGCATACAACTACACATCAGTTTTATTAGCCATCATTTCTCCTAGTGTTCGTCCACTATCCCAATCTTTACATTCTTTCATTAGGATATTTATTCTGTGAATCCTAGAACTTATTTCTCTTTCTCTATGATCTGCGTGTTGTACTGGATCCTGCACATTCTTTTTCTTTTTCATTTTATGCATGTAGATTGCAAAGAAGGTTAAGGAGTGGATCAAGAGGCCAAGGATACATATTAATGAATCATGTTCCCTATAGGACAGGGAAAGCTCTCCTATGAACTGACAACAATATGGTTGCCTAGAAAAAAGAAGAGAGAGAGAGAGAAAATGAGAAAAATGGCAATGCCAGTAAACATGGCAATGAGGACAGAAAAAGTCATCCTGCCCTCAGATGAAAGCACTAGAGGTGGTCATTGGTTGCCCAGAGAGGGAGATTCAGTCTTCTCTACAAACTACAGAGGTTGTCCAGTTTTAATAGGTCATCCTTAGACACAGGAACATAAAACAGAGCTAAATAGACACAAAAGTATATATACAGTAGGAAGTATATACATGTGAATATATACAGGTCAATATATATATATATATATATATATATACATATATATATACACACACTCAAATATCTATACATATGAATATATGTATATATGCATACATATAAGTATAGGGAAAATAATTTGAAATTACTATTTTTAATATTCATGTGCTATGATACATTCTGATATTATATTGAAACTATGAATTAAAATCACCCTATGGTCATGAAAAACACATGCAAAATATTTTCTTTCACCAAATTGTATTTCTGAAATTAAAACTTAGGATATATATATACATATATATGTATGTATTCTATACATTCAAAAATTACTGTCCATAAATATAGTAATATATGAAGAATGCTTATCTAAAAATATCTTATGGGAAGTATTCACATAGCACAAAGCTAGAATTAAAAAATGAAAAGAAGAGGAAGGCCATGGGTGCACAGAAACTGATTTTCAGGGCAGATTGATAGAGCAAAGCAACACAGTTTAAAAACAGTGAAGGAAATATGTTTCGTCGTGTGTTTACTAAAGATTGAATGGTAGCTCCCCCTCTGAATGCCATCCAGCATAATAGGAGCCCACTGGAGAGGGATTCTAACAAAATGACAGTCTTCCAAGGAAGACAAACATGGTGCTCAGGCATCAAAATTCATTTTATGTTCTCAGTGTGCTGTGGTTTCTGTCAGAGGTCATGAATGACCTGGTGCCTGTGTTCCAGGGATAAAGGGAAATGAACCCAAACCAAGAATGAGAGAGGATGCTTGACAGGTGATAGACCATACAAGTTCTGCATGAGCAGCATTCAGGAGCCATACAAGGGCCAGACAGAATAAGTCCTCCCTGTCCACCCTGTCAAGGGTATGAATACGAGTGTGGATTGAGATAGGCATCTGCTCCTCAGAGAGTCTTAGGCCCAAAGCTCTCTGCTCGCATGCAAAATAAACCAGAAAACTTCCACTAGTGTACACCATCTTACTGATATATTTCACTAACATTTTATCTTCTATGATATATTTGGTTTTCAGTACATTTTCTATAAGCCAAACATAAGCTTGATAACAAGGCTGAGAAACATATTGTTATAAGCAACTTTAAAATCAATCACACATGTGTATACAAATAATTTATTACTCTTCAATCTATTTTATAACAGTCCAGCCATTATCCCCCTTCCAGTCTGCCCTCTGACTGTTCATCATCCCATACCTCCTCCCTTGTCTTCAAGAGGATATCCTCACCCCACTCCCACCTCACCAGACCTCCCTACTCCCTGGGCCCTCAAGTTTCTCAAGGGTTTACAAATAATTTTAAAGGGTCATTATGATTTCCAAAGCAGTTTTAGAACAAGAACTATCAAAGACATATTTTGAAACATGGCGAGGAAGAATTTCGGTGAAAGATGTGAAACACAAAATTATTCTAAATTAAAAATAAATTGTAAAATAGGAAGAAATACCAATGTAAAGTGGTATAAATAGACAACAAAAATAAAATCATCCCATTTACAAGCTCCTTGCATGGACTTTCTACCTAAGAAATGTATTAAAACCCCAATGAAAGCAGTGAGTGCTATATGCAGCTCTTGTCTGTAACTCTGTCCTCCAAATTGAAACATCTCTTCCAGGAGTGGAGAAAGTTCTCCAGGAAAGCTGTTAAGTTGGACAGCGAGCTCTGCAAACAGCCAACACAGGTTTCTGAGATTTGGACTATGCAGGATGTGGGTTCACTGATGTGTGTCTTTGACTCACCCTTGTTCCTATCAGTGCTCCTCAGATGCTGCTACAGCAGCCTAGATATGAGACTTAAACTGAATCTCTGTTGTTGTTGTTGTTGTTGTTGTTGTTGTTGTTGTTGTTGTTGTTATGTCCTTGGTACTATACTCAGGTAATTAGTCATCTGTTTACATTTTCCCAATTAAAGTGACACAGCAGCAACACAACAGATATTTCATGGAACTGATGTTGATACTTCGTTTTAGATGCTTGAAAATAGACAAATGATAGTAGCTTAAATCTTTAAGAAAAACTACAGGGTCTAATGATTTCTACCAAAATGTATCAAAAAATTACATTGTTCTCACAGGATTTTGATTATTGCACTTGGTTCAAAGAAATAACTTTGAAGTTAGAATCATTTTAAAGTTAGGTATTGGAAATGCTAAGTATTTAAGAACTAAACACATTTCTAAGTGGGAAAAGTTAAGACTGATAGAATTGATTGAGATGTAAGGAATTCTAAAGTAATACACTATCATAAAATTTGACAGGCAAAATACATGAAATGCATCATTGAAACTAGACATCAACCTGCCCTCCTTAGAAAACACTAACATTAACTTCTTTCTTTCTTTTTAATCTACCGATGATTATAATTTTCTTGTACAGAAAAAAAAGTTTTAAGTTTTTGACGCTTAAGGAGACACTTGAAAAACACATTTCTAAAGAAAAATGTTCAAAAGTAGTTCAAAAGTTAATGTAGTTACTTTCTCTGAGATGAAAAAAAAGAATCAATACACACAATTTTCAATCTCTTGAAGAATCTATTCTTTTTAAATTGCAGGTTGGTCATAACGACACTTACATCTGAGTGAGTTTCCTATTCAGGCAAGGCAGGCCCCTTTATATTCCATGCTTACATTAGAGAGATTTGAAAATGCTTATGCTAGAGAAAAATGTGATAACCCAGGAGTGTACTCAAACTGAACAAATTAGCTTCCCATTGTTTTAAAAATAAAGGACTTAATAAAACAGATTATTTTTACTAACATTTAACAAATATTAAAATGTTAATTTTAGCAGAGCTGACTAAGCAATGTACAGTACCAAAGCATTATGAGGAAAGAAACACTGTTTAAAGTATATTTTAGATGTAGAATTACAGTTACTAATATCTCTGTTTAGAATCATTTGTAAGGATTACATGGTAATGATTATTTAGTAGACAATTACAATATTAATGTTTAAGATATCATTGCATACATTATGAAGTGGTTTTAATCATGAATACATAATTAGATATATGGAGAAAAGAAATTAGATAATCTATCATAGCACTTAGTATTATACAAATCTTTAAAGATATATGCATTTAGTTTAATTATACTTTAATAGATTGGCCATTTCTTTTTAATAAGACATATGTGATTAATTATATCTTTTAAATAACTATAGATATCTATGAGAACAAAGAACAGTATTCATAAGAAGCTATCATATAAAGAGTAGCATTAAAACAGGAAAATCATAATAAAATACAAACAATAATATTTAATTTATGGACAAAATCTAGTGTCTTAGTTTTCTATAGCTGTAAAGTGACACTATGGCCAGGGTAATTCATTTAAAAAAGTATTTATTTGGGAACTTTCATATGGATTGACAGGTTAGTCACTGATCATTATGGTGGGAGGAAGGCAGGAACAGGCACGGTGCTAGAGCAGATGCTGAGAACTCTACATTCTGATCCAAAGGCAACAGACATACACAGACACACACAGACACACACACACACACACACACACACACACACACACAAAGACAGACAGAGAAAGAGAGGCAGAGAGACAAAGAGACACAGACACTGCATTCCATGGACTTTTAAAACCTCAAAATCCACCCTATTAGCACACCTCCTCCAACAAGGCCACACCTCCTGTTCCTTCCCAAATAGTTCCACTAACTGGTAAAAAGCATTCAAATAGGTGAGCCTAAAAGCTATTCTCATCTAAACTACCACAAATAGTAATCACATAAAATCCTTTCCAAAGGTTTTTGCTCTGTAAATCTGTAGAATTTTCCAAGTAGTAAACACATAGTGAGAATAAGGACATCATGGAATGTTTCCTATACCAGCCTGCAATCACCAGTGTATACCCAACATATCCCAAAATACCTGACCTACAGCAGTTGTTTAATAGAATATTCTTTGTCCCAATGCCTAGTATAATGTTTTTTTCCTTGAGTTAAATACTCACATGATTTTGCCTAGTTTTCAGTTAATAGATTTGTGTATTTCTTATAGAATCTTATATCAAACAGGGTGAATTGAGAGAGTCTCATAGTTTCCTCTTTTACTCTCTTCTGTGTCAGTCACCCTTTGTGTGTGTGTGTGTGTGTGTGTGTGTGTGTGTGTGTGTGTTAATGACCCAGATAGGTCAAGGAAACCACAAGAAAAACCATAGAATTAACTGATCTGGCCTCATGGGGACTCACGGAGACTAAAGCGACAGTCAGGGAGCCTACATAGGTCTGACTAGGTCCTCTGCATATATGTTAATCTGTGTAGCCTGGTCTTCTTGTTGAACTGCTAACTGTGGGATTGAAGACTGTCTGTGACTCTTGTTGCTTTTGGGACCCTTGTTTTTCCCACTGGATTGCCTTGTCCAGCCTTAATGTGAGTTGAGATGCCTGGACTTATTACAACTTGATGTGTCATGTTTGGTTGATGTCCCTGGGATGCCTGGGTTTTTCTGAAGGGAAACGGAGGAGTGGTTGGGTGGAAGAGAAGGAGAGACTGGAAAGAGAGTACGGAGTGGAAACGGTGGGCATAGATAATATATGAGAGAAGAAATAAAAAACAAGGGGATATAATATATTCAATATAATATGATATAAACAAAACTATGATGAAACAAAAAGTAACACATTGGAACTGAACAAAACAATTATAAAGAAAAGAGTTCAAGAGAAGGCACAAAAATCAGAGATGCATTTGTTTACACGTTTAGTAGTTTTATAAAAACACTAACATGGAAGCCATTATGTATGTGCAACAGTCCTTGTGCAGTCCTGTGCAGGACTTGGGCATGCAGCCTCAGTCTCTGTGAGTTCATATGAACTTTGCTTGTGTTTATTTAGAAGGTTTGGTTCTTGGTGTCTTCCATCTCTTCTGGCTCTTACACTTTATCTACCTCCTCCTTCCCAGGGAACCCTGAGAACTGAGAAGAGGGTTTTGATGGAGACATCGGTTTAGGACTCATTTTTCCAAGGTCTCTCATTTCTCCTACAGTGATACAGTATCTTTCCTTTTTTGTTCCATTTTCATGTACTTTTTTATTAGATATATTCTTTATTTGCATTTTCAAATGCTGTCCCCTTTCCTGGTTCCCCCCTTCCCCGAAAATCCCATAAGCCATTGCCCCTTCCTCAATCAACCCTTCCCAACTTCCCTGTCCTGGTATTCCTCTACACTAAGGCATCAAGTCTTTCTAGTACCAAGGGCTTCTTGTCACTTAGATGTCTAACAAGACCATCCTTTGCTGTCTATGTGTCTGGATCCATGGGTAACTCCATGTGTTCTCTTTGGTTGATGGTTTTGTCCCTGGAAGTTCTGGGAGTACTGGGTGACTCATATTGTTGTTCCTCCTGTGACACTGCAAACCCCTTCTGCTCCTTGGGTCATTTCTCTACCTCCTCCATTGGGAACCCTATGCTCAGTTCAATGGCTGGCTGAGAGTGTCCCCCTCTGTATTTGTCACGCACTAGGAGAGTCTTCCAGGTGATAGCTAAATTAACTAGTAACTTAGCATTTTAGCTAGACTGAAAGCTTCACAGCATTAAAGTTACAGAAATGTGTCATCATCTAAAAGTAAATACTTAACATTTCAGTTACTCTGGAAATAATTTTATCCACAGTACTTCATGCTTAATTTAAAAGCCTATGTATTCAAACAATTGGAGAGTTTGGTATTTTTCTCATAAAGTCAACATTGTTAACCCATTGAGTCTATTACACAATCCATAAAAACATATTCTAGTCGGGATAGTTACTTTTGTCTCATTTTTTTTGCTTTTGTTTTGAGACTTCTTGCACTGTTTCCCAAGCTTGGTTCAAACTCACGCTTGTACAGGATCAGCCTTCAGTGCTGAGATACCCCCTAGCTAAGATAAGCATCTTCAAAAAGTATTTGTTCCAGCTGCTTGCTACTCTCTCTTCTTAAAGTTTAGCAGTTTATCTAGAAGCAGTCAATGCAAGAATGTGGAAATGTAATCTGGTGCTCATACTGGTCACACAGGAGTATAGGTGGAAGTGGAGAAGAAGGGACAGTAAAGGTCAGGAGATGGAAATCAGAAAACCTGACAGCAATAGAGAAAAAAATCAGGGCTTATACTTAGGTCCTGCATCTTTGAGTCAGGGAGAACGCACTTTTAAGAAGTAGAATCAATTTGACACTTATCTACTACATTTCGTAATCATTTATCTTGGAGAGAGAAATAGATATGATAGATTAATAAATGCACTCCAACTAAATGTATCTACCTTTTCCAAGGGCAGAGAGCACTGGCAACCAGATACTCAGCAGATAATGATTCCCCGATATGTGCACAGCACTGTCAAACATTTGGTTAAAAACCTCAAAAGAACTGTTGATAAAAGAAAAATACCTTCTTGGAAATACATTCAGACCAAACAAACAGGATGTAGGAGCCCACAATGTGACTAAAGTGTGGTGTGTGAGTAGTGTGGGATTAGGTTGACTCAGCCATGGACAGGTAAGACTCAGTATGAGATTGGGTTTGTTTGTTGTTTGTTTGTTTGTTTATAATAAGATGGGAAACAAAATGAAAGTTCTATAGTGCAATGGTGTGGTCAGTAACTCAGCAATAGACCAGTAAGACTCAGTATAAATTTGGGTTTGTTTGTTGGTTTATAATAAGATGGGAAACAAAATGAAAGTTCTATAGTGCAATGGTGTGGTCAGTAACTCAGCAATAGACCAGTAAGACTCAGTATATAAATTTGGGTTTGATTGTTGGTTTATAATAAGATGGGAAACAAAATGAAAGTTCTATAGAGCAATGGTGTGGTCAGTAAACCTTTAAGAGAATTATATTGTCTGCTATCTTGATAAAAGATTGTCAAGAGCTGAGCTTGGGAACAGAGAGGCCCTTTAGAAGACCTTTAGAATAATGCAGTGGGTGACAGAGGTAAGTGGGACAATCCTCTATACAGTGTAAACATTTGCTCAGTGGGACTTTTGAGGGATCCATTTAAGAGTAAGTAAGTAGACTAAGAGGGCATGTGGCAATGAAAGTCTCTGTCCCAGAGGTAACTAAAGATGCTTTTATCAAACCAGAGATGCTTCTCTGTAGGCAATGAAGCAAACACATACACTTACCATAGATGTATGCCAGACAATCTAAAACAGAGAAAGCAAACTGTCAGCATTGTGGCACAAAAGAGACATTTTTATATCAATATTTATATTAATAAGATAAAGTCTTTTTATCAGTATTCTGAATTTTCTACTATTCTTTGGGAATTCTTCAGATCTATAATCTGGTCGACTTCTGTATGGCACAAGATTAAACCTTTGGGTGTTAGCCAAGTGTTCCTTTCAATCTGTGAAGAAGGAATAAAAGTCTGAGAAGGAGTAGAGAGAAAAGGGATGTGTACGTTCTATCTTTACTTAAAGGTAGCAAATCTGTAAATGGGAAGCCGCTGTCAATTTTCCATTACAGTCTATGTACTTGATGCTGGTCAAGTAACCCCTAGGCAACAAAAGTTCCTGATTTATTTTGTCGTTATAAATACAAAACAAGATTTGCACAAGATCTTTTTCTGGTTGTACAATGAAAGAGAAAAAGAAAGAAAGAAATAGGCAGAGACCTTGTCTTCAGTTTGTGCTCTAGCCTGGGGCAACTCAGAGAGTTTCGGTTAAGATCTAATCAGAGAGGCTGAAATGAAAACAATGAATAGGAACTGATTTTTCTAAACAAGGAACATCATTACAATGTGAGGGGAAGGAACAATACATTTCAGCACACATACGTTTGACCTTTAAAAATACCTTATGAAACAGAAGCTAAAGAATTTTCTGAGTTCAAAGGTAAAAATGACTTTAAATATAATTGAGAAACATTATTTTAAAATTCCCATGGTCTGCATGCAGTCTTCCAAGTTCTGTGTTGTCTAGGGATGGTTACATATACACACTTAATGTACATGGAATAGACTTTTCCTTCTCCCCGTCATCATTGATTTTCTCTAATGTCCCTTTGTTCTGTTGTCCTCTTTGGCTCTCCAGACAATGAAAAAATTCTTATAAGTCAATTTAGAAACTATGAAATCAAGATCTCATTCATCTAAGTTAAATGCTAAGATAATATTTCAAATTGTCAATACTGTCCTTAGTTATTACACGTGGTTGAAACCACAATTAGGTGAGTACTACACTGAAAAGTGAACTACAAGGTACACTTGCAAGACTGTGTCAAGAGAACCCTCAGAAGGTCATATAGTATATATGCAACCAGTATTGCCTCAAATAATTAATATGAAGCATAATTATATCATACACTTTCTATAAATTTCCTTTTATATTCTTTATGTATACATTCATGCAAGGAAAAGATCTTGTCATGGTTGTCTTACTTTTATTATATAAGTAATCCACCCAACTCAATTTCAATTTCTGTTCTCCCCTATATCATCTATAAATATTTCTTATACAAACATACTCCTTAGCATATATATGTATATATATACATATATATATATATGTATATATATACATACTGTAGTAGAGTAAGTGGGAAGACATTCAACCTCTTAAGGAATAAATATTAATAGTAAAAAAAACCCAACTTGTCAGGCATTCAGTCTTAGCATGTATATGTGTATATATATATATATATATATATGTATATATATACATATATGTATATATATATACATATACATACTGTAGTAGAGTAAATGGGAAGACATTCAACCTCTTAAGGAATAAATATGAATAGTAAAAAAAAAAACCCAACTTGTCGGGCATTCAGTCTTCAAGTATACATTTTCTTCTGAATTCTATATGTATGCAATTTAATATTGAGATAAATCTACAAAGCACGAATCTAAACATAACCATGGCTTTTTATATAACTCTAGAAGTAAAAATAAAAGATACTTTTATTAATTTTATCATACAGCAAAGCATTAAGCTGGAGCAAATTTATCTATACTCCTGGCAATAAATATTAAATTTTGCTACTAATTATATATACAAAATGACTGTTTAGGATGCTCATGAATTTTTCTGGCGTCTTATTGCTTTTGTGCTTATTTGTGGTTTAATTGTTGTTGATGTTTTTGCTTTTGCTGTGTAAGTGTCTTTAGTCAGGGTTTCTATTCCTGCACAAACATCATGACCAAGAAGCAAGTTGGGGAGGAAAGGGTTTATTGAGCTTACACGTCCACATTGCTGTTCATCACTAAAGGAAGTCAGGACTGGAACTCAAGCAGGTCAGGAAACAGGAGCTGATGCAGAGGCCATGGAGGGATGTTCCTTACTGGCTTGCTTCCCCTGGGCTTGCTCAGCCTGCTCTCTTATAAAACCCAAGAATACCAGCCCAGAGATGGTATCACCCACAAGGGGCCTTCCCCTCTTGATCACTAATTGAGAAAATGCCCCACAGCTGGATCTCATGGAGGCACTTCCGCAACTGAAGCTCCTTTCTCTGATAACTCCAGCCTGTCATGTTGACACACAAAACCAGTCAGTACAGTAAGCATCAGGTACTATGAATCCCTGGCTACTTGGAACTCACTATGCAAACTGAGCTGTTCTTGAACTCAGAGGTCTTTCTGTTTCTGCCTTCTGAGTACTGGCCTTAAAGGTGTGCACCACCATATCCAGCTCTTAGGATGGATGTTATAAAAAGCCTATGATTAATTAACATAGAATTTATTTGGTCTGGAAGGTAAACTAAGTGGTTTATCCCTCCAACCATATTCTGGATGTGTATATGGTTTTTGTACGTGGGCACTTGAATATAGTAAATAAAGCAAAGGAATATAGAGAGAAACTTATTGCTTTGGGCTTTCTTTTGTAAGCATATCATTATGTTCTTGTGTGGAGTTTTGTGTTTGTAATTTCCCAGTGCATACTTTTGCTTACTTATTAGCTGAACATCAACTGCTGCTTTGATAAAACTATCAAGTTGCAAGTTGCAATTAAATTTCATGCACGAACAAAGGAAAACACAAATTCATATTACAATCGGTGAAAGGGTGAAAAATATAAAGAAAATATGACTATGATTAACTAATGAACATGCCCAATTTTGTAAATAAACTTTGCAAAACATTCGTAGTTTACATTTGATTCACTTACATGTCACAGAACCCTAGAATTTGCTATGAAATATTCAAATATGTTAATATCTTTAACTATTCCGTAATTTGACCTCTGACATACTCCACTTGCCAGGGTAGTCTTAGGTTCTATGCCAAGTGTGAGAGATGGTGACACATCATCACTTTTGTAACTAAGATTCGATTATGTCCCTTCATGACATTTTCCTATGCACTCATCAGATGAGCACCGAGCTCCTATCCATTTCTCCACTGTGAACATTGCTCCAGGAAACATTGGAGTGAAGCTTTCACTTCCACAGGCTGATTTTCAGTCCATTTAGTTACATGCTAGATGGTGGACTTATTGGCTCTGCATTGTAGTTTTGCATTACTTTTATCTTGTATGTGTAAAAACTCCATACTGAGCCTTCTGGGTTCAGTGGAGCAGCTGGGAAGGAAGTCTTCCTGCCCACTGCCATTTGTACCAGGAGCCAGGAGACTCCACAGCCTTCTGTGCATAGCCTGCCAGGAGGGAGTGATCTCCCAGAAGACTTTCACTTTTGAGCTCAGAGGTGATATCTCCACCTTCTTTCTGGAGGGGACCCAGCTAGGAGCACACAGGGACTAAGATCAGTGGAGCAACATGGGCAGAAGTCTTCCTGCCCACAGCCATTTGCACTGGGGAGCCGGGAGACTCCACAGCCTTCTGTGCATAACCTGCCAGGAGAGAAAGATCTCCCAGCAGCGCTTTCACTTTTGAGTTCAGAGGAATAAGGACACAGGCTTACAGGCCCACAGGAGGAACAAACTCCAGCCAGAGACAACAATACCAACTGGCATCAGATGGCAAAAGGCAGGCACAGGAACCCTACCAACAGAAACCAAGGCCACATGGCAACATCAGAACCCAGTTCTCCCACCACAGCAAGTCCTGGATACCCCAAGACACCAGAAAAGCAAGAGTTGTATTTAAAATCATATCTCATGATACTGATAAAGGGCTTCAAGAAAGACTTAAATAACTCCCTTAAAGAAATACAGGAGAATATCAGTCAACAGGTAAAAGCCCTTAAAGAGGAAACAACAGGCAGAAGCCCTTAAAGAAGAAACACAAAAACCCCTTAAAGAATTACAGCAGCACACAAACAATCAAGTGAAGGAACTGAACAAATTATCCAGAATCTAAAAGTGGAAGTAGAAACAATAAAGAAATCACAAAGTGAGGCATCTCTGGAGAGAGAAAACCTCAGGAGTCATAGATGCAAGCATCAACAACAGAACACAAGAGATAGATGAAAGAACCTCAGGTGCTCAAGATACCATAGAAAACATTGACTCAAAAGTCAAAGAAAATGCAAAATGTATAAAGCTGGTGACTCAAAACATCCAGGAACTCCAGGACACAATGAGAAGACCAAACCTAAGGATTATAGGTATAGAAGAGAGAGAGGATTTATAACTTTCTTTCTCTCTCTCTCTCTCTCTCTCTCTCTCTCTCTCTCTCTCTCTCTCTTTGAGACAGGGTTTCTCTGTATAGCCCTGGCTGTCCTGGAACTCACCTTGTAGACCAGGCTGGCCTCGAACTCAGAAATCTGCCTGCCTCTGCCTCTGCCTCCCAAGTGCTTGGATTAAAGGTGTGTGCCACCACTGCCCAGCGAGGATTTATATCTTAAAGGCCCAGTAAATATCTTCAACAAAATTGTAGAAGAAAACTTACCTAACCTAGAGAAAGAGATGCCCATAAACATATAAGAAGCCTTCAGAACTCCAAATAGACTAGACCAAAATAGAAAATCTTCCTGGCACATAATAATCAAAACACCAAATTCACTAAACAAAGAAAGAATATTAAAAGCAGTAAGGGAAAAAGCACAAGTAACTTATAAAGGCAGACCTATCAGAATCACACCAGACTTCTCACCAGAGACGATGAAAGCTAGAAGTTCCTGGGCAGACCTCATACAGACCCTAAGAGAACACAATTGCCAGCCCAGGCTACTATACCCAGCAAAACTCTCAATCATTATAGATGGAGAAACCAAGATATTCCATGATAAAACCAAATCTGCACAATATCTGTCTACAAATCCAGCCCTACAAAGGATAATTGGTTGAAAATGCCAACACAAGGAAGGAAACTACACCCTAGGAAAAGCAAGAAAGTAATCTTCTTCCAACAAACCCAAAAGAAGATACCCATACAAACATAAAAATAACATCAAAAATAACAGGAAGCAACAATCACTATTCCTTAATATCTCTTAACAACAATGGACTCAACTCCCCAGTAAAAAGACTTAGACTAACAAAATATTTCTCATGTAAATCTTAAATTTTGTCAGAAAATGTTTGTAATCCCCCTTTTAATTAATTTAGTAATTTCTTTTATGTTGACCATTTTATCTGCACTATTTTTATGATAATCTTCAATTTTAATATGTCTTTCTATATACTTCCTCCATTTTATCAGAAATATTTTATTTCTTGAATTTTACCAGAAATATTTTCCATGTAAATCTTCAATATTATCTGAAAATGTTTATAATTCCACCTTTAATCAACTTAGAATTATCTTTATGCCTATTATTTTATTTATATAATTTCCATGATAATCTTTAATTTTAACATGTTTTTCTATATATTTCTGCAATTTTATCAGAAATAGTTTCTATGTAAATCTTCAAGTTTATCTGAAAATGTTTATAAATCCACTTTTAATCAACTTAGGAATACTTTTATGCCTACCATTATTATAAAATTTTCCATGATAATCTTCAATTCTAACATGTTTTTCTACATTTTTCTACAATTTTATCACAAATATTTTCCACGTAAATCTTTGATTTTATCATAAAATGTTTCTATCCCATGTTTCAATTAATTTAGCAATGTTTTACATGTCTACCACTTTACTCCCTAATTTTCTATGAAAATTGTCAATTTTAACATGTTTATTTGAAATATTTTCCATGTAAATCTTTAATTTTATCATAAAGTATTTTTACTTCCTTTTTCAATAAAGAAAAAAACTCCATATTGTTTTCTGTGATGACTTTACTATTTTACATGCCTTCCTATAACAAGGAAGGGTTGTCTTTCTTCTGCATCTTCCGTAACACTTGGTATCTTTGGTCATTTTGACAGTAGCTGCCCTTACCAGAGCTAGGGATTCTTATACTTGTCGTTTTCTTTTGTATTTATGTCATTATCATTAATGATGAATATTTTTCTAAATGCTATTTAACTACTTACATATTCATTTGAGAAATGTCAGTTCAGTTCTCTACTCTGCTTTCAATTGCATTTTTGTTACCATTTTCAACATATATTTAAGTCATTTGAGTCTTTATATATGCTGGATATTAATCATTTATCAGATGAGTCGTTTACAAACATTTTTTCCCATTCTGTAGGTTTCCTTTTCACTCCAACAACTCTTTCTTTTGCTGCAAGAAAGCAATTTAGGCTGATGTATTTAAATTTTTATGCTTTTTTTTGTGCTTTTTGGGGTTTTATATAAAAAAGAATGTCTATAGTTATATCACGCCACTCCCCTTTTCTCTCAGCAATTTTATGTTTTGTATTTAAATATTTAGTCCATTATGAATGAATTGCTAATGAATATCTTCCTCATCCACAAATATTTATTGAGAAGACATCTTTTCTCCTATGTTTATTCTAGGGTGAAAAATAGTGTTATACTAATATCTACTACACACATACATATATGTATACACATGCACATATACCACACACATCACACACAAACATGTGTGCTATATCCCACATATATAGACATTATACCACAAATGCATTCTATGCACATACACTACACCACACACAAATAACACAAACATCATACCACACACATATAACACATACCATATTCATACTATGTCACACATACTTCAAACAAATGATAAACACATGTGTGCACCACATGTCAAATGTATCACACACCATGGATACACATGCACACACACAGTAACTAAAATTAAGATTAAAAAATCCCACTATCAGATGCAATTTTAAAGAAGAAATTGAGAAATAAAAAAGCACATAAAATCTAGTTGAAGTCTAAATAGCTAACATTTCTATTTATGTATTAGAAAAAGTTAAGTCATTGACAACCTCCAATACTGGTTGTGTTGAGTATAGAACAACTGTAACTCTGTATCCTAGTATATATATATATATATATATATATATATATATATATATATATATAATAGAAACACTATGAGAAATTGTAAATTTTGTCACTTGATGAAATATAAATCAATTATACTATTTACAAATTGCAAAAAGAGAATCTGTATATACTCCAGCAATTATTTTTATATACTAGGTACTATTAAGTGCTGAAGGATTTTCAATACCTGAAATCCTGCCTAAAATGTACAGGAAAAAATTATTCTCCCTTACCTACTCTATTCATTCATAGTTCCATTGTGGCACCTATCCACAAGGAGACTAAAGTGAACTAGGAGGAAAAGGATAACTGTTTCGGTAAACTGTTGCTGTTTTTTGTTGGATTTTAAAATATATTTTATTCTATGTAAAGTTACTGTAATTAAAATCATTTCATTTAAAATTCTTGCCACCTTTTAAATCATTACCCTAGCTGGTTGCACTCTATTGAGGAATATTTTGTTTGTTAGCTTTGTTTAGATTTAACTTTAAAATTAAGATGCTGATTTTGTTGTTGTGACAGCAGCTAGGATTATGTAAACTAAAATCAGATGAGTTAACATTAAAAAGACATTTTAAAGTGCATTATATAGAAAATATATTAGTTATCTACTATGGTAATTTAATAGGATGTCTTTGTGATAAATTATGACCACCGATCCATTTATTTATTTATTTATTTATTTTTTAGGTATTTTTTTTAGTTATTTTTATTTTCTATATTCTATGTTTACATTTCAAAGGCTTTCCCCTTTCCCAGTTCCCACCCACCATAGTTCCCATAGTTCTTCTCCCCCCCTACTATTCCCCAATCATTCCCCCTCCCCCCTCGGTTTCTTTACTAAACTGGATGCAATCTTTACATGCCCAGGGTCCTCTCCTTTCTTCTTCTTGGGAATCATTTGACTTGCTATTTGTGTCTTGAGTATTTAGTGCTTCTGGGCTCATTAATATCCACTTATCAGTGATTGCATTTCATGTGCATTCTTTTGTGATTGGGATTTTTGCATAGATACATTCTGCTAAGATACATTCAAGAATATTTCAAAAAACCTGTTTTAATAATTATCTTTCTGATTCTTTATATAATAACTAATATGTCTAGATGCTAGAGCCAGAAGCAAGAATTTTATAGACATTGCCTTTTTGAGTTCCTTAAAGCACTGTTTTGAGTTAGAAATGTCTCATTCTTGCTTCTTTAATAGATGAAATGAGTCTTAGAATTCAAGAAAGCTGTCAAAAAGTGAAGCTACTGCAGGTTGCTGTTTAAAAAATGATGGCAAGAACCCAAGACAATTCATTGAACATGAAGAAGTCGAGCCTACATAGGATCTTTATCCTTATGATCTAGTGTCTTTGTCACTGGAAGGTACACTACAGGCTACCAACAGAAAAGTGTAACATCCTCCCAACTACAACCCCTTTAATCTGCAATGGTGCCCTGCCTGGAACATATGCTAGGACAATGGTGGTGCAAAGCTTATGGGAGTAACCAATCAATGTTTCATTTAACTTAAGGCTCATTTTATTAAATGGAATCCATACCCAACACTGCTTGTGTGACCAAGAGCCTGACATTAGAGATCAAATACTGTGATAAAATCAAATGCTACTACTGGTCTAAAACAACAGCAACAAGAAAGTATCAATAAAATAACTTCTAATGACTTTGGCTACAGTCATCCATCCGTGTCTCACTCAACCATTATCCGAAAAGCTTCCTCCTACAGCACATTGGAACAGATAGAAACAATATGAGGAGAGTGAGAAACCATAGAACACTTAGCTCCAAATGCAATGTTGCTATGAAATCCCTCCCTTCGGGACCCATGGAACCCTGTAGAAGCCTTTAGGAGTCAGTGGGAGTGGAGGACATCAAGAAAACACGGCTCTCTAAATGAACATGAACAGAGCTCACATAGACTCATAGAGACTGAAACAGCATTCACACATGGTGCATGTCGATTCCAGATCCTATGCATTTGTGTTGTGGTTTCAAGTTTAGTGTTTTTAAGGGATTTGTGAATGTGTAAATGAGTGGGTCTCTGATTATTGTGCCTTCCCTTGGGCTCTTTTCTTCTGCTGGTTTATCGTGTTTATTCTAATAGGTTGGTTTGTGTTTTATCTTATTAAATTTTATTATGTTGTGCTTTATTTTACTATTATCCCTTAAAACCAGCGTGTTTTTCTTATGGGAGACAGAAAGGAAGTGGACTTAGATGGCAGGGGAAGTAGGGTGGATCTGGGAAGTGTGTAAGAGTGTGTGTGTGTGGTGGGGGGTAATCAATAAATACTATATGCAAAAACAATCTATTTTCAAAAATGGAAAACATAGGTGATTGGAGGTCGTTAAAGGAACAAGTGTAAGGTTAAGGAAAAGTAAAATAAATGAGGGATGGAATGGTTAACAAATCTAGTTAACAATTAAACACACACACACACACATACACACACACACACACACACACACACACACACATCAGTGTAACACATGTGTTTCCTGAACTCTGGATGTTCCACATTAAAATAGTAAACTAATAAAAAGAATATGCAAACATTTTAAGATCAATTTAAAACCACTGTATAAACGCCCATGGTCATCAGGAAAAGAACATTGCAAACAACACAATCTGACTCACCAAAAAGGCTCAACCCACTTCCCTAAGAGTTGGTCTCTATAGCAACTCCTTGACAATGGGCATCTGCTATGCATTAGCTCTGTGAGATGAGGGTCTCCATGGAGGTGTGTGTCTGCTTTGAACTTTCTTAGCTATACAACAATGAAGAGTTCCTAATCCTGAGCTTTTGCAGCTGCCAAGGGTCGGAAGCATCCTAACAGCTTCTGACTAACAACATGATGGGACTCACAACTTTTGTTGGATTTCAAGGATTGTCTTGATTTCCTTAGCAATTTCTGCATATTAAGAAATTCCGGCCACAAAACACCCCGCTGAATGAGCAGAGCAAAACAAACTAAGATAATTTTTCCATTTCCTGCTCATAAAATGGATCTCTATGGATCTGGAAAGAAAGAATTTCACATAGCTATGGACATTTACTGGGAACTTGGCCACCAAATAGGTCTTAATCTGCAATTACTGACAGTAGAAAATTCGTGAGAAAAATGTGATCTCTCTTAAATCAAGCACACTCTAGATAAAAGAATTGAAAACATTTGAAGAGGGGTTAAAATAACAATTTTGTACAAGTCAAAAGATTAAAGTTTGCTAAAAGTTAAAATCATCACAATTTTATAACTATCTACAGTTGTCTAATGCTGTTCTAATCCAGGGCCTGTGAGTTACATAATATAAGAGAAAATCATTGAAGGAGTTGAATGTTTGAAATAAAGTGTCCAAATGACTGAAAGGATGAGTGAGATACATATAGGTGTACTGTGTATTATTTATTAACATCCTTCAGCTATTTTCTCCCACTAATGCCATGGTAAAAAAAATTTATGAATAGTTACAACATAGTATTTGATTACACCCATGTAGGAAGGAAGAAACTCAAATTTATCCAGTGATGTTTCTAATCTAAGAATATTTTCGTATTAAAATTTCAGCACTATACTGATTAACTTTTCTTAGAGAATTTTTTATATCTCTGGGCTGTTTTATATTTCAACAAGGGTCATACATACTCATGAAAACACACTCATGTTTATTGGGTCACCTTATTGATTACAAGTCACTAAACAGTGCCTCTATACTATCTTCTGGGGGAAATAGGCACTTTCCTTCACTGCTGACACTTAAAATTTCACGACAACATGTAGCATGTATCTCGCAACAATCTCCATGCTTTTAAGAGACTAATTATGTACCGTGGCAGATTTCGGGAAGATCAGAGCAAATTGTCTCATTCTGACAGACTGCGTATAATATAGCCTTCTGACATGGAAGATTGAAGTGTCTTACAGATGAGAGGGTCATATAATTTTAAGAAAGAAGCTTAAGGGAGCTGCCTAACACAAAATGCTTATAACTGCTAATCAAAGTATAGGTCAGTGCTTTTATTGGGTCACTTTTTAAACCTGTCAAGTAACTTCATTCCTTGCCTATGTCTTTCATGCAACCCTTTCCTGTGATTGCGTCTTTATCATGGGCAAGCCTCATGTTCTATGACCTTGCCTTTAGTGATGATCTGACCAGACATTGACAATTTCCCTCCTCACCCTTCTCTGGAAGCCAGTTCCCAGAGAGCTGCTCCATTAGTGTCTCTCGACCACTTGTATCATATAAACCAATGCATCCCATTCACTGAACTGATGAGGATGTAAGATCCAAATTTAGGTTCAACTGGTAATCAACTCACTAAACTCATTTTAACTTACTAGAACAATTTATTATAGTTGTTTGGTTTGGTTTTGTTCTCCCAAGTTCAATATCTGTCTGTAGGATCTTTTGTGGGAAACTGTAACTACCTTCTTTTCCGCAACCTTTTCTCATTGCTAACTGGGAATGGTTTGCATATGCTTGGCCCAGGGAGTGGCATTATTAGGAGGTGTGGCCTTATTGGAGTAGGTGTGCCACTATGGTATGGGCTTATGACCCTCATCCTAGCTGCCTGGAAGTCAGTATTCAACTAGCAGCCTTCAGATGAAGGTGTAGAACTCTCAGCTCCTCCTGCACCTTGCCTGTCTAGAGGCTGCCATGCTTCCACCTTGATGATAATGGACTGAACCTCTGAACCTATAAGCCAGCCCCAATTAAATGTTGTCCTTATAAGAGTTGCTTTGGTAAAAGGACTTCTGGGGGAATCAATATCCCTGACCTCAAGCAGTACTACAGAGCAATTGTGTTAAAAACTGCATGGTATTGGTATAGCAACAGGCAAGCAGATCAATGGAACAGGATTGAAGACCCAGAAATTAACCCACAGACTTATGGTCACTTGATCTTTGATAAAGGAGCCACAACCATCTGATGGAATAAAGATAGCCTTTTCAACAAATGGTGCTGGTTCAACTGGAGGTCAACATGCAGAAGAATGCGAATTGACCCACTCTTATCTCTTTGCACTAAGATCAACTCCAAGTGGATCAAGGACCTCCACATAAAACCAGACACACTGAAACTATTAGAAAAGAAACTTGGGAAGACCCTGGAGGACTTGGGCACAGGGGAAAAGTTCCTGAACAGAACACCAATAGCTTATGCTCTAAGATCAAGAATCGACAAATGGGACCTCATAAAATTACAAAGTTTCTGCAAAGCAAAGGACACTGTCAGAAGGACAAAACGGCAACCAACAAAGTGGGAAAAGATCTTCACCAACTCCTCATCCGACAGAGGGCTAATATCCAATATATACAAAGAACTCAAGAAGTTAGACCTCAAAGAAACAAATAACCCTATCAAAAAATGGGGCACAGAGCTAAACAAAGAATTTTCACCAGAAGAAATTCAGATGGCCGAGAAACACCTTAAAAGATGTTCAACATCATTAGTCATCAGGGAAATGCAAATCAAAACAACCCTGAGATTCCACCTCACACCAGTCAGAATGGCTAAGATTAAAAACTCAAGAGACAACAAGTGCTGGCGAGGATGTGGAGAAAGAGGAACACTCCTCCACTGTTGGTGGGATTGCAAAATGGTAAAACTGCTCTGGAAATCAGTTTGGCGGTTCCTCAGAAAAGTGGGCATGTCACTTTCAGAGGATCCTGGCATACCACTCCTGGGCATATACCCAGAGGATTCCCCTGCATGCAATAAGGACAAATGCTCCACTATGTTTATAGCAGCCTTGTTTATAATAGCCAGAAATTGGAAGGAGCCCAAATATCCCTCAAAGGAGGAATGGATACAGAAAATGTGGTATATTTATACAATGGAATACTACTCAGCAATTAAAAATAATGAATTCATGCAATTTGTAGGTAAATGGTTAGACCTGGAAAATATCATCCTGAGTGAATTAACCCAATCACAAAAGAATGCACATGAAATGCAATCACTGATAAGTGGATATTAATGAGCCCAGAAGCCCTAAATACTCAAGACACAAATAGCAAGTCAAATGATTCCCAAGAAGAAGAAAGGAGAGGACCCTGGGCCTGTAAAGATTGCATCCAGTTTAGTAAAGAAACCGAGGGGGGAGGGGGAATGATTGGGGAACAGTTGGGGGGGAGAGGAACTATGGGAACTATGGTAGGTGGGAACTGGGAAAGGGGAAAGCCTTTGGAATGTAAACATAGAATATAGAAAATAAAATAAAATTAAAAAAAAAAAGAGTTGCTTTGGTCATGGTGTCTGTTCACAGCAGTAAAATGCAAAATAAGATACTAATATTCTACATTACCAGATATACATTTTCAGCATAATTATCCTCAAAATAAAGTATCTTTGAAAATAGTTGTTTCAGTCAGTGTTCTACTGCTGTGAAGAGACACCATGACTGAGGTAACTCTTATAAAGAAAAACATTTAATTGGGGCTTAAATACAATTCAGATATCTAATCTATTATCATGCCCAGGACCATGGTGGCACTAAGGCAGACATAGTGCTGGTGACATAGCTGAGAATTCTACATCTAGAAATCTACATCCTCAGGCAGAAGGAAGAGAGAGACTCTGGGCTTAGAAGGGGCCACCTCAGGGACAAATTTCCTCCAACAAAGTCCCATCTCCTAATACTATCAAATAGTGCCACTCCCTGAAGACCAAGTGTTCAAATCTACGTTCCTCTCTGGACCATTCTTATTCAAACCATCAGAATAGCTTTTTCTGCTCTTTTTAGGGCTAAAGTTAGGGAGGAAAAATCAATCTACAGATGAAGCTGATCAGAAAATGTATGATGGTCTTGTGGGAAAGGAAACCTGCTGATTTAAAAAGAAAAATAACACCATCCTATACATAGCCCTTTAAGAAGGGAAGGTGAGGTATGAGTCCAAGGACAAAGTGACATTGATTCTTTCAGGCTGTAAAGAAGTGGTACAGAGACTGCACCCAACGTGGAGACTGTGCAAAATACTATGAAATTTTGCCACTTTATAATAGCAGATGCTCAAAATGTCACTTTCATTCCCTACAAAAAGTAAGTGAATGCAATACACCCCTTCATGTTTTATATCTTTATAGTAAGTTTTTAGAAACCTTTTGGTTGTACTCTTAGGTTACATTTTTGGTTTTTCCTTACAGGCAACACATTGAAATGTTAAGCATTAGTGACAGATCTGATAGGTATACAATATAACGGAAGGATTTTAAAAATAGATCTTAATAGCACTGCAAAATAGTATTTGCTATAATAAATTATTATACAGCATTTACAATGAATCAAAATCCAAGCAGTTTCCCAGCTAGAGAAATTTGATTAGTATGCTGTGGCATTGGTATTTTTGCCCCATAATTAAATGAAGTAGAGAAGTGGTGAAAGTTTCAATAGCTGTTGAGGATGGACAGCAGTAAGTGTACACAATTGATTTAGTAATTCAGAGTTCAGACAAGTTAACAATCAATATATTAAATTCTAAAATTTATCTACTGAGTCATACATGTAGCAAAACTGAAAAAAAACTGGGGAGAAACAAGAATTTATAGGAGGCACAAATAAATATTATTTTTTGTTTTTAATAAAAATTTAAAATATAATTGTAAGTGATCTTAATATATATATATATATATAAGTTCCAATATAAACTAGTATAGGAAATCAGCAATTCATACAAAAATAATTCACAATCATATATCAGATAGATTGATAATGGAATCACTTAGTAGAAACTAGAATTTTTAATTGAATTTAAAATAGGCAGACCAGCTAACTTACAGACTTGGTTAGAAATTAAAAAAAATTACAAGACTAGACAGTCAATAAAAACAGAAATCGGGAACTCCAAATAGGCAAAAAGGGGGGGGGCTAACTGTCCCTAGATCCACAGGGTATTGGGGTTCATACAGGTACAGTTTCAACCAATTCATTTGCTTATCTGTCCAAATAATCAGTTCTCCCTCAGCATAATTGAGACAAAGAAGTCGCTTGGTAAAATTTAAGTCTCTTGAGTTAATCAAAAGTTGTTTTTCAATGCCCCTATGAGAATACCAAATAGCTATGTTTGGAATTGTTACCTGACCCCTCACCCAACCCACACCCAGCCCAAATCTATAATGGCATTAACAAGCCTGGTATGTACACATCCCTGAGCAGCTTTGAGGAAGTCATCTGCCTTCTTAATCCCTACAACTAAAATGAGACATCCATCTTCCTTGCCCGGAAGATCCCTTGTCTGTTCCTATAAACATGGATTAGATAAGCCAGGACCTCTGCAAGGAACTGTGACTAGGTGAATTACTGAGGACGAAGTAGAAAGAGGCTTGCTTTCATTTTTATGATGTTTTTCACAAGAAATTCCAATCAGGGAGGCTTTCGATGAATTGGCTTTATTCATTTTCATGTTTTTTATCCATCTCAGGTATAGGAATGCTTTTAAAATGATAGAATGACTTAATCATTTGATAGCTTTGATATCAGTCACTTGAGGATGACATCTTTTTGATAATTTTTCTCTTCCTAGTATACTTCACAGAAATAGTAAGTCTATACTGTAAATCAATAGTTTTCTTTTTAATATCTTTAATAGATATTTATTAGTATATCTTTATAGATTTTAATATCTTTAGTAGATTTTTTAAAAAAAGATTTATTTATTAGTATATCTAAGCTGTCTTCAGATACACCAGAAGAGGGCGTCAGATCTCTTTACAGGGGGTTGTGAACCACCATGTGGCTGCTGGGATTTGAACTCAGGACCTTTGGAAGAATAGTCAGTACTCTTAACTGCTGAGCCATCTCTCCAGCCCTAGTAAAGAGTTTTCTAAAGGCTAATGGAGTAGCATACAGAAACCATGAAGTAAGCAATCAAATATGTATGTATTAAAATATGTGTGGGATCAAACACATGATATGATTGTGGGAACACACACACACACACACACACACACACACACACACACGCACCAGTCCTGGACAAACTTACCACTTGATAAAAAACACAAGTTGTCAAGTATTCTTTCATACAGCCAAGAACACCAGCCTACACACATCCAAACGACAATTCAGAAGTATTTGGCTCAGCAAACATAAAGCATCTGTGAAGTGCTGAGTTATTCAGATGCTACAAATACATATGTGAATGTCTCCTTTTATGTGTGTTGTGTTTCTTTTGCTTCCCTGATGAGAAAGAGAGACCTTCTGCTAATGGTAAAGCAGTTTTCCCTTAAGGCAGAAAGGATGGTCTAAAGTCATTTCAAAGTTGCTGTTTATCACAAAATTTCTTGGTTTTCTTCTTAGCCAGTAACACCCCTTTGGCTTTATGTACCTGTGGGATGTGACAACGTGAAAACCACCATGAGGACTTTAATGAAAAGATAAGTAAACTAGAACACAGTTGTTTCAGATTAAACGGTCTGTACTTTACAAACTCTGATTTCCTTATCTTTGAAATAACAAGATACGACTCTCCAAGGGTCTTGTGGAGATTAGGAAACATGTACCTTAAAATCCCAATAAATCCTCAGAAATATTTACTATTATTTCATACTAAAGTTAAAGGACAACAAAAAGCGGTAGACAAATCCCTTGATAGCCACAGTAAATAGCAATCTGCAAGCCACATAAACCACGCTTTCCACAAGGAGACATGAAACCAAATCGCCCATGCTATTTAAAACAGTATATCACATTTCTTTGTCTAAAAAAAAAGAAAGAAAGAAAACGAAAAATTTTCAAAGCAAGAATAAGAGTCTAAGAAGCTAGGATAAGAGACATCACAGCAGCCTCCGTAGAGAGCCCACCTGTGAAGCCCTGGGGGATACTCTTTGAGCAAGTCTCTGCCCCGCAGCAAGAGTCTCTACAGCCTCGTGGAAAAGCAGATGCTCTTGTTATTAAAACGTCCATCTGGGGTGGTGCCTACACAACTGAGAATTTGTATATCGATCTTTCCACCATCCCTGGCGTTCAGAGGGAGTGTTTTCAGGTCCTGAATGTGTGTGTTTACATCAGGTGCTGGAGCCATAACTCCTACCATCTGCCCCTAAATGAGCACTTAACCTGAAGATTTGTACACACACCATTAAGCTACCTGGAAAAAAAAATGTGATTCATACACAGCAAGTATTCCCAGTCACGTGTGGCATTTAACCAGATTTTTGGGGGGCTCATGCATTCGTATACATCCCACCTGAATGTTTCGCGCTGTTCATTTTGACATGTTCTATCTTTAGAGTAAACAAAGGAATACTGATTTTTGCCAACCCCGGGTGACTTGTCTTTTGTAATTTGTCATGCCAGATTTCATCAGCTACTTTATACTGGTTTGGTGGAGAGACGCGACAAAATGTAATTGCCCGAGAACCAAACAATTTGTCATAGCATGACATGTCCTAAATGATGAAGTTCCAGTATCAACACTGGAAAAGGCATCCTGGAACTCAAGGAACATACAACAAAAGGAAGGATGAGCTGAATCATCCAGTGTCCCCAACCACGCTGAACTTTTTGTTCAATAAAAAGCAATATGCTTTAGTATAACCTCCCTGATTATATGGCATGTACATACACGATATGTGTTATATATATATATATATATATATATATATATATATATATGGTGGAAAGATCGAGATACAAATATATATATTTATAATTTGAGTTATAGGTTTGTAATATATATATATATATATATATATATATACAGTAACATATGTCTATACACATATTATATATATATACATGTATATGTATATATATGCTAATTTAAAACTTACACATCAAGGGGAGTGCACTCCAAGGTTTAAATACCACGACTTCCCCAGGTTTAAAACCAGTACCTTAGCACCTGCTAATTATAAGTTCATATGAATAAAAATTCAGAATGCTCCTAAGACCAGCGAATCATCAAGAAAAGTAGATAGGCTCATTAGGGAAAATCCAGTGATTGCAATGTTAAATGAAGCATTATTTTGATTGTTTTTCAATGTATCGAATTTCTTCCTGGGGGATCTGCCAATGCATGTTTTTTAAAAAACATAGCTCCCATTGGAAATTACTTAAGGCCCATTTTTCATTTGCTTTATATATTATGTATAGTAACAAAATGAAAATTTTAACACAAATATAAGTATATCTTTTACTATGAAAGAAATCTATTGGGACTCAGGCCTGGAACGGGAGCTGCGCACAGAGTAGTGGTTAGGGGAACAGCGGCGAGCCTGCGCTCTGCTCTCGCCGGGTGGACCCTGAGCTCCCTGCAGGCAGCTGCCATCTTGCCTGCAGCTTCCCATCCAGCCGGTGGCGGAGAAGCCAGACCCAGCCAGCTTGCCAGGTGCTCAGACCCAGCCAGCGGAACCAGGTACCCAAGATAGCCCGAGTTAAAAACCTTCGGGGACAGCCAGGCAGCGGTGGCGCGCGCCTTTAATCCCAGCACTTGGGAGGCAGAGGCAGGTGGATTTCCGAGTTCGAGGCCAGCCTGGTCTACAGAGTGAGTTCCAGGACAGCCAGAGCTACACAGAGAAACCCTGTCTCCAAAAAACAAAAAACAAAAAACAAAAAACAAACAAACAAAAAAAAAACAAACAAAAAAAAAAAAAAAAACCTTCGGGGACTCAGGCCTGGAACGGGAGCTGCCCCCAGAGTAGGGGCACAGCAGCCGAGCCTGCTCTCTGCACTCGTGGGGCGGACCCCGAGCTCCCTACAGGCAGCTGCCATCTTGCCTGCAGCTTCCCATTTAGCCGGTGGCGGTGGCGGGGAAGCCGGACCCAGCCAGCTTCCCAGCAGCTTTGGACCAGCAGGCAGAACCAGATAACTGAGATATCCCAACTTTAAGACCCCTGGGGAAACAGGATAACAGACAGCAAACCCTGAGCAGGAGCAGTGCAGAGCAGCCGCCCAACAGGCAGAACCAAGTACCTGGGATATCCTGAGTTTAAGACCTCAGGGGACTCAGGCCACCTGTCAGCAATCTGTGAGCAGGAGCCCTGCAGGGCAGTGGTTCAGGTGTCCCAGTTGCTGGGAAATAGCCTTACAAGCCCACAGGAGGGTCAAGCACCAGCTAGTATCTACAGGACCAACTAACACCAGAGTTAACCAGATGGCAAAAGGCAAACGTAAGATCGTTACTAACAGAAATCAAGGCAGTATGGCGGCATCCGAACCCAGTTCCCCGACAGCAATAAATCTTGGATACCCCGAAACACCAGAAAAACAAGACTCAGATCTAAAATCACTGGTCAGGATGCTGATAGAGGAACACTTAGATAAATCTCTTAAAGTAATACATGAGAAAATAGATCAAAAGCTAGAAGCCATTACAAGGCAAACACAATTAAATATCGGATATCTCAACACACCAGAAAAACAAGACGCAGATCTAATATCACTGGTAAAGATGCAGATTGAGGATCACTTAGATAAATTTCTTAAAGTAATAGAGGAGAAAATAGATCAAAAGCTAGAAGCCCATACAAGGCAGACACAAAAATCACTTAAAGAAATCCAGGAGAATACAGAGCAAAAAATGAATCTCAATAAGGGGGAGAAACAAAAATCACTTAAAGAAATACAAGAGAACATGGGTCAACAAGTAGAAGTCATAAAAGAGGAAACACAAAAATCCCTTAAAGAATTACAGGAAAACACAAACAAGCAACTGAAAGATCTGAGCAAAACCATACAAAATCTAAAAACAGAAGTAGAAACAACTAAGCAATGGCAAAGGGAGACAACGTTGGAGATAGAAAACCTTGGGAAGAAATCAGGAGTCATAGATTCAAATATCAACAATAGAATACGAGAGAGAGAAGACAGAATCTCAGATGCTGAAGATACCATAGGAACCATGGATTCAACAATTAAAGAAAATGCAAAATGCAAAAAGCTGGTAACCCAAAACATTCAGGAAATCCAGGACACAATGAGAAGACCAAACCTAAGGATTATAGGGATAGATGAGAATGAAGATCTACAACTTAAAGGGCCAGCAAATATCTTCTACAAAATTATGGAAGAAAACTTCCCCAACCTAAAGAGAGAGATGCCCATGAATATACAAGAAGCCTATAGAACCCCAAATAGAGTGGACCAGAATAGAAATACTTCCTGTCACATAATAATCAAAACCCCAAATGTACTAAACAAAGAAAGAATATTAAAGGCAGTAAGAGAAAAAGGACAAGTAACATATAAAGGAAGACCTATCAGAATTACACCAGACTTTTCACCTGAGACCATGAAAGCTAGAAGATCCTTGGCAGACCTCATGCAGACCCTAAGAGAACACAAACTTCAGCCAAAACTACTATACCCAGCAAAACTCTCAATTGCCATAAATGGGGAAACCAAAATATTCCACGACAAAACCAAATTTGCAAGATACTTATCTACAAACCCATCCCTACAAAGGATAATAGGGGAAAAATACCAACACAAGGGGGGAAACAACACCCCAGAAGAAACAAGATAGAAACCCCATCTCATCCAACCCAAAAGAAGAGAACCACTTAAATAAATAAAAAATAATAATAATAATAATGCCCAAAATGTCAGGAAGTAATAATTACTATTCCTTAATATCTCTTAATATCAATGGACTCAATTCCCCAATCAAAAGACACAGACTAACAGACTGGATACGGAAACAGGACCCTACATTTTGCTGCATACAGGAATCACATCTCAGTGTCAAAGACAAACACCACCTTAGAGTAAAAGGCTGGAAGACAGTTTTACAAGCAAATGGTCCCAGGAAACAAGCCAGAGTAGCCATTCTAATATCAGATAAAATTGACTTTCAACCTAAAGTCATCAAAAGAGACACAGAAGGTCACTTCCTGCTTGTCAAAGGGAAAATCCACCAAGAAGAATTCTCAATACTGAATATCTATGCGCCACATGTAAGGGCACCCTCATTCGTAAAAGAAACTTTACTAAAGCTTAAAGCACACATCGCAACTAACACAATGATTGTAGGTGACTTCAACACTCCACTCTCCTCAATGGACCGATCAGGAAAGCAGAAACTAAACAGGGACACAGTGAAACTAATTGAAGCTTTGGACCAATTGGATTTAACAGATATATATATATAGAACATTCCATCCTAAAGCAAAAGAGTATACCTTTTTCTCAGCACCGCATGGTACCTTCTTAAAAATTGATCATATTATTGGTCACAAGACAGACCTCAACAAATACAAGAAGACCGAACTAATCCCATGTCTCCTATTGGATCACTATGGAGTAAAAGTGGTCTTCAATAGCAAGAAGAACAAAAGAAAGCCCACATACACATGGAAACTGAACAATACTCTACTCAATGACACTTTGGTCATGGAAGAAATAAAGAAAGAAATCAAAGACTTTTTAGACTTCAATGAAAATGAAGGTACGACCTACCCAAATCTCTGGGACACAATAAAAGCAGTGCTAAGAGGAAAACTCATAGCCCTGAGTGCCTCCAAAAAGAAACTGGAGAGAGCATACACTAGCAACTTAACAGCACACCTGAAGGCCCTGGAACAAAAAGAAGCTAACTCACCCAGGAGGAGTAGAAGAGAGGAAATCATCAAACTAAGGGCTGAAATCAATCAAGTAGAAACAAAGAGAACCATACAAAGAATCAACAAAACCAAGAGCTGGTTCTTCGAGAAAATCAACAAGATAGATAAACCCTTAGCTAGACTAACCAAAGGGCACAGAGATAGTATCCAAATTAACAAAATTAAAAATGAAAAGGGGGATATAACAACAGAAACTGAGGAAATTCAAAAGATCATCAGATCCTACTACAAAGGCCTATACTCAAAACAACTGGAGAATCTGGAGGAAATGGACAATTTCCTAGACAGATACCAAATACCAAAATTAAATCAGCATCAAGTAGATCAGCTAAACAGCCCCATAACCCCTACAGAAATAGAAGGGGTTATAGAAAGCCTCCCAACCAAAAAAAGTACGGGACCAGATGGTTTTAGTGCAGAATTCTACCAGACCTTCAAAGAAGACTTAACACCAATATTCTTCAAACTATTCCACAAAATAGAGACAGAAGGGACACTGCCCAACTCGTTCTTCGAAACCATAATTACGCTGATACCTAAACCACAAAAAGATTCAACAAAGAAAGAGAACTACAGGCCAATTTCTCTTATGAATATTGATGCAAAAATACTAAATAAAATTCTTGCCAAACGAATCCAAGAGCATATCAAAACGATCATTCACCATGATCAAGTAGGCTTCATTCCAGGGATGCAGGGATGGATCAATATACAGAAATCCATCAATGTAATCCACTACATAAACAAACTAAAAGAAAAAAAACCACATGGTCATCTCATTAGATGCTGAAATAGCATTTGACAAAATTCAGCATCCTTTCATGCTAAAAGTCTTGGAAATAGCAGGAATTCAAGACCCATACCTAAACATAGTAAAAGCAATCTACAACAAACCAGTAGCCAACATCAAAATAAATGGAGAGAAACTTGAAGCAATCCCACTAAAATCAGGGACTAGACAAGGCTGCCCTCTCTCTCCATATCTTTTCAATATAGTACTTGAAGTTCTAGGAAGAGCAATTAGGCAACATAAGGAAGTCAAAGAGATACAAATTGGAAAGGAAGAAGTCAAAGTATCATTATTTGCAGACGATATGATAGTCTACTTAAGCGATCCAAAAAACTCCACCAGAGAACTTCTACAGCTGATAAACAACTTCAGCAAAGTGGCTGGTTATAAAATTAACTCAAGCAAATCAGTAGCCTTCTTGTACTCAAAGGACAAGCAGGCTGAGAAAGAAGTTAGGGAAATAACACCATTCACAATAGCCACAAACAACATAAAGTACCTTGGCGTAACTCTAACCGAACAAGCGAAAGATCTGTATGACAGTAACTTCAAGTCCTTGAAGAAAGAAATCGAAGAAGACCTCAGAAGATGGAAAACTATTTCTTGCTCCTGGATTGGCAGGATCAATATAGTAAAAATGGCCATCTTGCCAAAAACAATCTACAGATTCAATGCAATCCCCATCAAAATCCCAAATCAATTCTTCATAGATCTAGAAAGAGCAATTCTCAAATTCATCTGGAGCAACAAAAAACCCAGGATAGCTAAAACTATTCTCAACAATAAAAGGACTTCTGGGGGAATCAATATCCCTGACCTCAAGCTGTACTACAGAGCAATTGTGTTAAAAACTGCATGGTATTGGTACAGCAACAGGCAGGTAAATCAATGGAATATTATTGAAGACCCAGAAATGAACCAACAGACTTATGGTCACTTGATCTTTGATAAAGGAGCCACAACCATCCAGTGGAAAAAAGATAGCCTTTTCAACAAATGGTGCTGGTTCAACTGGAGATCAACATGCAGAAGAATGCGAATTGACCCACTCTTATCTCCTTGTACTAAGATCAACTCCAAGTTGATCAAGGACCTCCACATAAAACCAGACACACTGAAACTATTAGAAAAGAAACTTGGGAAGACCCTGGAGGACATGGGTACAGGGGGAAATTTCCTGAACAGAACACCAATAGCTTATGCTCTGAGATCAAGAATTGACAAATGGGACCTCATAAAATTACAAAGTTTCTGTAATGCAAAGAACACTGTCAGAAGGACAAAACGGCAACCAACAAAGTGGGAAATGATCTTCACCAACCCCACATCCGACAGAGGGCTAATATCCAATATATACAAAGAACTCAAGAAGTTAGACCCCAAAGAACCAAATAACCCTATCAAAAAATGGGGTACAGAGCTAAACAAAGAATTTTCACCAGAAGAAATTCCGATGGCTGAGAAACACCTTAAGAGATGTTCAACATCATTAGTCATCAGGGAAATGCAAATCAAAACAACCCTGAGATTCCACCTCACTCCAGTCAGAATGGCTAAGATTAAAAACTCGAGAGACAACAAGTGCTGGCGAGGATGAGGAGAAAGAGGAACACTCCTCCACTGTTGGTGGGATTGCAAAATGGTAAAACCGCTCTGGAGATCAGTGTGGCGGTTCCTCAGAAAATTGGGCATGCCACTTCCAGAGGACCCTGGCATTCCACTCCTGGGCATATACCCAGAGGATTCCTCTGCATACAATAAAGACACATGCTCCACTATGTTTATAGCAGCCTTGTTTATAATAGCCAGAAATTGGAAGGATCCCAGATATCCCTCAAAAGAGGAATGGATACAGAAAAATGTGGTATATTTATACAATGGAGTACTACTCAGCAATTAAAAATAATGAACTCATGCAATTTGTAGGTAAATGGTTAGATCTGGAAACTATCATCCTAAGTGAGCTAACCCAATCACAAAAGAATACACATGAAATGCAATCACTGATAAGTGGATATTAATGAGCCCAGAAGCCCTAAATACTCTAGGCACAATTAGCAAGTCAAATGACTCCCAAGAAGAAGAAAGGAGAGGACCCTGGGCCTGTAAAGATTGGATCCAGTATTGTAGACCCAGAACAGAGAAATCGTGGGGGGGGGGAAATGAGTGGGGAATAGTTGGGGGGAAAGGAATTATGGGACATATGGTGGGGGGTAACTGGGAAAGGGGAAAGCCTTTGGAATGTAAACATAGAGTATAGAAAATAAAAATTAAAAAAAAGAATGTAATCTATTTAGATAGTAGTATTTCTAACATTTAAGTATTTAGCCATAATCAAAGAAGTCACATGTGTTTGTTGTTATTTTTGAAATGTTATTACATCTAAATGTAAGAGTGAAATTTATAACTTATACTTGGGAATAATATTCTTTTCTCTTCCTCTCCTTTCCTCCATTTCTTCTTTCTTCCCCATTATTCTCTTCCTTCCTTTCTTTCTCCATTCTTTTTTCTTCTCCCTTTCTCTTTCTTTTCTTCTTTTTCTCTCTGTTCTGGGGCTCTGTCCTAGACCCAGGGAAATAATTTACCCCTGAGAAGTTATAGGTTGTTTATTCAGAACATGAAAAGCATTAATATTTACACATTGTTCTAATCATTTCTCAGAATTTTCACTGTAACAGTGATGGAAACATATCAAATGTTTGTTCTGTTGCTGAGAAAAATTAAACTACTAATGTGAAGCTCATGGTTCAGACACAAGGACAAATGATTTAAAATTATAATCAAGTATATAGTAAATGTCAACAATGATGTCTTGGTCTATGTTCTATTTCTGTGAAGAGAAAACACGACCACGGAAACCCTTATAAAAGAAAGCATTTAATCAAGGCTTGCTCACAGTTTCAGATTTCGGCCACTGTCATCATGGTGACCATCAGACAGCCATGTGAGATCTACATCCAAATCTGTAGGCAGCAGCATGTGGGCACCCCTGGACCTGGCTTTGATTCTTTATACCCCAAACCCACCCATTTTGACACCATTCCTCCTAAGTCTTTGAAATAGTATTACTCCCTACCCATTGAAATATACAAACCTATTAGGATCATTCTTATTTAAACAACCACATTTCACTGCCTGGCTCCCATAGGTTAGTACCCCTATTATAATGTAAAAAATGCATTTAGTCTAAATTCAAAGGCCCCCTTAGTTTACCACAGTCTCAACACTGTTAAAAACAATAGTCCCAAGCTCAAAGTCTCTTCTGAAACTCAAAACAATCTTTAATATAGTTTATGCTCTAAGATCAAGAATTGACAAACGGGACCTCATAAAAGTACAAGGTTTCTGTAAGGCAAAGGACACTGTCAATAGGACAAAACAGCAACCAACAAATTGGGAAAAGATCTTTATCAACCCTACATCCAACAGAAGGCTAATATATACAATATATGCAAAGAACTCAAGAAGTTAGACTCCAGAGAGCCAAATAACCCTATTAAAAATGGGGTAGAGAGCTAAACAAAGAATTCTCACCTGAGGAATATTGAATGGCTGAGAAGCACCTAAAGAAATGTTCAACATCCTTAGTCATCAGAGAAATGCAAATCAAAAAACACTGAGAATTCACCTCACACCAGTCAGAATGGTCTAGATCAAAAACTCAGGAGTTAGTAAGTGCTGGCAAGGATGTGGAGAAAGAGAACACTCCTCCACTGCTGGTGAGATTGCAAGCTGGTACAACCATCAGTCTGGCATTTCCTCAGAAAACTGGACATGATACTACTGGAGAACCCTGTTATATCACTCCTGGGCATATACCCAGAGGATTCTCCAGCATGTAATAAGGACACATGCTCCACTATGTTTATAGCAACCCTATTTATAATAGCCAGAAGCTGGAATGAATCCAGATGTCCCTCAATGGAGGAATGGATACAAAAAATGTAGTATATTTACACAATGGAATACTACACAACTATTAAAAACAATGAATTCATGAAATTCTTAGGCAAATGGGTGGAATTTGAGAATTTCATCCTAAGTGAGGTAACACAATCACAAAACACACGTGGTATGCACTCCCTGATAAGTGGATATTAGCCCAGAAGCTCGGAATACCCAAGACACAATTCACATATCAAATGCTGTCCAAGAATAAGGAAGGAGAGGTCCCTGGTCCTGGAAAGGCTCAATGCAGCACTGTAGGGGAATACCAGGCTAGGTAAGCAGGTGGGGGTTGATTGGGGAACAGGGGGAGGGAAAAGGGCTTGTGGGACTTTCCAGGAGGGGGAACCAGGAAAGGGGAAATCATTTGAAATGTAAATAAATAATATATCTAATAAAAAAAAAGCAATCTCCTATGGTAACCCCCTGTAAAGTCAATCAAAATCAATCACACAGAATATGTATTACCACTCTAGAAAGGAGGCAAGAGAGCATAGGAAGGAAATGCTAAGCCAAAATAAGACCAAAAAACAGGCACGGCACACTTGAAACCCGGAATTTTCATGCCTGATGTCAAAGTACTCTTTAGATCTCCAGTTCCTTTTAGATTTGTTGACTGCATCCAACTTGTGTCTCTTGGCCTGGATCCACAGCCTGTTAGCAGCTCCACTTGGCATGGACCTCTTGAATTAGGCATCTCCAAAACCCGGGGTTCCAGAGAAATACAGGCTTCACCTTTGTAGAGAGCCGTATTGGGGTGCTATGCCACATGGCAGGAACTTGACATTTACCAAGTTCCTCTCCCAGCCTTTGAGCGGGAATTCCTGTACTAGCCATAATCCTGCTTCACCTAGGGTGGAGTGCTCAGACAAAGGTGAAACCCACTGTGCTCCAAGGACCTGCAGAAGCTCTAGCCACCTGACACTAGCCACATGTGGAGCAAGTGAACTAGTTCTGAGAGAGTTTCCAGCTTTGGGGGGAAGGGTTCCCTCCCCCCATATATATTTGGAGACCCCCATTAAACTTTGAGCCTTGGTCAGAAAACCTATTTGTCTTGGCTTCAATTTCCTCTTGCTGCCCCTTTCTATCCCCAGCTTTCCTTCCAGGTAACCTGGTAACCTGGTAACCCAATAACCTAGTAACCCAGTAACTCAGTAACCTGGTAACCGGGTAACCCATTCAACATAACTGCAGGTAGTTACACGCCTTTACAACTTCAGGCAGTGTAATTTTCTGACCCTCCATGTAAGAACACCCCTGACAGACTCTTGGACTTAGTGTTCTTCTTTAGCTACAGAAAGAGAGTTTACCACCCCTTTCTTGTATCCTTGACTCTAAAGCCAGAGCCACATAGCCAAAGCTTTCTGTTTCAGGTATTTACATTCACTGCTTAAGCTTTCTTCTAATTCCTTTTAACAAGCTGGAAACTTAGTTAGGTGGGGTCTGGCCTTAAAATGACCACTCCCTTTATTTCATTTTAGCATCAGGCTTTTTACTGCTTATCTCCTTGAGCACAGGACTAGCTCCACGATATTTCTGGGTACTCCCTTTCTCCTCAAACTATATATTTTATATTTTTCTTTACTAGGTCATCTTAAAGTCTCTTCTGCCAGTGCCATTACTACAAAACACATTTGAGTCTCAAAATTTTTAGGACAAAAGAAGAGAGCATTCATATACTTCACCAAAATATCAGAACACTGTCTTCCACATTCCTACTAGCATGGTCCAGTAAGCTCCTCTTTTTTTTTCTATATTTTTTGTTTACATTCCAAACACTTTCCCAGTTCCCTCCTCATGGTATGTCTCATAAGTCCCCTTTCCTCCGCCGATTCCCCAATCACCCTTCCCCGCCCACCCCATTTCTCTGTTCTGTTACTACCCTACAATACTGAATCAAGTCTTTTCTGGACCAGGGCCCTCTCCTTCCTTCCTTCTTGGGAATCTTTTGATTTTCTAGTTGTGCCTTGAGTATTCAGAGCTTCTGAGCTAATTAAATCCACTTATCAGTGATTGCATTTCATGTGTATTCTTTTGTGATTGGGTTAGCTCACTTAGGATATTTTCTGTTACAACCATTTGCCTACAAATTTCATGAATTCATTGCTTTTAATTGTTGAGTAGTATTCTACTGTATAAATATATCACATTTTCTGTATCCATTCCTCCTTTGAGGGACATCTAGGTTCTTTCCAGCTTCTGGCTATTATAAATAAGGCTGCTATGAACATAGTGGAGCATGTGTCTTTGTTGCATGCAGAGGAATCCTCTGGGTATATGCCCAGGAGTGGTATGACAGGGTCCTCTGGAAGTGTCATGCTCAGATTTCTGAGGAACCACCAGACTGATTTCCAGAGTGGTTGTACCATCTTGCAATCCCACCAAGAGTGGAAGAGTGATCCTCTTTCTCCACATCCTCGCTAAAACCTATTGTCTCTTGAGTTTTTAATCTCAGCCATTTGGACTGGTGTGAGGTGGAATCTCAGGGTTGTTTTGATTTGCATTTCCCTGATGACTAATGACGTTGAACATCTCTTAAGGTGCTTCTCAGACATCTGAATTTCTTCAGGTGAAAATTCTTTATTTACCTCTGTATCATTTTTTAATAGGGTTATTTGGTTCTCTGGGGTCTAACTTCTTGAGTTCTTTGTATATATTGGATATTAGCCCTCTGTCAGATGTGGGATTGGTGAAGAACTTTTCCCAATTAGTTGGTTGCTGTTTTGTCCTTCTGACAGTGTCCTTTGCTTTACAAGTCTTTGTAATTTTATGAGTTCCCATTTGTCAATTCTTGATCTCAGAGCATAAGCTATTGGTGTTCTGTTCAGGAAATTTCCCCCTGTGCCCATGTCCTCCAGGGTCTTCCCAAGTTTCTTTTCTAAAAGTTTCAGTGTGTCTGGTTTTATGTGGAGGTCCTTGATTCACTTGGAGTTGATCTTAGTACAAGGGGATAAGAGTGGGTCAATTTGCATTCTTCTGCATGTTGACCTCCAGTTGAACCAGCACCATTTGTTGAAGAGGCTATCTTTTTTCCACTGGATGGTTGTAGTTCCTTTATCAAAGATCAAGTGAACATAATTCTGTGGGTTCTTTTCCAGGTCTTCAATTCTATTCCATTGATCTACTTGCCTGTTGCTGTACCAATACCATGCAGTTTTTAACACAATTGCTCTGTAGTACAGCTTGAGGTCAGGGATATTGATTCTCCCAGAAGTTCTTTTATTGTTGAGAATAGTTTTAGCTATCTTGGGTTTTTTGTTAGTCCAGATGAATTTGAGAATTGCTCTTTCTAAATCTATGAAGAATTGATTTGGGGTTTTGATGGAGATTGCATTGAATCTATAGATTGGTTTTGGCAAGATGTGATTTTTACTATATTAATCCTGCCAATCCAAGAGCATGAAATATTTTTTCATCTTATGAGGTCTTCTTCGATATCTTTCTTCAAAGACTTGAAGTTCCTGTCATACAGATCTTTCAGTTGTTTGGTTAGAGTCATGCCAAGATACTTTATATTGTTTGTGGCTATTGTGAAGGGTGTTATTTCCCTAACTTCTTTCTCAGCCTGCTTATCCTTTGAGTATATGAAGGCTACTGATTTGCTTGAATTGATTTTATAACCACCCACTTTGCTGAAGTTGTTTATCAGATGTAGGAGTTCTCTGGTGGAGTTTTTTGGGTCACTTAAGTATACTATCATATCATCTGCACTAAGCTCTTCTTAAAGTTTCCATTGCTTTCCTAATCTAAAATCCCAAATCCACCATTCTGCCATCAAGAAGCATACTAAGGCCTGCCACAGTCACACCTCACTCCTCATACCAACTTTTATCTTAATCAGTGTTATATCCCTGTGAAGAGACACTATGACCACAGCAACTCTTATACATGAAATAATTTAATTTTTACTTGCTTACAGTTTTAAAGGTGGAGTCTACTGTCATCATGACAGGAAGCATGGTGGCTGACAGACATGGTTCTGGAGAAGACTTAAAAGACCTATGTATGCATCTGCAGGCAACAAGAAGAGTGATGTCACAGTGCCTGGTTTGGACTCTTGAAACCTCATCGTTCACTGTCAGTGACACACATCCTCCAACACATCCACTTATCTATCTATATGATTGCCACTCCCCAATAACAAATCATTAGAATCAATGTACCTATAGAGGGCCATTTGTATTCAAACAACCACGGGGTACTAGTGCTGAGAGAATCAGACACAAGCTTCCATTCTAACCCAGAAACTATCAATAAATGCTTGCAAATTTAAAAAAAAATTAGTTTTGTCCAGGGTACTCCAGTGGGGATAAAAAAACATTCTTAAGGGCAGGTCTTATGCCCAGCGAACACAGAAGGAACTCAGTGGCATCTTTGATAATTCTTTGTCTCAGAATGTTTTGTTGGGGCTTTTAGTTGTTACTTGTCTTAGTAAGGGTTTCTATTCCTGCACAAACATCATGACCAAGAAGCAAGTTGTGGAGGAAAGGGTTTATTCAGCTTACACTTTTCCACATTTCTGTTGATCACCAAAGGAAGTCAGGACTGGAACTCAAGAAGAGCAGGAAGCAGAAGCTGATGCAGAGGCCATGGAGGGATGTTTCTTACTGGCTTGCTTCCTCTGCCTTCTCAGCTTACTTTCTTATAGAATCCAAGACTACCAGCCCAGGGATGGCACCACCCACAAGGGGCTCTCCCCACTTGATCACGAATTGAGAAAATGCCTTATAGCTGGACCTCATGAAGGCATTTCCTTTCTCTGCAATAACTCCAGTTTGTGTCAAGTTGACACAAAACCAGCCAGTACGCTGTTCTTATAGGTCCTGTGTGTATGCATTAGAGCTTCCCTTTTGAATTATAACTCAGAAACATCTCTTCATATTGTCTATATATTCACTTGATTCAATTGACATCCAAACAATTCAGCAAAATATTTTCATGGAATTTAATATGATCATTTACTGGCTATGAAGAAACAAATATCGACCCCTATTTACTTTTCATGGTACAGTAGACAGGAAGATGTTCAGCCCATATTAAGCCTGTGGTAATTCAAAAGGAGGTAATTCGATTATGATTTCAAGGACATTTTCATCTTGAACTGTACTGCATCAAAAATTAACCCCTACACTATTCTAAAGTTTCAGCACTTACTTCTTTGAAATAGTCATTGTGTAGAATATTGTCTATCAACCAGCCAAAGCATGCCTTCCAAGTTATACTTCAAAACAGAAAGTATAACCACCATAGCCTCCAGTATATCCATTTGTTAAACCAAAGACACGTGTTTCACTGTTGGTTTGTTTCGAGAGTGTATTGATTGCCATGTTTGTTTGTCTGCCTGTTTGTTTATTTGAGACAAGATTTTCCCATATGGCTTCCACTGGTCTTCAATCCAAAGTCTTTCTGACTCGAGCTCCTTAGTTCTAAGATAGCTGCAATATTCCACCATACCTAGCTTAACAAGAATCCTGGTAAAGCGCTTTGTTCCCACCCAAGGTTACCTTTCTCTTTGCATATTAACAGTGTTTCTAACATATTTGTCACATGACACCTGCAATAAGTCCCAAACTGAGAACATTTCTGCTCACTGCCTATTAAACTTCATACCATTTGGTTTCTGTAACTGGACAAGGTTGATCAGTCTTGATGTTTAACGTAATAAGCTTTATTTCAAACCCAATTGCTTGGAATGTGCTAACAAGGCTTCCAGTTCAGAAACTTTTTAAGTTTTTCATAAATTAACACTAGATGATTCTGGTCTCTGGTCAAGCACTTACCACTGCTGCCTTCTTTCCATTTCTAAGAGCTCGTTACTTCTGGCAACAGCTCCAAAGCTATTGTTTTAAAAGAAGCAAGTAACATTGCCCTGTCTTTTTGTCCTTAGGTTCCAGCTTCTGCAATGAAAGATTTAAATGTGTGTGGCCAGAGGTGCTGCTGATATTGACGAAAATCTCTAATCATTAAGATCATCATAATTACTTACCAAATGTTCTCTGTGTGTTTTACATGCTGTGTCTAATGTTGAATAAAATTGCTCAGTTCTCTAATCAAAAAGACTTCAGGCTCTGCTTGGGTAATCCAGACAATAAAAAAAATTATCTATGTAATACAAGGTTGTAATGTATTGCTGCAGAACAAAATGCATTGTATTATGAGACAAAAAGACAATTGAGACTTAATTTTATTCCTGGTTCCAGGAAAAGCTATTCAGAGGAATTACTCTTAGACATAAAATTTGTATAAATCTGTCTAGTAACTGTCAAATGAGCAAATTGTGTGTGTGTGTGTGTGTGTGTGTGTGTATTTGTGTGTGCCTGTGAGAGGGAAACACACAGAGAGAGAGAGAGAGAGAGAGAGAGAGAGAGAGAGAGAGAGAGAGAGAGAGGAGAGGAGAGGAGAGGAGAGGAGAGGAGAGGAGAGGAGAGGAGAGCAGAGCAGAGCAGAGCAGAGCAGAGCAGAGCAGAGCAGAGCAGAGGAGAGCAGAGGAGAGGATGTGCACATGTCTGTGAATGAGAGTAACTGTGACAAAAGGTGGAAAAGGAGACAGAATGAAGTTGTTGCTACAGGAAGAAGAAAGAATCAAATGAGAAAAGAGAGCTAAAGGGTGACCATGATAAGATGCTGTGTGCTTCTACTCTAGACCTACAAATAGAACCTTCTTTAGCTCCTATTCTATTCTTTTAAGTGAAAACCTGTACTGTGGAAACATATTCTCTCAGAGGGAGAGAGAAAGAGAGAGAGAGAGAGAGAGAGAGAGAGAGAGAGAGAGAGAATGAGAGATACACAATATTAACCTTTAATAGAAATATTTTAAACAATATGAATTATGAATTACACATTCTGGAAAAGGAAAGGCACAATTATTAAGAAATCCATGTGGAGGGATAACAAATTAAGCAATGAAGATTCATGTGATGACCAACAGTATTTAATGACTACCATATGTGGATTTTGATGTTATAATTTATATAAACTATGTACAACCATAATAAAGTTAGGAAAAATTAAAAGAACAAGGCACAATGGAAAAATCTAGTTATCCTAGTAAGAAAAATTTATTTCTTTTAATTAGTTCCACTAATTTCAATAAATAAATTATGCTTACTGAAGATTAACTATATTTTCCAAAATAAGATGAGTATAATATAGAAGGCATAAAAAGTAAGTTGTTGGATGTGAATAAAGCTTGAATAAAAACAATTAAATAAGAGTTAATATTTTAAGCAATTCCAGAAGCACAAAATATGTTTTTAAAGTCATGTACCGCCGCTTATTCAGCAATTGTCACCCATTTATAAGGCAAAGAAGTGATTAGATAACTCAATGTTTTAATCAAGAAAGTCCCCCCTGGATATGAGTGCATGTCTGGTTCAAAGTAAGAAATGGAATTACATTATTTTAAAATAACAGTGGTAATTTTAATCAAGATTTTTGCCTAAATTTGCGAGCTAAGTGAGTAACTGATTACATAATAATCAAAAAACTAATCTTGTTAGATGGTGATACCCAAATTTTCATATGCCTAAAAATAGTCATTTAAGATTTTGTTCTAATTAGATCCACATATATTAATGAAAAAATAGGGCAGGTGTTTTCTTTAAAAGTAATTCCCACCAATAGAATTCAGTGACATGTGGTCGCTACTTAGGGAAATTGACCTTAAAAAATACATTAACGCTTTAAGAAAGTCTTTAATCAGCCAGCATGCAAATACTTCAATGTAACTTGAACCTATGGTTAGCTATGTGGTTGACTTTAAATTCTACTCAAAGAAAAAATATCCCACATGAAATAGCAATCTAGACTATTTTATGTATGAGATGGGAGAATAGAAGGTAGAAAGGAAGTCATCATGCACATCAGCAAGTGTCCAGAGATACACACTAGAACCAGCATAGCCCCACCCTGAAGCCTGTGGTTTCATACAACCTGCCTAACGCTCATCCCTACTTTCAACTTGAGCAGCCTGAAGATGGTTTGTCACACACCATGACTGTCATCATAAAGATACACTTCTTCCTGCTGCCATCTGAGATTTTTCAATACGCATTGCAACCCTAAAATCTTCCCTGGGGTTGAGACAAAAAACACAGTCCTTGTCACAACCAGTTCAGAGCATCCAAACGCCAGGGCCCTGGGCTCGCTATCCTTGACCATAAAGAGCCCTATGTTTTACCAACGACTACTTGGGAAACAGAATCACTTAGGTAGAAACAGTGTGGAGTTTGCATACTAGAAGTCAACCTAGAGCATGAGAGGGAGAGTCCATGGCTGTAATGTACACTTACTTCCAGCCTCATCCTGGGGACTTGTTTCTTTGACAATAGTCAGACATCAAAAATATCAACATAAACATACAAGTCACTTTAGGCTGAGGCTTAGAATCTTGTCACTCCCAGAATTATGGAAACATTGACCCTCTATCGTCATAGGTCAGCTGCAAAGTCATATTACAAAAATATAGTCATATGAAGACTATATAAAAAGACTATTTCAACCAACTAATTATGTCATATTGTCTCACTGGAATGATGAAATTTAAATAAGAATATGAAGAAAGTATGAGAGAGATAAGTTAGGGGGTAGATCGTTTCAACCAACTCCTTAAAACAGGACTCCTCTGGAATTATTACGATGAACACATACTGATTGCAGCTGTCACAACATGACCAGGGGTTAAAGATCAGTCACTGAAAATCAAATCCTGAAGAAGAGTGATTTTAGGTTTCAAAGGTCATGTCTCCATGTCATTCTGTGACATAAAAACAATTGTTTTTGATCTTGCAGGTGAGAACAAAAATCAGTGTGTTTTAAAGTGTCTTAAAGACTTAGTCATTTCCAGTAACTATTTTTTTGCAGAGATTTTAAACAGTGAACCTACAACTGTTTCATTTAAAAAAAAAAGACAAAAAGAAGACAGCTGAGGTACTTGTGGGCTGGCCAAAGTTGCTTAGATTTTAGTAAGTAGACGATACCAGAAGGTCTTTAGGATGCTGTCTGTGTCTGTAGTTCTGTTTGGTGATAAAAGCTTCAAAAGTGCATAATGTATAATCAAATTGCTACTGACCATTCATTTCCAGACTCTGGTCGCACAAAATCAGCTGATTTTGTAATTAGATTTAAAAAAAAAAAAGAGTAACCCCTTTATCCAAAAATTTAAATTACATTGATCATTACTTCAGAATATGTCTTACTAATTGCTTTACAAATCAATTAATTCAAGATAATAAATTGTAGAATAATTATTTTGTAAATTTAGGAAGCACAGTTAGCTTTTCTTTTTGGGGGGCCATGAGTACTGGAGTTTGGACCAATGGTCTCCCACTATACATTGAGTTATGTATACAGCCCTTATTTATAATTCTTATGGTGCCTAAACCAAAATAATATTACAATTTAAGCTAATCATATCTCACACTGTAATCCTATAGTTTGCTGTATTCTGTAATAGTTGGCGACTCCATTACAGAAGTGTTAAGAGCTGAAGGACTTCCAGTTGTGCCTTGTCAAAAGAATTACAGAAATACACAGGCAACTTGTTGCTTGAACAACATTCACAGCAAAGAGAGACAACCATAGATCCTTCCATTTGTGTATTAAACCACTATAAGCAATGTCTTTCCAAAGTCAATGAAAGTATTAAATAATGTGAATGATGATAGCTCTAGGCCATTGGGCCTGAAATAATTTTGTATTTTCTGCAACTGTTATATACATACAATAGTATAAGGGACACTGGATCTCTGAGTCTGAAGGATTGAAATTCATACTAAAAGAAAACATGGTCACATCATGTATCCTACGTTTAAACATTCAATTATAGTGCTTGAATTTTATTTCTTTTATTAAAAACCAAATACAAAGTGATCTGAGGTATGACAAAAATATTTTATAAGTAAAATTAATTTGAGTGTTTCTCGATATTTCTAGTAAAAAGGAATGAAAATTAAGGAATTTTCATTTGACATATGTCATTTCAAGGGAATTTCAATAAAGAGGCACTATTTATAAAACAGTTTATTATCATTTACAGTGATAGCACCCTCTTCTTTGCACTCTTTGATCTGCAAGGCCTAATTTACATGTCTGCTTGAATTTTTTCATCTTGCTAGGAGGTGCTTTTTCCTTTTCATTTGATTCAGAGTGCTTTTGATTTTGAAAGTTGCTCATCCCAGGATATGTTCTATAGGTAACATCATAAAACACATTTGGAAAATGTCAAAGACCATTTCTTCAGTGGCTAGACACAGTTCACGATACTTAAAAATATTGTCAGCCTAATGTTGAAGATAACTAATTTCCTTCACATTTTTGCAGAAATTCACAAAATGGGCCTTTCCTTTACAGTGCCACTTATGAACCTAAATGTGAGATTAGCTAAAGTGGTTTTCCTGAGTAATACTGTGCACTCATCTAAAAAAGCCTTTCATCGTGGACTGCAAGATATTAAAGGCATGAATTTGCTAATCCTTATAAGAGTCCTACAGTTCCAGAATTATTTCCATTCCTCTTTAATTAATGAATAAACCAAACCATTGAGATGATCCCAAAGTCATACTAAAATGCAAATATGACTATAAATGTGAGAATTCTGAGGCCCCTGCTTACTTTGCTATTTAAAATAATTTCTTCTTGGCTTACAGTTCTTTTTTTCTAAGTAGATTTTTCTAAGGAGTTGGGTAACAAATGCAATCGGTTTCTCGGTAATGAAGCAAAAACAAAACCTATTTCTAAGTATTATCTTAAATCTTTCTGATATGTCAGTGTATTTGGTTACTGAAATAAAACAGTATTATTACTGAAATAAAAAAGCAATTGGTGGAAGACAGAATTTCTTTGGACTTATTGTTCTTGAAGGGGAGTCCATGATTTCCACGAAGACTTGGAAACAGGGGATTGAAACATGAAGTTGAGACCCACATTTCAACCACACATCAGAAACTGAGGGAGTGAACTAGAATTTCATTAAGCCTATAAATTCTCAAAAGATATACTTCTTCTAGCAATGATCCTAAAGGTTCCAAACACTCTCAAACGATGTCACCAACTGGGGATCGTGTGTTCAAATATTTGAGTTTATAAAGGGCACTTCTTTTTGAATCAATACTGTAAACTATATTTACCTTTATTGAGGAAACTCATCAACTCTGTATTTGCTCGGGGACAAGGATATGTGAAAGTTTGTAGAAAGGAAGATCTTCGATAACTGGGCGAGAGTAACATTATTAGGCCCACAAAGCTTCATTACTTTTCTGATGCACCAGAGAGATGCACATGTCTGTAAGCGTGGTTCCTTGTTGACCACACCTCTGTGGAGAATGTTAGTGCTGGGATTCATTGTAGGAGGGCATATCACAATGGCAACTGTGAGGCAGAAGGACACATCTGTAGCGTGCATGGTGATTAAGGGCACAGGACACATCTGGAGCCTGAAGGCCGTCTAAGGGCTTAGGACACATCTGCAGCTCGTGTGATGTTTAAAGACATGTTTGTCACAGCAGCATCGCTGCCATTGCAGTTGTAGACAGGGATTTGTATAAAACGTTTGTGCATCGATGCTAATAGCTTATCTAAGGAGTCATCTCTGCTACCCCAGACTTGTCAAACCCTTTAAAATATGCATGTGTCACACCATCCATCCTCACTCCACTTATCAAGCTATACCTTTTTAGCAAATTGGCTACTTGTCTCAGTTTCATGGATGGGATATGGTATGAATTTTCCATGCTATTGAACTCTTATCATCTGTGTGAAGTGTGAAAAATATTAATACAAAAAAAAACCCAACAATTAGATTGGCATATCTGGCTGGGTTTTTTTGTTTTTCAGATAAAATGGTATTTGTTATAAAATGCTATAATTTAATTAGGTTGAGACACTCCACATGATTTACTTAATGGGATAAGTGTGTAACAATACATATATTTTCTTTTCCTGAGAATGGTTTTGAAAACTGAATCAAATACTCTGCATACAATACTGAAATTATTTTGCTATGATTAAAAACACAAAACATCATAACTGTATGTATCTTGAGTTATGCCCAGTTATACTGACTGACTAGTTCTTTTAGTCTAACAACCCCCATCCAAGATTGTTGCAGATACCTCATGTGCCACGGCCTTGTGCCGATTTCTGAACATCATTTTGATATAATCTGCGTGTTAAAGACTGAGAAGAAATTCTCAGAATGCAGTTATGTTCACTAATCCAAGTTTTGAGCTAGCCAGGCTTATTCACACAATTTTGGTAAGCATTTCTAAATAGGAGTTGAATTTTAGAATATACAAGGTGACTTTACTCTTATTCTGTTACCTGGCAAAATATTATACAGCATTAATTTGTTCGAAGCAAGCCTGCCTCTGAAGGCTTGGTTGCGAGAACAAAACAAGAAACTTCATCAGATAGTAACATGCAAAATAGGTTTCATCAATATGACCGAAATTTTAACTGTATTTGAACAGTAACCAGTTTACTCTTCATATTTTCCATAAACATTTGAAATGTCATTTGCATGTATGCCATATAAAGGTATACCTTATCACTAAGTGAACTGGATATGGTAACTAGGTTAAGGTAACATATAAACTATCTAGCATCCAAACAAACCTACAAGTAGCCTCAATCAGAACTGAAAGAGAAATTAATTTTTAACTTGAGCCTGTCCCTGTTCTCAATGCTACACAATCAAAAGTTCTGTGTCATGGAGTGTTTCTCAGGCCTCTGTGATCTGCGCCTGTATTACCTTTTTCATGACTTGATGTGATTTTTAGTTTCCATACAGAAAGTAAAAACAAAAACAAAAACAAAAACACATTTTAAATATTTTTTAAATTTTATGTATATAAGTGATTTGCCTGCATGCACCAGGTAATTCCCTTGTACACACAGAAAGTAGAACGGAAATTGTACTGGATAGTTTTGTGTCAACTTGATACAAGCTAAAGCCACCTGAGAGGAGGGAGCCTCGGTTCAGAATTGCCTCCATAAGATTGGGCTGTAAGCAAGAGGGAAGGGCATGTTCATAGTCAGTGATGGAGGGAGAGGGTCCAGCCCATTGTGTGCCATGCCATCCCTGGTCAGGTGGTCCTGCACTTTTAAAGAAAGCACAATGAGCAAGCCATGAGGAGCAAGCCAGTAAGCAGCACCCTTCCTCCACATCAGCTCCTGCCTCCAGGTTCCTGCCATGTTTGAGTTCTTGTCCTGACTTCCTTGATGATGAATTGTGATGTGGACACATAAGCAGAATGAATCTTTTCTTCCCAAGTTACTTTGGTCCTGGTGTTTCATCCCAGCAACAGTGACCCTAGCTATGACAACATTGAATCCTTAAAACTGGAGTTACAGGTGGTTGTGAACCACCATGTGGGTACTGGAAACCAAACTTGGGTCTTCTATAATAGCAGCCAATGCTCTTAACCTCTGAGCTACCTCTAATATTTTACTTTAGGTATAATTTACCAATGTGTTTTACATTCATATGCAAATTTTAGATATCCCAGCCCTGTTTATAATAGCATTTATAGTAGGCTTAATATGTGTGGCTTAACAATTCAGACTAATTTCAGACATATCTAGTTTCATAGTCAAATCAACCAACAGCACCTCTTGATTAATGTGGACTCATCTGAGATAGGTGCTGTCACTGCTTCTTTTGACTATCCTAGTAAATGTGTATGGCAGTGTCACACAGAACCACCAACATGCACATGGATAAAATTTCTCAGACTTGTTTTTCTTCACTTTGAATTTAATTAGAATGAAATCTTACGAACAGAGGGTTTCACCAATATTCAACCCACCAATATTCAAAATTGTGTCAGTAAAATTAGCAAAGCCCAGAAAGCAATTTCCGTTCTTGTGTGCGGATCGGGGGATGAGATGCATGTCGGCTCATTTTCACCATGGCAAAAGAAAGTGCAGTTTTTAGTACTCTTGCTAACTTCTATTACCCACCCGGGAGCCATTATTATCTGCATAATGTACTGAAGCACTCGCAATTATGCTTACGGTTCAGATGACTCTCCCTTGGTTTGAAGTCACTTTCACTGGAAATGATAAAATTAAATTAGCAGCCTTGCTCAGGTCAGTGTGAAACATCTTCTGAGGACTTCTCAGGTCTTGTGGCTCTGTTACAGCTACTGTTTTGTAACATTCGATTCCAATGAGCCAACGTTTTGTTCCATGTATAGGGGATTTTAGTAATAGAAGGCGACATATAATTTTCTTAACTTTAATTTCTTTCCTTTAGCTATGAACAATCACTTTAAAAGATAATATATTTCATCATTTTCAAAATGCATACACTTAACTGACAGCATTTTTTTTTTTTTGGAATGCGATGAGATTTGTATTCAAGCTTAAAATATAACAGGATAATCAGTAACACAAAATGTTTACAGTGACATAAATTAGTTTCTTTGCAATTAGATGTAGAAATACTCTGAAACAACACTCGGGAGAGACGAGCCTCTTTTTGCTTTCTATAATTTCCTCTATGCACTTCCCATTCTTTTTGATATGTACTTATCAAATGTAATCTGCCTTCCTTTTGGTTATTAGTTGTTTGAAATTTCCGGCCTTCAAGCATTAGAAAAGAATGGTCTAGTAAGCGTACATAAATAGCAATAAATTTAGTAACTGAAAAAAAGGGAAGAAACAGATTTGAGAGGAAACATTAGATACCACTAATTAAGAGAGGAGATGGGCTACACTGGTGTAATAGTAGCACAACGCTTGTGGGAGTGAGGAACCCACCAAGATCTGATTTTATTTAAAGTCCATTCTTTGAGATGAAACCCACACCTGACACTGTTTAGACGTCCAAGAACCTATCAGGGACGTGGGGAGAACCAATACTGCTATTCTGCTGAAACCACACAGCAATAAATGGACTCCTAACGATATTCTACTGTATTCAGAAAGCAGTGCCTTGCTCAGAGGCATCAGAGAAGCTTCCTCCTGCAGCAGATGAAAGCAAATACAGATAGTTGCAACCAGACAAGGTGCAGAGAGTGCAAGACCTTAGCACACACTGTCTTCAGTGTGCTGTCCCTATCAAATTCCTCCCCTCCTGGCTAAGGGAAGTATTCCAAAGAGGAGGCAGAAAGATTGTAAGGCTAGAGGGGATACACAAACCCACAAATAAACTGTGGCATCTGCATGGTGTGCACCAGTGAGGTCCTAGAAATAAAGTGAGTACACGCCTCCATTGCTAACCCAGAAGCTGTTTCCAATTGAACGATTAGCAGATGAAAAATTCATTTTCTCCGAGGGAATCTCACTGGGGAAACAAACCACTCTTAAGGACAGATCCCATGACTACCAGTGAATGGTAACGCAATAAAGACTCTATTGTAGAGGTTCTTGGTCTCATAATGTTTTGTCAGGGCTTTCCGTGTTTTAAAGCCTACAGGGCCATTGTGTATGTATTATGGCTTCTGGTTTTGTGCTTTCGTTGGAGTCCTGTGTAGGCAAATGTGTTTGTCCACATCTGTATGTGTTTTGTGTACCTTTTCTTTGCCTCTATTTCTTCTGTTTGTTTGTTTCGTCATATTTTGTTTGCTTTGTTTTTATCTTAACTTTACTATTATTCCTTAGATGTCTGTTTTCAAAGAAGAGACAGAAAGACTATTGATCCAGATGGGAGGAAAGGAGGAGAGGATAATGGAGGAATATAAGAGAAGCCATAATAAGAATAAACTGTATTTTAAAATCTATCACCTTCACATTGAAAGATTATCTATGATGCTATCACATCAATCCATATCTATAATAAAGGTAAGTCTCTGCTCCATTTTTGTCCCTGCCTACAATTGGTCCAACTTGGGATTCATCCCATGGGAAGGCACCGAACCCTGACACTATTACTGATGCTATGTTATGCTTGCAGACAGGAGCCCAGCATGTCTGTCCCTTGAGAGGTTCTACCAGGAGCTGACTGAGACAGATGCAGATACTCACAGTCAACTCTTGGACTTAGGTCAGGAATGTCTATGGAAGAATTAGGGGAAGAATGGAAGGATCTTGGAACTGAAGGGAATGGCAACCCATAGGAAGATCAACAATGTTGAGTAACCTGGACCCCTGGGAGCTGCCAAAGACTGAGCCACAAAGCAGAGAACATATAGTGGCTGGTCTGAGGTCCTAGGCACATATGCAGCAGAGGACTGCCTTGTCTGGCCTCAGTGGGAGAAGATGTGCCTAATCCTGTAGAGACTCAACACCTCAGGTTTAGGGTGCACCTAGGGTGGGCAACCCTCTCAGAGGAGAAGGGTACAGAGGATGTGGGGAGAATGCTGCAAGGGGAGACCAGAAATTAGGCAGAGTTTGGGATGTAAGTAAAATAGTTAATGTATAATATGGAATAATATCTTTATTAGGGTTATAACGTTTCTTATAGTCCATTCTGTAGCTTTACCTTCAAAGCATTTTTCCAGGAAGAGAAGATTGAATTAAATATAGTGTCTTTCCAATTATCTCTAAAAAAATAAATAATATAAAGTTAATATGTAAATTATATATATATATACAGTTATATAGGCAGTATAAATTATATAGGCAGTAATCAAATTTGTAAAAGAAATTCTTGCCTTAAGCCTTTTTTGAAATTTTTTGTTTTGTTTATGTCTATTTCATGGGAGGTAATCCTCTTATAATAGTAAAGTAGGGGTATTTCTCTTTGTGTTTGCCTGAATTCATCAGCTTAAATTCAGAGAAGTGTAGGTCATTTTATGAATAAATATTTAAAAGAAACTTTTGCAAACCTTTACATTAGCTTAAATGACACACTACATTAAATTCAGTGTCAGCAAATAACTGAATTTGTATGAATTTCTTCACTAATAATAAATACTAAATTCAAGGCCCAAGGAATGGCCCAGTTACTGGGCAATTATTAATTTCTATAAAAAGCACATTATTTACTTTATTATATTTTGTTTTTAATGTTTTCTACACCGACTAAACATTCATGAGATCTATGGCATTTCTGTGTCACAACATTGTAAGACCGAGCTGGAAACATTTTGGGAGGACAGAATCTCAAAACTGCAAAAAATTAAACAATATAGAACAGTTGAAACTGTGTGTGTGTGTGTGTTTTAAACAATAAATAAATGGAAAAACTTAGTTTTCTTAAGTGTTTCAGGGTGTATTTGCATGCATTTTCACTTGTGGGTCTTATATATATCAAGTTAAAAGTCTCTTATCTTTCATTTTAATCCTTTACAAGCCAGTATCATTGAGTAAGCTAAACTTATAGAGAAAAGGTGCTTTCTATCCAGATGATGAAAAATGCCTAGAGCAGCAAAAAATAGGCAAATGCAAGTAAGGCCCACAAATTTTCTGGAACATAGCAGGACTTGGCTGGTGTAACCTGACTGGAGGCAGTGTGGGTTTCTCTGTGCCTTGTCCTAACAGTGTAACAAGCCCAGAAGCAGGATGATACAGTTCATGCATATTTAAGCAATATAACAGTGAATGAATAAGCTAAGATATTTTGCCATCATTGGTGGTAACTATTTCAGAAAGGCACTCAATAACTGAGATATATTGAAACTCACAATGTGAACTCCAGAGAGTGCATAATCTATTTCTTCACTAGTTTACAAATTCAACACTTACCAGAAGATTACCTGAAATAACAATAAGCTGAGGACAATCACGTTGAGTTGGCCAGCGTGAGCAGGCACGTTGTACAGTTCATCATCACATATGACTCCAGACCCAGGGTATCGGAATGCCCCGTCTGGATCCCATGGATTCTTTCACATGCATATGCCCACATGCTGACAAACACATATATAAAGTAGAAAATAAAATAAATTTGTAATAGAAAGAACAAAATCTGAATAAAGCTGAAAATACAGCATCGCATCCTTTTTTGTTTCACTGGCATATTGTGGTCAGTGACAACATATGAAAAATTATGGCAGGATAAAGGAAAATTCATGCCAGCAAAATATGAAACTCATCTAAGGGTAAATATAAAGAATCCAATCACTCAAACCTTAATTGTCTTATGTAAATAATACACGATAATTTATTGCTAAAATAGGACAGAGGATAGAATATGTGATATTACTAGATAGGGAGAAAATAACCCTTGTGAGACATGTGTGTCTTAACAATGTAACAGCCCAGATGTGAACTTGAAATCCATGTTTATGCCAAAGGGGGTAGGGGAGAGCCCAGTAGACCTCAACCCTACACAAATACCAACCAGCAAATGAGAAAAGCCAAAGACAGAAGAGGTGGCTTTTCCTAGAGAAGACATATTATATTGTTCATGGACAAATGGTTAGCCCAGATGACATAGCTACAAGGAACATTGCATAGAATGAGTAGGTGACATTTAGGAATATATATGTATATACATACACAACGGTAACAATTACTTTTTTAAAAAAAGGACCATGTATTTGAAAGAGAGAAGAGGAGGAATATGGGAAGGTTGAGAGGGAAGGTATGGAAGAGAAAAATGATTTAATTAGGTTGTAATTTCAAAAATAAAAAAATTAAATTAAAAACCAGTATTAAAACAAAAGCAAAGCAAAAAAAGACTTGAAACATAATGATGAGGAAATAAAAAGTGAAGAGAAAAAAATCTCTCCAGGTTTTCTTTCACTAACAAATAACACATGTGGATATTGTGAGAAAATATTAGAATATTTTTCTTTCTCTTCCCCTCCTCTTCCCCTCCTCCCTCTCCTACTCTTCACCCTCCTCTTCCTCCTCCTCCTCTTCCTCCTCCTCCTCTTCCTCCTCCTCTTTCTCCTCCTTCTCTTCCTCCTCTTCCTCTTCTCCTCTCTTCTTCTTCTTCTTCTTCTTCTTCTTCTTCTTCTTCTTCTTCTTCTTCTTCTTCTCCTTCTCCTTCTCCTTCTCCTTCTCCTCCTCCTCCTCCTCCCCTCCTCCTCCTCCTCCTCCTCCTCCTCCTCCTCCTTCTCCTCCTCCTTCTCCTCCTCCTCCTCCTTCTTCTTCTCCTTCATGCAACAGCCAGTGCAAAAACATAGCTGGGCAATGTTCTTTGTTCTGAGAATAAGTGACTGTTTAAAGCTCAGCATGAAAAGGGACAGCTTTATCAGCAGCATTGCCCCACCTCCAAGGCTCAGGGACCATTGAACATAATGAAAAACTAGGCAAAAAAAAAAATGCCAGATAGTAGGGAGCAGTGATGTGAAATGCTGAGTTTTGGATATAATGTGGCTATTAACTCCTGACCTCACCATTAACAGGCTACCTGCACAAGTTTAAGCCAGCCAAGGTCTCAGCATGGACTCAGCTTAGGGTTTCACAAGGCTGCACTACTTACCGAGGAGCTATTGGCTATTGATAGCATTTAGAGTGGAATAGTCTTTCTTCTTGGAGAGTTTAGACACTGTACCTTACCCATGCTCTGGTGGACAGACACACATACCTACACATCTGTTCACCACCAGTTGAACCTTGTGAGCTATTAAAAGGCAGGTATAAGGCTGGGAGATAGAGATATTTGGAGGATCAAGAAGTCCTTCCTGTTTGACCTGAAGCCATGCCTCTATTGAAATTATAAGTTTACATAAACATTTATTACACATTGTTCATATTTTACTCATTTTCAAATTTCTCATAATTATTTATCAGTTCCATAAATGAATATTTATGCACATATAACAATAATTATGCATGTATATAGACACAATACAATCATTTTGTATATTTCTCTGTGTAATGGCTTAATACATCAAATGAACAAATCAACCATCATACAAAAATTAACATTTCTTTGTAGTGGAACATTTGACATTTACTTTTGTAACAGGTTTTACTTTTCTATTATATAAAATATTACTGATAAATATGAACTCTTCAAGCAATTGAACACCAGTATGACATTCTTGTTTATTTTAATATTTTTGTTGCATATAAATACATTTTAATTCCTGGTATAATCACTTTCACACCCACAAATAAATTCTTATTGATTTGCAATCTTGATGAGAGATAGATAATGATATACTAGATACTCAATTTTTGGCAAAAATTTCAACCTTAAGGTGTGGAAATCCAGGCACCTCCGTATTTTAGGACAACACTGCTTCCAGTGTTTGTTCACCTGGCTAATTCTCCACTTTCTGACTGTCTAAAGCCATGAAAATATTTAATATTCTTAGCTCAATTACACATAAACATCCATCAGAGTTTGTAAGAGTCAAGGGTACTAGTAGACTTCTATTCTGGGATGATAAAACTATTCTGTGTCTCATTGCAATGCCGCTTCAGAGACATAAATGTATTTTTCAGGGCCCACCAAAACTGTACATTCAATATAGGTGAATTCTGTAGTTCATGAATTTATGTAAAAGTTTATCTCAACTTTTAGTCACTATGATAGAACTAATTCTGTTAATAAACACTCAGCTATATTGACTCAAAAATCAAAATAATAGCCAAATGTTACAGAAGTAGACCAAAAATGTTCAAGTCTCACCTAGAGCACCTAAACTGATTAGGGAATTATACAAAAAGCCCGGAGAGCATAGATATGGTAAAGAGCTAGACAAGCTACAAGACTTATTACAACCCAACCAGGGAGGATACATTGAAATAAAGCACAATTGCTAATAATTGAAAGGAACCAAGATGCGTCCTGACGATGAATGCACTGGATTCAATTTCTGATAAAGCTCGGAAGAAATTCCCCGTTGGCAGAGAAAGATATATGATAAGGGTTAACACAGTAGGGTGGCATATATTACTTCAAATTAATAATCCATGCAAGATAATTCACTCCGTTGATAAGGTAGAATTCACTGTGGTGTGGTAATTTTCCCCTGCAGGAGCAAGGTAGCAGATGCACAGGAAGTAAGTCTCTCCGAGCAGAACGGTTGTAACTATTGTGCGAAGTACCTGGTCTCTGAAAATGAGGAACTGGGAGGTAAGAAAGTACGTGCACTGAAAGGTAATATCAAGGAAGAGATTGCAGGCAGCTGTTTTTATAGTCATGGGTGAGCTTACTATGTGTGGAGGAAGAGGAGGAAAAGGAGGAGGAGGAACAGGAGGAAGAGGAAGAAGAGGAGGAGGATATCCTCTCCCTGCTACATAAAGTCTTTGAATACCGAGTACTTTCTTCTGGTCTCTGAAATTACAAGAGACTGCTTTGAATTTGAGACATGAACTTTATTTTAGAAACATTTAGATGATGAGCCAAGTAGATGTCAACAAATACAAGAAGATCGAGCTAATCCCATGCCTCCTATCAGATCACCATGGAGTAAGAGTGGTCTTCAATAGCAACAAAAACAACAGAAAGCCCACATACACATGGAAACTGAACAATACTCTACTCAATGACACCTTGGTCAAGGAAGAAATAAAAAAAGAAATCAAAGACTTTTTAGAAATCAATGAAAATGAAGGTACAACCTACCCAAATCTGTGGGACACAATGAAAGCAGTGCTAAGAGGAAAACTCATAGCTCTAAGTGCATCCAAAAAGAAACTGGAGAGAGCATACACTAGCAGCTTAAAGGCACACCTTAAAGCCCTGGAAGAAAAAGAAGTTAATTCACCCAGGAGGAGTAGAAGACAAGAAATCATCAAACTCAGGGCTGAAATCAATCAAATAGAAACAAAGAAAACCATACAAAGAGTCAACAAGATGAGCCAAGTAGAAAACTAAGAAGATGTATAAACCTCAACAGCGCCTGCCGTCCCATGAGTGGCGCGGAGTTGCTGACATGTTCCTAACTGGAATCATGGGATGGCACTCAGGCAATCTTTCAACACGGTCTCTCTAAGGAGATGACATGTGTACATGTGTCATGCACTAGTGTTCAGGAGTAAAAGTCAAATTCTGCAATAAATGTACTTGAAATGGCTGCCAGTTTTAATGTTTTATCTAAGTAGTCCGGTGTATTTATTGACATTTACCTAAGCTGTGGTAAATATTCTGTGGTCATATAATGCAGAAGAACACTCAGAAAAAAATATGTATTATCAAGTCTCAGATGAGCCAATGAGCCAACAATGATTTTATTAGCCAGAAATTGGCAGTTGTATTTAAGAATTCTAAAACTTTGTGAATCAAACAGTGAGACTGGAAAGACATCATACTATTGTGTGTTTCTTATTTGACAAAAATTATATGTGTGTGTGTGTGCATGCGTGCGTGCGTGCGTGTGTGTGTGTGTGTGTGTGTGTGTGTTTGCTAAATCATTATACAGAATCACTGCATCATATATAATTAACATCAATATTAAAATAAATTAGATAGATATTCTACTGACTTGGCAGAATAAAACAAATTGTTATTTATTTAAATTGGTATAAATGTAAAATAAAGCAAAAATGAAAAAAATCAAAGCATGGTAAAATTTACTTTTAAGAAAATTGAAGTTTATATAGAAACTTTGTCTATTTGTTGCTTTTTGTGTTAGAAAGAGATAACTTCAGATGTGATGTTCTATAGTGAAGTGTGACATTTCTAAAATGCTTATCTTTAGAAAAAAACAGCACTAATATGTTTTATCAAACTGCCGGGAGCTTTCCAAATGCATAATGCATATTGTTAAATATCTTAGACACAAATATTCACTGGTAAGCAAATAAAGAATGTTGTATTTGATTTTCAAATTTGAATTGTATTCTTAGAGGGAAAGCTCCCATCAGTTTCATAAAAGACATTAATATGTCACAATACATTTATTTTGTTCAATTAATAAATTTCAATGACATAAAGATAAAAGTTACCCTTCTAAAACTATTATGATTCAATATCGGAAATGAAATACCCCCCACATCTCTACGCGTGACCTGTGTATAGCTCATCTTCACACACACACTCTATTAACCTCGTTGTTCTGGCATTCTTCTCTTCATGGCGCCTTCCCCTTTCCAAGATTCCACGTCTACGTTCATGTACTTGAACCTACATTGAAACTAGATTCTGTATGAGAATGAAGACATGTAATAATCTATGTTTCCCAGTATGATTTATTTTACTTAACACATTGGGCCTATTCCATATGTCTCTTTTTATCCATTGACTACTTTATCCATCCTTTATTTATTGTTTACATTCCATTGCTTTGTTCCCATCTAGACTCTTGAGACTATGTAGAAATCAAAGCAGATACATCACTCCAGAGCCTGAATTCCTGTGCTCACAGTCTTAGTTTACAACACCGATTGTTCTGAATATTAGTTGTAATGACAGTGTGAAATTACCATGTGGTCTACACAGAAAGAAGGCAGGACTCGGGACCAGTTAAATCTGCAAGAATAAAACAAGGGAAGAGGGATGTTCCAAGGTTAAGCTAGGAAAGGTATGGTCACAGGAAGGACGTGTGGTTCAGTGAACAAAACAATTTGATTTATTGACAAGATTAGAATTTAAGAACAGGGTTATAAATAATCTAGGAGAAAATTCTTTTGCAGGTTCTTTGGTCTGAGAGTGAAATTTGTTTGATTATACTATGCCCTTCAGCTTCACTCAGATAACTACGCATCCAAAAGTTGGATTCTCTGTCGGTTGGACTTTTCTCCTTTATGCAGAGAGGATAGTGGAGCAAAAGAGAAGCAAGCCCTATCCACAGGCAGCTTAAATGGCATCGAATAAATGAAGATAACAAATACACTATACATTAAAATATAGGTATATGGGTTGACTGTACATTATGCAGTCTTTATGTATACCTCTTTGAGTTTCTTATCTCTTTATGGATACATAGAGAAATTAGTTTTTAGAAAAATAAAACGAGCTTTGAAATTCTGAAAATTGGGAGGTGTTAGAATGATTTTTAAATGTTTTTGAATTAATTAATTTATTACTATTACATCCAAAATGCTGCACCCCCTTCCCAATCTACCCTCAAAGTTCTTCCCCCATCTACTCTCCCCTTCCTGTCTGGGAAGGTCCCTCTCTCCTAGCCCCTGTATCCCCTCAGACATCACGTCTCTACAGGATTAGGTTCTTCCTCTCCTACTGAGGCCAGACAAGGCATCCCTCTTCTATATATGTGCCAGGGGACCTCGGACCTGCTTGTGTATTATTTTTGTTGGTGGCTTAGTCTCTGGGAGCCCCCAGGGGTTCAGGTTAGTCGACAGTATTGGTCACTGTTGGTCCCTAATAGTGTCAGGGATTGGTTCTCTCCCATAGGATGGATCCCAGGTTGGGCCAGCCTCTGGTCAGCCATTTCTTAAGTCTCTGCTCCTATCTATCTATCTATCTATCTATCTATCTATCTATCATCTATCTATCTATCTATCTATCTATCTATCTATTGGAAGTGGTCTCTTTAGGTTCCATATCCCCACTGTTGGGCGTTTCTGCTAAGGTCACCAACACTGAGTCTGGGAGCCTCACAGATCACAGGTCTCTGGGAATTTCTAGAGGATGCTCCCTCCTCCCACTCCCAGCAGCTGCAGATTTCCACTCATTCTCCTGGCATTCTGGGTCTCTCTACTGTCTCCCCCATTCCTGATGCTGCCCCCTTCTTTCCCTCCCTCTTCCCTCTCCTACCCAATTCCATCCCTCCCTCTGCTTCCCATAACTATTTCGTTCCCTAGTCTAAGTAGGATTTAAAATCCTCACTTGGATATTCCTTCTTGTTTAGCATTTTAGGATCTATGGAATGTATCATGGATATTCTGTACACTTTGGTTAATATCCACTTATCTGTGAGTTCATACCATGAATGTCCTTTGGGGTCTGGGAAACCTCACTTAGAATGATATTTTCTAGTTCCACTCATTTGCCTGAAAAAATTCATTATGTTCTTGATTTTAATATCTCAATAGAGTTCAATTGTATATATGAACCACATTTTCTGTATCTATTCTTCTACTGAGGGGTATCTGGGTTGCTTCCAGTTTCTAGCTATTACAAATAAAGCTCATATGAACATAGTGGAGCATATGTCCTTATGATATGGTGAAGCATCTTTTGGGTATATGCCCAGGAGTATCATAGCTAGATCTCCAGGTAGAACTATTTACAATGTTCTGAGAAACTGCCAGATTGGTTTACAGTGATTCAGCTTCCTCAAGGGTTTTGAGGGTGTTCATGTGATCACTGTTGCTCCAACACCCTGTTCCCCCCTCCTTTATGCTTCAACTAGTGCAGTTTATTTAATCTTCTTTTGTAACATTATTTTCTGCTCTTTATGGTTAAGGTCGTGTGCTCTTAGACTCATTCTATAAATGCAACATTGCATTCATTTGAAAATGTTGTATATGCCCAGGAGTGGTACAGCAGGTCATATGGTGGCTGTATGTTTTCATTTTTAAGGAACCATCCACACTGGGTTCATTCTAACTGGAATAATTTGCCTTTCCTCCAACAATGTAGATGTTCCTATATCCTCTAGTCCTCATGAGCATTTGTTATCGTTTGCTTGTTTGCTTTCCCGTGAGTGGGGCAAATGGAACATAGATCTAGGTCTACAGTTTTTACTTATTGACTACTTGTTCTTCTTATCTGAAATGTCTCTTCCATTTATTGGGTGCATAATGGCTTGATCAATTATTCTTATAGTGTGTGTGTGTGTGTGTGTGTGTGTGTGTGTGTGTGTGTATGCATTTAAATTTGTTTGCATATTGTCCTAGCTAAGGCTTCTATTTCTGTGGTAAGACAGCACGACCCTAAGCAACTTGTAGAGCAAAGGATTTGTTTTGCTTACATTTCCACCCATCAGGAACGCAGGCTAAACAGGACCCTGGAAGCACGACTTGATGATGCTGCCCTGGAGGGCTGCTGCTTATAGTGGCTTGCTCTCAATGACATGATCAGCCTGCTGCTCTCCTAGGCCACCCATTCCCATCTGGAGTGGCACAAGCCACAGCGGGCTGGACCCTCCCACACCCATGCAGAACTGTAGCACACAAACTGGCTTGCCCACCAGCCAGTTTGAGGAGGACATTTTCTCAACTTAGGTTTCCTCTTCTCAAATGACTCCTTGTGCTCCATTGACAAAACAATCCAGTGCACATCACAGGAATAGCGGACAAAGGTTTTCTCCCATTCCCCATGCTTTCTTTTCATTCTTTAAACAATTATTTCATTGTTGGCATTATAATATAATTATATCATTTCCTGTACCTCTCTTTATTCTTAAAACTATTTTTGTTTTGTTTTGTTTTGTTTTGTTTTGTTTTGTGTTGTGTTGTTTCATTTTTTGAGACAGGGTTTCTCTGTGTAGCCCTGGCTGTCCTGGAACTCACTCTGTAGACCAGGTTGGCCTTGAACTCAGAATAGACCAGGCTGGCCTTGTACTCAGAAATCTGCCTGCCTCTACCTCCCAAGTGCTGAGATTAAAGGTGTGCGCCACCAGTGCCCTGCCAAACTATTTTCTTAAAATCAATGACTTTTAAATTTGATGATGGCATGGCCCTAACTCTCATTTTTATTTCATAACATTTGTAAAACTGGCCAAAAAATATTGACTGTGCCTATGTCTTAAGGTATTTTTCCTATTGTCAGACTATGATGGTGAAATCAGCTCAAAATGTTTATGTAAGTAATCAAGGAGGTCAGTGTCATTACAGATGCCTGGAATATGACCAGATAGCAATTTTTACGTATATTTAAATTGCTAACACTTCAAATGTTCAATCCGATACTTACCTAAGAATAGCTGTCACCCTCATATAAGTAGCTTCTTTTTGTAGAAGATAAAGATCATTGCAGAAACTATTTTACTTAGAGAATCTAAAGAGAAACCAGTTAAATCGTTTCATTTTTCTATGCTTTGTATTTAAGTTGATTATCTCATTTTACAAAACATGGCATTATCATTCCATACTTACTTGTGGAAGACAATTATACCTTAGCTTTGGAATTTACTGTCACTGTTAATTTAGAATTTTCAGTTGACATTCTAATCTTTCATGTATTTTCTTGAATGCTACAAATAAAAAAACTAATTATTTTTTATGCTCCATATATAATCATAACAGTTCACATTGACAATAGATTTTTAGCTTGTTTACTGTTAGAGTTGTTGAGTTTGCTGCAAGTGATTATTTTACAATTGCATAATTATATTTTAGAGCATAAGGCTGTTAATTTGTGGTTTAAATGCATACAATCATGCAAAGCAAGTAAAATATTGTTTTTAAATTATCAAAGACTTTACTGTTAGCAAAAACAATGTAGCCAAGGCATTTGGTAGGGATTAATATTTTATTTATATAAAGAATCATTAAATAATATTTAGGAGAGAATAAGCATGGCAAGTCAATTAATGGTTAAGCCTAAATATGAAAAAGAATATGTGATTATGTGGAATGCTCATTGGAGAGAATTAGAGGTTCGTTGTTACTACTAGATGTCAAACATATATCATGCATTTATAAATATGTGCCAGCTAAGAATGTATCATTGAATGATAAGGGAGCTTAAACAAAGAGAGAAGGAACCCTGTATAAAAACCTAAACAAAGTCTCGGTTCATTCCTGAGTTAAATATCTGTCTACTAAGTGAGCATGTACAGATGATTGCTACCACATATTTTGTATCTTTGTGTATGTATGTATATGCGTAGGTACCCATGTACAGTGTATGTGCACATGTGTGTTTAGGTGCCAGTGTACATGCTTGAAGGTTAGAGGAGGGCATTAGACATTGGGTGTCCTGTTTTGTAACTCCCTACCCTATTCCTTTGAGACAGAGTGTCCTACTGACCCTGAGTTATCTGGCCCGACTCAATCCTCCCAAGTCTACCTGCACATTAAAGTGAAGAGGTCACAGCACACGAATGGCCACATTCTGTTGCTTGTTTGCTTGTTTAGCATGGTTCTGTTTTCCGAAACCAAACTCAGTCCATATGTTCCCTCAGCATTCAAACTGACCTCCTTGCTTTGTATTAGGAGTAACTGAAAAACAAGTGAAATCCCTTTGTGTGATTTTATTAGACAATTAATTATCAAATAGAACAATGGAAATGTGTCTAAACACCTTCCTTTCCGGGAAGCAACTACATACTGAAGTTCTAACTACTAAGAAATATGGCATTTCTATCTGCAAGGCATGCTTGGAGATCAGAGAAAGAACATGCTTTCTCTAAAGATCAGAAATCCCTTTGTCTCTTGAGAACTCTAGATACTGTGGGCATGTATTTGCTGAGAACACTAGCAAAGATGTATTGGATTTTTGGAAGAATTCATACTAAAAGAAAGCAAAACACATAGTGTCATATTTGTAAATGAATTCTCTTTCTATTATGTGTTTATTATACACAAAGAATAAGGGTTGTTTTGGGGGTTTCTTATTCTATTCTAGATCATGACCATCTTAGAAAATGATCACATCTAATAATGATTTAGTGCTTCTTCATATAACAAGTGTGATGCATAGAGTTTTCTAATTCTTTTCTAATTTTTGAAGTGTTATGGCTAGTCCTTTTTTTTACATAGTTCCTTTATTTACATTTCAAGTGTTATCCTCTCTCCTGGTTTCCCCTACAAAAACCCCCTATCCCATCCCCCCTTCCCCTGCTTCCCTGTCCTGACATTTCCCTATACTGGCACATGGAGCCTTCTTAGGACCAAGGGCCTCTCCTCCCTTTGATGTCCAGCAAGGCCATCCTCTGCTACACATGCAGCTGGAGCCATGGGTTCCTGGTTGTTAACTCGACTACATCTGGAATGAAATATGATCTAGAAATGGAGGGCATGTTTTTGATCTAGAGCTTGAGCCACAGCAACCATGAAAACCTTAGTCCCAGGTAAGGTAGTCCATGCCTTTAATTCCAGGAAACTGAGGCAAGCCTGAAACAGAGCAAGTTCCAAATCCAGATGTGGTGGTACACATCTTTATCTGGGTCACACCTTCTGACAGAGGCCTACACAAGAACAAGAAGGAAGACTTATTTGCCAGCACATGGAGGGAACCTACTTCTCCAGAATTCCAGTTTATGCAGAAGACTGGCTGAAATGCCCAGCCTCATAAGATTGAGGTGGGATTGAGCAACTGCTAAATTCTTGGACTTCCCACTTATAGCTGCCCATTGTTGGGTTAGCTGGACTACAGACTGTAAGTCTTAACAATAAATTCCCTTAATATCGACAGATATTTCATAAGTTCTGTGACTCTAGGGTAGTTTTGCCGAATATAGAAATTCTTCCATATCTTTTAGGTTTCTAGCTTAATGGAGTAGAAATTTTTTAAAGTATCTTAATATTCTGAATTTCTGACATCTATCATAATGTTTTCCTGTTAATTTTTTATTTAGTTCATTTGTGTCCTTTCTTTTGGTTAGTTGGGCCCATGGCCAGACAATTTTGTTTATCTTTGCAGATATTCACTGATTCTTTGCAATTCTGTTTTACAAATTTCTACTCCTTTTTTTATTATTTCTTTTAGTCATTTTGGTTTTTCAACATTTTAAGTTGGATATCTGTGTCCTTTACTTGTGCTCTTTCTGATTTTTTTTTTTTGGCATTGGCATTCATAACTATAAATTTCCCTCATAGATCTGCTTTCACTGTGTCATAGAAGTTGTATTGTATTATATTTTTATTTTCACTTAGTTAAAAAATTGACTGATTTATTTTTTGACTCATTCATCATCCACTAATGATTTATCTAATCTCCATGGGTTTGTGTACTTACTAGAGTTTTATTTGTTGTCAATTCGAAGTTGTATTGTATTGTGTAGTCTAATAGAGTTAAAGGAGTTATTTCACCATTTCCAAATATGTAAAAATGTGGTTATTACATCAGGATGTGGTCTAGTTTAGAAAACGTCCCATGAGTTTCTTAGTAGAACATCTGTCCTTTGGTGTTTTGATGGAACATTATGTAGATATCTGTTAAATCTTTCAGACCTGTGATGCCAATTAATTCTGATATTTCTCAGTTAATTTTTCTTACAAGTGGCATATTTATTGGAGAAAGCAGAGTATTGAAATCACCTACTATTAATGGATTGGTGACAGCCTCTCTATCTTTATAGCCAGTAGTACATGTTTATGAAATCAGGTGCCCCAGGGTGTGATGCATATATGATTAAGATAGTAATACCTTTTGGTTTAACTGTTCCATTGATTAGAAGGATGTGCTCCCCTCTATCTCTTCAATATCCTCCCTTTGTTGTCTACTTAATGATTTGAATATGTTGTTATACAGGTTTCCTTTCTGGTCTTATCTTGTTGTCACTCTGTGTGTTTCTGGTGTGTGTATGACTATGCCATTTCCTATTTTGAGGAAGTTTTTTCCCTATGATCTTGTTGAAGATCTGATCTATGTCATTAATTTGGGATTCTTCTCTCAGTTATATCCATAACTCAAATGCTTATTATTTTTAACAGTGCCCCATATTTCCTATGTGTTGCTTTTCTATTGGTGTGTTTGTTTATTTGTTTTTATATTTCAAGCTTATTTGGTCCAAACCCTCTACATTATCTTTGAATCCTAATAGTCTATCTTCTACTTGATATATTCTATTTGTATGGGTTTCCTTGTTTTCTAGTGGGACTACCTAACTCAGTGGAGAGGTTGGATGTGGAGAAGAAGGCAATGGTGGGTGCTGATGAATAGGGACCACTCTCTATTTCCAGACTTTCTTTATGTGACAGATTCTCTCTCATTTACACTGGCATGATTTTCCTTCTTCCAACTTTCTCCTATTTGAAACATTATAACTTCAAAACTGATCAGTCAAATGTTACATTATGACCAAATTCTTTTAGTGGCCAACTTCCAAACTATGGAATATTATTTGACATATGTATTTTTACTAACTGGACATTGTTTATGTACCTGGTTACATAGATATAAGGTTTTCTTTATATTTTTACATTTCATATATAGTATAGTTTTCTTTATATTTTTACATTTTACATATTATATTCTTTCTTATTAATTGCTTGATGGTACAAAATGTCACTCTACAATTCCTCAGTGTTTTCTCTCTTAAGACATTTTTTTCTTGTTTGGTTATTTTTCTCTACTCTATTATCTGGGATAACTTTATTATCCGAAGATGGAGGCTATTACAAGAGAAGAGGTATCAACAGTCTCACCAAGCTGTGAACTCCACAAGCTACCATAACACTCGCTGGCAAGATAACTCAGTGCATGATGGCATGAAGGTCTTGATAGTAACTACAGCTTTCTGAATAGACTTAAGGAATGATCCACAGGATGGAACTTATGCTTGATTTGTATACCTAGCCAAGAATCTATCAATGTTGAGAACAACAGGCTCTAAATGAGAATCTAATGCTATTATTTTTGCTAAATTGGCACAGTACTAATGCTAAATTCCTTTGAAAGCATTTACCTTTAGATTAACGCACTGGTATATCTTTTAAACCTTACCAAAGATGCTTCTCTTTTTTGTGGTGCACGTTGGTCAACACAGAGAATCAAGTGGTCATATTGCAGATAAGTGACCATTGAGTGTCCAATGTTAATAAAATACCAATATCACAAACCCTCTCTTCAAAGAGGAGCATCATGAAAAAAGGGAAGCAAATATTAAATGAGCTTGATGATCAGGACGACTGCTGTAAAATGGTGTCTTCTGGCTCTGATAGCATAGCTGTACCCATGACCACACAGTAGCTCTAGTTGTCTGAGATTAAGCAAATAAACACTCCAGCACGGAAAATAAGTGTTCAGAGCTCAGGAGGTCCCTCTAGCTGAAGACTATTGGCACTTACTGGCTTCTGGGGGTGGTGTGGGGAGAAGAGTAAGTTTTCTTCAGTATGCCCTGCTAGGGTCTCACAAAAAGCGATCACCATTCCAAACAAGATGTCAGGAGAATGTATAATTCATTCTTTTTTTTTTGATTTTTTTTTATTGTATATATTCTATATTTACAATTCATTTCCCTTTTTCTGGTTCCCCACCCCCAAAGGTCCCACATGTCCTTTTCCCTCCCCCTGCTCCCGCATCCACCCCCTCCCACTTTACTGTTCTTGTACTCTCCCACAATGATGTTTTGGTCCATTCTAGCACCAGTGTCCACTCCTTTCTTCTTGTGAGACATCACTTGATATGTGATTTGTGTCTTTGGTGTTCTAAGCTTCTAGGCTAATATCCACTTATCAGTGACTGTATACCATGGGTATTCTTTTGAGACTGGGTCACCTCACTTAGTATGACATTCTCCAGCTCCATCCATTTCTCTAAGAATTTCATGAATTCATTGTTTCGAATGGCTGAATAGTACTCCATTGTGTATATATACCACATTTTTTGTATCCATTCCTCTGTTGAGGGACATCTGGGTTCTTTCCAGCTTCTGGCTATTATATATAAGGCTGCTATGAACATAGTGGAGCATGTATCCTTATTGCATGCTGGTGAATCTTCTGGGTATATTCCCAGGAGTGGTATGGCTGGGTCCTCCGGAAGTATCACGCCCAGTTTTCTGAGGAACCGCCATACTGATTTCCAGAGTGGTTGTACCAGCTTGCATTCCCACCAGCAGTGGAGAAGTGTTCCTCTTTCTCCACATCCTCGCCAACACCTGATGTCTTCTGAGTTTTTAATCTTAGCCATTCTGACTGGTGTGAGGTGAAATCTCAGGGTTGTTTTAATTTGCATTTCCCTAATGACTAGTGATGTTGAACATTTTTTAAGGTGTTTCTCAGCCATCCGAATTTCTTCAGGTGAAAAGACTCTGTTTAGCTCTGTACCCCATTTTTGGATAGGGTTATTTGGTTTTCTGGGGTCTAACCTCTTGAGTTCTTTGTATACATTGGAGATTAGCCCTCTGTCGGATGTGGGGTTGGTGAAGATTTTTTCCCAATTTGTTGGTTGCCGATTTATCCTTTTGACAGTGTCTTTTGCCTTACAGAAACTTTGTAGTTTTATGAGGTCCCATTTGTCTATTCTTGCTCTTAGAGCATAAGCAATTGGTGTTCTGTTCAGGAATTTTTCCCCTGAGTCAATGTCCTCAAGGGTCTTCCCCAGTTTCTTTTCTATTAGTTTTAGTGTGTCTGGTTTTATGTGGAGGTCTTTGATCCACTTGGAGTTGAGCTTAGTGCAAGGAGATAAGAGTGGATCAATTCTCATTCTTCTGCATGTTGACCTCCAGTTGAGCCAGCACCATCTGTTGAAAAGGCTATCTTTTTTCCACTGGATGTTTTCAGCTCCTTTGTCGAAGATCAATTGGCCATAGATGTGTGGGTTCAATTCTGGGTCTTCGATCCTATTCCATTGATGCGCTTCCCTGTCACTGAACCAATACCATGCAGTTTTTAATACCACTGCTCTGTAATATTGCTTGAGGTCCGGGATATTGATTCCCCCAGAAGTTCTTTTGCTGTTGATGATAGTTTTAGCTATCCTGGGTTTTTTGTTATTCCAGATGAATTTGAGAATTGCTCTTTCTAGCTCTATGAAGAACTGAGTTGGGATTTTGATGGGAATTGCATTGAATCTGTATATTGCTTTGGGCAAGATTGCCATTTTGACTATATTAGTCCTGCCAACCCACGAGCATGGAAGATTTTCCCATTTTCTGATGTCTTCTTCAATTTCCCTCTTCAGAGACCTGAAGTTTTTGTCGTATAAATCTTTCACATGTTTGGTTAGCGTCACTCCAAGATACTTTATATCATTTGTGGCTATTGTGAAGGGTGTCATTTCCCTAATTTCTTTCTCGGCCTGCTTATCCTTCGTGTATAGGAAGGCTACTGATTTACTTGAGTTGATAGTTTACTTAAGTGACCCAAAAACCTCCACCAGAGAACTCCTGCAACTGATAAACAACTTCAGCAAAGTGGCTGGCTATAAATTCATTCTTTTTTTAATTGAGTATCGTCTTCATTTACATTGCCAGTGGTAAGACCTTTCCTGATTTCCTCCCTCCCCAAAGACCCCCAACTCCTCCTCCCATCCCCTGCCTCCACATATATGCCCCTCAACCCAACACACTCCCACTCCTTCCCTCCCCCCCCCGTTTTCCCTTTGTTGGGGCCTCTATTAAGCCTTTAGAGAAAGTAGTGCATTCAATTTCAGACTACAGAGTAAGACAGAAGAAGAAAAGGGAGCTGAGTTTGACCTCAAAGGATGAGACTTTATTTCAGACACACTCCCTTGGCAATGGAAGTTATATGAGGGTAAAAACGCTGGCTGGTACCCTTTAGGGGATGTGTGAAAAGCTTAGGATTGCAGAAGTTAATGCATTAGAGGCTATGGGTGTATCTGTGGCCTCTCTAGGAATTGTTTGCTCAAGCAAGATAGATTATCTTGGGAGACAAGGAACTTCAACAAACTTTCCTTACTGGGTTGTGGCTGACCAATAACAGATGATTAAGATCAGCTGGAATCTTATAGGAATTTTGTTTTTACAATCTAGCACTCAAAGCATATTTGACATTTGTTCTAACACAAGTGGTGGATGTATCTTTCCTCCATTGACAAGAGTCCAACCTCACAGTCTTATTCATTTGACTAGTCTGAAAAGACCTAGGAGACAGGAAATGAGGATGAAACAAAGGAGATTCGTTGCTTCAGTCCATCAAATTCTAGAATAGAGTAGGGAGTCTTTGTGTGAGCAAAGGTGAAAGAGGAGGTTTAAAACATTTGCATAAAAGTCCTACAAGATGTGGTAAATAATCATATATTAATTCTTTGTCCTAAATACAAGTTTTATAATATTTGATAGAAAAGAGTTATATTTAATATTTTCTACATACCCATTCCAAGTACTTTGATCTTGAAAACAAAATGAATAGAAATAAACAAGCAAACACACACACACACACACACACACACACACACACACCATTTCCATCATTAGGAAAGATTGAAACTATCTTAATTTCAATCATTAAGGAAAGCTGATTCCGAAAGCCTATAAATCATCTCCAAATGACTTTATCTGAAGAAGAAACCCTCTTCTATTTTACTCTAACTTGTTTTATGAATAAATTTTCTCATCTAAATGAATTTCCATTACTGTTAATTTATGTTCACCTTTCTTGTCAACAATATAAGTGAGACCTTAATTTTATAAAAAGCTCCTGCCCTATTTATACAAACCCGCTCAAATTCCCCAAGGGAATTGCTTCATTTATTATTCCAGCAAACACACTTTCTCTTTCATTTTCTTTTCTTCCCTCTGGAAGCATGATGTTTACCTCGGACTTTCCTTAAGCCTTTATAAATATTCAAAGATTCATTTCTAACCTTCTCAAAGATGTTTCTATTCTGTAAGACACAATTCATTGCCATTAACCTTAGCTTAGTACTCCATTATTTTTATTGATATCCAATCAGAAACATATGATTCAGATACTAGTAATTTTTTACACTGCCAACATTTAATTTTTATTACATGTTGTCAACTAGCAAACTCTCGGAGTAGTAAACATTAGCTCCAAGACATAATAGCTAGGGCCTTCAGACTTCAAACCTAGCCAAGAAAATTAAGTCCTAGACTCAAGAAGGGATCTTACTTCAAAGATAGAGGTGGATAGTAATAAAAAAGGGCAAACCTCTATCATGTGCAGGCATACTGGCATGTATACCTGAACATAAGTGCACATATGAAGAGACATGCACATAAAAACAAATAATAAATTCACTCCTAAAAAATAGTCTCTTCTAGGAAGCATAAGTAAAATCACTTTGGAGCTAGGAACTTAAAATTAGCTTACTTCAAAACCAGATAAATTTCATTAGGTAAGTATACCCACTAAGAGAGAATACGTACATATATACAAAATTCAAAAGTTCTGTGTATCAAATTAAACAAAGTATAAAATGTACATGCATGAACATGGAAGTATTATGCCAACTATGTAAGATCAGTGAATAAGCCTGAAACTCTGTAGGGCTATAAATTCGTATCTTATAAATGATTACTTCTTGTTGCCTGTTTTAGTAGGTTATTTCTAATTCTATTTATGCTTTATTTTTACTCTCTTCCTCCAAAGTAAATCATAGAATATATAGTTACAGCTCAAATTCCATTATCATTTTTAGGGCCTGGAAGTGTAAACTAACCACGAACCAGATAATATGATCCTCCAACTTCCTTTCCCAGAGTTCTAAATTCAGAAGTGATGTTTATATTTACATAAAATCAATGTGAGTCAGAATAAAAGTCCTGGTACTGGCAGCAGTGTAAAACCACATGGAGGATTGCTCTCTTTCATGACCTTCTGTCCAATGGTTACAGCATCAGAAGTGGACAGACTCAAACCAAATCCCACTGCTTGGGAAACATGCCCTACTTATGTATGGCTGGATGCTAGACCCAGACAAAGCATAAAGTAGAAGTGTTACATCTAAATCATGTTTCATGTTCAGGGCTGGAAGCCCTAAGTCATCACCATTGTTAGCATTCTGTCTAAGCCCCACCCCACAATTACCTGGCAACAGCCAGGTATGCCCGTCTCCATAGTTGCCTGGCAACAGCCAGGTAGACCTGGCCCACTATAAAAGGGACTGCTTGAAGCTCTTCTCTCTCTCTCTCTCTCTCTCTCTCTCTCTCTCTCTCTCTCTCTCTCCCCTCTCCCCTCTCCCCTCTCCCCTCTCCCCTCTCCCCTCTCCCCTCTCCCCTCTCCCCCTCCCCTCTCCCCTCTCCCCTCTCCCCTTTCCCCTCTCCCCTCTCCTCATTCTTGCCTCTAGGCACTCTCACTCTGCCCCTCTTGGGCTCTCCTCCCCTCCCCCCTCTCTCCACGGTCATGGCCAGCTTCTACTTCTCTTCTCTCTCTCTCTCTCTCTCTCTCTCTCTCTCTCTCTCTCTCTCTCTCTCTCTCTCCCTTTCTCTGCATCCACTACCCCACTAATTCCCATCCTTTGCCCTGAATAAACTCTATTCTTTACTATGTCTGTGTGTGCCTGGTCCCACAGTGGGAAGGGTACCTGGGCATGGAGCCGCCTAGGCCCCCCCCTTCCCCACAGTGCCTTATACCATTCTCTAAACCTCTTTCTCTCTTTGTGAACCCAACAACCATCAAAAAGCATTATACTCTCAGTAAAGGGGTTGCAAAATTACTTTTGAGGCCTTAAGTCAACATTTTTGAATTTTGCTTTTTCAACATTTTAGAGAAAACTCTTATATTTATTGTTTTACTGCCAACCATTTGTTGTCACAAATTATTTCTCTAAATATATACCTATCTATAGGATTATATTGTTATATACTAATTATGCATATACTCAGTCCCAAAGTCATATTAGAAGTCCTTATTTTTCCATTACCTAAGACCTATATAGATCTTTGTTATTTAGGATTTATATTTTAGTCTCAAAATCACTGTCCTCGCCATCCCAAGTATGCTATTAACGAATGTGAACGCAATCCTTCATATCTAAATATTTATTTATTTGATTTTCTTCTTCACTAATCAAAACCAATTTTGACCATCTCTACTTTTTTCCACCCACATAATTCAGTGAGGGAAATACTGCACATAGAAAATACTAATAATTTTTATTCTACACTGTCCTTTGTAATAAGAAACATGAATTTGAATATTTTTAGGGTTTTTCTTCTACAACATAATTTTGTGGCAAAGGAATATTTGGTTGAAGCCAACAAACCCAGCCCTCTAATTACAAGTCTTTTGTCCCAAGCCTATGAGATATCCAGATCAATGATATTTGGTGGTATGTGACATAGGGAAACATCAAGTATCTTCTTAGTGATCAAATGAGAAAACATCAAAGAGCATCCGTGTCTAAAGCCAGAAACTTGGCACTGCAATGGCTTCTTGCAAATGAAGTCTGGAATGTTATTGAATATTAAATTAAATATCACTGAAGCTTCATATGTCTGAGTTTGTCAGGCAGGTTGATACTTCAGGTTTAAATATTATGATAACATATAACTTTATAAATAAAAATAATAAATCTGTGGTGCTGGAGGTTAATTCCACTCTGCTAAGCAAGGTCTCCTGTACCCCTGTATCTCTAGACCCCATATAAAAACTTTTCTTCCTCTTCTTCCTCTTCCTGCTATTCTTCATCTCCCTCTCTCCCTCTCTCCCTCTCTCCCTCTCTCCATTTCTCCCTCTTCTTTTCCCTCCCCATATTTCTCTTGCCCTTTCAGTCTCTCCCTCTCCCTCTATCCATCTCCCTTTCTATCTTTCTCTTACCCTCTTCCTCTTCCTTTCTTTCTAGATTGAACCAAGAACCTCATACAGTCTAGAAAACTGCTCTAGCACTTATGTCTCCACCCCTTCTTCTCATTGTTATTTTTAACCAGAATCTCAGAAAGTTGTTTAGACTGAAGGTGAGCTCACTCTGCACCCCACATAATCTACAACTTAGCTCCTCCTGCTTCCATCTCTCCATTAGCTGGTAGTACATACCTGCTCAATCAGACCTAGCTTGATGACTCCAAAATAAGATCTAAAAAATAATGAAGCTTATTAACAAATACCTTTCATATTAAAGAGAGAAACAGACATGACAGTTTTTTATCAAATGATAAAATACTGTCAGAAGCCATCTATATAAAAAGTTAAGATATAAGTAAGTTTTCTGGTGATGGCCCACCATTTTGCATGACATTCAGTGGGTGCGCTCTGAGATGCAATGTCACCAGAGAATTCATTCCAGGATTGCTTCTTGCTACTGATATGCCTTTTCTGCTGCTATTACATAGCCTAATGATTTCTGGGCATTAACCCACCCTATTTGGCAGATTTTCTGCAGAATCAATATGAAGTTTTAAATAGCAATGCTGTGTAGACAAGTTGATGATTTCATAATTTCAGATAGTGATTTTATAGAATTTCTAAATTTATACAAGTAATCTCAAGCCCTCTATAGAATAAAGCTGCAAATGGAGCCCTTTAAACCTTCACATGCTGGGTTAATTACGCTAGGATAAAAAATCAGGCTTGAAATAAATTGGTGATCAAGAAAAACATTCATTTCAGGTCAGGTCCAAGGATGAACCCACAAGTGTGCACTATGATTAGGCAAGTCCATGTGAAACTGTTGCTTTGAAGTTATAATGAGCTTACAGAATGAAACATGCTTTGAACTTACTATCAACATCCTTCTGTAACTCCCCATTTGTGTAACATTTTATCTATTTTATAAAGAACTTTTGTCATGACTGCCTGGCAGTACCCTTGGATTCTGGTTCCTTTCCCTCCTCCTTTGTGCCTGTTCGTCAAACCTGTTATGGCACTTACTATCTCCCTTCTGTTGGGGTTAGAGATGGCCAGCCACTAGAACTTCCACTCTGGTCTTATTAGGGGAAAAATTATGACAGTCTGAGGATAGCCATTGATTTAGATATAGAGAAAATAGAAACGTCCATCAGTCATGTTCAAGAATTATTGACTTCATTATCAGAAGTAGTATTACAGAATATGAGGGTTATGTGCTTCCTTAGCTAAGGAGTGTTGCTCTTATATAGACCATTCAGGGTTGTTAACCCTGCTAGGACCCCTAATTGTTCTCCAGCTATAGTTGACTTTTGGCCCCTATATTTTGAATTGCTTAGTTGCTATTATTAAGACACACTTAGGTACAGTACAACTAATGATTTTAAAGCAGAGGTACAAAGAACTAGATACAGAAGATCAGGAGTATGAGCTATCAGAATACCAACAATTGCTTCAGTATTAAAGCATGCACAAAAAAAGGATAGGGAATGAAAAGGTTAACTCAGAAACTTTGAAAAGGTCATAGAACACTGGCCCCATAGAAGGGAGAGGCTAAATTACATTCCTCAGACCACAGGGTGGTCCCTGCGGCTAGGAAAGGCCCAGAGTCCATTGGCCACCTACCTCATCCCCTGTCAGCCAGTTAGTTTAAAGGTAACACTGTTCTGCAAATCACATTGTGCCTAATGCCGGCTGCCCTGAGAACTGTATAAAAGGCCCAAGTAGCCCAGAGTGAGTGTCAGTCTGTCTCCTTGTACAGGGCGGCCCCCAGCATGCTGGATAATAATAAAAATCCTCTTCCTTTTTGCATCAGAGAAAAAGAACTTTTGTCTAAAAGGCATATAGCCAGAGAGAAGAAATAAACTATAGCATTTGGGGCTTAGCCCTATCTACCAAATGTATATGTCTGTCTATAGGTATATGTGTACATATGAAAGTATGCATGAACACTTAGGGAATAGTTGAGACAGGTGGTCAGGTCCAGGCAAAGTATATGTGTCTCTGTGTGTCTTGAATTTTCTTCTTCTTCTTCTTCTTCTTCTTCTTCTTCTTCTTCTTCTTCTTCTTCTTCTTCTTCTTCTTCTTCTTCTTCCCCTCCCCCTCCCCCTCCCCCTCCCCCTCTCTCCCTTCTTCTCCTCCTCCTCCTCCTCCTTCTTTTTCTTCTTTTCTCTCTGGATCATAAAGAGTTAGTGAACTCCAAGCCTTTCTGCCTTATCAGAGAGGAACCCTCCAGTCAAAGAACAAAGAGCCCCAGTAGCCTTTTTTCTTAACCCTCTGCTACTAATAAATAGCAAAAGTTAAATAGCAACTTTTGTCCATGCAGTAGCAAAGAGTTAAAGACAGCCACCAAATCACAAGAGTTGACCCCTAGAACTGTAAGAGAGAGTTACAAGGCAAGAGATCATTAGTCTTTGGTACAGAAGGTGTAATGCTGGGAAGGTCCCGGCAAAATACTTTAAGAGCTGGAAGGAATGGAAGACACCAAGGAAGCAAGACTTTCACAACACAGCACAACTGAAGCACATAAGAACTCATAGACTGTGGTAGCAAGCACAGTGCCTGAACTGGTCTATGCCAGACGGGTTCCCAGCATTGAGAGGAAAAGTGGACCAGAGTCCCGACCCCTAACCCAGAAGCTAACTCCAATTGATAACACTCATAAATGAAAAGTTAATTTTCTCTGAGAAAGTCTCTAGCAATATTAACACTTAAGGACAGGGCAGGCCTGATGCAGCAGTGGATAGTTAACTCAAAACAAATTGATTGACATCTTTGGCAGTTCTTTGCTTCATAATAACTTGTGTGTTTGTTTTTATTTTTGTTTTTGTTTTTTTTAACCTTTTTTGTGTTTTGCACACATATTACAGTTTCTGATTTTGTGTTTTATGAGATTGCTAAGTTTGAAAGCATGTGTGTTTCTATACCTTTCTGTGTTTCTTGTGCTTTTTCCACCTTTTTTACTGTTTGTTTTGTCCTATTCTGGTTTGTTTGTTTTGGGTTTGTTTTTGGTTTTGGTTGCCTTCTTGCTTTCTAATGAGAGACAGAAGCAGAAGATGGCAAAGGCAGGGAGTGTGTGGAGGGAGTGAGAAAGGGAAACCATAATCAGAATAAATTGTATGAAAAAATCCATTTTCAATAAAAGAAAAATAGAAAAAACAAAAATGAAAAGAATTACTTTGGGGCGCTGTAGATCTACTTTTGTGGTAGAGTGCTTACTGAGCATATATTAATACCCAGAATCCCATTCTCAACACCTCCCAAAAATACCTTAGAAAATTATGAACAAAAAAGAAACATAATGAATGATGCTAAGATTTAGAGCTGAAAATCAAGGACTTTTCCTTTATATAATCTTAAATTTCCGGTAAAAACAAAATCACGCCAGTGGTAGTAGAATATATTTAAGCAAATTTAGAAGACAATAACTGCCATTATTCACAAGAAGTAATCATACATGTGGAAAACCTTTTTAAAATCATATAAATTATTTAAGCTAATAAGGGAATGCAATTACAACTTTCATAAAGATTAACAAGTTATATAATTATATAATGTCTATATGTAATATTTAAATGTCTGTGAAAGCATTGGGAACATCAAATGCTTATAAATAATGTAAAGAGAAATATGTAAGCCTTATATATTTAATGTGAAGCATTGTTCAAATACATTGACAGTTAAGTAGGAGACTACACCATTATATTTGAAAGAATGATTTGCTATGCTAAAAATTTTATACCCAATTGATCGACAAGAACACAGCATTATCTAAGCACAAGAGTAAGATCGGTCAAAGGAAGCTCATCTCTTCTTTTTTCATGCAATGCATTCTGATCACAGGTTCCCCTCTCCCCAACTCTCCCCAGATGCTCCTGTCCTCACTCACCCTACTTAAGAGATTTACTCTATACTTTTTCTAGGTTCCCAAACAGAGACTCATATGAATCAGCAAACAATTCTTGGAGTTTTGACCCTGTTGAGATTGTGCATGTGACTTAAAGATTTAACCCACTTCATCAAATCACTTTGGTGTGTATTCATCTATCTATATAAAGAAAGTTGATTTAAAAATAGGTTTTCTTGGAGTCACTAAACTGTAACCTAGATGACAATGATAAATGCATGTAGTCCAGACCCACCTTGTTCTATAATATGCTAAACTTTCTCCTTCAAGACACCTCAGGAAACACACTATGGAGAGGGAGATGTGGAGGCTCTGCCTTTTAGGCAGAAATTTCATGACTCATCTCCTATCATTGATACTTTATATTTCAACAAGTAAATTTTCAAGTGTTTAAGCTTCCCATCTCTCTTCTGGTCCATTTCTTGAAAATCTCTAGATCTATCCCAATGAGATCTATTACATGATCAAGTTAAGTCCAGGCATATGAAGGTATGATACACAGGAGGCCACTACTGCTCTTTCTAATGAGATTACTCTGATGATGTTGAGGAGGCCATTCTTACAAGAAGACATAGACTAAGTTTCAAAGAGGAAGTCTATGCTCTGTATAGCTCTGCATAGCTCTGCATAGCTCTGTATAGCACTGTATAGCTTCATCAGAGCTTCTATAGCAGCCTAGACAATCATTGACCTATCTGGTTCCATCTGCTGATAGCTGGTTGATCTTTTTTTCTTCTATTATATCTTAAGGCAGAACAAACTCCTTTCTGCATTTAATGGCATGGGTGGGTTCTGTGGAATGTGGTCTTTTGTCTTGTTTATTTTGTTATGAATTGAAAATATGGAAATGAAGGAGATTATATATAATCATATACATATTCATATACATATAAACACACACAAACACACACACACACACACACACACACACACATTCTTACTTAGAAGCTATTCTAAACCTGCTAACAGCATCAACATCATCAGGGCTTCTTCAAATGACAAGCACCCAGAAGACTATTTTCACTGGTTCACAGTAAGAGGCATCTGTTTCCACCCATTATACATGCAATGATTTTGAAGTCATCTGTCATATAATTTTTCTATAACTGTTCAGTCCTTATTTTTATCTTCAGTAATAGTAAAAGCAAAGCAATTTTAGAGGTTGAATTGTTGAATCAACCTTTCAATAAGTAGGGATTAATAGCATCTAAGTAGCCTATAAAAGTTAATGAGAAAACCAAGATGTCCCAGTTCTGTAGAGCTTATATCTGTAGGCTCAGAAGCTCAAAAGACCAATAAAGTGTGAAAGCAGCAAGCAAAAATTATATGCAACTTTACTGGGCCCTGTTCATAATTAACCATGATACCCTTCTAATAGTAATAACACTTACCAGCTCTCACCATTTTAAATTTCTCTTCCTGTCCTGGACACTTAAAAGACAAAAGTTTCTAAGCTTAGAATTATTCCAGATATATGGTTCTTTCTAATGGATGTGCTAGAGACAAAACTCCCACTGCTACTCATGGCTGACACATTCAAAGCCCTATACTTCAGTATAGCACCCACTATAGCAACCTATGAAGTGACATATTTGTGATGTAAAACTACAGAATATGGACTTCATATGGACTTTCTCTTGTGTGATATTCCCTGAACAAATAAATATAAACAATTAATACTTCTGATCCTAGTTGACACACAAGAGTGGCATAACCTAATCTGACTAATAACAGAGGCCGGATGCCATTATTAAAATTTTAATCAAGATTTAACAGGCAATAATAACGATTGAGAGCCAAGTGATAAAAAAAAATCGGCCAATGTAGCTAGGCATGGTGGCTCATATATGTGATTTTAGCTCTTGGGAGGCTGACTTGGGAGGATCATATGCTCATAGCTAGCTTCATATACATAGGGTGCACCTTCAAAAAAAAAGGATTTGAATAATCATTTTGTTATCCCCTACAATCCCACATTATTTAGATACATTTGCCACTGCTTTTATTTTAAATTCAATAAGGATCCTGAGTAGACACAGAATGCACATTTCGTTTTTCGTGCATAGGATAGCGACATGTTTATGCAGATATTTGCTGTAAAACTTACTGACCACAGCTGAACATTTGTTGAAAATATTCAGAACAGATGACAGCAAAAACTATTATTTCCATGTCACTAGTAAAAAAAAAACACACACACACAAAAGCGAAGTTAAAGATAAACCTGCTTTAAGTAAAATAACTGTATTCTCCAAACTTACTGTAAAGATGTGAACTTCATAGGGAATCCAGCTGGCTTTCTTAAAGAAAGAATAAAAGGAATATAATTTATTAATTCTTATTGTTATGACACTAAGCTTCATGAACACCTAGTGATAAAAGGCTTTAACAACGTTCATGGGCAGGATAATAAAGTCAAGATTCAGGAACAAAACAACCCCAATGGCCCAAAGTTGAACCCAAACACCAACACATTAGCGGCCACCTTGCTCTTATATTAGTTGCAAAATGTAACAGAGTGTGAACGGGCATCTAATTACGGTCTTTATTCAATTAACTATGGTGTTCACAAGGTCACAAATGTTCACAATACACAAGATCTTGCTTCTTCCCGACCAAAGGAGACAAAGTAATGTCTCTGCCTTGCTAATCAGGCCAGAATCATGTGTGACAATTCCCAAAGATTAAGTAAGTTATTTGGCTGATTGGAGAAGTGTACTGCGAAAGTTAAGAGTGTCTTGTAGGAGATTATTCCGCTGTGGAGCATAACTCTGGCAAGCTGCCAGTGGTAGTTCTTCTGCCATTCAAATAAAGAAGCAAAGATGCCAAGAGGTCTGTGCGAGCATCGATGGTAAAGCAAACTTCAGTCAAGCCTCGCTTACTTCCCTTGCGTGTATTTTTTTTTCCTTTTCTTGGATATTTTCTTTACTAACATTTCAAATGTTATCCCCTTTCCAGGTCTCCCCTGCAGAAACCTCCTATCCCTTCTCCCCTCCCTCTGCCTCTATGAGGGTGCTTCCCCACAAATCCACCCACGCCATCCTTCCAGCCCTGGCATTCCCCTACACTGGGGCATCGAACCCCATCAAGCCCAAGGACTCCTCCTCCCATGCTTGCTGACAGGACCCTGACATGTCTGTCTCCTGAAGGGCTCTGTCAGAGCCTGACAAATACAGAGGAGGATGCTTGCAGCCAACCATTGGTCTGAGCGCGGGGTGCCAGATGGAGGAGATGGGGAACGAAGGGAAGGAGCTCAGCAGGATTGCAGCCCCATTGGGGGGAGCAACAGTGTCAACTGAGCAGACCAGCAGACCGCCAGAGCTCCCGGGGACTGGACCACCAACCAAAGGCATCTCTGTGGCAGAGGATGGCCTTTTCGCATGTGTATTTAACCAAATTTTTAAAAAGAAAAAGAAAAAAGAGACGTCATTTGAGACTAGGCTTAAGGTAAATTCAAACATGGTCAAGTTAATATAACATAAACGCATCTAAAACACTACAAACCCGCGCGCGCGCGCGCACACACACACACACACACACACACACAGAGAGAGAGAGAGAGAGAGAGAGAGAGAGAGAGAGAGAGAGAGAGAGAGAGAGAGAGAGAGAGAGAGAGAGAGATTTAACCTTAAGATCTTTAACAGGCAGCTGTAAATCTTTTTAACTCCTAAGAGCAGCTGTCCATCTACCTTTAGCCCCTTCCTTCCATTCCTAGAGCCTGCTCAGCTGGTGCTCTGCCCTCCCCCTCCCCTTAGCCACATCACTGTGGCTATCCTGGGTGCCATCCCCCATCATCTTCTTCTAGCCAAGTACTAATTGCTGAGTTCCAAGTTTCTTTTAATAGTAGCAGTAGCTCAAAAGTCTAGTCTAGAAAGAAGTTTCTTTATAAGTTAAGTGTCTATCTAAAACTGTCTAGAACTAGGGAAGGTAACAAAATATCAGTGAAGGCTTACACTTTACCATCGATTTTATTCTTTACAAACATGTCCAGGCACACATGCCGATGACTCTTATTTTATCAACATCATTTTAAAAGGCCATGCTATCATGAGATAGTCACACCCAAGCTGATTACTTTACCTTTGTAGTGGTTCTTATTAAAGAACTCTTTCTGACTCCCAATTCAGTTAATTATGTCAAAAGTTTTCCATTCCAAAATATTCTTAAAGCCTAAAGTCCCCAAATCGCAAAGTGTAGAAATTACCTAAGATAATGTTTATGTAAATTAAGTAATGTTTATGCAAATTATTAGATTGATAGAGGACTAGGACTGGAAAAAAAAAGTAAGGCTTGCTCACTGAGAAGATCACCTCTCTCTGTTTAGTTTTGTTGTTGGTAGCTGGGTAAAATATTCTATTCCATTTACTCAAAGAAAATACTCATGATATTACTTTGGACTTACAAATTTCCATTCCTGTGCTAATTACTGATGTTGCCCTTAATCTTGTAGCAAAATAATATTAAATCTGAGATGTTGGAGAGTCTTCCCAACTATCATTTTGTAAGTATGTTTGGAGTTTAACCAAGGATCATGTGTATTGATATGAAACAATGAATTGAGAGCAGAATGCAAAGTTAGACTTTCACAGTTATGAATTGGGCTTATGAAATTTATAGGATATCCTTTAATGCATCTTATATCTCCAGATTGTTATGGGTAAAGTGAAAACAACTACTTGCTAATTTTATATGTTTGCTACTGTAGTAACCGGATGTGTTCAGTGTGTAATCAATCTCCCAATATCACAGGAAATCTATATAAATCATTAGAGAGAAAAAAAGTTTTATTATCGTATATTTTATGTGACAAAAATGAGAAAGCCAAGATACTCATCCTAATGACAAAATCTGGAAAGTTCTAAATATAAAATGTATATTTTCAAATAAGAACCTAGCGTGTATATTCATAAAGATTTATGCTGTTGGCCACACTCTCCTGTGTTATAGACATCATCATCATCATCATCATCATCATCATTTAATAATCAATGCCAGTCCTTTTGATTTTTTAAGGCTCCAATATATAGTAGCACTTCGTGCTATCCCTAGTGTTTGGGTTTTAGTAAACAGACCATATTAGTTCCTCTGTGTGTGTGTGTGTGTGTGTGTGTGTGTGTGTGTGTATGATCTCAAATGCCAAGGACATGAGTCAACTTCTAAAGTTTAGTTAAGGAGAAATTCTCTATCTTTAAGAAATCATATATTTTTAAAAATAGTTTATAATCAGTTGAGTCTGAGCTGCAAAGAGGCCCCTGGCTTATTTCTCTGAAAACACATGTACACAAAGTCTGGAGTACTGATGGTGTAAATAATGTGTTTCCCAAATTCCTATTTGCTGAAATAAAAATCATTTGGGAACATGATTCTTCCATTAAATACTATAATACATTTTAAAAGGTAATAAACTACAAAAGCAAACCATTCTACAAACTACTAATCAATGATACCCAAAGTAATATTTCATTTCTTTAAAATCCTAGACCCAATGCAGGTCTCTATTTCTGTGCTCCATCTCTCCCCCTACACTCTGGCTATTTTTATACTTTCTCTCCTTACTCTGATCTTACAGTGTGACTGCTCATACATAACTGTTTCAGAACTGGATTTCTAATTTGCATGGCACCATGCACTCACTCTCAGAGTTTAAAAGAACCTTGAAGTCATGTATTTCAGCCATCCATCAGATGCATGAATTATTCCTACTTTGTCTACATCCATTCTCATGGCTCTCTAAATATACCCTAGACATTAGCCCTATAGCCAAACATTAACTCTGACTCTAAATGGGATTCTTAATTCATCAGCACTTTTAAAACTTCCCATTTGTAACAAGAATCTCAATTAAAGTGAATCTAACCACCATTTCCTCAAGATGACTGATTATCTATATTTTATATTGAGTAAGCTCTTCATCAGTACCAAAATCACTCTCATGTATAAAATTAGATGCTGAGGGAGTTGCATTACAGCCTGCTATATTGTGCTATATGTAGCAACTGTAGTAAAGAATTGCTCACAGATTCGTGAATTCTAGAGAGCTTGACAAGAAGTAAAATAAACAGAGTAATAATAAAAAGCATAAGAATAATTCTTTGTGGTACATGTTTAATATAAAAAATAGATCATTAAATGTCATGAGCTACCAATTAAATAGATTTTATTGAAAAATTAAATCGATACAGGCATTCACTATTTAAAGTATCACATTAAGACAAGGGTCCTATTGCCTGTTACAGATCTCATACTAAGAATTGTGATAATGGCAGTCATTAAAATAAATGCCTAGTCAGATTGTAAGTAATAGGCATTAAATTTGTGTTGATGAACCACGAACTTCCTTTTAGTATTATAAACGAAAGAACTGAAACGAAACTTTCTTCTTCATTTTGCCTTTATTACTTTTTTCTTATGAATTAAATTGTGCAGGCTTACAATTGATATTAACATAAGCTGGGATTAGAATCCTTATTGCATTCACACACAATAGATCTGTGTCTACGAATTTGGTGGAGAAAATTGAGTAAACCTTGTGCTGTAGGGTTGTATGTCAACTTGACACAAGCTAAAGTTATCTGAAAGGGAGGCACGTCGAGAGAGAAAATGCCTGCCTCCATAAGATTCAGCCGTAGGGAGCTTTCTTAATTAGTGAATAATGGGGGAGTGGCCTGCCCATTGTGAGTGGAGGCACCCCTGGCCTGGTGGTTTTGGGTCTATGAGAAAGATCAAGGCAAGGACAGCAAGAAAGTAAGTAACACTTCATGGCCTCTGCATCTGCTCCTGCCTCCAGATTCCTGCCATGATTGAGTTCCTGTTCTTATCCCTCAGAAATGGACTACAGTGCAGAAATGTAAGCCAAATAAATCCTTTCCTTACTGACTTGCTTTTTGGTCATGATGTTTTGTTTTGTTGCAGCAATAGAAACATAAATATGTCAAATGTTCTTCACAAAACACTGCCACACACTTTTACACTTAAAATTCCTGGGTGCTAAATTATTCTATAGTTTCCACCAATTTAGTTGCCAAAGAAGGTTTGAGGAAGTACATTTCTATACGATTGTGCAAAATTTGAGTCTTCCTATTCCTGTGAAATGTATTATTTGTTCTTTTAAGTATGTACCATAGCAGTCTCACCCAGTTTAAGAAAAAAATGTTGAGATTAATAAATTGCAAAAGCCTTTAAAAAAAAAAAACGAATCTTGTGTGCAAATTTCTCACATCACTGTTTTGCAAAACTGGTGGTCCTAATGCAGAAAATAAAAACTATTTTCCAAGTCTACTGAATTAGTTTCTTTTATTTCCTCATTTTCCATTTTTATTAGATATTTTCGTTATTTACATTTCAAATGTTATTCCCTTTCCTGGTTTCCACTGTGAAAATACCCTTTCCCATCCCCCCTGCTCACCAACCCACCCACGCCTACTCCCCTGTCCTGGCATTCCCCTACACTGGGGCATTGAGCCTTCTCAGGACTGAGGGCCTCTCCTCCCTTTGATTTCTGACAAGACCATCCTCTGATACATATGCAGCTGGAGCCATGGGTCCCTCCAAATGTCCTCTTTTATTGGTGGTTTAGTTCCTGGGAGCTCTGGGGGGTGCTGGTTGGTTCAACAACAATATGGACCAACCAGTTTCTTTTATTTCTGCCATTATAAACTGCATCAAATTTCCTGGCTTACACAGAAATATATCAGCTTTCCAAGCCAGGGTGGCAGACATCCTTAAGTTCATCCTGAGACAAGGGGGCTTTATGTTGCTGCTGCTCTAGGGGAAGGTTGCTAGTTTAAGAGCAGACATCAGTCGGTTGAGGCTACAGAACCAGGGCTACCATTTTCTATTAATTATAGACACGGGGTCTTTCCCAGCATCTCGAGCTGCTTCAATGCTTTACTTATACCCTTCTTCCTCCATATCTTTCAACCCAAACGATATGAACTTTCAAGTGTCCTTTATTCTTTCAAATTTTCTCCTGCTGAACTGGGTTTTCTGTTAGCCTTGGTATGGTGTCTCCCACTGGAGCACAACCAAGCTGTGGCCTATCTGATTGCAGTCTCAGCTGAGCCACAGGTGTTTTTATATATCCTCAGCTGGATTTGTATTTCAGCTTTAAAGATTGATGTTTCAACAATTATTAGGATTTTACTGAACATTTAGAAAAGAATATCCCATTTCCCAAACAATTTTCAAAAGTATCATCACTGTCGTAGCAAAACCTAATAAATGACCAAAATTATTTTAAAAATACATGTAAAAGTGTAAGTCGAATAGTATCTATTCCTCTGGGTTTGCTTGGCTTTCTTCAGTATATGAATTTGAATTTCATTTTACTCCCTCTGGCATAAAAATGAAAAAGGTGCTGTACTCTAATTTTCTTTGTCAGACATAATCAGTGCTTCAAGGGACTACTTTAAGAAACAGGAAAAACTGACTTCTCAAATGTTGTTCTGTATTCACCTTTTGCCTCTTCTCATATGGCTTCAATGTGTTCAGTACTAAGGTCCACTTGTTTCTTAAGAAATAGAATTGAGTCTGGCAAGGTGGCTAAGTGAGAGAGCTACTTGCTACTCATCCTGATAACTTGAGCTCAATTTCTGGACCCACATGGTAGGAAGAAATAACCAACTCCCACAAGCTGACCACATACATTCTATGGCACACATGGCCCTGAATATTTATCTCTCACACATATATACACACACACAATCACACACACACACACACACACACACACACACACAATCACACACACACACACACACACACACACACACACACACACACACCACAGTATTATCAAAGTATTGAGAGGTAGAAATGAGAAAGTGAAATAGAGCAGTCCCTGTTCTAGAACCCTAGACTATGAGGAATAGAGAAGAAACAGCAGAAACATCATTCTGATCGACCCCAGGTAACTATGCTTATAGACACCTTCATGTTTCCACTTATTCAGGAAGTGATCCTCATGCTGTCACTGAAATTCTCGCCACTTCTGTCAATCTACAGGCATGCAGACATTGAGGTGATTTCCTTTTGGCTTTATATCAATTTGTTTAAGTGTTCAAGTTTGGTGTGTGGCTTGGATGATTATCTCCCCAAGTTAAGTATTTGTCCTGTGTGCCTTCACCTTGGCTCTGATCCAACAGTGGGAATCAGGACATCCATGCCATAACTCACGTTCTTATGTGAGAAGCTCTGAGTGAAAGAGACAGTAGGTAAGACACACTAAAGATATGACTGATGTTAAGAATTATTTTTCTATATTTTGCCTTTCATTTTCTCTTTTTCTCTATGAGGTTTCTTTTGAGATAGTCCATTTACATCTTGGGAAAATAGAAATATGCAAAGTCATAAAGTATATTTTAAAAATAAACTGCAGGGTAAAACATAATCCTACCATGGGTGGTCTATGGTTATATTGAACTCTATCCACTGTATGTTAACCTTACAAGAACATCATTCAGATATTTTACCTCAGTTAGGGTAAAGAGTGTTGAGTTATTATTTTAGCACAATATCAAGTTATCATTTAATAAAGAACATTATTTAATCAAATCACAGACTGTTAGGTTGTAAACAACAATGAACCCAGTGATGTTTCTAGTGAAATAATCATAACATATCTTCCTTAATGAATGTCCTTTGCCTCTCCCTGGTGAATATTCCTCTAGCACAAAGAATTTACCATTCTAAACAATATAATAGTTTTACTATATTTTGTCTATTTAGACACATTTTATCATGTTCAGATTATCATTCCTACCACATGTGTATAAAATCTGTTCATATAGTACAACTTCTGCCACAGACCAAACTCAGCCAGGAATTGTAGTCGCGGGAAAACCAGGGTTCTTTTGGTCCAGGAAGATACAGATTCAGCGAATGACACACAGACACCAAACACAGAGGTGGATTAGGATCTGAGTGTATTATTTTACCTCTCAAACAGGAGTTTTTAAGCATGAGGGAACGACATTTCCATATCAAAAGATGTATCCAGTAAAATAGGCACAAGGAACAATTAGCATAACCATTTGGCACAAGGAAATGTAAAATCAGCCAGGTAAAATGTTTCCCATATAACAAATTTAGAAGCTCAAACACAGAAGCTCAAAACATCAGTCTTCCTGATGTTATTTTGTCTTTTAAAGAGACTTCAAAGGATGATTTTTCAGACCCCCTGAATCTAAATGAGTCTCCATGAGTAAACTTTACCTGACACCTAGCTTTTGCCTGTAAAATCCTGAGGTTCCCTTTAAATCTATAATAATTTTGTATGGAGTAGGCAGGCCAAATTTTAATGCCTTCATAAGTTCTACATAGCCTTAATAACCTTTCATAAGTTTGAACTGCATTTTGAACCACACCTGTGTAAGTCTGTCAAGAATGTTGTTTTTGGCCAAAAACTCCCTTGTCTGCAAGACAAAAGCAGTTCCTCACAAGCTTCCATTGAGGAAGCTCTGAGCTTTGCACTAACTCAAATGTAAATTTAACCTGCCCAACACCCACCTGTCTGGCAAGGAAAAAGTATAAGGTTCCTCAAATGTAAATATCTTCTAATCTGAGCCTTTTGTCTAAGACCAGGCACAATACACATGTGTCCTGCAAGGACTTTGTATGAGGGTCAAATAACAAAAGGAACTTGTACTTATAGGATTCCCAGAAAAATTCTACTCATTGTTTGATATTTCCATCGAGATCTCCTTTTCAATCTTGGGGGGTAAATATGACTAAGGCAAAGTGTTACAGTTCTAAGAAAAGAGGTTTTTGGCCAGTGATTTTGCTTCAAATAAGGATTCTTTTACATCTTATTTGCTTTGTTCTTCTTAGCCCCAAGTCGTAAGGATAATCTTGTGAGAGAAGGAAAGGGGGGAAACTTGGAAACAAAGCAAATTACCAAGCGAGACTTCAGCTTCTAAATAAGGGTGTTCCACGGGCTCTAGGAGGCAATTCTCCTACCTCATGCTGTTGAATTTTGTCACACAGAATCTACTGGAGCTACTGTGGCAAACTTCCATGACAATTTTTCACAAATAGTGACAACTGGGTCTTTCAATGTCAAAGTACCCGTTTCTATAGTCTACTTCATCAATAGCTTGTTACATGTTGCAGTCGTTATGAAACTAAATAATATTTCCAACTCAATAGAAAATAATCACACTAATCTACACTTTATGTGTGCTAGTATGGTCTAGAAATACCGATTTGTCAATGATTATAATGGTTACTTTGTCTTAAGTGTAAGAGAACAACTTAAGAAAGCAAATGTTCTGTCTGATGATTTTAGGTGGTTTTGTCAACATTCACTTGGTTCTGTGTACTTGGAACATCATGATATCATGGTCATATAGAAGAGATCTTTTTCAAATATCAACAGGCAAGCATAAGGAGAAATATTTGCAGTAAGATTTCAGGACAAAATATGATCAGTGGCAGACCCTCAGTATACCTATTTTTTTTTCTATCTAGGGAGCAATCCATCAATGATTAAAACATGTACTCAGATACCTTATGATATGTTTCTCTAGAAATGTTCTCATAGATATCTCTAAGGATGTTGCTAAGCTACTAGTTGTTTCTTAATCCAGTCAAATTGATCAAACTAACCTTTAGTAGCCAAATTGCAAAATTAATTTATCTTTCCAAATATATCAGGACAATATTATAATAATGTTACTAGTACAAATCATCATAATCTAATTTCTCATTTACTGAAAACTTTGGCACAGTAAGATTATTGGATTAAATAGAATAGATAGCCTATAGATGGATTCACATTGAGAGAAAAATAAACACTGTCTTCACTTTGCAGAGTCAGTGGGATATCCAGTAAATAATCAAAGTACATTCTACAAGAGTCCAAAGCAATCAGAGGACACCAATGATGTAAGTAAACAAAAAGACCTTCTCCCATCTCATAATTGGAGTTTGACAGCTATGATGGTGCAAAGATGATATAGTATTTAAAACTAAAATACCCTTATAGACTGTGGTTCTTAGAGTTTTCATGGAGGAAGACTAAGTCAGTATTGCTTTAGATAGTACCCCAAATAAAGAAGAAGCTGGAAGAGGAGGAGAAGGAGAAAGATAAGGAAGAGGGATGAGAGAAAGGGAGGAGAAGAGAAAGGGGGAGAAAGAGGAAGAGAAAAGTAAAAGAAAAGAAAAAGTAGATAGGAAAGAACTAATTTGTGTTCTCATGTATGTTTATACAAAGAATCTATGCAATAGGATCCACATTCTGGCCAGCATGTGTCATCCCTTGAGTTTTTTATCTTAGCCATTCTGATTGGTGTAAGGTGAAATCTCAGGGTCATTTTGATTTATATTTCCCTGATGACTAAGGACTTTGAACATTTCTTTGATTCCCAGCCATTCTAGATTCCTCTGTTGGGAATTCTCTGTTTAGCTCTGTATCCCAATTTTCATTGGATTATTTGGGTTGTTGGATTCTAACTTCTTGAGATCTTTATATATTTGGATATTAGCCCTCTGTCAAATGTAGGGTTAGCGAAGATCTTTGCCCACCTGTAGGGCTGCTGTTTTATCTTACTGACAGTGTCCTTTGACTTATAGAATCTTTTCAGTTTCATGGGGTCCCATTTGTCAATATTTGCTCTTACAGCCTGAGCCATTGGTATTCTGTTCAAAAAATGGTCACCTGTATCAGTGTGTTCAGGGTATTTCCCATTTTTTCTTCTATGAGATTTGCTGTATCTTGTTTTATGCTGAGGTCTTTGATTCACATGGACTTGGGTTTTGTGCAGTGTGATAAGTATGGATTTATTTATTCTTCTGCATGCAGACATCCAGTTAAACTAACACCATGTGTTAAAAATTCTTTCTTTTTTCCATTGTATGCTTTTGGTTTCTTTGTCAAAAAACAGTGACCTTATCTGTGTGGCTTTATTTCTGGGTCTTTAACTCAATTCCATTGATCAACCTTGTCTGTTTCTATACCAACATCATTCAGGATTTTTTTTTAAATCACTGTTGCTCTGTAGTACAGCTTGAGATAAGCAATTGTGATTCCTCCAAAGGATGTTTTATAGTTCAGGATTGTTTTAACTATCCTGTTGTTTTGTTGTTGTTGTTTTGTTTTGTTTTGTTTTGTTTTGTTTTGATTGGTTTGGTTTGGTTTTTGGTTTTTGTCTGTTTTGGTTTGGGATAGGAAGTTGAGCATTGCTCTTTCAAGGCTGAGCAACATAACTTAAATAAGTGACTGTGGTCACATGGAGAAGAGAGAGGCCAAATGTTATAAAGAAGGTTCTTACTTAATTTTGATACAAATGAAAATATTAACAATGACAGAAAGCCTTACAAAGAGGTAGGTTATACGAGAAGAATGCATGCTGTTGTATTTCATAAATGATCTTCGAAAGTATTCATTTTACCAGTATAACAACAATAGAATAGATTGTACTAGTAATGTTGTTGTTGCTCTAATAAAATACCCTGCCTAAAGCAACCTAAGGATTTGGACTTAGAGTATATAGTTCAGAAAGGTGGGGAAGTTAAGACAAAAGAGCTTGAGGCTCCTGGTCATATTCCATTCACAGTTGGAAAGCAGAAAAATATCATTCTTGGGGTCAACTCACCTTCTCCTACAACTAGAGCCCCAAACAGGTAAAGGTGTTAGTAATGGTGGGAGAGATGTTCCATATCAACTAACAGAATCGATGCAATCCTTTTGAGGGCATGCTTTGAGGCTCATCTTCTAGGTTGTTCTACATCTCAAGTTAAAAGTTAAAATTCACTGTACTCAAATATTGCTTAACCTTAGCCAAACTATGAAAAATAAAGGAATGCAATTATCATTGGCCTAGCATCATAAGTATACTGTACACAGTAAGAGTTTACTTATAAAATTATTGCATAATTTAATTTTAAGAATTATATATTTTATAACATCTGAGTTTTAGAAGTTAAAAACATTTTCAAGGATTTAGTTCTCTTCTTTGAGAAAAGAAAGTGATACATCATTTATAATGATCGGTTTTAATCTCCCTTGAAGAATGAGTTTTCTCTAGGTATGTGTTTTGACAGAAATAAGAGATGATACAAATTTCTAAAGAGTTTTGAGAAAAATGTTTTCTTTAGCATTTTGAATATAATTTCTTATTAAAAATTAAGAGAAAGAATTCTATGGAGCCATTGATAGAAAACAATTTTTAAATTGCCATATTATATTTTCCCTACAAGTTACTTTATTTTTGAATGATTCAATGTATTTCTTAGGCTTGCTACATAACAGTCTTATTATTTGTTTGTCCGGTGGGTTATAAGATCTTAAGAAACGATGGTCAAAAGATTTGTTTTGTTGTGGTGTTTGTCCCACTTTTTGTGTGCGTGTGTGTGTGCATGTGTATGTGTGTGTGTGTGTGTGTGTGTGTGTGTGTGTAATGTCACTCACTGTGTGTGTGAGAGAGGATGAATTGTAGGCATCAAGTGTTTTCCTCAGTTGTGCCTCCCTGTATTTGCTGGAGCAGGGTCTCCTCCGACTTTGGCCTCCTTACTGCAGATCCCTTGCCTCTGCTCACTGAGCATGGGATTACAGAAGCATGCCATGCTTGCTTGCCTTTTCTGTGAGTCTTGGGGAATCCAAGTTTATTCACTGAGATGTCTCCCCAGCCTGTCTTCAATTATTAAAAAAAAAATTATCCTCACAAGGTTTAATCAAGAGAAATTAATAGCATTTATGGAAATTAGGTTAATAAAGAGACTACAGGACCTTAAGCAAAAAAAAAATTTTTTTCTATTGGAGGAAAATGCAAAGTGTTTATTGAACTGTTTGAAAACTGTTTTTCTTTCTCTTGCAATGAGTTCACATACAATACATATTGGAAGGTGGGCGCTATTAGGTTGTCTTTAAAGAACCTTTCCAATGGAGTCTATTACTCAGAATCTCACTGTCTCACTAAATACACTCATGAAGGAACAGAAAGCCATTTAACATTACAAATAAAAGCAAAGCAAGTTAAAAAGGATGGGAATTCTAATTCCTTTTGAACTAAGCTCTTAATAATTAAATTAATATATATGAAATTAACCTCTTATGGAGGACAGAATAAAGAAAGCTTCACTAATTGAATATCCCCAGCTTCATTTGTTTAGACATAAGACATATTTAAATATTTACATATTAAAGTTTAAGGAATCGCACCTTCATGCTGAGCACAGTTGCATATGTTTATAGTTCTAACTAGTTGGGTTGCTGATGCAGGAGACTAGCTTGAGCTTAAAATAGTCAACCTAACCAGGTCAACATTAGGGAGACATATCTCAAAACAACAATAATAAAAAATTCCACTTATTCAAATTTTGAATGAGAAGTTAGCATTCTATTCAATAAAAACTTTGTGCAATAACTGTATATGGGTCTACATGGCTGCTACCAGGATAAAAATATGCTTTGTGAGCTAATTTAAATTCCACTGAGCAGTTTGTGTAAGGATGTAGTGACTCGGAAAGCACTTCCTGTGAAAAAGATCTTATGAAAGAGAACTTTCTGTTACTAGACCTGAAGGAACCAGTGACTCCTCCACCAGAGCAGGAGCACAACATTGTCTCACGTGTTATCTTGTTCACTTATACTCAGGAATTAAATGTAAGGTGAATCTCACCCATTTCCATTAAGTCATAAAGAGACATGCATGGTGCCATTCACTGATATTTAGGACAACCAAAGCACAATTTTCACACCTCATTGCTACAGGTAAATGAGAGGTTAAATGAAATCAGAGACATGTAATAAAAGCCCTTTATGCTCTTTGGTTACTAATGGTATGGCTTTTCTTCCTCTAATATCACACTAGTATCCTGCTTTATAAACCAGAACAAAAACCAGGTATTATTAGAACTCTGGTAACCAACATCAGTTTAACTGAGTAAAACAGAATCAATCTTTCCTCCAAAAAAATCATAATTCTCTCATCTTTTATTTCACCTTAAAGTTTCTAAGACCAATGTATACAGAATTGTAGGATGATTAGGCTGTTGATTAATAAATATTCATTTATCTTGATCTAAAATAGCAATAATGCAACCTTATCTAAATAATTCTCTTCAATTTAAAAAATATATCAGGAGCACATGTCCTTGAATATGGTGCAGCATCTTTTGGGTACATGCCCAGAAGTGGTATAGCTGGATCTACAGGTAAAACTATGTCCAATTTTCTGAGAAATCTCTAGATTGGTTTCCAGAATGATTATACAAGTTTGCAATTCCACCAGCAATAGTGTGTTTTCCTTTGTCCATATCGTGGCCAGCATGTGCTGTCACTTGACCTTTTTGATCTTAGTCATTCTGCTTGATGTAAGGTGAATCTCAGGGTTGTTGTGATTTGAATTTCCCTGTTGACTAAGGACTTTGAACATTTCTTTAAGGGCTTCTCAGTCATTCAATATTTCTCTGTTGAGAATTCTCTGCTTAGCTCTGAACCCCATTTTTAATTGGGTTATTTCTTTTGTTGGAGTCTAACTTCTTGAGTTCCTTATATATTTTGGATATTAGCCCTCTGTCAGATGTAAAGTAAGTGAAGATCAAGGACACATGCTCCACTATGTTCATAGAAGTTCATTTATAATGCCAGAAACTGGAAACAATCCAGATGTCCATCAGCCAAAGAATGGATATAGAAATTGTGGTTCATTTACACAATGGAAATTGTGTAATTTCAGCTATTAAAAATAAGGGCATAATGAAAGCTACAGGCAAATGGATGGAAGTAGAAAATGTCATCCTGAGTGAAGTAACTCAGACCAAAAATGGCATGCATAAGAAGAACCTAGTATAACTGTTCTCTGAGAGACTCTACCCACTACTGACTGAAACAGATGCAGATACCCACAGACAAACATTGGTCAGGGCCTCTTATGAAAGAGTTGGAGGAAGGATTAAAGCCCTTGAATGGAATAGGAACTCCACAGGAAGACCAACAGAATCAACTAACCTGGACCCTTTGGAACTCTGAGAGACTCAGCCTCCAATCAAAGAGCATACATGGGCTGGACCAAGTCCCGTGGCACATATATAGAAAACATAAAGCTTAGTCTCCATGTTTGCCTTGTCTGGCCTCATTGGGAGAGGATGAACCTAATCCTGCAGAGATATGATGCCTCAGGGTCAGGGGATACCCAGGGGGACTCCACCCTTGAAGAGAAGGGGAAAGAGTGGGGTAAGGAACTCCTTAAAGGGGAGACTGATGGGGCAGTGTTTATGATACTAATTAATTATTAATATATAAATATATCAGAACTGTTTTGTATATGTATATATACAGATATATAGTAGATAGCATCATTTCTACTTTGTACTAATAGAGTGAAATTTATTTGCATAATTCGATAAAATTACTTATTATAAATTCAGTTTTAACATCCTCTCAAGTTCCTGACATTAATTAGAAGTGTGTGGCGGTTACAAATTTTATAACAAATTATAACATGCTGTTTTTATGAACATTAAGATAAAACAAGTAGATCCCACAACCATTCTCAGCTTGTACATGATCATTAGAAATTTACTATCTGACTGAGCTTCAACTTGGACATATAAAAATGTGAATACCAGTAACTTCACTGAGTTACTTACACCATTAGAGCAGATAATAGAAACAATAGCCTTCACTGAGTTCCTGATAAAAGAGCAATAATATTGACTTTATTTTTATTATTTATATTAAAGTACATCGTATTACATATATAATAGAACCATAATATTAGTTTAAGACCATTTATATTTTAGAAAAAGATAATGTGGTAGCATCAATGACATACTTCATAATGTATTGTTACTCTTGGCAAAAACAAATGAGCAGATAAATATTCTTGACACGTGGACTTTTATAGCATATACAATTTTATAATATTTATATATTATGCATGTAGGTTATTTGTTGCTCATATTAATAATGATAATACTTGGAGCAAGTTGCCTAGATGTTAACATCCATAGGCATTGGAGACTAGTGTAATATAATAATTTCTCTACCAATTATAGAAATGTTTATGAAAATGTAAAAATAGTTTTAATTTTTCATAAATATATTAATCTCACAGTTAACAATTGTGAAAATAAACACCTCCTCATTCAAAAATAGAGAGGGTACAAGCTAAGTTATCATTCTTACAATATGTATTGAAACTGACTAAGAGTTGCATTTTCTGAGAATTAAGGGTATTGCATTCTGAACAGACTTATAGAGCAAAATGCTTGAATCACTTAATGGCTACAATATTTTTAATTTTGTGTTTTGAGACTGTCACAGAAAATCAGACCTTAGAGAAGTCAAGGGTCAGCTGTGAGCCAGCAAGCTACTATGTTCAGGAGCAGGGTCCCAATCCATACTTTCTTATATCTATATGATGAACAGCATGTTTTATTTGTAATTTTTGTTCTTGTTATCGGTGAGGTAATGGTTTGAAATTTAGTCTACATGACTGAGGCTCCTGAGTAAACGTGTTTGCAGAACAGAGGAGGTTAGAACAGCTATTTTTAACTATTATTCAAGCCAAGGGTAGATGAGCCAGAAAGAGAAGCAAGGTTACAGAAGCTGAACACAGAACATACTAGTCTCAGTTGTAAATATAGTAAAATAACAACAACAACAGCAACTGTGTCTAATTCTCAAGTGTCTGAAACACCACGGGGGCTCTTTTGACTGGTTGCGTCACCGTACAACATCCAGAGCAATGCAAAGTCCTGGGGAAATCTGCCTTCCTAGACTAACTCAAACAGATGCGCATATTTTCTGTGTAGAATACAATGAGAGCTCAAGGCACAAAATGATCTTGTGCACAGAACAAATAAAGGGATCTGGAAGTAAAGCTGTATATGAACACTGGATGTCCCGGCTCTGGAGAAACCCCAGGAACCAAACACAAAGGCAGACAGCATAAGCCCTTTATAGAGAAACCAGGAAAATAGTTTCAAAAAAAAAATCTCATCTTTGAAATGTTGCCATGTTCCAGAAGCAAGAAAAAAACTACACAGAAGGATCAAAACTACGACTACTTTGGAAGAAAATCTAGACTATGACACAAACCCAATTATCTTAAGGAAGCTGTAAGAACTAGAGCAGACGATGGCACTGTCCCCAAAGTCAGCAAACTACAACTAGTAAAAGTGAAGTTGAGGCAGACAAAGAGATCACTGTTGCAAAGGAACACCAGCTTCCTAGATAGAAGATGTGAAGGGGAGGTCGTCTTTGAAAGGAACAGCCTGGCATGTACCAATGCGGCTGACAACTGTTTAATCGTCTGATGGTGGCTCTCACATAGTGGCTTAAGCAGATATCTTAACTGGAAAGTGCTTTCATTTTGCCTAATTGGAAACATTTCCTTAACAGTTTTTTGGAGGTTATTTGAAAATCCCACTGAAAGTGACTGCAGCTGTTTCTTTCTCTGTCACATCTTTGCTTCGGGGCCTTGAGTGAGTCACTGGCTTATCTCCTTTGACACCTTACAACAGGTCAGCAAAGTTGATAACGCTTATCTCAGAGGTATTAGGGGTTGATGTGAATAGATAACTTACCAAGAATAGTTGACAGTTTAGATGTACGGCTTTGAAATTATTAAATACTTTTCTATCAATATCAATTATCCAGATGAGCATTTTACATGGTTGTTAACGTTATATAACTATTAAATACATTAGATGACATCCATCAGCATTCAAAGTAATTAATCTTGAAATTTGTCAATTTTCATTATAAATGTGTTTGTAGAGGGAAAAGTCATCTTTGAAAATGACACTCTATTTTCAACTTACATTTCTTCCTCAAAGGAGAAAGCATACAATCTAACAAGATAAATTCTAGCACAAAATATGTAGCTAGCATGTTATATTTATATTAGTAAGCTATATATTGACAAAGAAAGACTCTGTCTCAGGAGTACCATCATCACCTACATCCTCAGAGAGTGGTCCTCTATATGAGAGAGAGAGAAGATAAGCATGAAGTTTTTTTTTTCAAAGAAGTATCTATTTCATCTATCATCCTTGATATAAATAACACCTGAAACTACTCCGAACTAAAAGAATCTTAGCAAATTTTAGGAAAGGCATAGTTTGTGCACTGAAAACTAGATATATGATATTGTTAACCCTAACACCAGAACTCCCTAACAAATAAAATTTAAATTATTATTGTATAGCGATTTGTAACAAAAAATTAAAGCCAGGAAATATTTTATGAAATAGTAAAAAGATTTTTAATGATATTGTTTATAATAGTACAACCTCAGATAATTATGGAAAATTACCATATTTCTGATTAAATTGTTAAAGATTTAATCAGAATACAATATATAATGTAATTGCTTCATATATTTACTAATTTAATGTTAATATACTATATACTACAGTATAATAAATTGCAAATTGCACAAAATATTTCTTCATGGAAAATATATGTATATATATTTATATGAGATGTTGATTTAATTAAGAAGTTATTAAATAGTTTGCTGTTAAATGGCATCTGAAAATGGTGAAAACCATTCACACTGGATATTTTGTCAAAAGTACTGTCCATAAAAACTACAGAAAACATATACACACATATATAATCATATATATGCATATATATGACTTTTAAAATTATATACAGTACACATACACATTTACATGTATTATCATGATATATACTTAATTTGTAAGATATTTAAAAGAAAATAGATTGAATAGAATTGAGGCTTGAAAAAACTAAACGTTCATTTTAAATATTGTGGTTTTGATTGTAATTTCAAGGCAGTGTAGTGACTCATGGTCTTCATCACAGCTAAGGGATGTCTTTTCTCTCAGGATGCTCTCTGTCTGTGTAACCAGCACAGTGTGACACAAATACCAGTGGATGGCTTCCAAACGAGGCTAACAAGCTACAACTTTGTTTTCACTCCTCTCTCCAGCTGCAACCTTGGAGAAAGCCATTTATTGTATCTCCGTGAGACATATGTTGTAAGGAACAGAAGCCTTGAAGTGTGCCTGTCCTGTAAAGTAGACTCTCTTCCCTATTCAGTTTTTCAGATGATGCAGTCTGGCTGGCATCTTTATTAGTAATTCCATAAAAGATACAGAGTGAGAGCCAGAGAAAGTGTGTGGTGCTGAAGTTTTATTGCTCTAAGATTCTAAATGTTGATGTGTCTGTGACATTGTCATAGATATCATCACACGGAGATACAGAGGCACACTGAGGTGAAGAGAAAGAAGGAAAATGAAGGTTCAACTACTTCTTGTGTTTTCTAAACTACAGTAGCAATAACACAGATAATACTTCATAAATCTATGTGCCTTCTCTCATGCAGATTTATTTGTTTTCTCATTGAGAGGTTAATATTCTCGTCAGCTTCAAGGATATTTTTTCATGGCTCAAGAACTTTCATACCATGACTTCAACCATCAACTCTCCCGACTGGTACTCTTAGCTCTCGAGAGGTACTTAACACCAATTTCTTTCTCTTTTATGAAAATTGCAAGCTGGGCATGGTGGTGCACGCCTTTAATCCCAGCACTTGGGAGGCAGAGGCAGGCGGATTTCTGAGTTCGAGGCCAGCCTGGTCTACAGAGTGAGTTCCAGGACAGGGCTATACAGAGAAACCCTGTCTCAAAAACCAAAAACAAAAACAAAAACAAAAAAAATTGTGATTTGTGAAGTATATCTATTTACATTTCTTAGAAGATTTGTTTACTAGTGAATAAAGAGTTGCCCCCACACACAAACAAATTCTCTTATACCAAGTATATCAGAGCATGCAATCAACACACACACCCACAAACACAAAGAATTATAAAGACAAACAAGGTTTAGGAAGAAGCATGCAGTAGGTTGTTTTAAAAATTTTTTCACCTACAATACAGTTAGACAGTAGAGTAGTATAAAAATATCCAAATTTATTTATCATATGGTTTTACCTTATTTTGTACTGGTACATTTTCCTAAGGAGACCAGCTTCTGCAACATGCTTCTGATATATTTTTAGAAGCTAGTATTTAGTGACTTGTAGCAGCAAGAGGCTGAGAGTTACCTCTGAGCTAAAGGTCAGATTTGACGAGTTTTGAAAATAACAAAATGTTCAAACAATGGAAAGTCAACTTGTAAGACAAGTGACCTTTTTCAAAATGATGGCATAAAGTTTTCTTTTGTATCAAAATTACAATATACAAGATTAAATTGTTAAATGAATTGTACTCAAATAGTATTATGTTGGAATATTTATAGTAAAAAATTCAATATTTAGAGTTCATATGAAATGGAGTGTACATATTTTGTCTAATTGTAAATAATACATTTAAAGAAACAACTTTTTTCTTTTTTTGTTTGTTTTGTGTGTTTTTTTGTGTGTGCCCTAAAATAGTGTTTCTCTGCCTTCCTAGTGAGACAACCCCTTAATACAGTTCCTAATGTTGTGGTGACCCCAATCATAAAATTACTTTCATTGCTACTTCATAACTGTAATTTGGATAATGTTAAGAATCCTAACAAAAACACTTTTGGAGATAAACGTTGGCCAAAGTGTTGCAAGCCGAGTACGGCTGCCCTAGAGACTATTTAGTCTAGAAGAGACAGCTGTGGCAGGGTGGATTCCACAGTAGTGAGTGCTGGCAGACCACAGAGGACTTCAGTTTGTTCCCAGCACCCATTCTAGGTAGCTGGGAATTGCCTGTAACCCAGTTCCAACACCTTCTTCTGACCTTTCATATACACACTCACACACACACATGCATGGCATGTGCACAATTATGTATGTGAATATGTATGTGTACATGTATTGATATACATAGATTGAGCAAGGCATATAATGTGCTCTCTCTTGAATTTGGTAACAGAGTTCTAAAATGAGATGGATAATTTCATTTAGAAACCTTTGCATCTATGTGCAGACATGAGCATAAAATAGTAACATATATATACACTTATATTTACACATTTACTATAAGTAATAATATATTATATAAAACTATATAATGTAATAAACTATAACAAATATATAATTATATATAAATATTTATAAATACTTATTTATATATAAGTATATATTTTTATGCTTAAGTATATGTCATTATATATACATCAATTTACATTTTAAAAATCTGTGGTTAATAGTCCACAAACATGTTCATCTCTCTAAGTAAAAATGGTTTTATAGCATTCGTAGACCTATATGATTCTTAGTCCTTAAACATGACTTTGGCCCATAATCTTCTTATAGATAATATTAGAATTGACAAGACATGTCTATGAATGCAGCTAAGAAAAGTATATTGAGGTTTGTGTTTTAAGCTTGGAAATGTATTCAAGCACACCTGTCATGTTAAAAGAAGTTATGAGGAAGCCAAAGCTAGCAAATGAGCAAACTTGAGATCACAGAGAGCTGTCCAAACCACAGCTTTTTAGGCGTATTAGCCTCCTTAGATAATTCAGACATGTATAGGAAATGCTCTTAACTGACATCTGGAATGAGAGATTTTCCTAGCCAAACTCAGCATGAATTCCTAACTAGAATATGGTCCAACAAAACGATGGTGCTCTGTGGAAGTCTGTTACGTATTAATAGCTAAACAGAATGAGGTGCCTGGAAGTGAGAAGCCAATATTTCAAAAACATGTAGTGTCTCACAGTAACTTTCATGCTGAACCTTAGCCTCTCAATGACTGTCAGGGCTGAATGTGCTGGTATAAACCTGCAAATCCATCGCTCAGGACACTGAAAGAAAAGTATGCATTTTAGATCAGGGTGGCTACACGTTGAGACTATGTCTTCAAAGAAACAAAAAAGCAATTCTCAGAGATGCTTCAATAGAGGATGAAGAACAGAGATTCGGGTGCTATCAGGTGCTGGAATATACTTACTAGATAATGGAAGAAAGACTGGCAACCATTTTACTTAAAGAAAGTAACTGAAAGAGTGTCTAACAATGATGGATAAGACCATAGAGACAATTGTCTAAGATATTAAGTTCTGCTCCCAGCGTCGAAACACATTTTAGCATGGGTAAGAAGTTAAATTACCTTTATGGATGAAAAAAGTTTTATTTCTATTATGTGATATTTTGTTTATATACTAATCATTTGATGGATAAGACAATAGAGACATCATGGTAAGAATGTAGGACAATGTGTCTGGGTTCTCCTATATCACTATGATAAAATATTAAATAGGAATGAAGAACTGCATAAATAATTAAGCATCTTAAAGTACTTAAAGCAAATTTAGAAAGTATTTCCTGTACTGAGAAATTAGGTGGTTTTCCTTCATTATACTTCGTTCACAAAATTTTATCAAATTAAGAAATGCCTTCAAGGGAAAAAATAAAACCACACAAGTAGCCATAAGGCACACATCTGCTGGTTCTCCAGCAAAATGGAGGCATCTCATTAAACAGTGCAGTGAAATAATATGTTTTATATTAGACTCAGATATGATTTTTTATCTTATTGCTGTAATATAATATTTTAAAGAAAATTCTTGTGTGAGCTTCAGTATTGTATATATTTTACTTTCTAGATATATACATAGAAATGAAATTTACCAAAATTTCTATCCAAATAGAAAAGAATTAAACATTTCTCAGCACATTCTTTGAACCCAATATTATCCTTATTCCTAAACCAGAAAAAATATAAGAAGCTATAAACCAATATTTGTTTAATTTTTATTATTTTTTTCATATATCACATCCCTACCAGTTTCCCCTTTTTCCAGTTCTCCCAATCCTTCCTCAGAACTCTCCTCTTCCCCAGATTAACTCCTCTTCCATCTTCCTTCAAAAACAAGAGCAGGCCTCCCAGGGATATCCACCAAATATGGCCTAACAAGATATAATAAGATTGGGCACAGACTCTCATATCAAGGCTGGACAAGGCAACCCAATAGGGCAACCCAATAGGAGGAAAAGTGTCCCAAGAAAAGACAAGAGTCAGAGACATCCCACTTCCATTGCTGGCTGTCCCACACAACCAGTAAGCCACCAAGTTACACAACCAGAAAGTATATCCCCGGGACCTATCAGACCCATACAGGTCGTTTCAATCTTTGTGAGACCCTATGAGCCCTGTTTAGTTGATTCTGTGGGCTATTTTGTGATGTGTAGACCCCTCTGACTTTTACAATTCTTCCTCCCCTTCTTCTGTGAGCAAACCAATATTTCTCATGGTCACAGATGAATATATTATCAAGCAAGTGTTAGGCCTCCATGTATAAAACTCCTTCTGCTCCATGAAAGCAGATTTCTCCCTTCAAGAACTATTGCTGCTACTGTGTATCATGCTTTTTGTTTGGGCTCACAAATGTACTTTCTTAATGTGTTTGTGGAATCTATAGCCTTTGTGTGTGGCTTCTAAAAATCTGTGATTTAATGGTCGGCTGATTGGATGCAGACCTCTTTAAATTCCCAGGGTCAAAATCTCTCCCCATTCTTTAAAGGTTCTGAATGCAAAGAGGGATGCACCTTTATCTCAGACTTAAATCTTCCCTTCCTGCTGTGTGTGGTGCTAAGATTACACAGAGATAAGAATTCAGAACCCTTTCCAATCTTTGCTATTCATGCGCGCTGCTCAGGATGTTTGTTCTCATGTGGTTTTCTAGATTCCCAGAAATATATTAGAGGTTTTCCAACTCCCTGCAGACATTTTGTTCCTTTTAGGCATGGTTAATAATTCATTTGCCCAGTTATTTTTTTTATTCACTGCTCTGGGGAGTGATGGAGTAAACAACTCACTTAACAATATATTTGACATCAATAAATGTCTATTGGGAACAAAGCTTTTCCAGCTGTGTAAGAGCTAAATCAGGTTAATGCAGACAGCCTTGCAGGTGCATGTGAAAGAGTTTCCACTGCTCTGACAAAACTTCCTGAAACCCAAATTAAAGGAACTTTATTTGGGATGCTAGGTAGAGAAGTTTCAGCCTATGCTGAGTTGGTATTTTTATCTTTTGCCTGGGCGTGGCAGATCACAGTGCAAAGGTGTAGAACACAGTTGCTTAGCACATGGCATCCAAGAAGCAGAGAAAAACTAATTAAAAGGCCAGAAAGAGGACAAAACCTTCAGAGGCATTGTGCCAGGGATCATCTATATCTCTAACCACACCCGATCTTACAGGTGTCTGACACCTTGAAGTATAATACGACTAACTAGAGACCTTGTCTTTCACACCAACCTGTATGATAGTTCATATCCAAATCAAATCAGCTAAGTTTGCCTGCAAACAGCTCTTCCACATGGAAAGGAGGGATGTGGCTATTGATTTGTCAGGACCATACTAAAATGATATTAACTTGGGCACAATGGTACATAAATATCCCGATACTAGACTCCCATCCACACCAGCCTTTTCTAGTTTATTTCTAAACAGTTTGCTGTTTAATTTGTTACTCTTCCTTCTTCATCAGACATTGAGGTCTTTGGGACATGTTGTATCGATTTCTGATTAAAATGTAGTCCCTAATTTAGGGACTCCACCAATTGAACCAAGCAAACTACAAGAGGTAATGGGAAATAATTTGGGGTATAGGCTAGTACCAGTAGACAGCCCAGGGATACCATTAACTTCTGAATTTTGTCTTTTGGAATAGAATATTTTCAGTGGTGAGCTCAGAGCTGCTTCTGATATGCTCTTCATTGTACACGCTGTCATTCATTCTTGGGGTCACTCTCACTTCTAACCCCAGTAATAAGCTGACAAGCGTGCCTCAAAAGATCTGAAAAGGGCCTCCTTATCGAGAAACTTTTGAAGCCAAATCCCCAGTGATCTTTGTGGAGTCTGATTTTTGCCTTTTGCCAAGGGCTTAAGTCAGTACACCTGGTTACAAATGCAACTGACGTCATCTGACAGGTTATGAAGGTCAAGGGTCTGCAAGTGCCTGATTTCTATCACAGTTCCCACCAAATTGAATATCTCTTTCAGGTGATTTTTGCAAATCAGATCAAACAGAGTAGAAATGCAGCTCACAAACCCTACATTACTATCACTAAATATAATAACTTATTTCCTACAACTTGTGGGATATCTCTGTATTCTCCAGTTGACATAATCACTCACGACCCAGCACTCAGGACCAACCCCATAGCACTGCCAGCCACATTGGAAAGTCCTCTACATATCACACAGTGATGAATTTTCTTGCTTACTTTTCTTTAAGAAGTAATTCTCATGATACCGTTAATTCAAGAAGCCAACTTACTCCCACTGTTTTTGAATTCAGAAAATACTACTCTAGATTGTGATGAAAGGAGGTGGAGTTATATATTATGTGAAAAACCACAATTATGTACTGAAAGCCATTTCATGAAAATCCATGTAAGGTCAGACTGGATATTTTATAGCTTTGTTACATTGATTATGGGCTCGTAGGGAGGAGAAACATTTTACCATTGTCATATCTGATGAGTGTGGGGTTTAATGTTCTCACTATGGCTATGTTCTTAGTAAAGCAAATCCCCCTTAAACTTGCAGAATTCCTTGTGCTTCGTTGTCCTATAAAACAACAGTTTGAGCACTGCAGTAATTCTACGCAGAGTGGAGGATAGAAATGAACCAGCATCCTCTCCACCACACAAACTCCGCCGAAACATCAAATACGGCAGGAGAGCTCTGAGATACATTTTCAGTTACTAATTTTTAACATAAGAGTTATTACAGGCCAAGTGTTCACATGCCCTCTATGTTTAACGGGCAATCACACAAGAGGGCATTCCTCTTCCACTAAGAGACTCATTCACAGATGACGACTAATCCCAAGCCTTTCTTCAGACCACCTCAGCTCTGCTGGCCACGGAGTTGTGAAAAGCTTTGGATTCCCAGCTGATCTCATATTTCTCTTCACTATTTTTACCATCAGTTTATCTTTCTGAGATGGTAAAATGTGTGCTATCTGCCAGCATTTTTTATTTCAAGTCACGGCCCTCTCGTAGAAACTCTTTTAAAAAAAATCTTTGAGAGGTTAAGTAGGTCACTTTAAGAGGTGTGAGAATCGTGACTGGAGTGACTAGAAACGTCAAGCTTATAAACCTAAATTTGATAGTCTGTCGTACAGTTGAAATCTAAATTTCGGTGTTTTTTTTAATAGCTTTTGGGCTTAGCTAAATAAGAATTCTTTCCCCTATGTCCCTCTTTTTGGTCATTGTTCCTCTTGGCTTCCTGCAGATGGTGAAAGTGTTTTCTATCAGTCAGTCACATGAAGAACAACTATTTTAGGAAGGTCTCGCACAAACACACCACACAAGGACCTCTGTGGAAAGTAAAGAGCTCTATTTAATCACACATTTATCATGAACTATGTCAACTTCTTTTTGGACCTGTCACCTTAATTCAGTTAGGGTTATAAGTAGCTCCTCCCATGGCAGGGATGTTGTATCTATGAATCCCCAACAATCTGGTCACCTGAGCAAGACTGGCACAAAACTACACTCGTTGACCTGACAGTATTGATGGGGAAATTTTTCATGGAGCCATAATCCTAGATGAATATCTATTGATAATCACAACCAATGGCTACTGAAGGAGGGAGATGCAATGTTTTTCCACAGTTTGGATTTCCCAATCCCAAGTGCTTAACTCTAAAATATGTAAAAGCATGTATATGTTTATATGCAGCAATAACAATTCCAGAAAAGGGGTCATGAATTTGAGAGAAGGTGAGGCCACGCATATGGAGGGGTTCAAGGGGAGAAGGGGAGATGTGAACATGATGTAAATACTCCCTTACGAAGTTATTAAAAGATGTACTCATGTATGAAATTATGTGAAATTTTAAAATTAAAAAATAAGTACTTTTGATAGGAAAACAATGGTACAGGGAAATTGTTTCTCACAGGAAACTTACAGTAAATTCCTACTTAACTCACTGCAGAAGACCAGTTTACAGAAACATCAATGATTCTCTCACATACATAAATAGCTACTAGAGAAGACCATCAGCATTATCCATTTCCAGAGACATAATCTTCCTACCAACAGTCTGTTTTGAAAATTTTTTGCTGGCAAGGACTTGTTAGTGTGCTCCTGTCCCTTCATAAAGCTGTCTTCCACAGAGGACCCTGATTTCTGTGTCTTGCAGGAGATCAAGGAAGCAACTCATTGACTTCTCCTGGGAATGATGTCAGCTAAAGTGAACACAGAGCAGGAGACAATCAAAACAATACTATCTTAGTTCTGTCACTGCCAATATGCACATTTTCCTCATTAGAGGTAAAGCTTTTTTTTTTCTTTTACCAGAGGGAACATTAACAACCAGAGGATGAATAGTATTTTTTGTTCATTAGTATGGGTTCCTTTTTTTCTTTAGCTTTATTTGAAATTGCTTGGGTATATTTCCTGTAGATCAGTGGTTCTCAGCCTTCCTAATGGTGCTATCAATTTACAGTTGTGGTAACCCCCAACCATAAAATTATTTTCATTGCTACTTCATAACTGTAATTTTGCTACTGTTATGAATCATAATGTAAATGTCTGTTTTTTTCTGAAGATCTTAGAAGACCATTGTGAAAGGGTCGTTAAATCACCAAAGGGGTCACAACCCAATGGCTGAGAACCACTGCTGTACACTCAGCTGTTCCTACATCAAGTCTGCCTGTCACTTTTCTGGCATCTATATTCATTTTTTTTAACATTTTCAGATTTGTTTTTTATTTTATTTTATGTTTTAGTTTATCTTCTGGTAAGACAGATCAAACAAGGAACCATTCCTTAAAATGTTGTCTCTAAATTGTTCTATTTTGATTGTGCTCCTACTTGTTACTAGTTATGATGTTCTTTAAAACCAATGACCAGTTAGAGGAAGAATTGTCCTTTACAAAGAAACAGGAAACGTAGGTAAATTAATTCAGCTACCCCTACCAATCATTTTCTTAACAACATAAACTAAGTTATCTTTCTTTCCTGTTAACTTCTGTGCTAATGACTATATCATACATTTTGTATTGAATTATAGATTGTTTTAGGACATCATTGTCAAGCCAACAAGAAACATTCATTGAAAATTAAATACATAAAATTCCATGAGACACTGCTGGTATTTTTTACTATCATGTAGAAGGAGACAATATACTCAAGAAGTATGATTTCTAAGAGAACTTGGTTGTCACTCCTGGAAAGAAGACTGGAGGCCTACAGAAATTGTGTTAGACTTGTGAAGTTTCTGTCTGATTACCTAGTGGAAAACTACCAGAATTAATGACATCTGTATCACTATAGATATTCAGAAAATATTAGCAACCTTTTTTTAACTTTTCATTCTTTTTATTGAAAAAGGAAGTAAAATATTTTATGATAAAACTAAAGATCTACATGGAAATATTTCTGACAAAATTGAAGAAATGTATAGAAAAACACATTAAAATTGACAATTTTCATGGAAAATTAAAGAGTAAAATGGTAGACATAAAAAACATTGCTAAATTAATTGAAAAAGAAAGAAACATTTTATGATAGAATTGAATATTTCCATCTTCAATTGATTGGAAAATATTTCTGATAAGATTGTAGAAAATATAGAATAACATACTAAAATTTAAGATTATCGTGGAAAACTACAGATAAAATGGTAGGCATAAAATATTATAAGTTGATTGAAAGTGGAATTATAAATATTTTCTGATAAAATTGAAGACCTACAAGAAAAAATTTCTGATAAAATTCAAGAAATATATAGAAAACATGTTAAAATTGGCTATTTCACGGAAAATTATATAGATAAAATGGTAGGCATAAAAATATTTGATTGAATATTTGAAACAAATATTGAACAACAAATTGAAAATTATGTTGATTGAAAGTGGAATTATAAATATTTTCTGATAAAATTGAAGATTTACATGGAAAATATTTCTGATAAAATTGAAGAAATATATAGAAAAACATGTTAAATTGAAGATTATCATGGAAAATTATACAGACAAAATGGTAGACATAAAAATATTTGAAAGTGGAATTATAAACATTTTCTGATAAAATTGAAGATTTACATTAAAGGTATTTCTGTTAGTCTATTTCTATTTATTGGGGAATTGAGTCCATTGATGTTAAGAGATATTAAGGAATAGTGATTGTTGCTTCCTGTTATTTTTTATGTTATTTTTATGTTTGTGTGTTACTTTCTTTTGGGTTTGTTGGAAAATTACTTTCTTGCTTTTACTAGGGTGTAGTTTCCCACCTTGTGTGTGCATCTATTATCCTTTATAGGGCTGGATTTGTGGAAAGATATTGTGTAAATTTGGTTTTATCATGGAATATCTTGATTTCTCCATCTATTTTGATTGAGAGTTTTGCTGGGTATAGTAGTCTGGGCTGACATTTGTGTTCTCTTAGAATCTGTATGAGATCTGCCCAGGATCTTCTGGCTTTCATTATCTCCGGTGAGACGGAGATGAGTCTGATGTTATTCTAATAGGCCTGCCTTTATAAGTTATTGACCTTTTTCCCTTACTGCTTTTAATATTTTCTTTGTTTACTGCATTTGGTGTTTTGATTATTATGTGATGGAAGGACTTTCTTATCTGGTCCAGTCTGTTTGGATTTCTGTAGGCTTCTTGTATGTTCTTGTAGGCATCTTTCTTTAGGTTGGGGAAGTTTTCTTCTATAATTTTGTTGAAGATATTTACTGGCCCTTTAAGTTGGAAGTCTTCACTCTCTTCTATACCTATAATCCTTAGGTTTGGTCTTCTCATTGTGTCCTGGAGTTCCTGGATGTTTTAGGTTACAAGCTTTATGCATTTTGCATTTTCTTTAATTGCTGTGTCAAAGTTTTCTATAGTATCTTCAGCATTTGCGATTCTTTCTTCTATCTCTTGTATTCTGTTGTTGATGCTTGCATCTACGACTCCTGAATTCTTTCCAAGGTTTTCTATGTCCAGAAATGTCTCACTTTGTGTTTTCTTTATTGTTGATACTTCCATTTTTAGATCCTGGATGGTTTTGTTCAGTTCCTTCACTTGTTTGTGTTTTCCTGTAATTCTTTAAGGGGTTTTTGTTTTTCCTCTTTAAGGGCTTCTACCTGTTAAGCCATGTTCTCCTGTATTTCTTTAAGGGAGTTATTTAAGTCCTACTTGAAGTCCTCTATCAGCATCATGAGATGAGATTTTAAATCCAACTCTTGTTTTTCCAGTGTGTTGGGGTATCCAGGACTTGCTGTGGTGGGAGAACTGGGTTCTGATGCTGCCAAGTAGCCTTGGTTTCTGTTGGTACGGTTCTTGCCCTTGCCTTTCGCTGTCTGATTATCTCTGTTGTTTGGTGGTCTTGTTGTCTGTCTGGAGATTGTCCCTCCTATAGGTCTGTAAGCCTGTGTCTGTAATCCTGTTAGACCAGCTCTTGTTTGTCAGGATCTGTGCACAGAAGGCTGTGGATCCACCTGGCTCTCTGGTGCAAATGGTGGCCAGAAGACTCCTGTCCCAGCAGCTTCACTGATCATATGCCCTTTGCCATCCTAGCTGTTCCCCTCCAAAGAGAAGGTATAGATCTCACCTTGGTGCACAGAAATGAAAGCACTGCTGGGAGATCACTCTCTCCTGGAAGGCTGTGCACAAAAGGCTGTGGAGCTGCCTGGCTCCCTGTTGCAAATGGTGCTGGAAGGACCATCGATATTCTTAAAAGCTGTGTGGCAGATTGAAAGGTTTATGTGTGAAGTCAAGGTCAACTGTCAAAGCTGATTTGCATAAATCAGTGCACACACCCCCCACTAGTCCACACAATCCTTATCTTCACAACTATAACCTCACAATCAATTTTAGTAATAATAAAATTCTTATCTTTTAATTCTAATGTTATTTTAACTATGGGGCACTTTGATTGTTTATTGTTCTTTTATAAACAGGTTTCCTTTGTATGCCTAGTAACCAATGAACAGAAGATAGATGAATTTAATTTTGTTGGGTGAATGATTGATGGATATTATGTTCCCCCAAATACTTTTGAAATGTGTTCTACCCTTTGGTTAAGTTCCTTGAAAACAGTTTTATTCCTTTGTATCAGACTTTTCTAATTTGCTTTAACAAGAGTGATCCTCAGCTAAGAGGCTATAAATTCTCCCACTACCAAAGTAGAATATTCTAAATGTTGGAAGCATTCAGAATGTCCATTATGTAGGTTTTCTTTTGGTTTTCATTTTGAATATAAAAAGCAAGTAATGCTTACAGCCTTATGTCAGTGCTTTTAGGTCCTGATTACTACTTTGCAATCTTAGTTCCTTTACCCACATGCATTACCCAGTATTCCGAACTTTCTGAACTCATGACTGAGTTCAGAATTCATTGAGGACGTGCACTTTTCTGTTGCACAACATGTTATATCCACACTTTAACCAATGAACTCTACCCATTGGTTCTCTGGGCTTTCTTCATTGTCTCTGCAGCTCAGAATGTTTCACAAGCTCTGTTCATGTCTATTTTGGAACTCTGTCACAGAAATAAGGCCAGAGAAATCATAAGCCTCATCTCTGTTCCTCTTTATGAGGGAGACTCTGATCTCTAGTGTCTTCAAACAATTAATTTATATTTTCTATCCCACACGAATGCTACCAAGTCAGAGGACTAAGTTGGTCTTTGTTATATATTGAGGAGATGTAGAACTCCAAATTACTAGTCATGAAACCAAAACGTTAAAATAAAATTTATGTTTTAATGTGGAAAACCAAACATTCACTATGAAAATATTAAGTTTCATATTTAATGGTCAGAGCATACATATACTTTATTCCTTAGATAACATGAGAGAATATTTGTCTTATGGTTGGCAAAACAAAGAAAAACACAGATGAATATACATATAAAATGCTTAAGATGCATCATAATATCCACGATTTGCTATTGAATTTCCAGAAAATTTATCACTGATATCTAGAATGAGTCTGGTTGTCAGTCTACATGTGTATGTTGAATATATGATCACTTTTAAGTGTGCGCTCAAAATAAAATCTCTAGAGAGAAGACTCAAGGAGATTCCCTCCCAGTCTTTCACAGTAATCATAGGGAAGGAAGAGAAGGAAAGACAGTTGAGTCTGGTTTAGAGAAGGGGGCTATTTAAAATTAATTAATTAATTTTTTATTTATTCTCTATATTCTTTGTTTACATTCCAAATGATTTCCCCTTCCCATAAGTCCCATAAGACCTCTTCCCTCCGCCCATTCCCCAATCAACCCCCTCCCACTTCTCTGTTCTGGTACTCCCCTACATTGTTTCATCAAGCCTTTCCAGGACCAGGGCCCTCTCCTTCCTTCTTCTTGGGAATGATTTGATATGTCAATTGTGTCTTGGGTATTCAGAGCTTCTGGGCTTATATCCACTTATCAGTGACTGCATTCCATGTGTGTTCTTTTATGAATGGGTTACCCAACTCAGGATGACATTCTCCAGTTCCAACCATGTGCCTAAGAATTTCATGAATGCATTGCTTTTAGTTGCTGAGTAGTATTCCATTGTGTAAATATACCACATTTTCTATATCCATTCCTCTATTGAGGGACCTCTGGGTTCTTTCCAGCTTCTGGCTATTATAAATAAAGCTGCTATGAACTTTTTTATTGTATAGATTCTATATTTACAATTCATTTCCCTTTTTCTGGTTCCCCACCCCCAAAGGTCCCACATGTCCTTTTCCCTCCCCCTGCTCCCGCATCCACCCCCTCCCACTTTACTGTTCTTGTACTCTCCCCCAATGATGTTTTGGTCCATTCAGTGACTGTTAATGGCTGTATAGTACTCCATTGTGTATATATACCACATTTTTTGTATCCATTCCTCTGTTGAGGGACATCTGGGTTCTTTCCAGCTTCTGGCTATTATATATAAAGCTGCTATGAACATAGTGGAGCATGTATCCTTATTGCATGCTGGTGAATCTTCTGGGTATATTCCCAGGAGTGGTATGGCTGGGTCCTCCGGAAGTATCACGCCCAGTTTTCTGAGGAACCGCCATACTGATTTCCAGAGTGGTTGTACCAGCTTGCATTCCCACCAGCAGTGGAGGAGTGTTCCTCTTTCTCCACATCCTCGCCAACACCTGATGTCTTCTGAGTTTTTAATCTTAGCCATTCTGACTGGTGTGAGGTGAAATCTCAGCACATTTTCTATATCCATTCCTCCATTGAGGGACCTCTGGTTTCTTTCCAGCTTCTGGCTATTATAAATAAAGCTGCTATGAACATAACTAATTAATTAATTTATATCCTGATCAGAACTTCACCTCTCTTCTCTTACGCCTGTACTTCCCTTCTTTCTCCTCAGAGAAGGAGAAACCTCACATGGATATCAACCCACCTTGCCATACCAAGTTGTAATGGGACTAGACACATTTTTCAAAAAATCTTTTATTTATTTACACTTCAGATTTTATTCCTACCCCCTCTTCTGGTCCACCCTATGACTGTTCCACATCCGATACTTCCTCCCCTAACGCATCTCCACAAGGATGTTTCCTCCCACTCCCATCATCTTAACCAGATCTCTAAACTCCCTGAGGCCTCCTGTCTCTTGGGGGTTAGGTACATCATCTCTGAATGAACACAGAGCCGGCAGTCCTCTACTGTAATTGTGTTGGAGGCCTCATATCAGCTGGTGTATGCTGCCTAGTTGGTGGTCCAGTATTTGAGAGATTTTGGGGGTTGCAGGTTAATGTGGACTGCTGGTCCTCCTCCAGGGTCACCCTCCTCTTCAGCTTCTTCCAGCCTTTCCCTAATTCAACCACAGGGTTCAGCAGCTTCTCTACATAATCTGCATCTGACTCTTTCAGATGCTTATTGGGTCTTCCGGGGGCAGTCATGATAGGTCCCTTTTTGTGAGCACATCATAGCCTCGGCAATAGTGTCAGGCCTGACAGTAGGGAGAGGGTACTTATAGAGCCCACCTTCAGCAGGAAGATAGGTCATCAAATGAGGAAGGGGTTGCTATCCCACAATCAAAACTGACCCATAATCGTTCCTGACTGAAAGAACTGCAGGGATGGAAATGGAGGGGAGTCTGAGGAAAAGAAGGTCCAGTGACAGGCCTAAGTGGGATCCAGCTCAAGGGGAGGCCCCTAGGCCTGGGACTGGACTGGGCACATATTCTATTGAAGCTAGACATGGCAGTCCAGTAAGGAAAGGGATCCAAAGACAGGCAACTGAATCAGACACAGGCCATGCTCCTGTTGTTAGAGGTCACTCCCACTTGACGATCAATCTGTACATCTGTTACATATGGACAGGGGGACTAGGTCTGCCCTGTCTTTACATCTACATGCCTGAAGAGCTCTGATGGTGCCACCAATCATATGAAACCCTTCAAACCTCCTGGATATGCTATCAGTATTGCCAAGTTATTACACTGAGTAAGCTTAGAACATGTTCAGACTCTGACACTAACTCCTGCCTGTGTGTTTTGCTACCTATAATGTCACATACTGTAGTAGCAAGTGCTCTTATTTTCTTTTCCTCTTGGAAACAACACAACCATTCATGGAATTCCACTTAGTAAGTGAAAGGTTTGTCTGGCTTGTCTTGAGATAAATAAAACCATTATTTAGAAAATTCATTTTGTTTACTTTGTCTATTATTTCAATTTCCCTGGCAATCTTCCATGTTTACATAGTTTCTTCCCCCCAGAGACTATAATGGAAGGATAAATTGAATTTCCAGTTACTATAAGACCCATAAATAATTCACATATTTAAGATGAGTCATGTGTTATATACTGAATATCGAAGATGTAAAAATTAGAAATCTAAAAATGCTACAAAACTCAACGTTTAAAACAAATGTTAACAGGGTGCCACGTGTGGAAAATACATGTCTGAGTTTATGAGTGCTAGTTCAATCTCAAAAGTACTGTTTCAAATCATAATCATCCTAAGTCTGTTATATGAACAAATTTTGGCTTTAGAGGCAAGCCTCATTCTCTACATTCATCACTTATACTCGGATTTTCTACAACTCTGGAAGGAAATATCTTTAATCAGAATCATTTCTGCCTAGTACGAGTTGGGTTAAGAACTACAGGCAAGCATTCAAGCAGCACTGAGAGAGTCGGAGAGAGTCCCCGTGGTGAGAGGACATACAACTGATAGTACACAATGAGTGGTCAGGCCTGAAAACACACATCCAAGTAAATTTTACAGACCGAGTAGGTTCTATTAATGTATGTAAGAATATATTTGTACACACACATACACACACACACACACACACACATATATATATACATACATACATACATACATACACACACACACACACACATATATATATATATAATATATATATATATATATATATATATTATATATATAAAACAGCAATTAGTGAAAAAAGGCCCTGAATTGGAAGGAGAACAAGGAGGGCTATATAAAAGGATATAGAAAAGATTATATATTATAATCTCAAAAGAAAAATTAGTTTTAAGATTATTCAGATGATATCATTAACCTGCAATTTTAAAAATGAAATTTAAAAGTTCATAAGCAAGAGCCGGGCATGGTGGCGCATGCCTATAATCCCAGCACTCGGGAGGCAGTGGCAGGTGGATTTCTGAGTTAGAGGCCAGCCTGGTCTACAGAGTGAGTTCCAAGACAGCCAGGACTACACAGAGAAACCCTGTCTTGAAAAGCCAAAAAAAAAAAAAAAGTTCATAAGCAAAACTTTGTAGCATTAGCAAAACAATAAATTTTGATAATTATATCAATTAAATAGGTTAAAAAGCAAAGACTTGATTGATAAAATAAGTCATAGCAAAAGGTATTCCCATAGCAAAGGCCTGTGCATTTTGATTATCATAAATTTAATTATATAAATAGAACTTTTTAAAAAGTCATAGGGACTCGAGAAGCAGTTATCTCTGTAGAATGATTTTTGTCCTCTAGATGATTAATTTTAGTTTTGCAAATTTTAAGGTTTCTGGTAGGTTTAGAGGACAAATGGATTTTCTGGAAGTTGGGAAGAACAAAATAGAGACAGGAACAAAAAAGGGAGGAGCTCCCTCCTGAGCCCCATCCATGTGTATCGATATCAGGAAAGGAGAACACCTGATAGCCATCAAACCCAAGCATTCGCATCATGCCTAGGGTGAAAGCCCCGGAGCCTTCTCTTGTCTCATAGGTTAAAAAACTGAACACTTGAGAGATTAGGGCACTGTGACACCCTTACTATACACCCAGGCTTCTTTATTGATAATCCAGTGACTCTTACATTTTAGGAAATGAGAAAGGAGATTAGAACTATCTAAAGTAAATGTTGCTGTTAATAGAGAGGGAAATAGTGAATATATGAGCAATACTCAGTACTAGTGAGGATAAAAACACTTATTTACAGCAGCCAAGGTAAGGTAAGTCTACTCCATTGCACTTAAGGTTAAATGAGATATAAAGATGATACTTATAAATGTATCATGTTTAGATATAAAATTTGCTTTCGGTAAATGTCACACATACAACACATATGTGTGTGTATATGAAATGTATGTCTATGTGTGTGTGTGTGTGTGTGTGTGTACACAAATAAAACACTGTCAGAAGACCTAGCCCCATGTATCAAATGTTCCATGTAGAAGACTATTCAGTCATGATAATAAGCTTTATAAAATGTCACATGGTATGCTTAGTTGAATTAATAGTGGTCAGCTGTCATAACATATATAGCAATATAGGCACAAATATATCATTTGTTAACATATAACATATCATATGTTATATATCATAACATATATAGCAAAATAGGCACAAATCTTATTCTTTAATTTATATGTTAAGGCTTTTCAATGAGAAACTTTTCAGATGCATTATCAGTCCAAAGAGAAAACTTGACAAAATGAAATGTGTTTTGAGCAGCTATGCTAAAAGCATACCAGCTCCAAACTAGGTTGCTCTTACTGAACAGTGTTTTTCAATCTGTGAAACACAGCTAAAGCACAGTAAATATTTGCTGAGCAAATTACTTGTGGTACTCATTTTCTTTTTTTGCAACTAGCAAATACATATTTTGTTAAAATACACTATTTGATTTCTGATTAGCAAAAATGCAAATGGGAATTTGTTTATGACAGCTTGTTTGGGAGTTTAGTTTTTTTATGTTTTAAGTATGCTTGAGTGGTACATAATTATGTTTTCACAAAAATTTGATATGTGCAGGCAGGTTGAACTCTCCTTATGATACGACACTTTATTACATCCTTGTATTCTTATTCTTTCATATGCCATTCTCTGCAACAAGAATTTCAGCCAGATTTAACACAGAATGGTCCTCATTCCACAAGAAGAAATTATCATTGCGTTAAATATATGTTACTAAAAACTAGTGACCTGGCAAACACTTAACCTTGCTCTAAAAATAAACGTAAAGCATCAAGGAGAAGCATCACAGCAGCCAAACACAAGGACTTTTTTGAAGGAAGTTTTCCGTAAGATTTAGAAGTGCAGCATGCAGTATTTTGCTGTCAGCCCTTCAGTGAAAACAGATCAGGAAGAGAGGGAGAAGGTGGGCAGACAGCATTTGACAAGCTAAGTGACAAGAAAGTTGCACCTGAGTGTAAATCAGGGCCAAGAAAATATTTCTCACCACTCCCCACTTGCTGAGGCTAATGCTCTCTTGTAAAAGCAGTCTTCGGGCACCTGTTCCTCTCCCAGTGTGACTTCTTTGCCTCAGAAAGAGAAATGGATGCTATAAAGGTAAATTGAGATCTATTTTCAGTGGTTCTTTTGACTTCTAGAAGCATTAAATGTATTTTACTTTTCACTGAACATAAAACGATTTCCATGATGTAAAAGCCACATTTACCGAAATTTCAGGAAAAAAGAACATTATGATATTAAAAGACTGTAATGAGAGCCTTGCTTTTGGTCGGTTAAAGAGATCATGAAAGTATTTACATTAGGCACTATGGACAAAACTTTCACATAATACAAATACAATAAAAGAGAACAGCTAGAAATTACAATGATGGAGAAGGAAACATGGTGTGCCAAAGATTCTCAAGAACAAAAATATCCCCCTTTACCTTTCCCCCCTTTAATTTAAGGGCATTTTAAGAACCATGATGCGAAGACGTCACTTCAAGGTTCTTATTTGAAAGCAATATATCACTAACTTATTTTTCAACAGTGTATATATAAGATGAAAAAGATAGGCATGAATGCAACTATTTATATGCATACCATTTATATATGTATATATGGTATATGTATATAAGGTATATATATGCATATATGTATATATATGATATGTGTGTGTGTGTGTGTGTGTGTGTGTGTGTGTGTATTCTAAACATATTTTTTTCATTGTATCCCATACTTTTTTTTTTTGGACTCCTGTATTCTGTAAGCTCAACTAACACATCTCAATATTCCTTATTTTTACTTTTTGTCCATTGTTATATTGTCTGTTACTGTTTCTTTAGAAGAACTCTTAACCCAGAAGCCAATTTCATTTTTATTTTTCTTCCTAGTCAATAAATTGTCTGAGATAGATGAGCATCTGTAAGAATTTGCATTTAGGTCAGGCAGGGCTGACTGTGACACTTGCAGAAAGACAGGAAAAATATAGTGTGAAGAGATAATTATAAATAAAGCAATATTGTTCACCCAAGATTATTCAGGAATTTATTTCTAAAATGATAAACATTTATAAAAAATGTGCTCATATGATAATGTTCACACAAATGTAAGCATATATAGAGAGGTCATCTGGGACGATAAAAATGGCGTTATTTGGAAAACTGGTATTTCTATGGCCTTCTCTCTGAATTTTCTATTTCACCACTTTCACAGCAAATGCAGTTTTCAATATTTTTCAGTACTTTGATTTTATTGTATTTAATAGTTTTCAAAGAGGAATTGATTCAAAGGAGAAGAGAACAATGATTTCTCATTTGCAGCCAATCACACAATTCTAAAAAACTATGTACCTGTTTTGAGTCATAAATACTACTGCTGCTGCTATATAACAAAGCCATTTGCTTCAGAGATTGCACTAAAATTAATGCAAAATTGCTGAAAATGATACACTAAATGCAGTGCAGCAAATATATGTTTCTCAGAGTACAAATCACTGCCACATGGTTTCCCATAAGAAGCCATGATCAGTATTGTAAAAGCATGGACAGCCTCTGGCATCCTGATGCAATGTCAATATATATATTAATATATATTATTATATATTTATAAATATATATTTATCTACTAATTAATTGATTTAATAATGCTTGATCAAAATTAAATATCAGTGGAAGTCCTGGCTGAGATGACGTCACGCAAAGACGAGTTTGACAGGATAAATAAATATCATGGAATGAAGTATGTGCTCCTGGTCTCCATGGGGTTGCGTAGAGACTAATTACAAGGTTAGAATGATGGATCACTAGCCCCACGAGGTAGGCTTCTGAGGTGCTCCTTGACAGCATCTAGATTAAACCTCGATCTTTTATATTTGAAACCAGAGAAACACAAACCCGAGAAACAAACTATGGACTCAGTCACAGGAGAGTAGCTTCATTGGTGATAATTCTCTGACCCAGGAGGTATCTTAAACAATGTTCGAGCCCATAGTAGAAAAGTGGGACCCTCTTACTAAAATGAGAAATAACAGTAAAACACCAGCTTTGGAACATGAAATTCTAGTCACACATTTCTATTAAATGTTATGTCCCCTACTTAAAGGGAAATTTCAAGGCTTCAAATGAGGCCAGTGCCACATTTGTTCATGTTTCCCTAACATTGTGATCAATAACCGTAGTGTCCAGCAGCTGCATACTAACGGCAGGTTCTCGGGAAGGAGAGATGAGGATAGGAGGAGCAGGGTGGCAAGAGAAAACACATGGAGACAGGCATGACTTCTTGTTCGAGTCTCAATCTTTAATGTGTCTCTCCCAAGATAAAAAGGCAGGCCAAGCCCCTCCCCTGAAGGCTGGAAACTGGTTCTGCTTGTGTGGTGGAGACTGAAGGTCAGGTTGCTGGCTGCTCTTCTTTGAGAACAATGGGCTGGAGGAGGTCACCTTTTCCCATTTCCCTGTCCTCCCTCCAAATCTATAACCTCCTCCAGGAAGCCCTCTCAAATTCATGACCTCTGTCTTAATTTCTTTTGTGTGTGTGTATACACACACACACACACACACACACACACACACACATATATATACACACAAATGTATAATATATATACACATTTTATTTATTCATATACATATTCTTATCAGTACATATATTATTTGCATATCTATGACCACTTGTTAGAGACAAAAACAGAATAACATAGAAGACTCATAAACATATTTTACGGTTATATTTGTGCTAAGTCCTAGAACAGGCAAACTCACATATGTAGAAGGTTGATGAGGGGCTTCCAGAGGTTGAGAACAGTAGCTGGGACTGACTGACTGCTAATGGATATTAATGCTATTAATAATAGAGTTATTATTGTGCTGATAAAAATGCTCTAGAAGCTGTACTGGGTGAATCATTTTGTGAATCAATAAAAGAACAAGCACTCGATTTTACACTTGATTAAAAAGAGAAAGAAATTGGGGGGAAAAGTGCTCCCATTTGGGCTCCTTCATCTTCTTACTTAATAAGAAAAAGGATGCCGGGGCTCACACTTTTCTAAAGTGGATGTGACTCAACAAAGCCTTATCACAGCAGAGGAAGCCATTGAGATTTAATGGTTTCACTGAGACAAAAGCCAGCCAAAGTTTCGATACTTCCCAGTACTGAAAACCACAGATGTACAGCATTTTTAAGACAAGTACATGAATGAAAACCATTCATTTACTCCTGAGGCAAATACCTCAGAATAATGAACTCCTATGTAAGTGCAGTAAGTACTCACACTCAAGAGCAAAGGACACAGGAGGGAAATGAGAGAACCATAACATGCTATAATATTAAATACTGGATTCGTGAGAAAATGGTGATATAGAAATGCATTTAAAATTTAAATTAAATTTAATTTAATTAAAAATTAAATTAAACAATTTAATTAAAATTAAAATGTTTAATTGTTCTACCTCTATTTATTTTGGGATATGAGAATCAAATTTAATAGTGCATATATGATATAGATATCTTGATACTAAGAAAACTGTATTTAGTCTCCCTAATATAATAGGAAGAGTATCTTGAAAGAACACATGACAATATAAATATTTAAAGCTAATAAAGATATTTATTCTTTGTCTTAACTTTATCTGTTTTTATTATGAAAACATATTTATTTTCCCATAAATCATTGTCAACAAAATGACAAGTTATCTTATAAAAAAACAATAAATCATATTTCATCAAGTTTCTGACCATAATCTAATATTTTATTAAGCTACATTTATTGAGCTTTTAAATGATTAATATAAGATGTAAGTGAAAAACCAAAATAACAAGTGATCTAATCATTTAATTTATCTATTATTATTCTTCAAGTAGAGATGTGTTTTTCCTCTACTTTAAATTTTCATTGTACTTTAAATCTTTAAGAATTACTATTACATTTTTAATAGTTTGGCAATCTAATCTAAAAGTTATTTCTTATAGTGTTTATTTGAAAAATCCTTCATCCATTTAGTCTAGAATTTTGTCTATTAATAATAAAATGCAGATAACAGAAAAAATCTTGTGTTTTTCTTTTGTTTTGTGATTTTAATACTTCTTTTTAATTTTTAATTATTAATTTATTTACATCAAACACTACTCCCTTCCAGTCCCCCCTCACAGAGATCCTCCTCCATCCCCTTCTTTGCAGAGACCACAGGGCCCCCCTGGGTATCTCTCTACCCTGATGCATCAAGTCTCTGCCAAGGTAGGTATATCTTCTCTTACTGAGGCCAGACAAGGAAATCCTGTTGAGAAACAAATACCACAGTTGGGCTACAGATTTAGGGAGAGTCTCTGCCCTAGTTGTTGGGAGGCCTACAGGGAGACTGAGCTGCACATCTGCTTCGTATGTGTCAGTGGACTTGGGTGTATTTTTGGTTGGTGTCTCAGTCTCTGAGAACTCCCAGAGGTCCAGGTAGTTCACTCTTGGTTTTTCTGTGGGGTCCCTATTCCCTTCAGTGCCTTCAATCCTTCTCCCAACTCTTGCATAACAGTCTCTGACTTCTGCCCAAAGTTTGCCTGTGGGTATCTGAGTCTGTTTCAGTCAGCTGCTGGGTAAAGCCTCTCAGAGGACAGTTATACTAGGTTCCGGTCTGCAAGCATAACAGTCAGGAGGATTGGTGCTTGCCCATGGGATGGGCCTCAGATTGGGCTAGTTATTGGTTGACCATTCTCTCAGCCTTTGTCCCTGCTTTTCTTCCACTGCTGGTGGAATTGCAAACTTATACAACCACTCTGAGAATCAACCAGGTGATTCCTCAGAAAATTAAAAATAGTTCTACCTGAAGACCCAGCTATACTTCTCCTGGATATATACCTAAAAGATGCTTTATCATCCCACAAGGACCCATGCTCAAATATATTCTTAGCAGCCTTATTTGTAATACCCAGAAACCAGAAACAGCCCAGATGTCCTTCAACTGAAGAATGGGTATGGAAAATGTGGTTCATTTACACAATGGAATACTACTCAACTATTAAAAACAATAACATCATGAATTTGTAGGTAAATGGATGGAACTAGAAAATATCATCCTGAATAAGGTAACCCAGACCCAAAAGGACATGTGTGCTATGTACTCAGTGACAAGTGGAGATTAGCCAGAAAACTCAGAATGCTTGATTCACACTTAGAAGTACGGAATGAAATAGTCATAGGAGCATAGGTGGCAGAGGAAAGGAGGGAAGTGGGTGGGAGAGGGAAGGGGGAGGAGAATGGGGGACAAGGATCAGGGGTACAGAGAGACAGAAGAGAGAACCAGAGGGACAGGAGAATAAACAGAAATCTGTAGCTGTCAGGTGTGAGGGATTGGGGGGAGGAATCTTTAGGAAATCTCAGAGACCTTAGATAGGTGAGGTTCCCATAAGTCAGTGAGGGTGACCTTAGCCAAAATGCCCAACAGTGGGGACATGGAACCTGAAGAACCCACCTCCAGTAGCCAGGCAGGACCCCTAACCCACTCACAATTGATCTAAAATTTGTCTTGTCTAAAAAAATATCGGGTTTTCAAGAGTTTAAACTCAAACTTTGTAGGTTTATCTTTTACCCTCTGCCTACATATTTAGCACAGACATTATCTTCGCTTCAGCATGAATCATCCTCTTTGAACTCTAATGATGTATTCTACAAAGCACCCAGATCTATTATTTACTTAGATGGTCTAAGACTAATAGCCAAGGATAGAGAATCAATATTATCTTTCTTTTCTCTAAGTCTTGTCTCTTTCATAAATATTAAAATCACTGTTGAGTGTTGTGTCTCTTATCCTTGTACTGTAGAGGTGACAGCAGGAGAAACAGTTCAAGGACATCCTCTACTGCATCATGAGACCAAGGTCACCCTGGCTATATAAGATTGCATGGCAAATAGCAAGACCAATACAAAGTAACAAATACACAGGGAAACAAGAAAATGGTAAATTTTAATCAGTAAAATTGCTCCAGGACACATGAGTTGAGTTTAGGATTCTAAATGAATTCACTCTCTACTGACTTTGACCTGGTACATGAGAGACAGAGAGCAATTGGCAAGCACATGAATAATTAATGAATGAATGGAAGTCCTGCAATGACACCAAACTAATAAATATGCTTTTCCTGCTAGCGTTTGGGTTTCAGTGCTGCCATTTCTTTTCTATCAACACAGCTGTGATTAGACCCATAAAAGCCTGATATGTTTCAGTTACAGATGAGACCGATGCCCTCCTACTCTACCAAGTGTCTGAGTTCTTCACTCTTGCCTCTGAGCCACTGCATCCCATTCTGGGATGGAACTCACTTCAACTGATAGAATTCCCAATTTTACTTTTTTGCTTTGAAATGAATGTGCATGTGCCCAATTCATAGGATGAAACCTAATCTACAGTGTGATAGTACTTTGAAATAGGGTGTTTGAGAGCTGATTAGGTCATGAAGGAAGAACCTCCTAGATGAATATTAATTAATTAATTAATATTAAGTAATGAATATGCCAGAGAGCACCATCAGACCTATGTCACAAGAGATTGAAATGGGATGAAGTAAAAAGTCTAAGCTAGAAGATCCCTCATGAAATAATTTAATCTAAGACTTTCTTGATTCTAGAATGAAGAGAAGCCAGTTTCTATTATTTCAACCATTCAAATATGGCAATTTGTTTCAGTAACATGAATGGAAAAGGGTAAAACCTGGTACTGAGAAGTAAGGGGATAGCTATAGCAAATAAATAAAAAATCTTTAAACAGCTGTAGAACTGAATAATGAGAAGTGTCAAGGTTTTGTGGTGCATATAATAAATACTTCGTGCCAACTGGACAAATTGAGAAGCTCCAAGAACAGCTGACTTTTTGTGTCTGGAAAGGCTGAGGGAAACTGTTTATTTATACCATCCCCTTAAGTTTATACATGAAAATATAATAGCCAGAACTGTGTTTTCTAAGTAAAAGGCCTTTGGTAAGTCATTAGACAAACGGACACCTCATGAACTGAATTAGCACCTCTGTAACCAAGATCCCAACACACTTCTCCACTCCAGCCATGACATGAGGACACAGCCAGGAAATGAAAGTGTATGAACTTTAAGCAGGTTCTTAGCAAATAACAAACCATGGACTTCTCTGCCTCCAGAACTGTGACTGAGCCAATCTCCTGTAGGTGAGTATGTCCATCCTTCTGTAGAATTGTTTCTCCTTCACACTGGTGCATTTAGAAGAAATGGTTGCTCTAGTCTTTCCTGCATTAAGAACCTGAAGGTAAAGTTTCTTATCCAATTTTAGAAATATTAAAAAGGCATATTCTACATTAAATCTGTTGAACCAAAAATGAACTCTGAAATAAGGTCAAAAGTGTGTATCCTATTTTACAACAGAACTAGAAAGATGAAAACAGAACAGCCCACAGTCAAGGATTCATTTATCAACCATCATGTTTAAAGTCCCCCAACGAAACTGATATTGTACAATATAGTTGGAAGATGGTTTTGTTCACTGGCTATTCAGGTGCTAATTTCTATGCCCAGACATCTGGTAGCCACCCAAAGGACGGTATGGTCAAGCATTCTGTCTCTATGTTATGTAAACATTGTTTTCCATCACCTCTGATTGGTCAATAAATTCAATTAGCTGATGAGTCAATTAGTAGGGACTTCAAATCCCAGTCAGGTGGTCCCAAGAAAACATGGGGGTGGATGAGGAGATGTGGATTACCATGAGGAACTGCCTTGAGCAGCTTTCCAGTGGAGTCTCCGTGAGGACATACAAAGAGCAGAGAAAGCCAGGGCAAACTCAGATTAAAGCTAAAGGACAATGTGGCTGGAAAATAGGTGACCTTAAAGGGCTAGAAAAGCTTAGAACCTGTCCAGAATAATGCCAACAACTTGTTCATAAAAATTGCCAAGTCTCTGTCTCATTTATTCAGGAGCTAAAATAGGCTAGAGTTAGTGTCGAAACTCCCTGCAGCTTTCTGGGTGTAGGGTGGGACATAGAAAAAATCCCCTAAATTGCATTTACACAGAAAAACTGAATTATTTCCTACTGGATCTCAAGAATACTACAGGAGGATGTCCTCTACTGTTTTCAGTCTTTCCAATCTCCTGCAGCTCAGCTAATTAATAAAGTGTAAGGGGAATTATACACGAAGGCTTGCAGTTCTTGTCTTTCATTCTTACATATTCAGGCTGCATAGAGCAGGAAGAGAGACAAGAGGTGGCTCTGTGGTGCAATGGAGAGTGCAATGGACTTCTAGGAAGAGAGACAAGGAAGAGGAAGGGGAAGAGGCTAAATGTCTCTGCTCGCCACATCGTTCTACCAACTGTAGATCTGCTTGAGCATTGACATTCCTCTATAATGGTGATGTCTAACTATTATGTAGAATTGCATCTTTTCTGCAAAGGTTCATTAAAAACTTGGATTACTCATGCAAGACTCACATTTAAACATTCATTTTCTAAAACTGGGATAAACTGTTTTTCAGTCAGACATGTTTCTAAATGAATGAATCAAAGAAGCTGGTGAGAAAAGAATACGTGTATAAAATAGAAATAACATATGTTGGGAAGAAAAGGTATAAAATAAATTAGAGTAATTGAAACCAAGTCAGGGTGTAACCATAAAGAAAATAAAATTGTATTTTCACCTCTACTTACACCAGCTATAAAAAACACAGGCAGCTTGAAGACCTAACTGGCTGATAAACAAAGCAATTGAGTTTTAGAGACAAATGTAGGAGAATATAAATAGAAACATACATCTTGAACCAGGCAGTATTTTCTTAACTATTACATAAAGAACGGGCTAGTCATAATATTAAAGTAAATAAATTAGAATATATGGCAATGCTGGACTTTTGCTAATAAAAGATGGTACTGATAGATTAAAAGACAATGAGAAGGACAAAAGTTAATATGTGATTAACTCATTTCCAAAAAATACTTTAAAGATAAATAAATTGACAGAAGACAGAGCACTACTAAGAGAGAGTATGGAATTAGGACTGAGAAACTGAGTATTTATAAAGTTTTACATCAAACTTGTTTGTTGGTTTGGTTGGTTGGTTTTGCTTTGTTTTGTTTTATACATGAGCTCTTATCATGTTAACTCTGGCTGGCCTGGAACTCATGGATGGTTTAGTCTCTGCTTTCTAAATACTATGATTAAAAGTTTGTGCCACCATGCCGAGAAGAAAAAATAATTTGATATCCTCAATTAATCATCACAATTTCTGGAAGTGCAGAAACAAAACCCCAAAACAAATAATAAACAAAAAACAACCAAAAGTGTGTGTTAAAAAAATGTGTAGCATACCAAATGATGTCTGACAAGAAGAAAGGAATGGACACTAATGTCCATTTGAAAGGATCAAAGCATCAGTGTAGGGGAATACCAGAACAGGGAAGTGGGAAGGGGTGGATGAGGGAGCAGGGGAAGGGAAAGGGGCATGTGGGACCTTAGGGGGGTGGGGAAACAAAAAAAGGGAAATGAAATGTAAATATAGAATATATCCAATAAAAAAAGAAAAAACAAAACAAAACAAAAAAATGTGTAGCAGTATACATTTTTATAATCTGACTTTGTTCTTGAAATGGTTTTAAAAATGATTATAATTATTTTATGCCTGTCAATGTCAAAAAAGGATGGATATTAACATTGAAGTTATTAGCAAGCCCATACAATAAGTCAAACAAATATAGCACATAGGAAATGTAAGAGAATCGAGTGTTCTTAGCTAATTAAGTTTGCATACTTTGGAGATAGTTTAGTAGATTAGCTTTAAAAGAACTTTGTTGGAGTTTCATTGTGATATGATGAGAAAAATAACTTTATTTTTCTATTTGTAAATTTACTGATTTGCAAAAGAAGGTTATAGTATTTATTTACTGTTATTCAAATATGTTTGTTCCTTATATTTTTCAGAAATCACCTAATTAAAGCAGGTTTCACTTTCATAGCACAAATTCCAGTAATGAAAGTACTTGAAATAACACACACAACACACACACACAACACACACACACATACAAAATAACTGAAAAAAAGTTATAGTAGATTAAGCTTTTACTGAAGTTATAAATCTCTCACATTAATGTTTCTCTGAACTAAATCAAATTTGTCTGTTCTTACAAACCGACAATGTATAGTTTACATCTGTGTTTCTTTTCAGGTAAATAAAAAGATAAATAGATAGATAGATAGATAGATAGATAGATAGATAGAGATGTAGATATATCCAATAGTCATAAACACAATTTGTAATTTAAAAAAATATTGGATGCATAGGCAAAATATACAGAAAGGAAGAAAGGGAAAAATAGATACATAGATAGATAGATAGATAGATAGATAGATAGATAGATAGATATACAGATAGATAGATATTGAGTCAATATGGAAAGAAAAGTCAAAGCTCTTTAGAAACTTAGATATAGAATTAATGCTTACACTCAAATTAAATATCCTTACTAAGGACTCTTGACCCTAAAATGATGCTTTTTATTGATTTCTAAACTATTTCCAGTTAGACATACTATCCAGTAAATAAAAGTAATCATAACAATCTAATGAAAAATTAATATGCTCTATTGGAGGCTCCACACAAGACTGTAATATCAGCTTTCTCTCTGGAATTCATTACTGTATATAGCATCTGCCCCCTGGGCCCTATGGTAATACTCAGCATTTAGCCTGTTTGATGATAGATGCCCGAACACCTCACTGTGGCTTGTGGGCTTTGTTAGACACTGTTCTGGTCTTTGCTGAACAAAACTTATATCCAATGGGATTAAAAAGGAAAGAGATTCTATACAAAATTATTTTGTTGTTGAAGTATTGCTTTCTAATATATGTCACGAACATTGAGGATGTAATAATGGAATCAGGAAGATTATAAGTCACGTGTTTGAAGAGAAGATGTGTGAAAAGTTGGACAAGATGGAATTGAATGAATTAAATGATTTTTTAAAACCCTAATTCTTTTAAATTCTGTTTAAAATGCAAGCCAAGTAGGGTTAGTTTCCCTTACACAGATCTTCTCAATCCCATCTATCTCGGTATCTCACTATCTCTCAACTATAGAGGCTTATAAAAACGATTCATTGTGTGTAATGAGGTTGATTAAAGCATCTCTCCTGATTCTCACTTCTTTACTTGATATGTAATTATGCTTTATGACAAAACTCTTTTAAATTACAGAAAATTTTAGAGATATATTTAGTAGATACTTTGAATATTTTTTGTTTAAAGTGGATTTTATCTTCTGTACCAACAGAGCAATCACTTCTGAGTGAATCTGAAACATTTATTGATAGTTGGTGTGAGATATACATCTTTGCTAATGAAGGCAATTAATCTATTACCACAGATGGATTCACGCTAAGTATCTTTCCTGAGCAGACATCACCTTCTTCTTTCTTGCCACATTTAAATCTTCATGACCTCATTTTTCATGCAGGGAGAGCAATTTGTTATACCTTGACTGCTTTAAGGACCAATCCACCATCCACCCTCTAGATTAGGATTTATGCTTAAAAGTCTCCTTGCTGTGCAGGAGGCTGGAACAAACTGAAGGGCTGGTGATGCTGCCCATCAAGGGGCTGACAGTTTTAACTCTGTACCAGTATTGTAGAAAAGCTGAATTAGCAATCTGATTCCTTACCCTGTGAACATCACCATGCTGAGGGCAAATGACTTTCCTCACTGTGTACATAAGAACTATCTAATCAAAGAAACTTATCTTTTTTTTTAAATTGATGGTGCTTGACTTTTCAAAAGAAACACTGTTGGTTTTATAGAAAATGGTCAACTGTATGCATACATCTCCCTTCCTGGCTTTTTCTGTATCTGGTAATCATGATACTACTGACTTACCAACTCACTCTGCTAAAGTTATTAATTAACCCATCTCAACTCATATATATATATATATATATATATATATATATCCTCAAAACATAACTGACCTGTACATTCATAAGCTTATAATGTATATATGGGTTACAACCTTATGAATGCACAGATCAGTTATATTTTGAGGAAAAAGAAAATGTGCTGAAGTACAAGAAGTCTATGTGTCTCCCAAGTGCAATATGATTGTTCAGCTTGCCTTTGTCAGTGCTTGCATACCAAGTCCATGAGGTTTACCTGATCATTATGAAGCCTCAAACTCAACACTTAAGTGAGATTAACATTAAATTTGATAAATTTAATAACATTAAAAAGATAAGTGAACTTTTTAAAAAAAAGATGAGTTGTAGTGGTAAATTAACCCTTGAAAGTTATTGATAAGATATTGCACATCATAGCTATGCCTCACTGCATATTCCCTCTTGATCCTACTTACTGTAAACATGATCATTTATTACTTTTCATGGATACATTTAACAGGCATCAATGTGCTCTGAAATGCACCAAATGTGGCTCTTTTGCATTCTTTATCAGTCCCAGGCCTTTTCTGACACTCCTTCAGTCTTCAAATTCAAGAAGAGTGTTTCAGAAAATTAAGGAATGTCTTTGAAGAACTAGAACAATTCATCCTAAAGGAGGTACCCTAGACACAGAAAGACAAACAGAAAATACAAAAGGAATTGTAGCTGTTAAGTCAATGATAACCAACCTACAATCCATAGTGCCAGAGAGGTTAGGTATAGAGTAGGGGACTGGGGAATGGATAGAGTTCATTAGGAAAAGGAAATAGAATGGATAGTTATGGGGTGGATAGGGTATGGGGAACAGGATGATAGAGTAGGAATGAGGAGGGTATAGAGGATAGTGGAGCAAACACAAAGGAAGTTTTTTAAAATTAACAGGCATATGGGGGGGGTGAAGTATAGAAACCTAATACAACAGAAACTTCCCAAATTAGGCACATATATAAAGGCAATCTAAATAAAATCTCCATAGAATGGAATAGACAAAGCCTTCAACTGGCCATCCCTTGTCACCAAACAAAGCTTCTAGTACAAGGATTGTGTCACATCTAATTGAGTTCTCGGACAAAGGGACCCCCATGAGAATACCCCAAATCCCAGGCTGTTGCCAAGACTATGGGTTGCTCTCCTCAACATGACAGCGGTGCCCGGTTGCTGAAGACAACACTTATAGGACTAGCTGAATATGAAGAATCCAAGTTGCTGCCTACCCAGAGCCTTTACCTTTACATTCAAATGTCTTTGGTACAGGAAGTTCCTTTGTACACTACCAAAAGCAAAACTGTAAACACCATTCCAGCCACAAACATTTTGATCTACAATGGTGTCCTGCCTGCAAGTTATACTAGTGCAATGGTGGCACAAAGCTTGTGGAAGTAACCACACAATAGGTGATTTGGCTTAAGGCTCATTCCACAGGAGTTGCAGAACCCAAATAACTCTACTCAAATCATTCCAGCGGAGGCAGCATGTTTGTCACTACCTGCCCAATGTTCTGGGTTCCCAAATGAAAGACACACACAAACAGCCTTATATTTAAATATGACTTAAAAAGTTAGATCGCTGGGCCACTTCTTAACCTACCCATGGCTAGCATACTCCTCTTCTATATTCCTAAGTTTATTCTTTTTATAAATCCATGTTTTATAAACAGTATAAACAATTAATTATGCCTTTAACTTGATATTAATGGTGATATTCAATTTTTTTACTCTACATTATTAGTTTAAATTGATCTCATAATACAAAGGCTATATAGAACTTTATATATGATAAACTTGATTTACTCTATTGTTTACACTAAACATTTTAGAAAATAATCAGTATTTAAATTTATTATACATTCCAAGCTATATAAAATTTAGGTGAAGAATCTCTTTACTGCTGGAAAAATAACTTGCCTTGAAATCTGTTGCTCTTGATATAGATGTGTAGTTATTTATTTAAATATGGTTATTGTTTGCCTGGTTTTATTTTCTCATCACTTTATTACTATCTTTCTGTATCATGCATTCTTATGGTAACTTTGTAACAGTATGTTACTGAATATGTGTGTTTGTGTTTAATATTTGAAAACTAACTAAGGCTTCCAGTTCTAGAAGATGATATAGATGTATTTTCCATGCTATGTACTAGTAAAGGTCTGCCCGTTGTCCATCAAGCAAACAAAAGACTCCACAGAAAAGAACATGGACTAGCCAAGAGGTCTAGAAACCAAGGAATGACATGGCATTGAGTTTGTGGGAGCTAGTTTTGGCATTTATGTGAGAGACAAGGTATTGAATAAAATAGTCTATTGGCAGGGGATTTTTTTGTTTGTTTGCTTTTCATTTTTTTATACATGAAAAAATATATTTTATATAATATATATATATATATATATATATTCAAGAGAAAATGTAGTCTGATAAAACAAAGGTCAAGAAAAGGGCACTCTTGCCTCAATATTTAGATAATAATCATTCTACTGCACCCAACCACCATAGTAACAAACTGAGCCTAACCTCCATTCTGGTGAGCAAAGGGAGAGTGGATCACCTAGACCTAAACCTTCTCAGTCCATGACAAGAAAATCACAGTTCCTGCAGCTACAGGAACAGAGGAGCCATGTAAGAGGTTGCTCCAGTAGCTTCCATGAAAGGTGGACCAGACACATAGTATTGTTCTATAGTGATGATTTTACACGAGGAGAAACTTCTCCCATCACAGCAAGAATGGTATCACTGGATAAGAAGGGCTGTCCCTGAACTTCCTCTTTCCAATGCATTAAAGAGGAACTTTTGTCCTTTCATGCTCATAATGTAAGTTTTGCCTCTACTTGCCCATACCAAAGCCACTCCTTCCAGTTTGTGTCAGAGTGATATCAAAGGGACTTAGTGCCCACATAAGTTTTAAAAATATCTGTAACCTCATAGTACAAGATCCAGCTGTAAGGCATTTTCTCAATTAGTGATCAAGCGGGGAGGGCCCATTGTGGATGGTACCATCTCTGGCCTGGTAGTCCTGGGTTCTATAAGAAAGCAAGCTGAGCAAGCCAGGGGAAGCAAGCCAGTAAGTAATATCCCTCCATGGCCTCTGCATCAGCTCCTGCTTCCTGACCTGCTTGAGTTCCAGTCCTGACTTCCTTTGGTGATGAACAGCAGTGTGGAAGTGTAAGATGAATAAACCCTTTCCTCCCCGACTCGCTTCTTGGTCATGATGTTTGTACAGGAATAGAAACCCTGACTACAACAAACAGTGATATGGAACCTCTAATGAATGTATCCAATATATATAAGTCAGACACAATAAAAATTCTCCAAAAAAGTAATTGCAACTGTGTTTAAAACAAAATTTACAGAAAATACTCAAAAAAAAAAGACAAGATAATAAAATAATCAGACATTTAAAACTGAATTATACATGCTATACCACTAGTCATTGATTATGGAGATGGGGAGAAGGATTATAGCAGGAGAGAATAGTTCCAGGCATGGAGCCAAGCAGTGTGATGGTAAGAGTATCCACCAGCCTTCCTTAAATTAGAACAATCTGAGTAAGCTGGGTTTATTTAGTTAGACAAAGGCTCGTGATGCTTTGATTAAAATGGCCGATAGACTCATTTGAATACTTAATCACCAGCAAGTGGAAGTGTTTGGTAGGATTAGGATTGCCTGGGGGTGGGGGTGGGGGCTTTGAGATTTCAAAAACTGTTGTCAGTCCCAGGCTCTCCCCTCCCTCTCCTCCCGCCTCTCTCTCCCCCTCTCCCCTCCCCCTCCCTTCTCCTATCCCTTCCCCTCCTCCTTCCTCCTTCTCCTCCTCCTCCTCCCACTCCCTCTCCTTCCCCTTCTCTCTCCCTGACCATAGATCAAGATCAAAGGTGTCAGTTATTCTCCAGAGTGAGGCTCCCCAGCAGGCTCCCTGCTATGATGATGAAGACCATCCTCTGAAACATAAGGAAGCACCAATTACAGACTTTCTTAAGAGCTGCCTTGGTCATGGTTTTTGCTCAAGGCAATGAAACACAGAGACAGGCCTCGAATAATATTAAAAGCCTGCTTTGTATTTACACAAAGTGCTTCCAAAGGTTTGAGTGACACTATTTTTAACATTCTACTAGGAAAGAATTTCTTTAAAAATAGACTGTGGTCCAGTGTGATGGCACACACCTGCCATCCCTGTCCTGGAAGAACGAGACAGGACAACTGTAAATTAAAGGTCAGCCAGGGCTGCACAGCAAGTGCCTGTCTCAAAATAAAAGCAACAATTGTGGTAACAATACTAATGCATTTTTAAAAAATGAAGGAAATGTGACTGTAGTAGCTTTTATCAAATACTTTCTGTGCTGTATTTCACAGTGACTTTAATGCAATTCTAATGGTATGAGCCTTAAAATTACACAAAATTCAAACATGCCTGTAGGCCTCCAATGAACAGACTGAAATCTTTCTGTCTTCTCAGTTGAAATTATTGACACGTTTTTTATTAAAAGAGAATGCTACTATACATTGGAGATTCCAAAAGTTGCACCAGAGAACCTCTAGAAACAATAAACAAGTTCAGCAATGTGGCAGGACACAGAATTAACTTGTGCAAATCAATAAAACGTTTTCTATACACCAACAGTGACATATAGAGAAGGAGCCAGTGTACTCCCATCCAAACGACTTCAAACCATAACCACGTGGTTTCCCTGAAACTTAATTATGGATGAGAGGTATGTTACCAGTGATTATTCAAAATAGTTTTTTGAATAGAAAAATAATAATGGAAAAATATTACTATTTCCAGAGAGAAAAAGTAAGTTTCTGAGAACATAGATTTAAAAGTATTTTAATGTTACATATGACATACAGTTGTTAAAATATTATAAGATACCTCAGGAACATGAATAATATTTTATTTTTGTGTAACAGCTTAAAATAAATTTTAAGAAATTTTAACAATTTATGAAAAATAAATAGAATGTTATAACGGATCGACATATGTCTTTGGTGCTGATATTAAAATTTTCTGCTTAATGTTGTGTTTAATTGCAACAAAGCAGTTTGGGTTCCAGAGGTTACTCTAAGTATCCATTATTGTAAGATTTATATTTATGCTGCAGAAATATGAAAAATCAAGAACAGTCTTTGCATCCATAATATACAATATGTGAAAATGTTTGCCAGTGAGAATGAACTAGATGAGCAGCAGAGAAGAATATCAAAGGACAACTATCAAGTTCATCAGACATTTCAAGGAGTTAAAAGAAAACACAAAGAAAAGCTCAGTGACACCCAGAAGACCGTGAGGCCCTCGGTGTCGCCTGGGGAACCACAGGCGTGAGGCTGATGGGAATGATGAAGAGCAGAATTCAGTACTCAGTACGTAGAAACGCGAAGAGAGCGTAAGCTAAAAGGAACACAAAATCGAAAGATTGAATACATTAGTGAGAAAACTCAAAAACAAGTGTTACAAGTAGAATTAATCAAGCAAAAGATACACTATTAGTTCTCAAAGATAAACTAGAGAATATAAGCTAAATAAGCAAGCAATATAATTTTAAAGGAAAAAGAGCTTTCAATAGATGTGTGAGACAGCTTGAAAACAAACCAACCAACCTTTGATTTATAGGCACATGAAGGAAAGAGGAGATACCCAAGTCAATAGCACAGATCTTCAACAAGAGTATAAAATGTAAAAATCTCCAAGCCAAGAAACTACACACCCATAGAGATAGAAGACACGCACAAAACACCAAGTTAAAAAAAAAAAGACTCAAAAAGAAATCCCTTTGGCTTATCATAGTCAAAGGGCTGAACCTGGAACAATGCTTCTACATCCTAATAGATTTTGGCGGGCAGCTTACACTAATATACCCAGAAAAACTATTCACCATAACTGAAGGAGAGTGAAAAACTTTCGGTACTATAAGCTGCCTAAAGAAATGTATATCCAAGAAGCGAAACCTAGAGAAAATACAGGATACAATATGATTGACTGAAGAATATGAGAATCAGAGACAGACTATGGAAAAATACAAAATTCGGATTAAAACACAAAGTACAACTGACAACAAGACACCAAAAACCAACAATAGTATGACCACAGTCATTTCTGTAGTCTCTGGTCCAGTTTGCAATCCCACCAACTATGAATGAGGGTTATATTTTCTCTGCAAAAATTCCAGAATTTGATTTTGTTTTGTTTTGGTTGTTGAGGTTGTTGTTGTTGTTGTTGTTACTATTCTGATTGACATAAGAATAAATTTCAGTTGTGTTGATTTTCATTTCTCTAATTCCTAGGGATGATTAACAGTTTCTGAAATATTTCTTAACTACTGCTGCTTCTTTCTCCTCCTCCTCCTCCTCCTCCTCCTCCTCCTCCTTCTCCTCCTCCTACTCCTACTCCTCTTCCTCCTCCTCCTCCTCTTTTTTCCTCTTCTCCTTTCTTCTTCCTCTTCTTTCTTTTCCTTCTCCTCCTCCTTTTTTTCTTCTTCTCCTCCTCCTTTTTCTCCTTCTCCTTCTTCTCTTCCTTCCCCTCCTCCTTCCACACTGTTCAGGTCATGGCCCATATTTTTAATGGATCCTTTGTTTTATAGACTCTTTGTATTTTTTAGTTCTTTATATATTCCAGAAAATAATCCTCTGTCAGATGTATAGCTGGCAAAGATTCTTTCCACTTTTGTAGGCTTCCTCTCACTAGGTTGATTGTTTCTTTAGCAGATCATAGATGTATAGAATTTTTAGTTTTTTGGTGGTCGTTGATTTATTTTCTGGTTTTTGCTTTTTTAATATTGTGAAGTTTCACCAGTCAGCTACTGGCTGGGAACCAGGAACATGCTAAAAAGCCTTCATAAGGTGAAAATGTTGGAGATGTCTTGTGTGTTCCAGGTACCTCAGTTGGTCTAAGCCTCTTACAGGTAGCTCAGCTGTCTTCTTCTTCTTTTTAGGCTGCTGGTCTGGTCTCATAGTGTTCTTTACAGCTTGACTCATCTGAGAGTTACCCTCAGCTGTCTGTATTCTTCACTCTTGGGGAAAAGGAGCCTAGTTAGCCTGCTCAGCTTTGGGGGCTTCTTCAAGCTGTTTTCAATTGTTTACCTTCTTTTTAAAGATCTTTGCTATATAATAGAATATTTCAGTCTTATACAATACAACATGCACTCAATGACACACTTCCTCCAACAAGTCCATATCTCCTAATTCTTCTTAAACAGTTCCACTAACTAGTGACTAACAATTCATCCCATTTAAACCACCACTGCAGAGAGAAACTCTTATGCAATACTACCTAGAAGCATTACCTGTCAATAAGAAGCCTATTACCAATGAGTTGAGGCAGGATTAGAGGGTAGGATATCCAGAGATAGAGATGGGATCCTGGAAAATAGGCAAACATAAAGATTTGCCCCAACGCTAATGAAAACAGATCATTAATTTGAAGAGAGGTAACTAACAACATGGTAGGGCTTAGAAATAAGTGGGATGATGGAGTTATAAACTAGGCGAAACAAACAGAAACATATGGTATAGACATTTATTCATATATAAGAAATCCAAGAGTCATAATTTCAGGGAACAAAGAGGCCTGGTAGAAATGTGTACAGTTATAACCACAAAGTCCAAATGTATTATTCTACATTCTTCAAAAAAAAAGTAAATAAATAAACATACATGGTCAGATCAGCCACAGCCATAATTCACTCTCTGATACCAATTTCCTAATTAGTAACATTTTTTTTGGTTTTTCAAGACAGGTTCCTGGCTGTCCTGGAACTCACTCTGTAGACCAGGCTGGCCTCGAACTCAGAAATCCACCTGCCTCTGCCTCCCAAGTGCTGGGATTAGAGGAGTGCACCACCACGCCCGGCTAATTAGTAACTTTTAATTGCTATAATAAACATTCATGACCAAGACAATTTACAGCATAAAGCATTTAATTTTAGGCTCACAGGATCAGGAGGTTAGAGTATAGACCATCATGTCAGAATGTATGGAACAGGCAAGTAGGCAGGAGTCCTGGAGAAGCAGCTGAAAGTTTACATTTTTTTTTTAAATTTTGATTGACAAGCATGAGGCAGAGAGAGATAGCTGGGAGTGCCACAGGCTTTGGAAATCTCACCTGCCCTCAGTGACATGCCTCTTCCAGTGTGTCCCATAGGTTGTGACCCCAAGCATTCAAACATATGAATGAGCCTTTAGGGCCCTTCTGATTAAAAACAGCATATGCATTTATTAGTTTTGTTTGCTGCCATTTTTAAGTTTGATTGCATTGTGGTTAGATGATATATGCCCATATTTCAAATTTTTGGTTATTGTAAAGATTTGGTTTGATTTAGATGATGTGGTTTGGTTTAGAGACGATGCCATAAAATTCTGAGTAGAATGTGTATTCTTTTGTATTCAGATGGAATATTCTGTGGACATCTATTAAATCTATTTAATATATTATATTATTTAATTCTTAGACATCTCCATGTTGTTTTTCTTTGTTTTTGGTTTTATGGGTTTTTGTTTGTTGTTGTTGTTTGACTTTGTCTTTTGCCTAATGACCTACCCCTTAGGTAGGGTACTAAAATCACCTACAGTAAATAAGTTGATGTAAATCTATTTCTTTAAATGCAATAATGTGCTTTTGAATAAATTTGTATCACCAGAGTTTGATGAAAGATGTTTAGTATAGTAATGTATTCCTGGTTACCTGTTCCCTTGATTAGAAGGAAACAGTCCTCTTATCTCTTCTGATTAGTTTACTTTGAAATCTATCTTATCAAATGGTAGGACAGTTATCCTTGGCTTCTTGGTTCCATTTGATTGGATTACTTTTGCCAAGAAGTAATTTTACTAGGCATCATTTTACTAGAAAGTGATACCTGTTTTTAAAGCTAAGATGTTTGCTTGTAGACAACAGATAAATGGATTTTGATCTGTTCAGTTAACCTGTGCCTCTCAGTTGGATAATTGAGGTCATCAATATAGAAAGTTATTCTTGAACTATGTGTTATCTGTGCTTACTATATTGTTGATTTCTGGTGGTGCTGTTTGTGTTTTAGTATTTGTGGCTTTGTATTTCTTTCCACAGTTTCTTGGTTATACTCATCCCTATCTTCAGTCAGAATAGTGTGTATTATGTTTTGGTCTGTTTTGTTATATATAATTTTAAAAGATGGTTTGTATCATGAAAGTTTGTCCTTTTCAACTATGGAGACATTTTTGCTGTGTATATTATTTTATTGGCATTCATGGGTTTTTAGTCATTGAAATTCATTCCTGTAGTTTTACTGAATTTTTGTTTCCAAGTCCTGGATTATTTTCATCATTAAAGTGACCTGATGTTTTTGTGCTCTTTGGAGATATCATTCAAGCATTTACTTTTCTCTAGTTCCTTTGCTTTAATATCATTGAACTGTTTCCTTAAACTCCTTGACTTCTTTTATGGAGTTTATGATTGTTTTTTTCTAATTCTGTGTCATGGCTTCATCTAAGTAATTCTTCATCTAAGTAATTATTGGCAAATATTTCTGCAACACTAGTAGGTTTGGGATGGGAGACACTGACTTAATCTTTCATATTGTTCGTATTTTTTCAATGAGATCTGAGCATGTGGACACTTTTTAGTGTTTGACATAGGCAGAGTAGTTCGGAATAGAAGAGAAGGTATGTGGGAAGTTAGGTCCTAGAAGTTGGTAATGGCTTCTGTCCTAATAAAGTCAGGTGAATGGAGGAGATCGAACTGTGTATGATGTATATCTTGTTCTAATCTTAGCATGTGTGGGCAAATCTGGCTAAATGCAGTAATTGTATATCATGTGGTAAGGGTCTCTAGGTTGGGGAACAGTCACCATGCGTTCTGGTAGAAGCCCAGAGATTGATTGCATTACAGTCAATAATGGTTGGGCTAGGCCTGGTCACAAGATGTGGGACCCAGACTAGATACAGTAGGTTGGGAAGGGTGTGTGAGGAGGGAAAGGGATCGGACAAAATCCTAAAGGATGTCCAGGAACTGGGTCAAGAGATGATAGCCATTCTTTTTCCAAATGGTAATAAAATTGAAATTATGATAAAGAATAAAATTTATTTTATATCATTAAAAGAGTTCTCAAATGTTTAGATTTTACTAGTTTTATGTGGTTCTATAATTTACACTGAGGACTTTGTACATGGTAGGCATCCATTTTCTCAACTGAGCTACAGCCCTAGCTCTTGATTGTTTGAAAAATGGTCTCACACTAGAGTCTAGGTTTGCCTTGAAGTCACTGTTGCCCAGGATGGCCATGTTTCTAATGCATTTATGAGGTCCTGCTCGCTCCTCTTGAATATTGGGATAATAGGGGGTACATGTTACCGTATCTAGGTCCTTCTGCATTTCTTTAATAGTTAAATATGCACACAAAAATAAGTTGTGTTTCTCAAACAATATTTACTGGTTCTTATTTCATATCCTCAAAACAAAGGCAGGGGAAGACAGTGTCTGATTATGTGAGGGCTCTTAACTACCATATATTCTGGAAAATTAGGATTTAATATTCAGTTAGGGAAAGTTACATAAAACTTTTATCATATATCATATGATTCAAAGATTAAACTTTTATTAGGAGATTTTATGACTTGCCATTTATAAATCCCACACCCATCGCCGACTCTTGCACTTTTCATGTCAGAAATCCTTCAATGATAATGAAGAAATATATCAGCAGAAAAAAAGTTCAGGAAAACATAAAATGGAAAATTAGCAAACTGCTCAAGTATACACGAACCAGGATGTAAATAACATGAGATCAAATGAGCTGGCACCATGCAAAAGAAGAACCCAACAAACAACTTCAAAAGGGTGAAATGTCTACTTCACTCTTTATGGTGTCTTGTTCTGGCATTTTAATTTTTGCTGTTTTTTAATATACAAATCCACATGTGAATATTCTTAGCAATTATACCTCTAGCACTATTTTTCTTTCACAATATGCTAAATATTTCTTGTTGCAATTTTATCCATGCTAATAGTTTCCTCTCTCTTGTTGCCTCTGAAATTACTTTCTGTTTTAAATTATTTTTCTTGCTGCATACATGCAAACATACTCCCACCACATTCATGAAACTTTGCTTCCTGGATTTAAGCATTCTTTCTCTTACTCACCTCAAATCTGCCCTTAAAGTGATCTTGCCACAATAGAAATAAAAAACCATCACCACTCTGTTGAAGCCAATTATTGGCTTGTCGTTATTATAAGATGGATCCCAGTCTCATTATGTAAGCACAAATCACCTTTGATAAATAGCTAAGATCATGTATCTTCAGCCTCAGCTCCAAACTTTCTATCCTTCTAAAATCTTTTTAAAGATTTATTTATTTATTTTATGTATGTGAGTGCACTGTAACTGTCTTCAGACACACCAGAAGAGGGCATTAGATCCTATAACAGATGGTTGTGAGCCACCATGTGGTGGCTGGGGATCAAACTCAGGACCTCTGGAAGAATAGTCAGCGCTCTTCACCAATGAGCCATCTCTCTAGCCCCTCTCTAAATTCTTAATCGAAAGCTATTGAATTATTTGTAGTTGTCCATACTTATACTGCTTCTATGGGGATGGGGTGTCTGCCTTCATGCAGTTCTGGGAATGATAACCGTTTCTTGTCTGTTTGGCTCAATTTTCCCGTTTTCCAACTTTGTGCTACCATCTCTGTAAAGTCATTCACCTTCCAAATAAAAGTATACTATACTTGCTAAGACTAATTCTGTCTCTTGTACTTATCTCTCTATCACCAAACACAACAATTATTATTAATCTTTATAAAAAAGTATAATTTTCCTGCTATGTTCTATTAAGAAGACATACTGAATATATACCACATATTATACACACACACACACACACACACACACACACACACACATATATATATATATATATATGAACATTGCCTGGAACAGAAAATTTCTTTTTTAAAATTTATTCTTTAATCTTTTTTTTACAGTCCAGACTTTAACCCCTCCTGGTCCACCCTCTGACTGTTCCACATCCCACACCTCCTCTCCTAACTCCAAGAGGACGTCCCTCCCCACCCCAGACACACACCCCACCAGACCTCTCCACTCCCTGGGGCCCTAAGTCCCTTGAGGATTAGGTGGGTGCATCTTCTGAATACATATTTAGAACAGAGGAGGTTATATTTTGAAAAAGCCTTTTCAAAAACTGGATTTGTGTAATTAACAACTTTTCTTACTGTGATATTCATTCTAGAAAACAGATTCAAATTTTATTCCTATGACATCTATAGTCTTGAGGGGGAAAATTAGAAAGTCTGCTGCAGAGGCTGTATTAACAGCTGAATCCCTCATTAAGCTTCCTTGGGATGTAAAAATATTCCTAAGGACAAACCTACCAGACTCCTGAATGCAGTGAGTTGGTGTCTACCCTCTAATCAGCATCAATGTGGTACAGGGTAAGTCAGCACTTTTATAATGAGGCAGCTGTTCATAAATAGCTGCGTGTTTATATCAGCTCGCACTGCAAAAATGTTCAAAATGTCTCTACTGAGAGAATCAGCTACTATTTACTTACAACATAGTGTTAAATTAAGAGTGTGGCACACCTTTCACTGCTCAGATGCTTCTGCCTGCATGAATGTTTGCTTTTCTAGTACAGAGTGTGGCTGGTCTAAAGTAGTCTTGCTTGAAGTAATTGCTTTCTCTTACTGATTTTTTTTTTAAAAAGCCAGGAGAATAAAGGCCCCTTACTTCCACCGCTGCATCACCTAGACAAAGAATGACAGAATGGTATGTGAACGGAGTTATTGCAGTATTTTATGACTTTACACTCGTCTTTCATGACCCAACATTTCAATTTTATAACTATATCAATTTCTATACTCCAGGTGTCAAGTCAAAGTAACGTGATTTTTCCAAAGAACAATGTATGATCAAGAAATCTGAAAGTAATCTGGTATACTGAGGACGATGAAACAGAAGACTCTTAAGTTTGAGACCACAGAGGGATACATAATAAGACTCTGTCTCAAATGAGGAGGAAGAGGAGAAGAAGGAGGAGGAGGAGAAGGAAGAGGAGGAGGAGGAGAGGAGGGGGAGGGCGAGGGGAAGGAAAGAAAGAGAGAGACAGAGAGAGAAAGGAGGGAAGGAGGGAGGGAGGGAGAGAGGGAGGGAGGGAGGGAGGGAGGGAGGGAGGGAGGAAGGGAGGGAGGAAGGAAGGAAGGGAGGGAGGAAGGAAGGAAGGAAGGAAGGAAGGAAGGAAGGAAAGTTGACTTTACCTTTCTAATATTGTAGTACTTCGAGTGCCCATATATTTGTGGATTGTAATCTGCCTGAGTCACACACTCAGAAGGCAGAAAATCCAATGTCTAAACCAAATTCCTTAATCATAAAAGTAACAATACTTTTACTCTCATTCTTTGCTTCAAACTTGTCATTCTGTTTATCTATAGTCTGAAAGAATCACTTCCCTGGTTTGATTTCTGTTTTTAATAGAATATTTTTATTGCCCTTTTCTAGGGCAGTTTTCTTTCTTTTTTCTGTCTTTTCTTCCTTCCTTCCTTTCTTTTGTTTTTGTGTTTTGTTTTTTGTTTTGTTTGTTTTTTTTTTTTAAAAATATTCCTTGATGATTCCATACTACAGTCTTTCAGTATCCTTTAGAAGTCTTGATAAGTTCATCCTCAGGGGTTTGGTAAGATAATGGATTTTGTCTTATATATTCATATACATATGTGTATGTGTATATACATACATACATATATATACATAATATACATAATATACATGCACATATACTTATATGACACTTCATTGTATTTGCTCATTTTAACCACACTTACTTCACTCTTCCCTTCCCTTTCACTGGTCTTCCTATTCCTAATAGCATTTCTTCTTTCAGGAGAAAAATAAATATGAGATAATCATCCTCCTAATAATGTCACTTCTGATGGGCCACCACAGGTGCTCGAAAACAGAACAGAACAGAAAAATAGCCAGCACCTGCTCTTACCACTGAGTCAAACCTTCAGGGTCAATTTCTTTCTGATTTAAGTCTGAATAATATCCAATAGATCGGAACAATGTGACATTAGTATCTAATGGAGATTTACTCATCTTATTGTTCTCAAATATACATTCTTCTTGCTATCTCCTCTTTATACATTCATTCTGTGTTAATCTATAATATATTTAAGACTTTTCACACGTTGATCAAAAACAGTTTCTTCTAAGTACAGATTTCCAAAGATTTACTCTTTTATCTGTTGTATGGAAGAGATCTTTGTAGTTACAACTATTTCTTCCCACCACAGGAGCTAAACTTATCAGTGCTGAGTCATTTTCATTGCTTGAGAAGAATTTCCAAACAGCAAACAGCAAACATCACTATATCCATACTGGAATATGTTCTAAGGAATGTAGCCCTGAGGGTCTTTGAGCAGAACTGAACATAAAACCAAGATAGGAAAGCTAAGAAAGAAATCACTTATGAGATAGAAAACATGAGCAAAAATCATTTCACAAACCTGCTAGAAAGGCTATGTTCAGCAAATTAAAGATGGCATACATAGTTTTATGTATGAAAAATAAATTATTTGAGCATTACTAGTAATATTAGAAAATAGTATAACTATTAGAAACTAACAGGGAATTTTTCAGATAATTTAAAACAGAACAACGATATCATCTGTCAATGACAATATCTGTAGATATATGGATTGCTTCTACCACTTGATTATTGGAAATAATTTTGAATGAGTATGAGTTAGCTGCTATTTCAAGATAGTTCTTCAATTCTTATGAAGAAATTCCTAAAAATGAGTTACCAATAAGCCAGTACCAGCAACAGCAATGATTTGATTGTCAATTAAATTTTTCCTTTTCTTTACTTAGACCAAATTAAAAAAAGTCATAATCTTTTAGAGGACTTTCTTCCTAGAACTCAATATACTTTCATTTCTTAACACTCAAGGAGAGGAGCCAAGCTCAGCAGGAACCCAAGGAAGGACCCCTCACATTCGATTCTTCCAAGGCCACTGTTTTGATGGAGACTGAATACGAGCTCTTACAGAAACAACAAAAATAGCTGTTTTTTTTTAATCAAAGGTTATTAGCTAGGTGAAAGCTCAATATTTGACCAAATCACCTACACTGTTTTAATTTTATGTGTAATCTTACATGTATGTGGTTGTATTGAGAAATGATCTGGCTTTAAATCCAGATCCCTATAGATTTTCTTAGACCAATCTTGTTCACTCACAGATGAAGAAGCATGAAATATAGAGGGCAACATTTCTGCATAAGGGAAATAATTTACTGCTCCAATATTCTAAATCTTAATATCTATGCCAAAGTTACTGAGTGCCTGTGAATTCGTTAACATGGTTACTGAGCTTGTGGCAATTTTCCATTTATGGCAAATTTAAGCTCATAAGGTATTAGGCATTTAAGAATTTGTTATGAAAGCAAACAAAAGTTCTGTCCATACATTTGCTTAATTTCCTAGTTAATATGATCGTAAGATAATTGCTACATTTACATTCAAAATAGGTTTTATCTGAAGAAATACATTCCTATATTTTAATACTGAAGAGTTTCAGCAGATAATGATGGACTATATGCAAATCAATAGTGACCTCTTTAAAAATATAGTTTTAAATATGGCAATATAATATTGAAAATAGTTCATAAGAAATTCAAAACAGGTTCCAATATTTAGGCCAGAGCTAGCTCTGCTTTCTCTAGGTCTTCACAGCAGCAGGGTCCCACAGGTTGGTGAAGAGGCTTAAGATTTGGCTACATCTTTACTGACCTATGTGAGAACCTTGTCTACCTACCTGATTTCCCTGAGACTACAAAGATCCCTTCAGTGTGTAGATTTAAGGGCAATGAAGATTACTGTCAGCCTTTGGTGGCCAAGGTAGTGTTACTATTACCTATCAACTTTAGGCAACAGAGCTATCCCTAGATTAGTGCTCTCAGGGGATAGTTAACCAGTTTAAGAATGGAGACAATAAACTCATGGTGGCACATGATGTAGCTGTATCACTGACAGATATGACACAAGCCTTGGTAAATCCCTGAAAACCTTCAAATCTTTGTACCACCAATAGTACCCATTACTAGACAGGCAGCGGCAAGACAAAGCCTCTGAGGTATCCCTGGTCCAGATGGAGTCACACTACCTTATTCTATTATACTTATGTCCAATATCACCTATGACTTGTTAAATTAAGTGTAGCTCATGAGTCTTCTTAGCCCATAGGAGTATAGGCTTAGATTTTACCTTGGTATTGCTCTTAGTTAACATGATTCAAAGTATGAGACAGATCGAAGGCTTTGTTGGCCATAGGCATGAGTTTCTTTTTTAATACTGAAGAGGTTTAGTAGAAAATGATGAACAATATGCACCTGCAAATCAATAGTCCCAGAGTCTGGGACCGCCTCCATGGTTAGTTTATTCAAAACTATACAGAATCCCCCAGTACCAGGATAGTGACTACAGGAGGCATTGAGGCAATAGTTACTCTTTTTATCCATGCTTCCTTCTCATGACATATAAGTCATTAACTAGATTTAGAACATGCGTAGGCTTGGATACAAAAATAAGAGAAAATAGGCTATAAATTCACTGATTTGGAAATTAAAAGATTAAATCCTTATTGTAAGGGTTATAAAAATAAATATCACCAAAATTTTCTAAATATTATTCATTATAGATAATAGATAGCATGCGACACCTATTAATTTCATTCCTTATCATCTTACACTGCAGGTATTTTTATGATTTCTATAATTGATAAATAGAGTATATTTGGTAAAAATCTTATGAAGAAATTGAAACATAAAGAGAAAATGCAAATAGCTGAAAGGAAAAAACCATAAGGCCAGAAGGATCTACTGTAAAGTAAATAAGCAGACAGAGATAGAATCAGACCACATGAAGCTCAGGAAGAAGGAAGACCAAAGTATGGATACTTCAGTCCTTCTTAGAAAGGGGAACAAAATACCCATGGGAGGAGATACAAAGTGTGGAGTAGAGAATGAAGGAAAGGCCATCCATAGACTGCCCCACCTGGGGATCCATCCCCTATACAGTCACCAAACCCAGACACTATTGTGGATGCCAATAATATGCTTGCTGACAGGAGCCTGATATAGCTGTCTCCTGAGAGGCTCTGCCAGTGCCTGACAAATACAGAGGTAGATGCTCTTAGCCAACCATTGGACTGAGAACAGGGTCCCCAATGGAGGAGCTAGAGAAAGGACCCAAGGAGCTAAAGGGGTTTGCAGCCCCATAGGAGCAACAACAATATGAACCAAGCAGTACCCCAGAGCTCCCAGGGACTAAACCACTAACCAAAGAGTACACATGGAGGGACCTATGGCTCCAGTCACATATGTAGCAGAGGATGGCCTTGTTGGTCATCAATGGGAAGAGAGGCCTTTGGTCCTATGAAGGATCAATGTCCCAATGTAGGGAAATTCCAGGACAAGGAAGCAGGAGTGAGTAGGTAGGTGAGCAGGGGAAGGGAGGATGGATTAGGGTGTTTTCGGAGGGGAAACCAAATATAGCAGCAGTTTAGGGCTAATGTGCTTCCTGAGAAGGAATTCTGTTATATTCATCTGTGTTTTATATTTACGTCATTTACATGACAATAATGGTTGGGAAATGAATTACTGTGATATATTATCAAAATGTAATTATTTTCTACCAGGCTTGATATGCTCAACTGTCAGTGAATTGGGTGGTGACAAAGAATCCTGTGCATAAGAACTGCATTATTCCACTACAGTCACACGCTGAGCTAGAGAGTCCACAACGGGAATTTTATGGAGGAGAAAGCTGACATCATGAAATGTTTGAAAACTTCGGGTAAAAAGAAGAAAGTCATGTGACATAGTAGGAATGTCTGATAGTTTAAATCTCGAAGAAACAGCTCACCCTTGCTCAATTAAAAATCGGACCCTTCTACATACTGCTAAGGAACCACAGGTGATTTTTTTCCCCCCAGAAATGACTCTGAGGCAAAGGCAGAAGGCATTACTATGGCTTTGTTCACCAAAGCCCCAGATCACATTTCAGTTTTGTAAACACTGAAGAAGCGAGCCAAGTTATAAAACATTGCTACTTAAAGGTTCTCCAATGATTCACTAATGCATGTTGAGCAGCTTTTCCTGCCAAACTTGGCCACTTTCATATCCCAGGAGGAACAGACAGAAAGGGCAGATTTTCTTCCTCTGACGAACAACAGAGGATCAAAGCATAAAGAGACTTTTGAAATGTTTTGATTTGAAGGAATCAAGAGACATGACAGGTGCCCTGCATATACAAAAGGGATTTTCCCCCTAGCAAGGTCTAAATCTTCCTGTATTTTTGCTGCAGCGCTAGACCTGTACAAGCTTGAGAAATGAAGGCCAGCTTATTTACAAATACTTGTTAATAGTGCTTCAGCTGATTCCCGAGCTGGGAAGAGCAACAGGGTTGCCATACAGAGCGCACTGCCCCCAGGAAAGCATTTGTGTGGCACCTGCTTTGCACTGAATTTGATTTGCAATATTTTAATAAAGCCTTCTCCATTAATCTTGGCTTCTCATCGCATACACATTATTAACAGGATGCCTCAAAACACCATTCCATAAGGGGCACAACACCAAGAGAGTGATTTGTTATTGTATTTTTCTCCTAAGAGGAAAAAGAAATCAAATCGGTTTAGCTTTGTGAAATGATCTTAAAAGAGTTTGTCTCTCTGTTTCCCACAGCAGTGAGAAAAACAGATACATTATATCCTGCTAATCAGGCTGTTGGGGTCCTGCTCATTTCTCCTCTCCTACCCACAAGTGCCGCAGAGACACTCAGAGGCATTCCTGTGCATGAAACTGGCCAGACAAATTAAAAGTATACCCCAGACAGCTCTCAGTGTAAGTCCTGAATGTAAGTACACTGTTTCTTGGTGGTGGAGCAATTTCAAATTGCAATACATTGTATGCATACAATCCAAGATTTCAAAGAAAAATTGATCGACAGCCTCTCCCTCGGTAATGTTTTCACTGTTCTTGCGGCCACTGTGTCACAGTAGTTCCAGAGAATGCTACCCAGTAAGTGTCATGGCGTGACATCAATGGATCAATCAAGTCCATACTAACATCAATACTCATCGACAGAAATCATGGCAGCTCTAAGGTAATAGTCTCAAGCAGTGTAATACGTATTTTAAAATTATTAGGAGTGCTTTTTATTCTAATACCTTATTTTTTTAAAAAGAAAAAACAATATACTTCTGCATTAAATTCACTTAAAGAGGAGATGTTTTGACTCAAGGTCAAATTACACAAGCTTAGGCGTTTCAGGTCTGCTGCTGTTTTTCTTTTCAATCTCTTTTAGTAATTTTATTTTTACATATGATGAAAATATTGGTCAGATATATCAGAATTGAAGTGTGAACATAGGAAAATGTACAAAACACTGAAAATTGATAAATGTACTTCTCACCACCACCACCCACTCTCCTGAGTCCTGTGACTACAGGAATATAAGTTCTACACGTGTCTGTATCTTACATACCCACCAACTTATTTATTTTGTTGATCATGACACTAAATCTCAGTCTGATGTTGACTGAGAACAGACACACAGTTGTTCTTTTTTTTTCCTTTTAAAGATTTATTCATTTATCATATGTAAGTACACTGTAGCTGTCTTCAGACACCCCAGAAGAGGGCAGAAGATCACATTGCAGATGATTGTGAGCCTCCATGTAGATGCTGAGATTTGAACTCAGAACCTTCGGAAGAGCAGTTCAGTGCTATCAACTGCTGAGCCATCTCTCCAGCCCAACAGTTGTTCTTTTTTTTTAATTATTATTATTGAATATAGTCCTCATTTATATTGCCAGTGGTAAAACCCTTCGCGATTTCCCCCCTCCCCAAAGACCCCCAGCACCTCTTCCCACCCCCTGCCTCCACGTATATGCCTCTCCACCCAACCCACTCCCACACTGAATTGATGAGTGAATGATATCTTCATACTGGTCCCCTTTTACGTTCCTGGTTTCTGAAGTTACTATCAGATATGTACTCACAAATGAAGATTTGGAGCAAGGAGTCTCAGATGAGACAAGACATACAAAATGTATCTCTCTGTAGGCTATCTTGCTCAATATACTCTTTTCTAGTTCCATCCATCTGCCTGCAAATAATAATAATAATAATAATAATAATAATAATAATAATAATAATTTTGGTGTGTTTTGAAGATGACAAATGCCCTAAAAACAGACATCTAAACTTAAGGTCTAAACAGTCCTGTTTCCCTGGAACCTGCCCTCATGACTTTCTCTAGCCATACCCTGGCTTACCAGAGGCAGACATTCTCTTGGTTTTGTTTGTGTTTACTTTAAATAGTATGTATCTGTTTGATTAACACGATTGCTTTTGATATTCAGCTATGTCTCTTGGCCGAGTTAACAGCTGTTTTCTCTCTCTAAATAACCATTTATTCCCTGAATGTAACAAACTCTGCTCTTCTACTTTTGTTTTAATGGATTTTGTTTATTTCCATATTGGAATTCTATAAAAAAAGCTTCTGTTAATATTCTTAGGCGATTTGTTTTGTACATTAATGATTTTATATTTAAGGGGGTTACCTAGCAGTAAAGCTTTTATTCCTAGGCTAAAAATATAATTGATGTTGAAGAAATAGGCAAACACTGCTTTGACAAATGGATTTTACAATGTCTCTTGCCACCAGTCCTCCATAAATATTTTCACACACTTGAAACCGTTCTCTGCCTTTGGTAATGTCTAGAACTAGAGTCTGAGCCATCGCTCTACATTAATTTATTTTGGAGGGAGTATGCTCTGGCTTTCTCCTGAAATGTCTCTTCCTCTTTTGTACAGGAGTTGATCCCAACCATAAGAGCCTCACGCTCAGCTCCTCACTACAGTCCTGCCTCCAGATCTCATTGCATTAATGATTCGATCTTCAATCTATTTTCAGAGGGTTATGCAATCAAATGATATCTCCACTCACGGTTACCCCTCCACAACCTGCCCATCCCATCTCCACCTCTCCCCTCCCCTTTGCCTCTATGAGGGTGCTCCTCCACATACTCACCACTACCACCTCACCGCTCTAGCATTCCCCTATGCTGGGGCATCAAAACTCCACAGGACCAAGGGGCTCCCCTCCCATCAATGCCAGATAAGGCAATCCTCTGCTACATACGTAGCTGGAGCCATGGGTCCCTCCATGTGTACTCACTCATTAGTTGGTTGTTTAGTCTCTGGGAGCTCTGGGTGATCCTGTTAGTTCATATTGTTCTTCCTGTGGGGTTGCAGTCCCATTCAGCTCCCTTAGTCCTTTAGGTGCTGGTAGCACCTCTCAGGGAACCATACCAGACCATACCAGACCATACCAGACCCCTGTCAGCAAGTGCTTCTTGGCATCAGCAAAAGTGTGCAGGTTTGATACCAGCAGATGGGATGGATCCTTAGGTGGGGCATATATATATTATATATATATATATAATCCAATGTTACTTGTTAAGTTTTCAAGTAGCTTCTAGATGCACAATTTCATGTACAAGAAGAGTTTCTGGTTGCTCTTATAATAATTTTGACATTTTCACTGCCTTTCTAAAAATAATATCAATCTCAGTGGAAAATATTAAAAAACAGTGAGATCTGATATTATCTTTTTATTACAGTCTGGTCTTGCTTCACGTAGGTAAGTTATCATTTGTTAGTTTTATCCGATTACAGGTGTTTCTTTTTTTTTCTTTTCTTTCCCCTTGCTGAGACTTTTTTTTTAATGAATGATAGTTTAACTTTGACAAATGAGTTTTCTGGGTCTGCTGAGATAATTTTCTACTAAGCTGATATACTTTGTTGATTGTTTTAAGTGTGAAAATAATTATTCTTTCATGGGATAAAACCCGATTTTGTAAGATGCATCATTCTTATGTTTTAAGATTGGATATGCAAGTGCTTTAGTTGAGGAGTTTGGTGTTTCTAACTGAAAGAAAGTTGTTTCCTTAATTTGCCTTTAAAAAATATATCTATTTTTTAAAACCAAGACTACACTGAGTTCAACAGGAGATGAAAATTAATCTTTTTCCTTCATTTTTAATTACTTTTGTAAAATTGATTTTATCTAGTCTCTCTATGGTAATTACCTATTAATCTTTCCAAAGAAAAGATGACATCTATAGATATGTATTTATTGAGTCAGTCATTAATCAATAGAATTATATAAATATAGACAGTTATATATGATATTCATATTTTCTAACCCTTATTGTTTTCCCTAGTGAGATGATATAATTTCGGCTGTAGCTTGCTTTTGTGCTTTTTAGTAGGTTTCAAGAAGTTCAAGAATAATTTCTTTTTTATTGGATATTTTATTTACTTACATTTCAAATGTCATCCCCTTTCCTAATTCCCATCTCCCCAGAAACCCCCTATCCCATCCACCCTCCCCCTGCTTCTATGAGGGTGTGCCGCCACTCACCCACCCACTCCTACCTCCCCACCCTGGCATTCCCCTCCACTGGGGCATTGAGCCTTCACAGGACCAAGGGCCTCTTTTTCCATTGATGCCGGACAAGGCCAGTCTCTGCTACATATGCAGCTGGAGTCATAGGTCCCTCCATGTGTACTCCTTGGTTAGTGGTTTAGATTCTGGTATCTCTGGTTGGTTGATATTGTTGTTCTTCCTATGGGGTTGCAAACCCCTTCAGCTCCTTCAGTCCTTTCTCTAACTCTTCAATTGGGGACCCTGTGATCAGTCCAACTGTTGTCTGTGAGTATCTGCCTCTGTATATGTCAGGTTCTGGCAGAGCCTCTCAGGAGACAGCTATATTGGACTCTTCCAAGACTAATTTCTTAAAAAATACTGGCTTTGACTCTTAATCTTCCTCATAAGGGTTAGAACCACAGCCATGGGCTACTATGGCCAGGTAAAGTTTGATGATTCGCTAAAAAAATTAGGCAAATTAATTTTTTTATTTGTTCTAGTACCAGGATCATACCCAGAGCTTTGTATACGGTAAGCAAGCTGTCAACCACTAAACCACATCCCTCGTTTTAAAACTGATTAGAGATAGAGACAGAAATAGAGAGAGATACAGAGAGAGACAGAGATATAGGAAGAGGCAAACAGAGATCTCTCAAAATATTAAGAGTGCATACGATGATAGAGAAAAGTTATAAAAAATGAGAGGAATACTTTACTGTCAATAGATTTGTCAACTTTGATAAAACATACATTTCCTCAAAGCAAATAACTGGCATTTCATTGGTTTCAGTTAACTGTTACATATTATGTAATGAAGTATCATCAAAGATGATACTTCTTTGCAATCAAAGATGATACTTCATTACATCACATAGTGAACACGCTGGTCCTCAGGTTCTTATAATATTTCAATATCTCGTCTCTTATACTCCCTGAGCCTTAGGTGTGGGAGTTGTGTTGTAGATACACTGACTAGGGATGGGCACCCCATAGTCACTTTTTTCTGAATGTTGAGCAGTCGTGCATTTGTTTGATGCTCTTTTCTACTGAAAGCATTGCTAAGAGCCAGAGGATGAGAGCATCTGCTGTGAGATACTATCTTCTATATCCGGCACACAGTTGAACCTATGAGTTTTTTTCTATTATTGAATATATTCTTCATTTACATTTCAAATGTTATTCCTTTGCCCAGTTTCCCATCCCCTCCCAGAAAACCCCCAACCCATCCTCCCTCCCCCTGCCTCCAAGAAGATGCCTCTCCACCCAACCCACTCCCACCTACCCCTGCTTCAATTTCCCCATGCTGGGGCATCTATCGAGCCTTCATAGGACCAAGGACCTGTCCTCCCACTGATGCCCGACAAGGCATTCCTCTGCCACAGTTGTGACTGGAACCATGTGTACCCCTTGGTTGATGGCTTAGTCCCTGGGAGTCCTGGGGGCTTTCCAGGGACTATGAAATCTTAACAACACAGTCGCGTAAATAAGACTTGGAAAATAACAACACTGACATCCAAAAGCAGGTATCCTACCTGTAGATGAATAATTACAGGCAATTAATGGCTTCTGAGAGAGGAGAAATCAGTATTTTTGGAGGGACAAGACCCATGATACATTATCCAACCTAAAGTGCTCACCCTTAAACATGTATACATATAAACAACAGTAAATCGACTCAGCAGGTTCAATACGTATAACAAGAATAACTTTGAAGAAGAAGCCAAGGACTTGAGAATGACTGGGCAGGACATCAGAGTACTTAGAGGATGGGAAAAGTGTGGAGAAGTAATGGAAATGCAGTACTAACACATGAAGTTTACAAAAACACGAAATAAATATTAAAAAGAACATTATGTAACAATGACAATGACAAAGAAAAGCTTACCAAGACACACTTGTCAGCATGCCTCTTATGTTTGTTTGCTCTGACAACTAAAGCAGAGAAAATGCCCTACAGTGTGTTTGTTGGTGCATTCCTAATCCCGGCATCCAAAAGGAAGAGTAGACAGGATGGCACTGGTCCCTGTGGTGCAAGGTCAAACAGGAACAGTCCTCTGGGGAGTGAGGATGATTATAGGAAAGACAAAAGAGAAGACTCGGAGAATTAGGTTAGAAATAGGGAGGGCTGTCCAGCGAATACTGCAGCAGTCTCAGAGTTTAATTCTCATAGGCTTTTTATACTTTGCAGTATTGTGGAAAACACAGTCACAAGCTAGCAGAGACGATGGCTGATGCACTTTGGATATCTGTACCCATTCAGAGGCCTCCATATTCCTCCCTGTCCCCTCCTCCAAAATTAGCTGAACATCCAGCCCCTCGCCTTGAGCTTCAAGTATATCCCCTCTTAATTGTTCCATGCTTCAGCAGGTCAGGAAATCCGCCATCAGACCTAATTTGACTCTGCCCAACAGGCAGGCTTTCACAGAAACAGGAAAAATGGTTCCTGGAAGATGATTACCACAAATTTGAATCCAGCCTCCTCTGTAGAGTAATTTGTTGTGAGGCACTGTCTTCAGTAATTAGTTTTCACAGACCCATCTTAACCTTTTAAACGTCCAGGACTACAACTTACAACTTTTATCTACAATCTATTATCCCTTAAGGCACCAACTCCAAATGTCCCCTTGTGCTTTCTGGACTTCCGCTAGTGTTCCATGTTGAACACACAAGCAAAAGATTTGCAGTTAGAATTTGTAAATGGGAGACAACAGAAGATGTCTGCCTTTCCTGGCCTCAGTTATCTCACTCTGTATATTTTTTTCCAATTCTATCTATCCATTTACCTGACATTTTTATGATTTAATTTTTCATTACAGTTAAGCAATATCACACAGTGTGTACAGATCACACTTTTTTATGTATTCATCTGCTGATGGACATGTGTTGATCCCATTTCCTAGCTATTGTGAATAGAGAAATAACAAAAAGATGCTTACATGTCTCTGTAGTAGGAGAGTCATAAAGTTTATTGAGTAGATGCCAAGGAGTGGTATAGCTGTGTCATAGAGCAATTCCATTTCCTGGTTTTGGAGGAACCTCCAGGTTGGTCTCCAAAGTGGACAGACTGTGTGTACTCCCATCAACAGTACCTAAGTGTACCACTTGCAACATCATGTCAGTACTTCTTATTTGTAGTCCAGATAATAACCACTCTCACTGGAGAAAGGGGAATCTTAAAATAATTTTAATTTGCATTTACCTGATAACTAAGAATTTTTTTAACTTGAAATTTTAAAGATAGTTTTTAAGCCATTTGCATCTCTTCTTTTGAAAATTCTCCATTCAGTTCTATAGCCCACTTTAAAATCTTGATTGTTTACTTATTTTAAGGCTTAGGGTATTTTAAATTTTATTTGTATGCATCTGGATACTGATCCTCTTTTAGTTGAGTAGATAGCAAAGACTTTCTCACATTCTGTGGGCTATTTATTTGCTGCAATTTCTTGTACTGTGCAGTTCTTTTTAGTTTCATGAGACCCAATTTCTTCATAATTTGACTAACTTTCTGTTCTACCTTTGAAGAGGAAAGCGAACCCAAAAGAAGAATGTATTAAAAAATATGAAAGCCTATTTTCTCATAACCTAACTTTAAAATAATTAATTGGCATTATAGTAGAATTTAAAAAGTTAGAGTGTCTTCAATCAGAAATTTAGACCCTCAGGAAAAGAGTTAATTTACTGACTACGACCACAGGTATAAAAAAAAGGAGATCTCACCCAAATGTTATGGAACAGGTCTGTTTGAGATGTGTAAGGACAAATGCAATTATCACCATAAGCCTAGAAATAAGTGTCTTAATCAGGGTTTCTATTCTTACACAAACATCATGACCAAGAAGCAAGTTGGGAAGGAAAGGGTTTATTTATCTTATACCTTCCACATTGCTGTTGATCATGAAAGGAAGTCAGGACTGGAACTCCCAAAGGAAGCAGGTCAGAAAACAGGAGCTGATGCAGAGGCCATGGAGGGATGTTTCTTACTGGCTTGCTTCCCCTAGCTTGCTCAGCCTGCTTTCTGATAGAACCCAAGACTACCAGCTCAGGGATGGCACCACCCATAAGGGGCCCTCCCCCATTGACCACCAATTGAGAAAATGCCCCACAGCTGGATCTCATGGAGGTACTTCCCCAACTGAAGCTTCTTGCTAGGTGATAACTCCATCACCTTTCAATTAAAAAACCTATGCCCAATGAGCTGCTGCAGAAAATAGGTGGGACATCCAATAGGGAGGGGAGAATTCTGGGAAATAGTCTAAGGCCAAGTATTCACCCAGACCATAGAGGAGGTCAGAACATGGGACTCGAGCAGAGGGAACCAGCAACATGGCAAAACTTGGATTAAAATAAAGGAGATAGTTTCCTGGGAACGCAGAGAAGTTGGTCTTAAACCAGCTATGTAGCTGAACTTGGAGAATAAAAGAGGATAAGAATAAAAAAGAGATTATCCCCAGGACTGCTAAGGAGACTGACATAAACCAGCCCTTGGCTGAACTGAGGCTAGAGTAAGGGGAGAGTCACCCAGGAACTTGGAGATAAGAAGACAAGGAGCTGAAACCAGCCAAGGAGCTGAAACCAGGTTAGAACAAAGGGGATTGTCAGTTAAGAGAAAGTGGGAAAACAAGCCGCAGCTTATGGTCAGGGCATTTATTAATAAATAATTCATCTCCGACTCGTCCGTTCCAGGAGCAGTAGTTGGGAGAAAAAAAATGGATTTAATTTTTTTTACAAACTTAAACAATTGTTTTCAGTTATCAGTTACAATGTAAAAACATAGGAGCATAAATGTGCAGTTCAAAGAAAGGTAGTGACTATTCAACTCTCATAGAAGAAGAAGGGAACAAAAGTCTTAAGTTTTCTTTAACATAGCAATCCAAGAGCTGAGAACTCACGCCATGTGATCTCTGAGGTGATACACACCTTAGTACAATTACTAAAATTAACTGTAGTTGTTAGATCAAAACTCACATTAATAAGAAAAAAAGTAGGTTAAAAAAATTGCCAACAAGATGTTACTAAGAATGATGCTTTTGATTGATACCTAGGATATGGTCAAATCCGACTGCCTTTCCCCACTAATTTCCTGGGGAACTCAGTTTTCAGATTCAAAGATATAGAAATAATAAGCACTACAAATTAAAATTTGTTGAAGTTGTCATGCTGGCAAAGTAATAATTGTAAAAATCTGGGGAATTCAGATACTGTGGACTTAATGCAGTGTCTTGAATTAATATAACCTTTTCACCAATATACTGAAAAATACTCACTTTATTGACATTAACAAGCATAATTATATCCTCAGGTTGAACCGGTTTTTATGAAATTTAGTAAAATGTCAAATAATGTCCTTTAAATTGTTGGTTCTTAGAAAGTATTTCACACATACTAACTTATTCTTTGTCTAAGGAAAAAATGGTCATAAAATTTTCCCATTTTGATTACATATAAAAATGCTAACTAGTTTACAGCCAGATTCCACAGTTTAAATATGCAATTCTTTGACACAGCAATAATCTTTGGTCAAGTAAATGGATGCTCATAAAAGTTACTAATAAATACAGAGAAAGAAAGGATGTGAACTCAAAAGATTTTGATTATATGATCATAATTGTCATGTTATACTGTTATGGATATGAGAAAATTAAATACAAACAATGTGTCCTGCTTGTGCCCATGTGGTCACTTAGAGACAACCTAAAACAAGAAAGTAACATACAAGAATCTTTTCATTTTTCATCAAGACTGGCTGATTCTAAAAACATTTACTGGATATCCAAGTGAGGATTAACACCTTCTAGGTTTTCTTAGGTTGTTGTAAGAAGTCATTTTTGTGACTGTATAGTTGATGTCTCCATATTGTCCTTGCCTATTATATGAAGACTCGTAGCCCTGAGTGCCTCGCCACAGCTGATCGCTGTCCTCTGTCATCTAGCCTTTCCTTTACCCATTGAAAACGCAGGTATCTTAGTTCCAGAATTTCATGAAAATGAATTTCTCTAGTAATATGAAAGAGTCTGGGAATGAATCATTCCTTAGTAAATTCCCATGTAATACTGAGCCATACCTCAACATGAGTTATAAGTTTTGTCAAGAAGCTAAATAGAAGAATCAGGTAATCTATGCTCACATTTTTGACCTTGGGAACTTAAATTGTCTGGGGACCATATTTAAACAATGTGAACTATGAGATTTTGTCCTTTGAATAGTTGCTGTTATGATATAAGATCTAGGGAACCTCGAAACAGAAAGAAAATGTGTTTTCCTGTGAAGTGGAATGAATTCTGGAGAATATAAAGTGGACACTCTCTGAAGTAAGCCTCCAAGGATCCATGTCCTTAAGTTACCTCATAACTTCTATCCTTAAATATAACTGTGACTCATGACTTGCTTCTTTGCTGCAGTATAACAAGTGGGGAAACTTTCCACTGGTTGATTTGAAGAAGGAATATTCTTTGTTTTGAAAAGGCCTATATAAATGGCCACATGGTAAAAATTGTATGTAGTTTGTGAATACTGAGAGCAATATCCAGCTAACAGCCCACAAGTAAACATGAAACCTTTATGCTACAACCACAAAAAGATGAATTATGCCAGCAGTCTGAGAGAATTTGGATGCTGATCAATTTGTAATCAAGCTTTGGAAAATTCTGCAGTCCAAGCCAAAATGTGAATTGTAACTTTTACCTCAAAATGCAGAGCTAGCCAAGTTTGGCACAGACTCCACTGCCTCAGAACTGTGAGGTAATAACACTAAGCTGCTATTGACACTAAATTATAAATTGCTTCTCTAGCATAGACAGCTGCCAGGGCTGTATCATGACATCATACATAATTATACACACATCAAAATATTTCAAAGACTCTCATAAATATGCATGTTAAAAATAAGTGTATTCTATATTTAAATATTTATTATGAATAAGAATTTTTAAGATTCTTGAAATTACTTTAAGAGCCCAATACACCAGGTACACATATAGTTAAATAAAACTGTTTTACTTGTATGAAAAAGTCTACCATATTTGAGTATATATTGAGTATTCTGTACTATCTTTGCATTTTAATATCAGTTATTATTCAAAGGAACTATGAACAATGTCATGACTTTATTAATCAAGTAGAAATATACTCAAAGATACACAAAGAAAATTTTAAATTTCAAATTTTACATGTATTTAAAGAAGTTTTTAAAATCCTACTCATATTCCTACAAAATAATTGTGATACAGACATTTAATGAATTCAGGGTCATGCTTGATTTTCAGGTTTGAAACGTGTCCTAGCACCCAGGAGCATTTGTTACTTACCTACATTACACAAATTTTACATCATTATTATCTCCTGGTTTTGGTGTCAATCCATTTATACATTTATCTTGTATTTCAAAAACCTGAAAATTGTGGAATTTTCCAAATAACTTCACAGTAATGGTAACCAAACATGCAGTCATTCAATAAGCATAAAGCCTGCAATACCAATAGACTCAGTAAGTATTCCATTATAAAAGACATGGATAAGGAGGAATTTGTTCCTTTTTCAGAGGAAATTTTCTTTGGAAATAATGTTCACTGAGAAAAGACCTTAATGATTATGCAATGGTAGTACCAAAGGAACCCACTTACTCACATTTGAAGACATTAGAGTAAATGTTAAATAAAATGCATTGGTTCTAATGACTGACTTTAAGAGACTTTATATGATTACTTTCAAATTTGGGAAATTTCAGAGTATCCAACAGATTTTCCAGCTATCTTCCTTAAATGCAGACTGTATGGAATACAAATAACTGGGATATGGTATTGCCAGCTCTGCGGAAGCCCCACTACAGGTTAGGATTCATCTACAGGGAATTGTGTGTGGCACAATAGGAAAATTACCTAGGTTGCAAGCATGATTTGCCAATACATAATACCATTTGTTGTCTGGTTTCATGATTTTTATTAAAATGCTTCATGCCTAATAATCCAAGCCCTTCAGCCATGAGATTCCGTAACATGTACTGCTCCTGTATCTCCAATATGCAATTCTATGACTAATACATTCATAGTTAACTTTCTAGTCATATATTTATTTCTGGAAAAATGGGCATCTCTTAGACAAACAAAAATATGCAGATGCTAGTCAAAAGAAAACCACTAAAGATACACTTTGACACTATGGTGAACTGGGGTTCCTGGAAGGAAGCCTAATCTACATGAATTTTTAAACAAAAGCTGATTGACTGGTGAGAACATCAGTGATTGTACAGGAGTTAGAAGGTTAAAGTCCATTTCAAAACTGTCCTGTCATTTATTTCCTACCCCGGATGTGAGCTAACAATGTTAAGCCATTTGGTAAAGTCGATGAAATCCATAAATTTGTAGATGGACAAACTATTGGCTTTTGCCAATTCAAGAGAGATATGCCCTAGCTATTTAGTAAGCTGCCTGTCTGAGATGACCATCAACATATCTGAAATTGCTTTGATCTTAACTCTCTTTGTTCTGTTACTGGGAAATATGGGGTAACTTTAGTCTGTATTCTCAACCCAGAGTTACTGGTATTTGGCTCCAGAATGAAGTCTATCTCACTCCAGTTCAGGTAAAAGCTGTGTCCTTCACATTGATATCGCTTAAAGACTACTTCCAAAATATTCCATATTTTTAAAAGCAATAGTAGGGAGCCATAAATATCAATGCGAGTCTCAGGGTCACACTAGTTTGTATTTCACTTTTGACTCTTAGAATTTAATGCTTTGCCCTCAGACCAAGGGCTAACCTTTTGATTTCTACAATTATAAATAGATATCGCTATCCTCACTGACAAGGTTGTGTTAAAACTAACAGATTTTAAGAGCAGGACAAGAGCTTTCTCAAAGTGAAAGAGCCCAAAAGTAATTTGGTTTGCGCTTCTCTTTCCCATACCTTCGATCTGTTGTGAACAAGAAAATTAATTTGCTGAAGAGCCACGGCTACCGAATATTGTTTACAGCTCACAACTACCATAGCACTGCATAACCTTTCCAAGTAGCAAATCCCTACTTTGTATTCCGCTACTTCACTTAATCCAATGTCCTTGGAAAGAACTGGCATTTTCTTCCAAACTCAACTTCCCAAACCGTAGCTAGCTTAAACTAAATCTAAATTTACTTTCTGTTGTTTTTACCTAAACCATCACAGATCATAACTTACTCCTAAGTGGTACTCTTACCATCGCAATATTTTATGCAAAACATTTGAATTACAGGTCAAGTGTTCCCTTAAGTAATCGCATTACTGTGGAGATGCAATCTTTGGGAAGGATAAAGAATACATTAAAGAGAAATCCTTTGTTTAGCTCTGTGCCCCATTTTTTGATAGGGTTATTTGGTTCTTTGCGGTCTAACTTCTTGAGTTCTTTGTATATATTGGATATTAGCCCTCTGTCGGATGTGGGGTTGGTGAAGGAGGAATGGATACAGAAAATGTGGTATATTTATACAATGGAATACTACACAGCAATTAAAAATAATGAATTCATGCAATTTGTAGGTAAATGGTTAGACCTGGAAAATATCATCCTGAGTGAATTAACCCAATCACAAAAGAATGCACCTGAAATGCAATCACTGATAAGTGGATATTAATGAGCCCAGAAGCCCTAAATACTCAAGACACAAATAGCAAGTCAAATGATTCCCAAGAAGAAGAAAGGAGAGGACCCTGGGCCTGTAAAGATTGCTTCCAGTTTAGTAAAGAAACCGAGGGGGGAGGGGGAATTATTGGGGAACAGATGGGGGGGAGAGGAACTATGGGAACTATGGTGGGTGGGAACTGGGAAAGGGGAAAGCCTTTGGAATGTAAACATAGAATATAGAAAATAAAATTAAAAAAAAAAAAAAAAAAAAAAAAAAGAGAAATCCTGCATAATGTCTCCTCCCCGTTGTTTCGTTGTGCCTTTAGTTGTTCGGTTTTTAATTTAAAAACAAAACAAAACAGAAAGCAAGACCCAAGGTGTGAGATTATTTTTCTACTGGTATTAAAATTATAGATTGATTCAGTGAATATTTAAAGACAAAAAGGCTTTGAAGCGTGTTTGTGAAAACCCTGAGATGCTGATCTACAATACTGAGCATTTTAATTGTTCCCTGCTATTGGTTTGTTTTCTCTCCCTTCCATCCTTTTCCCACTCACAGAAGATAGTGAGCAGTATCTTTCAGCTACACTCATGGGAATGTGGAGCTTAAGAGTAATTTTGATAGCAGCAATCCAACAGGACTACAAACAAACTGTATTGGATTTCAGAAGTGTGTCTATGAGTTATGTATAGATGGGAACCTCAAAGAGGGCTGTGGATTTTCTTTGTTAATATTGTCCTAACTGGAAACTTTCTCTAAAAGCCTCAGGCATTCTATAACCAGCAAATGGTTCTCAGCATGACACTTTCAGGGAAACAGAAGACCTATAAATCTGGCAGGAGCTGCAAAAGTGAGATTATGAGCAGTTAAGTAGATTGTCCCAGGTGACAGCCAGAGCATCTGAACCCTCAGACCCCAGAATCTAAATCCATCTGACACTCACTGTGATATAAACAAGCCTGCCAGGGTATCAACTTTAAACCCTTAACAAAACTAATATTACAAATCACACTGTCTAAGAGGCATCAGCGATGTTCAAAATCTTGTTGCAGAATTTATGATTATGGGCAGAAATGAGGTAGTGCTGCCGCTAATCAACCTGTTCATGCAGCAGATTTTGTCAGACCCATATAAGTTCAGCCTCTATAAATGTTCTACAGGGAATGCATTGCTCTCTGAAGTGAGACTGGTGTCTGGAATGCATTATCGTAGTGATAGAATGGGCACTTTACAGAAAAGGCTGGCTTGTCTTTGATCAAGATGACCTGGATGACCTCAGTTTGCCTTTGCTTAACTGAAGTGTGCAAGCCATGAAGAGGCCATGGAGGGGTTCTGCTTACTGGCTTGCTCCTTATGGTTTGCTCAGCCTGCTTTCTTATAGAACCCAGGACCAGCCCAGTGGTGGCACTTCCCAAAATGGGCTGGGCCTCCATGCATGAACTAATGAAAAAAATGACCCACGGGTTTGCCTACAGTTCAATATTTTAGAGGTATTTTCTTTTTGTTCATTTTTGATTGGTTGTTTTATTTATTTACATTTCAAATGTTATCCCCCTTCCCAGTTTCCCCTCCACAAACCCTCTATCCCACTCCTCCCAAATCCCTGCTTCTATGAAGGTGTTTCCCCACCCACCTACCCACTCCCTAGCCCTACCCTGCCCTAGCATTCTCCTATGCTGGGTCATCAAGCCTTCATAGAACCAAAGTCCTCCCCTCCCAATGATGCCAGATAAGGCCATCCTCTGCTGGAGGCATGAGTTCCTCCATGTGTACTCTTTAGTTGGTTGTTTAGTCCTTTGGAGCTCTGGGGGCTCTGGTTGGTTGGTATTGTTGTTCTTTGTATGGGGTTGCAAACCCCTTCAGCTCCTTCAGTCCTTCCCCTCACTCCTCCATTGTGGTTCCCATGCTCAGTCTGGTTGGCTGCATGCATCCACACCTGTATTGGTCAGACTCTGGCAGAGCCTCTCAGGAGACAGCTATATCAGGCGGTCAGCAAACACTTCTTGGCATCAGCAATAGTGTTTGGGTTTGGCTGCATATGAGAACCCCAGGTGGGGCAGTCTGGATGGCCTTTCCTTCAGTCTCTGCTCTATTCTTTGTCCCTGTATCTCCTTGACAGGAGCAATTCTGCATTAATATTTTTGAGATAGGTAGGTGGATGTTTCCAGGATCCAATGGGGATGACATTAGCTGAAATACCCAACAATGGGGAGAACCTGAAGAGGTATTTTCTTAATTGACTATAGCTTGTGTCAACTTGACATTAAATGAGCCACCAAAGGTGTTTAAAAAGACATACTTTACTCTATAAAACACATATATACATATACACACACTCTCACACACACATGTACACACATACTTATGCACATGCACAGAAGACTTAATCAGTTTGATTAATTTCCTCCACAATACTCTTGCCATTCTCTTGCCAAAAGTAATCTTCCTATATTTTCTTTCACTGAAGTTGAGCTTAATCATCTCTATTTCAGCAGTTTTGTAGATTTTAAATGTATTTTAGCATTAATTTTTAAATTGCTGAACAATAGTTATCTTGGATGAATTTTCCAACAATTGTTTAATTTTGCCTAATGAAATTTTCTTTGAATAATAATGTACAAGCTTCATAGAAACTAGGCAATAGAGTTCCATATTTTTGAAAACTAAGTTATTAGTCACAATAAGAAGAGTGCAGATGAGAAGAAGGTAGGAATTTGGGTCACAAGTTGCATAGTCTGTGTTTTGAGATACTTTAAGATACAGTTGACAGACTTAAATTTCTATTTCCTGTGTAATGCTTCTAATTAAAATTATTACATATATATTGATATGGATATGATTGTGTAATAACCAGTGTATGGCAGTCCTGGAGGACAATTTGTAAGACTGGGTTCTATCTTTCTACCATGTGGGTTCTGGGATTTCAGCTCTAGTTATCAGGCTCAGTGGCTAGCACCTCTGCTGCCACCGGAGTCATCGCATTTGCCATCACATGGTTTTGAAGCTGCGCTGAATAGAACCCAATCATCCTGCATCTTAAAGATGCTGCAAAAACAAACAACACTCCAAAACACAAAATCAAGTGAGACTTATGGCAGAAACAAAGTGCCAGAAGTCAGAAACCAAAGTTGTTTTAATTAGATGTGAGGCCCCTTAGAGGCAAGTAAGGGATAAGCAGCTTTACTAATGGAAACCACTAGGGGGAAAGGTTAAATGCAATGGAGTCGATTTTAGTAAAAATGAGAAGGCTGAGGGGTTTTAATCAAATGCCCCAAATCTATGTTTTAAACGTAAGTTTAGAAGAAGCTTTTCTTTTTCTCAACTTTAAAAAAGTAATTGATCCAGGTGCTCAGACCCAGCCGGCGGAACCAGATACGCGAGACAGCCCGAGTTTAAAACCTTCAGGGACTCAGGTCTGGAGCGGGAACTGCGCACAGAGTAGCGGTTTGGGGTACAGCGGCCGTGCCTGCACTTTGAGTTCGAAGGCCAGACCCCGAACCCCCTGCAGGCAGAGCCATCTTGCCTGCAGCTTCCCATCCAGCCAGTGGCGGGGAAGCCAGACCCAACCAGCTTACCAGGTGCTCAGACCCAGCCAGCAGAACCAGATAACTGAGATATCCCAACTTTAAGACCCCTGGGGAAACAGGATACCAGACAGCGAACCCTGAGCAGGAGCAGTGCAGAGCAGCTGCCCAACAGGCGGAACCAAGTACCTGGGATATTCTGAGTTTAAGACCTCGGGAGACTCAGGCCACCTGTCAGCAATCTGTGAGCAGGAGCCCTACAGGGCAGTGGTTCAGGTGTCCCAGACGCTGGAAAATAGCCTTTCGAGCCCACAGGAGGGTCAAGCACCAGCTAGTAACTACAGGACCAACAAACACCAGAGTTAACCAGATGGCAAAAGGCAAACAGATCGTTACTAACAAAAATCAAGGCAGTATGGCGGCATCCAAACCCAGTTCCCCAACAGCAATAAATCTTAGATACCCCGAAACACCAGAAAAACAAGACTCAGATCTAAAATCACTGGTCAGGTTGCTGATAAAGGAACACTTAGATAAATCTCTTAAAGTAATACATGAGAAAGTAGATCAAAAGCTAGAAGCCCTTACAAGGCAAACACAATTAAATCTCGGATATCTCAACGCACCAGAAAAACAAGACTCAGATCTAAAATCACTGGTAAAGATGCAGATTGAGGATCACTTAGATAAATTTCTTAAAGTAATAGAGGAGAAAATAGATCAAAAGCTAGAAGCCCATACAAGGCAGACACAAAAATCACTTAAAGAAATCCAGGAGAATATAGAGCAAAAAAGGAATCCCAATAAGGGGGAGAAACAAAAATCACTTAAAGAAATACAAGAGAACATGGGTCAACAAGTAGAAGTCATAAAAGAGGAAACACAAAAATCCCTTAAAGAATTATAGGAAACCACAAACAAGCAACTGAAAGATCTGAGCAAAACCATACAAAATCTAAAAGCAGAAGTAGAAACAACTAAGCAATCGCAAAGGGAGACAATGTTGGAGATAGAAAACCTTGGGAAGAAATCAGGAGTCATAGATGCAAATATCAACAATAGAATACAAGAGATAGAAGACAGAATCTCAGATGCTGAAGATACCATAGGAACCATGGATCCAACAATTAAAGAAAATGCAAAATGCAAAAAGCTGGTAACCCAAAGCATTCAGGAAATCCAGGACACAATGAGAAGACCAAACCTAAGGATTATAGGGATAGATGAGAATGAAGATCTACAACTTAAAGGGCCAGCAAATATCTTCTACAAAATTATGGAAGAAAACTTCACCAACCTAAAGAGAGAGATGCCCATGAATATACAAGAAGCCTATAGAACCCCAAATAGACTGGACCAGAACAGAAATACTTCTGGTCACATAATAATCAAAACCCCAAATGTACTAAACAAAGAATATTAAAGGCAGCAAGAGAAAAAGGACAAGTAACATATAAAGGAAGACCTATCAGAATTACAGCAGACTTCTCACCTGAGACCATGAAAGCTAGAAGATCCTGGGCAGACCTCATGCAGACCCTAAGAGAACACAAACTTCAGCCAAAACTACTATACCCAGCAAAACTCTCAATCACCATAGATGGGGAAACCAAGGTATTCCACGACAAAACCAAATTTGCACGATACTTATCTACAAACCCAGCCCTACAAAGGATAATAGGGGAAAAATACCAAAACAAGGGGGGAAACAGCACCCCAGAAGAAACAAGATAGAAACCCCATCTCATCCAACCCAAAAGAAGAGAACCACTCAAATACAAACAAACAAACAAACAAACAAACAAAAAATAACACCCAACATGTCAGGAAGTAATAATTACTATTCCTTAATATCTCTTAATATCAATGGACTCAATTCCCCAATAAAAAGACACAGACTAAAAGACTGGATACGGAAACAGGACCCAACATTTTGCTGCATACAGGAAACACATCTCAGTGTCAAAGACAAACACCACCTTAGAGTAAAAGGCTGGAAGACAGTTTTACAAGCAAATGGTCCCAGGAAACAAGCCAGAGTAGCCATTCTAATATCAGATAAAATTGACTTTCAACCTAAAGTCATCAAAAAGAGACACAGAAGGTCACTTCCTGCTTGTCAAAGGGAAAATCCACCAAGAAGAATTCTCAATACTGAACATCTATGCGCCAAATGTAAGGGCACCCTCATTTGTAAAAGAAACCTTACTAAAGTATAAAGCACATATCGCACCTAACATAATAATTGTAGGTGACTTCAACACTCCACTCTCCTCAATGGACCAATAAGGAAAGCAGAAACTAAACCGAGACACAGTGAAACTAATTGAAGCTTTGGACCAATTGGATTTAACAGATATATATATATAGAACATTCCATCCTAAAGCAAAAGAATATACCTTTTTCTCAGCACCGCACGGTACCTTCTCAAAAATTGATCATACAATTGGTCACAAGACAGAGCTCAACAAATACAAGAAGATCGAACTAATCCCATGTCTCCTATCGGATCACTATGGAATAAAAGTGGTCTTCAATAACAAGTAGAACAACAGAAAGCCCACATACACATGGAAACTGAACAATACTCTACTCAATGACACCTTGGTCAAGGAAGAAATAAAGAAAGAAATCAAAGACTTTTTAGACTTCAATGAAAATGAAGGTACGACCTACCCAAATCTTTGGGACACAATGAAAGCAGTGCTAAGAGGAAAACTCATAGCCCTGAGTGCCTCCAAAAAGAAACTGGAGAGAGCATACACTAGCAACTTAACAGCACACCTGAAGGCCCTGGAACAAAAAGAAGCTAACTCACCCAGGAGGAGTAGGAGAGAGGAAATCATCAAACTAAGGGCTGAAATCAATCAAGGAGAAACAAAGAGAACCATACAAAGAATCAACAAAACCAAGAGCTGGTTCTTCGAGAAAATCAACAAGATAGATAAACCCTTAGCTAGACTAACCAAAGGGCACAGAGACAGTATCCAAATTAACAAAATTAGAAAAGAAAAAGGGGATATAACAACAGAAACGGAGGAAATTCAAAAGATCTTCAGATCCTACTAAAAAAGCCTATACTCAAAACAACTGGAGAATCTGGAGGAAATGGACAATTTCCTAGACAGATACCAAATACCAAAATTAAATCAGCATCAAGTAGATCAGCTAAACAGTCACATAACCCCCAAAGAAATAGAAGGGGTTATAGAAAGCCTCCCAACCAAAAAAAGTACGGGACCAGATGGTTTTAGTGCAGAATTCTACCAGACCTTCAAAGAAGACTTAACACCAATACTCTTCAAACTATTCCACAAAATAGAGACAGAAGGGACATTGCCCAACTCGTTCTTCGAAACCACAATTACGCTGATACCTAAACCACAAAAAGATCCAACAAAGAAAGAGAACTACAGGCCAATTTCTCTTATGAATATTGACGCAAAAATAATAAATAAAATTCTTGCCAACCAAATCCAAGAGCATATCAAAACAATCATTCACCATGATCAAGTAGGCTTCATTCCAGGGATGCAGGGATGGTTCAATATACGGAAATCCATCAATGTAATCCACTACATAAACAAACTAAAAGAAAAAAACCACATGGTCATCTCATTAGATGCTGAAAAAGCATTCGACAAAATTCAGCATCCTTTCATGCTAAAAGTCTTGGAAAGAGCAGGAATTCAAGGCCCATACCTAAACATAGTAAAAGCAATCTACAGCAAACCAGTAGCCAACATCAAAATAAATGGAGAGAAACTTGAAGCAATCCCACTAAAATCAGGGACTAGACAAGGCTGCCCTCTCTCTCTCCATATCTTTTCAATATAGTACTTGAAGTTCTAGCGAGAGCAATTAGACAACATAAGGAAGTCAAAGGGATACAAATTGGAAAGGAAGAAGTCAAACTATCACTATTTGCAGACGATATGATAGTCTACTTAAGCGATCCAAAAAACTCCACCAGAGAACTTCTACAGCTGATAAACAACTTCAGCAAAGTGGCTGGTTATAAAATTAACTCAAGCAAATCAGTAGCCTTCTTGTACTCAAAGGACAAGCAGGCTGAGAAAGAAGTTAGGGAAATGACACCCTTCACAATAGCCACAAACAACATAAAGTACCTTGGTGTAACTCTAACCAAACAAGCAAAAGATCTGTATGACAGGAACTTCAAGTCCTTGAAGAAAGAAATCGAAGAAGACCTTAGAAGATGGAAAAATATTTCTTGCTCCTGGATTGGCAGGATCAATATACTAAAAATGGCCATCTTGCCAAAAGCAATCTACAGATTCAATGCAATCCCCATCAAAATCCCAAGTCACTTCTTCATAGATCTAGAAAGAGCAATTCTCAAATTCATCTGGAGCAACAAAAAACCCAGGATAGCTAAAACTATTCTCAACAATAAAAGGACTTCTGGGGGAATCAATATCCCTGACCTCAAGCAGTACTACAGAGCAATTGTGTTAAAAAACTGCATGGTATTGGTACAGCAACAGGCAGGTAGATCAATGGAATAGGATTGAAGACCCAGAAATGAACCCACAGACTTATGGTCACTTGATCTTTGATAAAGGAGCCCCAACCATCCAGTGGAAAAAAGATAGCCTTTCCAACAATGGTGCTGGTTCAACTAGAGATCAACATGCAGAAGAATGCGAATTGACCCACTCTTATCTCCTTGTACTAAGATCAACTCCAAGTGGATCAAGGACCTCCACATAAAACCAGACACACTGAAACTATTAGAAAAGAAACTTGGGAAGACCCTGGAGGACATGGGCACAGGGGGAAAGTTCCTGAACAGAACACCAATAGCTTATGCTCTAAGATCAAGAATTGACAAATGGGACCTCATAAAATTACAACGTTTCTGCAAGGCAAAGGACACTGTCAGAAGGACAAAACGGCAACCAACAACGTGGGAAATGATCTTCACCAACCCCACATCCGACAGAGGGCTAATATCCAATATATACAAAGAACTCAAGAAGTTAGACCCCAAAGAACCAAATAACCCTATCAAAAAATGGGGTACAGAGCTAAACAAAGAATTTTCACCAGAAGAAATTCGGATGGCCGAGAAACACCTTAAGAGATGTTCAACATCATTAGTCATCAGGGAAATGCAAATCAAAACAACCCTGAGATTCCACCTCACACCAGTCAGAATGGCTAAGATTAAAAACTCAAGAGACAACAGGTGCTGGCGAGGATATGGAGAAAGAGGAACACTCCTCCACTGTTGGTGGGATTGCAAAATGGTAAAACTGCTCTGGAGATCAGTGTGGCGGTTCCTCAGAAAATTGGGAAAAAGGTATAGTCTTTTGCTTTAGGGTGAAATGTTCTATATATATCTGTTAAATCCAATTGCTCCAAAGTTTCGATGAGTTTCTCCGTGTCTCTGTTTAGTTTCTGTTTTCCTGGTCGGTCCACTGTAGATAGTGGAGTATTGAGGTCCCCCACAATCATTGTGTTAGGTGCAATGTGTGCTTTGAGCTTTAGTAAGGTTTCTTTTACAAATGAGGGTGCCCTTACATTTGGAGGGTAGATGTTTAGAATTGTGAGTTCCTCTTGGTGGATTCTTCCTTTGACTAGCAGGAAGTGACCTTCTGTGTCTCTTTTGATGACTTTGGGTTGAAAGTCAATTTTATCTGATATTAAAATGGCTACTCCAGCTGAAGTCAAACTATCACTATTTGCAGACGATATGATAGTCTACTTTAGTGACCCAAAAACCTCCACCAGAGAACTCCTGCAACTGATAAACAACTTCAGCAAAGTGGCTGGCTATAAAATCAACTCAAGTAAATCAGTAGCCTTCCTATACGTGAAGGATTAGCAGGCCGAGATAGAAATTAGGGAAATGACACCCTTCACAATAGCCACAAATGATATAAAGTATCTTGGAGTGACGCTAACCAAACATGTGAAAGATTTATACGACAAAAACTTCAGGTCTCTGAAGAGGGAAATTGAAGAAGACATCAGAAAATGGGAAAATCTTACATGCTCGTGGGTTGGCAGGACTAATATAGTCAAAATGGCAATCTTGCCCAAAGCAATATACAGATTCAATGCAATCCCCATCAAAATCCCAACTCAGTTCTTCATAGAGCTAGAAAGAACAATTCTCAAATTCATCTGGAATAACAAAAAACCCAGGATAGCTAAAACTATCATCAACAGCAAAAGAACTTCTGGGGGAATCAATATCCCGGACCTCAAGCAATATTGCAGAGCAGTGGTATTAAAAACTGCATGGTATTGGTTCAGTGACAGGGAAGCGGGTCAATGGAATAGGATCGAAGACCCAGAATTGAACCCACACATCTATGGCCAATTGATCTTCGACAAAGGAGCTGAAAACATCCAGTGGAAAAAAGATAGCCTTTTCAACAGATGGTGCTGGCTCAACTGGAAGTCAACATGCAGAAGAATGAGAATTGATCCACTCTTATCTCCTTGCACTAAACTCAACTCCAAGTGGATCAAGGATCTCCACATAAAGCCAGACACACTAAAACTAATAGAAAAGAAACTGGGGAAGACCCTTGAAGACATCGGCTCAGGGGAAAAATTCCTGAACAGAACACCAATTGCTTATACTCTAAGAACAAGAATAGACAAATGGGACCTCATAAAACTACAAAGTTTCTGTAAGGCAAAAGACACTGTCAAAAGGATAAATCGGCAACCAACAAATTGGGAAAAAATCTTCACCAACCCCACATCCGACAGAGGGCTAATCTCCAATGTATACAAAGAACTCAAGAGGTTAGACCCCAGAAAACCAAATAACCCTATCCAAAAATGGGGTACAGAGCTAAACAGAGACTTTTCACCTGAAGAAATTCAGATGGCTGAGAAACACCTTAAAAAATGTTCAACATCACTAGTCATTAGGGAAATGCAAATTAAAACAACCCTGAGATTTCACCTCACACCAGTCAGAATGGCTAAGTTTAAAAACTCAGAAGACATCAGGTGTTGGCGAGGATGTGGAGAAAGAGGAACACTCCTCCACTGCTGGTGGGAATGCAAGCTGGTACAACCACTCTGGAAATCAGTGTGGCGGTTCCTCAGAAAACTGGGCGTGATACTTCTGGAGGACCCAGCCATACCACTCCTGGGAATATACCCAGAAGATTCACCAGCATGCAATAAGGATACATGCTCCACTATGTTCATAGCAGCCTTATATATAATAGCCAGAAGCTGGAAAGAACCCAGATGTCCCTCAACAGAGGAATGGATACAAAAAATGTGGTATATATACACAATGGAGTACTATTCAGCCATTAGAAACAATGAATTCATGAAATTCTTAGAGAAATGGATGGAGCTGGAGAACGTCATACTAAGTGAGGTGACCCAGTCTCAAAAGAATACCCATGGTATACAGTCACTGATAAGTGGATATTAGCCTAGAAGCTTGGAACACCAAAGACACAAATCACATATCAAGTGATGTCTCACAAGAAGAAAGGAGTGGACACTGGTGCTAGAATGGACCAAAACATCATTGTGGGAGAGTACAAGAACAGTAAAGTGGGAGGGGGTGGATGCGGGAGCAGGGGGAGGGAAAAGGACATGTGGGACCTTTGGGGGTGGGGAACCAGAAAAAGGGAAATGAATTGTAAATATAGAATATATAAAAAAAACTATTTCCTAATAAAAAAAAATTGGGCATGTCACTTCCAGAGGACCCTGGCATACCACTCCTGGGCATATACCCAGAGGATTCCTCTGCATACAATAAAAACACATGCTCCACTATGTTTATAGCAGCCTTGTTTATAATAGCCAGAAATTGGAAGGAGCCCAGATATCCCTCAAAGGAGGAATGGATACAGAAAATGTGGTATATTTATACAATGGAGTACTACTCAGCAATTAAAAATAATGAACTCATGCAATTTGTAGGTAAATGGTTACATCTGGAAAATATCATCCTAAGTGAGCTAACCCAATCACAAAAGAATACACATGAAATGCAATCACTGATAAGTGGATATTATTGAGCCCAGAAGCCCTAAATGCTCAAGGGACAATTAGCAAGTCAAATGACTCCCAAGAAGAAGAAAGGAGAGGACCCTGGGCCTGTAAAGATTGGATCCAGTATTGTAGACCCAGAACAGAGAAATCGTGGGGGGTGGGGATGAGTGGGGAATAGCAGGGGGGAGAGGAATTATGGGACATATGGTGGGGGGTAATTGGGAAAGGGGAAAACCTTTGGAATGTAAACATAGAATATAGAAAATAAAAAAAATTAAGAAAAAAAAGTAATTGATCATTCAGTGACTGACTGCTTTTAATGATTTTCACAGTAAGTTCTGAATGCTTCATATTCTATGGCCATATGATGCTTAATTTTGCTATGGGGATCTATATTTCTATTCTGTATCACTTCATGAAGAGATGCCTGAGTTTCTCACCACCAACATACAGTAGCATATGCCTTTGTCTACTATCATGATCCTCTGCTATGATACTCAGGATCCTGCTCTTTAGTAACTAATCATCTTCAAATTAATATAGCTAGGGATATCTTGTCAATCCACAGGTCATGACTGCAAAATTGAACATTGGCTATTGTCTCCTTCCTTGATTTTGATCCTAATATTTTGTGTCCAGCTTTCAGGTATTTGCATAATTTATAGCAGTTATCTTGCTACAGCAGTGGTTCTCAACCTGAGAATCAAGATGAACAGAAAACATATATTTCCAATGGTCGTATGAACTGAGACACAGCTCAGTAGCAAAATTACAGTTATGAGGTAGCAATAAAATTATTTTATGGTTGGGGTCATCACAACGTGAGGAACTATATTAAAGGGTTGAGAAGTACTGCTCTTGACTGTTGACCATTAAGAACCTCATTCCTTCCACTATTATCTCTGTACAACTGCTAAAGCATACCTGAGTGGTATCTACAAATTTCCTTGAAGCAAATTTGTATAAGTAGAGAAGAAATCAGTGTCAAAATAATCTCCCAAGATCCAGGAACAAAATGGATAGTGTGAATTTGTTTCTTTAAATTCACATGCACACGAACACACACATCATATATATATATATATATATATATATATATATATATATATATACACATATATATATAAACACATATCATATGTATACACATACATATATATGTACAAACACACATATCTTATATACATACCAAATATAATTATAATATTTCAAATATTTGTCTTATTTGCAAACATTTACGAGAAGTAAAAAAAAGAAAACACTGGCTATCATACTACAAAGAAGAAAGCAAGCAAAGAAAAAGCTCAAAGCTCCATTAAAATATATTTGTTATTTGACAAATAATTGATATATCTTCTTGGTTTATGAAGGAAAACAGAAATTTTAATACCCTTCACATTTTCTAAACTTCTGTGTCTAATACATCTCAGAGATAGGATGGTAAATTAAGCAGTAAGAGTCATGAAGTCCAGGTTGTTTCTAAACCACCATAATCAAAGTAAATTGATCAAATTTTAATGCAGGAAGCCAGGTGAAAAGAACTATCAAGCCAGGTAGTAAATAAAAACATTATAAGACACACAAAAAACAGAGATGTGCACACATACACATATGTATGTCTCCAGATACATCAATACACACATACAAAAATATGCAAAGACACACGCATACAAATACACTCATATGCATATATACATGGAGACATATACGCACACACATCATCACAGTAAGACATCTTCCCAGCATCCTGAATCTCTTTGTGTGTTCCTTGTGGCTCGGCACAAGTAGTAAAAGAGTAGAAAAGACATTTAACATAGAAGGAAATTAGTGACATAGAAGGAAATTAGTGGAGTATAGGCTCAAAATTAATGATGCTAGGTGATATGTTTTAAGTAAGTGCATTCCCTGGACAGAGGATATGCTTTTAAAGTTAGTCAGCTTGAGATTCTCTCATTGCATCATCATCCTAAAACGCCAGACTTTTGTTAAATGAACACAACAACGCATGAATCATTGTTATTCTGCATTGACGCTTAGGGGTTGAATGAATCTTCAGAGTTAATACCATTGCCTATAAGGTTTTTTTTTTTTAATTTGACAGATATTAGGAGTTAAAATGAGAGCAGAATAGCAGATTTGCAATTCTCTGGCTACATCTTTGCTGTCACAACCCAGTTCATCTTTATTTTGCAAGGGCAAGGAGAAAAATCGGGAGTATATTTCCTTTTCTGAGCAATTTAGAATATTTAGCTTGAATAACACTATCATTTATTTGGCATCAATATTAATGATTTGGAATGGGAGCAAAATTACAGTAATGAAATTCATAGCCGTGCTAAGACTTCAGCTGCTAGAACAGCAAAAGAGAGTAAATATATAAAATGATGCATCATTTAGAACCCTGGTTTATAAACCACAATGAGAGTTTTAACAAGCATTGAGCTTTGGGGAATAAGTATTAAGACAATTTTAGTTGAGAATAAAACTTTGAGAATATTTATTTATAAACTAACATCACAAGCCAAGGAAGATTCACTGGTTTCATTTAAATAATATCTGATTGTGTGCACATGCTTAGTAGAGAACTGCACTTGGCCATTCAAGTATAAATTCCTCAGGAGGAAAAAGAAGAATCCCTAAAGCTGCCCCTGCCAAATTAGGTTCATTTCCTTTATTATTACATTTTATTTTAAAATAAGAGTTGAGGATTAATGACAACTCAAACAAAACATTTTTTTTTACCTTCTGCTATAAACTCTACTGCTTGTCATCTTTAGTGGAGGTGATAGTTGATGGCTAGAATGTTAAGCCACAAAGCCTGGGAAGTATTATGGGAGCTGTGTTTGTGATTATTTTGCTGCGTTAGTTCATTCTTATATCACTGAGACCAAGTAGCTGAAAGAAGGAAGGAAGGGTTTATTCCATAATTGTGATTCCATCATGGTGAAGAACTTATACCAAGAGCAGCTCCTTCTACCCAAGAATATGAGCGGTTAGATTGTCACATTTTAGTAGACAGGACACAAGGCATGCAACAGGGCAATCACAAGTGGATACAACCTCACACTCCACTGAGCCCTTCATTTGCTTTCATTGTTATAAAGTTCTACAATCTCCCACACCTGTCTGTGCCTCCAGGCTGCAGAGTGGACTTTGGAACATTTGAGCCTATGGGTGGTAATTGAATTCAGACTTTAACAGTGGCATATTTTGCATCTCTGCCTCAAGCAGACTCTTAAAAGCATTGCGACACTCAACGTACTCACCAGGTTGTGAATGAATAGTAAGAAAATAAAAAGAGGCTAGGAATTTGAGAGGGAGTAGGTGGGATGGGAGATGGTAGGAGTTGAAGGGAAGAAAGAGATGGGGGGAAATGATATAAGTGTATTTTAATTAGAAAATAATAAATTCCTAAGACAGAAAAAGGGTGTTAAAAACATTATCTTCTCAGTGTCAACTGTCGTTCAAGGTTTCCAGCCTCCAGGTAGTTCATAGGAACACACATATGCCAATTTCTTAAAGTAAATTTTAATATCTCTTGGGAAGACAACAACAGAGCAGAGTTGCTCATCAACTCAAATTGCTCAGTATGAAACATGTTACAAAGGAGTATTTACAAGGAGATAAGATCTTAGTGGAGGCCCTTGATCCTCTCCTTGCACTAAGATCAACTCCAAGTGGATCAAGGACCTCCACATAAAACCAGACACACTGAAACTATTAGAAAAGAAACTTGGGAAGACCCTGGAGGACATGGGCACAGGGGGAAAGTTCCTGAACAGAACACCAATAGCTTACGCACTAAGATCAAGAATTGACAAATGGGACCTCATAAAATTACAAAGTTTCTGCAAGGCAAAGGACACTGTCAGAAGGACAAAATGGCAACCAACAAATTGGGAAAAGATCTTCACCAACCCTACATCTGACTAATATCCAATATATACAAAGAACTCAAGAAGTTAGACCCCAAAGAACCAAATAACCCTATCAAAAAATGGGGTACAGAGCTAAACAAAGAATTTTCACCAGAAGAAATTTGGATGGCCGAGAAACATCTTAAGAGATGTTCAACATCATTAGTCATCAGGGAAATGCAAATTAAAACAACCCTGAGATTCCACCTCACACCAGTCAGAATGGCTAAGATTAAAAACTCAAGAGACAACAAGTGCTGGCGAGGATGTGGAGAAAGAGGAACACTCCTCCACTGTTGGTGGGATTGCAAAATGGTAAAAACCACTCTGGAAATCAGTTTGGCGGTTCCTCAGAAAATTGGGCATGTCACTTCCAGAGGACCCTGGCATACCACTCCTGGGCATATACCCAGAGGATTCCCCTGCATACAATAAAGACACATGCTCCACTATGTTTATAGCAGCCTTGTTTATAATAGCCAGAAATTGGAAGGAGCCCAAATATCCCTCAAAGGAGGAATGGATACAGAAAATGTGGTATATTTATACAATGGAATACTACTCAGCTATTAAAAATAATGAATTCATGCAATTTGTAGGTAAATGGTTAGACCTGGAAAATATCATCCTGAGTGAGTTAACCCAATCACAAAAGAATACACATGAAATGCAATCACTGATAAGTGGATATTAATGAACCCAGAAGCCCTAAATACTCAAGGCACAATTAGCAAGTCAAATGACTCCCAAGAAGAAGAAAGGAAAGGACCCTGGTCCTGTAAAGATTGGATCCAGTTTTGTAGAGAAACCATGGGGGGAGGGGGAATAGTTGGGGGGGAGAGGAATTATGGGACGTATGGTGGGGGGGAACTGGGAAAGGGGAAAGCCTTTGGAATGTAAACATAGAATATAGAAAATAAAAATTAAAAAAATAAAATAAAAATAAATAACTACAAAAAAGTATTTATGAGGAAGTAATATCTCGAGGAACAGACTGTGTAGTTGGTATTTAACATACAAAATTGGATTAAAAAATCCTTTTAATTAGTTGAGACAAGGTTTTATAAATCCTCAAAATTGTTAAAGAATTTCTGAGGTTAAGACTTGATTTAAAGAAGCGAATTGCACCATATATGTAAACAGATAGGTAATCAGCACTGATATTCCCTAACAGCAGCTGCTATAAACTTATAGCCTATAGTGGATTCAACTACATCCCACATGCTATAGCAGGAATTTGCTCTATGTGTTTTCATTTTTGTAAATGTTACCAGTCTATAAATTAAAATTATATCATTTATATAAGAACAAAGTATGACTCGGGAAATATCTCCAAGCTTGGGCTTCCCCTCAGTGCATACCTTACCTACAAAGGACAGAGGGCAGTCCACTTAATCTTCCTCTCCAATGCAAGGCTGTTGCTAGAAGTAAGGTACCCTGAAGTGAGCACGTGGTATTCACTTGCCTGTGCCTCACCGGTGTCAATTAAGGAAGAAATGAACATATTGACTGAATTCTACTGAAATATTTATAGTCTTACACATGTTTCTGCATAGGTTACCTCTGTGAAAACACTGAGTAATTTTAAGTCTCCTCTCTTTGCTTATTCCTATGTTTAATTTCAGCATCATAATAAAAACCCTTCAGGATTTTTAAGCAAGAGATAAATGTCCAGTGTTTGCCTATAATCATTGGTGACAAAATTTCTAAAATTTAATAAGTACACAAACCAGTTCTCTCTTCATATCCTGAATTAACATGGTTTCTGTCCTGGCTAGCTGAGATACACATTTCTGTAACAATGTATTATCCAAGCACAGTTAATGTTATAAATAATAAAATTAGGGTTACTATGTCCCTGCTAGACATTTTTATGAAGAATATTGCTTCTTTATTAAGTAGGAACTGGTTAACTTTTTCATCAAGAATCATAGAGCAAATAGGTAAATCTATCATAAAAACCTAAGTGAGAAATGAGATTTCAAACATTTTGGGTCTGATAAGCACTTGCAATATTGCAATACTATTCTGCACTTGCAATTTGCCACACACTGACTACAAAATATGGAGAAGGTTAGAGAGGTTGAAATAAGACTAAGTGACAAAGTTTGGTTGATAAGGAACAGTTATTAAGTAGCTCATGGGAAAGTTGGTTTAACAGTGAACTCTTCTGTTATGAAAAAAAAGAAGGAAATAAATGAGAAAAGAGAAAAAAGAAAAAGTTTTCAAGGACTATGCTCTAATGGAAAGAACAGGAGATGAGTCAGCCCAGCCCCTCTTCCTGGCATTATCTTCTTGCTATTGCAATGGTTAATCACTCTCCCACACCTGTTCACAAGAGAGAATATCAAGTTCATGCTGGAGTTTTATTGTTGTTGCCTAAAACATTCCTGTCATGCTTGGCCCTGATGACTCTTTCTCAAAGACTATTTAAGATCTAGAAAATGTGAGAATATGAATAATAGCCAAATGCATTTCAAAATTGCAAAAAAATTCAAAACAGTACACTATTAAAGGAGGCTCCTGTCCCCACATAAGACAGGAAACCCTTCAACTATAGTCCCAACAAATGTTGAATGATATAATATGGGTAGGTTCTTAATGGATTAATTAATGCGGCGGCACAGAAAATAATTCTGGTTTTAGAAAGTCTTCTCTGGGAAAATAAAGGGATCATCCAGCTGAGCTATCAGAAAAGACCACACCTACAAAGGTATCTCCAAGCTTGAGTTTTCCCTCAGTGCATACCTTATCTACAAAGGACAGAGGACAGTCCACTTAATCTTCCTCTCCAATGCAAGGCTGTTGTTAGAAGTAAGGTACGCTGAAGTGAGCACGTGGTATTCACTCACCTGTGCCTCACTGATGTCAATTAAGGAAGAAATGAACATGTTAACAGAATTCTACTGAAATATTTATAGTCTTACACATGATTCAGCATAAGTTACCTCTGTGAAAACACTGAATAATTTTAAGTCTCCTCTCTTTGTTTATTCCTATGTTTTATTTCAGCATCATAATAAAAACCCTTCCGGATTTTTAAGCAATAGATAAATGTCCAGTGCTTGCCTATAATTATTGGTGACAAAATTTCTAAAATTTAATAAGTACAAAAACCAGTTCTCTCTTCATATCCTGAATTAACATGGTTTCTGTCCTGGCTAGCTGAGATACACATTTCTGTAACAATGCATTATCCAAGAACAGTTAACATTATAAATAATAAAATTAGGAAAAGACAGAAAGAAGCTGAAATTTTGCTCCTAAAATTATACATTATTGAGACTGATTTTAAGATATATAAATGAAAATTCTTACTTTTAGGGTCTTGAATGTCTAACATTAATTAAAGAGGAAACATAAGAAGATCAAGTGCAAAAACTATTTTCTCCTTTAGAGACAATTATAGGATCTCTGTCTTCCTAAAAATCAAAACTTATGTTTCATTAAAAAAAAGTCAGCCCAGAAAACACATAATTATAAGTAACATTATACAGACCAAACAGCTTGTATTTATGTATATAAGATCACATAGATAGATAGATAGATAGATAGATAGATAGATAGATAGATAGATGATAGAAGAGAGAGAGTGAGAGTGAGTGAGTGAGTGAGAGAGAGAGAGAGAGAGAGAGAGAGAGATGCACCCAAAATAAGTGTGTAAAGATAATTAATAAAAAATGGTCATAAATTTGAAAAAGAACAAGAAGAGTCATATGGGAGAGTATAGAAGACAAGGGAAGGATAAAATATTATAATTAGAGTTTCTCAAAATAAATTAAAGATGACACTGATTTTAAACTACTTTTAAAATTTTTTGACATACAGATCTTTCACTTGTTTGGTTAGAGTCACACCAAGGTACTTAATATTGTTTGTGGCTATTGTGAAGGGTGTCATTTCCCTAATTTCTTTCTCAACCTGCTTATCCTTTAAGTATAGGAAAGCTACTGATTTGCTTGAGTTGATTTTATAACCAGCCACTTTCCTGAAGTTGTTTATCAGCTGTAGGAGTTCTCTGGTGGAGTTTTTTGGGTCACTTAAGTATACTATCATATCATCTGCAAATAGTGATAGTTTGACTTCTTCCTTTCCAATTTGTATCCCTTTGACCTCCTTATGTTGTCTAATTGCTCTAGCTAGTACCTCAAGTACTATATTGAAAAGGTATGAAGAGAGAGGGCAGCCTTGTCTAGTCCCTGATTTTAGTGGGATTGCTTCAAGTTTCTCTCCATTTAGTTTGATGTTGGCTACCGATTTGCTGTATATTGCTTTTACTATGTTTAGGGAGGGCCTTGAATTCCTGTTCTTTCCAAGACTTTTAGGATGAGAGGATGTTGAATTTTGTCAAATGATTTTTCAGCATATAATGAAATGACCATGTAGTTTTTTTCTTTGAGTTTGTTTATGTAGTGGATTACATTGATGGACTTCTGTATATTGAACCATCCCTGCATCCCTGGGATGAAGCCTACTTGATCATGGTGAATGACTGTTTTGATGTGTTCTTGGATTCAGTTGGATTTTATTGAGTATTTTTGCATCGATGCTCATAAGGGAAATTGGTCTGAAGTTCTCTTTCTTTGTTGGATCTTTGTATGGTTTTGATATAAGCGTAATTGTGGCTTCATAGAATGAGTTGGGTAGTGTTCCTTCTGTTTCTATTTTGTGGAATAGTTTGAAGACTATTGGTGTTTCTTCTGGTCTCTGACGAAGGAAATTGAAAAAATCTTCCATGTTCGTGGATTGGCAGGAATAATGTAGTTAAAATGGCCATCTTGCCAAAAGCAATCCCCATCAAATCCCAGCTCAGTTCCTCATAGAGGTGGAAAGAGCAATTCTCAAATTCATCTGGATTAACAAAAAACCCAGGATAGCTAAAGCTATTCTCAACAGTAAATGAACTTCTAGGAGAATCAGTATCCTGGAGCACAAGCAATACTATAGAGCAATAGTGTTAAAAACTATTAATATGCAGATGGATCAATGGAATAGGATTGAAGACCCAGAAATGAACCCACACACCTATGGTTACTTGATCTTCGACAAAGGAACTCAAAACATCCAGTGGAAAAAAGAAAGTCATTTCAACAAATGGTGCTGATTCAATTGGAGATCAGCATGCAGGAGAATGTGAATTGATCCATTCATATCTCCTTGTACTAAGCTCAACTTCAAGTTGATCAATGACCTCCACATAAAGCCAGACACACTGAAATTAATAGAAAAGAAACTGGGGAAGACCCTTGAGGACATCGGCACAGGGGGAAAGTTCCTGAACAGAACACCAATAGCTTATGCTCTAAGATCAAGAATTGACAAATGGGACCTCATAAAATTACAAAGTTTCTGTAAGGCAAAAGACATCATCAAAAGGACAAAAAGCAGCCAACAAATTGGGAAAAGATCTTCATCAACCCTACATCTGACAGAGGGCTAATATCCAATATATGCAAAGAACTCAAGAAGTTAGACCCCAGAAAACCAAATAACCCTATTAAAATGGGGCTCAGAGCTAAACAAAGAATTTTCACCTGAAGAGCTTCAGATGCCTGAGAAGCACCTTGAGAAATGTTCAACATCATTAGTCATTAGGGAAATGCAAATCAAAACAACCCTGAGATTTCACCTCACACCAGTCAGAATGGCTAAAATTAAAATCTCAGGAGACAGAAGGTGTTGGTGAGGATGTGGAGAAAGAGGAACACTCCTCCACTGATGGTGGAATTACAAGCTGGTATAAACACTTTGGAAATCAATCTGGAAGTTCCTCAGACACTGGGCATGACACTTCCAGAGGACCCTGCTATACCACTCCTGGGCATATACCCAGAGGATTTCCCAGCATGTAATAAGGATACATGCTCCACTATGCTCATAGCAGCTTTATATATAATAGCCAGAAGCTGGAAAGAACCCAGATGTCCCTTAACGGAGGAATGGATACAAAAAATGTGATATATATATATATATATATATATATATATATATACACATATATATATATACATATATATATGTATATATATATATATATATACATACATACACACATAATGGAGTACTATTCAGCCATTAGAAAAAATGAATTCATGAAATTCTTAGACAAATGGATGGAGCTGGAGAACATCATCCTAAGTGAGGTAACCCAGTCTCAAAAGAAAACTCATGTTATGCACTCACTGATAAGGGGATATTAGTCTTGAAGCTTGGAATACCCAAGACACAATCCACATATCAAATGATATCCAAGAAGAAGGAAGGAATGCCCCCTGGTTCTGGAAAGGCTCAGTGCAGTGTAAGGGAATACCAGAACAGGGAAGTGGGAAAGGGTGGATGGGGGAAAAGGGGGGAGGGAGGAGGGTTTATGGGACTTTCGGGGAGGGGGGACCCAGGAAAGGGGAAATCATTTGAAATGTAAATAAAGAATATATCGAATAAAAAATTTTTTGAGTAACTGGTTACTCCTTCTTTGCTCTTAAGAATATTATGATCAACAATAACAATCAAAATGTATCACTTTGTATTTTCAAATAAAAATATTTCAGCAGTTTCAAACTTCAAAATCTTCTATACAGTATATCAACAATTGGCTAATATAGGCACCAAGAACTGAATGTATGATGAAATATTTTCTGTAACATACTTGGTGGTGATGGACTTGTGTAGGCTCCTTAAAGACATTCATTATTCTCCTTCACTCTCTTGCTACAGGAGAGATGGAATCATAATGCAAGAAAATCCCATCTTATCCTGTCAAGATGATTGTTAAAATCAACAAAACTGAATTTCTGGTCATGTGCCAGATAGGAAAATGTGAAAGACAAATATATGCTTTGTAAACAACAACAACAAAAACATAAAGAAAGAAAAATTAAAATGTTATTGGGCACAGCATTAGAAAACAAATATATTTTAACTGTTAATAATTTAAATCACCTACATCTGTAGAGATGAACTTGAAGGAGAAAGGAGAAACTAGTATATGGGGAAATGCAGAGGGGAAAATAGTGTCTTCTTCCTGGTGAAAAGGATTCAGGAAATAATGAGAATATTGCAGACTTGATGTTCAATGCAACAGAAAATTGATGGAGGGCTTCAGGAGAAGATGGGTCAGCATGACAGATGAAGAAGCCAGCTGACAATAATAGCTAGACCCAGGGAAAGTACTCCATCCTGTAAATGGGAAATCAAGGGAAAAATGAGACTGCAGCAGCCAAGATAAAGAATAATCATGACTATTTTACAGTGAGGGGGAATAAAAGAAAGCACAAGAACGGGGACCAAGAAAGGGACACAGCTGTAATCCTTCCTTGGAAACTAGAACAAAACATAAGTGATCTACAGACATTTCCTTTTTGTTTTAAGTTACAGGCTTAGGTTTGTTTTAAAAAATATATATTTATGTATTTTATGTATATGGGTGTCTGTCTAAATGTATGCATCCATTTCACAAGAGGGCATCAGATGTGACAGCACTACATTTACAGACCATTGTGGACTGCTATATGGGTGCTGGGAATAGAACTCAGGACCTTTGAAAGAACAGTCAGTGCTCTTAACCGCTAAGTCATCCCTCAAACCTGACAGATGCATCTTTAATAAAGCAATTAGCGATATATTGAGTGACAGGAAGTTTAATTCAATACAGACATAATAGTAGGCCACATAATGTGTTGTGGACTAGTTTTATGCTATAGGTTGGCAGCGAAAATTATGTCGAGGCTTCTGTATCTGGCACACTAATGCAAAGAGGACATTAGCAACTGTGAACGGAATCTACATTTTAATCTTGATGCACTGATTTGTGGTTTTACTTGGATTTAATACTAAGGTCATAGACTGCTTGGCAAATATTTATTGTTGACTGGCAAAAAAAAAAAAAAAAGAAGAAGAAGACATTGCCAAGTACAGTTTCAAACCTTTCAAACTTGCTAGAAAATTGGATTTTAAACTCAATAGAATTTGCATTTACAAAGATTCATAGGCAAAGAAGTGAATATTTTAGAATGTTTCTGTCTCAACACATACAAAACAAGTAAAATGAGACATTAAACTAAACTTACAACTCACCCCCTCCCTGTCATCTATGACACCTGATTCTGTACTGTGCAAAATTAGAGTGTAATGTCAAAAGGCATTTGGTTGACAGTAAGAGAAGATATTAAATAATGCTGTTGCCATGTCTAAATGTCACAGCAAATGTAGAATCCCTTGCTCCTAGATTTGTATGCTTCATATACACAGATTATATGAATTGGGTAAAATGGTAAAACTATGTCACACTATATTCTATGTATTGTTTCTCACTTGCTTACGATAACAATGTTTCTCCCTCGAAACTTATAATATGAATTTGCATCTAAAAGGAGTCCTTCTAAAGAAAGTATGTCTCCTGAGAGATACTTGAATCATCTATGTAGAAAATAGCTATTGTTAGTCTATAGTATTAGAGATTAAAAGACAGTGTCTCTAATAATGTATTATTATGTTTTTTCTATCTGAATAAGTTTCTTAGAGAGGTTTTTATATTGTATCTTGTCAAAACTAAAATGTCACAGTTTTTCTTGTTATTTATAAACTCCGTACTCTTGACATCAGTGTACGACAATAGATGATAAACCTGTAAAAGCATCCAATCCCACCAGCTATGGAAAGTGCTTTTGTACAATCTGAAATGACTGAAATGCTTGAAATTTCTTTGGTTTTGTTTTCCCTTATACCTTCTGGGTTATTCACAAGATGCAATGCCTTAAAACTGTTAAGATTTGGTAAAACGGATAGAGCACCTAGTAAGAAATTTCCAGTTGTGATCCAAAGAAGAATTTAATATGGCATTCAAAAAAGTGAAGAAATTCCTATAATCTTTGAAAAGATGGTTCTGTGAATAATGGCATTTTTCTGCCAAACTTGATGATGTGAATTCAGTCCCTGAGAACCACATTATAGGAGAGAATGGCTCCTGCAATTTGTCCTGTCTGCCACACATGCACACATACACACAGGGACATGTACACACATGCACAGGTGCACATGTGAACACATACACACATACACACACACACACACACACACACACACACACACACAGAGTCACTAAACATAAGTAAGTTGCCATACCGAGAAGAAATTCTTACAGAATCTATGCAATCTCCATTTAATGTCTGTTACATACATGATGAACAGCAGGAGCTTTCTCTATTCAGACACTTTGCTTGACCAGTAACTCACTTGAACGACTACTTTCACCTTCACTTAGATGCGAACTTTAATTCCTAAGAGACAGATATAGCGTCTCAAGTAATTAAACAGTTTGTTTCATTAAATGTTGGAGGAGAAAAATAAATACCTGGCTGTGTGAAAGTAGCAGACTTAATTACCATTTCTCGAGTACTACAAATCACTTGTGCGCACATTCTATCTTAATTATATAACTCAATGAAATGGTACCGCTACCCAGGACAGAATGCTTGCTATAAAACCTGACAGAGGAGGAGTTGAAATGCTACAGTGAGAAGCTTACTAATGGACAGAGCCATAGCTTGGGAATACAGAAACGATTGCTATTTGATCATCCCTATCATTCCCTAACATAGTCAACACTGTTAGCCGTACACTGCAAATGGCTATATTTTCATTGTCTATGAAATAATGTGCAAACAAAATGTTCAAAACCTGTAGCAGTGTTTTCTGCTTACAAGGAGATTGTTGTCATTCTAACAGAAAGGAAAGCAGCATGACAAACGGGTCACACTCATTCATTGACAGGACAAGCAGCGATTTGATTTAGGATTATTTGTGATATGGTGAGCCATATTTTCTGTCAGTGTGGCCATCCCTGGCCTGGACTTGAGAAGCTGATTTGCACTCTCCTTCCTGCCCTCCATGACAGACTATCCAGCCTCTTCTCCAGCCCCTGTACAGGTGCTCACAGAAGCCCCGCCTCCCTAGTTACTGTAGTCCCTGAGAACTACACCAATCCTTGCAGAAAACTCAGCTTTGTGTCAGCTACCAATGCCTAGAAACAATTTCTACCTGAGATTCCCGGTGGCCACCCTGGGCTGGGACTCAGGATCTCTCTACTCTCTTTCCTGTTTTCCACTACAATCTTGCCAGCCTCATCCCAAACCCTGAGGCAGATAGTTGCAGGGTCTCATCCCTCCCGCACTTCCATCCCTGGGGATGCCCACCAAACATTACTGCAAACCCAGCATTCCTCCTTCCCCTATGCCTTTGTGTCAGTTGGCAGTAGCTAGAAACACACTCTACTGTGGACTCCGGTGGATGAGCCACTCTATCCTTCCTGTTCTGCTTTAGGAATGTTCCACTCTCGCCTTCAGCTAGATGACAACCTTCTTACACACGCCTCTCTTCCCATCTCAACTCCATCTCCTACAGATTCTAACTTGTGGATCAGACCCAGGGTCTGCATAGACCTTTATTCCTGATTCTCAAGGCCTCAGTGTAACTGACGGACAGGATCCCCTCTTAGACTCACATTCACAGCTCCCTGGGCACTGTTCCTCTCAGTGGGAAGAGGATCTCCTTACTCATTCCTAAGGCTCTCATCACCACAGACTTACAAAGCCCATGCAGCCATGCTATCCACAATCATCACACTTTCCTAAAATCAGGAGAGTGCAATAGCAATCAAAAATGGCTACCCCTACCCTATGAAGGCAATGCTAAACATGAACACTTAGAATCAATTTAATCATCCCAACCTGACATGCCAAGAGAACAACACGAAACCACAATTATTGACATGTACGATAGCAGTCCTCAACAGAACTCATTAACTATACTATATTAGGCTCTGAGAAATGTAATATAATGAAAGCACAAGACGACTTCAAAATAGCAATAGTAACACCCTCAGGACCTTAAAGAGTCTATCGATAATGAACTCCATGAAAAAAATAATACAGAAAAATGTAATAGTAAAAGTGAGTAAAGGCATGAAAATAGAAATAGAATTATTAAAGAAAACCAAAACTGAATAAAACTGGAAATAAAAAATTTAGGAAGTCAAACAAAACCCCTGAGGTAAGCCTCATCAACAAAGTATACATCATGGAAGAGAGAATCCCAGGCATTGAAAACAAGGTAGAAAAAAATGGATAGCTTAATTTTAAAAAGTATTAAATCTAAACTCTAGGCATAAAATTTCCAGGAAATCTTGGACACTATAAGAAGATAGAATCTATAAACAATAGGAAGAGAGGAAGAAGAAGAAACCAGGTTAGATGCACATAAAATATTTTCAACAAAATAGAAGAAGAAAATAACCACAATATGAAGGAGGATGTACCTATCAAGACACAAAAGCACAGAGAATACCAAATAGTCAGGACCAATAAAGAAATTCCCCGCAACATATAGTAAAGTAAACACAAAACATTCAGAACAAAGAAAAAAAATATTAAAACTTGTGAGGGAAAAAGACCAAGTAACATATAAAGGCAGACCTATTAGAATAACACTAGACTTTTCTTTTTTTTTTGATTTTTTTTATTGTATATATTCTATATTTACAATTCATTTCCCTTTTTCTGGTTCCCCACCCCCAAAGGTCCCACATGTCCTTTTCAATGGAGACACTGAAAGACATAAGAGCGTGGACAGATGTTGTACAACTCTAAAATACCACAGATGCCAGCTCTGATTACTATATCCAGTAAAACTATCAATCACTATATTTAGAGAAATGGGATGTCTTCATCAAAACCTTTCCCTCAGGGCTCAGGAAACATTATGGGGGAGTAAACCCAAAGAATGTAAGAACAGGAGCAAATGATGACATCAAGAAAACTGTCTCTTCCAGAAAACACATATTTGAACAACAGAGCATGCATGAGGGTCTTCATGGATCCAAACCAGTAGGGGTCCAGTGCTGAGCCAGGGATTCAACTGAACTCCCATCCCCAACCATGAACCATCTCTAATTAACAATCACTCTCAAGAATAAAAATGATTTCTCTAAGGGAATCTCTCTAGGTATACAAACCACACTTAAGGCCAGGCCCCATCCCCAGGAGTACATGGCCAACACAAAACAAGCTCAGGTATTTTTTAAGTTGGATTTTTTGTCTGTTTGCCTCTTACTGCTTTTTTGAAGTTTTTCTTTTTATTTTAATTTTACTGGGATTTTGCTTGTATATTATGGTTTCTGTTGCTGTATTTTCATAGATTTTGTCTGTGTGTGTCTCTGTGCATTTAAGGAATTACTGTGCTCTCTGTTTCTTGTGTTTTCTTTTTCATTTGTCAGTTTGTTAATTTTGTTTTAGTCTCTTTTGTTTCTCCTTTTAATTTGTCTTTTCATCTTCCTAAGAAGGAGAGAAAGAAGATGTGAACTTGGAAGGATGCGGAGGGAGGGAGAATTCAGGAGATGAAGGAGGAAAAACTATGTGTAATACATAATATTTTCCCAATTTTTCAAATTTGAAGAATTCAAATCTTATTTCTGTGCTTCTGAAACTTGCTGACCTCACTCATAAACTTCAAAATACCCCCATCAATCCTTATATCAAAGAGAAAACAGGCAATCTCACATCTTGAAGAAAAAAAAAGGCTTGATACTTTTGTTTGAGCACATGATCTGTAAAGTAGATTGCCCCCTCCCAGGCAAGTTTTAGTCTGCTTTTATTATCAGGTCCTACCTGCAAGAAAAGAATAATTTGTTAAATTGTTTTAAAAGCCCACCAGTGCAGAAGTCACCGGGGAAATGCATTAGAAGATGCACGTGAAGATTCCTGTGTGGAGCTTGGCTTCCCTGAGACCAACCTTCTAAGTGCCTGTGCTTCATTATCTTAGAACCTGAGACTGACCCACAAATACGCAATTCTACCCCACCATTTTCAAAATCTAAGAACAAGTCCTGGAGTGAAGAAAGGGCTTGTTGGCTATCTTCCATCCATAACAGGACATGAAAGAGGTGAAAATTCAGTCCAGAAAGCTTGTCATGATTTCATGGTAGCTGCTCTTATCTGAAAAAGTAGCTGTCAAGCTGAATTATCACTGCTGCGGGCCAAATCATCTCTTAAATGTTTGCCTAAGATGCACAGCACTTGAAACTGTACTGTAAATAAAAATGGGAGAAAAATTACCATGTGCTGTTCTATCTTAAATGTCATGGTCAATATTTTACATTTGGATGCATTTATATTCGATATAGTTTTTTGTTCATTTACTTGTCCCTTTTCAAAACCTACTCAGCTTCAAACGGCTGCCGCAAAATCATTCTAAATGAAGTCATATAATGTCATTATTTGAGTGACAAGAGTCTTCACTGTCTGGAGTTATAATTTTTTTATAATCCCTACTAACAGGGATATTGTGAGGATTAATGAGACATTTAGAAAGAATTTTATGCACACAGAGAAAAGAGCCTCCTCATAAATGTAAAAAAGAAATAACCATAGTTTATCCCCCCTACGAACAATTCACAGACTGTCTAAACATATTGGACCACAGTGTTGTCAAGTTGGAGACATTGCCTATGTTAGTGGTAACCTTGGATAGAAAGTTTTCTAAGGAAAACAAACAAATGGTAGATCTAGAAAAATGTATCTTTTCCAAGTAATTATTTAGGGTGGCCAAGACTCTTGGTTTGCCTGGAACTAAGTTGTCTCTTCAGAAGCTGGATTTAAGGTGAGGGAACAGGGCCTTTCCATAAAGACAAGATGGTCAATGACCCTAGCTATAGAATTTTCCTTTCAAGCAATATCACTTGCTAATATTCCAACAAACTGTGCCTAAATATACCCACATGAGAAATGTTCGAGCCAAAAGCATAGCATAGCAAACTGAGGGAATTCCTTGTTTCTTAAACCATTACTTCAGAGCCTCCAGCTCTGAAGACACTCAGGTATGTGAAGGGACTGCCCTGTAGCTTCAGTCCAAACCTTCAATTGCTGACAATTCCCAGCTCATTTCTGGTCTGCCCAGCACAAGAAAATCATCCCAGGTTTCACCACAGTAGCTTAACTCAGTGAGGTTCCCTCCACTTCAAGTCCTAACAGATAGACTTTCTAGGCCTGTTTAGCTTTTTTAAGGTCATTGGGAAGTGCTCAGTCCTGTCATTGTAACACCTGCCATAGCCTCTAGACTGCCTTTAGCCTGAGAAGTTTCTAGACTATATTTATCCTGAAAAGGACAGCTCTCAGTATTCTCTTGAATGCCACCATGATTTTCTTTTTCTTACTTTCACATCTCTTACCTATCTCATTTTTTTCCCTAAGAACTTTGATGACAAAAATTATGTATGTTGTTAGGCAATAAAAAAAATTGATTATTTTCAAATACTTATTTTCTGTCATGGAAATCTACTTAGGGAGCTAAGGAGACATTTGCATAAATGTATAATGTGAATTTTGTGAAAATAAATATCATGAAATTTAAACATACATCACAGATGTCACACCTGTTGTCTCTTTCTCCCTATCTTCCTCTATTAATCCCTTTCTCTCTCCCTCTCCCCTCTCCCCTCTCCCTTCTGTGCTCTCTCTCTCTCTCTCTCTCTCTCTCTCTCTCTCTCTCTCTCTCTCTCTCTCTCCATTCCTCCTTCTCCCCCTCCTCCTTCTCCTCCTCGCCCCCTGCCCAAACCCCTGGTCTTCACCACTCTCCAGAGTGAGACTATTAACTAAAACTAAAACTAAACAGTTTGGGAAATACTATTGCTACTGGCCCTTTAAGACAATAGCCCCAACAGGAAGGAAACTTCAGAAAGCACACGCTTCTGTATTACTTCAATGGAAAAAAATACCTAAATAAACTCTGGGTAATTCACAGTGAAAGGAACAGAAGGCTATTCTACAGAAAATTCCACGATTTACCAGATGATCTCTCCTGTCCCACCATTCATGAGGTGGAAACAGGAATATCAAAGAGGTCAAGGCCAAACTTGCCAAAGTACCAAATTTGTAGCTATGTTGAGCTACATGTATCAACCCGTGTTCCCAGGAAAACAAATAAGATGTTTGTTTGTTTACTTATTTATTTATTTATTTTTACTTATCCACTTTATCCCACTCACTGCCCCCCCCCAGTGACCCATTCCCACAATCCTTCCTGTCTCCCCCATCTCCTCTGGGCAGGTAGAGGCCCCATGTGTATCCCCCCCCAACCCTGGCACTTCAAGTATCTGATAGGCTAGGCACTTCCTCTTCCACAGAGGCCAGACAAGGCAGCCCACCTACAGGCAACAGCTTTTGGGATAGCTCCCCCAGCCCCCCAACCTTCCCACCTCCCACTCCCCACCCCCACCCCCACTATCCCAAAGGTCAAACTGTACATCTGCTACATATGAGCAGGAAGACGTAGGTCCAGCCCATTATGTTCTTTGGTTGGTGGTTCAGACTCTGAGAGCCCCACAGGTCCAGGTTAGCTGACTCTAATGGTCTTCCTATGGAGTTCCTATCCCCCTTGGGGCCCACCATCCATCCTCCTATTCTGTAAGAATCCCCAAGCTCTATCCACTGTTTGGTTGTAGGTGTCTGTGTCTGACTCAGTCAGTTTCTGGGTTGAGCCACTGAAAGGACAACATGCTCCTGTTTACAAGCACAGCAGAGTATCATTAATAGTGTGAGGGATTGGCCTTGCCGATCAAGTTGGTCTGGATATTGGTTGTCCATTTCCTCAGTATCAGATCCCTCCCCCAGCCTGCATTTCTTGTAGACAGGATAAATTTTGGGTTGAACGTTTTGTCGGTAGGTTGGTGTCTCCATCACTCCATTGAAATTCCAGTCTGGATACCAGAAGTGGCCTTTTCAGTTTCCATATCCCCAGTGTAGTGAGTCATAGCTTAGGTCATTCCCACTGATTCTTGGGGCCTCACTTGTCCTAGGCCATGTCTTCTCCTGGAGATGACACCCACACACACACCTCCTCACCCCTGTCAGTTGCAGATTTCCATTCATTTTCATGGCCATCTGGCCATCTCTCCTGTACTTCCCCACACCTGATCTTGAATCTACTGTACCCCCATTGCCTGCCGCACCCCCCCCCGGTTCCCTCCTTCCATATGCCTCTTATGACTATTCTATCTTCCTTTCTGAGATTTGAGCTTCCTTGTTTGGATCTGTAGAGTGTTTGGTTTAGCTTCTTTGGGTCTGTAGAGTGTAACATAGTACCTGTATTTTATGGCTGATATCCACTTATAAGTAAGTACATATTATGCATATCCTTTTGAGAGTAGGTTACCTCACTCAGGATGATAGTCTCAAGTTCCATCTATTTTCCTGAAAAATTCATAACTTGGTTTTTAATACCTAAATAGTACCCCATTTTGTAGATGCACCACATTTTCTTTATCCATTCTTCAGATGAAGGATACCTAGGTTGTTTCCAGTTACTATTACGAATAAAGCTGTTATGAACATAGGTGAGCAGGTGTCTTGTGAGAAGGTGGAGCATCTTTTGGGTATATGCCCAGGAGTGGTATAACTGTGTCTTGAGGGAGAACTATTCCCAGTTTTCTAAGAAAATGCCAAATTGATTGTACAATCTGTTTGCTCTCTTACCAACAATGAAGGAGTGTACCCCCTTGGTCCACATCCTTTCAAGCATGTGCGATCTCTTGAGTTTTTTTATCTTAGCCATTCTGATGCGTGTAAGATGGAATCTCAGAGTTGTTTTGATTTGCACTAATGACTTTGAACTTTTGTAAGTGCTTCTCAGCCATCTGAGATTCCTCTGTTGAGAATTCTCTGTTTAGTTCTGTACTCTATTTTTTTTTAATTGGGTTATTTGGGTTGTTGGTCTCTATCTTCTCAAGTTCTTTGTAAATTTTAGATATTAGCCTCCTGTCAAATGTAGGGTTGGTGAACATCATTTTCCAATCTTCAGGCCCTATTGACATTGTCGTTTGCCTTACAGAATGTTTTCAGTTTCCATTTATCAATTGTTGATCACAAAGCCTGAGCCATTCTGAGGTATTCTGTTCAAGAACCTGTAAGATATTTTTTAAGGGAATATATAAATGTTATTGATAATTATACAAAAATTATAAGATAAAATAACATTTTCTTTATAATATTGATAAAAATTATAAGAACTTCTCAGACTTATATTGAGTATATTTTATTTTAAGTGATAATTTCTGAAGAAAAACATCCAGTTCAATTAGCAAATGATTATGAAAACTCAATTTATAAAAACAGCTTATTTATTTTATACTTACATGCTTTCTAGTTCTTCCATTATATGAGAAAGAAAATCAATACATTGAAGTTTAGAAAACAAATTTTGAACAATGGCAATATGAAAATATTGACACAGAAAGTTAATTTTAAGATAGTATAAAAAATTTTACTATAACAGGAATATGTAAATAGCAAAAATTTTGCTTATAAAAACTCTTGTCAGTATTTATTTTAAATGTTCAACCAATGACTGAACCAAAAGGGTTTTTATCTAGGGAAAAGCATGATTGCAAACACAATCATTTATATAACCATGGAGCATGAAAGATATGAAAAGAAAATTAAATTTTCAGTAAAGCAATTGCCAGACACTTTGCCATTTAAAAGAGACAGAGCTAGCTGATGGGAAATATTTTTATTTCATTTTGACCTTCAGAAGTTATACTATTTGTTGATAAGACAGACTATAAGAAACTGAAAAACACCAATAATAATCTCTACATATCAAACTATACAAAATGTGGGCAAACAATTTAGTTTTGCCGAGCATATCACTTTTTCAAACTTTCAAAATCCTTCATATTTTACACTAAATAATAAATAATAAGAAGAAAGAATAATAAGAAATTGGGAGGGCTCATATTCTTCTATGTGAGCTAATCAGTAATTGGTATATATATACCAATTATATATAACTGTGGTCTTAGCAGTTATTATTAGCAGATGAGGTAAATACTTTATTAGAGTTATTCTTGTCATTAACTATATTTAATACTTGAACATATGCAAGAGTCATTTTCTATGTGTTAATTTTCTAATATTGGGCAGTTGTGATCACTCTGTACTTTTAACAACCTATTAAAAAAGGTTCTTTCTATTCAACCTTATAGAACAGAATACCAATGGCATTATTTTTCCTAGTCTATAGATAGTGACATGACAATACATGGAAAGCTTAAACAATTTCTTCATGTTCATACATCTAACAAGTGACAACCAAAAGAATTGACCCAGATTCTGAACTGGAAGATTTCTGTACTGGCTGGTTTTGTGTGTCAACTTGACAAACCTGGAGTTATCACAGAGAAAGGAACCTCCCTTGAGGAAATGCCTTCATGAGATCCAGCTGTAAGACATTTTTTCAATTAGTGATCAAGGAAGGGAGGGCCCAGCCCATTGTGGCTGGTGATAGCCCTGGGCTGGTAGTCTTGGGTTCTATAAGAAAGCAAGCTGAGCAAGGCAGGGGAAACAAGCCAGCAAGTAACATCCCTCCATGGCCTCTGCATCAGCTCCTGCCTCCTAACCTGTTTGAGTTCCAGTCCTGACACTTTTTTTTTTTTGGTGATGAACAGTAGTGTGGAATGTAAGCTGAATAAACCCTTTCCTTCCCAACTTGCTTTTCAGTCATGATATTTGTGCAGGAATAGAAACCCCGACTAAGACACTTTCTCATTATAGCTTTCATAGCACCCAAAGATACCATGTGAACTTCCAAGGGAGGAGGAACTAACAGTTCACTCAGCTATGATGCCTATAAAACTCAATAATGATCAGCATAAAATGATAACTCTAAGGGTGCAATAGTCACATGCATACTTCAGAGGTAAACAACAGCTCTCTAACTGGACTTAAGACACACCCAATAAGAGGAATATCATACCTGGTACAGGAAACATTACCAACTACCCAGGGCTAAAGAAGCCATGGATCTTGTAGAAGAACCTACAATTGTCACTTTACTAAACCAATATAATCCCTAAAACATTCTGAAGTGTAGTTCTCGCCCTTCATTAAAGAAACACTATTTGTAACAGAAAGAGACACCATTATAAGACACAACAACAGAACTAAATGCAGAGTTGTGGAGCCCAGTCCCAACATTTGAAACATCTACAACACAACTTCTACAGCAAGGGCTATTGTAGAAGAAAAGGTAGAAAGATTCTAAGAGCCAGAGAAATAGGAAATAAATAGGGGATTGTGTCTCCTAGAAATATCAGAGAAGCTACAAGCATACAGTCACACCAACGTGGCAGTCTAAAAATGATCAGAGCCGGGATGATGTCAATAGATGTGCTACAGTAGAAGAAAGGAAGTTCATGAAGCCTCAACTCTAGATAAAGACCAAAGGTGACTAATGAATTCTGGGAGTGGAAAAAATAGTCATCTCTTTAATATTGTTTCCAATATTAAATGGCTAACCTTGAAAACATATACGTACAAGCAACTTTATGAGAAGACAGAGCAGGTTATATTTAAATATTTGGGAATATATATATGTATGTGTGCCATATGCTTAAACTGTTTGCAACCATATTTTTCTCCAGATAAAAAGGCATTTGAATTCAGTTATCAGTTAAACTTTTAAAACATATGCTGATAAAAAGAATTTTTATAAACAATATTTCCACTTTTACTTTTTCTCATTATACAAAAATTCTTTATACTAATTTAAACTCAAAACACAACAACAACAGCAACAGCAAGAGCATTTAAAGAAAATCCTCCCAACCTACCTCCATTTTCTGTGAACTTCAACTAGCTGAGAACCCAGCTATCCTCCTTCCTGTGTACCAGTAAGTTCAGGCTGAAAACACCCAGAAAATCTGGGACACTATGAAAAAAGAATATACAAATAAGAAAAATAGAGGAAGAAGAATAAATCCAGGTCAGAGGCACAGAAAATATTTTCAGCAAAACCATAGAAGAAAATATCTTTAATATAAAGAATGAGGTTCCTATCAAGGTCAAGAAGCATAGAGGATACAAAATAGACAGGATCAAAAAAGAAATTACCCATGACACTGAACATACAGAGCAAAGAAAAAATATTAAAACCTTCAAGAAAAGAAAAAGTCACACATAAAGGCAGAGCCAAGCCATTATGGACCTGAAAAGATGTTCTACAAACTGCAAGAGATCGCAGATGCCAACCCAGATACTTATCAAAATACCCAGCAAAATTATCAAAGCAATGCCCAGAGCAGAGGAAGCATTCCATGACGAAACCAAATTAAACAATGTCTGTTTACCAATCAACTCTACAGAAGGTGCCAGAAGGAAAACTTCCATTTGAAGACGTTAACCATGCTCAAGGAAACAAGACTAAATACAACCAGACTAGTAAATCAAATAATACGGATCAATAAACACTGTCCATTGATAACACTGATGGTCTAAATTTCCCAGTAAAAGGATATCGACTAATGGATTGGATTAAAAAGCAGCACACATCATTCTGCTGCATCCAAGAAATAAATCTCAGCATGGAGGGTAGACATCACTTCAGGGTAAAGGGACTGGAAAAGGTATTCCAAGCAAATTAACCAAAAAATAATCAGGAAAAAGGACATTTTAATATCTGACAAAATAGATATCAAAGCAAAAATAACAAAAATAGATGGGGAAGGAAACTATGTACTCATCAAAGTATTTCAATTTTTAACATATATGCACAAAGCATAAGGGCACCCAAGCTCATTAAAGAAACACTATTACCTATAAAATTACATACTGACCCTCACACACAAGAGGTGGGTGATTTCAGTACTCACTCTGACCAACAAACTGGTAATGCAGACAAAAACTAAACAGAGCAATGATGGAGTTAAATAGCTTCATATATCAAATGAGCAAATGTGCGTGATCATATATATGCCATCTATATATTTATATCCACTTGATATATAATATGTTTTTTATAATTATATATTTAAACACTTAACCGAAACACAAAAGAATATACCTTCTCATAAGTATCTCATGATACTTTCTCATACTTGGACACAAAACAAGTCTAAAAGGCATAATAAAATTGAAATGACACCCTACATCCTATCTGAGTGCCATGGGTTAAAGCTGGATGGAAATAATAAGAAAATCAGGAAATATACAAACTCGCGAAAACTGAACAATTTGTTATTGAATGAAAAGCAATCCTAGATGGAAATTGAGAAGAAAATGAAAACCTTTTGAATTGGATGAGCATAAAAACAAAAGATAAGTATATGATGACTTTCATAGATTCTGGTTTGGCTGATGATTGTTGTTGAGACTTGGAGGGAAAAGTAAAAAAAAAAAACTATGGGACATGATAAAGGCAGTTCTAAGAGGCAATTTCATAACACTGTGTGTCTATATTTAAAAATTGAAGAGATCTCATATTGCCAACTTAATGGTATACCTGAAACTCTAGAACAAAAACAAGAAAACCCTTCCTCTCTACCTCTCCCTCTCCTCTCCCTCTCCCTCTCTCTCTCTCTCCTCCTCTCCACCCCTCTCGCTCTCTCCCTCTCTACCTCTCCCCATCCCCCTCTCGCTGTCCCTCTCCCCCCCCCGTGTCTGTCTATATGTCTCTGTCTGTCTGTTTCTCTCTAACGTACACATGCATATACATGCAACAACAAATAAATGGCATGAAATATTGGGAAAATAAATCAAATAACTCTACTTGCAGATATTAGGATTTTATACATTAAAGACCCTAAAAACCCTACCAGGAAACTTTTACAGCTGATAAACACTTTAGTAATATAGCAGAATTTTAAAAAATGACACAGCAATTGGTAACTTTCTTATATGCAAGCAAAAGCATAAAAGTATTTATTTGTATATAAATTATTTTATATACAAAGAAATATATGCATGCATATATCTTGGGATGGCTCTCACTAAGCTAGTGAAAGATTTGCATAATAAATTCTTGAAAACATCAAAGAAAGAAAGTAAAGAATACCTAAAAGGTAGGAAATCTCTCATGCTCATGGATCTGTAACATTAATATAGTGAAATGGCCATCCTACCAAATGCTATATGCACATTAATGCAGTCCCTGTCAAAATTCAAACACAGTTCTTTGGAGAAGTTGAAAGGCAAGTTTCAGTTTCATATGGAAACACAAAATGCGCAAGATCACTAAAACAACCCTGCTTAGCAAAGACCATTGCTGATTTCAAGTTGTACTACAAATTTGTAGTAACAAAACAGCATGGTATTGCATAAGAACAGACATATGAATGAATAAAATTGGACTAAAGGTCATAAATAAATCAACACACTTATGAATTACTGATTTCATACAAAGAAGTTAGAAATATACATTGGAAAACAGAAAGCGTCTGCAACAAATTATCCTGAACTAACTGGGTCGCTCCAAATAAATCCATATTTATAAACTCATCTCCAGATGGCTCAATGATCTCAATATATGGTCAGATACTCTCATTCTACTAGAAAAGAAAATGGGGAATAATCTTAAATTATTGGCACAGGGAAAGACTTTCTAATAGAGTATGAATAGCACAGGCACTAAGAACAACAGTTAGTGAGACCTCATAAAAATGAAAAGCTTCTCTACAGCAAAGGAAACCATCATTCGATAAAAGCAACAAACTAAAGAATGTTAAAGAAAAGTCTTTACAAATTACACATCCGATAGAGGGTTAATATCTAACTTATAACTAAAACTAAACTAGACACAAAGAAAACAAATAATCCAAATTGAAAAATGGGGTAAGGATCTAAACAGACAGCCCTCAAAAGATGAAGCAAATGGATGAGAAACACTTAAAGAAATGTACAACATCCTTAGTCACTGGGGGACTGCAAATCAAAATTACTTTTAGATTTTTGTCTTACACCAGTCAGAATGGTCAAGATCAATAAAACAAATGGCAGCTCTTTCTAGTCAGGATGTGGAGTAAGAGGGACACTCTTGCATTGCTTGTGGCAGTGCAAAATTTTGCAACCACTTTGGAAATCAATGTGGTTATTTCTCAGAAAGATGGGAATTGATCTACCTCAAGATTCAGCTATGCCCCTTCTGAGCACGTATGTAAAGGATCCTATGTCCTACTACAGAGACCCTTGCTCATCCATATTCATTGCTTCTCTTTTCATAATAGCCAGAAATTAGAAATAGTGTTAATGTCTATCAAAAGATGAATGAGAAATTGAAGCATTTATTCAAGGGGAGATTATTATGCAGTTATTTAAAAAATAAAGTAATTATATTCAGAGATAAATTAATGGAGCTAGACAAAATCATCCCAAGTGAGGTAACCCAGACCCAAAATATAAATATTATATGTTATCTTACATGTAGATGTTAGCCTTTAAGCCTACCTTCAGTAGGTATACTACAATCTGTACAACCACAAAGTTTATGGATAGGGTATGCAACTAGGTGGAAGAAGAAGTTATAGCAAAGAAGAGGAAACCAATATCAAGTCAGGGAGGCTCATGGAGACAGACTAGAACAGGATTAAACAGAGATAGGGTCAAAGAGGGAGGAAAGGGAAGGGTTATTGGGTGGACAACTAACACTAAGGTTTATGTGAAACCTATTATTATTATAGAATCTTAATATATATTATATATTCATATATATATATATATATATATATATATATATATATATGAAAGGAATCTGAATGGAATCACCAAATAAACAGGTAGACAATACCCAGTTAGAAGTTTTTAGCTACAAAGTAAAACCTTTATTGCCGGGAATGGGTTACATCTAATTTAGTTGTTGTCTAAAGTGCCCACATGGAAATCTGGAAAAAATTCAGGCAATTATCAAGACTATGAATTGCTTTCTGTAAATTGATGGTAAGGCCCTACTGAGGAAGATAATACTAACATATCTCATTTAGCTTGGGGAATTCTCACCTTCATTGATGACTCTCCATGCTACTGGTTGGAAAAGGTAACTACCAGTCCTCCAATTCTGTGATCCTCAGAGGTTACCTGGCCACAGGACCCATTGGTGCAATAGTGACACAAATGTGGGGGTATTGACAAATAAAATGAAGACATTTAGCTTCCAAATTTATGGATATCCTGTACAGAGAGTAAAATGGATTGTTATATTGTTCAGGGTTGCATAAAATATATATGTCACAGTATTATAGTTATCAATATTATAACTATCATAGAACCAGAAATAATTTTGAAGATCAAGATCTTACAGTGCTGACATTGGATTAGAAGACACACTGATGCCTAACTTGAGCAACCTTAGACATAAATACTATCTAGTTGCATATGAAGCCAGTCCAAGAGATGAAATCCATGCCTGACACTGCCCAGGTAGACAAGAACTTGTGACAAAATAGACTTTGAACCCAGGGAAAATCCAAATACTATTGTTCTGCCATAGTAAAGCAGTAATAAAATGACTCCTAATAGAATTCTTTCTCATTTAGCCCTTATCATTAAGAGAAGGGCCAGTCTTGCAGTAGATGGGAAGTAATACAGAGATTCACACTACTGGGCAATATGTAGATAATGGTAGACTTTGGAACACTCTGTCCTAAAACAGTAATACAAAAACACTTTATTGAACATAATAGAGGACATAAAACTCTTTCTGGAAGTATATTATGTATTGCCTTATCAAATGTAAGCACTATAAGACTTTGACCTTCAAAATTATTTCTGGATCTACCATAGCTGTAATATTGATAACTGTTGTGAAGTATAAGCTTTCTTGCAACTCAGAACAATATAGTAATCCATTTTACTCTCTATACAGGCTATCCATGTATTCCTAGAATAAATTTTTTAATTTTATTTCTCAATTTATTTATTAAAAAGTTTTTTAAGGATTTATAGTTTTTACATCCATGGTCTAAATTTATTATCTCATAAATTGCCAACTAAATCTTAGCAGTAACAACGGTGCTCTTCCTGATTCTAATTATACCCTTTCACTCTTGTTTCCTTACTATTCCTAGAATGATCTCTTGAAAACACAAACCTGATACTATTAAATCCCTGGCATAGCCAAACTCTGTAGAACAACACAGGAAAGAATCATCATTTTCTTGCTTATAGTCAGACCCAATTACATCCAACCTTTCATCTTAACTAATTATACTCAAGATGCATTTCGGCTTCTCCTCACTAAGATTACCTTAGCTTGAGCTCACTGCAGTTTTTCTTATTTCTTTATCTGTTTATCACCCTCTGGCATTTTTTGTTTTGTTTTGTTTTGCTTCATAGGAGTCATTTTCTGTGGCACGCCTTATAGAAGCTTTATCTAGGCAATCATTCTTAAGTGTATATTCACAGCAAGCTCTTTTGATGGGCTTTAATAAACACTTACCCAGCTTTATTCTAGGAGTTTCCACAAAGTATAATTACTATTTATTGTCCATTTTCTCTTATACAGTTATCAAACATCAATCTTATGGTCACAGGGAATTAATCTTATTTGGCTTGCCATATATGTCTCTTGAAAGTTTTGATGAAAGAATTCAGAAAAGGATATTTTGTTTGGATAAATAGCAACCATCTGAACAAGCTGACAGGCTGCAAATTATATCTGACAGAAAAATTCAAAACTAACAGAAAGCTGCCTCTCTGGGCATAGTTTGAATGCAAAAACAAGCTGCAGTTAGGCAAGAAGTAATTACGGGAAACATCCGTGAGTGAGTGGCTCAGGGTACCTGCGAAGGGCAGAGTTGGCGCTGAGAAGTGGGAAGACGGAAAAGAAACATTAGGGAAAATCCCTAAAACAAAGTCCTGACTGAGAATCCTGTCAAACTGACTTCAATGAGACAAAATTTGTCTAAACAGTATAGGACGCTCTAAGGAAATGTCATAGATAAATGAGAAAAGTTCAAAAGCAAAAATGAGACTAACTACAGTAACTATAATTCAAAAGTCCTCAATGTAGAGAATGGGTGTGATGTGTGTGTGTGTGTGTGTGTGTGTGTGTGTGTCTGTCTGTCTGTCTGTGTAACTGTGTGCACGTGCACATGTTTCTTCTATAGCTTTAATCCACACCTACCTATGGGATAATTACTAAATACTGTGAGAAATACATACTGCAGGGAACACATGTCTTTACTGACATGATTGTCTCGGAATTTCATTAATAAGAATACTATATGTGGAAGGTAGAGTTTATAGATAAATTTAATCTTTCAAGGCATGTTGAGTGAATAGTTGAGAAAGATTTTCTTAGTAAAAGAGAAACATATATACATCTCAAAGTACATTGATACTTAGTCACTTAATATTCATGTACATATGCATATATTAGAGATCCTTAGTTTTCCCACTGATGTTATTCTAGTCTAGGATCTCATCCAATATACTGCACCACACTACTGTACTGTGTCCTTAGGCCTACTATAGAGTTTCAATTAATTCTTTCTCCTCCCCCTTCTCTCTCCCCTCCCTCCCTCTTTCTTTCCCCAGTTTTCTCTACTTTTTTTTTTCCGGTCAATCCAAAGGTTGTTCTAACTTTGTAAGTATATCAATAGTATCAAAATAGATTCCTAAATTACATCTATAATTGATAGGAGATATCAAAGAAAATTTCCCTTTCATTCAAATATAGAAAACAATGGTAAAGAACTGTTGCTTTTTCTTTTCTGTTTTTTTTTTAACAATATGATGGTCCTGTCGAATTGTATTTGACCATAAAGTCTTTATTTTCAGAGCACAACTCATATATGGTAATCACCAAAAGAATGGACATTCCTGAGACATCCCTGGAGAAGTCTACACCCACACAATGATGTAAACAACAGTTGTTTATCATGTCAATTTGTTCTCCCCTCTCTTTCTACCCATGTCTGAATTAAGAGCTTATTTTTATTAAATTCAGAGCATTGAATCAGAAAATTCTTTTCTGTAGCCTAAGTCTGTATAGGTATCCCCTGCTGCCACTGTATGATTTCATGGTAATACCTAAGGAAAACCATGAGATTTCTCCCAAGAACACCCTGAGGTCAAGGCCAGTTATACCCACAAACTGTAAGAAGACTTAGTAGCTCTTTTCAAGTGGGAGGAAAAGACACGTTGTGTTCTCATATACATTGTTCAAGGGAATCTCAATCATAATTCATAAGTGATGATAACAACCACCCAGTGAAATCAGGTAATCTTTGGTATTTTGTCTGTAAGCAGGGGCACTTACATAGTTGAATGTGACATCATATACCTGAATACTTTGGTGATGTGTGCTTAAGTTTTCTAAGATTTAGATATTTAAATGGAGTCTAGACATCCAGTCAATAATGATTTTCCATACACACATGTATACACACATTGCATACACACATGCATACACACATGCATACACACATGCATACATACATGCATACACACATGAATACACGCATTGCATATACACATGCATACACACATGTATACACATATGCATACACACACAAATCTAACCTTAGAAACTACCAAAATTTTAGATGATTGCTATTTTATTACTAAGTTATATTGTCTCTGAAGAAACCCATTCTCACTTTAGGGTATTTTGTCTTCTCTTACATCTATTTCCCTTTTTGTCGTTGTTGTTATTTTTGCTCCTAACTTGTTTTATTTCAAGATTCCCCCTAATGTTACAATTCCATTTTAATTATTTTAGCTTTTTATTGGTCGGTTGTGATTTTTACATTATGCACCACAATTGCACTCATCTACATACATATTTGCCCTCTACTCTTACACCCCAAAAGAAAACAAGAAAGGAAGGAAGGAAGGAAGGAAGGGGAGGGAGGGAGGGAGGGAGGGAGGGAGGGAGAGAGAAAGGAAGGAAGGAAGAAAGAAAGGAAAGAAGGAAGGAAGGAAGAAAGAAAGAAAGAAAGAAAGAAAGAAAGAATAAAACACAAGAAACAACAACAAAATCTTGCCAAGGAAGCTTCAGTATGTCATGGTGTATCCCATAATATACCCTTTTGTGCAAACATCTTTACTTGCAAATGTTCTTTGCAACCTGGCTCGTGATCTCTGGTTTAGTTAAGCGTCTTTATTGTATTTATATTTGATGTATCTCATTTCAAAATAGTTTAAAACTTTAAGAGAAAGACTTTTAAATGAATGGACATATAGCAATTTCTATATTATTTAACCATAATAAAGGGGGCAGTTTGTCTTACAGGTCAAGAATGCTTCTTGATCAACTCCATGAGGACTGGAGTTCAGATATCAGTACTCAAGTCAGGTTGTTCACAATTATATTTAACTCCAGGTTCAAGTTATGAACCTGAATATGAACCTCCATGGACAGCTGCACACACATGCATGCACACAAGCACACACATGTGCACTAACACACACACACACACACACACATATATACATATACATATACACACATATACACATGCATATGCATATATATCATATACATATACATATACATATATATATTCAGAAATATATATCCTCAACCTTTTCCAGTATAGTATTGTAAAAAGTAAGCAAGAACCAATATAATTTCCTAAGACAATGTCAAAACTTAAAAGTAAGATGTTCCAACCATTTGCCTAAAATTTTCACGAATTCATTGTTTTTAATTGCTGAGTAGTATTCCATTGTGTAAATATACCACAAATGGTTGGAACTGGAAAATATCATCCTAAGTGAGGTAACCCAATCACAAAAGAATACACATGGAATGCAATCCTGATAAGCGCATATTAATTAGCCCAGAAGCTCTGGATACTCAAGACACAATTACCACATCAAATGATTCCCAAGAAGAAGGAAAGAGAGGGCCTTGGTCCAAGAAAGGCTTGATCCAGCATTGTAGGGGATTACCAGGACAGAGAAATGGGAGGGGGTGATTGGGGAATGGGTGGAGAGAAGAGGGCTTATGGGACATATTGGGAGGGGGGAACCCGGAAAGGGGAAACATTTGGAATGCAAACAAAGAATATAGAAAAGAAAAAAAGAAAAAAGTAAGATGTTGAGTAGGTAACTAGAAATTTGCAGAAGCATAATTTAAATGTACAGTATATGATACAATTTAGAAGAAAGAGAAAATCCATTATATAGCTTTTTTTTAAAGCATGTTTCTGAGTGAAAATATTTTCAATATTTTAGAGATAATCTTCCAATTATAGAAACAAACTCCATGAATCTTACATTTCTTTTCTTTAATGTGGCATGCAGGGAACACAAACAGAATAATTTATCTACGGTGATTTCACGTTTACTTCTTAGTACTCTCCATGCCTTGCCTGTTAGGAGATAAGTTGTTTGTTTATGCCACTGTATAAAAGCACTAAGTAGCTGAGTCATCTTCTGCACTTTGACCAGTTGTGAGTCTCTCTACTCACTGCATCTGCTGCACAGAGAAACTTCTCTCAAAAGGGTTGAGAGCTGCATCATCTATGTATATAAAAACAAACATTTACCAAGCAGTTTGATAGTATGCCCATCCAGCAAAATAGTGATAGAAGGTTCTTTCCTAGGGGTTATAAACATCTGAGCCCCAGCTGTATTTTCCTGCCTGGGTTCACAGTTCCAAGCATGCGCTTCCTCCCAAGGAGGAACCCTAAAATTCAGTCAGAAAGTAGAGGCCTATGTGCATATATACCATACAAATGGGTATCTAAGTCCAATCAGGTTTTACTGTACCTTGACATATATACATCTGGGTAACACTGTTGGATATCTTTCTCCCCTAAGGGTTAGGATTAGGATTAGGCTTAGGCTTAGGCTTAGGCTTAGGCTTAGGCTTAGGCTTAGGCTTAGGCTTAGGCTTAGGCTTAGGCTTAGGCTTAGGCTTAGGCTTAGGCTTAGGCTTAGGCTTAGGCTTAGGCTTAGGCTTAGGCTTAGGCTTAGGCTTAGGGTTAGGGTTAGGGTTAGGGTTAGGGTCAGGGTTATGAAAGTTAACCAGCATGGAGGAAATTTGCTTGTCAGTATCTGTTTGATTTCTCATGACCTAAGGGTGAGGTGTCTTTGACAATAGGATTTCACTGCGAGTTTGTGTAAAGAACCAAGAGCAATACCAGTAGCCTATACTGATTTGGTAGTGTTTGAGAACACCCTGACCTACAACTCGAAGTGAACACCTCCATCATACTATTTACTACTAGTAGTAGAGTAGTAGTAGAGTAGTAGTAGTAGTAGTAGTAGTAGTAGTAGTAGTAGTAGTAGCAGCAGCAGCAGCAGCAGCAGCAACAGTAGTAGTATTATAGTGAACTTATAAGTTAGTAAGATTTCCATATGCTTTTAGAAACATCCTTAGTGTTAGGTACTCTCTCAGGAATTCCTCTGCCTACACTCTCATCTCCCTGGTACTTAGCTGCTATTAATCCTTCCTTCTTCATATCATCTATATTCTACTGTTCCTTGAGATCTTTCATCCTCATACATTCATGGCCCTTTTCTAGTTTAATGGATTCTATTGGTGCTTCAAGTTAAAAGCACAAATATAAGGATTTGAAGTCTTTCTGTGTGGAGGGTGGATCCTTAGGATCTTTTTTTACTTTCATCCATGTACTAGAAATTTCCATAACTGATTTTATTCTTTACATCTGAATACTGTCCCCTTGTGCGTATGTATAGCATTTTTATTATTGACTACTTTTAGGCTGACTTCCTTTCCTGGCCACTATGAAATAGCAAAAACAAGGATAGGCAAGCATCTCAGCACTAAGACACTGAACCCTTCAGGTGTATGACTGGCTTGACTTAGTCAAATGATAGTTATATTTCTAAATTATGAGCAACCTTCAAGCGACTTTGAAAGTGACTTCACAAGCCTTTATTCCCACCAACAATGAATAAAAATTCCACTTTTCCTAAATGAGTATCTATATCACACAGACCCCAAAGCTCAGGGAACACCATGAAAAGGAAGACCAAACGTTTGTAAGAACCAAAGATCTGGGCGGTCTTCTGGGATTCAGAGCCTTCTGAATCTGTCGGGACCTTTGCCCTGAACTCACAGCAGCTGTGGTTACCAGCACGAGACCAAGACAGACGGATACCGTTCCAGCCTGGATGAAGAGGGGCATAACAAGTCCTACTTCTTACAGAAGGAGATCTACATTTGCAGATGAAGACCCTGGTAGTTTGCTCATGCACCAGTGAGTAGCCCCATACCCAGATACATATAGACAGCATTAACTATATTCAGTACATTATAGAAAAATACATAAAGTTAGGAGGCACATATTCGATTGGATATGGGTTAGTTGGAGTAAAGGTGTTTGCAGATGATCATAGTGCTTGTATCCATCTAAGAAATTCAAGATATTATATATGTTAAAAATTGAATTGAAGCAATTGCTTAGCGGTTAAAAATCAAAAGCATCTGCTACTCTTACAGAGGACAAAAATTTGGTTCCCACCACGCACATGGTAGTTCACAAAATGTGTACCTATAGTTGCAAGCTATCAAACACCCTCTTATGTATTCCAGGGGAGATTTCATTTATATGGAACATGCAGACAACCTGAAATACATACACACACATGAACAACACACACACACACACACACACACACACACACATACAGACATATACACAAATTTTAAACTATCAATTTTTTCAATATCATTTTGATAGCTTCCTCTAGCAAAATATCTAAACATTAAATACACATAAAACAAAGAGAGTAATTAGTCAATGAGTTATAAATCATACACTTGTAAGCATATTTTAATCTACCAGTTGCAAAACCAAGTTATTATTTTAAGTTGATACTCAATGCCAAAGACAATGGAAGTGAGGATACTCCTAGTCCTAGGATGGAACTCTCAACTTGAGAAATCTTTCTGTTTAAAAAAAAGTAATATCAGAATAAAAGTTTTAAAATTTCTAGGTAAATTTGCCCCTAAAATTGCACTCCAATTTAAGTGTCTTAAGAAAACAGAGAAATGTAGAGAAGAAATATAAATCCCAGCTGAATATTAACAACAAATTAGTAGGTAACAAAGATGTCGATATACCAGAGGATGGAATGATATACATCAATTAAATTTAATTTCTAAAACAATATAAATCCTATGTGAAAAATATTATATAATACATAACAAGAGGAAATGGGTAAACCAAAACAACTTACCTAAGGAGTTTTTGTTTGTGTATTTTATTTTCTCAAGGAAAATAAAAGTATTGGAGTGGGTGAGGGTGTGGAGGAGCACTCTCATAGAGGCAACGGGGTGGGGGCTGGGATGGGAGGGTTATAGAGAGGAAATGGGGAAGGGAACAATAATTGAAAAGAAATGTAATAATATGATTAATAAAAAAGAATCTCTATAGTACATGAAGTACAGCACATAAAGGAACCATTCTATCTTTCCTTCTGGAAGGATCCAGTATTCGCACTGCACAAAATCTGACCTCTTATAAATAAAGCAGCAAGGTTAAAGGATTTGCTCAGAGTTCCCAAACTCATTTTTGATTTCCTGCTTTCTAGCCCTTCCTAATCCACCCTGTTCATAATGTTATTTTAGAAGTGTTATTCTTTATTTCCCAACAGAGAGGTAGTAACATATTGCAGCTGAAATTGCAATGACGTTTGAAATAAAATTCAACCATGACACCTGAACAAGACATCAACTTCAGAAGAATCAATTAATGTTGAAAAATAATGTTATTCTATTTCTTAAATGTTGGAAGAATAATAGACTGAGATCTCAAAACCAAAAATGGTTCTTACTCCTGCTGTCATCTAATCTCTGTGAACCACTGGAAGTGAATAGCCTTGATGCTAAAAGTAAAGGAATCAATTTTGCTACATTTTATGTCCAAGGGTGACAGTAAATTTGTGAAGTGCTTACCAGAAAAGGGGGGAGGAGTGCCTGGTGGTCTAGCAACAAAGTAAATAGACATGCCTATGCCAGTGTAGACTTAGTTATTTAGGGAGACCCTGTTTCATTATTCATTTATGAAATCCATGTGTTTTTTGAAGGAAAACTAAATTATACAGAGAGAAAATAGGTAACAGTAACAGTAAGTTCCAAAAAGTTCTAATGTTATTTTCTCACACCATGTGAGCATGAGCTCCTCAGGAATAAACATATCCGGCTACTGCAGTTTTCATTCCTTGAGCTTTTGGCCAAAATAAAGAGATGTTGTTTTGAGCTGGATCGATAAAATAATTAATAACATGCATCACAAAAGACTGATTTCAGAGAGTAGTTTCAGAATGAAATGTCTCGAAGCTACAGCATCAAAAATGGGTAAAACAAGGAAAAAGAAAAATGAATTGGACTTGTCTGAAAATTTTCTTTGTGAAATAAACCCACTATAATAGCAAGAAACCTACCCACTATAAATTATCTCCCTTATTTTATTATATCTGACCCTGGGCAAGATATTTGAAATGCTAATAACTCTTGCCTCCTCCTCCCCCACATCTTTTTTCCAGTAACCAGTCAAGGACTTTACCTACTCTCTGTATCTGGTAGCTATAAAAAATAAAGCCCTGGTATAATTCTGAGGTCCTTTGACAAGCATGTAACAGGCAACTTAAACGAGTCACCACTCAGTCTGAGGGCACTGCCGAGCTCAATCCACTGGACAGAGAAAGGTGCTGGAAAGAAGACACGCAAAGACAGGAGAGCGAAGTGGGGGTGGAAGGTAAGGGGCCACTAACAGCCTGTGACAGAGATCTGAGAAAAGCCGGTGAAGGCACAGCCAGAAGCCAAGGGTCCCTGACACAAAGAAACAGAGATCTGAGGCGCAGAGGCACCCCTGCCTCAGATCTGGTAGCACTGGTACCAGATGTCTGGTAGTACTGCCTTGAGATTGAAAGTAAAGATCCTAAGGGCCCCCCACACAAAGTTACAGATTGATGGGAACAGAAGAACATCGACCACAGAGAAGAAAGAACAAAAACAGATCAACCTTATTAGAACAGACAAATGACTCCCATAAAGGCTATGGGAGGAGTCCAATGGGGACCTATGGGTCAGATTATTTTAGGCTCCTGGGTCCCCTTCTCCTTCAGAATTGCTCTCCTTTCTGACTGGTCCTGATGAGAGTATCCTCACTTAGGTAGGCTCTTTATATTGCCCTATTCCATAACATTTACAATGTCCTGGGGGTAAGGGACAGCCCACCCTTAGTTAATAAGGAGCAGCCCATCTTAAAGGGGCCACTCTCCTAATCTTAGATCATCCCAACATGCCCTGACCCTCCTTTAATCCGTTGAAGGGGTACTCAAACAACCTCACCCAATGTCCCCATTCATTTAGAAGAAGGCAGATGGGTCATTGCCCCAATTCCATTATGGTAATGTGTTCCCATTTTAGAGGCAGGAAAAATGGTAACAGATCATAGAAATTACCTAGACACTCAAGAGTAGAAGGTCCAAAAGAAAAGTAACCAGTTTCTTTCCTGGCTAAAGGACAGAAATGCTCTTGAGGCCCCTGTCAGCCTCAACCTCGCCAGAGACTGAATCGCCAGAAGTATTCGGAACTTCGATGTTTCTCAGATGATTTGAGGATTACCTCTTCAGAGGTGGAGAGAGTAATGGTAAAGATTCACAAGTGACCAGAATTCCTGTCCTGAGGTGGAGACTACTTGGGGCAAAGGACCATGCTGAGTAAGGTGAACTCAAATAAAGCCATGCTAAAGACACAGGAATTATTTTTTCGTTTAACAGGGTGCTGTATTGTCCTTGTGGCATCTCTAGCATCTAAGTGTAGCGCCCTACAGAGCAAGGCCAGGCTGGTTAGTCTTGTCATTCTACTGAATTACCTAGAAACATGATGTCTGTCTTCTCTTCTATCTCTGCTCTAACATGCTTCCCCGAATACTTTTGGCTTCTCCAATTTTGGGGCTTCTTTACTAAGTATCTCCTTCTCCTACCGAGTAGCTGCTTGTCCGCGTCTGATCTCCGTGCAGACTTAAATGGAACCCTCCATCCTCCTCCTCCAGGTAGATGCTGACACTTACAGCTTGCCAACCCTGTAGTTTGTTTTATTTTTCTTTTAAAGTCTAATAAAACTATCCTTTAGTTTAAAAAGAAGAAAAAAAAGAAAGAATCTGCCTCTTGTTTCTGTAGTAAGTGGTTTGCTCTTACCCATCGTTGCTGTCCATAAGATTTGGCTATTCCTCACTATAGACAAGGATGGCAGCGTGCATGGGAGAAATTGAGGGGAGAAAAGGGAAGGGAGAAATTATGTAATTGTATTATAATAACAAATTTAACAATAGTGTTTTTTAAATACCTTTTTGAAACATGAAAGATAATTGTGATTGTTCTGATTCATTTAATATTGATTTCCACTTCGGAAAAGTATGTTTAAATGTATATGCCTACACTGTGGTTTTAATTTAACACACACACACACACACACACACACACACACACACACAGGTATCATATGTATAATCCATATTCTATATATGAAAGCAAATATATGGTATTTGACTGACTTTTGCCTCTTGTTTAACATAAGAATCCTTGCGCCCATTTTCTATAAATATGCTGCTTATTTCTTTTCAGTTAATTCTTTATTTGCCTGTTTTGATCTATACCTTGAATATGCTGAACAGTAAGCAATAAAAATGGATGCTCAGGTAAAATTTTGGCATACTGACTTGAGATTCTCTTAGGTATATACCCATCTTTGACAAAAGCTGTATTGTATGTTGGTTTCAGCTTTCATTTTCTGAGAAAGCTTCATATTGATTTCTACCATGGCTACATGAGCTTACATTCCCACCAGCACGTTATAAGGGTACCATCTTCCCCACATCATTTCTAGTATTTACTGTAGGCTGTTCCCCTTACAGCCATGTGATGATGCCTCGCTGATACTCAGAAGGACCATGCTACTGGTTCATTATAGATTATGTCAGGTTGTGAATTAAAAGTAACCAACTACATAAATAAAAGAATGAAAGGCTTTCCTGGTAGCAGAGTTGCCTCGTTATTAGTTTTCTGCACTGGGGACTTGTGAATTTGTAAAGGCGTCATACGTCCTTGTTTTCTTAAGTACTTTTGTTTTATTTTGATCATCTATTGGGATAAATATCCTCTCTAGCTTTTATTTGTCCCCTTTTATTATATTTCTTGTGTGCTTCATCATAAATGAATCACCCTAGTGATTTTTAACTGATGGTGGACTTGTGATTTGTAAAGAAATCAGCTTTAGTAAAAGGAGCAGTAATCTGACAGCAAATACATAAACAAGTTTGTGTAGTTCACCCATGCCCCCTTACAAAGTTCAGAGACAGGTATTTCATTAAAATAATATACTTTCTGTTTTTATAAATAAAAGTATTAGTAATTTATAAATAGTAAAATGCAGAAATGGAAAACCTTATCAAGGAAAAGGAAAGTATATTGGTTAGAAGCATGAGAAACTATAAAGAAGATATAGAATGGGAGGGAAAAACTCAGAACTGTCATAGAAGGCTCTTCAGTTAATGCACAAGCTGAAACATGACACTAGCATAATTTAATAAATTACGTTATGAAAAAATAAAATGACAACAGAAACGTAACATCATTCAGCATTTCTTCCTAATTTTGAGGAATGTTTTCCTTTGGTTATTTTTTATAACTCGCATGGCAGGTGGAGAGAATCCTGACAGTGATAATGGCATGAGGGACCCCAGCTGGGATCAGGGCTGGCAGCAACAACAAATATGAAAACCTGTAGGTGTTTTATCTCCTCTTCCTAGGACCATTTGCAACATAAAGGAACAGAAGTTTGAACAGGGACCCTAGCTGAGAAACCTCCCTGGCTTTAATGGTTTCCCAATTGGTTGAACCATATAAGCATAAATATATAAATAAAACCCACTGGGTCCATTTTTGGGTTTTGACTGTATACAGTTTCAGAGCTGACCATTTTGAATGGGTAATCAGTGAAGGGGCTCCTCTCTGGTAGGGCCTCTCTCCCTCTCTCAGCAGTCATTTCTTCTCTATAATTCTTTGACTAGTGATGGAACCCTGTAAACGCTGACCCTTCCACTTGACGCGCCCATTGAAATGGCCACTGGTCTGGCTTTGTTTATGCTGCCATTTCTAGAAGAGACTGTTTTACAGACACCTTTCTGATATTATTTCTGGTCCCTCTTCCATGATGTTCCCTGAAATATAGATAAGGAACTATGATGCAGATCTAAACATTGGGACTGGACTCCCCCAAACCTGTTGGTATTTGCATTATGCCCAGCTGTGATATCTATGATGGTCTCCATTCGCTATATAGAGAATTTTGCTTCATTGAGGAGATGTGGTACCTACACTTACTTGTACTTGTAGGGATAAAATTTAGAATGCAATAAAGAGTTATGCTAGTTTAGCAAAGTGGCAGTAGTAAAAAATAATGTCCTGGGATGTTATATAGGTTTTTAGGACCATGTATGGTTTCCCTCCTGTGAAGGGGGTCTTAAGTCCAATTAGACAATTATTGGTTATCTCCAACACTTGAGTTCCATGTATTCTACATTTATGGATATCTTGTTCTTCTTCTGGTCACTGTTACATTTCTCATTCCATGAAAGCTAGAATGCAGGAAGGAGGTTTTCATGTCAGAATTCAAATCATCCAATCCTGTGTCCTAAATGTACAGTCTTCAGCAATAGGGGCTTAGCTTCAACCCCCAAGAGGAAACTTGGGGAAATAGCAGTAGTTTATATTGTTTTTGAACATACTTGGACTATCCTGAACAATCATTCAAAAGTAGGTTTCTCGTGTGTGTTATGGGATTTTGGTTAGTCTATAGTTCTTGTAGGGAGCATTGACAGCTTAAGTGGCATAATTTCTTTTAAGTTATACATACATACATACATACATACATACATATACTTGCTTTTGGTCAAGAAATGACCGGTTATTCTGATGGGTTTCCTATGTGACACATTTTTTTCTCTTGTACAATTCAATATTTTTTTCTGAGTTCTACATATTGGTTCAAGCATTTCTCTCCCCCATCTCTGTGTGTGATTCAAAGCTTTGGTATTTTCATGGTCCCCCATGTTTCCTGCATGCTCTCTTCCTGTGCTTATAGCATTTCTCACACTCTTTGCTTATTTGTGCTAAATCTCTAATTTATCTCCCAGTCCTGATAGTCTGTAATCTGCTTGATTCATTCTGTTTGTGAGGCTTTCTCCTGAGTCTGAGAATGTAGGCCATTAAGTTTTTCTATTCCATCTTCGTTTTGGCTTATGTTCTCGTCAATATTTCTATTGCTCTCTGGGATTTGCTTTTCAAATCCTGCATTATCTTCATTGTTTCACTTAGCCACATATTTGTATTTTCTTGAACATTCCTTAAGCATGTATTGTCATCATCTTGGAGTTCAGTGAAATGTTCGTTCACATTTTCTTTACATTTCTCGAATACATTGATGAATTTTATGATTTTTCTTTTAAATTTTGTGTCCTGTGGTTTATCTAGGGAGATCTCATTAGAGAACACTTCTATTTTTTTTATTTCCTTCCTGTCTTTTTTCTTTATCTTTTTTTTTCAAGTTGAGTTGGACATGTAAACTTTCTTTGGTTTTGTGTCTGATATAATAATCTAGCCATCCTTAGATTGGGCCAGTGCAAAAGATAGGATGATTGCATTAAAGCAGGTCAAATGGGTGGATGCATTGTTTAATTTGATCAGTGAGAGATAGCATCCAGCCTATGGGTCTGGAGTTAGGTTTGTGAGTGTAGAGATGGCAGCTACAGAGGCAAGGAAACAAGAGGAAAGCATTGTCCAACCAGTCAAAAGTGGCTACTTACACAGGAAAGTTTGCTAGTAAACAAAAAGAGGTCAGAAGCCAGACATCTGAAAGTAGGCTTTGTTGACTTGTGAACAAAGAAAGGGCCTTATGTTTTATCTTATTTGCATACACTCAGGCAGCAAGAGCCTATATGAGTCTCTGCAAACCTTTCAGTAGGTCAACCTATGAGCCTTATCCAGACTTACAGCTGGCTCCTAGATTTGGCTTAAAGTCCTGGTCTTCAAAATCAGACTTAACTGACTTACTGTAACAGGGAGAATGCTTTGTTCCTGCCTCTAAGAACCCCTGGCCTTGTCTCCAGCAGAGGGATGCATTTCTACCCTAGCATAAAACCCACCATTCCTTGCTGTTAGCTGTGCAGCCTCACCTACCTTTACTCCCATAACCGGCAGGTTCTCCACAGAATCATTCCTCAGAGACCCACTCTTGGTTGACATCCCACAGAAAGTTCAGGGCTGTGGCGTACACTGACAAGTTATCTTGTTTGACATCCTAAGGCCTGCAGAGAGCTTTCAGTCAAAAGACCTATTGTCAACTCCTATCTTAGTCAAGGATTTTATTCCTGCACAAGCATCATGACTAAGAAGCAAGTTGGGGAGGAAAGAGTTCGTTAAACTTACACTTTCCACATTTCTATTGATAACCGAAGGAAGTCAAGACTGGAACTCAAGCAGGTCGGGAAGTAGGAGCTGATTCAGAGGCCATGGTGGGATGTTACTTACTGGCTTGCTTCCCCTGGCTTGCTCAGCTTGCTTTCTTATAGAACCCAAGACTACCAGCCCAGGGATTGTACCACCCACAATGGGCCTCCCACCCTTGATCACTAATTGAGAAAATGCCTTACAGTTGGATCTCCTGGAGGCATTTCCTCAACTGAGGCTCCTAACTCCGGCCTGCGTCAAGTTGACACAAACCAGTGAGCACAACTTCTCTCCATTGGGATCCCATGATTCTATTTTCCCAAGTAAGTGTCAGTCCTTTAAAAGTCATCTTTAAAAGCAGTTTGTTCCTGCTTTACAGTCCATCCACTTCACATTTGGAGAAGCCAGGACAAGAACCTTACAGAAGAATTAGCTGTCGCTCTAGTGTCAATAACTCATTATTGATATGGTCTCTCTGCTGAAACTTCCTGTATCACTCAGCACTCTTCTACAGTTCCCCATCCTCCACCTTCCATCTCAGCTTCCCCACTTCCCCCAAGATCTAGGATCTCCTTTTGAACACAGGGCCTGGGGCTCTGAGGGCATGCCAAAAATATTTTATGCTTACTTTGTCTGCAATCCAGGTGTTCTCCGAATAGGATCCAAACTCTTCTGTTGGTATGTTCCTTGCTGCTATTTCCCCGAATTTCTTACCTTAAAATGCCTGAAGGTCTGTCTGGTCCAGCAAACCTCTTGTACATGTGCGTTGCTGTTCACATAGAGAGTAGGATGTCAGTCTTACATGTATTCTACAAGCTATTGATTCTCTGGACACTCAGGAAGAATTTCAGCTCCAGTGCTCCCACACTAATACTTCCTCTGCAGCTCCTGGTAAAGCCTCTTTAACTAACTCAGTATCCCTCTGGCATACAATTCCCATGCTGAGAAAGAAAAAAAGCACCTTTGTCATGACTAGAGCTGACTCAAGATCTGATGTAAAACTCACAGCACATTGGGTACTAGTTGGTGGCTACTCCCTTCTGTTTCTTCCTGCAGAGGATTTTATGGATGTCACTTGACCTAATTTTTTTCTTTATGTCATCATTTTCCCCATGACTTGTCTCATTTACTAGACTTCTCAGAAATAGCTTCCAATCTCACTCAGGCCCCTCCAAAATGAGATTATTAATGAAATGAAAATTTAAAAAAAGGATTTTGTATTACAGGTATTTATATTAGATGGTGTTATTTGAAAGAGATATTTTACCTTTTTCCAGCTGTTTCCAAAATAATTTATTTTATTTTTCATTTTTAATTTAAATAAAATAATGCTATCTATTTATATAATATAGTGCCATATATTGATATACGTATAATTACATTGTACAGTAACTAAAATCAGTTGAGTTACCAACAAACTGTCACCCTAAACATTATTTATGTTTTATTAGAGCTGTAAACCCTACATTTTAGACATTTTAAAATACATATCTCATTATTAGCTCTAGGTACCATAATGTATAATATAATAATGGGATTTTTTGATTAGTAATCAAGTATCTCATTGAAACACATGATAGGAATGTAATTATATTCATTCTTTCTAAGCAGCAAGTTCCCTTTAGAAGATAGAGTTCAATGGCAGAGTAGAAAGAAAACATATCTTCAAATGTAGAGCAACACAAAGCTGGGTAAAATAAATATAGTGTAAACTTGATATGAATTTATCCACATAAAAATTATTTTCTCTAAAAAAAATGAAACATTGGCAAATCCTTTTAAACTTGAGTGAATCTCCACTGTTTCACTTTCTGGAAGATAAAAAAATATATATTTATTATTCTTAAGAGAACCTGGAGAAATGACTGAAGGAAAAGCCATCCAGAGACCACCCCACCTCAGAATCCATCCCATCCACAGACACCAAACCCCACTCTGACACTATTGCTGATGCCAAGATGTGCTTGCAAACAGGAGCCTGATATGGCTTCTGCAGGGATCCAGCCCCAGTGGGAGGTGTTCTTGTTGGTTCTTCTTGAGGCAGTGGAGGGGAAAGAGCTTCCGCAGTGGGTGAGACTTGGTCTTATAAAATTCTGGGGTAAGATTTTGTCTTACGAGATTTAGAGTAAGACTTTGTCTTACAAGATATTTAGGGTTGGTGTATAATAAAAAGTTTACTTATCTAAATCTAAGTTACTATGCTATTGTAGCTGACCTACCAACTGTGTTCCTTTGAAGTCAGACTGCAGTCTCAGGCACTTAGCAGTAGGAGATTAAGGGTTAATTGTTAGAGCCTTTTCCCCATTGTCCAGATGTCCCTTGCTTGCTGGGCTAGGGGGGAAGTTTGGAGCAATGAACTTCTATTGAGCCAGGAGAAGAGAATAACACTCTCAGAAAGAAAAACTTTTACATAAGCAAATATGCATAATCTTACATAAGTTCATATACAGCTTCAAACATGCAGAGTTCTCATTTACACATTTCCACACAAATTCAATTGGGTCCAGCTTGCACACATTCTCACAATTACATACCTATACACACATGCATACATTCTCACAATTACATACTTACACACACACACATACTTACATATGCATTTGTAGCAAAAGACCAAGCACTGGTGCAGAAAGAACTCACTCATTCTGAATGAAAAATGAATTCCAATCTTTATTGCATAGAGAAAGAAAAAGCTTCCACACTTTTAATGCTAAATGAATTAAATCCATGTTTGAAAGAAAAAAGACTTTCTTGCTTTTAACAAGAATAAGCCTGCCTTGTCCTTACCATGGGACAGTACAGTTCCGATGGTAAGGAGAAGCCTGCCTGGTCCTTCTGCTCTCTGCAGCATCTACTTTTTTCCTCTTTCCCTCTGCATTCTGCACATAGCTCTCTTAGTTTTTTTATGTTACCTTAGTTTCTAAGTTATTCCACTCTGCATTCTCCTTCTAATCTTATTCTCTTCTGACTAAAAACTCCTCCATTCCGTTCCTCTCTCAGCTCAGTTCCTCTCACCTCAGTTCCTCTGTTCTGACTCTTCTCTTTGTCCTCAGCCCTTAAACATCTTTAAGAATACATGATCACATGTTACAAAGTTCATCACAAGTTCACACAAAAAGTCAACTCATAAATTGAAATAGAAATTTACAACAGAAAATGTTTACATGCATATCCATAAGGAGTAATTATCTAGCTAAACATCTATCACCTGTCTTTGCTCTACAGGTTCACCAAAGGCTTAAAAACCATAACTAAGTTATAAGTGAAGTTTTGTATAGATAAACCCAGTCAATATTTTCTCTTCTGTCGTAGCTTCTATAATAAATCGCTAGTTCCCTTTTTATAACCTTTGGTTAATTGTTTTACTGCTTTTTAGAATATGCTCTGAGTAGGAGAAAGTCTGGTTGCCATCTAAGAGCAATTAACTGGTGACACTTGGGAGACTAGCAGAGTTCTCAGTGCAGTTTTGACTATCAGGAAAAGACTAATAGCAGTCCCATATAAGAGCTTAATAATCACAGAAAAAATTTTAGGAATTCTTATAGTATTATCATTAAAACTTAAGTCACCTAGTTGTCTACATAGCATCACTACAAGACAGTATATCTTTGTGACTCTGCAGAGATCTACTCCAAAGGGGTGTGCTTCTACTTAGTGATTATTATATATGTTTAATAATGACAGGAAAGCATATTAATAGAAGGAATCTTTCCTAAAATCAGCCCCTCACAGCAGCCTTGCTTAATGAAGGCTCACCTGTCACAGATTATATAATAATCTGAAGCAGGCCACTTCAGGATGATCACCTGCTAGTATATTAGCATGTCCCATTATGGTTCCTGACAGCTGTCCTCTGAGAGGCTCTGCCAGCACCTAACTAAGACAGATACAGATACTCACAGCCAACCATTGGTCTGAGCCCATGATCCTAATGAAAAAGTTGGGGAAAGGACTGAAGGAGCTAAAGAGGATTGCAACTCCATAGGAAAAACAACAGTATCAACTAACCAGACCCCTCTGAGCTCTCAGGGACTAAGCCACCAACCAGAGTATAATGAGTTGGTAGCAGAGGGCTGACTTATCCACCATCAGTGAGAGGGAAGGCCCTGAGTCCTGTGGAGGCTTGATGCACCAGAGAAGGGGGCTGCTAAAGGGATGAGGTGGGAGTGGGTAAGTGGGTATGAGAGCACCTTCTTAGAGGCAAAGGGGAGACGGGATGGGGTGGAAGTTTCATGGACTGAAGACCAAGAAGGGAAGAAACATTTGAAATGTAAATAAATAAAATAATAAAAAAGAGAAAGAGAATCTGCATGTTAAGTATGCAAAACTGTGTGTCTCAGCTAGGGTATTGCCACTGTCAACAGACACCATGACCAAGGCAACTCTTATAAGAATAACATTTAATTGGGACTGGCTTACAGGTTCAGAGGTTCATCAAGGAGGGAACATGGCAGCATCCATGCAAGCATGGTGCAGGAGGAGCTGAGAGTTCTACATCTTCATCTGAAGGCTGCTAGCAGAATACTGGCTCCCAGGCAGCTAGGAGGAGGGTCTTAAAGCCCACACCCACAGTGACACACCTACTCCAACAAGGCCACACCTCCAAAGAGTGCCAGTCCCTGAGCTAAACATATTCAAAACACTAAATCGTGGCATTCTGATAAAATAAAACACAGAAGCAAGAGCATTTGCCTAGAACAATTGCTTACAAAAAATTATGAACTACTTAATATAGAACTCTATTTCATCACTATAGGTGAAAAATACTCTTGATTGTAGATGAATAAACTGGGAAACACGTTGACATGGTCTATGATTTTCATTGTTTCTACAATTTTGTATTTCCCTAAAACATTTGAAAAGATAATTAAAGAAAACATGTATGAATCTATATCATACTATAAGATAGCATGAACATTATTATAACTGATAATGACTTACATAGTGTTTTACACATATGTATCACTAATTTCTATATTGATAATTTATTGTACACATACATATAATGTGTCCAAATGTATATTTCTTCAATTTTGCTATTGATTTAAGTTTCTTGTCAATCATTTTTTACTACTGTGGTGGCAAAGATAAATACCTTCAACTTTATTTTCTTTAAAATTACTGTAATAATACTGCAAAGGGGAGAACCATGTGTCTTAGCTAGGGTTATTGTTAATTTGGAATAAAAATTTAATAGCTATTTACATAATGCAAGTTGTGATTTGCTGAAATGTAGTTAAATAAATTTTGTAAAACACTAATTCACAAATATCCAAATATCTTCAATATGCCACACCAAAGACTGGAAAATATAAGCATTGTTAATTAAGTTTGGTCATTTCTTGATTAATAATGCACCATTGTTTAGTAAGATTAATTCCATTTGTTTTATGTTAGTACTTATGTAACTGCTGCTACATTTATATACATGTTGAAATGTTTACACATCTGTGGGCTTCAAATAGTACCTTTGCTTTTGGTCACACATATGTCAAAAATTCAAGAGAAATGAAATAAAGAGGGTGGTGGATAGAAGAGAAGGATAGAAGAATTTTAGTATCGAGTTTATAACCAATAGAAATTTTCTGAAGAGATTTTGTCCATTAGATAAACTGAAATCTGACCTATGTAATAGAACATTGAATTTGTAATAAAATAGGCAGGTGGGAGATAAAGTAGATGACAGGGAAAATATTTCACATCCACAAAGTAAAATGTGGTCCGATCTTTGAAACACTATAAAAATAAGGGCTATACAAGTTAAATTAAATGTTTATAACCTAAATTTAAGAAAGTTGCAAGACAGTAAACAAGGTTTACACTCTGGTCAGATCACTCATTGCTTCTGCTCTGAGGTTGTTGGGACACTACTCTCAGGTCATTTTCTTTTCTTTGTGAATTCTATCAATGTATTAAAATACAAGTTTTAAATAAATTAAATAAGATACATTTATTTCATGTATGTGATAATTTTTTTCTCATTTGTTTTCAAAATTTGCCACAGTTTAGAAAGAATATGTATTACCCAGGTAGTCAGAAAAATATACGTGTTGATGGTTTATGTTTAGAAAAGAAATATGATTCCATCAATCATTCTAAGAGAGTAATATGAAATGTATTACCTAACACCTAACATCCTAACATCTCAGACAAAATGGAACATAGAAAATTTTCTATTAACAAGTCTCTAATTTGTTATCAGATTTGGGAAAATATGTTACAATTTTTTCTATAACCCACAAAACCCACTGTATTATTTTAATATCATAATGCCTCAACAACATTATTTTACACAGGAACCCGGTGCTTTTCTGTTATAAGGGTTGGAATTCCAGATATCTGGCTGAAATTGAAGCAAAAGGCACAGAAAATAAGCTAATGACAACAAAAGATAAATGGACTTCTTTGAAAGCTGGAGCTACTTTGGCAATTACAGCGGCGATTTATATGTGAAGGAGCTACAGGCCATTTTGCTGATGTTCAGCCTGCTTGCGGATGAAGAATAGCATTGGTATTTGCAGAGTTAGATGCATAAGGCAGGAGATCTAGACTCCTAATAACTCAGATAGGATATGTAGTGCCTTGATTCTATCTATACTAATAACCTGTGAGACGACAAGAGACTGGAAGAGATGTATTTATTGCTTTATAAGAGGAAACCATTTGGCTCGTCTCCAAAGGATGATATAATAGGAGGAAGTGAGGGCAAAATTGAATCAGAATAAACAGGCACAGAGAGACTCCAGATTGCCCCTGAACCTTGCTTGAAGACCCTGAGCATGAAACTGGATTCAGACAATGTTTAAAGTGATTAAATACAATGGGGTAGGGGGCTGAATTAAAATTCTTAAGAGTTACATCATTTAGGTACAACTTTGTTTTCAACCTCTGCAGGGTTGAACTTGCCCAAAATATGAAGGCTGTGGTGCTTCGATATATCAGTGGCATGGGTGGTACACTGGCTAGATTTATGTCAATACAACTTAGAGTTATTTTGGAAGAAGGGGCTTCAATTAAGGAAAATCCCCAACTGGTTTGGCTTGTAGGTAAGACCATGGTACATTTTCTTGACTAGTGGTTGATGGGGAGTGCCCTGAACACTGTAGAGGCTGCTACCCCCAAACGGGGATTTATAAGAAAGCAGAATGAGTATGTTTTGAGAAACAAGCTCCCCCGTGGCCTCTGAATCATTTCCTGTTTATATGTTCCCACCTAAAATTCCTGAACTCGCTTCCCTCAGAAATGAAGTGTGACTTGAAAATTATAAGCTGAAATAACCCTTTCCTCTTCAAATTGCTTTGGTCGTGATTTTTTTTTTACCACAACAATAGAGAGATGGCTCAGCAATTGAGAGCACTGACTGCTCTTCCAGAGGTCTTGAGTTCAATTCCCAGCAACCAGATGGTGGCTCACAACCATCTCAGATGGATGTCTTGTCCATCCTAAAACAACAATAGACACCATAACTAAGATAATAATGTAGAAACTCTTGGGAAAATTGTTTTAGTTGATCTATTTTTGCAAAATTAAATATGTTCAAAAGCATTAACCTAACACATTCATATCTTTGCCTATAATACCATATTTGTCATGTGGTCAAGATCCTCCTAGGATAAAAGACTCTATTTTTATTTTATTTTATTTTATTTTATTTTTATTTATTTTACTTTTTTATTTTATTTGGCCAGCTTTGCTTATGAATGTCAGGAACATTCCTGGCCAGGTTGCCTTAGGAATCCCTGATATTTTCTATATGTAGTCATTCATCTATACACATGTATATTGCTCTTTATTTGAACCACTGAAAAGACCAGAATGGTTAGATGCTGTCCTTGCAATAGTCAGATTCACTATGTCCTTAACCAAGCTGAATTTCTCTGAGCCTTGAATAATCATGTATATACACTAAAATCATGTTTATTAATGAGTTCAAATTATGAAGTATTAAATACACTAATAAGAACACATTGTTTGGGAAAACAACTTACTGCCATAACTATTAACACTGCTATTTTATTATGCTCATCATCTTTTAATTACAACATGAAATAATTAGGTTGTGAATACTTTTTCAAATCCCTTTATTGTGAAGATAGTTACATAGTTTAAAATCATCCAAGAAGTAAACTGTTTGTGGTGTAATCAACTTTGTTTGATATGCTAGATATTTTAGTCATCAGTATTTGAAATGATATTACTTTTAAAAAGTTTTAAAATATGTGAGGATTTAATATGGCTATATAAATTTCTAAAAATAATAAATGTAATTCTTTTTCTTTTGCAATTTTTCTCTGTCCTTCAGTGGAATTTCATTAAACCCATTCAAATATCATAAAATGGTGGGTTTTATATTGATATTCAAGACTGTGTGCATTCTTCTCTAAAGCTCTTCAAAAGGAAGATGATATTTGATAAATAGATGCTGACATATCCTCCTTCGTACATGTATAAATTGATAGAAATAGTTGGAATATTCAAGGAGAGAATAAATTGATTCTCACAGAGCAAAGAAAAACTTGCACTTGAGAAACCTAGACAGATTGATTGACATCGGGCATAAATGAGAACTATAACGTGTTTATAGTTTGATGGCCAAAGTAAACATTGGTAGAAAAGAGCAGTTAACAAGTTTTTTCTTTGTGATTTTTCCATAGATCATTTAGAATTAACTACAGAATATTTAAGACAAAGGGTATGAGATGCTTGTTATAATCATACTGAAGTACCAAAATATTCCCCCCACCCCCCACCCCCACCCCCACCTCCACACCTTCAGCTCTCCTCCTCCAACCTTGTCACTCTAACCTGCCTACCTTTAATTCTTCCAGTAATTGGCTATAGCCAGTTTTATTTAAGCAATAGTTTTAAATAAAGGAAAAAGGTTGCACAACAAAACCTTGTAAACATGAGAAGTCACTCATAGGCCTAGACCTTCAAGTATAGAATTTAGCACTACAATACATAGCAATGAACAAATCTCACATATAAGCACAGATTATTTTATAAACCATATGTAGAAGTAACTTTTATTCACCTGATTCAGTTGTTGCCTCAGAGGTTTGCTATCTTAGTCTGCTAACCTAGGCCTAGGCCTGGAAGATTCTAGCCTCTCTATAATCTTACCTGGGTCTAGAATGTTTTTAGCTCCTAAGACTTCTCAGCCCTTCCTAGATCTTAAGGATCTCAGACTGGCTGGCTTAACTCAGCTCCTCTGGCTCAAACTCCCCTCCATGCTGACTGATTCAATCTGGCTTCTCTGGGCTTCTCCTAAATTTTTCTGCTTGACCTCAAACTACCTCTGCCAGTCTGTTCTAATCTTCTAGCTCCTTCTCATTCTCTGGCTATTTCTGTCTTCATCTGTGTATAGCTTGTTCTCTCTCTCTGCAACCTGTCTCTGTATATCTGCTCTAGTAAAACAGCCTCTCTTTTTCCTTCCTCTTTCTTTCTCTCTATAATGGCCTCTCTTTCCTATGGGCATATCCTATCCTGTCAAATCTTTCTCTGATTCATCACTTTGTCTGCTACTCAATTAGATATCACTTTCAAACATGGCTTCTTCCTTCCACAAACTAACTTTACCTTTGTTGTTTATGATTAAAGGTGAGTACTATAAACATGTAAGCCAGAAGAATTAAATAAAAGTGTATGCTAAGATCTGAGCAAAGCACAACTAGAAACAGGGTTTTCTTTTTCAGTAAATAATACAATCTCTGGGTTTGCAATGTAATTATATATTCTGAAACAACAGTGTCTATCACTCTGTGAAATATTTTTATATAAAAAATTTTAAAGTATTAAAAAATCAAAATGATAAAATAGGTAAAGGGAGATAGCTCAGTCATAAAATGCTTGACAAGCGAGTATGGAAACCTGAGTTCAATTCCAAGGACCTGTGTGAAAATCTCAGGTATGGTGGTCCATGTTGTAATCATAAACCTAGGAAATAGGGGACAGGTGGCTCACCAGAACTCACTGGGTAGCTAACCTAGCAGAATCAGTGAGTCCCAAGATAGTGAGAGACATTGACTCAATATTAGAAAGATAAAACAAAGTATAACAAGCCGGGCGGTGGTGGCGCATGCCTTTAATCCCAGCACTTGGGAGGCAGAGGCAGGCGGATTTCTGAGTTCGAGGCCAGCCTGGTCTACAGAGTGAGTTCCAGGACAGCCGGAACTACAGAGAAACCCTGTCTCGAAAAACCAAAAAAAAAAAAAAAAAAAAAAAAAAAAGTATAACAGAATCACCTAGAAAACAACACACAAGGATGTTCTTACTCTAGACACTTTTGCACATAGGCATGTACACACGTATAAATAAGCATATGCACACAACAACATAACAGTAAAATAGGCTTGCAGGAGCTGGGAAAAGGCTCACCTGGTAAGAGGCTTTATATCCAAACATGACAACATGAGTTTGATACTCTACAAATGTTATAAATTAGCAAACCCAAAGAATCCCAAGAAGAAGGAAGGAGAGGACCCTGGTTCCAAAAAGACTGGCTCCAGTTTTGTAGGAGAGTATCAGAACAGAGAAATGGGGGGGTGATTTGGGAATGGGCAGAAGGAAGAGGACTTATGGGACATATGGTAAGGGGGAACTGGGAAAGTGGAAAGCCTTTGGAATGTAAACAAAGAATATAAAAAAAGCAAAACAAATAAAATTAAAACAGGTTCTTTAGTACATACCTGTAACCATAGACTGGGGAGACTTTGAAAGGAGATTCCTTTGGACATATGAGAAAACCAGTCAAGCTAATAACCAAACAGAGAAGCTCCGTTCAGAGAGATCCTGTCTCAAAAAATAAAATGGAAGAGTGATTAAGGAAGACACCCAAGGTTAGCCTTTACCCTCCAAATGCACACTAACTCACATGAATATGCACACACATGCATGTACATACAAATACACAATGGTAAAATAGACAAGACAGCTAGGTATGAGAAGTATTAGACATAGTCTCAAAGTAACTACAATTAATATATTCAAGAATATACTATAGAAGTTAGAGTGAGACTGCAATGTGCACTTAAAAATGGTTCATGGAAAGGGAGATGAAATTAACAGACACCTATAAGAGAAAATAAGACACTATTGGGATATAAATTGCTGATTTTTAAAAGAGTTCAAAACACCAGACTGAGGAACTGAGATATACAAGTCAGGGTTGAAAATGTACAAAAGTCTAAAGAGACCTGACACATGATGAAATAATCCAACAGAGAGTTATTGGCACCCAAGAATAAGACTAAAAATGGGAACCCAATACTAAAAGGGATAAGAACACAGAATTTCCCCAAATTGTCAAAGTAAATGAAGCCAGGTATCCACAACAACCTGGGCTTGTAATCATGATAACACATTATCATAGCATGGGTAGTACCATCATTGCATCTAGTAGTCAGCTAATTACCAAGTAGTGAGTCTACTAGAATTTCCTTTGTGTTTTGCTGAGTACTGATTTAATATGAACAGTAAGAAGTAAGATGATCTTAAGCTAGGGTGATATTCTGAACCCTGTCAGTCTATAATGGATTCAGATTACTACCAGTCCCTTTTCTAACAACCAATCTCCCTCCGTGTGACTTGTTTACTCATCTTTATCTTTTCCATTGTAACTTGTTCTTCTCTTCTTTCATTAAATTTTATGGGCACGAGTACGAAGACAACAGTTATTTTCAATAGAAAAGCTTGGATCTCCAGAAAACTCAGCTTTAGTTTTAAAGAAATTGATACTAACTTTCAAATCATGGCAAATTGAAAGAAGGGATCAATAATGCCTGGTTCAATCTTGACAGAAAAATGTATCAAAATTCCACAGAAGCAGTTCCAGAATGACGCCTGTTGGTGACCTGCCATAGAGCTGTGGGAGAAATTTCTAGTGCATCTGGTTTATGACAATATGTGACATAATTAGTGTAGTGAGTAAAAAACGCTGAACATTACAGAAAAACTAAGAATGCTTGGGTAAGGAAAGCATAGAGCAACTCCTTCAATACAGTCCCAACTTCTCATCTGAGGAAAGTATTAAGACAGGATGCATTGAATACAGTTCACAAAAAATTGAACTTGTAACAGGTACATGCAAACAATGAGGAATTGTCTTCAAATAGCCAAACGCTAAAAAAAAAAAATCTGGGCCTCCTCCTACAACCAGTTCAGCTAAACCTGGTGTCATCTTCCTGATAACTTTTATACTTTCATCTCTCTGCATTTGAATTACTGGATAATTCAACAACATGCTTAGAATGAAGACAACATTCTTCAAATGTTCCAGAGCAATCTTTCTTCAAGTCAGCAGCAGCAGCACCCGCCACCAAGCATCATGTCACCGTGTCCTGCTTTCCTCTTCTCCCAGCTCCTCAGCTTTCTCTGTTTCAGTCAGATCATTTGTTCCCTGTAGCCAGCATATTATAGCTGGCACTATCCAGTAAATCCTGCCTCCTTGACGAAGCTCACACTTCAGGGTATACATGATAATTAATGAGAGAAGCTCCAACGTCATTATTAGACCAAGCCATTATACCTTTCCCATGCCCTCATTACACCTTTTCACGGAATTTCTAACAGTCCATATTAGTACTGTTTGAGATTTTTATCTATTATCCTTTTCTTTTTAATAACATGAAAATTATACAAAGTAATTGCTTATACTGCATCATTATCATCCAGGTACATGATATATTCCAATTATATCCACTCCTTCCCCCATTCTTTTAATAGTTTCTTTGCTCTTAAAAAATAGTCCCTATTCAACTTTCATATACATTTTTTTTAAAAATCTCTTTTTCTGCATATGAGATAAAACATGTGATATTTGTCTTTTTGAGTCTAGCTTATTTTACTAAATGTGATGATATCTCATCCCATCCATTTTCCTTCAGATTATATCTTTTCATTGCTTTATGTGGCTGAGTAAAATTCTGGTGTATAAACATCACATTTCCTTTACCATTCATTTTATTGATAGAAATCTAGGCTGATTAAATTGCTTGGCTGTTTTGAATACTTCTGTGGTCTATGTGAATGTGCAGGTATCTCTTTGGTGAGCTTACTTAGATCATTTCAGATATAAACATGGTGTTTTATGCTAGATTATATGGGAGTTTCGGGTTTTTTTTTTTTAAATAAAATTCCATACTGTTTTACCTAATGGTTGTAGTAAAAATAAGCAAGCTGCAGATATGTTTCTTCTAGAGTGTGCTTGCATGTTCTTGTGGAAGGGTGCAGTTGTTGGTCTTGCTGCTCATTTGCCTGTGGGCCTAGGCAAGAGTTCATTCTTAGGCATGAACTCCACTTCTTTATGGCAGGATTCTCATTAGCCTAGTACGTACCAAATAATAGTTGGCTAGGGAAACCTCTCCACCACTTAAGGATAAGATTACAGAGTGTGCCAGCGTGGCCAGCCTATCTACTTGAATAGTGACAACTGAACTGATGATCTCGTTCAACTGAGGCAAGCACTTTACCAAAAGACTTTTCCCAGTCCCCCACAACATTGGTTTTATTCCATCATTATGTCTCACAAAGAGAGGAATTTTCAAACATTAATCACTAAAACTTGCTTTGGAGTAGGATTGCAGTGATTTTCAGCTTTGTTCAGGTATTGAGCATGGGAAAGTGGCAAAGCCTTCACATCCAAGGGTAACTGTTGACAGTGGGTGCAGAAAATGTCAACCATTTCTCCTTCTGGATGCCCATTGGCTCAAGATTTCCTACAAAGACTACTACTGAGATTAGCTAAACCTGCTTTCTTGATCCAGCTGTATACCATGAACACTGCCTCCAACTTTATCTGTTTGTAATAACCCTGCTTCCTATTCAACACTATATAATATATACACTGAGCTTCCAAATAAATAAATAAAATAGAAAAATACTTGATTTGTGGCAGAAAATGTGACATATTTTGGAGAAAGATCCATGAACTAGTATGTAGAATATATTAAATCCAGTTGATCTATGGTGCAGTCTAATGTTGAAACTTTGTATTGAGCTTTTAGGGACTAGATATCCTGTTTATTGAAAAGAGTAGGCTATTGAAGTCATCAAATATTATTGCATCTGAACCTATTGTCTCCTGTTTAATAGTTTTAATTTAAGATGTTGGGTGCATTATGTAGTGAATATATCTTTATAATCACTACACCTTCTTGATGAGCTATTCCCTTCATTGATATGTAATGACCTTCTTTTTATCACTTCTAATTCTAACCTAAAGTCTATTTAGTCAACCAGCTTAATCTGTTTATTTATTTATTATTCTATTTGGCTGGAAAATAATTTCCTGTCAGTTTATTTTCAATATCTTTGTCCTTACCAGTGTGATGAGTTTTGGGAAAAGAAAAACAGTTAGACCTTGTACTTTAATTCATTCACACATCAATTCTAGACCTCTAATCCTTACTAGTTTTTTTGAGAATTTTATCCAATGTATTTGACCATGTTCGCCTACTCTTCTATGCCCTCTCATATATACCCTTGCTTCCTTACTCACCCATCTTATGCCCACATTTCAAAATAAAAGCAACAATAAAAACAATTCCCTGGGGCTAGAAGATGGCTCAGAGATTAAGAGCACTGGGTTCTCTTCCAGGGATCCTGAGTTCAAGTCCCAGAAACCATATGATGTCTCACAACCATCTGTAATAGAATCTGATACCTCTTCTAATATGTCTGAAGACAGAGACCCACATACATAAAATAAATAAATCTAAAAAAAAATTCTCATTTGTGCTTCCTCTCATAGATTAACCATGCTCTTGTGGATAACTGCATACCCAGGAGTACTCTTTCTCAAACATAAATAAATAAATAAATAAATAAATAAATAAATAAATAATTGCTTTGTTGTGATTTTCGATGTCTGTTTTCCGGCTGATATAAATGAATTTACATATATAAAACCCAAGCTTGAGATTTTATCCTTCAACAGAAAGTTACATACATAGCTTCTCTACTCTCTCCAGCTTATTCTCTGCTCACAATAGCAATATATGGAAAGTATGCTTACTTTATAAATGAACATTAAGAATCATCAGGAATTTATAGCAAATTATATCAATGAAAGGCAAAAAGGGTAGATAGGGCACAATCTGCTTCCTTCTCAAATTTTATTATTTTATTTAATCCTTCAAAACAAAAATCTTCTCTCAAGAAGCAAATTTTGATTGCTCTGAGCCTTATGGGAATGTTTTCATGTAACCTCTGAAGAAACATTGAAGATCAAAGATCAATATTGAGATTACAGAGCTAAGCCCATAAATAATCCCCAGCTTTGTGATATAAAGCTGGTGATAAAAGCCACAGAAAGTTTATTCTTCATTGATGTTTCAAATTTATAAAACAGTTTGGGGGCTGGAGAGATAGCTGTGCAGTTAATAACACTGTGACCTTAGAATTACAAGCCACCTGTTTCAATATGGAAGGTCTAATCTTTGTGGAGGAACATATTCCTAAGTATTCTTCTCAGAAGCAGGTGAGCCACAGTGCAACAATGACAAACTGGTCACCCAACTAGAAGTTCCAAAACAACTTGGAAGAGACTCTAGCAAACTATATGTCATAATCTATGCCATAGGCTACTTCTAGACTCTTCCTTAATCTTGGTTTCCCTCTGAAGACAGAATTTTTTACTATCCCAGGGCCATTTGAAACTGGAAAGACTGGAAGATTTGCTTAAAATGTAAATTAGTCCAATAAATCACAAAAGAACATGAACATCAGTCTACAAGAAAAAGTATCAGAGAATACTTTATTCTCTGCGAGAATAGCAGGAAAATAGTAACCGCCCCGCTTTGGACCACCACCTCTGTTTGGCTCAGCCAGCTTTGCCCATCTTCTCACCCTTGGAGGATGGTAGCATTGGAACTAAAGGACTGAGAAGTTACACTGGAGTGTTAAAAAAAAGGAGAGCAAAACAATGGGAGAAATGCTAGTGTGGAAAACAGTGTTTACTACCCCCCACTGTGGTAAAAACTGTATTATAAAACTATAAAAAAATTACCAACATGTTATTGACAGTTGCTCTGCTCTCAATATTACTAACTCCCCAAAAGTTGATATCTACATAACTCAAAATAAATCAAATCATTATACTACCATCTATAGTAGTCTGCCATTCAAAGTAGTACATCTAGTTTTCTAATGACTCCATAAGTACACTTGTGGATAATCCCTAAAAAAAATAAAAAAATAAAAATTGGGGGCTCCCCGCCACCATCTTTGCTCCCAATCAAACAGGACAGGCAGCTCCAGGTACACAGAGATATCCTGAATTTAACATCACTTGGGACACAGACAGCCAGGCTTCTGCCTGCGCCCAAGACCTGGGCAGCTCTTCTGTTTGTCTGTGTACCAGCCTGTTTGTCTGTGTACCAGCCTGTCATGGTCGTTTGCCCCGCAGAGTAATCTGCACTTGGAGGAGCTCCCCACTGCCATCTTCTCTCCTGGACAGGACTGGCATGTCCAGGTGCACAGAGACAACCCTGAGTATAACATTGCTTGGGGAAAGGCACACCAGGACTCCAACGGTACCCAAGAGTAGGGCAGCCCATCAGCAATCTGTGCCAGGGGAAACCCAGTCATCCAGAGGAGCAGAAATAGCCTTACAGGCTTGCAGGAGGTTCCAGCACCAGATAGTCACAACAGGACCAATTAACTGCCACAGATAACCAGATGGCAAAAGGCAAATGTAGGAATGTTATTAACAGAAATCTAGGTAATATGGGAGCATCCTAACCCAATTCTCTGACAACAGTAAGCCCTGGATACACCAACACACCAGAAAAACAAGATTTGGATTTAAAATCACTGGTCATGATGCTGTTAGAGGAACACAAGAAGGACATAAATATCCTATTCCATTGATCTACTTGCCTGTTGCTGTACCAATACCAGGCAGTTTTTAACACAATTGCTCTGTAGTACTGCTTGAGGTCAGGGATATTGATTCCCCCAGAAGTTCTTTTATTGTTGAGAATAGTTTTAGCTATCCTGGGTTTTTTGTTGCTCCACATGAATTTGAGAATTGCTCTTCCTAGATCTATGAAGAATTGAGTTGGGATTTTGATGGGGATCGCATTGAATCTGGGATTGCTTTTGGCAAGATGGCCCTGCATACAATAAAGACACATGCTCCACTATGTTTATAGCAGCCTTGTTTATAATAGCCAGAAATTGGAAGGAGCCCAAATATCCCTCAAAGGAGGAATGGATACAGAAAATGTGGTATATTTATACAATGGAATACTACTCAGCAATTAAAAATAATGAATTCATGCAATTTGTAGGTAAATGGTTAGATCTGGAAAATATCATCCTGAGTGAGTTAACCCAATCACAAAAGAATACACATGAAATGCAATCACTGATAAGTGGATATTAATGAGCCCAGAAGCCCTAAATACTCAAGGCACAATTAGCAAGTCAAATGATTCCCAAGAAGAAGAAGAAAGGAGAGGACCCTGGGCCTGTAAAGATTGGATCCAGTTTTGTAGACCCAGAACAGAGAAACTGTGGGGGAAGGGGGAATGATTGGGGAATAGTTGGGGGGGAGAGGAATTATGGGACGTATGGTGGGGGGGAGGGGGGACTAGGAAAGGGGAAAGCCTTTGGAATGTAAACATAGAATATAGAAAATAAAAATAAAAAAAAAGAGTTAGCACCCCAGACAAGGCATACAATAATGTTAAATTTAAAAAAATAAAAATAAAAAGGACATAAATAAATCTCTTAAAGAAATACAGGAGAAAATGGATCAAAAGGTAGAAGCCCTTACAAGGGAAACACAAAAATCATTTAAAGAATTCAGGAGAATATGGGTCAACAGATATTATGACCCAGATATGGGTCAGCCAATAAAGAGGAAATGCAAAAATCACTTAAGGAAATACAGGAGAACTTGGGTCAATCAGCAGAAATCATGAAAGAGGAAGCACAAAAATCTCTTAAAGAATTACAGGAAAACACAAACAAAAAAGTGAAGGAGCTGAGCAAATCCATCCAGGATCTAAAAACAGAAGTAGAAGCAACTAAGAAATCACAAAGGGAGACAAATTTGGAGATAGAAAATCTTGGAAAGAAATCAGGGGTCATATAAGCAAATATCAACAACACACTACAAGAGATAGAAGAAAGAATCTTGGATACCGAAGATACCATAAAAAGCATTGACTCAACAGTCAAAGAAAATGCAAAATGCAAAAAGCTTGTGTACTGGCTGGTTTTGTGTGTCAACTTGACACAGGCTGGAGTTATCATAGGAAAAGGAGCTTCAGTTGGGAAAGTGCCTCCATGAGATTCAGTTGTGGGGCATTTACTCAATTAGTGATCAAGTGGGGGAGGACCCCTTGTGGGTGGTACCATCTCTGGGCTGGTATTCTTAGGTTCTATAAGAGAGCAGACTGAGCAAGCCAGGGGAAGCAAGCCAGTAAGAAACATCCCTCCATGGCCTCTGCATCAGTTCCTGCTTCCTGACCTGCTTGAGTTCCAGTCCTGACTTCCTTTGGTGATGAACAGCTATGTGGAAGTGAAAGCTGAATAAACCCTTTCCTCCCCAATTTGCTTCTTGGTCATGATGTTTGTGCACGAATAGAAACCCTAAGACAGCTTATAACCCAAAACATGCAAGAAATCCAGAACACAATGAGAAGACCAAACCTAAGGATTATAGGTATAGATGAGAGTAAAGATTTACAATGTAAAGGGCCAGCAAATATCTTCAACAAAATTATGGAAGAAAACTTCCTAACCTAAAAAGAAAGATGCCCATGAACATTAAAAAAATAAAAGCCTACAGAACTCCAGAATGGACCATAACAGAAATACCTCCCATCACATACACATAATAACCAAAACCCCAAATGTACTAAAAAAAAAGAAAGACTATTAAAGGCAGTAAGAGAAAAAGGCCAAGTAAAATATAGAGAAAGACCTATCAGAATTACCCCAGACTTCTCACCAGCGACCATGAAATCTACAAGATCCTGGGCAGATCTCATGCAGACTATAAGAGAACACAAATGCCAGACAAGACTACTATACCCAGCAAAACTCTCAATCATCATAGAAGGAGAAACCAAGCATTTCGATGATAAAACCAAATTTACACAATATCTTTCCACAAACCCAGCCCTACAAAGGATAATAGGTGGAAAACATCAATACAAAGAGGGAAACTACACCCTGGAAAAAGCAATATAGTAACCTTCTCTCATCAAACTCAAAAGAAGATAGCCACTCAAACATAAAAATAACATCAAAAATAACAGGAAGTGATAATCACTATTCCTTAATATCTCAACATCAATGGACTCAATTCCCCCAATAAAAAGACGTAAACTAACAGACTGGATAATTAAACAGGACCCTACATTTTGCTGCATACAGGAAACACATCTCAGTGTCAAAGACAAACACTACCTCAGAGTAAAAGGCTGGAAAACAATTTTATAAGCAAATGGTCTCAGGAAACAAGCCGGAATAGCAATTCCAATATCAGATAAAATTGACTTTCAACCTAAAGTCATCATAAAGAACACAGAAGGACAGTTCTTACTGGTCAAAGGAAAAATCCACCAAGAACTCTCAATTTTAAACATCTATGCTCCAAATGCAAGGGCACCCTCTTTCATAAATGAAATTTTACTAAAGCTCAAAGCACACATTGTACCTAACACAATAATTGTGGGTGACTTCAACACTCCACTCTCCTCAATGACCCGATCAGCAAAACAGAAACTAAACAGGGACACAGTGAAACTAACTGAAGCATTGAACCAATTGGGTTTAACAGACATGTATAGAACATTTCATCCTAAAGCAAAAGAATATACTTTTTCCTCAGCACCTCATGGTACCTTCCCCAAAATCAACCATATAATTGGTCACAAGACAGACCTCAACAGATATAAGAAGATCAAACTAATCCCATGCCTCCTATCAGATCACTATGAAGTAGGAGTGGTCTTCAATAGCAACAAAAACAACAGAAAGCTAACATACACAAGAAAGCTGACCAATACTCAATGATACCTTGGTCAAAAAAGAAATAAAGAAAGAAATCAAAGACTTTCTAGAATTTAATGAAAATGAAGGCACAACATACCTAAATTTATGAGACACAATGAAAGCAGTGATAAGAGTAAAACCCATAGCCCTGAGTGCCTCCAAAAACAAACTGGAGAGAGCATACACTAGCAGCTTAACAGCATACCTGGAAGCCCTGGAACAGAAAGAAACTAATTCACCCAAGAGGAGTAGAAGACAGGAAATCATCAAACTCAGGGATGAAATCAATCAAGTAGAAACCATACAAAGAATCAACAAAACCAGGAGCTGGTTCTTTGAGAAAAATCAACAAGATAGATAAACCCTTAGGAAGACTAATCAGAGGGCACAGAGACAGTATTCAAATTAACAAAATTAGAAATGAAAAGGGAGATATAACAACAGAAACTGAGGAAATTCAAAAAATCATCAGATCATACTACAAAACCCTATATTCAACACAACTGGACAATCTGGAGGAAATGGACAATTTCCTAGACAGATACCAAACACCAAAATTGACTCAGGATCAAATAGGTCATCTAAACAGTCCCATAACCCCTAAAGAAATAGAAGGGGTCATAGAAAGTCTTCCAACCAAAAATAGCACAGAATCAGATGGTTTTAGTGCATAATTCTATCAGACCTTCAAAGAAGATATAACACCAATACTCTTCAAACTATTCCACAAAATAGAAACAGAAGGAACACTACCCAATTCATTCTAAGAAGCCACAATTATCCTGATACCAAAACCACACAAAGATCCAACAAAAAGGAGAACCTTAGACCAATTTCCCTTATGAATATTGATGCAAAAATACTCAATAAAATTCTTGCCAATCGAATCCAAGAACACATCAAAATGATCATTAACAATGATCAAGTAAGCTTAATCCCAGGGATGCAGGGATGGTTCAATATACAGAAATCACCAATGCAAACCACTACATAAACAAACTCAAAGAAAAAACCACATGGTCATTCCATTAGATGCTGAAAATGCTTTTGACAAAATTCAGTATCCTTTCATGCTAAAAGTCTTGGAAAGAATAGGAATTCAAGGCCCATACCTAAACATAGTAAAAGCAATATACAGCAAACAGGTAGCCAACATCAAACTAAATGGAGAGAAGCTTGAAGCAATCCCACTAAAATCAGGGACTAGCCTGGAGAGATGGCTCAGCGAGTAAGAGCACTGGCTGCTCTTCGGAAGGTCCTGAGTTCAAATCCCAGCACCCACATGATGGCCCACAAACATCCGTCAGGATATCTGACACCCTCTTCTGGTGTCTGAAGACAGCTACAGTGTAATTACATATAATAAATGAATAAATCTTGTTGTTTAAAAAAATTGTGAACACATAAAATCAGGGACTAGAGAAGGATGCCCCCTCTCTCCATATCTTCTCAATATAGTACTTGAAGTTCTAGCTAGAGCAATTAGACTACGTAAGGAGGTCAAACGGACACAAACTGGAAAGGAAGAAGTCAAACTATCACTATTCACAGATGATTTAATAGTATATTTAAGTGACCCAAAAAACTCCACCAGAGAACTCCTACAGCTGATAAACAACTTCAACAAAGTGGCTGGTTATAAAATCAACTCAAGCAAATCAGTAGCCTTCCTATACTCAAAGGATAAGCAGGCTGAGAAAGAAATTAGAGAAATGACAGCCTTCACAATAGACACAAACAATATAAAGTATTTTGGTGTGACTCTAACCAAACAAGTGAAAGATCTATATGACAAGAACTTCAGGTCTCTGAAGAAGGAAATTGAAGAAGACCTCAGAAAATGGAAAAATCTCCTATGCTCATGGATTGGAAGGATTGATATAGTAAAAATGGCCATTTTGCCAAAAGCAATATACAGATTCAATGCAATACCCATCAAAATCCCAACTCAGTTTTTTATAGAGGTAGAAAGAGAATTCTTAAATTCATCTTGAATAACAAAAAACCCAGGATAGCTAAAAGTATTCTCAACAGTAAAAGAACTTCTGGGGGAATCAGTATCCCTAACCTCAAGCAGTACTAACCAGCAATAGTGTTAAAAACTGTATGGTTTTTGTACAGTGACAGGCAGATCAATAGAATAGAATTGAAGACCCAGAAATGAACCCACACACCTATGGTCACTTGATCTTCAACAAAGGAGCTAAAACCATCCAGTGGAAAAAAGATAGCCATTTTAACAAATGGTGCTGGTTCAACTGGAAGTCAGCATGCAGAAGAATGCAAATCGATCCATTCAACTCCAAGTGGATCAAGGACCTCCACATAAAACCAGACACACTAAAACTAATAGAAAATAAACTGGAGAAGACCCTTGAGGACATGAGCACAGGGAAAAAATGACCTCATAAAATGACAAAGTTTCTGTAAGGCAAAAGATACTGTCAAAAGGACAAAATGGCAACCAACAAATTGGGAAAATTTCTTCACCAACCCTACATCTGACAGAGGGCTAATATCCAATATATACAAAGAACTCAAGAAGGTAGACTCCAGAGAGCCAAATAACCCTATTAAAAAATGGGGTACAGGGCTAAACAAAGAATTTTCACCTGAAGAACTTAGAATGGCTGAGATGCACCTTAAGAAATGTTCAGCATCATTAGTCATTAGGGAAATGCAAATCAAAACAATCCTGAGATTTCACCTCACACCTGTCAGAATGGCTAAGATTAAAAACTGAGGAGACAGCAGGTGTTGGCAAGGATGTGGAGAAAGAGAAACACTCCTCCACTGTTGGTGGGATTGCAAGCTGGTACAACCACTCTGGAAATCAGTCTGACAGTTCCTCAGAAAACTGGGCATGACATTTCCAGAGGACCCTGCTATACCACTCCTGGGCATATATTCTCCGGCATGCAATAAAGACACATGCTCCACTATGTTTATAGCAGCCTTATTTATAATAGCCAGAAGCCGGAAAGAACCCAGATGTCCCTCAATGGAGGAATGGATACAGAAAATGTGGTATATCTACACAATGGAATACTACTCAGCAATTAAAAACAATGTATTCATGAAATTTTTAGGCAAATGTTTGGAACTGGGAAATATCATACTAAGTGAGGTAACCCAATCACAAAAGAATACACATGGAATTCAGTCACTGATAAATGGATATTAATTAGCCCAGAAGCTCTGAATACTCAAGAAACAATTAACATGTCAAATGATACCCAAGAAGAAGGAAGGAGAGGGCCTGGGTCCTGGAAAGGCTTGATGCAGCATTGTAGGGGAATACTAGGACAGAGAAATGGGAGGGGGGTGATTGTGGAATGGGAGGAGGGAAGAGGGCTTATGGGACTTATGCGGAGGGCAGGCACCGGGAAAGGGGAAATCATTTGGAATGAAACAAATAATATAGAAAATATTAAATAAATAAATAATAAAAAGAAAAGATTAACAAAGATGCAAATTACATTACATTTTGCAAAAGGAAAGGCAGCTATTTCTTTTTGCTGTAGGTTTTGTGTGTGTGTGTCTACATTTAAAAGGCCCTCCTAAGCCCTTTTAGAAGTGTTAGACCTTGAAACAAACTGTGTATCCCTCAGCAAATAGTAATAATAAGATAATAATAAAATTCAGCACAATGAACCCAATACTTTCAGATTAGACTCTGAAAGGATTTCATTGGTCATCTGATTTACCTGGTTATAAGCACCAATATCACATAACTTCAATTATTTTTTATTTGCTGTATATGGATCATTTTATTAGAGGATAAAATAAACCATGTGCAAAGATTACATTTAATGTATACTTGAACTATAAAAAAGAAAACTAACCATTTCTATCTTGGAATCTTGATCAGGGAGAAAGCAGTGTTTACCTGTATCTTGATGTTCTAATTCTCCTATTCTTGCAATGCACTTTATTTAATCTCTTAATTATCTACTAATTTTTTGCTACTGCAAAGTGAATCAAGCATTCCAAAGACTGGTGTTTGTAAGGAATTAACTACACTTTTGAATGAATTTTTTATTGCTCCTTATCATTCCTAATTTTTAAATCGTGTATCAAAATTGATTTTTGCCAAGTGTAAATATCCATACTTCTCTGGCTATTTAACTGCCAACAAGTAAACTTAAGAAAGTGCTGCATTGCCTTTAGTAGCACGTCTCGGCTTTCAGGATCCCAGTTCTAAAGCAATTTTCCCAGGAAAGCTGAGCAATCTCTTTCTCTTATAAGAAAAGTGAAATCTAATAGTTATAGATAGAAAAGAAGTAAACCAGTTTTATTTTCAGTCAGACACTCATAAAAAAAAAAGTATCCTCTATGTTTCTTTTTTGCTGGCTGAGGCCATGGTGCCCATCAAAAAGCAAAAACCCAGGCAAGAGAGGAGTCAGGACACATCTTATAAAGAGGATATATTTTTGCATGACAGAAAAATGCTCAGGTTTCCAGTCCAGGTCTACTTTAATTGGTCTTTTGCAAATTTAAAAAATTAGAGGATTACTCTAATATGGATTTACACCTGAGCCGATGTCTTCAAGGGTCTTCCCCAGTTTCTTTTCTATTAGTTTTAGTGTGTCTGGTTTTATGTGGAGATCCTTGATCCACTTGGAGTTGAGTTTAGTGCAAGGAGATAAGAGTGGATCAATTCTCATTCTTCTGCATGTTGACTTCCAGTTGATCCAGCACCATCTGTTGAAAAGGCTATCTTTTTTCCACTGGATGTTTTCAGTTCCTTTGTCGAAGATCAATTGGCCATAGATGTGTGGGTTCAATTCTGGGTCTTCGATCCTATTCCATTGATCCGCTTCCCTGTCACTGAACCAATACCATGCAGTTTTTAATACCACTGCTCTGTAATATTGCTTGAGGTCCGGGATATTGATTCCCCCAGAAGTTCTTTTGCTGTTGATGATAGTTTAGCTATTTTTGAAATCATATAGTATTTTCCTGTGTTCTATGAAACAAAAAGACATGAACTTTTCTTGCTACATAAAGGTTTTCTCTTGTTTTGAAAGGTTTGGGTGGGTGTGGGCATGAAACAAGGTGTTTCTGTCAGGGTTGGTGGGGGGGGTGGGCAGGGTGTGGGGAGGGGGTCAGGGAGATGGTTCACTTCCATGTGCAGGGAGAAACCAAAGGTTGACATTCAATTCTTCCTTGAATTTGCCATCCTATTTGTAACAGGGTCCTTCGCTGAAGCTAAACCCCACCAACTATCTAGACTAGGATCGGTCTATATCTCCGAAGCACTGGGATTATAGATGTACAGCTCCACTCCTTACTTTATGTGTGGAAGCTAGGGATCCAGACATGCGTATTCATGCTTGGGAAGCAAACAATTTCCCACTGTGCTATCTTCCTGTCCATATTTTTCTCTTCAGCATTTCTGTCAATACTAATTTCTTCCCTAACATATTAAAGAAACTTAGAGAAAGACACAGACAGATAGACAGACGACAGACAGAAGAGGTGGAAATTGAGAGATGATAGTGATAACAGATAGATAATAGGTAGATGATAGATAGATAGATAGATAGATAGATAGATAGATAAACAGGATCATGAAAACAGTTTCCCAGTAATTTTATCAGTACTAAAAGAAATGATCATCTTTAATAGCTTGTCCACAAAAATAAAGATTTTTTATCACAATTGTAGCAAGTTTTCATTTTGTAACTTAAATATCTTAGTTTTTTAAAAATCTTTTTGATCTTTTGTTTTCATATTTTCTTTTTCTAGCATGTCTAGGGTTAAGTAAGAAACTTCTTCCTAATAAATATCTCCAAATACTTTGTTTCCAAATCATGCTTTGTCCTTCAACTGAATTATATCCTTTCTGTGAAGTTGCTATAATCCAACAAAATATTTTAAATACAATATAGTTTTAATAATTCTGATTGCAAGAACTGTGTAAAAAGGAAAGCACATAAATTTTGAGGCAGGGGCCTGAATTTGCATATCATTACAATATTTTGTAAGGATGTCAAAATTAGAGACAAAAAGAAAATAAAGATCCTATATATAGCAAACAATTTCTTGAATAGTAGGATATGTAGTGGACTATATTAATGTATGAATGCTTAAAAATAATTCATTATTTCCATCTTGGAGGATGGTTTATAATAGAAAATAGAAAATGAATCATAGGAAAATGCACAATATACAAGGAAAATATGACTGAGTATAAACATTAAGTCTGTAGACAGCAAAAATCTTCGCGAGAAAGAAAAATATTGATGTTTTACTTAGGGGAAAGTTCCTGATCAGAACACTGAGAGCTTATGCTCTAAGATCAAGAATTGACAAATGGGACTTCATAAAATTACAAAGTTTGTGTAAGGCAAAGGACACCATCAAAAGGACAAAACAGCAACCAATAAATTGGGAAAAGATCTTCACCAACCCTACATCTGACAGAGGGCTAATATCCAATATATACAAAGAACTCAAGAAGTTAGACCCCAGAAAACCAAATAACTCTATTAAAAATGGGGTACGGAGTTAAACAAAGAATTTTTACCTGAAGAACTTCAGATGGCTGAGACACACCTTAAGAAATGTCCAACATCATTAGTCATTAGGGAAAAGCAAATCAAAACAACCCTGACATTTCACCTCACACCGGTCAGAATGGCCAAGATTAAAAACTCAGGAGACAGCAGGTGTTGGCAAGGATGTGGAGAAGGAGGAACACTCCTCCACTGTTGGTGGGATTGCAAGCTGCTATAACCACTCTGGAAATCAGTGTGGCAGTTCCACAGAAAACTGGGCATGACATTTTTGGAGGAACCTACTATACCAAACTCCTGGGCATATACCCAGAGGATTCTCCGGCATGCAATAAGGACACATGCTCCACTATGTTCATAGCAGCCTTATTTATAATAGCCAGAAGCTGGAAAGAACCCAGATGTCCCTCAATGGAGGAATAGATACAGAAAATGTGGTATATTTACACAATGGAATACTACTTAGCAATTAAAAACAATGAATTCATGAAATTTTTAGGCAAATGGTTGGAACTGGAAAATATCATACTAAGTGAGGTAACTCATTCACAAAAGAGCACACATGGAATGCAGTCACTGATAGATGGATATTATCCCAGAAGCTCAGAATACCCAAAACACAACCCATATATCAAATGATTCCCAAGAAGAAGGAAGGAGAGGGCCTGGGTCCTGGAAAGGCTTGATGCAGCATTGTAGGGGATTGCCAGGACAGAGAAGTGGGAGGGGGTTGATTGGGGAACTGGTGGAGGGAAGAGGACTTATGGGACTTAGTTGGAGGGGAGAACTGGGAAAGGGAAAACTATTTGGAATGTAAACAAAGAATATAGAAAAAAAGAAAAAAGAGTTTATATGGAAGCATGGAACAGAAGAAAGGTTGTATCTAAATGAGAAGTACATGTCCAAAGCAAGCACGATTCATAGCATGTAGCATCAGATCATTCTTCCCCTCCCCTGAGAAAAGCTGGGTGGAAGTAAAGAAGATAAAGGAAGAAGAGAGTAGAAAGAAAATGAGTACAAGAACTGAAGAATCAGATGTTCTAGAATTGGAGAATTTAATAAAGGAATTTGAAAAGGAATGTGTTATCCTTGGAAAACTAAAGATAAGAATGTGCTGGGGAAAGGGTGCATTCAGAGGAGAGAACACTACAGAGAGGTAGTCTGAAGCACAGTTACTGATGAGAAATGAATAGCAAGTTATTAAGTAAATCAATTAAATAAAAGTACCAAATTTATAGTACCAGACATAATCATTCCCTCCACTCTATGTCTAGTCTAGAATTTCCACTAAAATCAGAAAAGGATTTCTACTCTCTCCATACCCATTCATGATAGTATTTGAAGTCTTAGATGGAGCCAGAAGAAAACTGAAAGAGATTAATGAGTTCCAAATTGGAAAGAATGAAGTCAATGTATTTTTATTTGCAGATGACATCATTATATATATATGAATGACCCTAATATCTGCACAAGGAAATTACCACTGCTGAAAAAGACTTTCAGTAAAGTTGCACAATATAAAATTAATATTAAAAAACAAAAACAAAATAAAACAAACAAAAATACCGGTGGCCTTTCTATGTAAAAATGGCAAATAGACTGAGAAAGGAATGAGGAAAAGAATACCTTTCCCAATAGCCTCAAAAAAATCTTGGGGTAGCTCTAACCGAGGAAGACATATATGATAAAAATCTTTAAGACATTGAAGAAAGTTAAATATGGCCATTGTATTAAAAGTGGTCTACAGATGCAATCCAATCCTCATCAAAATTCCACTTAGTTCTTGACAGAAACTGAAAGGACAAACCAGCTTTATATGGAAATATATACATACCTAAAACAGAACTAGGACATTTAAACAATCTGGAATAATAAAAGAATTGTTGGAGATATCACTGTTCCCAATGCCAGAATTTTCTACAGAGTTAAAGTAATAAAAACTCTAGAGTAATAAAAAGTATAGTATTGACATAAAAACAGACAAACTGAAAATGGAATCTAATTAAAGACCCAGACATAAATCTACACACCTATGAATACTTTTAAAAGAATAGGCCAGAAATACATCTTGGGAATAAAAGACAACATATTCAATAAATAGTTTTTATCAAACTGGATGGTTACATGTAGGGAAATGCAAATAGATTCATAATTACATTGAACAAAACTCAACTCCAAATGGAATATTGCAATAAAAAGCCAGATACTGTGAATCTGATGGAAGGGAAAGATGAGAGTAGTCTTGAACTCATTGGGGTAGGCCTAGACTTCTGGAGCAAGATATTAATAGCACAGGCATACCAACTAATAAATGAGACTACATCTAACTAAAAAGCTTCTGTATAGCAAAGAACACCATCAGTTTTGCAAACCAGCAGGCTACAGAATAGGAAACAAGCTTTACCAATTACAAAACCAATAAAGCATAAACATTTAAAATATGTAACAGCTAAAAAAATGAACAAGAAAACAAATAATCTAATTTTAGAATGTGGATCTAAACAAAGTTCTCAAAAAAAGAGAGAGAGGTCTCAAAAAATGAAACATTATTTTCTGAGACATCTTTCAATAGTGAAGGTTCATTATCCATAGTCACCAGGGAAATGCAAATCAAAATACTTTGACATTTCATCTTACACTAGTCAGAATGACCAAGTTCAATCAGAAAAATGATATCTCATGCTAGTGTGAGGTAAGGGAAACACTCATTCATGGATGGAGAGTGTGTGAACTTGTATAGCCACTATGGAAGCCATAGTTTGGGACACACAGGAAGCTGGAATTAGATCTACATAAAGATCCAACTATGTCACTCTTGAGCATTTCAACATCCTACTAGAGAGTCACTTGTTCATGCATGTTCACAACTGCTCTATCCATGATGGCCAGGATTTGGAAACAACATCCATTTCCATCAACACACACATGGATAATGAAAATGTAGCACATTTGGACAATGGAATATCAGCTGTCACCCAAAAGAATGAGATTAATAAGTAAACAGAAGCTATCAAAAAAAATTCTAAGCGAGGTAACTGAGATCCAAAAATACAAATATGCCCACTAGTAGTTGGCCATTCTTTGATAACTTTCCTAAGTATGCATCTCAGCCTTTATGAGCCCCCTTGCTCATATCTGGACTCATCACACATTGTTTTCTTGCCTCAGAGGATTTTTAGAGCTTTGATCTATACCCCTCTTATCCCCTCACTCTTGGGTTTTGCATGCCAGCAATATCCGCTCAATGTGGACAAATGCTGCCAATATCTGCTGTCTACTGGAAATATGCTTGGTCTACCGTCTGCAGTAGCTATAGTGGTCTCTATGCACCTCAACGATGAACTGTGAAGACATCTCCCTAGGGAGTTTTCCATCAGCAAAATCTTCAACTGCACACTTAGTCAAGTCTCCCTCCTTTCACATGAGTTTACATTTAGGTATGTGGAGTCTTATAACATTGGACACCTTTTCTAGTGTCCCAGTGCAAACTCTGAGGGTTGCTCAGTGCTGCTCTTGCACTGTCCTGTCTAAAACTTTAAGCCAGTGTTTCTTTATTCATGAAAGTTCACTTTCCTTGCCACATGCTACTCTCCCTTACTTTTAATAATGTTATTCTTTTAGATAAATATGCACATATGTTAGAATGCTACAGCAGTCTTTCCATGAAGCTTTTTACAAATGTATTCAGTACTCATTCCTATCTATATTCTCCCCTCTTTTCTGTATTAACACCAAACTTTACAAAGGCAGCGACGGACACTAGTTTGTATCTCATGCATTATCGGACTTTAATAGATATTCCACCTTGATGATTGACACAGGACTTTTCTTCCTTGATACATAGAATTTATAACATTATTAAAATGTTTGAACACATACAGAATCTGAAGTGAAATTTATCTAATACACAAACTCACTGTGTTTCCCAAGTAAAATGCAACTCTTAATTTGAACCAACCATAGTGGAAACCAAGGCCTAAAGTATTAATTAATACATCAACCATGTACATCTATTAAATGACAAATCACTGCTGACTTCACCTCCTACTGAAGGGGGAAATCAAGCTTGAAGAGAGGCAGAATCAGAGGAGGAGATTTTCAGAAAAATTGGAGCCTGTGAACTACAAAAATCTAACAGTCCAGAGGGACGTTTCAGACCACATCAATCATATCCTGCACTTGACCTTGGCCTGGATCTGGAACTGTGTTCTCATGAAGATTTTGGCACTCTAGCCTCATGTTTTCTTTCTAAAGGTTTAGAAATTGCCAATATACTTCCACATTGAACGTAATGATGAGCAGTGAACTGGAGCAGTCCAGATAACACTGTGGGGTTGGAGGGGGGGTGAGTAGAAGGCACCTGAGAGAGGATGCATCAGATTGCTCAATTCATGCCTTTCTGCTGCAGACTTATATTACACAGTTATCTGTATGCAACTTGGTGAACTGACATTAGCTGTTCCTTACCCATTACACTTAGTAAAATGAGCTTAAATAAAATTTAGTATTAGAACAAGTTATACCCATATAAACATGTTAATCAATTCTATTTTATTATATATCATGACATTAAAGAGCAATAAAAGGAGAATATCTGCGTTTAAAATACAGATGTGCTATCTTTACTTATTGTTATGGCTGAAGGATTGTTGGAAATTCTGGATAACTGACAGGAAGCCCATTTGGGCATGCTGTGCTTTCATTCAATGGGAAACGTAAAGAGAATTTTGAATTTTAAGCAAAGCAGAATTATATGAATAGACACAAAACCCTCCTCTATATAGCTCTGAGTACCAAACTATTAATAAAAAGAGCTGAAGATCATCCAAAATAAAGGTGACAAGAGGAGGTGGGTGACATTTAAATTAAACAAAGTGGTAATAAGTTTTACTAATATTGCATTATGTACTGCCTTACTAAAAACATGTGCCTGCAATGGACTTGCTGCATTTTCTTCCCAAATGCTACTAATATTGATTCTATTTTTTTTCTCATTTGACCCACTAGCTAAATCTTATATCTAAACATCCAGAAGCATGGAAAATTATAATGGGAATATAAGGGTCACCTTGTGATTTATGATGGTTTTGCTGATATTATTATGGAATAATGTCAAGTTTCTTAATAGTCACCAGCAAATATTAACTTTCGTTGCCATGTAAAAATTCAGAGGATGTAAGTGGTTTGTGTTCTGACTTTTGTTTGTTTTGTTTGGAACAAGATCCCACCATATAGCCCCGACTGGCCTCAAACTTGCTATGCTGAGCAAGGTAGCATTGAATTCATAGAGATCTGTTTGCCTCTGCCTCTCTGCCTCTCTGCCTCTCTGCCTCTCTGCCTCTCTGCCTCTCTGCCTCTCTGTCTCTGCCTCTGCCTCTCAAGCTCTGATATCAAGCATGTGTCATCATACCCCACTAATGTCTTGACATTGAGAAAATTACAATAACATTAGAACAGTAGGCATAAATGGCAAGGGTAAGTCAACACCCTAAAATGATCTCAGAGGTGACAGTATGTGTACACAATAGAGCTATATCATGTTGAGTCTATTCATGGACTCTGATTTTTCTTCTGCCTTAGGTTTGAACTTTCAAAATACTTGTTAGTGAAGTTCAAGTCTATATTCAGGGCACAGAATTTATCTGTGATCTGTGTATGATGTTAATTTTATGAGTCAAATGTTCTGGCCAACTGTGCAGAGAATCTGCTTGGAAGTGTTTGGATGTCAAGAGAAGTTTTCATTCTAAACACATATAGAATAGAACATCAAATTCCTTGTGTTCCCTGATTACTGCAAAATTCTAAGCAGAATTTTATAAAAAAACAAAAATTAAAAAAAAAACAGTAACCTGGCATCTTTAACTCATTGAGTGATGAAAAATGCTGGTGGACCTTAGTGAAGACTCCCATTCAGATTTTATTACTTTAATAAAACAACTTTAGTACATTTACAGTAGTACTTTATTTGAATTGCAGAAAGTAAACCGCCCTTGTCAAAATAAATAAAGCAAGTACATCTTAGCATCCATATTCCTGATTTTATAATGCTGCTTTTTAATGTTCATTGCACAATTAAGTTATCTCCAAGATATCCCCAGGTCATTAGTGTGAATTAGTACAGTATTAAGTATGAAGTGACAAATACTTTCAAGAACTTTAAAAGAAATGCACTCATAGGAACAGATTAATGGAAGTAATTTATTTCTTTCTACATTTACAGCTCCCTCAATGAAGCAGATGGACCACAAATATGCATTTCCTAAGTGGTCATTTTTAGTTGCAAAATTGTTAACACAGCAATATTCTAGGTCCATTTCTCCAACATAAACTCAGAAATGAAGCTGGCATTCTGCACTGGAAAGAATTCTGAATCAAGTAACACCAGATACAAACCAGGCCCCTCTCGGAGCAAATCTGGTTGATTCCTGTGCCTCAAGAATGCTTCCATTGTTCTAAGTGGTGCCTGTGTGTACAGCCTGTCTACATACCACCACGCCTTGAACATTTACCCTTGTAGTAGTTAGTCACTGTTGAATTCATATTTCATTTTCACATATCAACAATATAATCTAGCCTCCATTTCACAGGTGAAAAATTCTGGAGATCTTCAAACTAAAAGAAGTCACTGCTGCAGAACATTCTACTAAAGTGTCAGTATCATCTTCATTCTGCAAGTCTTCTCCTGGTTTTTATGTTAGGTAAGAAAATGATAACATAACTATTCCAGAGGTTGTATATGGCAGAGCGCCAGCCACAGGAGCCAAGGGCCCCAAGAGCTTTCTATTGAGTGTTCTATCTAATGCAGCCGTCTTCCAAAACCAAGTCCATCTTTTGCACAATATTTGAAACTAATTTTTTAAAGATGTATCTTATTTCAAATTCTGTGTACACTTGGTGTCAGTATCTGCACATGAATGCAGTTGCCTACAGAGGCCAGAAGAGGGAGGTGGATATCTGTGGACCTGGAATTACAGGCAACTGTGAGCTTCCCAACATGGATAATGGAAACCAAACTTCAGTCTTCTCCAAGAGCAGTTCTAAGAGCTACCTTTAACTGATGAGCCATCTCTCCAGACCAGTATTATAAGTATAAAAACATTGTATTTAAAATCATCTGCTTTCATAATAACATCTATATATTATATTAAAGTATATTACATAAAGTATAAAAATGAAATTCTAATACTTTTATAACATATCTAGGTGCAATTATTCTTTAGGAATAAAGGTTTCTAGAAAGAATCTGAGTTAATATTGCAAATGCTATCATTGACTAGTAGAGAACATTGATAATTGTTTTTGAAAGTATTTATTATTCTCCAAAACAACCCATGTTAAGCAAAACTTTATTAGATTTTAATGTATCACTTTAACTAAAGTTACAGTATTTGGAATTACACACCACAATTAATTGAATGTTATAGTTATCCTTCAATTAATCACTACATAAAACTATTGTTTTCTAAAAATAGAGATTTATACAACTAAAGCTAGTTTACAGTGAAATCAGCTATACACGCTTATATATGTATATAAAATTTCAAGATAATAACTATTTTATGCATATTTAGAAGACACTTTATCTCATCTTCAAGAAAATTTCCAGACCATTTTTGTGAGACGTGAAGAACTTCAAAAACTATCTTGCAATGCTTAGGTACCAGCTAATATATCATCTCTGGTGCATGGCCTTCCTGATGAGGACTTTTGCCAGATCTTCTTCTGTAATAATCCAGAGTTACCATGTCTTTCTCAAGATTTCTAACTCACAGTAGTTGGTTACTATACATGTTTGTTCTTCCTTCCGTTTTGTGAATCTCTGAGGTCAAAAACGATGTTTGTGGATAAACTGAGCACCCAAGGAGAGATTCAGGGAGAGTCTAGAATAAGTGAGCAGTGAGGAGACACGACCAAACATCTGAACCCTGGGAATCAGTTCACATGACATACTGGGATATCTACCTTCTACAGGGCAGGCGTAGAAACAGTATCCACAAGACACTGATACGCAAAACATCTGAATGACTCCTCGGCAGAAGGGAGTAAACAGAGATCAGTTAACAGAGATCCTGTCCAACCAAAGAAATTCTTTCTCATTCCCTCTTTTCCTTTCCATATTTAAATAAGTTAATTAGCTCATACTAATAAATAGAAATTCTTAAATAAATGATTGATTTACCTTGAAAAGAAAACACTCTGAATTATCAAAGACATAGATCAAAATTAGTTCCAGGTCCTTTAAAGTATCCATTTAATTGAGTACATGTCACATTATTTGATGACAATGGCAGCAAATCTCTCCTGGTAAATCTCTATGAAATAAAACAAGATATATCAAAGCCCTTTTGCACATTTTTCTTATGTCACGTTTAAAGAAAAAATGTTTTATTTACTGATTTATTTTCAGTTAAAAGATGCACAACTTAAACCTTTGACAAGAAAAATTTTGTGACCATGTCTTATAAATTTTAGAAAAATGGACACATTTATGCCTTAGACCAAATATTGATTGCATTTAAATGGACTCTTTATTTATATAGATAATGTCATCTTCATAGCTTACAATTTATACTATAAGTGAAGGCATAGAAAAAAACTTAAATTTCATCAGTTCAGTTCACTGAATTCAGTAAAACAATATGGATAAAAACTGATTTCATAAATACAACATAAAACTAATCTCAGATCTTCAGTCCCTTGTTTTAAGGGATTAAATTGTCCCTCAAAAAGGAGGAAGTGGTCTACATACTGAAAAGACAAACCAGAGCTTTCTTAGGCTAGAAATAAAATCTGCTTGGCAGTAAAACAAAAACGTCTCACCTGGGCTCCACATCCATCATAGGAATTGCAATGAAACCCAGGTCCCGAGGCAGCCCCTTCTTCACAGCTTTATAAAATGGCTAGAGAGCATATAACTATTTTCTTTTGTTGTTCTTTTTGTACAGTACAATGGGGTATCTTTCATTCACCCATAGTTAGGACTCAGGACCAAATACTGACTCAGATTTCCTCACGGTTCACTGGGGACGCTCAGAGAAGCTGCAGCCAGCGAAGATCAGCAAAGAACTCACTGAGGCCATGTCACCAGAAGTGAGCACTGGGAAGGCTTGTAAGAGGGCAGAAGCAGTAGCTTCTGACACACAAGCTGAGTCGGACATTAGGACGAACATCTCTCCAGTGTGCTCTTCCAGCTATGTGACTTATCAAACCAGGTTCCCTAATCCCGGTCTCCTTATCTGAATTTCAAATTGTTATCAGGGTTTTTGGACAGTGAAAATAGAGACACCTTAAGCATCAGAAGCATGCTTAAAGGTTTTTTGTTTTGTTTTGTTTTGTCTTTTTAAGCAGAATTAGTCAATCATTGGAAAAGGTCAGGAGTGAAAGTCACACAAGTCACCACTGTAAAACCATGATCTTAGTGTGAAATGCTTGTGGGGCATTAGGGGTCAGTATTGGAAGCGTACATGGAAGTGTTCTATCTACAAAACATGAAGGCTCCCATTGACTTACTCTGCCTAAATCTATTTTTAAAAAAATAAAAATGGTTCTCTGGAGCCAAGAAACCACTGTGAATCTCTGTTCTCTCTCTCTCTCTCTCTCTCTCTCTCTCTCTCTCTCTCTCTCTCTCTCTCTCTCTCTCTCTCTCTCTAGCTCTCTCTCCCCCTCCCTCCCTCCATCCTTCCCTCCCTCTTTCTCTCTCATTCTCTCTCTCTAGCTCTTTCCCCCGCCCTCCCTCCCTCTCTCTCTCTAGCTCTTTCTCTCCCCCCTCCCTCCATCCTTCACTCCCACTTTCTCTCTCATTCTCTCTCTCTAGCTCTCTCCCCCTCCCTCCCTCTCCCTCTCTCTAGCTCTCTCTCTCCTCCCTCTCCCTCTCCTTCTCCTCTCTCTCTCTCCCTCTCTCTCTCCCCTGCACCTGAGTAGAACTGCCCTCTGAGATTAATAAATGCTGCTTCCTGCAGCCTTCTTAATCAAACGTTAATGTCCTTGTTGCAAGAACACAATGAGAAGGCACAAAAGGGGGAGGATTCCAAGAACACGAAGCCCGTCTGTCTTCTGTACACTGTGAGGAGACCTGGGATAAAATTACCCAGCATCAGTGGAAGTATGGTTTGGGTTTTATTATCTGTAATAATAGCACAGCAAGTGTTGGCCACATCAGTAGCAATAACAATAGTGTCATTGGATAGAAATAACTATTAGGCAATATGAGTGTACAAGACTCAGTACGTGGGTTCGAAGCACAGAGATATTGTACATAAAGCAGGATTTGGTTGTCTTTCGGGGAAACAGACTTTTTCTCCTTCCACAAAAGATATTTGGTAGAACTATAAAATTTAAGTCATTAGAAATTTAGCAATCTTATTTTAGGAGGAAAGTACAAGATAAAGAATGAGGAAAGGAAAGAGGAAAAGGATAGAGAGAGGAGTGGAGGGAGAAAGGGGACACATTTTATGGATGTACCTCAAGCCTGAAGATCTTTATTCTCCTTTATTCAGATATTTCATAATCTCCAAGCCCTACCTAGTGGGTGAAGTTAATAGGAAAATGTAGTACTGAGAAGAAGGGCTATTCTAGTTGTCAGTGACTTGGAAGACAGAGATGAGTATCAGGTAAAAATCACCATTGACAGTTCAGCAAATTCAGCAAATACACAAAGCGCCTGCCTAAGACAAAGCAAATTGCAATACAAACAAAATATATGTGCTAAAGCATCAAGATAACAAGATTCCATAAAGAAAACAAAGGCATGCTATGTACACCCACAACAGTGCTGTTGTAAAGACTAAAACAATAAACAAGAAGCAGAGGCAGGAAGTTCCATCAATGGGGTCTCGAACAGTGCCTATAAGATGGCCAGAAAAGGACAAAGATGCTGAAACCAAGACTCGGGAATAGTACTGTGTCAAAGTAATGTGAAACAGGAAAGCCAGCTCAAGCCTCCCTCTTCTAAATAGCAGACCATCAAGGGAAACAACACAAAAGTGGCTAACGCACCCAGTTCTTTGTGCCATAAAGATGTTCACACACACACACACACACACACACACACACACACACAGAGTCAGTAAGGTTGGGCATTGGTAGAAAAATCATTAGTCAGAGTGGTTACACTGAAAGTGTTCCTCAGGGAAACTCAAGAGGAAAAATAAAGACCTAGGCAGTGGCCATTATCAAGCTCATGAATATGGGTACAAGGTGTTAAAGTATGCATTTACAATACAAATTAATCCAAATTAACAAGGGGCACAAACATTCTCCACATGTATATTGAATGCCACAAACCTCCCTGTAACTGTGTACAAAACAATGACACATTTAATATAAAAGTCACTTTGTTAACTCCATACCCAAACAATTTCCAGGCAGGCTTAAGTATGTCAATATCAATACATTCTGCCTCGAACATTGTATTATTTGTTTTAAGGCAGTCTGGACAAACTGATTTCTCCTGGTATGCTGATACTTTTTCACAGAGTAAAGAGATATAAATCTAATTTCAATGGATTGTAACATCTGCCTTCTTTGAAAAGGTCCCAGTCACTCATTGATGGAGGGCCCTTGGGGCCCTTGCTCCTGTGTGGTCACTGGGGCTGCAGTAGTTTCACACCACTCTCCCATGTAATGGTCCATTGCCTTCTGAGTAGGAAACCAACCTCTCAGTGGCTTGGAAGTTCTACAGAACTTCCAATTCATCTGCAAGACACTTTACAGAACAAATCTCAGAGATTACATTCCTCACAAACATTGCCTTTTGACAATTTTGTTTACATTTATTTATTATGAATATGTGCATTGGGGTGAGGGGGCATGTGAGCTTCACAGTGTTTGTCGGATACCACTCTTAAAATTAGATTTATTTATTCACTTTATATCCCAATATCAACCTCCCTCTCCTCCAAGTACCCTTTCACATAGATCTTCCTGCATTCCACCTTCCCCTTCTCCTTTGAGTATGGAGAGCTACCCTCAAGGTACCACCTTCCCCCACATACCACTTTTTGAGAGTCACCACAGTTTCCTAAGGCACAGAGATGGCGACAGAAATCAAGGAATAAAACACTACCCAACAAAGGCTAGACAAGATATCAACAGCTGAGTCACTTCAATCAGCCCAAACCCAGAACCCCAATAATGGTGAAAATACACAAACTCGGACAATCAAGAAAGTATGCCTCTAAGGAGGCTCAGTAATCCTTCTACAGTCAGCAATATAGTTGAAGCACAAGACAGGGAATTCTAAACAGCAGTTAAGAAAAACTTTCAACCCAAAATTTATCCTGTCTGAAAGAAAAGCAAGGGACAGGGGACAGAAAAGTGACTGAGGAAATGCACAAGCCATAACTGGCCCAACTAGAGACTGATCCCACGGGTAAACAGCAGCCCCTGATACTATTAATAGCACTCTTGTGCTTGCAGACAGGAGCCTAACATGGCTGTCTTCTAAGATGCTCCACCCAGCTGAGTGTTGAGCTATCTGATTCAGGGGGATGGACACCCACAGCCAAACCTTGGATTGAGTTGGAGACCCTTATGGAAGAACAAGAGGAAGGATTGTGGGCCCTGAAAGGGATGGGAGCTCCACGGGAAGACCAACAGTGTCAACAAACCTGGACCCTTGGGCTTCTCGGACTGAACCACCAACCAAAGAGCATAGAAGAGCTGGATCTAGGTCTCCCCAGGCTCACTTAGAAGGTGTGCAGCTTGATCTTCATTTAGAACCTGAACAACTGGAATGGTGACTATCCAAAAAGATGTTGCCTGCATGCGGGATCTGTACTTCTAGCTGGGTTGCCTTGTCTGGCCTCAGCAGGACAGAAAATACCTAGCCTTGCAGAGTGGGTGGGAGGATACCCAGGGGAGCTCCCACCCACTCAGAGGACAGAGGGCTCTGAGAGACTGAATGGTGAATGGAAATCAGTAGCTGGCAGGGGATAGGGGAGTGGGGAGCATATCTAGGACATGCCAGAGACCTGGGATGGAGGAGACTCTATCCAGAGAGTCTATGAGGGTGACTCTAGCTGTGACAACTAACAGTGGGGTGATACTGAACCTGAAGTAGCCATCTCCTATAGCCAGGCAGAACTTCCAGTGAAGGATAAGGACACTAACCCGCCCATGAAACCTTGAACCCAAAATGTGTACTGCCTACAAGTACAGGGCAGGCAAGGCGTGTATAGCACACGTGATGTTTGGAGTGTATAAATAGGACTCCAAGACAGTGATGGAGGTTGAGTTAGGCTTGCTTATCAAGATAGCTGTGCAATGCTTGTGGTTCTCACATCTTTACTGATCTTCACTTTGCTGCAAGAGGTACAGCTGATAAGGTCTGGTGTTCCCATTGGTCCCTCCTGCTGACTGAAGCCAAAGCTGAGGCCTGGCTGTCTCTGCGAGGTCCTGTCACTGCCTCTTCTAACCCAACTCTACTGAACTGGACTGCCAGTGTGTTCATCAAGTGTTGGTGAGTGAATCAAGTTGCAACTGTCTGCTAACTTGTGAATTGAACTGCCGATTTCCAAATAACATAGACAAGAGTTGCTCCAAAGAAGCTTTCTAAGCAGATCCACTTCCCCCATATCCTTTCTTTTCCACTACCTCTGGTGGATAGTGGACTACAAGGGAAATTAAAGGGTTTAAGAACCATCATTAAAAAATAAGTTTTGAAAAAAATTAAAGTTACATTTCTGTACAGTAAAGGACACCATCATCCAAAGACACAGGCTACAGAATGAAAAAAGTATCTTTACCAATTACACATCTGATAAAGGACTGATATCTAAAATATACACATAACTTTAAAAAAAAACTGGTCACTAAATAACCCAATTAAAGAATGAGGTGCAGAATTAAAAGCAGAATTTTCACAAAAGGAACTCAAAACTCAAATGACTGAGAAACATTTTATAGAAAACTACTCTGACATTTCACCCATTTCCTATCAGAATGGACCAAGATCAATAAAACAAATGATAGCTTATGTTGGCAAGGATGTAGGGCTAAGTAGAACACTCATCCATTGTGGGTGGTAGTGCGAACTGTGGAAACCACTGTGGAAATCAATATGGCAGTTCCTCATAAAGCCAAGAATCAATCTACTACAAAACCAAGCTACATCACTTTTGCCATATTCCCAAATGACTGCATTCTACTACACTTGCTCATCTGCATTCATTGCTGTTTTATTCATAATATATAGAAATTGGAAACAGATGGCCAGATATTGAAGATATGATAGAGTTACTCAATTGATTAGTACTCAAGTGAAAAAGAAAAACTCATGAAATTCACAGGTAAATAGAGATAGAAAATATCTTCCTGTGTAAGGTAATCTAGGGCTAAAAAGACAACTATGGTATGTATTCTTCTTTATGTGGATGTTAGATTTTATTTTATTTTATTTTTTTTAGAATTGAAGATTATCATGGAAAATTTTATATAGATATAATAATGGTAGGCATAAAAGTATTCCTAAGTTACAAAAAAATGTGGTATATATACACAATGGAATACTATTCAGCCATTAGAAGCAATGATTTCATGAAATTCTTAGAGAAATGGATGGAGCTGGAGAACATCATACTAAGTGAGGTAACCCAGTCTCAAAAGAATACCCATGGTATGCAGTCACTGATAAGTGGATATTAGCCTAGAATCTTGGGACACCAAAGACACAATTCACATACCAAATGATGTCTGACAAGAAGAAAGGAGTAGACACTGGTGCTGGAAAGGATCAAAGCATCAGTGTGGGGGAATACCAGAACAGGGAAGTGGGAAGGGGTGGATGAGGGAGCAGGGGGAGGGAAAAGGGCATGTGGGACCATTGGGGGGTGGGGAACCAGAAAAAGGGAAATGAAATGTAAATATAGAATATATCCAATAAAAAAGTATTCCTAAGTTGATTGAAAGCGGAATTCTAAACATTTTCTGATAAACTTGAAGATTTACATGGAAAATATTTCTGATAAAATTGAAGAAATATATAGAAAAACATGTTAAATTAAAGATTATCATGGAAATTATACAGGTAAAATGATAGGCATAAAGATAATTCTAAGTTTATTGAATGTGGAATTATAAACATTTTCAGATAAAATTGAAGATTTACATGGAAAATATTTCTGGTAAAATTCAAGAAATAGACAAACACGTTAAAATTGTCTATTTCATGGAAAATTTTACATATAAAATGGTAAATATAAAAACTCTAAATTAATTGAAGGTAGAATTAGAAACATTTATGATAAAATCAAAGATTTACATTGAAAACATTTCTGATAAAAGAGGAAATATATAGAAAGATGTTAAACTTGAAGATTATGAAAAATAATGCAGATAAAATGGTAGATATAAAAATTACTAAATTAATTAAAAGGGGAATTACAAACATTTTCTGATAAAATTGAAGATTTATATGAGAAATATTTCTGTTAGTCTATGTGTTTTTATTTGGGAGTTGAGTCCATTGTTGTTAAGAGATATTAAGGAATAGTGATTGTTGCTTCCTGTTATTATTGATGTTATTTTTATGTTTGTGTGGGTATCTTCTTCTGGGTTTGTGGTAGAGGATTAATTTCTTGCTTTGTCTAGGGTATAGTTTCCCTCCTTGTGTTGGCATTTTACATCTATTATCCTTTGTAGGGCTGGGTTTGTGGAAAGATATTGTGTAAATTTGGTTTTATCATGGAATATCTTGGTTTCTCCATCTATGATGATTGAGAGTTTTGCTGGGTGTAGTAGCCTGAGCTGGCATTTGTGTTCTCTTAGGGTCTATGAAGTCTGCCCAGGATCTTCTAGCTTTCATTGTCTCTGGTGAGAAGTCTGGTATAATTCTAATAGGTCTGCCTTTATAAGTTACTTGCACTTTTTCCCTTACTGCTTTTACTATTCTTTCTTTGTTTAGTAAATTTGATGTTTTGATTATTATGTGCCAGGAGGACTTTCTGTTCTGGTCCAGTCTGTCTGGAGTTCTGAAAGCTTCTTGTATGTTCATGGGCATCTCTTTCTCTAGGTTAGGGAAGTTTTCTTCTATAATTTTGTTGACGATATTTACTGGCCCTTTAAGTTGGAAGTCTTCGCTCTCTTCTATACCTATAATCCTTAGGTTTGGCCTTCTCATTGTGTCCTGGAGTTCCTGGATGTTTTAGGTTATCAGCTTTATGCATTTTGCATTTTCTTTGACTGTTGAGTCAATGTTTTCTGTAGTATCTTCAGCACTTGAGGTTCTTTCTTCTATCTTTTGTATTCTGTTGTTGATGCTTGCCTGTATAACTCCTGAATTCTTTCCAAGGTTTTCTATCTCCAGAGATGTCTCACTTTGCGATTTCTTTATTGTTTCTACTTCCACTTTTAGATCCTGAGTGGTTTTGTTCAGTTCCTTCACTTAATTGCATTTTTCTGTAATTCTTTAAGGGATTTTTGTGTTTCTTTTTTAAGGGCTTCTGCCTGTTGACCCAGGATCTCCTGTATTTCTTTAAGGGATTTTTGTGTTTCCTCTTTAAGGGCTTTTACCTGTTGACCAATTTTCTCCTGTATTTCTTTAAGGGAGTTATTTAAGTCTTTCTTGAAGCCCTCTATCAGCATCATGAGACACAATTTTAAATCCAACTCTTGCTTTTCTGGTGTGTTGGGGTATCCAGGACTTGCTGTGGTGGAAGAACTGGGTTCTGATGTTGTCACGTGGCCTTGGTTTCTGTTGGTAGAGTTCTTGTACTTGCCTTTGGCCATCTGGTTATCTCTGGTGCTAGTTGGTATTGTAGTCTCTGACTGGAGTTCCTCCTGCGGGCCTAGGTGCTCAGAAGTGAAAGTGCTGCTGGGAGATCACTCTTTCCTGGTGGGCTGTGCACAGAAGGCTGTGGAGTCTCCTGGCTCCCTGGTGCAAATGGTAGCAGGAAGACTTCTGTCCCAGCTGCTCCACTGATCTTATGCCCTGTGTGCTCCTAGCTGTTCCACTCCAGAGAGAAGGTGGGATGTTGGATTTTAAACCATTGATATACATGCTGGAATCCATATCCAGAGGTTAAGTCTAACATGGGGGAAAGGGGTGATGGAAAAAAACTCTGAAGTAGAGTGACCTGTCTGCATGATACACTAGTATAATAGTGTCACAAGAGTTTGGGGAGTAATTGGTAGTTTGATTAGGAATGCCCACCATAGATTCATGTGTTTAAAAGCTTGGCCACAGAGAGTTGCACTATTAGGGGCTGTGGCCTTGTTGAAGGAAGTATGTCAACTGTGGAGGCAGGGCTTTGAGGTCTTATATGCTCAAGCTATGCCCAGTGTGGTATACAGTCTCCTGCTTCCTGCAGATCAAGATGTAGAATTCTTGGCTCCTTCTACAACACCATGTTTGATCATAGACTAAACATATGAAACTATAAACCAGCCCCAATTAAATGGTTTCTCGAGAGTTGCCTTGGTCATGATATCTCTTCACAGCAATGAAAGCTTAACTAAGACAGTCAGCAACTACAATTTGATTAGATTTAAGAGCCACTCCATGAGATGGAATTCATGTCCAGTACTAATCAAATGGCCAAAAAACTTCAGACTGTATAGTGCATTGAATTGGAGGGAACCAGATACTGTTGTTTTGTTACAAGCACATAGAAATGTAGTGATTCCCAACAACATTCAGCTATATCCATAGATCAGTCCCCCATTCAGCCAGCTTCAGAGAAGCCTCCTGCAGTAAATGGAAACTGATTTAGAGACCTACAACTGGACAGTATGCAGAAAGTGAAAGACATTGGAATGACTTCATTCATCACCCCCTCCTCTCTGTCAGGAGTGAGTGCTGTGTGGAAGAGGAGATAGAAAAATTAAAGCCATTGAGAATGGAAGACACCAAGAAAACAGTGCCTTACAGAAAGAACAGGACTGATCCACAAAGACAGTGGCAGGATTCTCACAGCCTACGTGGGTTCAGTACACAAGGGATCCAAGCACTGACTGGGCAACTAGCAGGAGCCCTATCCCTAACCCAGAGGCTGTCTCCACTTGTCAACTTCTCACAAAGAAAAATATTAGTTTTCTTCATTGAAGTCTCACTGGGTATACAAATTACCCTTGAAAGAGATCCCATTTCCAGCAGTAAATGCTCAACCCAAGACAAATCTAGCAGTATTTTGAATGTTTTGTCTTATCATGCTTTGTTGGGACATTTTTTAACCATATGTTTTGTGTATATAATATGATTTCTAATTTTGCATTTTATAGGGGTTTTGTATACATGTATGTTTCTCTGCCTGTGTATGCTTCTAGTGCTTTTACCTTGTTTTCCTCTGCCTGTTTGCTTTATTTTGAATCTATCTATCTATTTATCTATCTATCTATCTATCTATCTATCTATCTATCATCTATTTGCCTGGTTTTGTGTTTGTTTCTTTGTCTAAATGAAGACAAAAAGAAAGCATGGACTTGGATGAGTAGTGAGGTGGGAAAAATCTGAAAAGACAAAAGAGGGAAAACCATAATCATAATACAGTATATAAACATAATTTTAATTAAAAAGCATATACCAGGTTTATAAAAAATTATGCAAGGTCACCATGATATTTTCTATTTAAAGCAATTTAAAAAAACAGTGTGTCTAAAGAAACATTTGAGACTGAATGTTCTTTAAAAATGGAGCCTCCAAAGCCACAAGTAGATAAAAATACATGATGAAAGTCCTATGAAACATCCTCAGATTGTTTTCTGCTGGGATATATAGGAATATAAAACATGTACCATGGGAAAATACATTAATTTTCTCCTAAAGCATTTCATAATTGGCCATATTTTGACTTTTGTATTATGTTATTAACTAAGTAGGATCACATGGTAAGAAAACTTTTTCAGTGAGCAAAAGCTGAATTGGGATAAATTTGAGGTTAGTCTGTGACAAGTGAGTTCCAGATGAGGTTCTTATGTGTATATAAGTAGATATGGGTGGATAGGTGGATAGCTAGATAAATGATATATAGATAGATATGACTGATAGATCTCAAGACCAGCAAAAGAAATAAAAGAAGAAAGGATAAAAAGAAAGGAAAGAGAGAGGGAAAGGAAGGAAGGAAGGAAGGAAGGAAGGAAGGAAGGAAGGAAGGAAAGAAGGAAGGAAGGAAAGGAAGGAAGGAAGGAAGGAAGGAAGGAACAGAAAGAAACAGAGAAAGAAAGAAAAAAGAAAGAAAAGAAAGGAAAGGAAAGGAAAGGAAAGGAAAGGAAAGGAAAGGAAAGGAAAGGAAAGGAAAGGAAAGGAAAGGAAAAGAAAGACTGCCTAAGGAAAAATCACTGATAGAGAAGGTTCTCTCAAGTCATCAGTGGCTAATACCTAGATGAGTCAATAAGAAAACAGATGGTAAATACATATGTGTCTGAAAAATCAAGCAACATTAAATCAGAATAAAAATGAATATATTAACTTAGAAAACAAAGTTAAAGGTAACTGACAAGCTTTAACAAGTAAGCTGGATCAATGAGATAATTCCATGGGTAAAGGTGCCTGTTACCAAGCCCGACAGCCCACTTCATTTTCCAGGACCCACGTTCTGAAAGGAAACCAACTACTCCTTCGAGTTGCCCTCTGACTGCTCCATCTGAACCATGAATAACTGGTCTTTGCTACTTTGTGGGTTCTTCTCTCACCCTTATCTGCCCCCCTGTCATAGGGTTCATAGCCAGTTCTAATGGCTAAGAATTCTTTTTTGTAACTCTTCATTTTTTTAATTTATTTTCTATAGTCTTTGTTTACATTCCAAATTAGTTCCCCTTTCTCAGTTTCCCCATCCCCATAAGTCCCATAAGCCCTCTTCCCTCCCCCTGTTCCCCAATCAACCCCTTCCTGCTTCCCTGTCTTGGTAATCCCCTACAATGCTGCAGCAAGTCTTTCCAGGACTAGGACCCTCTCCTTCCCTCTTCTTGGGAATGATTTGATATGTGAGTTGTGTCTTGGGTATTCAGAGCTTCAGGGGTAATATCAACTTATCAGTGGCTGTATTCCATGTGTATTCTTTTGTGATTGGGTTACCTCACTTAGGATGATATTTCCCAGTTCCAACCATTTGCCTAAAAAATTTCATGAATTCATTGTTTTTAATTGCTGAGTAGTATTCCATTGCGTAGTAGTATACCATATTTTCTGTATCCACTACTCCATTGAGGGACATCTGGGTTCTTCCCAGTTTCTGGCTATTATAAATAAGGCTGCTATGAACATAGTGGAGCATGTGTCCTTATTCCATGCCAGGGAATCCCCTGGGTATATGCCCAGAAGTGATATAGCAGGGTGTGGGGAGCCGACGGCGTAAACATCCTGCTGGCCCAAACATCCTGCTGGCGTGAAGTAAAAAAGTCAGTGCGCAGGTGCTGGGTAGTTTACCATCCCTTGGTCTCCACCTCTCCCGAGCTGCAGCCAATCAGGGGATGACACGTCCGAGGCAGGGGTTGCAGCCTATATAAGGGATGGGCTTTTGGGTGTTTGGGTCTCCACTCTGTAGGCTTATGCTCTCCCTCTCAAGAGCATTAAAGCTTTGCTGCAGAAGGATCTTGAGTGTGCCGTGTCGTTCTTGCTGGCGAGACGGTAGCGCAGGACAGCAGGGTCCTCCGGAAGTGTCATGCCCAGTTTTCTGAGGAACCGCCAGACTGATTTCCAGAGTGGTTATACCAACTTGCAATCCCACCAGCAGTGGAGGAGTGTTCCTCTTTCTCCACATCTAAAGTATCTTGGTGTGACTCTAACCAAACAAATGAAAGATCTATATGACAAGAACTTCAGGTCTCTGAAGAAGGAAATTGAAGAAGACTTCAAAAAATGGAAAAATCTTCCATGCTCATGGATTGGCAGGATTAATATAGTAAAAATGGCCATCTTGCCTAAAGCATTATACAGATTCAATGCAATCCCCATCAAAATCCCAACTCAGTTCTTTATAGAGTTAGAAAGAGCAATTCTCAATTTCATCTGGAATAACAAAAAACTCAGGATAGCTAAAAACTATTCTCAACAGTAAAAGAACTTCTGGGGGAATCAGTATCCCAGACCTCAAGCAGTACTACAGAGGAATAGTGTTAAAAACTGCATGGTATAGGTACAATGACAGGCATGTGGATCAATGGAATAGGATTGAAGACCCAGAGATGGCTAAGAATTCTTAAAAGGGCCAGTTGACTAGCAACTGGTGATGTTTTAAAGAGCCAGGTGGTGCAGAAGATAATCAGATTATAACCATGGTATGTGTGTTATTCTCCCCTGCCTATATATAAATCAATCAATTTCATAGAAATATTTTAAAACTAGTCAATATTTCTATCATTCTATTTTCTTATTTTATCACAAATGACTGACTTTTACCACATTGTTACTTCCCTTCAGCTGTTCCTTTGTCTCATTAAAAAAAAGAAAGAATAGACAATAACTTGTAAAATCTGGTAACACTTAAATAGCTGGCTTCTGAATAGGTGAGGTCAGGCATAAGAGATATCTTAGGTATCCTGCTATGACAGAACATAAGGACTGGGGTGTCAAAAGGATAAAGCAGATGACCTCAGAGCATGTCATTACTATCCAGAGATGACTGTCTAATTGTAACTAAGATACAGAAATCTGTCAAATAAAGTTTAGTATATCCATAATCCTATCTTCAAAGTTATGAATTGTCTTTGGAAGCTAACACAATACCCACATATTATTCTGAAAAGTTGGAACAAAGAGGGATTAATAGCACTTTCCTGCCTTTATTCCATAGATTACATGCACAGCAAGCTAATAATACGAAAGGAGAAGATGCCATGCATAAATGCATAAATACTATGAATAGGTTACTGTGAAAAGATCTGACAGACTTTTTTCATCTATAAATAACTACACCAAAGACATGTAACAAAATTAAGACTAGAAATTGTCTTGAAATTCTTGAGGGTTTTTTTTTTAATTTTTATTTTCTATGTTCTATGTTTACATTCAAAGGGCTTTCCCCTTTCCCAGTTCCCACCCACCATAGTTCCCATAGTTCCTCTCCCCCCCCCAACTGTTCCCCAATCATTCCCCTTCCCCCCTCGGTTTCTTTACTAAACTGGATGCAATCTTTACAGGCCCAGGGTCCTCTCCTTTCTTCTTCTTGGGAATCATTTGACTTGCTATTTGTGTCTTGAGTATTTAGTGCTTCTGGGCTCATTAATATCCACTTATCAGTGATTGCATTTCATGTGCATTCTTTTGTGATTGGGTTAATTCACTCAGGACGATATTTTCCAGGTCTAACCATTTACCTACAAATTGCATGAATTCATTATTTTTAATTGCTGAGTAGTATTCCATTGTATAAATATACCACATTTTCTGTATCCATTCCTCCTTTGAGGGATATTTGGGCTCCTTCCAATTTCTGGCTATTATAAACAAGGCTGCTATAAACATAGTGGAGCATGTGTCCTTATTGCATGCAGGGGAATCCTCTGGGTATATGCCCAGGAGTGGTATGCCAGGGTCCTCTGGAAGTGATATGCCCAATTTTCTGAGGAACCGCCAAACTGATTTCCAGAGCGGTTTTACCATTTTGCAATCCCACCAACAGTGGAGGAACCACCTTAAAAGATGTTCAACATCATTAGTCATCAGGGAAATGCAAATCAAAACAACCCTGAGATTCCACCTCACACCAGTCAGAATGGCTAAGATTAAAAACTCAAGAGACAACAAGTGCTGGCGAGGATGTGGAGAAAGAGGGGTTTTTTTAAAAAGTATTCTTTCATTCAAAAACTTTGCTTACATTTTTAAATTAAGAAACATGGGAGCTGGAGATAAGGCTCAATCGTTAAAAGAACTTATTGCTCTAGCAAAGGGCTCAGTTACCAGCATGTGTGTGTCAGCTCACAACCATTTACAACTCCAGTTCCAGACATGGTTCACAGAACTTAAGCAGTCACACACACACTCATATACACGTAAAAATATAAACAAGTAGATCCTTTTTAAAAAGATAAATGTGCTTTTCCTGTGCCACAAACCTCACTGTGAGCTCCTGTAGCCCTGCTTCCTTCTTACACACAGATACATTGGGTGCGTATGTTGCTGGTTGCTTAGGAGAAAGATGTTCCTCATATCCTTATATACTTTGGGGGAAGTAAATTTGAATTATATCTGAAGCATAGCTGACCTTTTTTTAAACAAAATAAATCTAAATAAACCGCCAGTGATTTTCAAAGCAGTTACATATAAATGATCACCGGGTTGACTGTGTCATCATCATTTGATGCCACTGATGTTATTCTGGAAGGAATTATTGAATTGGAAGAGGTAATTTCACTAGATAGCATGGATACATGGTAGAAGGATATCTTACTAGAGTGACTAAAAAGAAAGAACATGAGAAACAAAAAAGATTGAGAAAGAAGCATAATATATGTAAAAATTGGGAGGTTAAATATGTTCAGCGGAAAATTAACCAAATTAAACTGCACGTGCTTTTCTCGGTGCTCTCCACTTGAGCTATGGCTATTAAAATATATTATAATCCATAATTTATTATCTCTGTCCTTTCAGAGGCTAAGTAGCTGTCATACAATTAAGTCTATTCGCAGCTCGTCAGCTACTCTTATGAAATTTTCTACTGGCTGTAGGAATATAAAGTTCAGACAACCCCTCGGGTGAATCAATCATTCAATTACAAAATCATGATCAGAAAAAAATAAAAATAAAATAAACTTAAAATCCCAGGCATCAGAACTTTTCTCGCAGGTGTTTTTCAGCAGTGTTTCGGCATTAGACTAGCTAAAGGTCAGTATTGGATTCTAGGTCCACAGGCGCTATGAGGATGCACTCCACAAGAACTCCTGAGAAGGAATCCCAGGGACTTACATCTCAAAACAGGAATCTTAGGAGTGCCTTGCTAAAGAACTGGGGAACAGGGGCTCTTGCTTGTTTGCTTTCTTGCTTATCTTCTGCTAGGAGAAAAAAGCTAGGAAGCAAGCCAGGTAAATTATCTAAATTGATTGTGTCTATCAGTTATTGAATCTTATTCCTTCCAGAAGAAAAAGAACAAAATAATTGCCTGCTAGCCCTCGTCCTATGTGAGGTGAGTTTATAAAACCCATTGGCTCTGAATTGCTGAATGTTTTTCTGTAACTGGTTCCACCACCCCTGAAAAAAAAAAAGAACTAGATAGCTATATGTTTAAAAAGTTAATCCATGAACTCAGCAGCCAGGACCGTTATAACATGATGTTTCTTTCACACTCAGCTGTTCATTCTTTATCTTATTTAATTTCATTTCTTTTTTGATCCAAAAATGGAAATCATGTTGCTTGTTATTTTATCAGTAATTCCTAAAGCTAAGTACTTACTTCTCCTTGGAAACAGTACTGAGTGGCTTTAAAGTGTTTTTTTTTTGGGGGGGGTATGTTTATTGGAGTGATTGACTTGTTAAAATAACCTGCATCTTAGTGAGCTTAGAGGTGACTTATGCTGTCATCAAAAGAGCTACTGACCCAATATTTTCCTCTAATTTCCTAATGATCTACACATGACCAAGAAGATGTGTCTGCCTCAGAAAATGAGAGTGAGTACAGGATGTAAAGTTCCCACAGGGTCATCCAATGATATGAAATGTCCACACTTTTACCCTGATTTTTACTGTGTCAGAATTTTTTTGTTTTTGTTAATTGTATTGACTTTATTATTTAAAAGTTTTCAAATAAGTAAAATCATCAAACACTGAAATAAACCAGAACTAAAGTCTATACAACTCAGTGAACTTCAGTACAATTAGAATAGATAGGTATTTAGGGAAATACTGTGGAGCCATATATATATATATATATATATATATATATATATATATATATGGCGTTAAGTATTGAATGTATTCAATGCACTTATCCACCACCACAACAAAAAAGTCCATTACAAAATTATAACTAAAATAAAATAGCTTTATTTCCTCTTTTATTTTGATAGTCCTGGGATTTCTTAAGACGTGTAAGAAATTGATTTTAGTTGAGTTCAAATTTCGAGTTTATTTTTTTGTTCTGAATATTGTTGGTTTGACAAATAACTATAGAATGAAAATGTAGGTAGAAGAATATACAAACAGGGGAATTCATACCTGTTCCTACACTTTTTACAGGCAGATTATTTGGTCATTAGTTTTAGTAGGATTGCAGAGAACATCAAATAGAGTTTCTGATTATTCCATGATGTTGAATAAAACTTCAATTAATCAGCTTTAGAAACTAGCCTAGTAGGTACAGATATTCAGGAACATTATCTTTCTTCATTACCGGCCTCTTGAAAGCCACTTTGTGACTCAGGCTCTGCTCTTTCCCTGATGAAATTCAATGACAATCTTATTACTGGTTAGTGACTCATCTGTATTGAATGTTTCTTGGTTATATCTGTAACAAGAGCACATTCCACTTAGAATTAACAATCACTTTTGTGTACCATTTTCTAGAAAGAATTCCAAACTTCTTCAAATATAAACAACTCCTTTGTTAGTCAATCTTGAGATTCATTGAAAATCCTACTAAATTCCCAGAAATCTTTTTTTGTAAAAATTAAAAATTTGTTCTAAAATAAATTGCAAGAAATTTATGTTAATCCAAATAATTTGACAAAATTTTCAGCCTTAGTACCACTGTTCCTTAAGGAAATGTAAATTAAACTATATGATACTGTTACTATTAAAAAGTAGAACAAGTACTACTAAAATAACAAAATTAATGTGGCAAAGAAACTAGAAATATATATATATATATATATATAGTGGCAACTAGAAATATAAATATATATGTATATATACATATATATATTAATGGATTCATCTAGATACCATTCAACAATCCCACTCCTAAGAATCTAGAGAGAGAAATGAAATATATGTCTTCAAAGACTTACACATGGAATTAACAACATTGCTCAAAATAGGCATAATGTGTAAACCTACTAGCAGTCTATCACCTGGGGAATAGAGCAAAAACTTGGTGTATACAATGTATGAGGTAATACATATAGGAAAAAGAAACTAGTAATAAATACATGGTACAATGTAATGGGACTCAGAGTGATTGTATTTTCAAAGAAGTGTGACACACAATGCAGCATAGCATGAAATTCCATTTATTTGAAGTTTCTGGAGAAGGCAAATATTGAGGGACATAAATTCACAGTAGCTGTGGCTAGCTTTGGGGAAAGAAATTAACCAAAAAATTAAGAAGGGAATTTTTTAATTTTCTAAGAAATATGTCACTGTGATTAAGCAGGTCTATGATTCTCCTAAGAAAATTATTAAAAAGTACTTCCATTGTTTAGTGGGTGAAGTTTCATTAATTTTGTTATTTTAGTAGTACTTGTTCTACTTTTTAATAGTAACAGTATCATATAGTTTAATTTACATTTCCTTAAGGAAAAGTGGTACTAAGGCTGAAAATTTTGTCAAATTATTTGGATTATCATAAATTCCTTGTAAAAATAAAATATCAAATTTAAAAGCTCATGTATATGAAGATGCTTTTTAAAAGAAAACTAAAACAACTTAATATAATCAAATGTCTGAATGACCTTAAAGACATGAACGCTCTGAATATAAGGCAGAAGAATACATGACTTACTTCCCACATTTGCAATGTTGATAATTCTAGCTAATCCCTTCATGTGTATTTAGCTGGATGTAATTGTTGAGCCAATAATCACAAAAAAAATTCTTTATTGTATTTAATAAATTTCTATTAAGTAATACATGATCTTGTTCATTTGCTTTAGCTCTTAGCCAAACTTAGGGTAGAAAGTTATCTTTTCTCAGACTATCATACTTTATTTTATTGAGAAAAGATCTCATTTAGCCTGGAGTCAAACTTGCTATGCAGTCGAGGCTGACACTTTGATCATCCTGGTCTCTTCTTGTCAACTACTAGTATCACATACATATGTCAATATGTCTGGCTTTGTTGTTCTTTTAACAGTGTGCCTAGGTATATCAGGCCATCCTCAACTCATTGTGTAATCTAGGCTGGCAACCAAATTGTGATAGCCCTGCCTCAACGTCCTGAGTACATGAACATTCCCAGATAAATAATAATTTTAGAGAGAATAAAGAGCCAGCAAGATGTATCAGTGGGTAAACTGCTTGCTCTACAAGCCTGATTGCCTGACTTTGACCCTCAGAACTCTCATAAATGTGGAATGAGAGGACCAGCTTCACAAAAGTTGACCTCTAACTACATGTGCATTATGGTACACTCATGAACATACAGAGTAATAAGTAAGTAATAAGGAAATAACCATTTTAATAAAAGTTAAAGACCAAACATTGGTGTTATGTTTTGGGTCTTAAGTATCACATAAATTTCATCTAGTACAGGAATGGTCACCAACTGATGATTTTATTGATTGGGAAAATGATGGAGGTGATGCCTGGTAGAATACAGGAAGTCAGGAGGTCGGGAAGTCAGGAAGTCAGGAGGTCTGAAGATCAGGAGGTCATGCCTTTGATGGGAATGGTGGCCACCATAAAATACTTGTATCTTTTGTCAAGGACTACATATCATGAAGTAATGCCTTGCCACAGGCTCATAGCTAACATGGTCACATGACCAAGGACTGAAAACACAGAAACCATAGACCAGAATAAATCTGTCCTTTAAGCTACCTTAATCAGATATTTTTGTCACAGTGACAAAAAGTTGAGCCACCTTATTAAAACATAGGCATATATCATATATGCAAATATATCATATAAATAATTCATAACATTGTAGCCATATTTTATGGAATAGTGGGCAATTCTGTGAAATATCACAGATTAAAGAGAGAAAACAAAGTTGACCATGCAAGTCAGAGAAAAAGAGTACTTTAGAGTTACAAAATCCCGTAAGGCTGTCCACCTTCTATAAATAAGAGACATGTCACAGCCTATTTCCAAAGTAGTTCTGTCGCAAGTCCCAGTGGAGCTTGCATCTGTACAAATGTACTGGACAGCCTCTCTAGAAAGGCCCGGTTTCACAAAACATTTCCTCCACCAGCAGTGAGTGAACACTATTGGAAAGAATCCTGATAAGAAACATGTGATAGACCAGAGATCAATGGATTTAAAGGAGCTGACTGATTGATTATTCTGATGATATGACTGACCTGGCTATTCTCCAATAATGTCATTGTATCAAATAACTATATATATATATATATATATATATATATATATATATATATACATATATATATATATATATGTGTGTGTGTGTGTGTGTGTGTATGTATATATATGACCTGCAAAGCATTTGATTTAAAGAGTTTATTTTTGTCATACTATGACCCCCCCAAAAAAAAATTTGTTCCCTAAGATCCTGGAAACTCTGAGTCTCTCTATATAAAAAATAACAACAATCATTTCCACTGTAAGAACTGAGTGCTTTGAAAATCAGGAGGAGCCCATCCCTCTAAAGGCAGATTGCTCTTAAACTTTCCATTGCTATTACTGTACCAAGTGGCATTCTGTATACATCTGTAAAATATAACATTTCAAATATGTAAATTAAAACATTCTGTATATCATAATTAATGCTGGAAATCAATATGGTAGCAGCTACTCCTTAACCAGCTTTGTCCCAAATAACCACACAAAGGTCTTTTAATATTGCACAGCCTTAGGCCTTAGCTGGGCAGACCCTCAACTAGCTTATCTCAGTTAACCAGACCACCTAGCCCCATCCAGCAACATGGCTAGCTGTACCTTCCAGGCCCGTAGTAACAGTTATTTCCTCCCATGTCTCCTGGCAAAAAGGAAAAAGCTTTCCTCCTTCCTCTTCCCAGGGTTCCTTTCTCCCTCCCAGGAAGTCCCACTTCCACTTCCTGCCCAACTAATTGGCCATCAGATTTTTATTAAAGCCAGTCAAACAATGCCTTAGGAAGGTTAGGAAGGCCTGTACCACCACCACCCTTTCTCAAATATTTCACCTCAATTCCGAATCATTTTACCTCCTTAATTTAGAAAACAACAAATTTGAACTGTAGTGACATTCTGAGTTTACTTAAAAATCTTTTAAAATCTTCTATGTTTTAGTAATATCAAACAATAAAATTATCATTTCTATTTCCCACTATTAGGGAAAAGCAAAAACATTCAAATAAAAATCAAGCACAGATTGTTGGGTTTTGATTGTTTGTTTTTGCTTTACTTTGTTTTTTATTCTTCTCTCACACATTCATCCCGACCACAGTTTTCCTTTCTCCACTTTTCTCAGTCCCTTCCCCCAAATTACTCTTCCTTCCCCTAGATCCACTCCTCCTCCATTTTCCTTCAGAAAAGACCAGGCCTCCTAGTGATATCAACGAAACATGGTGTCTTAGTCAGGGTTTCTATTCCTGCACAAACATCATGACCATGAAGCAAGTTGGGGAGGAAAGGGTTTATTCAGCTTTCACTTCCACACAGCTGTTCATCACCAAAGGAAGTCAGGACTGGAACTCAAGTAGGTCAGGAAGCAGGAGCTGATGCAGAGGACATGGAGGGATGTTCCTTACTGGCTTGCTTGCTTCCCCTGGCTTGCTCAGCCTGCTCTCTTATAGAACCCAAGAATACCAGCCCAGAGATGGCACCACCCACAAGGGGCCCTTCTCCACTTGATCACTAATTGAGAAAATGCCCCACAGCTGGATCTCATGGAGGCACTTCCCTAACAGAAGCTCCTTTTCCTATGATAACTCCAGCCTGTGTCAAGTTGACACACAAAACTAGCCAGTACACATGGTTACAATAAGACTTGGCATATACCCTTGAAATCAAGACTGGAACAAGCAAACCAGTCAAAGGAACAGGGCCCCAAGAAGAGGCAAGAAGGTCAGAGACTGACTCAACTTCCACTGTTAGGTCTCACAAGAACAATAAGCCGCAACCATAATATATATTCAGACCTTGCATAGACCCGTGCAGGTTCCTCCATTGTCACTTCAGTCTCTACGTGTCCCCGTGAGCCCTGCTTAGTTGTCTCTGTGGGTCACATTCATGTGGTATCCTAGGCCCTCTAGCTTCTACAATTCTTCCTCCAGCAAGTGACCATTCAATGACTGATCTAACGTGAATCTCATGCCATAAGCAGTAGCCCACACCTGACACTGCCTAGATGGCCAAGAAGCAGAGGCTGGAGAGCCCGGAGACATAAGATAGAGCCAAACACACCTGGCCACAAAATTAACTAATTAATTAACTAATTAATTAATAAAAAGTTGATTCCCAATGGTATTCTGCTATAGTCACAGACCAAAACCTACCTCAATCATCATCAGAGAGGCTTCACCCAGCAACTGATGGGCATAGATCATTCAATGATTAGCCAAACATTAGTTCATGCTTGTTTAAAAATTGAATTTCCTTCTTTAAATCATTGAGTGGTTTGTCTTCTAATTGGAACTTGATTTTTGACTGAAGTATTAACCTACTGATTTATTCATAGACTGTAATAGTGATGGTGATAAATACAAGCCAGGCATATAGTCAAGCCTACTATCTTACAGTGTGTTTCCCAGTCTTACATATTTTCTCATGCAGATATCTATGTTCGATTGCCTTTGAACCGCCTTTCAGGATTCAAAACTCTGGTGAAATACCAGAATTCAAGCCTAAGGTGGTCCCCCCCCCCAAGAACTAGGAGAACTTGGTTTTAAAGAAAATGCCCTTGGTGACAAGAAATTGGTTTCAGCCTCACAAAAATTTTTTTCAGCATTTCCTATAACACACATTATGCTGGTCTCAATAGATGCTGAATAAGAATAAAAATATACCTCTGTACCCTCAAGTCACTCTATCCCACTGGTATGTACAGAATTAGTGACAATAGAGATATTATATAATTCTGATGGTCATAACTGTAATGTACACTGCACTAAAATATGCACAGAATGTATATAACCCTTTCTTTTGTCTCTAACCAACACTACTTCCTGAATAGATTCTACACTGCTGAATAGCAGGGAAAACAAATTCTAAACCTGCCTTTCACAGCAAAATGTTCACTTTACAGCATAGCCTCTATTAAACCTCAGTCTCTTATCTATCTTAATGTTCCAATCTGGATTCACTTTACTACAAGAAGGCACCCCAGCCTCTTAACAATTCTCTGTTAGGAAATCCCTTTGCTTTGTGTTGTCATATGTGGTGTTGGCTGTAAGATTTGTGGACACTGATCAGATTCTGTTCACAAATGTGCTGATACCTGGTTTTCCTGGAAGACCTTGTAGCTATGGTTTCTGAAAATTATGACAGATATTTTCTCTCTCACTGGGCCCGACTTTTATAGTCTTGCTGGTGTTGCATGTATGTTTTTATATTTTCTCACCTGTCTACCAGATGCGGCTGGTTGTAATTAGTCTGCTTCTCCCTTTGGTATGGTCATCCACAGCATGTCCACCGATACTTAACTTGTCAACAGTATTGCTTTCAGTGCTTAGGCTCAGAAAACCTGGAAGCCTCTGCCCTGAGGATTAGCTCCTATAGTTTCTGAAGGTGCTACACAGCCACCAAGAGAGAAAATCAATCATCTTCTCCCTCTGTAAAGTTGCAAATCACAACCACTAACCAGTGGCACAGTAGTGGCACTCATATCTTGGGAGTAACCAGGAGCTGTCTAATTGGACTTAAGGCATTAACAGTAGGAGGAAAATCATGCCTGCTTCTGTGAAGTTAGCCAATTACCCACGACTACAAGGATATGGGACCTAGAGGAGAACCTACTACTGCCGCTTTCCTGATCCAGTATAATTTATAACTGCCTTTGAGAAGGCAGAGGAGGGAAGATCAAGAATGGGGGTAACTTTTGGAATGTAAATAATTTATAACTGCATTCTAAATACCTATACACACATATTCTAAATACCTATACACACATATTAGTGTTCCCTTGCCTTTCTTCAAAGAAGTTCCTTTTTGCAACAGTTAGAAAAATATTACAGAAGACCACAACTGGTCAATATGCAGAGATCAATTGACTATTGGGTGTCCAAGCTTAGTTGAAACATCTGCAATGCAATCACTATACCTAATGTTCAGGGAGCAGCACACAAGATGGAGTGGAAAGATTGTAGAAGCCATGGGACATGCTGTTTGCTGCAAGAGGGCCTTCTATAAATAACACCAAAGAGCACCCATGAAATCTCAGTTATATAACTGACTAAGCACAACCAACACAATGACATATCAGTGTAGATGGCAATCGCATATGGCCACACCCATAGATGAAAAACTACAAACAATTAATGGCAACTGAGAAAAGGAAAATTAGTCTTGTCCAGGGATGATACCTTATAGGTGGTCCACTATGAAGCACTGAGTCATATGTGTGTGTGTGTGTGTGTGTGTGTGTGTGTGTGTGTGTTTATGAGTGTGTGTGTATGTCTGTGTACATGTGTGTTTGTGTGTGTCTGTGTAGGTGTGTACATGTGTGTGTGTTGTATTTTATGTGTGTGTGTATATATATATATATATATGAGTATGTGTGTGCATGTGTATGTGTGTATATGTGTGTGTATTGTATTGTATGTATATATGTATACACATACAGAAATGAATAACACTGAATAGATTGACTCAGCCAGTCATAGGTGACAGATTGATAGATAGACAATAGATATAGATATATGGCTATGTAGGAACAATAATTAAGAAGTCATGAATTTGAGAATAATTCAGCAACATAAAAGAGTGTGAGAGGGAGAGAAAATGGTAAAAATGATGTAAATGCTATACTATGAATGAAGTTCTCAAAAACTTAAAATAAATAAAATGTCTAAGTTTCACACAAATACCTCTAGGCTTCAGTGCTATCTCCCATTTCAGAAACATTTCTTCAACTATTGATTTTTCTTTATTTCTATTGAAGGGAGTCTAGTTTGTTAATTTAGGGGGAGAAGAGGGATGTGTTTGTTTTTCTATTTTTGTTTTTCTGTTTCAAAGAAAGCAGTCTAAAATATCCCTCTCTTCCTGACTGATTCCGTAGTCACCACAAGCATTACACTGCAGGTGGGTATCACCCTGTGATTCAGCTGGAGGGAGAATAGATCAATGATTTACTTTAAAGAAAAGCACTCAGCTTTAGGCAAAAAATAAAACAGAATTCAAGAGAATAAACGAAAGCAGTACGTGTCCGACTCACACATTTTATCCGTGACTCATCCAAGAGCAGATATTCCACCGCAGGGCTGTCAATCACCTCAGCTGCCCTCTGAGCGCTCTTTGTCTGAAGCACTGCTGGTAAGCCCACAGAAATTAAAATGGTAACACCACTCAGAACAGATAACCCACAGGACAACTTAGTAGTTCTCATCATTTAAACGTGTCTCTTACGACCAAATAGACTTGGTATTATTTCATAAGAACTTCAGGTGTATTCAAATATAGTTTAAATAAATAGATAGATAAATAAATAAATCAGCACTGTGTTTAGTTACACAGTACTGACATCTGCAAATGAATAGAGAAGCATTTACTCCACAGCAAGAAGTGTCACGATAATTTTTATGCTACTACAAGTGATAAATTAATTGTAAGAGAAAAAGCATTGTCTTTTCGTTTGGATTAACATGAGTGTGCTTGTGTCGCAGCTTGCAGGTACGCAGCACTGACAGGTAGTTTGCTGCAAGGTTGAATTCAGAGAAGTACTGGTGCTGCAGCAGGAGCAGGAAATGATGCAAAATTAAGGAGGAGTTTAGCAACATCGAGAAATATTGCCTATGCTGACTTTGGGATCAAAAATCCAGTTGGTAAAACTTTATCCCTCAAATATAAAAATTTTCAGGTACATACAAGTGAGCATTATAATTTAGAACAAGGATTGAAATGGCCACTGATAAGAAATATGACATATCAAGTATTTGCCTTCTAGACAACGAAATATACATTACTGTTTAAAAGGTAGTAATTAACCAGGTATGTCTATGGAATGATTTCCAACATATTCCTAAGTAGAAAGAGTATACATACATGTGTTAATATTCATCTGCCTTAGTCAGGGTTTCTATTTCTGCATAAAACATCATGACCAAGAAGCAAGTTGGGGAGGAAAGGATTTATTCAGCTTACACATCCACACTGCTGCTCATCCCCAAAGGAAGTCAGGACTGGAACTCAAGCAAGTCAGGAAGCAGGAGCTGATGCAGAGGCCATGGAGGGATGTTACTTACTGGCTTGCTTCCCCTAGCTTGTTCAGCATGCTCTCTTATAATACCCAAATCTACCAGCCCAGGGATAGCACCACCCACCAGGGGCCCTCCCCCCTTGATCACTAATTGAGAAAATGCCTTACAGCTGGTTCTCATGGAGGCACTTCCCCAACTGAAGTTCCTTTCTCTGTGATAACCCCAGCCTGTGTCAAGTTGACACACAAAACCAGCCAGTACAGCATCTAAAACTATCATTAAGATACTGTTAAGAAAATATGTATTACATTAATCCTTAATATGAATTTTGTCAGCTTTATTATAAAAAATTACAAGCACCTGATCCTGTCCCTCCCTTTCTTCCCCTCCCCATCCCCTCTCCTACCCAGTTTCATCATTCCCTCTGACAGGAGGGACACCCAGAGGGCTGGGAAAATGAATTGAAATATGCAGCATAGGAGGTTAGAAAGCAGGGGGGGACCTCTAGAAAGACCCAGAAACCTGGGATGTGAGGCTACCAGGACTCAATGGGGATGACATTAGCCAAAATGTCCATCAGTGGGAAGACAGAACCAGAAGAGACCACCTCCAGTAGCTAGACATGGTCCCCAGTTGAGGCAGAGGGCCACCTACTCATCATCCTCTTGGAGACAGGGGAGGAGGAATGGTATAAGGAACTGTTGGAGGGTAGACCGGGAGGGGAATAATTACTGGACTGTAAAAAAAAAAGCGATTAAATGATGATGATGATGATGATAACAAAAATTTTTAACCCAGAATTGTTTCTGTCTAAAGGAAATGAAGGGACAAAAATGGAGCAGAAAGAACACCCAATGACAAGCCCAAATTAGGATCCATACCATGCGTGAACACCAAATCCTAATACTATTACTGAGGCCATATTCTGCTTGCAGATAAAAGCCTGGCATGGATGACTTCAGAGAGGCTCTACGAGCAACTGTCTGAGACAGATGCAGATACTTACAACCATTCAATTGAGGTCAGGAGCCAATATGGACAAGTCAGAGAAAGGACCGAAGATGCTGAAGGGGATTTCAACCCCATAAGGAAGTACAACAGTGTCAACTAACCCAGACCCCTCAGAGCTCCCAGAGGATAAGCCAAAAACCAAGGAGCATAATCGTCTTGGAGACATGTGTAGCAGAGGACTGCCTTTTCTCGCCTCAGTGGGAGAGGATATAATTAATCCTGTGGAAACTTGATGTCTCAGGGAAGGGGATGCTGGTGGGGGTGAGGTGGGGATGGAGCACCCTCTCAGAGGTCAGAGGAGGGGAGATCAAGAATGGGGGTAACCTTTGGAATGTAAATAAATAAAATAATTTAATAAAGAAAAAAATTGCAAACATAACTCCATGAAGTTCCCAGAACAGACATTGTGAAACTATAGTTTCACTTTCACTATCAAGTGTACTTTTATGTATGGCTTTATCCACCATGGGAGAAAAATAACAAGACTTAGACTAGAAAAACATTAATCTAAATCCTTTTCAGAACTCGTAGCAGTGACCTGACTTCTCTCCATCTTTATCCCATCATAATCATCTAAACATTAGGAGGATGAAGAATATACTTTTAAATTAAAGAGTAGTTCATCATAATTTTAAATATGCATATTCACATAATTTTAAAAGAACCTAACATATTACCTATAAGACATTTTATATAATCTTTGGTAGTTTTTAAAGCTTGGAGGTAAAGGGGAAAAATAAAGCAATCATTTTACTTTTCTATGTGAACTGAACCTGAGAGTAACAAACAGGTGACCAAAAAAACGTTTCTCTCATAAAGGTGTTCTAGCTGATAAGCAAAAGATTAATGGTATTAGGATAACTTCTTATCCCATGACTGAACAATCATTAATAGCTATAAAACTAAAGAAAATTAAGCAATATGTTTCTCTTGATATAAGTATTCGATGTCACCTGTAAAAGAATCTGTAAAATTACAGAATTTCTACCTAATCAGCCTAAATTAAACAGTCATTTCAAGGAATACACCAGAGCAACATAACCTGAAATAAAACAAGAAGATTGCAATCTCTGTAAATTTCCATCAGAAAAATGTAATATTTCAATATGTTAGAAGGGAGTCTGGGGACACAAAATAGAATTTTTCTGTTAATGACCAATTGCATTAACCAGTTTCAGTAGCTCCTAATCATAATTGAAGCATATATTTCTTAAAAGGGAAAGGCAAAATTGGACCCCAAACTGCCTTCCAAATACTTACCTTGATAACCATGGATTTGTGTTTTCAACAGGATTGGCTAGAAGAGGTTCTGCAGTACACAATGCTTAAGGCAGAGACCCATAACAAGTTGAAGTACTGAAATAAATGACTGCTGAGAACTCGTTCTTAAACAGAACATCTGTATTGCTGGCTCCAAGGCTCAGGAAACGTCACAGAAGAATGGTAGAAAGAATGTTAGAGCTGGTGAATCTTCCATTCACTGTGTTAACGTGCTATCTACTGCTCAGAAGAGCTCAGAACAGTGGTGAACTAATCCTGTGTGGATGGACACCAGTGTTGAGCATGCATGGGGAAGGGACTCATGAAGACCTCACACATTACTGGGGGAGGGGAAGTCACACTTCTCAGGGTTATTCCCACCAGTACACTGTGCTTGCTCGAATAAATAACTCCCATCCATGCTAATGCTGGAAACTTTAATTAACTGTGTCCTTTCACATAAAAAACCTTTAATCTGAACATGGAAATCTGATGGGCTCTTGGAAAGAAGGGCTTTGGAGGGGAAAGAGTTTCAGGAAAGATAGTGAGGGAACTATGAACAAAACATTAGCAGAAGTAAGAACTTGTGATCAAACACTTTTCTAAAAAATAGAAACAATTAATAAATTACCCAGAATCAGGTTTTTAAAAAGTGAAAAAAAAAAAAACTAACCTTCCTAACTCACCAAATAAAGGCAGTTTACAACAAGCCCACAGCTGACAGCAACTAAAATGGACAGGGACACAAAGCAATGCCACTAAAATTAGAAACAAGACAAAGTTGTCTACTCTCTCCATATCTATTTAATATAGCACTTGAAATCTTAGCTAGAACAATAAGACAACTAAAGGTGACATGGGAGATATAAATTGGAACGTAAGAAATCAAAGTATCTTTATTTGCAGATAACATATATTTGTTTGCATGACAGGATACGTAAATGACCAAAAAAATTCCACCAGGAAATCCCTATACCTGATAAACATATTCAAAAAGGTAGATAAATACAAAATTAACTCACAAAGTATTGGTAACCATGCTACATACAAATGACAAATAAACTGTAAAAGAAATCCAAGAAACAGCAGCTTCCACAATAGGGTCAAATAATATAAACTACCTTAGGGTATCTCTTACTATGCAAATGGAAGACCTGTACGATAAAAATTTGTATCCATTCAAGGAAATTTTGTATCCATTCAAGCCATTCAAGGAAAAAGTGAAGATATCAGAAAATGGAGACATCTCCATGTTTATGGATCTATACAATTAGCATAGTAAAAAATGGCTCTCCTACCCAAAGGAATCTACAGATTCACTTCAATCCCCATCAAAATTCCAACACAATTCACAGATCTTGAAAGGACAAGTCTCAGCTTTGTATGGAAACACAGGACAACTAAAACAATCCTGAACAACAAAAGAACTGGTGGAGGTATCACCATTCCTGATTTCAAGTACAACAGGCACTTGATTGATAATGAACTATTAATATATGGTAACCTCATGAAACTGAAAAGCATTTGCATGGTAAAAGACACCACCATTCAAAGTGGCAGCCTGCAGAATAGGAAAAGATTTTTACCAACTACACATCCAATAGAAGGCTAATATCCAAACTATACAAAAAGCTCAAGAAACTAGATATCAAGAAAACAAATAACCTAGTTTAAAACTAGTGTACAGATATACAGAGACTTCTCAGCAGCAGGAAACATAAATGGATTAGAAACGCTGAAAAAAATATTTAAAATCCTTAGTCATCAGGGAAATGCAAATCAAAACTACTTCCATATTTCATCTTATACTTGTCAGATCAACAAAAAGAGGGGGGGACAACACATTTTGGTTAAGATATGGAGTAGAATAAATATTTATATATTGTTGGTGGGTGTACAAACTCACACAGCCACTATGGAAATCAGTGTGGCTGTTCCTCAGTGGTGATTGATCTACCTCAAGATCCACTCTTGGGCATATACTCAAAGGATGCTTCATCCTGCCAAAGAAACACTTGCTCAAACATGCTCATTGCTGTTCTCTTCATAATAGCCAGAAATTATAAACAACCTCTATGTCCCTCAACAGAAGAATGGATAAAGAATTTGTGACACATTTACACAATGGAGTATGACTTAACCATTAAAATAAATGGCATCATGAAATTTGCAGCAAACTTTTGGAACTAGAAAATAATGATCCTGAATGAGACAAACCTGACCCAGAAAGAAAGATGTGGTATGCATTCACTTATATGTGGATATTAGTTGTTAAATCAATGATAACCAAGATATAATAAGTAGTACCATAGATGGTAGATATTGATCAAGGGGTAGAGAGAACAGATAGAACTCTTTATAAAAGAGAAGTAGAACAGATATGGGTGGATGGATGGATGGATGGACGGATGGATGGATGGATGGATGGATAGATGGGGGATGGGGGATGGGTGGAGGGATGGATGGATGGGGATTCTGAAATGGAATGACCAAGTAGGGATTAGAAAGGGACAGGGGGCAGTACGAGGGCACATGAGAGAGACAACTAAAATTAAGGGACAACTGAGGGGTGGTAGGGAAACCTAATACAGTAGAATCTTCCTAAAATATATACAATCATCAAGGTAATCAAAATGAAGTCACCAAATAGTAGGGTGACAAAGACCCAACTGGCCATCTCTTATCACCAGACAAAGCTTCCAGTACAGGCATTGGGTTGCATATAATTGAGTTGTTGGCCCAAGGAGCCCCAAAGCAGTCCCTAAGCAACCCAGGCTGTTGCCAAGACAATAGCTTGCCGTGGACAAACTGACAGCAAGGCCCCGTTATTGAAGACAAAAACCCAACTCATTGAACATGGAGATGACAAGCTGGTGCCTACACAGAGCCTCAGAGCTTGAGGAACCCTGTGGAAGAGGAGGAAGAAAGAATGTTGAGTCAGAGGAAACGGCATGCGAAGCAAAGGAGGGAATCTAAATCTACATGAACAAAGCTCATAGGAGCTCGCAGAGACTGAAGCAGCAAGCATATAACCTGCGTGAGTCGGCACCAGGTCTTCTGTATTTACAGTATGGTTTTTAGTTCAGTGTTTCCTGAACTCAGGATTCCTGAGCCTATGAAAGAGTGTGTTTTTAACTCTTGTGTCCTCTCTTGGGCTCTTTTCCTCCTGTTGGTCTATCTTGTCTGAATTTAATGTGATAGCTTATGTTATATTTTATTATATTTTGGTTTTTTTTATTTTTAAAATCAATGAATGAATGAATATAAACCTAGCCACCAGATTTAACAACAGAACTGCCGTTCACAGCTTCTGGAAGAAGGACAATCCAGTTTTCTTCAACAGAATGACACTGGGTATATCAGCTGCTCCAGGGCAGCCCTCACAGTCAGTAGTAGTTGACCATCACATAATGGACATTTCAATTTTTAAAAAAAGAAAAAGCTAGAAAGAAAACTAAGCTCCTTGTACATTAGGAAATTATAGTTTTAAATGTGATCACAGAAATCATAAAAGTAAAAAAAAAATGGCAACTTTTAACAAACTGTTCCCTGACATATGTAAATATTTGCCTCAGAATAAAACAGAAGAGGGAAAGCAGGAATGGAGGTACACACCATATGACTGGAAAACCTTCTCATTTGTACTTTATTATTTAAAACAGTCCGGCATTTCCACAGCCTATTTATTGATAAAACATTTGCTGTCCATTCTATAAACTCTCTCTTCACTGTGCTTGTTGACTGGTTTCTTTTTTTTTTCTGTGAAGAAGCTTTTTAATCTAGTGCAACACCATTTGTCAAGCCCTGCTTTTATTTTTGAAGCTATCAGAGTCTTTTTCGGAAAGTTATTATCTCTTTTGTCAATGTTTCCCAACGAGTTCAAAAGTTTTCGAGTACACATTTAAGTGTGTGATCTGTTTTGAGCTTATTTTTGTACAATGAAAGAGATAGAGATAAGTGAGCTGGTTTTATTGATACAGTTTCCTTGGTACCTGGTGGTTTTAATGACACGTAGCTTCCTTGGTGCCAGGATTAGGTGACTGCACCTACTTGGGTTTATTTTTGTATGCTTAGTTGTATTTAACTGGCTTACAGGTCTGTTTATTTTAGGCAATGCCATTTTATTTTTGTTACTACAGCCCTACAGTACAATTTGCAATCTAGTATTATGCCTCTTACCTTTTGTTTTCTGCTGAGAATTGTTTTGGCTATTTTGGCATCTTTTGTATTCCCATGTGAATATTACCATTCTACCCCATTTCTATGAAAATGTGTAATCAGCAGTTTTATGGTGATTACATTATATATGGATATTGCTCTTGATAAGACATCTATTTTAAGAACATCTATCCTGCTACTTAGTGAACATAAAAGATCTTTCTGTCTCCAAGTGTTTTATGTTATTTCTTCTTTCAATGTTCCATAGTTTCTACTTAGAACATCTTAAGGTATTTAGCTCAGTTTATGCTGAGGGATTTTAAGCTGTTGGAAATGAGATTGCTTTCTTTGCTTCTTTTCTATTGAGTATATTGTTGTATAGGAAAATTATTCATTTTAATATGTTAATATTGCATCTTACCCCTTTGTTGAGAAAGTGTGCACTATGACTAATGATTTCCTACTGTCCTGTTTAACTTCTTCTAAGAATGAATCTTTGCCCACCAGGAAAATGAAGTCACATATGAATATCTGGAGCCAGGAATGGCAGAAAGGAGAAACATGCAATGCTTCCTCAGAAATGAGGATACGACATAGAGCAAACACAGAACCAAAAAGTAAAAAGGGACCGTAGGTGAAGAGAGGGGCTTGAGTAGTGGATGGCAAGATACAGTGATGGGAAGTGGGAAACAGGATAGTGGGAGGAGAGCTCTCAGCAAGGAGGAGAGAACAGGCCAGTACATAAGAAGAGGGAAAGGGGACTAATAATACCAACCTCAGAGTCACAGAATCATATTTTTACATTTATCTAAATTCTACACAATGCATATAAATATTACGTACAAGTTAAGCCAGCTCGGCTGATAATGCTTCACACTGGAAGCATAGACAAAAACCAACCAAATAAACAAACAACGAAAACCAACCTGAGGCTCGAGAAACCACCTTTTTAATAGTTCATCGGGGTTGTCCAAATGACTCACAAAACAGTGTAGTGATGTAGACCATGATTTCCCTTCTGGGGTTAAGAGTGGGCCTTTATTGACGAAGACACCACTCAATCAAGCACAATTTGATTTGGGAGACAACAGTCTAATATTCACAATACCAGAAAGTACTGCCAAGGGAGGAAAGCGATTAAACAGACCCATCCATCTGCAACACTTGTGACCATGGCAATGGACAGCCCGAGAAGATATTCACAAAGATACAATAAGTGACACACATGCGTTTGAAGTAACCAGCAAATATGTAATTGGACTTAAAGCCTACTCCACCTGAGGGAAATCATACCAGGCACTAGAAATATGGTCAGCTTCCCAGAGCAAATGAAGTTGTGGTCCTTATACATAATCTAGTCACTGTCACTTGGCTAGGCCAAGATAATTCCTTATTACATTTTAAATTTTACTTTTGTAAACACAAATAAGTGTAGCTACCACCCCTCATCAAAAAAGCTTCTCTATAGTTAATGGAGGCCATCATCGAAAAACCCAACCTGACACTGTGCAGATATCAAAAAATAATGGAGAGCCCAGTGCAAACAGATACATCTACATCACATCTCCTACACCTATTGTTCAAGGAACATTGCAGAAGAGGCAGGGGAGAGACTGTAAGAGACAGAGTATCAGAAAGTCTGCTGTGAAACAGTCTCTCCTAGAAATGGCTACATAAATAATACCATCTGTGACAAATGAAATATCATTTGGCATGTGAACATGGAAGGGGGAAAATTTTAGGGTTCCCCACCCCTAAGCAAAGAACCATACAGCAACCAATGACTGTTGGGAGAAAAAAGAATTAGCCTTTCCCAGAAATGAGGCCCCTGATTGGCTCTTCAGTGAGGTGCTCAGCCCTGGAACCATATATACACAAACCAGACACTACTATTTGTATTTACACACTGGTGAATACATACATATGCATAGACTTGTGCAGATATACATACATAATAATAACAATAATGAAAAGGGGCCTTTTGATTATAGAATATGTGGATGTGAGGAGTTGGAAGGAAAGAAATTGATGGATAAAGTAATATAAGTCTATTTCAATTACAATATATTTTTAAAATCTACATTGACATTCAGTGTTACTAATCAAAATAGTTATCAATAAGACAAAACTCTGGCAAGGATGTGAAATAGAAAGGAATATCATTGCCCTGCTAATGGGAATGTAAGCTGCTATGAAAATATTCGAGAGGCCTCAATTTTTTTGTTGTTTTCTTGAGACAGGGTTTTTCTTTGTAGCCCTGGCTGTCCTGGAACTCACTCTGTAGACCAGGCTAGCCTCAAACTCAGAAATCCGACTGCCTCTGCCTCCCAAGTGCTGGGATTAAAGGCATGCGCCACCACTGCCCAGCAGTCCTCAACTTTTCAAAATAGAATTTCTAAGCAACTCTGCCATGCAACTTCTAGGTATCTATCCATAAGTGCTGAAGTCTTATTACTGCATTAAAATCTACACTCACTTTCACTGTGATGATATTCACAATTGCCAAATGACTGGATCAGATTACATGTCAATAGATATGCAACTGAAAAAAGAACGTGTGTGTGTCTGTGTGTCTGTGTGTGTGACAGACAGACAGACAGGCAGGCAGGCAGGCAGGCATGGAGACAGAGATATGGAGAGGAGATTTTCTCAACTAGAAATAAAAGTGGAATTTGGTTGGTCTCTTAAAAGAAAATGGACAGATAAAACTATTGCATCTGTCCTAATATGTGAATCCTAGTGTGAAAAGGAAAGAGAGATTAAAAGGAAACTTCTGGATATAGAGGGAACCGTGGTAGGTGGGAAGCAGGACCAGGGGAAGTAAGTGGAGAATGTGGTTTGGGAGGCTTATTGAACTTAGGAGGCTCAGGGCCATCCGTGTCCAGGCAGGCATTGGAGACTGTAATCTGGGACACTCTCAGTATTGTCTTATCTGCCACCTAGATGCTATTAAAAAACACAGTAAAATGTTATCACATCCTAAAACTAGCTTCACTGGTCTAAGAACCCTGTTGAGGTTTTATCACAGTAACAGCTCTTGTTACTTTCCGCTCTGTGTGAGCAATTTAAAAACAGAAATCTTTGCTCTGGTTTGCTTGCGGAACTGCCCAGAAATTAGCTTCTGTGAGTATTCTACATTCTATAAAATTAACAACCTAAATTAACCCATACAACCCACTGTAGTAGAAAAGACACTATCACTTTTGTGATAATTTATAACAACATAGGTGACTAAATTTCAAACAGAAAATGCATTTACTTATTTGTGTGTGTGTGTGTGTGTATGTGTGTATATGTGTGTGCACATGCACACACTCAGAGGCATACATGTGTGCTTGACTATGCATATGGAGGCCAAAGAGAATCATCAGGAATATTTTATTGTTCTCCAACTTCAAAAAAACATTCTGAGATAAGTCCTGTCACTGAACCTAGGGTTTATAGCTTCCGTCAAGTTGGCCAGCTGCCCAGCAATCTAAAGTCTGCCTGTCCCCACCCCCTCAGTCCTGTGGTTACAGGTGTGTACCGCCACTTTGGGCTGTTATCTGGGGGTTGGTGATCTGAAGTCAGGTTCTCAGACTCTCACACCAACCCACTTACCCACTGCACTGTCTTCCCAGATCCAAACCATATGCAACAGAAATTGAACAAATTAACATCACATTCGCTTTTAAATCTCCCCAGATGTTAGAATTTCCTTCTGTCCTGTGAAATAAAAAAATTGAACGAATTCAGCCGAGGGACATCATGCTGGTGGCAGATCTGTGGGACACACCGGAGCTCCATTCATTCTCCAAGCACATACATACATCTGTCTCTGAATCTTACCTGAGAACTGCTATAAATAACCAAGCTGCAATCTTTAAGAACAATAATTTAAGTTTTACTGACATTTAGGAAAAGGTGATGAATATATCTCTAAACATGATGTGTATTTTTAAACTAACATAACATATTGACTATAGAGGAATTGAAAGAATGTACATAGGAAAATCTAAAATGTCAGAAAGTACATGACTGTGGTAAAAGGACCATGGCAGGGCAGGCTGTGGCTCACCTTGTGGCATTTTCTCAGCAGTTCATCCTTGTGACTAATGTACAAGGAAGGTCCTTGGTTAGCTAATCCCGTAAGTGATGGGCGTAAATGTCAAAGATGTGTCTTCTCTTCCTCCTCCATGTGACTCAAGGCAGGGGGATGTTTCGTATTTTCCATCTTCCATGTTCTTAGAAAGCCACTTTTGTTTCAGCTAAAATTGTTTCTAATTCCAGGGGCCTCCACAAATATATACACAGGCACCTCACATTACAAAACCAACCAGGAAAGGGTCACCATCCCAGCTTTTAAATATAACAGAAATGATGATTGCTTAAAAATGATGTTTCCTCTTGGATGCACGAGCATTCAAATGTAATAGAAAACCCTACAGCTTTTGTGTTTTTCTTTCCCCATTGTTTGCACAGGTCTCTACTGTAGAAACTGGGCACTGGTGAGTTTTCTCAGTTTTGAAATCCAGTGGGACAGGCTAATCTCACAGGGCATGGCTATTCGTGGGGAGGTCAGGAAAGAGGAGGTAGTTAGATGGCTGCTGAGCAGAGGTTTCTGGGCAGTGAGTGGAATAACCCTAAATCCATTGTACCTCATTTCATAGGGACAGGGGCGCACATCCTGCCACTGACTAGGAGGGGAAGACACTGAGCTGAAACTGCCCGAGGCAGAGTGTTCCTCTGTCCAGGGAACATCCATTGGTCATTTTGACCAAAATATCTGGGAACAGAAATGCGTCGTCACCCTTGTGTCATCTTTCACCCTAAGGAGCTTTTATAATTTCAAATGCAAATTTTATCTTCTCAAATTAGGCACATCTCAATGTGAAATCAGCATTGGGCAAGAATCATGGCTGCAAGTGCATTGATTTCTCTGCCATTGTTCATTTTTCTAACAACTTAGACAAAACCATGGAAAACAAACTAATTCCTACATCTGATTAGGCCCTAATTATCCTCACATCTTCCTCTGCAACAGCCATTAATTGTCGCCTCTCTTTTCATCACAATTAGCACCATTCACTTGCACATCCTTCTTTCTGTACCTGTTGAATTCTCACCTCCTGCCCGACACTGCTCCATTCAAATCTTGGTGACAAGACCCACTCCTTGATCCCTTTATTACAAGTGATCCAGTTGCATGTTTTCTACAGAATCCTGACAAATCTTACGTTCATCCTTTTCAAGAGAGTCCCGAGACACTCTCATCTAGAGTTCTTAGATGATGTAGACAACATGTCCTAGAAAAGACATGTTGTTCGAGATTCAGGGAAGGGAGTTTGTTCTGTCTTTTGAAGCAGACGGAAAGACTGAAGCACAGCAAAAGGATTTATATTGGTTGCATTAAAAACCAAAGCTTATGTGTTGTTAAGGAATACTAAATTTGTGTGAGTGGTCTTTTCTTAATCGAAAAACCAGACACATCATATGGAATGCTTCAAGACATCTGCTGCAAATAACTGTGTTCTTCGAAGCAAAGAAAGCATTGAAATCAAATGTTTCGGGGATGATTGGAAACAATGAATGCACCCCCCCCAGTTCCTATTTCCACAGTTACTTTAAAGACATCATAAATGAAGACAGATTCCCAGACACACGGCAATCTCTTAACACCTTCTCATTTCGGTCCAGGTACTGATGTACACCTCAAGGCAAGAAATGCGACAGAAATGACATGGTGAGGGTAATAATGTACATGGCGGCTACAAGGGAACAAGTGCTTTCACCAGAGGTAAAAATAGACAGCAAAGGTCGAGATCTCTGCTCTCTGTCCTCGTGATCCCTAAAGGCCAGACACATGTGTATTTTCACCTAAAAAAAAGTGACAAAATTCACCCTTGTTTCGTTTTCTTTCCTTTGCAAGAATACTTTGATTTTCTAGTTTATCTTTTTGTTATTATGCTCCTTACTGAGTTCAGCAACTTGTTTCCATTTCTTCAGTCCAGAATTATGTACAAAACATGTAACTAGAACAGTTGGAAGAAAAGGACTAAGGAGTGAAAGGGCAGGAAGTGAGGATCAAGCACTTAGACAAATACCAAATTATCCACTTGGGAGTGTATTTGTGATCAGCGTGTGAAGGATACACTGAAGGGCAAACATTAATGTAATTTTGAGAGCTATGTATGATAAACACCTGACTCATATGGATGCTGCTAGTGCTGTTAGGACCCTGGGAACCATCTAGGCACTATACATATTTTTTAAAATAACATTTTAAAATTGTTTGAGAAGCCTTCGTTTAAATTCTATAAAACCATATCTACAACTGCTGCTTTTTACCTAACACCTTTGTATGATTTCAGTTCTACTTTCAGTTCTAAAAATAAATGTAGAGGGGATTATGTGCCAGGTGTCCAAAGGTCAGTAGAGAATTAGAAAATCTTGTCCTCAAATTTGAGTAATATAGGTACTATCTCACAAGGGCCCATTATTTATTATTTTGTTGTTGGGTTGTTACTGTTATTGTAGTTTTAGAGAGTGTCTCATTCTTTCACTTGTCTTGAATTTGTAGTGATCCTTCTGTTCGGTCTCTTAAGTTCTGAAACTACAGATGTGTGCCACCACTCTTACTGTCCATTTTAATTTTAAGAAAACTTAATGTTGTCCCTTTGAAAACTTGAAATAGAGTTGGAAATATGACACATAGCAATTAAGAGCATTTGCTGCTCTTCTACATCATCTGAGTTTCGACCACAATACCAATATCAGGTGGCTCACAACTACTTTAATGTAGCACCAAGGAGTCCAATGCCCTTAGCATGGGATAAAAAAGAAAGAGAGACAGAGACAGAAACAGAGACAGACAGAGACAGAGAGACAGACAGAGACACACAGATAGAGGGGGAGAAAGAAAAATACACATACCTAAAATATCTTCTATAAAATACAATAAAACGAGCAATATTTCTCAGTAAGTAAAAGCATTTGTTGCCAAAAGAGACAGCCTGAGTTTGGTCGGCATCTCTACAAGGCATAAGGAGAGACCCAACTCTTGCAAGCTGCCCTCTGACCTCCAAAAATCACACTACATTTGTACATATACTTCCACATGCTCACTTACACCCTAAATACATAAATAAATGTAACTTTAAGTTTTAATAAATAAGGAAAATATACAACACACTACATGCATCTTTGAAAGGAGTTAAAGAAGCTGCTCTTCTTCTCATTCCCTGTCAAACCAAGTGTGTATATTCTCCAACAGAGAAAGGTATCAATTATTATCATTTTTCATTTAAAGGGGGGATTTTTATTGAAAATACTGTTTTACAGTATACTCTGGCCACAGTTTCTCCTCTGCCAACTCCTTCCAGATGCCCCCCCTCCCAACCCAACTAACTTCATGCCTTCTCCCCCACAATGCCCTCTCTCTCTCTCTCTCTCTCTCTCTCTCTCTCTCTCTCTCACACACACACACACACACACACACACACACACACACACACACACAAAACCAGGCAATAAAAGCAAAACAAAAGGTCAGATTAAAATAAAATAAATTGTGGAAAACCCACAAAATCATAAAAACACAAAATTGAAGACTATAATATACAGGCAAAGGGCAAATAAGGCTAAAACAATAAAGAGGATTCATGAGAAGATATGTTGTGTTTGGGTGAGGCTGTCTTCCTATGTGATAGATACATTGGGTTAATGGTGGTGTCTAACTTCAGCATTTCTCCTCTTTTTTATTTTTGTCTGGATATCACGTCTGAAGGTCAATATGTGATTTTTTTAGCCACCATAATGTTTGGGTTTTTGGTTTTGTTTTGTTTTGTTTTGTTTTGTTTTGTTTTGTTTTGTTTTGTTTTTTACAAACGTGGGTGCCCTTGTTTGGTTAAAACATATGTGACTGCTATATTTTCCTGTGGGGTAACTCTTTTATGAGTGTGTAGCATCCTTCCCTATCTCATTTGGTTAGCTCTGGTTTGAAGCCTATTTTTCAGAAATTAAAATGCCTTCATTTGTTTGCTTCTTGGATCTATTTGGTTAAAATACCATTTCCCATCCTTTTACCCTGAGATAATATTAATTCTTGGTGGTAAGATATCTTTCTTGGATATAGCAGAAAGGTGCTTTTATAATCCAATATATTAATCTTTGTTTTTCATTGGGGGAATTGAGAGCATTAATTTTGAGAGTTACCAATGAGCAGTTTATTGATTCCTGATCTTTTGTTGACAGGTGTGTGGTTCCCCCTCTTTTGTTTCTCAGGTTTAGAATTTCTCATTCGTTATGTTTTCTATGATATGACTAACATTTCAGATTGAAGTTTGGTTTTTGTTTGCTTGTTTGTTTTTTCTAAAGCCCTCCATAGAACTGGATTTGTAGATAGATACAACTTAGCTCTTTTATTTGGTAACGTTTTTGTTTCTCCATCTATACTGATTGATAGTTTTGATGAGTATGATAGTGTGGAGTGGCATCTATGGTCACTTAGAGTTTGTAAAACATTTGTGCAGATTCTTTTGGTATTTAAAGTCTCCATTGTGATGTTGGGTCTTAAGCTAATGGCTCTGCCTTTATATGTTACTTGGTCTTTTTCTATTGTAGCTCTTAATTATCTTTCCTTGTTCTATGTATTTAGAGCTTTGATTATATGTCAGGGGAAATTTCTCTTCTAGTCATGACTTTGTGGTAATGCCTTGAGCCTCTCTTCCATATAATTTGAAGTATGTGCTACATCATGAATAACTTCAGCCAAGGGCATACAATACTTGACTTATTCCTTTTGTCTAACTATAATTTCTATGAAGTTGGAAAATTTAGCATCCTAAATTTTAAGTAGACTTTAAATATAAATAAAATATAAAATAGCTAATATTTGATTTCATAATACTAGGTAGTCCTCATAAAAAACCTTTCAATAAATTAGTTTAACCTTACTTTGTTGAAATAATTAAAATTATTTTGATAATTAATAAGATTATTATTTAATGTTTTATCTTTAATTTCATAAATAATCTAATGACTTCTATGAACCTTTCTTCACCTGTCCACCACAAACCTATCTTCTTAGAAACCCAGTTGTCTACAGAAAAGAGCATAGACTGTTTGGTTAACTAAAGTCTCATTAACTTACCACATTGAATTTCTTGATTGTCCTAATTATCAGAATATTGTAGCAGACATCAGACATCAGAATATTGTAGCAGACATCAGAATATTGTAGCAGACATCAGAATATTGTAGCAGACATCAGACATCAGAATGTTGTAGCAGACATCAGAATATTGTAGCAGACATCAGACATCAGAATATTGTAGTAGACATCAGAATATTGTAGCAGACATCAGAATATTGTAGCAGACATCAGACATCAGAATATTGTAGTAGACATCAGAATATTGTAGCAGACATCAGAATATTGTAGCAACATCAGACATCAGAATATTGTAGCAGACAAGCAAAAGAGTAGTTGGCAAAGTGGAGCCAAGGGTACCTCACTTAGTGACCCTGGGAGGTGAATGCTGAGGGCAGTCAACACATCTCTAGTGCAATCCTGGATCCTTCCCCTCCAGCGTATCCTGTTTTCCTCGTATGGTTCTTCCTCTGCCGCTTTTCATGTTGAAATGTTTATAGGGGTTTCTTGTGAAAGGTGTTTGAAAATGTAAGAATTATGTGCAGAATAAGCTCAGCTCCTCAGAGAAAAGGTGCCATAAAATCTATTACATAAATAATATATCAACTCAACACATAGTGACTTTTTCTTGTCAGAGAGCAACTTTAAACTGATTCAGAATCGCTGACAAAATAAATAAGGTAAAAGAGAAACTCAATTTGCCTCACCTGATGACAAAAGACAGAAGTTTGGATTAAATAGAATTATCTATGTCCTAGCAAATGAAACAAGACAAGAAGCATCATTAATATCTTTCAAAGCAAGTCTAGTGATAAAAAGCTACAGTCAGAACAGGTTACATTTTCTGGTTGAATATCTGTGTCTTAAAGGGAAGGTGATCAATCCAACTCTTATTAATCTGTTACCACAATTATAGAAATAGTTTGATCAATTTTAAAGAAAGCATAAACCAAATATTAGCCCCCCAAAATATTAAAATATAGATATTAAAGTTAGGTGGGGTAGCTGACACTTGTAATTCCAACAACTTGAAGGCTGAGGTAGGAGGATTATTGTTAGTTGAATACTTGCCTCAGCTACATAGTAAATTTAGGAGAAGCTTGGAATAGATATTGAGACCCAGTTTCAAAGAAACAAAACTATATAGTAATATTTATAATTAAAAAAGATAAATATAAGCAGGATTTTAGCAATTTTCCTTTCTACAAATAACAATGTTTTTTGCTGTTAAAAGCATTAGTCAAGAAAGAGATATATGTTTATACAAAGAAATGGAATACATCCCTGTAGAACAAATGCTGAAAAACTCATGCTGCAATGACCCACAACTATAAAATTATTTTGTTTCAATTTCATGACTAATTTTGCTACTGTTGTGAATTGTAATATAAATATCTAATATGCAGGATATCTAATATGTGACTCCTGTGAAAGGGTCATTTGACCCTTAGATCATGACCTATGGGTTGAGAAATAATGCTCTATAATTAAATGTTAAACATGCATATTTGTTGAAATGTTAATCTCATTATCTCTGTTTCTTTTTTAACCACAATTTCACACTTGAAATATTTTTTAAATGTTCGAATCTTTGTTATTCTTGACTCTACTAGAGAAATTATGTAGTTATTGTGTTGGGACCTGATAGGCACATGGAACAGTGGAGCAGCCTAGATATATTGACTCAAAAGCTGACCTTTTACAAAAACAAACCATTAGTGTTTTCCTTGTGTCCTATACCTTTGGAAGCATTACTTCAGCCACTTTCTAGGATTTCTTGAACCTTCTATACATACCAGTAATATTTTGACAATTGTTTTGTTATTTATTAGTGAATTTAAACCAATACACAAAGTGAAAAGCATTACAAACCTTCAATTTTTTAAAAAAGTGATTGTTCTTCTAGAGTAATGTTTTAGCAGTGTGTGTGTGTGTGTGTGTGTGTGTGTGTGTACATATACATGTCTATAACTGAAAAAACAGTTAACCATGGTACATGGTCTTTGATGATCTGACTATATCCTCATCTGTCCCGTCAAAGCCTTCAAGAGACAATGGATTTCAACTGAACCCTTTCTTTTTATTATTCAACATTGTTTTTTTCTTCTCTTTGGGAAGATTAAGTTTGCCAAGATTTGGCATACCTCACAATGTTTTCTTACATAAATGCTACATTTTAAAAAAAGATTTTTTTCTGTTCTTTTGATTGTGGTAAGATATCAAAACAAAAACATCAAAATAAATATAAAACATTCTAACATTACAAATATGAAAGCCAAATTTGCTGAGAAGGAAGAATTGGGGATCCCTGCTGCTTGTTGGCAAGTGTCAGATACTACATCTCAAAGGGTATACTGGAAATTCATAGGAGACTCTGGGATTCACATATACACATGTACACATTGTGCATGTGTGCAGCTACACATCACCCACACAACTATGCATAAACAAGCCAAAGCACTATCTTCTCCCTTTTCCCTATCTCTCTCTCATATGCACATACACCATAACAAAGAAGAGTATTTGGAGTTTCACAGAAAAATAAATATGTGTATAGAATAGGAAAACATCAAGAATTTCTTCAATAGTTAAATGCTAAGTTTTAGAATGTATGATTTCTTCTCTCATTATACATGTATATATTTGTCTCCATTAAGACATCAATATGCCTTCCCTGTGCATATGTATGACCTCTGACAGAGACAGGCAGTGAAGAGAGAGATGTAACTAGGTTAATTATTCAAATAACTAACTAGACTTTAGGTGCTATATAAGGTATGAAGTTCAAGCTCATTGTTTAGAATTCCACATGTTGAGAAAAGTATGTTTTTAAAAATGATAGTCTCTACAGTAAACACACATTTAGATTAGCCATTCTGTTTCTTCCTAACACCAACTATCCCCCTTCACTGAGTTCATCAGTCCTAAAGATAGCACTGCCAGCATGCCTGATAAATGGACCCACAAAATTTCAGACATCAAACTAGCTACATGTGGACAAAAGGCTCTGGATGTAGACAAGAATGAGATGTTGTTTTGCTCCATTTGCAGGAAATGTACTTGACCTCCAAACCACTGAAAGATTCTTTCATTGATGGCTGGCTGCACATGTCTGTGGTGACTGCTGCCTAGGATACTGAGATGCTGTGGTCCAACTGCAATATCTTCTCTAGTCAGGATCATGCAGCAACTGCCATTTCCAAGCCCAGCATTCCAGTGTAGGCTTGGAAGGGAAAAACAGACAAGGAGTACATGCAGTACAATGAGCACACTCTATACTTCAAAGATGAACCCCAGTGGTGGTTACCTTACCAACCTTCTCCATCTCGAGTGCTCACGGCTTCTAGGAGACATCCAAGTCATCTCTGAGAAAACTATGACTAGTGTCTATAACTTCCACAAGATGATGACCTATGGTATACTGAAGGTACCTGCTATTGATGTCAATGATTCCATCACGAAGTGCAAGTTTGACAACTTCTATTATTTATTCACTTTACATCCATATTATTGGCCCCTCCTCCCAGTCCTCCCTCACACACTCCCTTCCCCATTCCTGATCCCCTTCTTCTCTGAGAGGGTGGACCTTCCCGATATTTCCCCAAATCCTGGCACATCAAGTCGCTCCAAAACTAGGCATATCCTCTCCCACTGAGGCCAGACAAGGCAACCCAGTTAGGGCGACAGGATTCACAAACTGGCAACAGCTTTAGGGACATCCCCCACTCCAGTTGTTGGGGGACCAACAAGAAGAGCTGTATATCTGCTAGAAATATGTGGGGTGCCTAGGCCCATCCCATGTATGCTCTTTTGTTGGTGGTTCAGTCTCTGAGAGCCTCCAAGGGTCCAAGTTGGTTGACACTGTCAGTGTTCCTGTGGAGTTCCTATCCCCTCCCAGGACCTTGATCCTTCCCCCAACTCTTCCATAGGACTCACTGAGCACTGTACAATGTTTGACTGTGGGCCTCTGTGTCTTTTTCAAATATTGGACATTTTGATGTGAAGTGGTTCACTGTGTCATACTGTGTCAAAAAGTAAACAACAAGCCCCAGGTGACCATTAGTGGCTGAAGAATAGGCACTGAATTATCCTGCTAGTTGAGGAACTACTGGTCAACCTCAGTTGTTCCATGGGCTGTCCCAGCTTTGTAATGAGCAACTCCTTCACAAATCAGATGATGGCACAAATTGAGCTGTGGGTCCGTCCAGACAAATACTCAGTTAGGGTTCACTTCTTAAGTCCAATACACAATTTGAGCAAAAGAGTATGTTTCAAAAGCATGCAAATCAGCAACTTTTCTCCACACTAATAAGGAACATGCCAATAAAGAAACCGGAAAAAATAAACCTGTTTATAGTTAGTCCTATAAAACTATGACAAAAAATAAATCTAACAAAAGGTGAAAGATTTCAACAATGAGAACAAAAAATGAAGACAATACAGTATGGAGAGCCCCCCATCAATGTTGTTGAATATCCAGAAATAACATTATAAAAATATTAATAATATAAAATAGGTTGTTAAAACAATCTACAGATCTAACACAAATCTACAGATCTCCATCCAAAGTCTGATGATGTTTTGGTTTGGTTTTGTTTTGTTTTTAACAGGACAAGGAAAAAATACTAGGGTCATTCTGAGAACATAAAAGATCACAAACAGCCACAGAAAGGTGGCTAACCAGAAAAACATTATGCTGAAGATACCATAATACCTGACCTCAGACCTTATCACAGAGCCACAGTATCAAACACAGCTCAAGAGTGATACAAAAACAAACTCGTGGACGACAAAGAAGGGATCAATGGATGCAGAAATAAAAACACAAACACGGGTATCTAATATGTTAAAATATACATTAGATAGGGAGAGTGATCTCTTCAAAAAATTGCTTGGAAATTTGCATATAAAATCCATAATTTACATCTTGGACTAAAGTAAATTCAACCCAGACTAGAAACTTTAGTATAAAACCAAAGATTGTGAATCTTTTAAATAAAAATACAGGAGAAGTGCATGAAGACATAGGCAGAAGCAAGAATTTTCTGGGGAAAAAAAGACACTTGGGAAATTATCTTAGAACTAGTAGAGTTCCGTGAAATTAAAAATCTTTTCACAGTAAAAAAAAAATAGTCATTACTGTGAAAAGGCTCCAGGAAAAAGTTCTGAAAAGGAATTAATACCTTTAATCTATACAGAATCCCAAGTATTCACTCTAAAGCCAAAATCATGCCATTAATAAATGGGTTAATGCATTTAATAGACAGTTCTAAAAGGAAGAAATACATGTGGCTAATACACTTTTGAAAATATATTTAATATCTTTATCCTTCAGAGAAATGCAAACAGAAATTACCATGATATTCCACCTCATTCCAGGCAGAATAGCTATCATAAAAATGATAACAAATACTAATCAAGATAAAGGAGGACAGAAATAAGCTATAGGTAGGAATGGAGACTTGTCCTAGTCAGGGTTTCTATTCCTGCACAAAACATCATGACCAAGAAGCAAGTTGGGGAGGAAAGGGTTTATTCAGCTTACACTTCCACATTGCTGCTTATCATGAAAGGAAGTCAGGACAGGAGCTCACACAGTGCAGGAACTTGCCAGCAGGAGCTGATGCAGAGGCCATGGTGGGGCGATGCTTACTGGCTTGCTTCTCCTGGCTTGCTCAGCTTGTTTTCTTATAGAACCCAGGACTACCACCACAGGGATGAGACTTCCCACCTTGATCACTGAGAAAATGTCTTATAGCTAGATCTCATGGAGGCATCTCCTCAAGGAAGGCTCCTTTCTTTATGATAACCAGCTTGTGTCAGGTTGACACACAAAACCAACCAGTACAAGACTAATGAAGCAACTACTGAAATCAGTAGGCAGGATCCTCAAAACTAAAAGTCGAACTACCATATAATAGAGCTGCATAACTTCTGTGTGTAGAGCTAAAGGCTTCTAAGTCAGAATACCAGAGCGATACAACATGTCCACGCCTACTCACATATACTATACTACTCACATATACTATACTACTCACACTAGCTATGTTGAAGCCAGTCTAGTAGTTGATTAGAAGATGAATAAATTCTATACATATTTACAGTGAGGATTTTATTCATCTGTAAAGAAGAACAAAATTCTGAAACTTTCAGGAAAATGAGTAGAATTGTAGATCTTAATCCTAGACTTAGAAAAACAAAATTGTATATTTTTCTCAAGAAACCTATATTTAAAACTTAAATGTATATATATATGTATGTATGTATGTATGTAGCATGCAGACCTCTGCAGGGGGTAGGGTGTAAATGTAGACAACAGATTGTGATATGTGAGAAAGAGGTCTAAAGAAAGGCAAGAACAAGAGATAAAATATGCGCCATTAAAGGTGAAGGTGAGACTGTTGTGGGAAACGGTATGTACAAGAGTGGGAAGAGCCCCCTCGCGAAGGGGGGCCTCAGAAAAGAGCACAGTCTAAATGGGGGTTGAATGTTTTTAAAAAGCAGAAGTCTGGTATGGCGAAGAGAAACAGTGCTTTTTTTTAGACATGGGAGAACCGCCTCACTCATGAACGCAAATGTGGCAATGAACACGTAGCAGCTGTGATTGCCCATACAAGGTGAAGCCAGTCAATAAGCCATCACCGAGAAGTAAGTGGCTTCTTATGTTCCCATGATCTGAAATGCTATTGATGGCAGGAAGAGGAGGGAAAGTCACTTTTCTTTAGCGGTATGGTCACTGGTAAGTCGACCATGCTCCAGGGGATGACCCTACACCCGTACATAAATAAGAGGCACAAATTGAATACAATGGGACATTCTTAACATGAAGAATGGAGTTAGGAAGGGAAGTAGGGAAGCTTGGGGTTGCTGCAAAAGGAGGTGAGCACGATTGTGTGCATTTGCACACGCGCGTGCATGCGCGTGCGTGTTCCCTTCTGTCTATCTGCCTCTGCTGCTGTGATGTGTAAATGAAACTCTCAACATGAAACACACTCCTTTGTATAGTAACTGAAAACTTAATTTAAATTTTATTTATTAAGTGAAAAAAAATCTCACTGAAGCAGCATATCCTTTTCAAAGTAAAGTGATCAAATGAATGAATATAGCCACACCCCCAGGCACCAGAGTGGTGGTGGGAATTGTCTGATACCCATGTATACATTCTATCCAGGCAAATAGTCCTCCCTCTGCCCTCATAATCTTCACCGACCTAAATCCCCCTGCCAGACCTTTACAAAAACACATGGACATAGAGTCCTTAAAAATGAGACATTTTCATGAATGGTGTAGGAAAGTCAGCTAGCAATTAAGGAATAATATTGTAAAATAATCATTTCTCAGTATATAGTTTTGACTGGGCAGGAACTAGATATATATAGTCCAAGCTGACCTCAAGCTTATGGCAATCCTTTTGATTTATGCAAGTGTTATTATGGGCATTTTATTGCCAGGGGTCTACCAGCCCTGGTGTGGTCCTCTTTTCTGTTGTGGGTTCCTCTGGAGGCAGCGGAGGGTAAGACTGTTGTCTTATGAGATACTCAGGGTTGCTGTATAATAATAAAAGGTTCCCTTATCTAAGTCTGAGTTACTTTGCTGTAGCTGACCTGTCTTCTGTGTTCCTCTGAGACCAGAAACTGCAGTCTCTGACACTTAGTGCCTCATCCTAACACAGCATTTGTTCAGTGTCAGTAGGAACTACACGGCTCTAACTATTAGTGAAGTTTTATATTGATAAAACCAGTCAATATTTTAACTTCTGCTCTAGTATCTATAATAAATTATAGTTCCCTTTTTATGACCTTTGGTTAATTGTTCTACAACCCCTTGGAATGTGCTCTTAAGTAGTAGAAGCAATCAACTGGTGACAGAGACTGGCAGAGACCATCTCATTGCAGATTTGACTTTCAGAACGGACCTAATAGCAGTCCCACTATAAACGAGCTTGATAAATACTAACAGAACTCTAGGAATTCTTTTAGGATCATCATAAAGAATTGAGAAGTCATCAATTTGTTTATATAGCAACACTACAAGACAGTTCACAGTTCTGCAGAGATCGGCTCAAAGGGGTGGACTAATGGCTAGTAATTTTATATATGTTTACTAATGACAGGAAAAGCATATTAATAGATGGAACCTTCCCTAAAATGATTTTCTCCTGGGCCTTGCCTATGGAAGCACATCTGTTGTGTATTATTTATTAACCCAAAGCAGATGCATCTCAGGTAGATCACCTGTTAGTTATTAGCTTGTCCTATGATGGCCCCTGGACCATTACTATATTCACTTAGGAATCTTTATTTTTAACAAATTAAAATATCAAAGGCTTTACCTGCATTTGGGGTATAGTAATACTCCTTCCCCAGAATGGCTAGCAGGTATGCATGTGCATAGGAGTGAGCGGCATTAGAGCTCAGATATAACAAAGGGTTGATCAGTATAACCTCTATATGCACTGGCTCAAAATTTTATTTCTCTCAAGACACAATGAGTTTTCCACATTGGAAATATTCAAGAATCAGCTAAAACCTAAAAGGTATCAAACTAGATTTGGGGGTGAGGGGGACTGTTTCTTTGTCTTGTTTTTAGAATTTGTTAAACTTCAGATTTTCGGTACTTTTATAGCATTCATGGTAAAGACACGAATAATAGGAGCTGAAGAGAGGCTCAACAGCACGGGCTGCTCTTATACAGGACCCAAGTTCAATTCTCAGGACCCACACGACAGCTTGCAACCATCTATAGACCTAATTTTAGAAAATCCAGGGGCAACCTTTGACCTCTGAAGACACGCAGAATACATATGACAGGGAGACACATTCAGTCAAAATATCCCCACATAAAATAATAGGTTAAAAATTAACATTTTAAAAAGATAGGAGAGATACATAGATGTTAGTTATTTGGTCCAGGGCAAGCAGTAACAAAGTAAAGCCCAAATCCTCAGACCACGAAATCGGCTGAACTTGGAAAAACTGTCACACATTCTCTATAGAGAAAGCTTCTGAAAGGAATCTGTGCAGCCAGTGCTTATTAAAGTCGGTCCCTGACAGTTCATTATGCATCCGGCTGACCCAGCAAGGCCAACAAGGGACTGGAAATACAGAAAAGCAATGACAGATCTACACACCGTACTGCGGGACCCATAGACAGACACTGAGTGAGGAGTGTATTGCAAATAGGTGACATTTCAATAATGCATCCTTTTAAAGTAGCATCAAGAAAGGAAAACCTTTACTGATTCACCTTGAAATGTCAGCGTGCTGCTTCGGGGATTTGCTGAACTCCTTACCCTGCTGAACTCTTAACCTCCATTGATCTGAAGTTCTTATTCTAAGGGGGAAAAAAAAGAAAGAAAAACAAAGGAAGGAAAAAAGAGAAGAGAAGAGAAAAGAAGAGAAGAAAAAAGAAAAGAAGAGAAAAGAAGAAAAGAAAAGGAAAGAAAAGAAAAAAGAGATACCCTTCTCTCACAAACTCAAGAAGAAACAGACACATAAATTATAGATTCTCTGATTTTTAAAACTGAAGTAGCTATCTATACCTTGCCCAATATAGACAACCTAACAGTTTTTCATCCTTTCTAACAATCCCAGAATTATTATCTTGCAGTGAAATTAGGGCTGGCTCATGTTTAGAAAATAGATGAAGATGTGGGGGTGGGGGAGAGCTGGCTTTTCTTAGTAAAAGGCGCCTTCTGTCCACTGTGTGTCAAAACTATCATCTAACGACACTGAAATGTCACGTGGTCCAAAAAAAATCTGATCACCTCCGATGAAAATGACTAAGTGGCATGAATATACGAGGCTGCATGAGGAATGTCAAGCACTGATCAAGTTTCTGTCCTAAAATGAATCCTTCCTGTCTTCCTAAAATAAAGTACTTCCTGGTTTTCTTCTCCGGGCTTTAAGATTTCTTTTGTGCAATTTGAGGCACAGAACCTTATGACTTAAGATACACATAAAGTGAAACAATGTAACATATGTGTCCCACATTGCTCATTTCCCGGGTCCCCACTCGTGATCGTCAGAATACAGTGCACCGTAGAAACTGTGGTTCCACATTGTACACGAACTCTCTAAGATCGTGCTTCATGTTTACTAACTTGCATCCTTCTTCTCCATATTTCTTTCCCCCACCCCAATCCTAGTAATCATTATTTAATTTTTCTTGCCACACATGTATATAAACTTGTCTTTGCTTAAGATTCCAAATAAATGTTAAGATCCTGAAATAACTTGCCGGGGCTGTGTCTGCCTTGCTGCTGGGGTGCCTGGAACACCTCAGGCTCACCGCTCAGGGGTTGGCAGAACACAATCCTGAATGGGGGACCTCAGTCCCTGTTTTTCTGGATGGGAAACTGTGGAGTCTGGGACAATTTCTGTAGTTTCCACTCTCCTGTGTACCCAGGCACCGCTGGCATACTGCTGGGGTTGGAGTTGGGAACAGGGCTGGCTGGCTGCCTGTCTGTTTCCCTCGGGTTGTCCTTGTGCCAGGCAGGAGTGGGGGAAGGGTGAACCTAGGACAGAGGTTTGGTTCTGAGGGAATGCATAGAGTACATAGGGGCTGGAAGAGAGAAGGCCTTCTCTGGGAGATTTAGGGGCCACTCTTTGCTCCAAGGCGATCCTTGATGAAGAGACAGTCTGTGCTTGCAACTCCTTTTTTTTTTTTTTTTTTTTTTTTTTTATGGTGGATGCAAATACCTTACTCACGTTGAACCTTTGGAGGAAGGAATGCCCAGGAAGGAAGAAAGGCTTATTGGCTGAACACTCGGATACCTCATTAGCATGAAGAATTCCGGGGGTTTCATGCTAGTTGATTTTTTGCCAAGGTCCTCTCAGTGGGGTGTCAGTGGTTATCTGCTGCAGATCTGACCAGATAGAGGCAGGCAGGGTGCTACCCTCCACCTCCCACCCCTGCCCACCATTCTCCATTCTGAGATTTACAAGGTTTGGGCACACTGGACCTCACCAGTTCTTCTGTCCGGTGGCACGGTCCACTAGCCCCACAATAACTTTCTTTCTCTACATCATCATTTCATTTAGCATAATGTTCCCCAGATCTACCTACACTGTAACAATTCATAAAATGTATTCCTTCATGTATTCCTGTGTGTGTGTGTGTGTGTGTGTGTGTACTTCTGCAAGCATATTCTTAATAGTTTCTTTATCAACCCTATTGGCTAAATGAAACCTATCTAGTTTCCAGGACCTTCACACTTGAATACTTCGCTAATGAATGCCAAAGTGCAGAAGTGTTTAAAGAAGTAGTAGAGGTTTTTGTCTTTGTTTTTGTTTTTTTCATGTAATGCCCAGGAAATACCATGGGTTCATGTGGTTATTCTTTTGTTAACTTCATTAGGGCTCTTCACTCTGTTTTCTGAGATGATTATTGACAATACCACACTGGTTTTATTATTATAGCTCTGTAATACAATTTTTTTTTTATTTTTTTATTTTCTATATTCTTTGTTTACATTCCAAAGGCTTTCCCCTTTCCCAGGTACCCCCCACCATATGTCCCATAATTCCTCTCCCCCCCCCATGCTATTCCCCACTCTTCCCCCCCCCCACGATTTCTCTGTTCTGGGTCTACAATACTGGATCCAATCTTTACAGGCCCAGGGTCCTCTCCTTTTTTTCTTCTTGAGAGTCATTTGACTTGCTAATTGTGCCTTGAGTATTTAGGGCTTCTGGGCTCATTAATATCCACTTATCAGTGATTGCATTTCGTGTGTATTCTTTTGTGATTGGGTTAGCTCACTTAGGATGATAGTTTCCAGATCTAACCATTTACCTACAAATTGCATGAATTCATTATTTTTAATTGCTGAGTAGTACTCCATTGTATAAATATACCACATTTTCTGTATCCATTCCTCCTTTGAGGGATATCTGGGCTCCTTCCAATTTCTGGCTATTATAAACAAGGCTGCTATAAACATAGTGGAGCATGTGTCTTTGTTGTATGCAGGGGAATCCTCTGGGTATATGCCCAGGAGTGGTATGCCAGGGTCCTCTGGGAGTGGCATGCCCAATTTTCTGAGGAACCGCCACACTGATTTCCAGAGTGGTTTTACCATTTTGCAATCCCACCAACAGTGGAGGAGTGTTCCTCTTTCTCCACATCCTCGCCAGCACTTGTTGTCTCTCGAGTTTTTAATCTTAGCCATTCTGACTGGAGTGAGGTGGAATCTCAGGGTTGTTTTGATTTGCATTTCCCTGATGACTAATGATGTTGAACATCTCTTAAGGTGTTTCTCGGCCATCCGAATTTCTTCTGGTGAAAATTCTTTGTTTAGCTCTGTGCCCCATTTTTTGATAGGGTTATTTGGTTTTTTGGGGTCTAACTTCTTGAGTTCTTTGTATATATTGGATATTAGCCCTCTGTCGGATGTGGGGTTGGTGAAGATCATTTCCCACGTTGTTGGTTGCCGTTTTGTCTTTCTGACAGTGTCCTTTGCCTTACAGAAACTTTGTAATTTTATGAGGTCCCATTTGTCCATTCTTGATCTTAGAGCATAAGCTATTGGTGTTCTGTTCAGGAACTTTACCCCTGTGCCCATGTCCTCCAGGGTCTTCCCAAGTTTCTTTTCTAATAGTTTCAGTGTGTCTGGTTTTATGTGGAGGTCCTTGATCCACTTGGAGTTGATCTTAGTACAAGGAGATAAGAGTGGGTCAATTCGCATTCTTCTGCATGTTGACCTCCAGTTGAACCAGCACCATTTGTTGAAAAGGCTATCTTTTTTCCACCGGATGGTTGTGGCTCCTTTATCAAAGATCAAGTGACCATAAGTCTGTGGGTTAATTTCTGGGTCTTCAATCCTATTCCATTGATCTACCTGCCTGTTGCTGTACCAATACCATGCAGTTTTTAACACAATTGCTCTGTAGTACTGCTTGAGGTCAGGGATATTGATTCCCCCAGAAGTCCTTTTATTGTTGAGAATAGTTTTGGCTATCCTGGGTTTTTTGTTGCTCCAGATGAATTTGAGAATTACTCTTTCTAGATCTATGAAGAATTGATTTGGGATTTTGATGGGGATTGCATTGAATCTGTAGATTGCTTTTGGCAAGATGGCCATTTTTACTATATTGATCCTGCCAATCCAGGAGCAAGAAATATTTTTCCATCTCCTGAGGTCTTCTTCGATTTCTTTCTTCAGGGACTTGAAGTTCCTGTCATACAGATCTTTCACTTGTTTGGTTAGAGTTACGCCAAGGTACTTTATGTTGTTTGTGGCTATTGTGAAGGGTGTTATTTCCCTAACTTCTTTCTCAGCCTGCTTGTCCTTTGAGTACAAGAAGGCTACTGATTTGCTTGAGTTAATTTTATAACCAGCCACGTTGCTGAAGTTGTTTATCAGCTGTAGAAGTTCTCTGGTGGAGTTTTTTGGATCGCTTAGGTAGACTATCATATCATCTGCAAATAATGATACTTTGACTTCTTCCTTTCCAATTTGTATCCCTTTGACTTCCTTATGTTGTCTGATTGCTCTCGCTAGAACTTCAAGTACTATATTGAAAAGATATGGAGAGAGAGGACAGCCTTGTCTAGTCCCTGATTTTAGTGGAATTGCTTCAAGTTTCTCTCCATTTATTTTGATGTTGGCTACTGGTTTGCTGTAGATTGCTTTTACTATGTTTAGGTATGGGCCTTGAATTCCTGCTCTTTCCAAGACTTTTAGCATGAAAGGATGCTGAATTTTGTCAAATGCTTTTTCAGCATCTAATGAGATGACCATGTGGTTTTTTTCTTTTAGTTTGTTTATGTAGTGGATTACATTGATGGATTTCCGTATATTGAACCATCCCTGCATTCCTGGAATGAAGCCTACTTGATCATGGTGAATGATCGTTTTGATATGCTCTTGGATTCGGTTGGCAAGAATTTTATTTAGTATTTTTGCATCTATATTCATAAGAGAAATTGGCCTGTAGTTCTCTTTCTTTGTTGGATCTTTTTGTGGTTTAGGTATCAGCATAATTGTGGTTTCGAAGAATGAGTTGGGCAGTGTCCCTTCTGTCTCTATTTTGTGGAATAGTTTGAAGAGTATTGGTGTTAAGTCTTCTTTGAAGGTCTGGTAGAATTCTGCACTAAAACCATCTGGTCCCGTACTTTTTTTGGTTGGGAGGCTTTCTATAACCCCTTCTATTTCTTTAAGGGTTATGGGACTGTTTAGCTGGTCTACTTGATGCTGATTTAATTTTGGTATTTGGTATCTGTCTAGGAAATTGTCCATTTCCTCCAGATTCTCCAGTTGTTTTGAGTATAGGCCTTTGTAGTAGGATCTGATGATCTTTTGAATTTCCTCTGTTTCTGTTGTTATATCCCCCTTTTCATTTTTAATTTTGTTAATTTGAATACTATCTCTGTGCCCTTTGGTTAGTCTAGCTAAGGGCTTATCTATCTTGTTGATTTTCTCGAAGAACCAGCTCTTGGTTTTGTTGATTCTTTGTATGGTTCTCTTTGTTTCTGCTTGATTGATTTCAACCCTTAGTTTGATGATTTCCTCTCTTCTACTCCTCCTGGGTGAGTTAGCTTCTTTTTGTTCCAGCGCCTTCAGGTGTGCTGTTAAGTTGCTAGTGTATGCTCTCTCCAGTTTCTTTTTGGAGGCACTCAGGGCTATGAGTTTTCCTCTTAGCACTGCTTTCATTGTATCCCAGAGATTTGGGTAGGTCGTACCTTCATTTTCATTGAAGTCTAAAAAGTCTTTGATTTCTTTCTTTATTTCTTCCTTGACCAGGGTGTCATTGAGTAGAGTATTGTTCAGTTTCCATGTGTATGTGGGCTTTCTGTAGTTCTTCTTGCTATTGAAGACCACTTTTACTCCATAGTGATCCGATAGGAGACATGGGATTAGTTCGGTCTTCTTGTATTTGTTGAGGTCTGTCTTGTGACCAATTATATGATCAATTTTTGAGAAGGTACCGTGCGGTGCTGAGAAAAAGGTATACTCTTTTGTTTTAGGATGGAATGTTCTATATATATCTGTTAAATCCAATTGGTCCAAAGCTTCAATTAGTTTCACTGTGTCCCTGTTTAGTTTCTGCTTTCCTGATCGGTCCATTGAGGAGAGTGGAGTGTTGAAGTCACCTACAATCATTGTGTTAGGTGCGATGTGTGCTTTAAGCTTTAGTAAAGTTTCTTTTACGAATGAGGGTGCCCTTGCATTTGGTGCATAGATGTTCAGTATTGAGAATTCTTCTTGGTGGATTTTCCCTTTGACAAGCAGGAAGTGACCTTCTGTGTCTCTTTTGATGACTTTAGGTTGAAAGTCGATTTTATCTGATATTAGAATGGCTACTCCAGCTTGTTTCCTGGGACCATTTGCTTGTAGAACTGTCTTCCAGCCTTTTACTCTAAGGAGGTGTTTGTCTTTGACACTGAGATGTGTTTCCTGTATGCAGCAAAATGTAGGGTCCTGTTTCCGTATCCAGTCTGTTAGTCTGTGTCTTTTGATTGGGGAATTGAGTCCATTGATATTAAGAGATATTAAGGAATAGTAATTATTACTTCCTGACATTTTGGGAATTGTTATTATTTGTATTTGAGTGGTTCTCTTCTTTTGGGTTGGATGAGATGGGGTTTCTATCTTTTTTCTTCTGGGGTGTTGTTTCCCTCCTTGTGTTGGTATTTTTCCCCTATTATCCTTTGTAGGGCTGGGTTTGTAGATAAGTATCTTGCAAATTTGGTTTTGTCGTGGAATATCTTGGTTTCCCCATCTATGGCAATTGAGAGTTTCGCTGGGTATAGTAGTCTTGGCTGAAGTTTGTGTTCTCTTAGGGTCTGCATAAGGTCTGCCCAGGATCTTCTAGCTTTCATGGTCTCAGGTGAGAAGTCTGGTGTAATTCTGATAGGTCTTCCTTTATATGTTACTTGTCCTTTTTCTCTTACTGCCTTTAATATTCTTTCTTTGTTTAGTACATTTGGGGTTTTGACTATTATGTGACGGGAAGTATTTCTGTTCTGGTCCAGTCTATTTGGGGTTCTATAGGCTTCTTGTATATTCATGGGCATCTCTCTCTTTAGGTTGGGGAAATTTTCTTCCATAATTTTGTAGAAGATATTTGCTGGCCCTTTAAGTTGTAGATCTTCATTCTCATCTATCCCTATAATCCTTAGGTTTGGTCTTCTCATTGTGTCCTGGATTTCCTGAATGTTTTGGGTTACCAGCTTTTTGCATTTTGCATTTTCTTTAATTGTTGAATCCATGGTTCCTATGGTATCTTCAGCATCTGAGATTCTGTCTTCTATCTCTTGTATTCTATTGTTGATATTTGCATCTATGACTCCTGATTTCTTCCCAAGGTTTTCTATTTCCAACATTGTCTCCCTTTGCGATTGCTTAGTTGTTTCTACTTCTGTTTTTAGATTTTGTATGGTTTTGCTCAGATCTTTCAGTTGCTTGTTTGTGTTTTCCTGTAATTCTTTAAGGGATTTTTGTGTTTCCTCCTTTATGACTTCTACTCGTTGACCCATGTTCTCTTGTATTTCTTTGGGTGATTTTTGTTTCTCCCCCTTATTGGGATTCACTTTTTGCTCTATATTCTCCTGGATTTCTTTAAGTGATTTTTGTGTCTGCCTTGTATGGGCTTCTAGTTTTTGATCTATTTTCTCCTCTATTACTTTAAGAAATTTATCTAAGTGATCCTCAATCTGCATCTTTACCAGTGATTTTAGATCTGAGTCTTGTTTTTCTGGTGTGTTGAGATATCTGGGATTTAATTGTGTTTGTCTTGCAATGGCTTCTAGCTTTTGATCTATTTTCTCATGTATTACTTTAAGAGATTTATCTAAGTGTTCCTCTATCAGCATCCTGACCAGTGATTTTAGATCTGAGTCTTGTTTTTCTGGTGTTTCGGGGTATCCAATATTTGTTGCTGTTGGGGAACTGGGTTCGGATGCCGCCATATTGCCTTGATTTTTGTTAGTAGCGATCTTACGTTTGCCTTTTGCCATCTGGTTAACTCTGGTGTTAGTTGGTCCTGTAGATACTAGCTGGTGCTTGACCCTCCTGTGGGGTTGTAAGGCTATTTCCCAGTGACTGGGATACCTGAATCACTGTCCTGCGGGGGTCTTGCTCACAGATTGCTGACAGGTGGCCTGAGTCCCCCGAGGTCTTAACCTCAGGATATCCCAGGTATTTGGTTCCGCCTGTTGGGCGGCTGCTCTGCACTGCTCCTGCTCAGGGTTCGCTGTCTGATATCCTGTTTCCCCAGGGGTCTTAAAGTTGGGATATCTCAGTTATCTGGTTCCGCCTGCTGGTCCCAAGCTGCTGGGAAGCTGGCTGGGTCCGGTTTCCAGCTTCCCTGCCACTGGCTGGATGGGAGGCTGGTTCGGCCTCAGGCTGGGTCTGGGTACCTGGCACACTGGCTGACTCTGGCTTCCTCACCACCAGCTGGACGGGAAGCTGCAGGCAATATGGCAGCTGCCTGCAGGGAGCTCGGGGTCCGCCCCGCGCGCGAGTGCAGAGTGCACCCGCTATTCTGTGCCCAATTCCCACTCCAGGCCTGAGTCCCTGAAGGTCTTAAGGTCGGGCTGTCTCGGGTACCTGGTTCTGCCGCCGCCGCCGGATGGTTCTGAGCACCTGGCACGCTGGGTGACCCTCCGGCTTCCCCACCACCAGCTGGGCGGGAAGCTGCAGGCAATAATATGGCAGCTGCCTGCAGGGAGCTCGGGGTCCGCCGCGCGAGTGCAGAGTGCACCCGCTATTCTGTGCCCAACTCCCACTCCAGGCCTGAGTCCCCAAAGGTCTTAAGCTTGGGCTGTCTCGGGTACCTGGTTCTGCCGCCGCCGCCGGATGGTTCTGAGCACCTGGCACGCTGGGTGACCCTCCGGCTTCCCCACCGCCAGCTGGGCGGGAAGCTGCAGGCAATATGGCAGCTGCCTGTAGGGAGCTCGGGGTCCGCCCCGCGCGCGAGTGCAGAGTGCACCCGCTATTCTCTGCCCAACTCCCACTCCAGGCCTGAGTCCCCGAAGGTCTTAAGTTTGGGCTGTCTCGGGTACCTGGTTCTGCCGCCGCCGCCGGATGGTTCTGAGGATGGTTCTGAGCACCTGGCACGCTGGGTGACCCTCCGGCTTCCCCACCACCAGCTGGGCGGGAAGCTGCAGGCAATATCTCTGTAATACAATTTAAGCTCAAGGATGGTGATACTTCCAGCAGTGTTTTGGGTTGGTTTGTTTTTGTTTTGTTTTGTTTTGTTTTGTTTTGTTTTGTTTTGTTTATTCAGAATTGTTTTAGCTATTCTGGGAATTTTGTGTTCCCATCTAAAGCTGAGAATTGCCCTTTTAAGATCTCTGAAAAATTTGTTGAAATTTGGATGGGGCTTGGATTGATTTTGTAGATTGCTTTGGTAGACTAGTCATGTGTACTACATTAATCCTGCCTATTAAAAGATTATAATATTTTTACTATATTAATCCATGAGTATTGGAGATTTTTCCATCTTCTAATGTCTTCTTCAATTTCTTCAAATAATTAAAGTTTTTATCATACAGGTCTTTCACTTTAGGATAATTAGAGTTACCCTAAAATATTTTATATAATTTGAGGCTTTTGTAAAAAGTCTTGTTCCCTGATTTCTTTCTCAGTACCTTTGTTATTTGTTCATAGAAAGACATCAAGGCTACTGGCTGTTGTGACTTAATTTTGTATCCAGCTATTTTTCTGAAAGTGTTTATCAGCTTTTTGAGTTCCCTGATGGAAGTTTTAGGGTAACATTCATGCTATTATATCATCTGAAAATAAAACTACTTTGACTTCTTCCTTTCCAGTTTACACCCCTTGCTCTCCCTTGATTGTCTTTTTGCTCTCCCTAAGACTTCAAGTCTATCCTGAGTAATTACGGAAAGAGTGGACAACCTTGCTGTCTTGTTTCTGATTTGAGTGGGATTGCTGTGAGTTTCTCTCGATTTAAGTTGATATTGGCTATAAGCTTGCTGTGAACTGACTTTATAATTGAGGTAAGTCCCTTGTATCCCTAACCTTCTAGGGCTTTTATCACAAAGGGGTATTAGATTTGTCAAAGGCCTATCTGCATCTAGTAAGATGATCATGTCTTTTTGTCTTTCAGTTGGTTCATTGTGATGATTTACAAGAAAATGGGACCTCACCCCCAAGAGCTCATATATTTAAATCCTTAGTCATCAGGGAGTGAAACTGTTTAAAAGGAATATGAGGTGTGACCTTCTTGGAGGAAGTGTGTCACTGTGCATGGACTTTAAAACTTCAAAAACCCACACCAGGCACTCTTCGCCTCTCTCTGCCTGTGGATGGGGACTTAGCTCTCAACTGCTCTTCAGTGGCAACCTGCTATCCTGCTGCCAGCTATGATGATAATGGACTGACCTCTTCAACTTTAAGCCAGCCCCCAGTTAAATGCTTCCTTTTCTAAGAGTTTCCTCATCATCGTGTCTCTTTCCAGAAATAAAATATTCAAGATGTTTATATAATGGATTATTTTGATCACAAGAAAACTAGAGAAAATATTTATACATAACATTAAATCAGAATATCAAAATGTATAAATCTAAAAACTGAGTCACAAAGTCAAATCAACTAATTTAAAATGGAAAAAAATCAGAATAGTATTACAATTTATGAACACAACATTTTTATTTACTCACTGGTTAATGAATATTTAAGTTATTTCTGCTTTGGAGGTTACTACTAATAATGCTACATGAACATTCATGTATAAGTTTCACAGTGGGCATGTTTTTATTTTACCAAAGTGTGTAACAGGAAATCAAATTACTTAGATATAAGACTGAATTTAACATACTAAAGAATTGCCATACTTTTGAAGAATGATTATGGCATTTTATATTTCTATGTAGAATATAATTCTAATTATATCCTCTTCTATATTCTAACATTCATATTTTCAATCAATTAGTAAAACATTTTCATCTGCCCCAACTTTTTTGTTTTTTTTTTTTTTTAATGTACACACATTTGCAGTTTTAGAACCTCAGAATTAGGGGAAAGCATTAGTATGGAAGGCAAAATAGTGAAAAAAATTGAACTATAAAAATTAAAATTACGTTTCGTGAGTAAAGCAAATTTCAGAGATAAAGCAATCCATACTTGATTCATATAAGTACAGTTAGAATAGCTTTGGTAGGTATGCACTCTAATAATGAATACTTCTTTTAAAAACTGTGGAAGTCCTGTTTCAGAAAATGACTTCTTTTTAGTTAGGCGGAGGAAGCATCTCTAAGCTGAGATTAGCTGTACAAATGAAAGGAGGTGGAGCATCTAGGCGGTCCGGAGAAGTAACAGTCCAAGAGGAAAGCTGGACATTTGGCTGATGTAATTGGAAGCAAACAACAAGGAGCTGGGCAGAGCCGCAAGCACACTCTTTTCTTCCTCACAATGGAGAGATTTAAAGTGGAATCTTGGTCCAAATTTTTGAGCATTTGGAAATCTCTGGTGCAGTGTGAAGGAAGCAGGTGGCAAGGTTAAAGCATGGGTCAAAATGATGATTTAACAGCAGTTTTGAAAAATCACTGGAGGCAGGCAAGACTCTGGGCTGCAAGCGAAAAGATTTAAAGCAGGCCAGGTGGAAGATGCTGGCTCTGAGTCTTGGCAGCGTGTGTGCTTAGTTAAAAGAATGACTGATAAAAGTCTAAATATTATTAACAAGCTGATTGGGAAATGTTTACAGTGGAATAGACGGGGAATTCTTGTGAGGACCAGCCTTCAGTTCCTCTGTTGTGTCCAGCCTTTATAAAGACTGATGAGAAAGTTAAGGAAATCAATTTAGATGATTAAAGAAGTGCTCTCCTTCCAGCCATCCAGACTCGGTCTATTGTCGCCAAATGTCCACGCTGATGACATCAGTTGGCAGCAACAAGGAAATGTCTTTTACAGAACAGAAGGTTTTTCAAAGACCATTCAGTCAAGCAAATGGCTACCTCATTAGCCAAACTGGGATCCATTCCAAACGTTTACAAAATAATTGTATTCAACACCTACATCCAAAGCCTCTTTCGTGGGCTTTCTCTCCTTTTCTCTCTTCACTAAAGCAGCCCACCATTTTACTAGGTGGCTGTTTAGCACACTTTGGTGTTCTGTTCTAGACAAAGCATGACTGACAGTGATAAAGAAAATTATATATTAATTCTCGCCACAAACAACAAATAAATGAAAAAGACATGTTCAGATGTCCCACGCCTTCATAGAGATTGGGATTTGAATTCCAAGCTATTCATTTAAATGAATTCACTGCATCCTTTGTTTTGCTGTGTGTGCAAGCTGAACCAGTCAGATTGCAGAAGACATATAATTACCACATTTGCTCTAATTCTAAAAATCACTTTGATTCCTTTCTGCATGACTTCAAATGGCATTGTACTTTATTCAGTATCCTGTCTAGTCATTTAAATATAAATGTTGATGTTGATAGCTGGATAGATAGATAGATAGATAGATAGATAGATAGAGATAGATAGTAGATAGTAGATAGATAATAGATAGATAGACAGACAGATAGATAGATAGTCAGTCCCCTATTCCTTTCTTGAAAAATGGAAAACTATGGTTACTTGATGTTTTTATAGTGGACCAGCCTAGGGTGCCTTTGCCTAGGCTACCTTCACATCTAAATAAATGCATCCTCTTACTTCCCTAAGTTCCTTGCGGTCTCCTGTCTTTTTTCCTGTTTCTTATGATGTTCAAGGATCAGAAAATCATCTATGAGCTCCTATTTCAGAGTGAGTCTACGCAACTCACAACCAAATGCACCCATGTTTGGCTTTAAACCTTCAGACCTTTGCTTTGTGAGTGGATCTTAGTATTCAGACTTGGGATTTTGGTTCGGTTTTGTTTTGGTTTTGATTTTGGTGGTGTTTAAACTTATCATCCTCCCAAGAAATTTCAGTTAAGTCAGAACAGTGATTTTTCCAAGGAAATAATCCTGAAACTGCCAATGCCAAGCACTGTGACAGACCACTCTGGAGATAGTTTGATAAGACACAAATGAGTCTCTATTTCCTTTCTTCATCAGATCGCCTCAGATGTGGGCACCAAATCTCAAAACAGCAGATCCTAAGAGGCTAAATTTCAGGAGTCATTCATCACAGCATTAGGTAATTCCTGAGCCTTAAGATGATTGATGTGTTTAATTTAAACCAGCCTGGGAACATAGTGTATTAATGGGAAGTGGGGGCAGGGTAAGTGGGGGAGGTGAAGGAAGACATTTTCACATGAAGCAGTTTTCTCTCCCAAGCTTTCCTGAACACACCTCTAAACAAAAACAAAAACACAGAACTGTGCCAATTGCCACCATATTTCGCAATTTCCATAACTTCCGTGGGTTTCTTCTATATGAGTGAAGAAAAAAAAAAAGCTGTTTCGACTCTTACTTCATAAGGCATTTGCTTTTCAGGATTAATAATGCCTTTCATAGAAAAGTCACATCAGTGTTTTATGACAGAGAATGCAGTGCTCTGAATGAGTTAGAATTCCACTTATGACAGGCAACAAGATGTCATTGAACTACTGATATTCAGTACATGGGCACTCTGCTTTAATCTCCATGTTCAAGGAAACATACATGAAAAATGCTGGATTGGAAACATGTGTCACTAAAACAAAGCCTGTGATATGGCTGTCTGGGACTCTCTGTTTACAGGAGAGCCTTTCTCTGCTCGAATGTAATGCAAAAATAAGACAGCACTAGCACTAACAGCTGTCATAACTATGTATGGGCCGCTCAGTTTAAGAAATAGCATGACAGTATCTTTGATGTTGATAGCTGGATAGCTGGATAGCTGGATAACTGGATAGATAGGTAGATAGATAGATAGATAGATAGATAGATAGATAGATAGATGATAGATAGATAGATAGATAGATAGATAGATAGATAGATAGAGCAAGCGAGCCTATCTCTAGCTATCTATTGAATCCCATGCTTTCTTTCACCTCCCAGGGGTAACCACGTCCCTGATTTTTGCCTTGTCTTTCACTTCTTTCCATAATACAAATTAAGCACAATCTAAATGTATTGTTGTTACATTTCCAAGAACTTTAAAATGTGTTTTATGTAATTTTATCAGCTTTGTTCATATAATTGTTTCTGTGTGTGTTCATGTATGTGAATGTGTGTGTGTGTGAGAGAGAGAGAGACAGAGGCAGAGAGAGCAAGAACATGCACTATATTATGACACACATATAGATGTCTGCAGAGAACTTGAGGTAGTTGGTTCTCTCCTTCACGATATCCAATCTGGGGGATGAACTCAGGACATCCACCTTGATGGTAACTGCCTTTATCTCCTGAGCCTTCTCACCAGCTCAATCTTTATCAGCTTCACTTAGACATAGTTATATTTTAGACATGCATATGTTTAATGTTATATTTCTGATTAATCTAGACGTACTCATTTGCACATGATAGCATAACTACACACAGGGGAACAAGCACATCAGTCTCAAGTAATTTTTCTCATCAATGCAACAAAGCACCAGACAGAAGCGTGAGGGACAAAGGACTTTCCCTAGCCGCAGCTTAAAGTGCACAGGAATAGCTTCACCCTAGAGCGGCTCCTTTGATGGTGGTGAGACCTTACTGAGAAGTAAGGCTCCTTCACATCTGGGTGGATCAGGAAACAGAGCATGGGCCAGGACAAGAAATAGATAGCTCTTACAAGCACTACTGTCCCAACCCAGCAACTCATTTCTGCTAGTGAGGCCACTTTGTAGGGACTCCATGAGATTCCCCAAGGAACACTGGCAGCTGATACCAAATGTTCAAATAAATATGAGCTCATTGGGCTCATTTCAGATTGGAACTGTAACCGCATCTGCCAAGCTCCAATATTTGTGTCTTTTTGCACTAAGGTTAAAAAACCTTTAAATGATATAAACTCCTGTGAATTTTTAAATTCACCTTTTCTTAATTATCAGTACCTTGCTTTATAGCAAATCTCTAAAACTTATTTGTCTTGTGTAAGTGAACAGTCAAACAGAGAACACCAATTCTCCATTTCCTTCACTTTTGTAAGCCCTTGAGACCCGATCATCCCCTCTCTGGTTCTGTGGGTTTAATCCTTCTTACAAATGGAATTCTGAATTTCTTCTACAAGCAGCTTATGATTTTAATGTATTCTATCACAGGTTTATGTATGTTGTTGCAGATGGCAAGATTCTTCTTGCCCAAGTTGAATAACATTCTACTGTGTAGTAATATCACATTTTCTTTATCTATTTTCCTGTTAATGTATACTTAGTGTATGTCCATATACTGTCCATTGTAAGTAGCTACATATTAGCTCCAAGGCTAGCCTGGGCTGAATGCGACTGCTGTTGGAAAAAAAAAGTAAATCTTAAAAGTATTAGTGGTTCAAGGAAAATCAGAACAGGACGTTTAGATAAATGCACTTAGATTCCTCTCCATTGTCAAAGGTTGGCCCAAATACACACCTCCTCCCTTAATCATTTATCATCACCTTTATGCACAATAGAAACAAGTCCCAGGAGGCAGATGGATTTTTAATGATAGAAGTTATAATAGATGCTACCTTTAAAAACCAACATGAAAAAGAGGAGGAAAATTGATACATTTATAACCCATAGAACATGGGAGAAAATAGCTCAGCGGCGATGCTTTAATGAAGTGTAATCAGTGTGTTTATGCTCACGTCTTTCTGACTAATTCAGAAACAGCAACAAAAAAATGATAACTGTGTGCAAAACTGCCATTGGATAGTATTAAAGATGCCATTTTAAAAAGTATTCCTCGTTTTTCTGAAAAGCACATGTAAATCCAAAGGGACTTAAGGCATTTTTTTTACTGAAAAATAGATTTTCTTTCCCATACAGTATACTCTAATTATGGTTTTCCCTCCCCCAACTCATTTCAATTCCTGCTCATTCCCCTGCCCACCCCAAGACACACTCTCTTACTCTCTTTCTCATTAGAATACAAAGATCCACCTAAAAATAATACAAAAATACTATAAAATAAGAACAAAGCAAATATGCTAAAACAAACTAATAGAAAAAGTAAGAAATGCATAAGAAACAATTACTGACAGTAGGAAGCACACATTAATAAACACACAGAAAACCCATAAAAACAAGACTACTGCAAAAGTATGACAAATAAGAAAAAATAACCTCAAAACATTATGAGATAAAAAAAATACAAAACCTCCAAAAATACCACTGAGTTCATTCCGTATTGGTCATCTACTGCTGGGCATGGGACCTACCCTTCAATGCGGTTTGTATTCTTAGTGAGATCTCCTTGGAGAAAACTAATTCTTCATTTGTGCGAGCCTATCAGTTGGAGATAGCTTCTGGATTAGGTATTAGGGTTAGGGCTCTGGTCTGCTTCCTCTGTAAGCACTGGGATCTCAGCAGACTTAGGCCCGTACAGGCCCTGTGAAGGGTCATGGCTTCCAGTCCCTGTGTGTCCGTATGTACGTCAGTCCTGTGGTGTCTAGAAGGCACTGTTTCCCTGTCATCCTCCATCACTGCCGGCTCTTACCCTCATTTTACCTCCAATTCAGCAAGGTCTCCTGAACCCTAGCAGGGAAGGATTTGAAGGAAACATCCCACTTAGGACTGGATGTTCCAAGGTTTCTCACTTCTCTACATTGTTCAGTCTTGAGTCATGATCGACAAGTATTTGTTCCTGTTAACTTCAGGAGGAAGTCCCTCTGTGATTGGGTAAGCAAGGTACTGATCTCTGAGTCCCCATGTGCCAACCAGTTCAAAGTTATCCCCCACTTTCTCCTCTGTCAGATTCAGTGTATCTAGAATTATGGTAAGGTCCTTGATCCATTTGGAATTGAGTTTCACCTGTGGTGATAAGTATGGACCTACTTGGATTCTTCTACATGCAGGCACCCAGTTTGTCCATTTGTTATAAATGGTGTCTCTTTTCAAACTCGTATTTTTGACTTCGTGACAAAAAAAAATCAGCTGTTCATTAGTGTGTGGATTTGTGTCTAGGTCTTTATTTTTATTTTATTGATCAAGATGTCTGATTTTATGCCAGCACCATGCTGTTCTTCATATTCCTGTAGCACAATTTGAGGTCAGGGATGGTAATACCTCCAACAGTTCTTTTATTATACAGGATTGTTATAGCTCACTTAGATTTTTCTTGTGTGTGTTCCCATATGAAGTTGAATATTGTCCTTTCGAGAACAGTGTTGGAATCTTGATGGGAAATGTATGAAATCTGTAGATCATTCTTGATAAGATAGCCATTTTCATTATAATTAGTCTTATGAACTCGTGAGCATATGAGATCTTTCCATCTTCTGATACCTTCTTCAGTTTCTTTCTCTAATATCTGAAAGTTTTCATCATACAAATATTTAACTCGATTAGTTAGGTTTACCCAAAGATATTTTTTGAAGCTATTGTGAAAGGTATTGTTTCTCTGTCGGGTATTTTTCCTCAGTAAGCTTGCCATTTGTACATATGAAGATTATTATATGTTAATTTTGAATCCTACTTTACTGAAAGTGTTTAAACAGGTATAGAAACTTCCTTTGTGAGGGAGCTTTAGGATCATTTATGTATACAATCATATCATCTTCAAATAAAGATGCTTTGACTTTTTTCTTTTCTATTTGTATCCCTTTGATCTTCTTCAATTGTCTTATTTCTCTAGCTAAGACTTCAGCTACTATATTGAGTAGGTCCCTTGTCTTATTCTTGACTTTAGTGGGAATGCTTTGAGTTTCTCTCTGTTTAGGTTGATGTTGTCTGTGGACTTGCTGTAAATCATGTTTAATATAGAGAGGTATGCCCCTCTATCCCAAGTCTCTCCAGCACTTTCATCATGAAGGAATATTGGATTTTGTCAAAGATGTTTTCTACATCTGAGGAGATGATCATGCATGGTTTTTGTCTTTCCGTTTGTTTATATGGTGGTTTGCATTTATTGATTTATATCTGTTGAACCATCCCTGCATCTCTGAGATAAAGTCAACTTGACATTGGTAGACAATGTTTTTGATGTGTTCTTGAATTAGGTTTCTAAGAATTTTATTGAGAATTTTTGTCTCTGTGTTCATAAGGGAAATTGGTCTGCAACTCTCTTTTTTGTTTGTTGTTTGTTTGTTTATTTATTTATCTTGTAGTTTATGTATCAGGATATTTTTTAGCCTTGTGAAGAGAACTAGGCAATGTTCCTTTTTACTGTACTTTGTGAAATTGTTCGAGGAGTATTGGTATTAATTCTTCTTTGAAAGTCTGGTAGGATTCTGAGTTGTGTCTATCTCGCTTTGGGCTTGTTTGGGCTTAGAAACTTTTAATTACAGCTTCTGTTTCACTAGAATTTATAAGTCTGTTTAAATTGACTATGTGATTTAACTTTGGTAGGTGGTATTTACCAACAAATTTATCCATGGCCCTTAGGTTTTTCAACTTAATTGAGTATAGATTTTTAAAGTATGTCCATATGGTTTTCTGGTTTTCCTTGGTGCCTATTGTTATTTCACCAATTTTATCTCTAATTTTATTAATTTGGAACTATCTCCTCTATGTATCTTTTAGCTAATTAGACTAAAGATTTATCAATCTTATTGATTTTTTCAAATAACAAACTGCTCATTTTATTCATTCTTTATATTGCTTTTATTATCTTTGCATTTATGGATTTGAACTCTGTGTTTAATCATTTCTCACAGTCTACTTTTGGTGGTATTTCTTTTTTGTTGGTGTTGTTCTAGAGCTTTTGGGTGTGCTGTTATGTTAGTGTACTGGCTGGTTTTGTGTGTCAACTTGACACAGGCTGGAGTTATCACAGAGAAAAGAGCTTCAGTTGGGAAAGTGCCTCCATGAGATCCAGATGTGGGGAATTTTCTCAGTGATCAATGGTGAGGGCTTGTATTCTTGGGTTCTATAAGAGAGCAGGCTGAGCAAACCAGGGGAAGCAAGCCAGTAAGAAACATCCCTTCATGGCCTCTGCATCAGCTCCTGCTTCCTGACCTGCTTGAGTTCCAGTCTTGACTTTCTTTGGTCATAAACAGCAATTTGGAACTGTAAGTTGAATAAACCCTTTCTTCCCCAACTTGCTTCTTGGTCATGATGTCTGTGCAAGAATAGAAACCCTGACTAAGACAGTTAGCAATATGAGATCTCTCCATTTTTTATGTAAGCACTTAGTGCTATATAAACTTGTCTCTTAGAACGGCTTTCTTTGTGCCCCCTTGGATTAAGTATGTTACATTTTCGTTCCCATTCAACTCTAAAAAGTTTTACTTTCTTTCTTAATTTCTGTCTCAATTCACTTTTCATTCGTTGATGAATTGCTATGAGTTTTGCCTCAGTTTAAATTTTCTCTGGAGATTCTATTTCTACTTTTTTATTTGAGCAGTTTTCTACATTTCATTCCACTCTTGGTGTTTTTATAGACTTCATTAATGCATTTATCTATATTCTCTTTGGGGTCTTTGAATATATTCATATTAACTGTTTGAAGTCTTCTCTTGTGCTTTGGCTATGTTATATTTCTCAGGGTGTACTATAGTAGTATTTCTGGGTTCTGGGGGAACATATTCTCCAGGTTGTAATTGATTGTGTTTTTATGGTGGTGTGTAAGCATTGGTCTTAATATAATTGTGATTCTAGATGTTGATATATGGTCTGAATCTTAGAAGAGTGCAGTAGGTGTGGGTTGTCTCAAAGGGAGTGCTTCCAAGTTCCTGCCAAGAGTGGTCTCTAGAGTCCTTGGTACAATGTGTTTCTGGGTATTAAGAGGCTAATATGAAGGAATGGGGGTGAACTACAAGGGGAACTACAAGGAAAGGTGAAAGATGGATCTACCAGGAGGATTTGCTGATTCACCAAGGATTGGAACCTGAGAAGGAATGCAGTTCCCTGCAGGTGGTCTGCAACCTGGCTAGGGATAAGTCTGTGGGATTTGCAATGGCAGTCAGGAAGTATAGTGAAGATCAGATCGCCTACCTGACTCACAGCCTAGGAGGGCCATCAGTCTCCCAGGCATAGAGAGCCTCCAGATATCAGTGGCTACACCGACTTGAGACTTCACATTGGGTTAAATAAAATGGGACAAGACAAGACAGATGACTCACCTGACATGCTAAGGATTTGGCATGGTAGACTGCACAACTGCTCTCTGGGACATAAAACAAAATAGAATTCTTTGCTTTGAGGGTCTTCACTGGCTTCCTAATTTGTAGCCAAACAGAGTTTTTGAATTAATTTGTAGCCTAAAATTAACTTCTCAGTCAAGCTAGGGTGATGAACAGGCAACACACATGGTGCACCTGCCACCACTGAAGGAATCTCGTAGGACAAAGAATTGCCTTGGCTAACATGATAATATGCACTTCAAACTTCATTATATAGACCTAATAAGCGCATTGCTGACTGAGCATCCTTGGGTTGTTTTGTTAGGACCCTGGTGACCAGTTTGCACCACTCCTCTCTTCCTAGAGTGAACATGCACAGCTCTCATATGCACCCAGTGAGCTTCCTAGATTGTTCTATGTGCTAGATCCTGTCCAGCTATCAAAATAATTTATAAACACAGCAGACACGTTTCAAACATCAAATGGACACTAGGAGAATATTGTGTGGTTTCATTGGTCCAATATCCAAAAGGAAACACATGATTATTCACAAAATAATAAATCTTAAAAGAAAAAAATAAAATGCACTTCATTGTTTTTGTTTTTGTCTTTACAGATTATGTCCATTCTTCTGATAGGATCAAGTTATGCATTTGTATATGTGTTATTAAGTTTTAGAGCACAATACAGTTTAATTTAAATGAAAAGAAAGTATTCAGAGATTCTACCACAGAATTGAATATATGTGGTTTCAAAAAAGATTATGTTAGAAGGGCAATCGAGTAACACCTTTGCTTTCTCTTGCCCATCCCCATGAGATCTCCTCTCCACCATGTCCTGGCCCCCTTCCTGGTTTCATAACGTATAACCATTTATGCAGTACACACACAAATACACACATATAAAAAGGGTAAAATGGAACCAAAAGGATGGTTGCTGGAAGGAGGAAGAAGATTGGCAGTAGGGAGGGGAGTGAGAAGGGAAAGCAATGAAAATGAAGTCTGTGAGGAAATGCCTTAATGAAAGCCATGATCTTCATTAAACGTCTCCATTAAAAACACTGAACACTTTTAAATATATATATATATATAAAGTCAACCCTTTCTGAAGCATCTAAGCTCACCAGAGGCTCATGACATGATCCCCAGAGTGCTTATTCAAGGCAAGTGTATTATTCTCAGAAGTATATGATTGGTAGAGTTTGAAATGTCACTACATCGATTACTTTTCTCTATCTCATACTACCTAAACACAACTCCAAAGGCAGAGGGTAGTAGTTCTGGAAAACAGAGGGATAGCAATAATCTGGGGAACCAGAATACTGGTGTTGCATGGCCTCCAAAGTATTAGTCCCCTTAGAAAATCATTACTATCTGACATGTCTGGTGATCCCTTGGCAAAAACACCATTCCCAGGGTTTTTGTTTTCCTTATTTGGCCCAACTCAAGCTTTGCTCAGTCAGGGAATCCCTGCCTCCAGAAGAGTTAGAGAAGAACCACAGTGCCAACTGTTGGATGTTATCACTACCTAAGGCAACACTACACGCGCAGGAGAATGGCTTTAGAACTTTAAAGGCAGATCAAAGATATCAGATACTGAAACTTTAAAAATGGTCAGAGTTTTGGACAATAGGAGGCCATATGAATGTGACAGGCAGAACCTCACACCCATGATACAGATGGAACAGTGTTATCATACTGTGCTGGGCCACAGATAAGCACTGGGGCTCTGTGGAAGCCAGAACTGATTATTAAGTCAGAGCTGCAAATGCTAAGAGCACTGAAGTCCACCCAGAAAGTCCAAGATCAAGGGGAGAGAAACCCAGACACCATTGCTGACACCAAGAAGTGCTTGCTGATGGGGGCCTGGTATATCTGTCCTCTGCAAGACTCTCCCAGAGCCTGACCAATATACGGATGCACAGAGGCATGCAGCCAACCATCACAGGGACCCCAATAGAGGAGTTAGGGGAAAGACTGAAGGAGCTGAAGGGGTTTGCAACCCCATAGAAAGAACAAAAATATCAACCAACCAGACCTCCCGAAGCTCCCAGGGGCTAAACCACCAACCAAAGAGTACACATAGAGGGACCCATGGCTCTAGCGTCCTATGTAGCAGAGGATGGCCTTATCAATGGGAGGAGAGGCCCTTGGTCCTGTGGGGAGGCTCGATGACCCAGCATAGGGGAATGCAAGGGCGCTGAGGCTGGAGTGGGTGGGTGGCTGGGGAAGCACCCTCATAGAGGACAGGGGAGGGGCCACTAGGAAGGAGGATAATATTTAAACTGTGAATAAATACAGTTATTAATATAAATAAACACATAAATACATAAATAAAGCTTCTATGAACATAGTGTGGGAAAAGGTGCTTCAGTGATTGCAGACAGAAGAAAAGCAGGGGTCACTGGACTTATTTCAGTTAAGAGACTCTAAGTTAACAACTGTATGGGGGGACCCAAAAAAGCCTCTGTATAAAGATAATGGGAGCAAAACAATAATAGGAAATAATAAATTTAAATATTTATGTATCACACACAAGGGCAGCCAACCACAGAAAGCAAACAGTATTGGTTTGAAAGGAGAGACAAACTTACAGCAATACTAACTTGAGCACACGTGTTTTATCAATAGGCAAGTCATCCAAACAAAAACTGTTGGCAAAGAAATGTCTTCCTGTGGCTCTCCACCATGTTTCAAAATTTTAGTCAAGTGAGATCACTCTTCTCCTGCCTCACTGCCCGCAACCATTTTCCTTTTGATGCCTGTTAATAATCTACCTTCGATAATTTCAAAATCCCTAATGTATCCTACGAGGATCACACGCCTTTTCTACCTCCATGGCAATACAAAGATGATTTTAGGGGACCAAGAAAGTCCTTGGATTCACTGGAAAAAAATGAATTTAAAAGCTGTAGCTGATTATCCTTTACAGTTAATATCCACTTATATGTGAGTACATACTATGTTTGTCTTTCTGGGTCTCGGTTACCTCACTCAAGATAATTTTTCTGTAGTTTCATCCATTTGCCTACAAATTTCATGTTGTTTTTTTTTTAAATCTGAGTAACAATCTACTGTATAAATGTACTACACTGTCTTTATCCATTTTTCAGTTGAGGGACATTCATTCTATATGTTGAGGGACATATGGTTTCTGGCTAATACAAATAGATCTATGAGCATAGTTAAACAAGTATCCTTGTGGTAGGGTGGAATGTCCTTTGGGTATATGCCCAGGAGTGGTACAGCTGGGTCTTGAGGTAGATCAATTCCCAGTTTTCTGAAAAACTGACATATTGATTCTAATGTGGCTGTACAAGTTTGCACTCCCACCAGCAATGAAGAAGTGTTCCCTTGCTCCACATCCTCGCCAGCATGAGCTGTCATTTGTGTTTTTTTTTTAATCTCAGCCATTCTGACAGATAAATGTAAGATAACAGATCTACTAAGAATGTTGAACATTTCTCTGTTTCTCAGTCATTTGATATTCCTTTATTGAGAATTCTCTCTTTAAATCTGTACCCCATTTTTATTTGTATTATTTTGCTTGTTGATGTCTAGTTTCTTGAGTCATTTATATATTTTGGATATTAGCCCTGTGTCAGATTAGACATCTGTGTCAGATGTGGAGATGATAAAAACTCTTTTACCCATTTTGTGGGCTGCCATTGGATATGACCTATAGAGTAAAGGATGCTACAGTCCACAGACCCAGAGAGGCTAAGAAACAAGAGTGGCCCAAGGAAGGACATATGGATCTCCCTGGAAAGTGGAAATAGGAGATATTTTGCTGGTGGACTATGGGAGGGTTGGTATGGGGACAGGAAGGATCAAGTGGGGGTAAGAATGGAGGGAGTCAGAACTAGGAGAAACAACTGAGATTGGGCAGGAGGTGGGGGCATTTCCATTTGGGACGGTGCAATGGAAATTCCCTGGAATCTTCAATGGTGGCACAAACTAAGAGACCTAGTAATGGGGACTATGGACATGAACTGGCCTCCTTCTGTAACCAGGCAAGGCTTCCAGTGGAGGGATTTGGGGCTTGAACCCAACCCCAAAACCTTCAACCTATAACTTCTCTTGCCTGCAAGATGTGTTCAGTTTGAGACCCAAGCCACTAGAGGGCAGCCACCTCTGACACTGCCTGGAGGGTCAAGAACCAGCAGCTGGACAAAATACTTGTAGACAAGAGCCTAGCATATCATGAGAGACTTCATTCAGGAAGAGCAGATGCAGAGACTCACAGCCAAATGCTAGGTGGAGGGCAGGGAATCCCGCTGAAGAGGAGGAAGAGCAAGATGTTTTTGGAAGTATCACAAGAACATGGACTAAGAAATAATCAGGCAGGGCCCATTGAGACTCGCAGAGACTGAAGCAGCAACCACAGAGCCTTTATAGCTGACATAGGCCCTTTGCATGTGTGCTATGGTTGTGTAGCTCGGTGTTTTTGTGGGACTCCTAACAGTGGGAGCAGGGACTGTCTCTGACTCTGTCACCTGCTATGGCGGCACTGTCCCTCTTACTGGGATGCCTCATCCCACCATAATAGGAAGGCTTGTGCCTAATTTTATGATAAGCCTGTATGCAATGTTTAGTTGGTATGCCTGGGAAGCCTGCCCTTTTCTGAAAAAAAAATGGAGGAGTAGTAGCTCTGGGGAGAGAGGAGGTGAGGAAGACAGATGTGGAGAAAGGAGAGAGGGTAAATTGTGGTAAGGATGTAATATACAAGAGAAGAATAAATATGAAAGAAAATATGACATGGTAGAGAACTTCTAGGAGAGTTTATTTGACCCAGAAAAAAGTGTGGAAAGAGACTTGCAAGAGTGCTACTATAGGCAGGCGTTCTGAGGAGAAAGCTGGGGAAGTATATTCTTGAATGGCAGAGCAGGCAAGCTTACCAGAGTTGGACCTCTGGTGTTTATAAGGACATAGATCATTAAGGGAATAGTTTATTCCTTCGTTTTTCTTGTCAAGTCCTCAGGCATGTCATTTTGCTTGCCAGTTTTTGCTACAGAACATTTTCCCTTGGGTTGCAAAGCAAAATGCGATGCTCAAGGCAGGTGGTCTTTTATTATTTATATAAAACCATTCTATTGACATTGCTCAGACCCTGGAGGTGTTTGCTGCTACACTGAAAGATGTTATTAATATTGTCTGGACATGGGAAATATTTGCTGTCTGCATTAAATGATATCTTTCAGTTTTCACTAGAAGACGCTATCAATAAAACTCACTAACTAACCAGTTCTGGCATATTCCTGTTGGCACAGAGTAAACAGGCCCAGAAAGCAACTGGTTATGAGAGACCCATTGTTTTCCCGTTTATTTTATTTATTCTTTATTGTGATCCACAATTTTCATTAATGGTAATTCTGGGTATATATATTGATATATGTGTTGACATGAAAAATGTCAGAGAAAACTCAGTTGGTTTTGGCTACATTTAAACAGCAGGTTAATTGTTGAATTGGTGGTAGTGGTGGTGTTACTGTGTTTGACTTTCTCTCCTCTTGATGGTAGTGAAGAGAGAGGCCTCTAAAGAAAGCTGCCCATTGAAAGGACTCAGTAAAAAACTGAAAGCAATATTCCTCTACACAAATGGCCCATTAAAAAAATACCCGATATATTTGTAGGCAAATGGATGGAACTAGAAAAATATCATCCTGAATGAGGTAATCCAATTACAAAAGAACACGCACACACAATATGAACTCACTGATAAGTGGATATTAGCCCAGAAGCTTGGAATGCCCAAGATACAATTCACAGAGCAAATGAAGTTCAAGAAGAAGGAAGACCAAAGTGTGGATACTTTGTTCCTTCTTAGAAGGGGGAACAAAACACCCATGTGAGGAGATACAGAGACAGAGTGTGGAGCAGAGACTGAAGGAAAGGCCATCCAGAAACTGCCCCCACCTGGGGTTCCATCCCATATACAGTCACCAAACCCAGACACTATTGTGGATGACAACAAGCGCTTGCTGACAGGAGCCTGATATAGCTATCTCCTGAGAGGCTCTATCAGTACCTGACAAATACAGAGGTGGGTGCTCCCAGCCAACAATTGGATTGAGCACAAGGTCCCCAATGAAGGAGAGAAAGGTCTCCAAAGAGCTGAAGGAGCTGTCAGCCCCATAGAAGGAACATTATGAACCAACCAGTACCCCCAGAGCTCCGAGAGACTAAACTACCAAACAAAGAGTACACCTGGAGGAACCCATGGCTCTAGCTGCATATGTAACAGAAGATGGCCTTGTTGGACATCAAAGGGAGGAAATGCCCTTGGCCCTGAGAAGACTGAGGACCCCAGTAAAGGGGAATACCAGGACAGGGAAGTGGGAGTGGGTGGTTTTGTGAGCACAGGGAGGGAGGAATGGGATAGGGTGTTTTCAGAGGGGAAACTAGGAAAGGGGATAACATTTGAAATATAAACAAACTATCTAATAAAAAATACCCAGTATAAAACTGGAAGCAATATTCATCTACACAAATGGACTAATCACAATGCAAAACAAACAAACAAAAAGGAGAGCACACTGGCAAAAGTAAAAAACTCAGCAAAATCTAAACATACTAAATATTTAAATTCAATTCAAACAATTGAAATATTGGGTAAAGGTTTTAAAATTATAGTTGTAAAAATGATTAATATACCAAAGACCATTGAATGAACAGGTAAATGTAGTGCAATGTTTAGATGAGAAATTCTATACTGAGGGTGAAAAATGCAGCTAATAGACATTATGGGGGAAAAATGAAATTTTAGCAATGAAGATCTCAATAAAAGAAATAAATTATATCAGAAGATCTCCCAAATGTGAAATCAGCTAATAGGCAAGTTCTTTTTCCTCTGTTGATTAAATAGTTAAATGACTGGAAAATAGCTCAGAGCAAAGCAAAGGTGAAGTTTACTGGAAAACCTTACAAACTCCAAACACATGATGGGAAATCCCAGCACTGGGAAACCACGGACCGCAGATGGGATCTATTTGTCTTCAAGTATTTCCCTTCATTTTAGTAACTCCCCGTATTCTCCTACTGGACCTAACATATTCAGGAGTCTCGTCTGGTACAAGGACTGGGTCTCTGCCTCTGTTCACAATATGGGAATAACTGCAATATGATAATTTGCTTTGTGTGCAAGCCAGGAAGCAGCTGTAGGGACCATGGCACTGAAGTACCCAGTTGGTTGGAATATGAGAGAACTCCCAACCTCCTGTTTCCCTTGTGGTTTAACAGGAAGAGGAAGACTTGCCAAGGATAGAGAGATACAACCCAGAGGAGCTGGAAATAAGCTACCTTTTGGAGAAATGGAAATTTACCACATAGACTAAAAAGCCACAAAGAAATGGAAATTTATTGATGGGGACAAAGGCCAAAGCAACTTTAGAATGGAGGTCATTGTGTTTCCCCCTTCTCCTTCCTAGATGTCTGTAGGCTCAATCCAGGGAGAGATATGAACACTCAATGACAGGAAACATTCATTATCACAAATGGACATGACCAGAGAGGAACCTCTTCACATTATGTTGCACTTAAAATTCCAAGAGCTCAGAACAAAAACCAGGTCCAGCCTGGGAACATGAAAAATCACAAATATGAATTCATCAGAATTCTGTCAGACTTCGTAGCAGAAACCCTAAAAGCCAGGAAACCACAAAATAACACATTTCAAAACATGAGAGTAAATAGCTTCCAATGAAGATTTCTATATGCAGCAAAATTACTCCTTAAAAAAAATAGAAAACTAAAGACTTTCCAAAAAATAAGTGCAAATTAAAGCAATTCGTGTCCAGTGAGCCATCGATGAGCAAGTCATGTAAAGAAACCCTGACACAGATGAGTAAGAATGACAGTGAGAATCTCAACAGCTCAGAATACATTTCAGAAGAATAGATGAACAAATTGGAACTAGGAAAAGATCAAATAACAGCATGGTAAACTATCATCACACCTCTCAGACAAAGAAACTAGAAAGAATGCTAAAGTGTAAATCAACCAAGGGGGGGGCAAAATAAGCTAACAGGAATGCACATGACTCTCAACAATAACTTTACCTGAAAGGGGGCTCAATTTTCCAGTAAAAGACAAGAAATGGAGGCCAGCACGGTGGTTTAGAAGGTAAAGGTATCTACTGTCAAACATGGCTAACTAGATTCAATCCCTTGAACCCACATAGTAGAAGGACAGAGTCAACTATCTTAGTTTGTTATAAAATATTATTAAGTGATTAAAAATAAGAATAAAAAACACCAAGGAATTAAATTGTGTCCTTTGCATGAATAATATAAAACATTTTTCTCTTCCTCTTCTCTTCTCTTCTCTTCTCTTCTCTTCTCTTCTCTTCTCTTCTCTTCTCTTTTCTCTTCTTTCTTTCTTCCTATTTTGGATGTTTTTGAAACAAAATTGCACATAGGCCAGGCTATCACAAATTCAACCTGTAGCTGATAATGACATTCAATTCGGGATCCTTTCCCACCCCCTTTCTAAGTGAGATTGGAATTACAGACACAGGTCACCAAACCCAGTATCTGTGGTGTTGGGGATAAAACCCTGGGCTAAAATAAAACCTTAAATTATGATTCTTTATCTGGAAACCTAGAAGCCACACCAGGCTGGTAATTAATTAGAAAATCTTCATTCTTTTTTTCTGTTTTCCATTACAATTTTTCCAGCCTCATCCCCAATCCTGTATCAGATTGCTTTTAGGTGCCTGCACCCTGCCCCACTCTATAGTAGAAGCTTCTTCAAGTGTGTTCATTTATGAAATAAATCTAATAGAATCACCCAATAGTGGGAAGACAAAATGCCAACTAGACTTCTCTTTCCAACAAGTAATACTTCCAATACAGGAACGGTTTACATCTAATTGAGTTGTTGACGGAAGGGGTCCCATGGAAATCCCCAAATAACTTGCAAAAGTTATGGATTGCTTTCTACGAACTGATGGTAAGGCCTATTGCTGAAGACAACCATCTAACTTATGGAGCACAGAGAAGTCAAGCTAACACCTGCACAACAGACTAGCATTCATATACTGAAAGGTACTCTGTATGTTACTAGAGGAGAATAATAACCACCAATTCAGCTACATACTCTTTGAACTACAATAATGACCCATCTGTGTGATATAGTGGTGTAATAGTGGCACAAAAAAATGTGGCAGTAACCAACCACTAGTTTATTGGACCTAAAGCCCTATACATGAGTGAGAACTCACGGCTAACATGGCTTGGAAGGGGGAGATCAAGAACCTGAGATTATATAGGCCATGAACCTAGGAGAAAGCCAATTACTTCTGTTTTGGTAAAGAAACATAGCAATTAAATCACTCCTAACAACATTCTCGTATACTCATAGATCAGTATCTTGCTCAGCCACCATCAAAGAAGTGTTCTCCTGCAATAAATACAAACAAACACAAAACCCCACAACTGGGCAATATGTAAAGAGTGAGAGACCTTGAAACACTTCATCCTAAGTGGGATGTCTCCATCCAGTTCCTCCCCTAAGGCTCAGAGAACTGTGCAAAGGAGGAGGCAAAGTGATTATAAAAGCCAGATGGGATAAAGTGGTGTCTTCCAGACACAACATGATTACCGTACATATGCACTCACAGAGACTGTGGCATCATGAGAAAGGCATACACAGGTCCAAGCCAGATAAGGTGCTGAGAGGGGATGTAAGCACAAGCCCCCATCCCAAACCCTGAAACTATCTCCATAGACAACTGTTTGTAATGGAAAAATCAGTTTTCTCCAATGGAGTCTCCTTGGGTATATTAACCACACATATGAGAGCAGGCCCTATGCCCAGTAAAAGATGGCCAACACAAAGCAAATTTAATGGTATTTTTGGTAGAAATTTTGACTCATAATGCTTTGTTTGGGCATTTCTTACCTAATGGGTCTTTTGCTTATATATCGTATGTGTTTGATGGTGTGTATGTGTGTGTGTGTGTGTGTGTACATGTGTGCTCATATTTATATGCTTGTATGTGTATGCTTCTCATGCTTTTCCTGTTTCTTATGCTTTATCGTTTTATTCTGTTTTGAATGGGTTGGTTGGTTGGTTGGTTTCTAATGAGAGAGATAGAAGGCATGGTATTTGATAGTTGGGGGGGTGGGGAGGATCTGAGAAAACATAAGGGAGAGGAAACCATGATGAAAATATATTGTATGGAAAAATAATTTTAATAAAAAATAATTTAAAAGCTAATAATAAGCTAATACAAAAAGTAAATCATTGGGTCAAGTGAAATAGATAACAAAAGAAAAATGACTTTTTTTTTTACAAATAAAACATTTTCAAAATGATTTCTTAAAAGACAGCAAAATATTGGTCCCTAGAGGATTGAAAGGGTGAGGGGGTATGCAGGATGTTTAACTGCAATGCGATTATATAGGAAGAATGAATGTACTGCACACCAGAGTGACTCCTGTTTATGACATTTGTTTTATTTCATATGAAGAATTGGAAGAAAACCATTCAGATTCTCATACACAATTACTGCTAAAAAAGAGATGTAAACATCTATGATTCTGGCTTCAGTATTAGACATTGTAACAAATGTACTGAAATATCACACAGTCCCCATGAACATTTGCAATAATTAAGAGTTGGCTAAAAATAAAAGATAACAAAGAGCTTGGGTGTGTGTCAACTTAGATTTTCCATGTAAGAAAGAAGAGAAAGTGGCATTTAGACAAAAGAAATCAGAGGCTGATCAAGTAGATATACACCTCAGAACACCAGGGTTGTCATACTGGGAATATGAAACTAGGAAGGGGGGAGTGGGCAGAATGATGTCTTCAGTAATGAGGAAAACCTTTTCAGAATGGTTTTAATTAACCTATATATCCAAGGTGCGCAATGGACTCAACTCAATTAGTTCAGACATAACCACAGTATTTTATAACTTGCAAGAAACGTGTAGATAAATTTGCAGGTAGTTCTATGAGATGTCTACCTCACTGGGGACAGATTAAAAGCAAAAGCTTCAAACCCCCAAACCTTGACCATAGTGCCTTCAAAGAGAACCCCACAAAAGCAAAATGCATCTGCTTTACTAAAATAAATCTTTATTTTAAATTTGAATCATTTGTCAAAGTATCTAACATCTTTTGAGAAAAATAAAATTTTCTGTTATTTACTTTCAAACTTGAGTTTGAAAATTTTTGTCATATATATATATGACATATATATATATAATAATTTGTGTGTGTGTGTGTGTAGTCCATATTTCTTCTACATAACATGCTAATGATTTGCTCACTCCTATTCATGTCATGTTAGTAATTGGCCATATCAGATGCCTGAGAATGATCAGGGTTCTTCAGCTGGAGAAATGTTTTTTAGCCTTCATGATGCAGGTTATTTCTTTCCCTTCTAGAAAGTATACCTCATCCCTTAGTCATCTGGCCACAGTACTTTCTACTATGTGTCTGTCTCTCTCTCTCTCTCTCTCTCTCTCTCTCTCTCTCTCTCTCTCTCTGTGTGTGTGTGTGTGTGTGTGTGTGTGTGTGTGTCTATGTCTTTCTCTGTCTCTGTGTCTGTCTCTGTGTCTGTCTGTCTCTCTGTCTCTGTCTCTCTGTCTCTGTCTCTGTCTCTGTCTCTGTCTCTCTCTCTCTCTCTCTCTCTCTCTCTCTCTGGTGTGTGCTTGAGTGTGAGGTCTATAGAAACCACAGCATGATTTCCTGAATCAGTTCTCCACATTATTTTGGGAGATCCCCTACTGAACCTGGAGCTCACCATTTCTACAGTTAACCGGACACCAAGAACCTGGATCTACCTGTCTCTGCCCCACCCAGGACTAGGGAAGCATGGGACACTACCTCGCCTTGCTTTTATGTGGGTCCTTGGTATCAGAACTCAGGTCTATTCACATCTTCCCTAATCTCCCACACCCAGCACTTTCTCAAAACCACTGTGAGGCTGAATTTTTGTAGTATAATAATTCTGCTTAATAACCTTTGTCCACTAATAGACAGAATGTATTTACAGAACAGATATTCTGCTTGAAGAAAAGTTATGGTGTTCTAAAAACAGATCTTCTATAATGTAAAACTCTCTCAGATTACGTGAAGTGAAATTTGGAAAGAATTTAAGGTAGGCTTCTTTCAGAGGATCATTTGACTAAAACAGTTTTCTAAATCATAAATGCCTCTGTGTGTTTATCATCAATTTAATAGTGATAGAATCCAGAGGGAAAGTCTTTAATAAAATATTTGGCAGTTATTTCACCATTTCCCTATTAGAATTTCTATGAGCACTTACATTTCAAAACTTAAAGCATAAAAATAACTATGCACTTTAACCCTTTGTCACTAGAAATGCATTTTAAAAAATGGCTAATAGACAGAAAGCCCTAAAGAAACCGACCTCTCATCAAGATGATAAGATGGACTTTAAGATAAAAGTAAAACTGTCCCAAATCCATTATGCTTGAAAGCAAATTATCGACTGTGTTTTGAATGTACATTTTGTAATGATACATACCTTGGAGAGTATTAAGACTTGAGAAATAAATTCCCTCCTTTAAAAAGATTAATTTTGCAGCAGATAAACTTATTTGGCAAAGCACCAGGATTGAAAATTAACAAACAAAATTCAGTCCCCTTCTTACATACCAAAGACAAACATGTTGAGACAGAAATCATGAAAAAATCCTATCTGCAATGGGCTAAAAATAATCTTCTCTTTCTGCATCTTGGTTAGAGTCACTCACCATGCTATTTTTCTAGTTCCGTCTACCTACCTGCAAATGTTATGAGTACATTTTCTTTACAGATAGCTATGGCACTATTCTAGAGTGTATGTACAGCACATTTTCATTATTCAGCCATCAGTTTCAGGACATTTAGACTGTTTCCATTCCCTAACTATTGCGAACAGAGTAGCAGTGAGCATGGCTGAGCAAGAAACAAATGTTGCGAGCTCTCTCTCATCTGAGACTCCCAGCTCCAAATGTTCAGATGTGCGTACATATCCCACACTAACTTCAGAACCCAGGAAACCAAAGGAGACCATTGCTGACATGAGGAGAACAGTAGAGGGCGTTCTAACAGTGTACCAGCAATATTATGGGGGAAATGGAAAGGGGTTCTAAATAGGAAGGAGGCAATAAATATAGGAAAGAGGAGGTAAAATAACAACAGGGATGTCTGGAAAAGCTATGAGGAATCATACTATTAAATATCTACCCATAATACATATAAATGACCGTAGGAAATACATATAGGCTTTAAATAACATTTTCCAACCTGGAATGGCAATGCTCACTCCAAGAGCCAAAGACCACATAACAGAAACACCAAAATCAAACCTGAAATTCCTCTTTTAGATTGCTGGTAAGGATTGTGCAGCAGACTGCAAAATATTACAGGCTATTGCTAGTTCCCTTTATCCCCAAAGGTGGAACATACTCCCTAAAGACATTTTAGATGTTTGTCCTTATACCTTCAGACAAGTGTAGGCTTCAGCCCTGATCAAGGAGCCTTTTCTTTTTTTTTTTTTTAGAGTTATTTATTATTATAAATAAGTACACTGTAGCTGTCTTCAGACACACCAGAAGAGGGCGTCAGATCTCATTACGGATGGTTGTGAGCCACCATGTGGTTGCTGGGAATTGAACTCAGGACTTTTGGAAGAGCAGTCAGTGCTCTTAACCGCTGAGCCATCTCCCCAGCCCAAGGAGCCTTTTCTTTACAAGAGATGGAGATCATCACAGGAGACCAGAACCAAAGAACTTCAGGGTTGTAAAACACAGTATGTATCTAAGAAAAATTAATGAAAGACAGCAAAGAGTTGTGGGTATATGGGAAGACCAAGAAGGAATAAAGGGAAAGAGAAAATGATGAAATTATATTAATATCTCCAAAATAAAAGAAACAGTTCAAATAATTTTGTGATTAATCTAGCTAAGAAAATAAACAACTGGTATAATGAAAAGGTTAAGATGCTAAAGAAAGAAAATTTAAAAGATACCGAAGACGACCTGTGTTTATAGATTGGTAAGATTAATAATGAGAAAATGGCCATTCTCCCAAAATTAATCTATATATTCAACGTAGTTACCATCAAAATTCTAATGCAATTGAAGCTGAAAATTGTATATGGTGTGGTGGTTTGAAAAGGAACGGCCCCCAATAGGCTTATATATTTGAATGCTCTGTCATTAGGGAGTGGCACCTTTTTTGGAGTAGGTGTGGCTTTGGGAGGGTCTCCAGCATTCAAGCCAGGACCATTCTCTCACTCTCTTTCTGCTGACTGCTGATCAGGATGTAGAGCTCTCAACGACCTCTCCAGCACTCTGTCTGCCCATGTGATACCATGCTTCCCACCATGATGATGACAGACTACACCTCTGATCTTGTAAGCCAGTTCCCATTTACTGCTTTCCTTCTTATAAGTTGCTGTAGTCTTGGTGTCTCTTCACAACAATGGAGCATTCATTAAGGCATATAGACACACAAAGGATCCGGGATACCCAACCCAACCCTGAAAAATAAAAACAAGGCTGGTGCGGAATCCCCATCTTTGATTCAAGTTATAGTAGTCAGAGCTGTAACAATAAAAACAAAATAGCATTTGCATAAAATACACATTTATATTAATAGAAGAAAGCTGAGTTCCCAGATAGAAGTCTACGCTCCTACAAGCACATGATTTTTACACAGAGGCCAAAAATACACACTAAAGAAAAGAGCACTTTCAGCAAATAGTGCTGGTCAAACCAAATAGCTACATGTACAAGACAGAAACTAAAATCTTATCTCTTATGCTGAACAAAAGTCAACTCCGGGGGGATCAAAAACTTCAACATAAGGCCAAATATCCTGACCTTGACAGAAGAGAAAGTAGGAAACTTCTAGTCACTGAAAAAGACTTTCTCAACAGGACTCCAGTAGCACAGGCTTTAAGGGTAACAATTAATAATGTGGATCACCTAAAACTAAAACATTTCTGTGATGCAAATGATCATTTAAGTGAAGGTACAATGAACAGAGTAGAAAGCCTGATATAGCAAGAAAGTCCTCAAGGCTGAAAGGAGCAAGAAGAAGTGGAAAACAAAGAGGATGGTGAATAAGTTTGTTATGCCAGGATTATTTCTTTTGCATGCTACCAGGGAACAAAAGAAATTATTGGTCTTCCTAGTTGTGAAACCCGTGCACTATCCTAATGCCTGATCTGGCAAGGTATCCCACTGGTGTAAGAGCAATACAAATTTTATGGGAATAGCCAAGCACTTTCTGATTGGATGTAATATCCACTCCACAAGAAAGATCTCATGCCTTGTACTATTAACTGGATGGGGGAAAGTGGCTGGCTAGCACATGGCCCCCAGTGGAGAACCTAATGTTATTATTTTACTAAATGGACATAGTAATAAATTGCCCCCTAAGTACTTATCATTTTACCCAATAAGTGGGCGATTCACTTCTCAACCTTTGTGAGAGAAACTTGTTTTTGCATTTAATATGGAGACACACACATGGTAAGTGCACAGAGAATGAAAGACTGCAGAAGACTGGTCCCTAAAAGAGACATTTATACCACCCCACTTCCTCTAAAGTTTAGGGATCATCAGAGAAGAGAAAGTGCAAGCACTGAAACAGCCAGAAGTTGTGAGCTTCTGCAGCAAAACAGTATTTGCTGTACGTGACTGGACCGTGCATTTTACTATGAAAAGGACAACAGGCTTTAAGTAATGTGTAATTTAGTAGAGTGTCAACATCACTGCCTAGTATTCAGCCACGAAGAAAACATGAGCATATTCCAAGTAAACAAAATATTTATGCCGGGCGGTGGTGGCGCACGCCCTTAATCCCAGCACTTGGGAGGCAGAGGCAGGCGGATTTCTGAGTTCGAGGCCAGCCTGGTCTACTGAGTGAGTTCCAGGACAGCCGGAGCTACACAGATAAACCCTGTCTCGAAAAGCCAAAAAAAAATAGTATATATATTAATACTTAACCACATCAAAAGTGATTTTTAGCTGGGGCTGGAGAGATGGCTCGCAGGAAAGAGCACTTGTTGCACACTCATGAGGACCTGAATTCAGATCCTAGCATCTACATGACAAACCTGAAGTTCTGCAAATACCTATAACTCCAGCTCTGGAGGATTTGATAAGACTCTCTTCTAGCTGTGTATAGCAGCACACACCTTAATACACATAGGTACAGACAAAGACACACACACATACACACACTTTACATAGATATACAGATACATATATATATATGTTCTTTTTCTTAGAAAAATGTTTTTTCCAAAGAGCTAGTCTCCTGAGCTCGTTTATTTCAGTATCCCAAAGCCTTCCCCAACTAAGACCTCAAATTTTCACCTGAAATCCCAGTTTCTACATGTTTTAACCAAGAGAAACTATGTTGTTTATTTTCCTTTTCATGGAGTGAGACCTGTATAATATTCATGAATATTTTGTCAAGTACCTATACTATGTAAGCCTCTAGTCTAAATCAAGAACAAATTTTAGATCTAAATGAATACCTTAGGGGGAGAACACACTTGTACCTGTACTTGTTTTCTACTGTTGTGATAAAACATTAATAAAAACCAGCTTAAGAAGGAAAGAATTTCATCTTACAACACCTAGGTCACAATCCCTCACCAAGGGAACTTGAAGTGGGAATCTTGAGGCAGGAACTGAAGCACAAACCTTGAAGAAATGATTTTTACTGACTTGCACCCCATGGCTTGCTCAGCATGCTTTTTAAGCACGTCATGACCACCTGCCTGGAGGAGCATGGTTTACAACAGAGTGAGCTCTCCAGCAAAGATCATTAATTCTCAATGGAGGTTCCCTCTTCCCAGATGACTCTAGCTAGTGTGAAAAAATAAAATAACTAGCACAAATTGCGTGTTGAAAATTTGACATACTAGTGTTTCATTTATTTCACCAAATCGATGGGAGAAAGATGACTATCCCAGGACTTTGTCAATACCCAAATGGAAGTAAATATTTTCTACTTTCCTCTTTAGGATAAGGTTAAACACCAATAAACAAAATCTTGTCCATGGGGTCTTTGATATATTGCTTTCAGGATTAAAATAAATAATGCATATTAAAACTGGAAGAGGGGTAATTTTTCACAGAATATATAATTGAGGGTTGGTTTAATATCCCTGCATGTTAATATCTAGGTCATTGCATCCTAGAGTCAATTACTTATCACATGGCTAGAAACGTAATTAGGAAATAAGTAAAATTGGACTCCTTATCATCAAAATGGAAAGTGAAAACATAAAAATAATGTGGAGGGTAAGCTGGGAACACCACATCATGCACCAATAAGGACTTAGCAGCATGGTATAGCCTCTGGAACTCTCTGGCGTCTCAAGGTCTTGCTATCCCTGTTGCATCTTCCCAGTGTTAGAACTTGTATTGCTGTGAGGTATCCACCACAGAACACCACTGGGACCCAGGTACGAGCCAATAGAAAGTCTTTATTACTCTACTAGTCACCATGCTAGATGGCCCTGAGTGCAGCAGTCCCAAGACTTTCTCAGACTGACTTTTAAGCACAAAAACCACATCCTAGGTTGACACACCTCAGGAAGCAAGAGCTTTGAGCCAGAAGCAGAACTACAGAGGCAAAGAAGCAAGGTCAGGACACTTTGGGACTTTCCCAGAAGTATAGACTTTGATAGATGGCGTTTCATTTTTGTCCTGGCCAATATGCTGAGTTCCATGGCCTGAATAGCACCTCCATCATGGCATTGATTGTGCTAAGATCTAGAGGCCTGTGATAGCATAACTCAACTCTAGCTCATGTTTTTACATGTAACTGGATGGACCAAGCCCACTCAGTCAACAGGTTCTCCAGCGCAGGAGTGAGGATTCAAAAGAAAAAAGACAGACAATACTGTAGCATGGCCCCAGACAGTTCTGAGGCTGAGGCAGGTTTATTTTTTCACAATCCGATTTTATACTATTTTAATTACATGCAAGTATTAAGGGCAAATGGTCCAATAAGGAAGAAGCAAGGCAAAGAGCAAAGCCCTTGATTTCTCCCGAGACAGTCGTTTCCAAGGGCTCGTCAGAATGACCAAAAATATCTGAGCCCACGTCCTTGACCTTGGCCAAAAACAGATTCCTGCCTGAACCGACTTCCCTGTTACAGCCTCATGTCAGATTCCTGCCAAGCAGCCCCCAAAGCTCTCCACACTGAATCTTAATTTTCTACAAATTGAATTACAGATACAAACTCTCCTTGATTTACACCCAACATCACGAATACTTCTTACCTACCCTTGTCATGGAAAAACAGTATGATTTAAATTTTTCCAAAGTACTGCTTAAATCACTGATGCCTCTATGATGATTTTACTTATAAAATTTAAAACTCGTCAATATTTACTTGAGCTACAGAATTATTTCATTTTAGACTACCATTTAGTATGATGGAGTTCATAATGAGGAAACAAAAGCCTGAATTTGAAGACATGGGTATAAAAGAAATATGCCCCAGCCTTTGTCAGAGGAGTGACTCATTAATACAGAAACCAAGTCCTAGTTATAGGACCAAATGAGGATGAAGCTCTCAGGCCTAAATGGACCATTTATATAACCTCCTCCAAGAACAAAGGGGTAGCAAGAATATGAGATGATGAAGCAGAGGATGAAGATATATGCGGTAAAAATTAAGCATTGTTGGATGTGACACGGTGTGTGTGCTCACAAATTACTACAGTTGTGGTGATCTGCACAAGATTGAGCCCAGCAATGGATCGTGTCTCCTGGGAGACACGGCTCCAATTTGGGTAGTTAACGGCTACTGAAGGAAAGAGTGTCTATTTCTTCAGTGAGGTAGCCACTGGTAAACTGCACGTATTCTAGTAAACAACCTTCCACTGAATTCTGCTGAGAATGCATAAGAAGACATGAAAGTTGAAAGAGGACTTCTTGAAAATGTTGGATCTTCTCTGTAATAGAGGAGCTCTGAATGACTTTCATAACCATCTTCACAATTTATGTTTGCTGCTTTGGGAAGACACCAGACTAGCTACAATTGCCTAAGATTTCTCCAGTGTCTCACAAGTAAGTTTCTTTTCTGCTCTATGGTCTTCTTGGAAAGCATCCACTTGCTGTACATGAACTAGTACTTTGAATCACACTTTTTAAGCAGCACCATATCAATACTTGTACTTGAAAACTGCCTAATAGCTAATAACTGAGACCACATTAAATCAGTGTCAGAATGTGAAACATGTGCAATTCACACGTTGATGAATCAGATAAATGGGTATGAGTTGCAGAGATAGAGTGTGTATTAATCATCTCTATCAGTCTCTGTCTAGAGCCATTAACCTTGGTCCAGAAGGGTTTTCAAGTGATTGGATGAGTCACACCTGTATTAGACAGAGAAACTACTTTATTTAAAGGTCACTTCTCTGGGTATAAGTGAGATATTGGGGAGTGGGATCTGTAAAATATTACCCCTACAAGCACAATATTTACTTCCTGTAATGATGTTATTATACACAGATTCTCCAGAGGTATTAGTTTCAAATATGAAAGTGCTTCACTTGAACATTCCAATGAGTCCATTTAACCATAAGTAGAAAGTACCACTCAACCATTTTGGGCTCCTAAGGTTTCTAAATATAAAGCAAAAAAAGGTACTAGACTGGCTAGAGAAATCAACCCTGACTACCAAGGAGAAAGGGAACCAACCACAATAGCACACAAAGCAAAAAGAGAAACAAGAGCTGAATTCCAGAGAGTTCTTGGAGCTTCTCTTCATCATGCCATGCTCTGTGACTAACTAAAGTCTAAGTAATTTCAAAGCAGGTGTAGAAAACTACACTACTGACTCAGATCTTCCCTCCACCATTAAAGAGCCTTCACAAGCTGAAGAGCTTGCTAAGAACAAAAACAATGGTTAGTGACTATGTGACCAATTACAAAAATAAGAACTGTAATTATCATGATTAATTCTTCCTTATTTTTTTAATTATTATGTACAGGAGAATGTTCAACAAAAGTTTTTCCCTTCTCCCCTTTTTTATCCCATCATCATATAACCAAAGAAAATGTATTGACTTCATACCATGTACTTGAGTGGTACCAATTTAATATAACAGTCTTTGGTTGTATGGTATTAAGAAGAAAAATAAACATTCTTTTCTTTGGAAAGGTTGATGTATTTTTTTCAAATATATATGAGTTTCATCAATTAGGAATTAGATATCTTTACTATCATTTTTGTAAGCTAATTATCATGATTGTTGTAATCATTTCACAATATATTCACAATATATATAAACCAAAAACTTGATACAATATATCTTAAATGTATACAATTTTATTTGCCAATTTTACCTCAATTAAAATAAAGAAAATAAAACAATAGTTTAAAAAGATGCAAGTGAATGCCACAAAAAAAATACACTTTGTATTGGTTACTTTCGTAAGTCAATTAAGTTAGTCCACAACGACAGATATTATGACGTCTATTTTTGTGGATGTGTTCTTTGAAAGCATTTTGTGGACAAGACTAATATTTAAACCAATGAACCTGGGGCTGGTGGTGTATCTCAGTGGTAAAGCTAAAATAAACAGATAAATCTTTAAGTAAAGCAGATTAGTTCTGACATAGGTGTGGATTTTAATAGAATAGAGACATTTCTCTTGGTTGAGAAGTAGCTCTGACTTTGTTTTTGTTTCTTGTTTTTTTGTTTTTGTTGTGTGTGTGTGTGTGTGTGTGTGTGTGTGTGCATCTGACTGTTTGGTTTTGCATTCAAACTTGATCTTTTCCTAAATGGTCAAAATGTTTTTCCAGGTATGATTTTAGACTCCAACATTGCAGTTTGGATTCTCCTAGTGCACCTAGATTTGAGGACTACCAAGAAAAGCTGTTGGGGTGGAGTCAATAATACATGATCAGATTTCAAGATTGGATCAACAACTTATTCTCCATCACCACAGCAAGTAACACTAGATGTGTATGTAAACTTTGAGCCCCCTCTCAATTCAGGACAGACCTGAAGAGAATTTTCATCTCTGAAGATGAAGTTGTAAAATTCATAGTGTCATCTGAATTTTCTCTCTGCTCCTCCATAATTTCTTCCCCTGTCTCTTTCACTCCTGCAAAGATGCTCTAATAAGTGGCCTGTATTCATCTGTGCATCTTACACTCTATTCTTAAAACAGTTCAGCCTGCAACAACTCTCCTGCTTCTTCCCTGCATTACCATTGTTCGTTCTTAAGAAGAAAAGAGTTTATCAGAAATCTGCTGCATGAAATGATAATCTATAAATCTACTGCCAGGCCTTCCTTCCTGAATGCATTCCTAATTTCCACTAGTGATTTTCTTGAAGCACTTCTTATTTACCCTGGCGGGGTTATTTTTTTCCCCTCAGATAATCTATCAGTTCTCTAAATTTAAATAGCACATGCTCATTCATGCTTCCCAAATCACAGATACACAATTCATAGTCTTCCGAAGGACTTCTCACCTAACCACATTCCTTATGAGTCCATTTACACCCCAGCCACTTGCAGAAGAACAAATGCCAAATGCTCATTAGGCTATGTGTAAGAATATAGATGGTCTTCTCAGCTTAGCCATGTAGCATTTGAAAATCTGCACATAAAGTTATGTGAAACTATGATTTAAATTATTTGTTGCACCATAATCCTGTGCATCCATCACTTAGCAGTTAAGTTATTAATATAACTTAAATAGTTGAAGAAATTTTATCTTCGAGTCTTTGCTCCAAATTTTATACTACCCTCATATGCAAAAGTCAAAACACTTAGTTACACAAATGAGACCCAGGCATGATGGCCTGCAATCAATTTCATCACTAGGAGGGCTAAAGCAAGAGTATTATCATGAGTCTAAGGCTAGCCTGGGCTACATAATAAGTTCTAGATCAGCCTAGGTGAAGATTGAAACTGTCTCAACACAAAAGAAAACAAAAATGTAATCTTACAAACAACTTTTGGCAACCTCTTTTTGAGGAAATGGTGATGAGTATTCTTTGCTAACAACATGCATGTACTGGTCTATCTTACATTGTATCGATGAGCTGCATTTGTCCAGACTCCATAGAATGATACACACCAAAATACTTCTGGTGGTGTGCTGCAGTTTCTTGATACTTCCATGGACTTGGCTGATTGGCAAAGTGATCTCAGCAGAGACAGATGCACGTGCTGAGGCAAGACATGTGCTGAGGTAAGACCTGTGGAGGATATGTGATGTTTGCAGGGTATAAAGAGGACAGTGATGAAGGCTGTGCTTGGCTTACTTGTAGAGCTAGCTGTTCAATGCTTGTGGGTCTCCCATCTTCACTGATACTTCTGCTGGAGTATCTATGAAGTCTTTGCTCGTGGATCAAGCTATGGCTGTGGGCCGGAGAACTGAACTGCCAATTTCCAGACAGCACAGACTGGAGTTGCTCCAAAGAACCTTTCTAAACAGGCACACGTCCCCCATATCCTTTCTTTTCCACTACCTCTGGTGGGCTACAAGGGAGGTTAAAGCATTTAAGAACCATCATTAAAAAAAATATAGGTGTTGGGAAAACCTAAAGTTACAGTCCATCAATCCTTGAAGTGTATCCAGCTTTTCTCCTTATCCCTCCCTTACTTCTTATTCATCCTGATTCCTTCCTGTCAGATTCTGATACCTAAAAAATATTTTCTACCAGGGACCCTCAGTGGCTACACCTGGACTCATATCATCTTTCCTGTCATCCAAACAATCTCTCCACTCTCAACTTCAGCCGGGTAACACCCAGGTCCCACCTTCTACATCAATTCCATTAACTGGAGGCTTCAGCTCTTAGTCAGGCCAAGGATTACCTCAGTCATTTCATCCCTATCTCTCCAAATAATTTGTGACATTACTGCAATTTCCTTACAAGATCCCCTCTCCCATTATACAGCCAATTTCCTTTTGACTGCACCTCCTGATATGTACAGGATCCCTTTTGCTTTAGCTTGAAACCTTACTCAGTTATTTGTTTCAGCCCAACTCTTCTTAGCTGGACATAACTGACCTGATAAAGCAGAGCCTACCAGAAAAGCATATACTCAACAATTTCCTAAGATCTAAAGAAGACAACAGGAACCAATAAATGGGAACCAATAAATGACCCAACAAAATCAAGACCCAATATCAACAAAATCACAAACATACCAACCCAAGATGTCTAGATGCCAAAGCAAAAACATATACAATAAAGATGAAGACAGTGAGTCTCCACCGGAACCCTTTAACATAGTAATAATAGACCCTGAGAAATAAAGGATAGCTGAAGCACAAGACAAGGACTCCAAATTAACACTTATATGTGCAAGGATCTTAAAGAGGATATGAATGAATTCTTTTATGCAGTCAGGGAAAACACAAACAGTGAAATGAAATCAGAAAAAAATTAAAGATATCAAAGTAGAACTTTAAAAAAATAGAATTAATAAAAACCCCAAATAAGCTATACCTGGAAATGAAAAATATAGACAACCAAACAGAAACCTAAAGGATAAACTTCACCAATTGAGTATAAGAGAATCTCAGGCATTAAAGACAAGGTAGAAGAAATGAGAACATTGGTCACAGAAAATGTTAAATATATGTAAATAAAATCCAAGCATAAAACATCCATGAAATCTAGTACACTTCAAAAAAGGCATAATCTACAAATAATAGAAATAGAGAAAGCAGATTGACAAATCAGAGAAGAAAATTTCCCTAATCTTAAGTAGAAGGTACCTATCAAGATACAAAAAGTATGGAAAATACCAAATAGAGAGGACCAGGGGGGAAAATGCCCACAATACATAATAGAAAAATCATACAGAACAAAGAAAGCATATTAAAAGATATAAGGAGAAATAACCAAGTACTATATATCAGCGGATCTATTAGAATGATACCTGACTCCTCAATGTACACTCTAAAACCCAGAAGGGTTTTGAAGAATGTCCTACAAACTCTAGAAGCAGCAGCAAGAGATACAACCCAAGACTAGTTAGCCAGCAGAACTTTCAGTCACAATAGACAGAAAAACATTCTACCAAAAAAAAAATGGGCAGGATCTATGTAAAAATCAAGCTCTACAGACAGAGTAAAAAGAAATTATAGTCCTGAGGAGACCAAACGCACCCCAGAAGACACAGGTATAAACAATCTCAAACCAGTAAGTCAAAAGAGGAAGGGAAATATATACTATAACAACAAAACAACAAGACTCAATAAGAACTATTCACTGATAACTTTGAAAGAGAGTGATCTTGATTTCCTCAATAAAAGACCGAAATTCACAGATTGGATTAGGAAAAAAAAAAGATCCATCCTTCTGTTGTATCCAAAAAGCACACCATACCATGAAGAAGAGACACTACCTCAGAGTAAAAGATGGGAAAAGATACTCCAAGTAAATGAACCCAAGAAGCAACTGGGTATAGCCATCATCATATCTGCCAAAACAGATTTCAAACAAAACTAATCCGAAGAGATAGAAAAAGGCAATACATACTCGCCATGATGATATTACAATTCTAAGCATTTAGGCACCAAGAGAGAGCACCTACATTCATAAAAGAAACACTTCTACAAATAAAATCATAACTGACCTTCACGCAGTTAGAGTGGTGACCTCAGCAACACTCTCTACAACAGAGTGGCTCTACAGACAGAAAAATACATATAGGAATTCTGGAGTTAAATAACATCATAAATCTCAGTCTTTGGTTTGATTCCATTGATCGGCCTGTCTGTTTCTGTACAGATACTAAGCAGTTTATATCACTGTTGCTCTGTAGTACAGCTTGAGATCAGGGATGGTGATTCCTTCCGAAGTTCTTTTATTGTTCAGGATTCTTTTGGCTTCCAGATTTTTTGTTTCTTCCACATAAAGTTGAGAATTGCTCTCTCAAGGTCTATAAAAAATTGTGTTGGAATTTTGGTGGGGATTACATTGAATCTGTAAATTGCTTTCGATAGCATGACCATTTTCATTATGTTAATACTATCTATCCATGAGCATGGGAGATTTTTCCATCTTCTGATATCTTCTTCAATTTCTTTCTTCAAGGACTTGAATTCATGGCTATTGTGATGGGTATCATTTCCCTAATTTCCTTGTCTGCCTGTTTAGCATTTGTGTAAAGGAAGGCTACTGATTTGAGTTAATTGTGTATCCAGCCATTTTGCTGAAGGTTTTTAATCAGCTGGAGGAGTACTCTGGTAGAATTTTTGGGATCACTCATGCATACTATCATATCATCCACAAAATAGTAATACTTTGATGTCTTCCTTTTCAATTTGTATCCGCTTGATCTCCTTTAGTTGTTTTATTGCTCTGACTAGAACTTAAAATACTATATTGGATAGATAGGGAGAGAGTGGGCAGTTTTGTCTTGTCCCTTTGCTTAACTTTTCTCCATTTAGTTTAATGTAGGATATTGGCTTGCTATATAATGCTTTGATTATGTTTAGTTATGTATCCTGTATCCCTGATTTCTCTAATATCTTAAACATGAAGGGTATTGGATTCTATCAAAGACTTTTACAGCATCTAATGAAATGATCATGTGATTTTTCTTTCTGTTTGTTTATATGGTAGATTATGTTGATGGATTTTCGTATATTGAACCATTCCTGCATCCCTGGGATGAAGCCTACTTGATGTTGACAGATGGTGTCTTTGATGTGTTCCTGGATTCAGTTTGTGAATATTTTATTGACTAGTTTTGCATCAATGTCCATAAGAGAAAGCAGTCTGAAGTTCTCTTTTATTGCTGAGTCTTTCTGTGGTTTGGGTATCAGGGTGACTATGACCTTATAGAATGAGTTTGGCAGTGTTCCTTCTGTTTCTATTTTGTGGAATAGTTTGTTTGAGAAGTATTGAGATTAGCTCTTCTTGGAAAGTCTGGCAGAATTCTGCAACAAAACCATCTGGCCCTGAGCTTGTTGTTGTTGTTGTTGTTGTTGTTGTTGTTGTTGGGAGATAGTTAATGACTGCTTCTATTTCTTTAGTGGCTATGGCTGTTTAAACAGTTTATCTGATCTTAATTTAACTTTGGTAAGCGGTATCTGTTGATAAAATCAGCTATTTCATTAAGATTTTCCAATTTTATGGAGTACTGGTTTTTGTGGAGTAATGATTCTTTGAACTTCCTCAGTGTAAGTTGTTATGTCTCACTAATGGACTTAGCAGATATTGATTAATATTTCACCCAAACACAAAATAATAGAGCTTCTTCCCTGCAGCTTCTGGAATTTTCTCCAAAAATGGACACTTGGACACAACACTAGTCTCAAAAGGTATAAGAAAATTTAAATAATATCCTGCATACCATCTCACTACAATGGAATAAAGATGAACATCAGCAATACCAGAAACAACAGAAAGTTTAAAAATTCATGGGAACTTAAGAACTCACTACTGGATAAAAAATGAGTCAAGACAGAAATTAAGAAGCAAATTAAAAACTTTTTAGAATTGAATGAAAACACAGCAACTGAAACCTGTGGAACACAAGGAACACAATTCTAAGAGACAAGTTAAAAGCACTGTCTACCCAAGAAAGATAGAGAGATCAAATACCAGTAACTTAACAGCACGCATTAAAGGTCTAGAACAAGAAGAAATAACACAAAAAAGGAGTACACAGCAAGAAGTAATCAAACTCAGGGCTGAAATCAATTAAATAGAAACAAAATAAACAGTAGAAAGAATCAATGAAACTGAGAGCTCATTCTTTGTGAGATCCAATATTGATAAACTCATAGCTAAATTTACTAAAAGATGAATAGATATGATCTAAATTAATAAAATTAGGGAAGAAAATGGGAGTCTAAAAATAGACACAGATGAAACCCAGAGAATTACAGATATACTGAAAAAAATCTGTGCTTCGATCCAGCCGGTAGCAGGGAAGCCAGACCTAGCCAGCTTGCCAGGTGCTCAGACCCTGCCGGCGGAACCAGGTACCCAAGACAGCCCGAGTTTAAGACCTCCGGGGACTCAGGTCTGGAGCAGGAGCTGCGCACAGAATAGAGGTTTGGAGTACAGCGGCTGTGCCTGCGCTCTGCGCTCGCAGGCCAGACGCCGAACCCCCTGCAGGCAGCGCCATCTTGCCTGCAGCTTCCCATCCAGCCGGTAGCAGGGAAGCCAGACCTAGCCAGCTTGCCAGGTGCTCAGACCCTGCCAGCGGAACCAGGATAAGCAACAATTCTTGTTTATTAAGAAGAGTGAGGACCAGTGATAGCGGCAGGCCTCCATATTGCAACCAGGACACAGCTGGAAAGGTGCAGGTAGAGACTCCATCTGGGGCTAGAGCAGGGAGAGCTGCTAAGCTCTCGCCCACAGGCGAGCCCAGGCGCCTAGGCTCTGCAGCACGTCCCTGCGAGCTTAGGCCGTGCACCGAGGCAGCCTGAACCACCCAGCTCCCCAGGACCCCGGACCAGCGATAGCTGCAGGCCTCCATATTGCAACCAGGACACAGCTGGAAAGGTGCAGGTAGAGACTCCATCTGGGGCTAGAGCAGGGAGAGCTGCTAAGCTCTCGCCCACAGGCGAGCCCAGGCGCCTAGGCTCTGCAGCACGTCCCTGCGAGCTTAGGCCGTGCACCGAGGCAGCCTGAACCACCCAGCTCCCCAGGACCCCGGACCAGCGATAGCTGCAGGCCTCCATATTGCAACCAGGACACAGCTGGAAAGGTGCAGGTAGAGACTCCATCTGGGGCTAGAGCAGGGAGAGCTGCTAAGCTCTCGCCCACAGGCGAGCCCAGGTGCCTAGGCTCTGCAGCACGTCCCTGCGAGCTTAGGCCGTGTACCGAGGCAGCCTGAACCACCCAGCACCCCAGGACCCCGGACCAGCGATAGCTGCAGGCCTCCATATTGCAACCAGGACACAGCTGGAAAGGTGCAGGTAGACAGATTCCATCAGGGGCTACCACGTGGGGGGGATCTGCTAGGCTCTCGCTACTAGGCAGGCCCAGCAGCGCCTGCCAAGGCTCTGCTGCACTCCCCCACACTTCTCGGAGACCTCAGGCCATGCACAAAGTCAGCGGGTGGCAGCCAGCTCGTGATCCCGTTGAGCAGCAATCACACATAACCACCAGTAGAGAAACAACAGGTAAGCCCAGCCTCACAGGAGATTCAAACACCAGCCAGTGACAACAAGGTCAACTAACACCAGAAATAACCAGATGGCAAAAGGTAAACGAAGGAATGTCACTAACAGAAATCAAGGCAACATGACAGCATCTGAACCCAGTTCGCCAACAACAGGAAGCCCTGGATACCCCAAAACACCAGAAAAACAAGACTTGGATATAAAATCACTGGTCAGGATGCTGGTAGCTGAACACATAGAAAAATCTCGTAAAGAAATAGAAGAGAAAATGGATCAAAAGTTAGAAGCCTTTACAAGGCAAATACAAAAATCACTTCAAGAAATGCAGGAGAAGATGGATCAAAAAGAAGAAGACAATAAGAAGGAAAGACAAAAATCACTTAAAGAAATACAGAAGAACGTGGGCCAACAAGTAGAAGCTATGAAAGAGGAAACACAAAAATCTATTAAAGAAATACATGAAAACACAATCAAGCAAGCGAAAGATCTGAGCACATCCATCCAGGTACTAAAAACAGAAGTAGAAACAACTAAGAAATCGCAGAGGGAGACAACATTGGAGATAGAAAACCTTGGGAAGAAATCAGGAGCCATAGATGCAAATATCAACAATAGAATACAAGAGATAGAAGACAGAATATCAGAAGCCGAAGATACCATAGGAACCATTGATTCAACAGTCAAAGAAAATACTAAATGCAAAAAGGCTGTAACCCAAAACATCCAGGAAATCCAGGACACAATGAGAAGACCAAACCTAAGGATTATAGGTATAGACGAGAATGAAGATGTACAAGTTAAAGGGCCAGCAAATATCTTCTACAAAATTATGGAAGAAAACTTCCCCAACCTAAAGAGACAGATGCCCATGAATATACAAGAAGCATACAGAACCCCAAACAGACTGGATCAGAACAGAAATACATCCCGTCACATAATAATCAAAACTCCAAATGTACTAAACAAAGAAAGAATATTAAAGGCAGCAAGAGAAAAAGGCCAAGTAACTTATAAAGGAAGACCTATCAGAATAACACCAGACTTCTCACCTGAGACCATGAAAGCTAGAAGATCCTGGGCAGATATAATGCAAACTCTAAGAGAACACAAACTTCAGCCAAAACTACTTTACCCAGCAAAGCTCTCAATCGCCATAAATGGAGACATCAAGGTATTCCATGACAAAACCAAATTTGCACGATATCTTTCCACAAATCCAGCCCTACAAAGGATAATAGGGGGAAAACACCAAGACAAGGACGGAAACTACACCCGGGAAGAAGCAAGATAGAAACCTCCTCTCATTAAACCCAAAAGAAGGTAACCTCTCGAATATAAAAAAATAAATAAAATAAATAAATATAATTTCAAAAATGTCTGGAGGAAACAATTACTATTCCTTAATATCTCTTAACATCAATGGACTCAATTCCCCAATAAAAAGACATAGATTAACAGACTGGATACGGAAACAGGACCCTACATTTTGCTGCATACAGGAAACACATCTCAGTGTCAAAGACAAACACTGCCTTAGAGTAAAAGGCTGGAAGACAATTTTACAAGCAAATGGTCTCAGGAAACAAGCTGGAGTAGCCATTCTAATATCAGATAAAATTGACTTCCAACCTAAAATCATCAAAAGAGACTCAGAAGGTCACTTCTTGCTGGCCAAAGGGAAAATCCACCAAGAAGAGCTCTCAATACTGAACATCTATGCTCCAAATGCAAGGGCACCCTCATTCGTAAAAGAAACCTTACTAAAGCTTAAAGCACACATTACACCTAACACAATAATTGTGGGTGACTTCAACACTCCACTCTCCTCAATGGACCGATCAGGAAAGCAGAAACTAAACAGGGACACAGTGAAACTAATTGAAACTCTGGACCAATTGGATTTAACAGATATATATAGAACATTTCATCCTAAAGCTAAAGAATATACCTTTTTCTCAGCTCCACATGGTACCTTCTCCAAAATAGACCATATAATTGGTCACAAAACAGATGTCAACAAATTCAAGAAGATCGAGCTAATCCCATGCCTCCTATCAGATCACCATGGAGTAAGAGTGGTCTTTAATTACAACAAAAACAACAGAAAGCCCACATACACATGGAAACTGAACAATACTCTATTCAATGACACCTTGGTCAAGGAAGAAATAAAAAAAGAAATCAAAGACTTTTTAGAATTCAATGAAAATGAAGGTACAACCTACCCAAATCTATGGGACACAATGAAAGCAGTGCTAAGAGGAAAACTCATAGCTCTAAGTGCATCCAAAAAGAAACTGGAAAGAGCATACACTAGCAGCTTAATGGCACACCTTAAAGCCCTGGAAGAAAAACAAGTTAATTCACCCAGGAGGAGTAGAAGACAAGAAATCATCAAACTCAGGGCTGAAATCAATCAAATAGAAACAAAGAGAACCATACAAAGAATCAACAAGACCAGGAGCTGGTTCTTTGAGAAAATCAACAAGATAGATAAACCCTTAGCCAGACTAACCAAAGGACACAGAGACAGTATACAAATTAACAAAATTAGAAATGAAAAGGGAGACATAACAACAGAAACTGAGGAAATTCAAAAGATCATCAGATCCTACTACAAAGGTCTATACTCAAAACAACTGGAGAATCTGGAGGAAATGGACAATTTCCTACACAGATATCAAATACCAAAATTAAATCAGCATCAAGTAGATCAGCTAAATAGTCCCATAACCCCTAAAGAAATAGAAGGGGTTATAGAAAGCCTCCCAACCAAAAAAAGTACGGGACCAGATGGTTTTAGTGCAGAATTCTACCAGACCTTCAAAGAAGACTTAACACCAATACTTTTCAAACTATTCCACAAAATAGAGACAGAAGGGACACTGCCCAACTCATTCTTCAAAGCCACAATTACGCTAATACCCAAACCACAAAAGACCCAACAAAGAAAGAGAACTACAGGCCAATTTCTCTTATGAATATAGATGCAAAAATACTAAATAAAATTCTTGCTAACCGAATCCAAGAGCACATCAAAACGATCATCCACCATGATCAAGTAGGCTTCATCCCAGGGATGCAGGGATGGTTCAATATATGGAAATCCATCAATGTAATCCACTACATAAACAAACTGAAAGAAAAAAACCACATGGTCATCTCATTAGATGCTGAAAAAGCATTCGACAAAATTCAGCATCCTTTCATGCTAAAAGTCTTGGAAAGAGCAGGAATTCAAGGCCCATACCTAAACATAGTAAAAGCAATCTACAGCAAACCAGTAGCCAACATCAAAATAAATGGAGAGAAACTTGAAGCATTCCCACTAAAATCAGGGACTAGACAAGGCTGCCCTCCCTCTCCATATCTTTTCAATATAGTACTTGAAGTTCTAGCAAGAGCAATTAGACAACATAAGGAAGTCAGAGGGATACAAATTGGAAAGGAAGAAGTAAAACTATCATTATTTGCAGACGGTATGATAGTTTACCTAAGCGACCCAAAAAACTCCACCAGAGAACTTCTACAGCTGATAAACAACTTCAGCAAAGTGGCAGGTTATAAAATTAACTCAAGCAAGTCAGTGGCCTTCTTGTACTCAAAGGACAAGCAGGCAGAGAAAGAAATTATGGAAATAACACCCTTCACAATAGCCATAAACAACATAAAGTATCTCGGCATAACTCTAACCAAACAAGCAAAAGATCTGTACAACAGGAACTTCAAGTCCTTGAAGAAAGAAATCGAAGAAGACCTCAGAAGATGGAAAAATATTTCTTGCTCCTGGATTGGCAGGATCAATATAGTAAAAATGGCCATCTTGCCAAAAGCAATATATAGATTCAATGCGATCCCCATCAAAATCCCAACTCAATTCTTTATAGATCTAGAAAGAGCAATTCTCAAATTCATCTGGAGCAACAAAAAACCCAGGATAGCTAAAACTATTCTCAACAATAAAAGGACTTCTGGGGGAATTAATATCCCTGACCTCAAGCAGTACTACAGAGCAATTGTGTTAAAAACTGCATGGTATTGGTATAACAACAGGCAAGCAGATCAATGGAACAGGATTGAAGACCCAGAAATTGACCCACAGACTTATGGTCACTTGATCTTTGATAAAGGAGCCACAACCATCCGGTGGAATAAAGATAGCCTTTTCAACAAATGGTGCTGGTTCAACTGGAGGTCAACATGCAGAAGAATGCGAATTGACCCACTCTTATCTCTTTGCACTAAGATCAACTCCAAGTGGATCAAGGACCTCCACATAAAACCAGACACACTGAAACTATTAGAAAAGAAACTTGGGAAGACCCTGGAGGACTTGGGCACAGGGGAAAAGTTCCTGAACAGAACACCAATAGCTTATGCTCTAAGATCAAGAATCGACAAATGGGACCTCATAAAATTACAAAGTTTCTGCAAAGCAAAGGACACTGTCAGAAGGACAAAACGGCAACCAACAAAGTGGGAAAAGATCTTCACCAACCCCACATCCGACAGAGGGCTAATATCCAATATATACAAAGAACTCAAGAAGTTAGACCGAAAAGAAACAAATAACCCTATCAAAAAATGGGGCACAGAGCTAAACAAAGAATTTTCACCAGAAGAAATTCGGATGGCCGAGAAACACCTTAAAAGATGTTCAACATCATTAGTCATCAGGGAAATGCAAATCAAAACAACCCTGAGATTCCACCTCACACCAGTCAGAATGGCTAAGATTAAAAACTCAAGAGACAACAAGTGCTGGCGAGGATGTGGAGAAAGAGGAACACTCCTCCACTGTTGGTAGGATTGCAAAATGGTAAAACCGCTCTGGAAATCAGTTTGGCGGTTCCTCAGAAAATTGGGCATGTTACTTCCAGAGGACCCTGGCATACCACTCCTGGGCATATACCCAGAGGATTCCCCTGCATGCAATAAGGACACATGCTCCACTATGTTTATAGCAGCCTTGTTTATAATAGCCAGAAATTGGAAGGAGCCCAAATATCCCTCAAAGGAGGAATGGATACAGAAAATGTGGTATATTTATACAATGGAATACTACTCAGCAATTAAAAATAATGAATTCATGCAATTTGTAGGTAAATGGTTAGACCTGGAAAATATCATCCTGAGTGAATTAACCCAATCACAAAAGAATGCACATGAAATGCAATCACTGATAAGTGGATATTAATGAGCCCAGAAGCCCTAAATACTCAAGACACAAATAGCAAGTCAAATGATTCCCAAGAAGAAGAAAGGAGAGGACCCTGGGCCTGTAAAGATTGCATCCAGTTTAGTAAAGAAACCGAGGGGGGAGGGGGAATGATTGGGGAACAGTTGGGGGGGGAGAGGAACTATGGGAACTATGGTGGGTGGGAACTGGGAAAGGGGAAAGCCTTTGGAATGTAAACATAGAATATAGAAAATAAAAAAAATCTGTGCTTCAACAAACTGATAAATTTACATATATATATATATATATATATATATATATATATATATATATATCCCACCAAAGTAAGTCAGGATGAAATGGGTATCTAAACAGACCCATAATGAAGCAGTAATTAAGTCTCCCAACCAAAGAAAGCCCAGAGTCATATGGACTCAGTACAGAAGTATACAAGAACTTCAAAGAATAATTAACTCTCCAAACTTCTCAAATTATTCCATAAAATAGAAAGTAAAAGAACATTGTCTTACTGTTTTAGATATCAGGCCATATCACCCTGATAACTAAACCACTCAAAGACATCTAAACCACACAAGAAAGAAAACTACAACCAATATCCCTTATCAGCATCACTGCAAAGATTCTAAATAAAATGCTTGAAAACCAAATCTCAGAACACATAAAAGATTGTTCATCATGATCAAATAGGCTTCATTCCAGAGATGCAGGGATAGTTCCGCATATGAAAATGGATATGTGTAATCCACCATATAAGCAGAGTGAAAAACTAAAACTAAGTGATCATCTCATTGGATTCAGAAAAGGCTTGTGACAAAATCTAACATCCTTTCATTATAAAAGTACTGGAGAAACTAGGTTTGCAATGGACACACATCAATATAATAAAGGTGACTTACAACAAGCCAACAGCCAATATCCGCCTAACTGAAAAGAAACTCAAGGCATTTCCACAAAAATCAGAAACAAGACAAGAATTTTCACTCTCTCTGTACCTATTCAATATAGAATTTGAATTCTTAATGAGTAATAAGGCAAGCGAAGGAGATCAAGAAGATATAAAGAGGAAAGGGAAAAAATCAAAATTTGTGGATCTCATTGTAAACATAAATGAGCCTATCTTAGTTTGGGTTTTATTGCTGTGAAGAGACACCATGACCAAGGCAACTCTTACAAAGACATTTAATGGGGGCTGGCTTACAGTTTCAAAGGTTCAGTTCCATTATCATCATGGTGAGCAGCATATCAGCATACAGGCAGACATGATGCTAGCAGAGCTGAGAGTTCTATATCTTAGCCCGAAGGAGTCAAGGAGACTATCTTCAGCAGGCATCCAGGAGGAGGCTCTTTTTCCACTGTGGGCAGAGTTTGAGTATAAAGACCTCACAGCCCACCTCCACAGTGACATGCTTCCTCTGACAAGCCACCCCCTCCATAGTACCACCATGGGCTGAGCATTCAAATACCTGAGTCTATGGCCACCAAACCTATTCACACCACTACAGAACCTAAACTATCTACCAGGAATTTTTTGCTGCTGATAAACCTATTCTGCAAAATACCAGGATTCAAGGTCATTACACAAAAATCATTGTTTATGTAAGTGGCAACATGACTGAGAAAGAAATAAGGAAAACAGTACCTTTAATCATGCCCCTTTTCCTTTTCTTTTCTCTTCTTTTCTTTTCTTTTCTTTTATTTTATTTTATTTTATTTATTTTATTTTATTTTAATATGGGGCAACTCTAACCAATCTGAAAGACTTGGTCAATAAAATCTTTAATGCACTGAAAAAAAACATCATGAAGGATTTCAGAATATGGAGAGATCTCCCATGCTCACGAGTCAATTGGATTAATAGAGTAAAATTGGCCATTCTACCAAAATAATCTATGGATTCAGTGCAATTCTCATCAAAATACCAACATATTTCTTTAAATAAAATCAAAGCACAATGTTCAGCTATATATGGAAGCTCAAAAAATCCCTAGCTAACTCCAAGAATAATAAAAGAATTGAAGGCAATATCACCATCCTCCATCTCAAATTGTATTACAGAGCTATAGTAATAAAACCAGCATGGTATTAGCACAAAAAAACATGACATGTTAATAATGGGATAGAGTTAAAGACCCAGAAGTAAGTTTACATATAATACCTGGTTTTTGATGAAGAAGCCAGAAATACACATTGGAGAAAAAAAAACCACAATTTTTAACAAATTATGCTGGTCAAACTGGGTGGTTGCATATAAAAGAATTCAAATACATTCATACTTATCAATCTGTACAAAACTCAGCTCCAAATGGATCAAAGACCTCAATATAAAACCAGATATACTTAGCTGGACAGGAAAAAAATAATAGGGAATAGTCTTGAGCTCTTTGGCATAGAAAAAGGCTTGTAACAGAGCAATAGTAGCCTGGGTACTAAAATCAGCAATTAATAAATTGAGCCTTATGAAACTGAGAAGCTTTTGTACAGAAAAGGACACTGTCATTCAGACAAAGCAGCAGCCTACAGAATGTGAGAATAACTTTTCCAATTAAACATCTTACAGTGGCCTAATATCAAAATATATAAAGAAAACCTATACATTAAGAAATAAAAAAGAGATACAAAAGTACACAGAGAGCTTTCAGAAGTACACAGAGAAGTCTAAAAGGTAAGACACAAATGGTCAAAACACTTACAGAAGTGTTCAATAGTTCAACAGATAGATCCATATCAAAACTACTTTGAGATTTCTTCTTATACCTCATAATGACAAGGATATGGACTAAGAGGGAGTGTGTGAGTAGAAACTTGTACAGCCACTATACAAACCATTGTGGTAATTCCTTAGGGAACTTGGAGGTAGTAGAATTACCTCAAGATACCCAAAGGATTCTACGTCCTACTATAGAGATGTGTACACATCCATGTTCACTGTTGCTCTATCCATAATAGCCAGAATTTGGAAGCATCCTAGATGTGCAACAGCAGATAATGGATAATGAAAATGTGGTGCATTTATACAACAAAACATTATTCAGTTGTTTAAAAATGAAATAATGAAATGGCAAGTAGATGAATGAACATATTATGAATAATGTAATCCAGACCCAGAAGTCAACTATGATATGTATTCTCCTATATAGTTATCTTTTGAGCCTTTGTTAGGCATGCCACAATCCATATAACCATAGATGTTAGTTATAGAGTAAGAGAAGGATCTCCCAAGGAAGAGGAAATAGAATGTACAGTTAAGGGGTAAACACTAATACTGCCACGTTCTACAATGGTTTCCTACCTGGATGATACGCCATTGCAATAGTACCTCAAAAGTTGCGGGAGTAACCAACCATTATCCAATTGGAATTAAGTCCTACTCCATGAGTTAGATCTCATACTGGTTATACTTGGATGTCAAGAATCTGAAACTGATTATACCATGGATCTAGGGAAGGAAATATTGTCCTGCTAAAAGAAGATAGCAATAAAATGCTTCCTAGCCACATTCTGCTGTACCTGTAGATCATTGTCATCAGACAAGCTTCTTCCTACAGAAAACAGAAACTAGTACAAAGGCCAATAATTGGACCAATGCAGAGAGCAAGAGACCTTGGAACCCTCATTTCTTAATGGGATGTCTTCCTCAAACTCCCTTCCTTGGTATTCAGGGAGCTCTGCAGAACAGGGGTGGGAAAAATATAAGTGCAAGTGGAATAAAAGAAACCAAGGAAACAGTGCCTTCCAGACAGTATACACATGTACTCAGAGACCATAACAGCATGTACAGGACATGTGTGGGTTAAAGGGGGGTGACCTGTGTCCTGCTCAGAGCTCGAGCCACTGGGCAAGGCACACGTGGTTAGTTGGACTGTGCACCCACACGCTACTGGGTGGGTGTCTGGCTGTGAGAAGCACGAGACCTCAGCCCACGAGGGGTTTGGGGAAGGCACATTCTCAGGGTTCTCAGACTTGGACACCCCAGACACCATTGGGTGTCATGGAAGAACTGAGAACCCGGTGGGGGGACCCAGGGCTTTGGCCCAAGACCAAAGGGAAAAGGGTAAGGTAGGGAAGGGCACTGGTTGGTTCCCAAGCAAGAGAGAGTCCTTGGCTTGGTCAGCGGACAGCTTGGGTTGGTGGTAGTCATGGTTGGGAATGCTCGGAGGCCTTCCAGCGTGAAACTAGATGCGCAGCTCTTTAGGGTAAGAGCTGCCCCAATGTTCCAGCATGGCAGGTCCAAATAAGAAGACATAGTCCATGGGTTTCGAGAGCTTATTGTAGAGAGAAAGAGAAAGAGTAGGTAGGTAGAGAAGTAGAGAAATAGAGGCTGGCCATGGCCACGTGGAGAGAAGGGGGAAGGGAATGGGGAGAGAGGAGGAGCAAGGGAAAAAGAGAAAGAACAAGAGAGTAAGAGAAGAGAGCAAGAGAGAGGAGGGGGCAAGCACCCCCTTTTATAGTTGGCTGGGCCTACCTGGCTGTTGCCAGGTGACCATGGGAAGGAGCACATGCCATGGTGACTGTAGGAGTGGAGTTCAGATAGAATACCAGGGTCTTGGGGCGTTGGATGATGGAGTTGAGAGTCTTGTGTCAGAAGCCTGGTGTCTGAGAGTGTGGCCAACCAGTCCATCCCTTGTAGAATTAATCTATGGGGTCTCCAGAAGTTAAGCCTCGCTCAACCAGAACACAGACTGCCTTTCACGGTCCCACAGGCATGCACATGTCCAGTCCAGATGGGAAGTGGATTGTACTGTGCTGTAAGGGGAAGTGAACAGAAGCACCAGTGTGACACCAGTCACTCTGAAGCTCTCTCAAACTGTCAACGGCTCACAATGGAAAATTAATTTTTCCAGTGGTGCCTCATTGGCTACACAAACAATCCCTACATGTAGGTCCCATATCCAGCCATAATCAACACATAATAAACTTAATGGTTTGGGGGGATATTTTTGTCTCATAATGCTTTGCTGGGCATTTATTTTTTTTTTATCTTACTGGTCTTTTGATTATATATCATGGTTTCTAATTTTGTGGTTTGGGGGTTTTGTGTCCGTGTGTCTCTGCATGTGGATGTGTTTATACATGTTTTTCATGATTCACTTTTGCTTTTGTTTTCTGATCCTTTTGTTTTAGTAACGTTTGTCTTACTTGCATGTTCCTTTTCTAAAGAGAAGACTGTGTTGAGCAGGGAGGATCTGGGAGGAGATGAGGGAAGGGAAATCTTGATCAGAATATTTTGTATGAAAAAGTATTCTTTTAAAGGGGGGAGAATAAAAGAATACAACACAACCTTTTATGTCATCTGTAATCATACACCCCAGTTCTTCCACATCCCACTACTAGAATAAAGGGAAACACAAATCATTGTTAAAGAAGAATTTTAAGTGTCTGGTTCATGACATATAGTTTTTGAATCAAACCTTTTACCCAATCTCATCAGGCAGAAGTATACCTGTCACTCTCAGTATGTATAAATTCACTTTAGACACACATAGTACAGTGGCCTAGATTCAGAGAAGTGTCTGTCCTGTAACATGGTTTTATGAAACGGAGTTTGTTTTAATGTTCAGTTTTGCTTACCTTTTGACCATTAGTTTGGAATGCTTCTGATCTCAAAATATTCAAATTCAAAAATATTGTTCTTTAATCTTGAATTAAATTACAACCCTCTACATTTCTAACTAAATTATTAAGCTTCTTTCAGATAGGAAAATGTAGCCCAATAGGTATCAGTCAGTTGACAAGATCATTCAAGCATTTCTCCTTTCTCAATTAGCTAAAAAAATAAAAATAAAAATAAATGCATCTCATTTTTCATCTTCTGTGAACATCACATCTTAGCAATATTTTCCTCAGGTCAGAGTGTAAACTTACCATAATAGCTAGCCAAAGTTTTGCCAATTTTCTTTTTTTTTATAATTAGATCATATGGGATTTAGGCCTCCTATTGCTTTAGTTGCGTGTGATGTGAGTAATGCTATTTGAATAATGACCTAGTGAGGAAAGAAAATAATTGAGAAACTGACCTTGGCACATTGCAAGAGAAATCATGGAGGCTTTTGACAGTATAAAATCATCTAATTGCTAGATGACCGAAATTCACTGGGAAGAAGCTATAGTTGAACTGAGGGCTGACTATACTGTCCAAACTATTAGATAATGACTTTGGACTGCAGTGTGAGATATATTCCATTTGGGATGATTTATGAAAAGTATAACAATAGTCATTTGGGACAGAAAACATTTTTTGGAAACTATGTTTTCTATGATTAATGATTATACCTTAAGAGAGCATATGGAAACACACCTGGTAAGTAACAATCACACTCACAGTATAATAGGAGAATGTTTGAGAAGGTTGGGGTTAATGTACCAGATGCATAGCAATGAATTCAATATAGCTATGAATGAAGTTAGACACATGTAGCTTAAAATGTCTTTGGGGGATTTTTGTCACTTACTTGTCTGATGACCTTTCACAAAGTATTATCATTTTTAGGATACTCCTTTGATTTAAAAATGGGGACAGTAGCATTGGTGTTTTACTATAATTAAATGATATAAGGGTTTAAAAAACAATCCAGAGCACAGTAAACACTAAATTGATGGGCTTTATTGATGATTCTTGAGGATGTGGATGGCTGGAATCAGACAGAAGTTACAAAACAGTTTTATGTCAGACAACCTTGTAAAACTGTACCAAGTCATATAATAAAATCCAAGACAAAAAGGAGCTGTGGGCTGTTAGTCTTCAGGACCTCTCCCTCTTCAACAATTCCTTCTATTATCTTTGGGGGAAGTTCTACTTACTCTAAGGAAATGAATTCTATAACCATCTAACTGAAATGTCTTTGAGAACTGCATATGAGAACATGTCACTATTTCAAAAATCTTTCAGGAGAATTGGATAAGTTACTTGGTTCCAATTATGTGATTAATGATTTACTTGTCTCTGTAGAGAGAAATTGGAAAGATCATGCTTCAGGTAGTTGACACCAACATCTGTCACTGGAGCAATAATAGCTCTACATGGTAGTTAGGGATGCACAACAGCTAATAGACACATTTCACGCTTGCTTCTATACAACATGGCAAACCAGAAATAAAATCCAAGCTTTAATAATCATCCAAATCCATCAAATGTACACAATGAAGAATTGGAAAAATCCTTCTGTATGCTAGATTATTACATTTAAGAATCTTGTTGAGGAAATATTATACATTTATTCTCCTACTAGAAAAAAAAACTAAATTACTAAGAACAAAAATTAAGTTGTTTTATAGGAACAGAAAATCATAATGCTATTAATTGTATGTTTAAGCCTTGGGCAACGCATAGCAACAGATATATATTGTCCTTGATGTTGTTTACAAATCTGATTAGAGGAGCCTGAACTAGTATGATAAAGTTGTTCTAACTAACTCAATTACTAAGTTCAAACAAAACAAAGAAAAGAATCTATTTTAAGGTTTCACTTTGAGGGCCAGCAAGATGGCTCAGTGGGTAAAGTCATCCAGTACCAAGTTGATGATCTAAGTTTAATTCCCATGACATACATGGTGGAAGGAGACAACTGACTCCAGCCAGTTATCCCCTGACCACCACACATGCATCACAACACACATATATGCACACATGATTAAATAATTAACTAAATTATTAAAAGGTATAGTTCTAATTTTAATCTAAAAGCAAAAGTATCTAAGAAATTAGAAAGGAGAGTTTATCTCCCAAACCCAGCATTTTTTAGTGTTCTAGTGACATTTATTTATAGTATAGAAGATCAGTTCATCATTATAAATAGGTACTTCTCTTTCAGGCAGGGTGTCAAATAGCACAGACTGTCCTGAAACTCAACATATAGCTAAGAACATTTTTCTACCTCTACCTCATAAGTGCTAGAATTACTGATATGTCCCACCCTGCCCAGTTTTTGCTTTGCTAGCCATTAAACCTAAGGCTTGGAGGATGCTAGGCAAGTAAGCTTCATTCTCTGCCATTCCATTTCAGTTAATGTGAAAAGAAAGGAATCTTTAGCTATTAAAGACATGAGATAACGTATATCCCAAAGCCCGTGCAGAGAATAAAACAAACATACTGTCCCCTGGCATGAACATTTAAGTTATCTGAAATTCTGTTTGCATAGGTTAACTTGTTGAACACTAAGCCCCCTTAATTCTATCATAAAACATCATTTTAATAAATCTTGTGTTTGCAGTACAGATTGATTTTAACTGCCTAAAATCCATTTGGAAGTACATACTCTAGGCAGAATACAATTCATTTGCATAGGAACAGAAGAATTATTTTAAAGTGATTTAACAAGGACAAAATAACTTTTCTTTTCAGTCAACTCTAATCCTAGGAATCTACAATTCCCAGAATCCACTTAACAATGTTTTGATTGTGTTTTATTCTTTGTAGCCACTGAGGAATGCATCTGGCTTCAGCTGATATTTGAACAAATGAAATCCAAGTGTGGTTTAGACTATGAAAATTGTTAAAAGGCAAAAGAGTCTCAGAACCATCTAAGAGATACCATACCCAGCCTCTGGCTCTTAGTCAATCAGGCAGTGACTGGCATGGGCTCCCTCTTTTGGCATGGGCCCCAAATCAAACAAGTCATTGATTGGCAACTCCCACAAGGTTTGCATCTCCATTACCCCAGAACATCTTGCAGGCAGGATAGACTACGTGCTGAAGATTTTTGACTAGGTTGGTGTCCCAGTCCCACCACTGAAAATTGCCTGCTTACAGAAGATGGACATTTCAGGCTCCAGATCATCCATTACTAGAATTCCTCAAGAAGGTCACCCTCACAGAATCCTGAGAGTTTCTACTGAAGTAGGTTTTTACATTGCCCCCTAAATGCCCTCCAATTCCAGTCATCTCACCTCATATTCTTTCTCTTTGTCCTTCTCCATACACACCTGTCCCCTCCTGTTCTATTACCACCTGCCCCCAGTCCACCCACAAAATCAATTTTATTTCTCCTTCCCAGAAAGATTGATGCATCCTCCTTAGAACCCTCCTTGTTACTTAGTATTTCTGAGTCTGTGGATTGCAGCATGATTATTTACCAATTCACCAGTGTGTGTGCTTGGCCATACTCGCTATGGGACAGCTTCACAACTCCTGTAGACCAAGAGCCTGAATAAATAAGAAATTTCACAGTGACATAGCTTGTAGGAAAGGATTACCATGTGCTATTTCCTGGAGCCATGGAGAAGACACCAATTTTCTAAATTTGCCCAACTCTGAAAAATCTTAAATCCTTGCATAACTCTTGGGACCTCAGAGACATTGCTCTGTAATTGTTAAGATGCTAATTGCCTTAGAAATCAAATTTGGCTCAATAAAGAACTTCTGAAATTAGGCCACAAAGAGCACTATATATCAGAAAATAGGTGGTGAAACATGGCAGGTATGGAGGGTACCTTCCAGAAGAGATAGGAGATCATAGAGCCTGCCTTTCAGGACCAGAAATGTGACTAGTTGTTATTTTTATGAGTGATAGAACTAAACACAGCTATAGTGTATACAGTTCCTACTACACCCCTCTCTCTCCTTCAGCACATTGCTGGCAGGTCACATATAAACCTGTGCTGAAGGAAACACTCTTGTTATTCCACTACTCATTTGCATAGGCATGCTTGCTTTGATGGCCATAAGCAGTGCTACACCTCTAGATCTTACCTACCTTCAAGCTTGTCTGACACAGCAAGGCAGGGAGGAACCTTCATGAGTCATCTGTTCCTTGCAAACAGCAGCCTATTGTGGCCACCCAAAATATTTCCACAGATGTGCAACTGAGACACACAAGCTTAAGAACATTCTCTTCTAGAGAGAAGCTTTTCCTTGTGTTGGCCAAGTTCTTCTCTGTCTCATCCCTATCATAACTTCAGCTGAGAATCATTTTGTCCAGATCCAGCTGTGAGTCACTCCTGCTTTATCCAAGTCAGGGCTATAAAAGAAAGTGCTAGGATAAAAGCTTTCATATATTGTCACATATCCCAGCATGCATTGCTGATGTTCTAAGTTCCTGCTCTTCGGTGGACACAAAATGGGAGCAGAGGAGAACAGCATAAATTCTGTCATCACACCTCTAATGGCTCCAAGCATTCATCATCCTCACGCAATTTTTTCCTCACATACAGATAACTCGGTTAGCTTGGTTTTGATTCCTATTCTTGAGACTCTTTGCAAATAGCTAGGCTCATGCCATTGTATAATAAGACAAGTTTATTAAACTCTTTATTATCACTTGTACAATCACTATTAGAGATCCTTTTAAATAGTATGTCCAATATCAGCATTACCTAGGTACTTCTTATCACCTGCCCTTGACCACAATGCCCACTGTGCCCATATCAGATGCTGCCAAGAGCTCTGCTGCCTATATGACATCTCCCTAAATCATTTGAGGATTCATACCCTTCAATTACTGTGACACGGTTAAACTTTACTATGGGATCAAGATGACAAGTCACAGCTAATATACAGAAGATACACAGCTAGAATAAACTCAATATTTAGTGCACACTGATTACTACAGCACACACATACAAAAAAGGTATTTGCAAAGAATGTTTTTCCAAAAATTGAGTATTCTTATAGAACACCCAATAGATATGGCTGAAAGACCCTTTTTATGAGAGATCAACACTGAAAAGTATAGAAAAGGAAAGGAATTTCAAAACCTATGAAAGAAAACTCTCAAGTCACAAGTAGAGACAACATATAAATGACTATCCACTCTACTAGATGAGCAAATTTTAGCAAAGAAACTTGAAAAAATATTGAGGAAAGGTAATATTCATCTCCTAAAGATTATAAGTCTCTAATAAAAGAAATCAAAGGTAAAAAAGTAGAGCAAATCCAACATAATTTATACAAATAGTAAATGAAATTACAAATACAACAGAGAATATGGAGAAATTCAACAAAGAGAAGCTGACTTTTTAAAAGAGTCAGTTAAAAAAATTGGAAATGAAATCTCAATAAGTCAGTAAAAAGTTGTTCAATGCCTCTACAATTAGACCAAGAGAAAGAAAGCCAGACACACAAAGGCAAGGATCATGTATTTTTACTCATGTGTTTAACTGGAGGATAGGATATGAACCAAAAAAAGATTATTAGGAGTACAACAAAAACAATATTAAGAAGGAAGCTTATAGCAATGACTTCTTAAAAGGACACACAAAAATAATACTATAAATAAATATCCCTAATAATTACATATGTAAAAATCCTCAGAAATAATACTACAAGTTAAATCCAACAATATATTGAAAAAAACATACTCATGACTAGTGATTGGTTCAATATTTATATAAATCAATTAAAATAATTAGCCATGTAGACTGAACAAATGATAAAATCACATGTCATCTTAATGGATGAAGGAATAGCATTTGAAAAAATTTAACATCATTTTATTAATTAAAAGGAAAACTATGTAAACTAAATATGGAAGGATCTTGTTTCAATTAAATGGACTCTATGTGCCAAACTCATAGGCATTGCCATACTGAACAGAAGAAATTGGAAGCATTTCCTCTAAGACTAAGTGCAAGCCAAGGAGTCCTATTCTCAGTACTTCTATTCTGTCAAGGATTAGAAAATTGATCTAGAGTAATGAGGCAAGAGATGGAAATAAAAGGAACAGGAAAGGGAAATGGAGAAGTCAAATTATACCTGTATCCTAACAATGTGACTCCATACATCAAAACCTAAAATCTCGACCAAAAACTTATTAGAGTTGATCAATTAAGTCAGCAAATCAGGAGACAAAATTAATGTACACAAATCCATAGTTTTTCTATATACATTAAATTAATTTTCTGGGCTAGAAATGATAAAATAATTCTCATTAATAAGATCCTGGGCAGGAGAGTGGGTAGAACAACTAAGCCTAAATTTAGGGGAGGAAAAGACCTGCCACAAAAACCACAAAATCCTGAAAAACAAGAGGTTGGAGAAAACACAAAGCCAAAAATAACTACTGTGTATATGGATAGGAAGAGTTAATAGTGTAAAAATGGCTATAATCCCCAAAGCATTCTATAATTAAATTGACAATGATACTCTTCACAGAAATAGAAGACAATCAAAAATTCATATACCATAAATTGCCATAGACCCCAAATAGCACATGCAATCTTTAGCAGACAAGACAAAGCTGGGCGCATCATAATGTGTGATTCAAAGATAGTACAAAACCACAGTAGTGAAATGGCATACTGGTAGCATTAAAACAATAATGTAGAACAGGAGAAGAGAACAGAGAACCAGAGATAGTCTACTCATAGACATCTACTGATGCTTAACAGTTCCTACAAGTTCAGAAGGAAGGCTAGCCTTCTTTAATGAATAGCCCTGGGAAAGCTTCAAGACTGAAGGCTGACCACTATCTCTCTCACTGTGCATAAGTTTATTCAAAATGGACCAGACTTTAATATCTCAGAGTATAAAGTTAATAGAGGAAATCATAAAACAAATGGCTTCAATATAGTAGCTTTCTGAATAGAGTTTAAAAAGCACAAAAAAATAGAATTAAAATTGGACTGAAGTCTTTTGCATAAGCAAACATCGAGAGAGGTTATACAAATTGCTAAATGGAAGAAAACATTCATATAGAACAGTCAATATCCAAAGATTAAAAAAAAACCTCAAGCAGGGTGGTGGTGGCGCACGCCTTTAATCCCAGCACTTGGGAGGCAGAGGCAGGCAGGTTTCTGAGTTCGAGGCCAGCCTGGTCTACAGAGTGAGTTCTAGGACAGCCAGGGCTACACATAGAAACCCTGTCTCGAAAAAAAAAAACTCAAGATTTAATAAAATACAAATAATAATATAAAATTTAAGGGGGAATCATCTGAATAGCCTTTCTCAAAAGAAGAAATTAAAAAGGCCAATAAATATAATTTTGTACCAATATTAGATGTACATAATATTATTAAAATGGTGAAAGGATTTTGCCAATGCAGTTGTACAGACTTGCAATCCCTCTACACAAGAAATGAGGGTATGAGGATCAGAAGTGTGAGGTCATTCCTGCCAGCTCGTTCCAAGACAGCCTGTGAAACATAAGACCCTGTCTCCAAAAAAAAGGAAATAAAAAGAGTTTAGAGAAATGTATATTTAAATACATTATTTGTGGGGATATTCACTAGTACAGCCTCAATGAAGGAAATTTATCAAAACGTAAAGTTTGTGTATATTTAATTCACAAAATCTACTCAAGTATTTACAAACACATGTGTGTATTATGCAAATATACATATATGAAAAGGACTAGTTTTCACAGCCACATTTATATCAAAAGGGAGAAAGGAATCTGCAAACAACTTTAGTGCTTCCTAATAGGCAATTTGTTAAATAGAATATGAATATTCATAGAAAAGGAAGACTATATATATACATATTACATATTAGAATAGTTTCTAAGTATTACCAAAAAATTGTAAATATGCATTTTCACATATCTACGATAGCTCTAAACAGATACACAGATTAATTCTGAGAAACAAGATAAAAGGCTCAAGTTTTACAATCGGTTTTCACTCTTCTAAAATTTTACTACTTACATTACTATTTCCAGAGGAAAAAAACAAAAGGAGCTGGGGCAAACATTGCACGTTTTGCACAAATGTGAAATTCCTTCACACATTAGATTAGAGGTCAAAATAAGCATTGACCACGTCCTATGAGAATGAACGGTACAAAATGTAACGCCAACAAATTCTCAATAGATTGTAAATCATATTGGCTGGATGACCAAAGCAATCACATTAAGGTCATAATTAGCAAATTATTGTTATAGATTGTTATTATAGTTAGAGCACACAAACAAACCAGTGTTGTTGTTCAATAATCTAAGCATTTAGGACATGACACTGAGAGAGTCATGGTTATATATGGAAAGTAACTTTCATGTAACACATTAAATATCTACTTCTTTCTTAAGGTACGTAATTATCAAAAACATGAACAAGTGGAGTCAGGTGTATTGGCCTTTGCCTGTAATCTCAGCATTTGGTGGATGAGAAATTCAAGGTGATTTTTTCCTTTGTCTTTCCCTCTCTTTTTAGAGAAATGGTTGTTCCTTCAAGGTTGCTCAAATAGGAGTCACTAGAATTCTTACAAGCACTCTGTTTTGCTAGACTGACATCTTGGGCTCACACAGCAGTGCAATAGTAACCAATCTTTATTCTAGTATATAGCTGTTGTACTACTGAGAAAGCAATTTTTTTAAAAATAACAGCAGTTCTCTGTGTACTTGAATGTACGTGGACTGACAAAACCTCCATCTAAAGCTGTTTTGACAAAAGGCTTTATTTTTGCAGGGCTGCACTACAAGCTGATTAATAATGAGGGATGAGAGTGATTCGGAATCGAATAAACTTGACACACATCTCTAGCAACATCCACTACAATGGCTCATTTCATTGAAGGTAGCAATAAAGCCTATAAGGCAATGCATAAAATAATTCCCAGCTTGGTTCCATCCGGTTTTTGATAAAGCTATGCAAATGTGGCATGTATCATTCTTACTTGTTCAGCAGGATGAACAAGGGGAAATTACCTCAGTTTTTTAAAGGGATGATAGACAGAAGGTTATCTGATCATTTGGATATTCCCATAAAGGCTTGGATAAGAAAGGTAAAGCTTGCATAGTCAATTTTAATATCCTTTGACAGAGTCTCATTTAAAGATAATCTTCACATGAAGATTTTACCGAGACTGATCAATCAAATGATAAAAACATACATAAGTTACACAACAACCGTATGGAGAATTATGATGACCACAAATTGAAATATTCAATCTTGATTAAAAAAATAGTATTATGTTTTCATTATAGAATATTTAATGAAACCTGAGAGATAGAGTAGACTTGCATAGGTTAGGAAATCTTCCATGCAATATATCCATATTATTAAAAGCAATGGTTTATCTTCCTTATGAGCCTCTACATTTACATTTACATTTACACGATATTTTACTCCAATATGTAGCTGATTCCTTTATGAGCATGTTTTCTGCTCTCAGGTTTAGCATTTACCTACAATTAATCTTATAAAAATTCCTCATTGATTATTATGTACTACTCACAGATGGGATAAAGTTTCGGTGTGTTGTTTCAGACTGCAGCAACCGCAAGCAGGATTTAGGCACATATAACCGAGGAGAGAGATTATATGATGAAAACGCAAAATCAAGATTCTAACAATCTTTCATTTATAGTGGGTCTGCAGCCTATTGTACAAGTTTGTGCTATAGCAATTTTTCGCTCCCTAAGAGGAGGTTTACCTCCAGTTAGGAGTGGGAAAGATGTGAGAAAATTACATTGCAGTCCTGAATTTTAAGTGCTTATTGAAGATGAGATATTTATCTGGATAACTACAAAGATTTCTAGATGAAGCTTTAGGCTAACATCATAGCTTGTTAAAATAACACGAAAAGATGGATTCTGATATGACTGAGAGGTTTCACCAGACAGATACAAATCTGGTGGCAACAGAGTGAGATTCCACATCAAATGGACTCTCTGCTGGTTAAGGGTGAGTCCAGACCAGAGCCTGGCACACAAATTGATGCTACTGTAGGAAGCTAGAAAAATCAAGAGTCAAAGCTAGAAAAATTCAAATGCACCTAATGTTTTCATAGACCAAACTTTATGGTCTAGAAATTAAAACCAGACAAAGTGTGGTTTAAAGCTGTCCTTTGGAAACTGTCTAGTGTGAATCCATTCCTACTACTCTATAAACTAGCCATAAATTTTGTGGTAAGTCTTTTTATGCACTTTCATTTTATGTGATTTTCTCTAATATTTGTCAGAGTATTAAATATCCCTCTTAATCTTCCCATCTTCTAACAACATGTTCCAATAAAATGATATATTTGAAGACCCTGCTGTAAATGATTACCCTGTTTTCATGGAATATTTATAATGTACTGTTTTCAGTTATATTCCTTTCTTTACAATCAATATTACATCAATTCATGACAAATTTAATTTTTAATCATACCTTTGTCCTCTCAAGTCTTCAAGAAAAATTCCCATAATTTTAATTCACTTATTTATATAGGCTTTATATTTAAATATAAGGCTTCAAAAATATTTTAATATATGTTTATTAAGTAACAGTTTTTAACCTTATATTATCAACAGATTAGCCTACAGATAAGAAAAGAAATTAATTTCTTCTTACCATCATAATTTTGGAACACATTGTAGCTTTCATAATATACAGCCCATAAACAAAGGAAAAAAATGTTGAATTCCTTTTCTTAAAATCTGAAATCAACCCTGCTAAAATTAATTTGTTGAAAGTCAAATTAAAACATTAATTAGAATACTAATTACATGAGATTTTAACTTAGCAGGTTTCTGCCCTTTTCTGTTGCTATTGCTTTAATTAATGTTTCCATTGACAAATATTGGAAATGACCTATAAATTAGAAAATGGTAAATATACTGGGGTCAATTAATAACAGCTGCCACATCAAAGTAAATCGGTATTCAAAAACAATTTTTATGAAGTCCTTCATTGTATATTAGGCAAGTCTTGTGTTTTGGGGTGCTACTTTAGAAACTAAGAATATTATCTAAAGCTTCAGAAAGTATCACTGCAAGGGCCAGTTGTAGGCGTACTGTTGAAGGTGGTGTATTACCAGTAGTATGCTTGAATTTCTTACAAATGTTTGTCCTGTTTTCTGCATCATGATTTTCCTTCACATGTATATCTCTCTCAGTGGGGAACAGATACTCCAGGGCCTTTAAAAATGATTTAATTCTTAACACTAGAATCTTAGCAGCTGTGGTCTGTTATACAACACAAACCATAGCATACAAGTCAAGACGTGAAGTACCCCAGTGAGAAATCTGAATTCCAAAGAAGATACTATAAAATGAGGAACCTGGTAAATGCCAAGTATGTAGCACCTCTTTTTGATATCTATTTCTCTCTTTCAGGAACTGGGTTGTTCCCTAAAGAAACAAACACATTTTTTGTAAGCTAAGCAAAAAGGACAATGTGATTTTACTGGAGGTAATAAATCTAGACTTAGGTTGTTATCTAGATTTAACAACCCAGACATAGAGGGGATTGTCTTTGTTGCCCTGGAACTCTATTTAAATGAGAACTTATAAGGACATTCGGGTCATGTATATTTTAAGTGGTCACAAAGCCTACCTAAGTGCCAACACCTTAACTCATGGAAATAATTTCTTGGTCCCACAAGGATGCAAACCATTTGAATACCTTTACTATATAATAGACAAGTTCCACTCTCAAGTAACTTCTGCAGGACTCCTTGTAAATACAAGAGAAAATGTTTCGGAAGCAATGTGGTCAGAAAGCTTTATCTAAGAACAAGCAGATTCATTACTCAAGAGATAAAGAGCTCTCTTTATTTTGGGGGGGGATGGGGGGATGAAATTTTCCACAATCTTTTTCACCTGTAAGATTTAAATTTATTTCATAAGAACAGTTTCAGAGAGACACCATTATGTAGCATGGGACACACAGGCTTGTTTCCCAGTGGGCAGAGCTGGTTGCCACTTAAAATCTGTTCTCCGGTGATAAACCAACAGCTTTCCACCATAAGGACTGGGCTTGGTCTCCAGAAGCTGAGAAAGTGCGTGAAAGCTTATACGGGCCCCGCCTTCTTGATATTTATTTTGAAATTCTCTTCTCGCATAATTTTTTTTAAATTTACTTTTTAAAATTCTTTTAAAATTTCACGCAGGATAGACATTTCAATCATATTCTTTCCTGCCTCCTAATTCCTCTTTCCTCACCCACCCAACTTCAGGGTTTTTCCTCAGGAAGTAAGGAAGGAAGGAAGGGAGGGAGGGAGGGAGGGAGGGAGGGAGGGAGGGAGGGAGGGAGGAAGGAAGCCATTACAAATATGGAGTTCCACGTGTACTGGCCAGCTGAGCCCACCCTGGAATGTGGTTGCTAGACCAGTGTTACTCCATTGATTTTTCCCTCTCCCAAAAACTAATGTTTGTTAAAAAAAAAAAAAAAAAAAAAAAAAAAAAAAAGCTTGGCTAGGGGTAGGACTCTATGCCCACGCTCCTATCTCCATGTTGTCCATGTTGGCATTTTGTCTGACTTAGGCTTATGCAAGTCTTGTACATGCTGTGACAGTATCTGTAAATTTATATGTGCATCTAACCTATTGTGTAGTGGGAAATATTTATTATATAGTTCTGTCCCGCCAAGCCTCTGCTCCAAAGTGTCCGGTAAAGCATGACTCAAACTTGAATAGTTCGCCAAATATATCTATGTATATGAAACTCCCAATTACATAATGCTAATTTACAATGATAAAGTTTTATCCTAATGTCTCTAACCTCTCAGCACACCAGAAACACATCTGACGCCAGCTGGATAGTCGTGTCTCCTTCTCTCCACTCTGCTCGTGCAGCCTCCCTGCCCAGACCTCTCTATTCCTATCCCACTCCTCTTCCTCTCTCCTTCAATCACTAGCCTCTCACTGGCTCAATATGAATGGATAGGAAATATCTTTGTATCATTTTGTGTCTGAAAAATGCCTTAAAATTGTCCACCATCTCAAACCCTTATAATTTTTGTACCCCCTCTTCCCATAGATCCCTAAGCATTGGGGTCAGGGATATTGTCTTAGGGTTTGCCGTGAACAGGTACCATGATCAAGGAAGCTCTTATAAGGACAACATTTAATTGGGGCTGGCTTAAAGGTTCAACTGTTCAGTCCATTATCATCAAGATGAGACCATGGCAACATCCATGCAGGCATGGTATAGGAGGAGATGAGAGTCCTACATCTTCATCTGAAGGCTGCTAGAATACTGGCTTCCAGCTGGCTAGGATGAGAGTCTTAAAGCCTACATCCACAGTGACACATCTACTCCAACAGGGCCACTCCTTTTAATAGTGCAACACCCTGGGCCAAGTATATACAAACCATCACAGGTATGATACAGGTATCTTCAGAGATGAGGACTCCAAAGACTCTGCACATTGTCCAATTTGGGATCTCAGTGGTAACTATTGTCTAATGCAAGAAGAATTTTCTCTCATAAGGATTAAGGAATGCACTGAGATTTTGAAATCTTTTAATCTTCCGATAGATATCTGCATTCTCTATTTTGAGTTAAGTATTATAACATGATTTCTATTTAAGAACAATGTTAAAAATAAGATTCTGAAAGACCAGGATAGTTTCAATGAAATACAATTATTAGAGAAGAAACAGGAATTAATTCTCAAGTAATGTTCGAGGAGGAAAAGATGAAATTAGGGAAGGGCAATAAAAAGGTATTTTCAATGTAAGAAATCGCAAGGTGATATGAAAGAAGACGGGTAATTGAGCAAAAGAGGACATTATTGAAGTGATAGCCTTAAGCCAACAAGAGAACATGTGCTGTGTGGACTAAGTAGAAAGTTGGTCCTCTCTAGGTCTACCTAGAAAGGTAGGTTCAGAAATATAACTTATCCACAAACAGGAAGAAGCAAGAAAATTTTGGCAGAACCACAAAGGTAGATACTGTTGTAGCAAGCTATAGAGACCTTTCATGCTATCCCCAAGGTTTCAACAATGGGAAATAAATATCACCAGGGAAATGGGGGATTGGGGAAAGGAAGATTTATAAAGACCAAGGAGAAAAATAAAGGCATGAGAAAAAGATTTCTGAAAGTGAGCCCTACCCTATGTGTCTGTGTTAGCTCTCTGCCAGATGGGAGTGCACCTAGTGACTCACTTCTAATACATACAAAATAGCAAAGTCAAGGGTGTCAGTCCTAACATTACGTTACAAGATGACTATGAGTTCAATCTGCTATTCATGTTAAGCCATTCTTTGAGAAGGTCCATATTTGAGAAAATAATATGTTTCATGAGAAGCCAGTGAAGAACCAACGCTTGTGACCAATTGTGAACTTAGAAATAGATTCTCCCTGAAATAGGAAGGGGAAGAGCAGTGTGCAAGGAATCCAATGGGGAAGATGGAAAAAGATTATAGGAGCCAGAGGGATGAGAAGGCATACACATGACGTCTCACCAATATTTCTAAATGAGGGTGGCAGACACGTTAACACTGAAGAGAAGAAGCCAGGAGGTCTCAACTGTAGACAGAACAGGCAACTCAGGAAGGCTGAGAATGGGGAAATAATATTCCCTGGGAAAGAAGACCCCAATTGGTTATCCAATACCAAATAGTCAGGCCTGAAAATATGCACACACAAGTTTCACTATGTAACAGACTTGTTGCGTTTATATATTTATAAATGTGAGTATTAAAAAACAATTAAAGGAAAAGAGACTGAATTTTAAAGGGAGCCTAGAAGGGGTGTGTGGCAGGGTTGGAAGAAGGAATGGGAGGTAGAAAATGATATCATTATAATTGTGAATAAATTAGAAAAACTCTATGGAGAAAAGAAAACAGATACTCCCCATGGAAGCCTCAGAAGACTGTGGCCTTAGAATTTTTTTTAATTCACATTCAAATTTCTGACCATCTGAACCTGTGTTATAAATACTATTAATACCATTAATCTATTAATAGTGTAGTTATGTGGCCATAGATCATTAATACAAAAGGTTTGTAATAGTTTTCCAGGAAATAAACTATTAGGATTATATCCAGTGGTGAGAATGTTTAAATTTAACTCAGTGGATAAGTGTTTATTTCTACATGCAGAGAGGTAATTTCCAATTTGAGGATTTTACAGACAAGCATAATAAAACAAAGCAAAGAATGGATGTGGCCCTTAATTGTGGGGTTTAGCTTGAGGAAGGAGAAAGAGAAAATACTAAAGTTGCTGGAGGCGGGGCTTTAATTATATTTAAATTAAAGATTTATATAACGATAAAACTAGAAAGAGACTGAGGAGATGACAACCAGAGTTTGAAAATGATTTTCTTTGAGGGCTGCATTGTTGGTGAGGTCTACAAGACAACATGGAAGTTGGTGTATAAGGGAATGAGGGATAATGATGGACCCACAGAAGGTACCCCAGTGTGCTTATCCTGGGGTAGATGGGTGTTAAAATCATTAATGCATAACAACAATTACGACATATAGAAAGTGTGAACTAACAATATAAAGCTTCGATAACATCTAGAAATGAAACACTTGATGGTGGCTAACTGCACCAACAGCATATAGAAAATGACGGCATTGATGGTGGGAGAATGAAGTTAGGGGTTCAGGAATCCAGATGGGATTCACTGCCAAAAAGTACCCTAAAGGATTTTTCTGAGTAAAATAAAAATTACTCCAACATGTTACCATTGAACTATTTTTAAGATTTTTTCCTCCGTTAACTTATTCATTTATTCATTTTATATCCTGATCTCAGCCCCCTCCCAGTCCCCCCCCCCAGAGTCCCTCGGAGCGGTTTGAGGCCCCTGGGTATCCCCCACCCTGGAACATCAAGTCTCTGCAGGATTAGGAGCATCCTCTCCCACTGAGGCCAGAGAAGGCAGCCCCGTTAGGGAGTGGATTCCACAGACAAGCAACAGCTTTAGGGACTCCCCCCATTCCAGATGTTGGGGAACCCACAAGGACACTGAGCTGCATATCTGCCATATATGTGGGAGCACATGGCTTAGTCCATGTATGCTCTTTGGTTGGTGGTTCAGTCTATGAGAGCCCCCAAGGTACTAGGTTAGTTGAGACTGTTAGTCTTCCTATAGAGTTCCTAACCCCTTCAGGGCCTTCAATCCTTCCCCCAACTCTTCCATAAGAGTCCCAGAGCTCTATCCAATGTTTGACTGTTGGTCCCTGCATTTCTTTCAGTCAGCTGCTGGGTCAGTCAGCCTCTTAGAGAATATTAATGCTAGGTTACAGTCTGCAGGCATAACAGTATCATTAATAGTGTCAGAGAATGGTGCTTGCCCTTTGGAGTGGGTCTCAAATTGGGCTAGTTATTGATAGACCATTCCCTCAGGCTCTGCTCCATCTTTGTCCATAAATATCATTTATATAGGACAAATTTTGGGTTCAAAGTTTGTGGGTGGGTTGATGTCCTTATCTTTCCACTGGGGGATCCTGTCTAGATTTAGGAGTTGACTTCTTCAGGTTCCAAGTCACCACTGTTATGCATCTCAGCTAAGGACACTAGTGTGACTCCTGGGAAACCCTCACCCCAGCTCTCTGGCACATTCTAAAGACTCCCTACCCGCCACCCGCTCAACCCCAGGAGCTTAAGATTTCCATTCATTCTCCTGGCCTTCTGGCCCTCTCTCCCGTCTCCCCTGACACTTGACCCTGATAACCCCATTCCCCTCTCCATCCCTTCTCCCACCCAGTTCCTTCCCTCTTTGTGCCTTCTATGACTATTTTCTTCCCCCTTTTAAGTGAGATCAAGCATCTTTAGTTGGACCCTTCCTTCTTGTTTAGCTTCTTTTGGTCTTTGGAGTGTATCGAGGGTATCCTGTACTTTATGTGTAATATCCACCTATCAGTGACTACATACCATGCATGGCCATTTGGGTCTAGGTTACATTGCTCAGGATATTTTCTAGTCCAATCTATTTGCCTGCAAAATTGACGATGTCCTTGTTTTTAAAGGATGAACAGTATTCCACTGAGTAAATGATCCATGTTTTCCATTTCCATTCCTCAGCTGAGGGACAACTGGCTTGTTTCCAGTTTCTAGCTATTACAAATAAAGCTGTCATGGACATGGAGGAGCAAAAGTCTTTGTATTGTGGTGGAGCATCTTTTGGGTATATGCCCAGGAGTTGTATAGCTGGGTCTTCAGGTAGAACTATTTCTAATTTTCTGAAAAACTACCAGAATAGTTTCCAGAATGGTTGTACAAGTTTGTACTCCCACTGGCAATGGAGGAATATACCCCTTTCTCCACATATTCACCAGCATTAGCTGTTGCCTGTTTTTGATCTTGGCCATGAGTGTAAGATGGAATCCTGGGGTCATTTTGATTTGTATTTTCTAATAACTAAAGATATTGAGCATTTCTTTAAGTGCTTCTTAGCCAACCAAGATTTCTCTATCAAGAATTCTCTGTTTAGCTCTGTACGCCATTTTTAATTGGGTCATTTAGTTTGTTGGAGTCTAACTTCTTGAATTCTTTATATATTTTGAATATTAGCCCAACACACAGGTTGATCATTGGAATAGAATTGAAGACCCAGAAATAAACCCGCACACCTACAGACACTTGATTTTTGACAAAGAAGACAAAGCCATACAATGTGAGGGAGAGGGCATAAAGCATCTACAACAAATGGTGCTGGTCTAACTGGATGCCTGTATGTAGAAGAATGCAAATAGATCCATATTTATCATCCTGAGCAAAACTCAAGACCAAGTGGATCACAGACCTCAACATAAAACTAGATCTAATGAAAGAGAAAGTGGGAATAGCCTTTAACAAATTGGTACAGGAAATGATTTCCTGAACAGAATCCTATGGTTCAGGCTCTAAGATCAACAATTCATAAATGGGACCTCATGAAACTGAAAAGATCTGTAAGTCAAAGGGGACAAAACAACCGCCTACAGATTCTCAGAAAGGATCTTTACTATCCTATGTAGGCTTAGATTTTTTTAAAACCTACTTTTAATAAGGATTCTCAAATGTTTCAACCCCACTTCTAGACCACCATCCAAGGGTAGAAAAGGTGATAAATAGGACAAGGGGATGTGGACCTGTTTAGAAGTAGTTCCTTGGGATGGTTCCCATCTCCACTTGCCAGGATACCAGCAGTCCATTTCAGTTGTGTCATGATACCAAACAGGAATCAGCAGCACTGGCACAATCTAGCAGAAACCCGCAGGCCTCTGCTGAATCAGCAGGAGTGACCAGGACCAGCCAGGATGCCAGGAGAACTTCTCTGCTATGCCTCTCTCAATGAAGAGAAGATCAGAAAATGCAAAGACCAATAAAATGCTGCAAAGCTAGCTATGCAAGCATGTAGTCACTATCTGTTGAATCCTATTTATACTCTCTCCAAGCAGCACAGTCCTCCCACAGGTGTTGCCTCAGAAAAACACCACTTGAGTCTGTATTACCTGACATATCCAGAAACTTACACTTCAACCAGTTGAACTATTTATAAAGGAAATATTAAGTAGTTACAGTATGCCCAATTTTGTCCAGGAAATCTTTTTAATGCTTACTTTGTAGATAATTGTGCCCATTAGTACCATATACTCTCCACATTAGAATCTTTACCATAATTTTGGATGAATACTGTATTATCTATGTCCTCTAATATTCTTATAATAGTCTTATGTCTTATATTCTAAGTCATGGTGCCATAAGAACTATATGTAATGCATTTCAGTTGTACTCTCAACACTAAACCACACCTATACATTCAGTGATTCATAAATGACTAATACATTAAAAGAACAGTGATTTTTTTTAACCATTTTGAAGGCATGGTATATCATTTGCCATTGGGAACCATGTCAGGCACTTTTCCTTGTGTGTGTATGTGTGTGTGTGTGTGTGTGTGTGTGTGTGTGTGTGTGTATGCAAATGTATATGTGTGTGCATATATACGTGTGTGCATATGTATATGCACACATATGCACCTTGGGTGACTTTACTGTGGCAGTCAGGAATAATTCTAAGACCTCCACATATCACTATTTAATCCTTACAATCCCTGATATTAGGACCAAGCTCTTGACTACAGCTAGAGCAGCAAGGAGAAGGGGAAAAAGCAAATGTCCAACGCCATATGGTAAATAGAGATAGAACCAGGATTCTTATGCAAGTGCTTAGACTGGAAACATTCATCCATTAATGTAAAGCCACACGACAATGAAAAAGACGGATTTCCCATGGTCCGACACACACCATTCTGGAACCATTAGCGACTGAAGGTGGTATGAATAGTAAGAGAGTGGAAATGAGAGAGGAGAAACACCTCATTGGTTTCAAAGTGTTTCAATCGCCAATGATGACGCTGTACATAACTCAGACAATCTCATGGATGCATGAGGGGTCGAGCTGTGAATAAAGATCTCAACCTTCTGAACACTCCATCACTGAAAACAAGTCTGCAAGCTTGAAGCAATCTATGACCATGATTCTAAAATTGATCATTTGAACATTGCAGAGAATACAAATGAGCAGAGTATGCCTTGTGGTATGTGACTGTCCTTGAAAATAATTTTGACAGATATTAGACTAAAAATCAATAAAAATGCTTTTACTCAGATAAAAAAAAGTCTACAAACCTAATGGAATGTTTACATTAGATCATTTCAGCAAAATGAAGTTTTTAACGATTTATTTTTATGTACATTGATGTTTTGCCTACATGTATGTTGTGTAAGAGTGTCATATCCCCTGGAAATGGAGTTATAGTTATGATCTGACATATGGGTGATGGAATTTGAACCCAGGTCATCTGGAGGAGCAACCAGTGCTTTTAACCACTGAGCCATCTCACCAGACCCCAAATTTTATTTTTTAATATTATTTTACCATGTAACATTTTGTTCATGCTTGTAACCTGCCAGATATGCCTTTTAATATAAATTCTGCATCCCTTCCTGGAGATATAAGATGCAGAGTATTGTTAAGATCCTGCAAACAGTAGAGAAACATCTACCTTTCTCATCCTCATATTGTAACTTGGGACTTAGGGAAATATTTCTAATAACAAGAAAATGGATTGGGTTGCTCTAACTTCTCTCCGTCCTGTGCCAGGATTCCAAGACAGAGGAGAAAAAGAGTTATTGGTGATTGCAGTGTCATTAGGATATCTTCAAACCAAAACTGCAACTTCAATGACCTACATTTAACAGACTAGAGCAGTGGTTCTCTGCCTTCCTAATACTGCGACCCTTTAATACAGTTTCTCATGTTGTGGTGACTCCCAACTATAAAATTACTTTTAGTGCCATAACCATAATTTTGCTACTGTTATGAACCTTAAGTAAATATCTGATATGCAGGATAAAAGTAACTATCTAAGACATAGGATATCCTATATGTGACCCTGTAGAAGAGTCAGTCATTTGACCCCCCAAGGGTCCCAACTTATAGGCTAAGAACAATAGACGAGAGGGAAATTGTATAAAGGAGAATTGTTTGAAAATGTTCAGTTTCATTTTAAACAGATATAAAAACACAATAAAAAAGTGGAAAATACAAAACAGTTGTCAGGACTGAATGCTTTGTATGGAATGAGCCCGGTTATAACAGGAATAAGCTATTTTACTGAAACACTAAAATTAATAATTTATGCATTTAAGCTTACAGGCAAAACACTGAGATACGAGCAACAACTTATAGAAGTAAACGGTATGCCTACACAGTTCTTTTAAATTTTTCAATTGACAACTTAATACTTTTACATAATAAATTTTAGTCATTTTCTTCTGTAATTTCATTCTCTTCTGTCTCTGTCTCTCTGTCTCTGTCTCTCTGTCTCTCTCTTTCTCTCTCTCATTTCTCTTTCTCCTCTCTCTCTCTCTCTCTCTCTCTCTCTCTCTCTCTCTCTCTCTCTCTCTGTCTTGATGGAATGCTAATTATTTGTGGTGCTTTTCTGTGACCTTCTAAGTTTAGAAATTTTCGCAAACATGATGAGAGAGTTATTTACTGGATCAAGCTCAACTTATCAGTGTCTACCACAATGAGAAAATGACACCTGTCCTCCAGCAATAATTTAACTGCCAATACTCTCAAAGGTAAGGGTTCAGTCTTGTGGTCCAATAACCTATCCATGATCCAATATTATGCTGGTCCTGTGCATGGAACCACATCTGTAATGAGTTCATGAATATAACTATGTGATGTCAAATGACATCATTTTGCTGCACTTCTGGCTTCTGGTTTTCATTACCAACCCTCTTTAGCAATGCTCCATTTGTCCTCAAGGTGTTAGATACAATGTCCCATTTAAGGTCTGAATGCTCCACCATCACTTACTTCCAGTTCTTTCAGTGTGATGAAGGCTTGGCACAGCACTTATCTATGTGTAGAAACATGAATATTTAACACTTTAACAGAACAAGAGTGTGGGTTTCCCTATAAGGAATTACCTCCCCAGACAGGGCATATTTGCCAGTTTTTGTTATTTGTTTGTTTATACCAGGTTTATATAAACAGATGTGACTTCTCTCAAATACAATCATAAAACAGTTTGTTACCCACAACCAGCATTGCCAACTGTTGTGTGAGAGGACAAAACTTGCCCGGAAATTGTATCATGGCTGGGTAAAATTGCTGAATGTTTTTCCCCACAGCAACCTATATTGCACATTCTGGTAAATGAAGACAAGCTTGTAGAGAGGAATATACTAGATCATTTCCATCTTTACCTCTCTATATCCTATGACTAAAGTGTGTATTATCTTCCACAACATGTTATTCTTGCCTTTGAGTTCTGGTGAGCAACCAAAATCAAGAGCTATAACCAGAATATTTTGGGATCTTCTGGAGCCTCTCTGAATAATAACTTGTAGAGAGACATCTTACACATAGCAAGAGATGACTGTTGAACAATCCTTTGCTTCGTGGGAAAGCATACTGCATCCACAAATGATACCTCTGTTCACCTCCTGATTTTTAGATTTCCATGTGACTTTCTTGTCTAGCCTTAATTAGGGCTCCCCACTCTTCCCTTCCTTACCCTTCCACTCCCTCTTCTGCCTAAACCTTTCCATGCCCGACACTCCTCCCCCTGTGTGTTCATGTACAAGGTGTCTACTGTGCCCACTCCTTCTAAGCATTTTCTTCCCACTCTCCTTCCTCCTAATGGCCCTTTTTTCTAGTATTCAATGTTAAACAAACCAGTATAAAACTGTAATTAAAACATACCTACTAACGACATGGACACTAGTCTAGAGAGGCATGGGTTGTTTCACTCAGTATATTTCTCAGGTCCATCATTTTTCTACAAACTTCATAATTTAATTCTTCTTAACCAATCAGTGGAATATATATATATATATATATCACGCTTTCAGTATCCATTCTTCCTCTGATGTATGTCAAAGCTCATTCCATTTTCTCATAGTATGAATATAGGCAAAATGAAGATGGAAACACAACTCTGTAGCAAGGTATGGATGGAGTCTTTTGAGCAAATAAACAAGAAAGGTATTTATGAGTCACGCAGAAGCTCTATTTTTAGCTTTTGGGAGACCTCCCATGACGGTTTTTATTGTGACTGTACCAGTGTACACCCATATCAGTAGTGAATAACAGTTCCTCTTTCTCCACAGCTTCTCCTGCATTTGTGGTCTTTGGTTTTCTTGATGATAGCTATTCAGAATGAAAGAAGATGAAATCTCTAGATTGCTTTAATTTGTTGTTCCCCAGTGGCTAGGAATATTGAACCATTTTAGAATGTGTATTAATATATCAGGCAGGGTTCTCTAGAAAAACAGAACTGATAGAATGAATATATATCTAATGCATGTATGTGAGATTTATTAGAATGGATTACAGCCGGTGATCCAATTCTTCCAACAATAGCCAACTCCCAAAGGGAAAGTCTAAGAATTCAATAGTTGTTTGGTACAAGGATCTGGTTGTCTCAGACAGTCTTTAATTGTTCACCATAATCCTGAAGAAGTAGGCTCTAACACTAGTGAAGGAATGAGCTTGCCAAAGAGAGCAAGTAGGCAAAGAGCAAAAGTTTCCTTCCTCCATGTCCTTTATATAGGCTGCCAACAGGTGTGGCCCAGATTTAGACTTCAAATGATCTAGACTTAAGGTGATTTTCTGAACCTCACATGACTTAAGGCATGTTTTACCTCAATTTTCCAACCAAGAAAAATTCCTTACAGGTATGCCCAGTCGGTTGGGTTAATCAGATGTAATCAAACTAACAGTCAAGAATAGTCTTCACAATTAGTCATTTGTGGGTTGTTGGTTCTTTCATTGTTTTTGTTGGTTTTGTGGGGTTGTTTTGTTTTGTCTTGTCTTGTTTTGTTTTTTGAGAACTCTCTGTCTGGTACTACAAATCATTTTTAATAGGGTTCTTTGTTGTCTTGACATTCAGTTTTCTAAAGCTCTTTAAATATTCTAAACTACAACCACCCTCTGTTGGATATATCCTTGGCAGATGGTTCCCCATTCTTTAGACTACCTCTTCATATGAGTATCAGTTTCCTCCACAGTAGAGAAACTTTTGTCTTCAACTTGTTCATTGTTGGTCTTATTGTCTGAGTAAATGGAGTCCTGTTCAGAAATGCCATTGTTGAAGAGACATTTTTCATTGTATACATTGCTCTTTTTATGGCTATATTTGTTTTGACTTATAGCTAGGTACTCAATTACATCTTACTAGTCTTTATGCCTATATCTATGCCAGTGCCATGATGTTTTTGTTACTGAGGCTTTGTATTATAACTTGAAATCAGGTATTGTAATATTTCTAGCAAAACTCGTTCAATGATGTTTGTAATATTAAAGAACTTCTATCATTCAATATAAATTTTAAGATTTGTGTGTGTGTGTGTGTGTGTGTGTGTGTGTTAAGAATTGAGTTACACTGTTGATTTTGATTACAATGAATTTATAGACTACCTTTGCTGGGTATGGTTTTATAATAATTCTATCAGTCCTTGAGCATAGAAGTCTTTCCACTTTCTACTGTCTTCTTCAATTTTTTTGATATTTTAAAGTTTTCATTCTAAGGTCCTCTTTCTCCCTTAGTTAAATTTATTCTTAAATATATTCTTATTCCAAAGTACCTTTTTGTAAATTTTGAGCCTAGTGTGAATGAAATTGTTCCCCTGGTTTCTTTCTCAGTGTTTGTCATTGGTACATAGGAAAGCTATTGACTTCTTTGTATTAACTTCTTCTGTGTACTGACCTCTTTACTAAAACTATTTATCAGCTCTAAGAGTTTCCTAGTGGAGTAATCGAAGTTTCTCATGTGTATAATCAGGGTCACCTACAAATAGAGACTTAGATTTTTCTGTTTTCCTTTTAAGTTCTTCTCTATTAATTGCTTTAACCAACACTTCAAGAACTCCAGTGAATTACAGTGGGAAAAATGGGTACCCTTACCTATCTTAGTTGGCTGCTCCGAATTTTTGACTATTTAGTACGAAAATGACTATAGTTTTGTTAAGCTGAGATATGTTATATCCATCCATAATCTCTCCAGGGTTTTTCTCATGAGAATATATTAGATTTTATTAAAGGTCTTTTCTGCTAGTGATCTCTATCTTTCTGCCTGTGATCTCTATCTTTGAGACTATCTGTATAATTAACTATGTTTAATTATTTACACATGTTGAACTATCCCTGAATGTGTGGAATGAAAGCAAGTTAATCGTTGTAAATTATCTTTTTTTTATGTGTTCTTAAATTCAGTTTGCAAGTATCATATTGCTTGATTTATTTTTGTTTGTTATTGTTATATATTTGTCTTATTTGGGAATCTGGACACTACTGACTTTGTAAAAAGAGTATTATGTGTTCCTATATTTTCTATTTTACAAAATAATTTTAAGTGTTGGTATTAGTTACTATTTGAGGGTCTAGCAGCATTTTGCACTGAATCCATTTAGACATGGGCATTTTTCTAAGTTGGTAGATTTTTAAGTTACTGTTACAATCGCATTGCTTTTTGTTGATGTTTTTAAATTATTTATTTGATCTTGGTTTCACTTTCATAAAACAAATACTATTAGACAAAAAAGCCACAGACTAACTCCAGATGGTAGTCCATATATATAAAAATTTTCACCCGTTTATTACAACTTTCAAGGTTAGTAGAATATCAGTACTAATTTACCCAGATTTCATTATTATATGTTGTAATGACTACCTTTTTATCCCTAATTTTATTAAATCAAGTATTCTTTCCAATTTGATTAATTAGGTTAAGGGTCTGCCAACTTTATCTTCTCAAAGAAAGGGTATCTTTTTTAACCTTATGTTTCATTGATCCTTTGTTTCTATTTCATTAATTGATGCCATGCTCTTATTTCTTCCCATCTATTGATTTGTTCTTATTTTGCTTTCAAGTGAATCAATAGGCCATAATTGACTTTGAAGACCTCTAAGGGCTCCCTGCCCAAATGATAATTTCACTAAAAAGAAAACTTCTGTTGTCATTATTTTGTTGCTGAATTTTGAAATTAGTAACAAGTGAGTTTGAATAAGGCATTTTCATATATCCTTTCCTTTGGTTATCCCACTCACAGGTCTTTCCTCCATTTCTCAACCATTGTCTCAACTTAACCCTTTAGCTCCTAGTATTTCTCCCCTTTTCTTTCATATCACATTTATTCTACTATCTAATTTTATTTTTAAATTAACTTGTGAGACAAGTAGGCTCTCCTATGGCTGCCATACCTTTCATGTGGGTTAACTTTACTTTCTTCCTTCCTCCACACTCCCTGGACCCTCCCTCTCTAAGTCTTTCCACTCCTCTCTTCTTTCACTTTATCCATAACCTACTATTCCTCTCCTTTGATATGGACATCACCTTACTCCATGGTTTATTTCTTCTTGAGTATTTCAATCTCCTTATTGCATTCGATTTTCATATCTTGACTTCCTTATTCCATCCGGCTGTGTGTAGTATTCTCTTGGAATATATTCATGACTTCTTTGAGCATTTTGATGAAATTTATCATCATTCTTTTGTATTCCTAGAATTTTGTATTGGTTATTTTCATTAGAGGTCATTGCTATGAGACTGGAAGTTTAAGGGGAAAATGGGTTATATTGTTTGATCATGTTCCTGGTGTTTTCATTCTAGAACTTTGTTTGTCCATTGATGTCTGGGCTAGTCCTCAAGATGCTAGAAGAAACCATTTTGAATATCATAAATGTGGGAAGAGACACAGATATTGAACCTGATCAGGCAATTTATACATGAACTGGAACACATAATACTCTATCAATATGGACAACTTATGGTTATGTATATCACCTAAAAACAAAACAATTAGAGGAAGAAGTTAATCATCAACCTTGCTATAAACCCTACGACCAAGAATCCTGACCTGAATATGAAATTTACTGGTTCAGAGATAGCACAAATGCTTTGCAAATAACCAACCACTCTCTCATTAGATTTAAGACCTACTCCATGAGATGTAACCCATACCTGACACTGCTAAGATGGCTAATAATTTAAGACTGTGAAGACTATGGACCTGGGGGAAAAGTACATACTATTCCTCTGCCAAAGGAACATAACAATAAAATGACTCCTAATCACATTCTACTATACCCATAGATCATTACAAAAGCTTCTTCCTGGGTGAGATGGCAACAAATACAAAGACCCATGACTGGATGGAGTGCAGAGAATGAGAGCCATTGAAACACTGACTCATAAATGGGATATTTCCATCAAATCCCTCCTGTGTAGCCTCAGGGAATCCTGCACAAGAGGAAGCAGAAAGATTGTAAGAACCAGAGGTCATGGAGGACTCCAAGAAAATAGTCTTCCAAAAACAACAGGATTCACATGCATATGACATCAGAGGGACTGCGACAGCATCCATTGGGATCTTTCCATGTTGGTAGTCATGGGAATCCAAGAAGCTTCCAATACAATATGTTATTGCCATCATTCTTGATTGCCTCCCAAAAGCTGTAAGTCCCTACTACTGAATACACTATGCAACTCATAGGAATCAAGCTGGAATTGACTTGCAAGCCTCCTTTTTAGGATTGTGCAAACTGCCAGTGGGGAAAAACAATCAGTAGTCCTACTCAGTTGTGATGCCTATAAACTACAATAATCCCCAGGATCCTCTAGTATAATAGTGGCGCCTAAGTGTTGGTGATAAGCAATAGCTATTTAATTGGACATAAGATTATGTGAAGTAGGAGGAAGCACCCATGACTAGATGGACAATGAACCCTAAAGAAGATCCTATCACAGCTACCAGAGTAATTTATAGTTACATTTTAAATACTTATTCATATACCTATAGTTAAGTGTATCTCTAACCTCTCATCATCAAAGATGCTTCATTTTACAGCAGACTAAGTCCATTACAATACAGTAGAACTTCTCATAAATACAGACAACTGTATTGTTATGGCACTGTGGTCAACCCCAGTTAGTTGGGGGGAAGAGGACTTATGGGACCGTATGGTGGGGGGCAACTGGGAAAGGAGAAAGCCTTTGGAATGTAAACAAAAAATATAGAATAAAAAAAGAAAAAAACCTTAAATATAAGGCTCAGGAAACACAGCAAAAGATGAGACAGAAATATTATAAAAGTCAAAGGATTAGGCCGTCTAATGTCAGTGTCTCCTATATATGGCAAGAAAGTTGCACCAATAAAAATGTCAACAACATGGTAGCCTAACAAGCCCGAAATAATCATAGCACCAGCTGACCTCCCAGTGTAGATGGGAAAAAAATCTCACAAGATTCCACCCCAAGATGAAGAGCTATAGGCAATAAATAACTGGAGGGAGGGGGATAAGGGGAGAGGAAGAGGAAGAGGAAGAGGGATAGGGAGAGGGAGAGGGAGAGGGAAAGAGAGAGGGAGAGGGAGAGGGAGAGGGAGAGAGAGAAAGAATAAGTCTTCCATGGGTATAAACCCCTCTCATAGGTTATCCAACACCCTGTGATCACTCCTTAAGACATACTAAGTTGATGCATCAGACTGTGCTTTTATACTTGTATGTATGTGTGTATGTGTGTATATGTGTAACAATAATAATTAAAGAGGAAAACAGAGATAACACATGAAAGTAGAGGCAGGGCTTGGAGATAGAGAATGGGCAACAGTAAGACATGGCTTGGAATGTTAAAAAGGGATTGGAGATGATCAAAGTATATTATCTATACATATGAAATGTAATCATGAAACCCATTATGCTAAATAATAATGAGGTAAGCACGAAAGTACAAATGTGGTTTAGTCTACTCTTTGAAGGAATGCTTTCCCTCTTCATTATGTAGTTAAGCCTCAATATTAAGCCCAATGGCAGTCTTTATAAATTACAATTTAGTATTCTCTTCTCAGGAAACATGAAAGGAATACTCTCTGGTCATAAATGTTTTTCCTTTGTTTGCCATGAACTAAATTATTCTTTGAAAAAACACTAGTTATTTTTGAAACCAAGTTATGAAGTATCTAACTATCTGTGATTACATAAATGTTTTCTTATTCATTGGAAATTCACTCATTCTGCTTTCTCTTTGGGGGAAACATTTATCATCTTATTTATTGCCAACTGTAAATATATAATGTACATAATATTATATTAGTTTTATATATTTATTACTAACTGTATATATAAGTAATATTCTTGAAGATAGTATAGCATGTCAGTGCATTTATGTAGAATGAAACTTAAAATATTGGCTAATTGAATTTTACAAACAGAAATAGGCCAAACAGATTGTCAACTAAAAATAAATCTAATGTCTAAGCTTGTGTTGTTTTCTTAAGTACTTAAGCACTTAAACTTTTCGTTTATGGTTCATTTGTACAAAAGGTACCACATCTGAATATTCATTCTTCGTGTGATTCTCCTAACAAACTCATTTCCAACATGCTTACAATGAGATCTGTTCATTATTCACACTTCAGAGGTCATTATGGACTACATTTAGGTCGTGATTCTCACTAGTTCTTTTCTGCTTCATTGATTCATTATGTTTATAAATCACAGTTATAGAATTGCCATGATCTATAAAAATGTATTAACAAACAAGACAATATCAACACAGGAATGCTATGAAATGCATTATTCAGTGGCAACCTGGTTAATATGTTATCGCCTATAAAAGAGTAGAACATACTTATAGTTTTTAAATAATTTAAAATAATTACTGCAAAACTAGAAATAATTGAATGATCTTCCCTTCTGAAACTGGCATATTAATCCAACATTCCTTAAATATTTCCAATGACAGTAAGAATCCATTACACTGTGAGAAGCATAGCTCTATTATACATACAAATTCTTTTGGACATTTTCTTCCCAAAATGGTATCTTCTGGCAGCACAGAATCCATAGTGAAGCAGAGAATATTCAATTCCATTTTGGGATTATTTATAAATGCTCCCATTTTGTAGTATGTGTGCAGAGTTCTAGATAAGAAAGTACTATTTCTTTTAATATTTCATAAAATCATGCAATTTCCTCTGAACAGTGATAACTATTTCTTTAGCAGTTCATTTGAGGAGCCATTCATATTTATTATATCTTCGGGATGATTCTCGAGGTTTAACCCAAGTGAAACCTCCAAGTATTTTACATTCTACATGTGGAAGAGAAAATTAGAAATCAAATGTCGTTTAAGGCTCTTCCAGGAAGAATTCCGTGGCTGAACAAGGTCAAAATATCACAGAACATATGTTCTCAGTGACTCAATTAATCATTGCTAACAAGTCTATATTTTTAAAGCCTCACGCTTCTATAATAAATGTGCTAAGCTCTGTTTTCTTTCTGCAGTTCTGAGAAAATGTTTCTGTCCAGGCCAATGTGCACTCACTTTGTCTCTGGATATTGTGGGGTTTTACACAAGTACCTGGAGTTTCTGTTACCTTTGTCCAAACTCATTCCATAAAGTGCTAGCTGATCAGACATAGAAATAAAACAAAAACCAATAATACCAACAAGAAAAAACGTTAGAAGAAACCAGAAGCATCAAACTATAAAGAAAAGAGGGTCCAAAATAATTTCATATTCTAATATTCCTTTTGAAGTGGAAACTTAAGGGTTCATTGGAGTCAGGTGTGTTAGATGGCATTCTGTTGGGACAAACACGTGAAGGAGTGTTTTCCTGAAGTGGACACAGGTGAAAGGCTAAGGCAGACTCGTGAAGGAACATTTCCCTGAAGCAGACACAGGAGAGAGGATGCTCTGCTAAGCAAGCACGCGAAGGACACGTGATGAAGGATTCTTTGCTAACAACACACATGTATTGCTCTGCCTCACATGGTGTAGTTGAGCTCCATTTGTCGGGACACTGAAGACGGGCTGATTGTATGCATGCGGTGAGGCAAGGCACGTGGAGAACACGTGATGTTGGGAGGGTATAAATAGGACTCCACAGAGTGACAGAGCGCGGCTTGCTGGTACAGCTAGCTGTGCTCTGCTTGTGGGTCTCATGTCTTCACTGAGAGGCACAGCTGTGAACTTCTCCTGGTGTCCCTGTTGGTCCCTCCTGCTGACTCAAGTTGAGGCTGAGGCCTGGCTGTCTCTGCTAGGTCATGTCACTGCTGTTGCTAACCCAATTCTACCAAACTGGACTTTTGGTGTATCCGTGAAGTGTTCGCAAGTGGATCCAGTTGCCTCTGCCTGCTGACCTGTGAACTGAACTGCTGATTCCCAGACAGCACAGATGGAATTTGCTCCAAAGAACCGTTTCTAAACAGGTCCACTTCCCCGGATCCTTTCTTTTCCCCTACCTCTGGTGGGTGGTGGGCTACAAGGGAGGTTAAAGAATTTAAGAACCATCGTTAAAAACAGAGTTTGAAAAACATTAAAGTTACAGCCTTTACTGAAATTGTTCCCTTGAGGAAATAGAAATTCAATTTTCTTACACACATTTCAAAATGCACTGACTTTTATCTATAAGAGGAAGAGCTATTCTGTCATCCAACAGAAGAATGGATACAGAAAATGTGGTGCATTTACGCAATGGAGTATTATTCAGGTGCTTGAAGAAATGTTATGCCATGGGACTTGAAGAAGACAGGAGGAAAGCAGTGAACCAAAAAAAAAAAAAAAAAAAAAACCAAATTACACAAATTTCCCATATCCATTCACTCTTTATATGGTTCCTGGGCATATCAACCTCAAATGATAAGATTATATAGTCAGCACTATTTTCAGGAAAAAAAATGAGAAAGAAAAGGTCTGTCTGTATCTTCCCCAGGCACTTACCTAAACTCCTCAAATTTGGAATTCTAAGCAAACAATATTCATGCAAAATGTCAAAAGCTTCCTTCGCAGTAAGTTAAGCTAAGCTTGGCCATGCAGCTTCCCAAGAGACGAGCCAGAAAATGCCTTGTGAAGACGTGATGAAACCACGGCTGTTGAGCTGTGGATAGGGTTTAACCTAAAATAGTCTGATTTGTTTTGACCGTCTCCTTATCTCACAACCTGACGTTGTATAATGGCAATAGAACTCAGTGACCTCAGTGTGACGTCACAGACAGACGCAAATGCTTTACTAACCCCAGATGGCAATGGAGGCTCCTGAAGCAACGCCACGGTGAAGGTTCTACTTACTCCCAGCAAACAAACCATAGCAGGAGAAGCTAACCAGAGATGTGGCAGGGAAGCTACCAGGTTACAGGAGAGTAGTGGGCTCGGCCAACTACAGGGGTGGTAGGCACTAGCTGCTACCAAGATGACGTGTTTTCGGTAGTACTCATTTGTATGGGGGAGAAAACAAGTCTTAAAGATAGTATTGATCTTTTGCTTGTTTTGGCTTTTGTGTGTTTTTGCAGGGTTCTTCTGTGTTTCTCGGTTTTGTTTTTGTTTGTTGTTTGTATTTGAGAAGGTGAAACAGAGAACATAATTTGGGTGATTGGAAGGTGAGAAGGAGCTAGAAGACATTGGAAAGAAAAAGAATGATCAAAATATAGTGTATGAAAATGTTTCCAACACAAAATTTGAAAGCCTGGTTTGGTTTGGTTTGGTTTGGTTTGGTTTGGTTTGGTTTGGTTTGGTTTGGTTTGGTTTGGTTTGGTTTGGTTTGGTTTGGGTCTTAGTTAGGGTTTTACTGCTGTGAACAGACACCATGATCAATGCAAGTTTTATAAAAGACAACATTTAATTGAGGTTGGCTTACAGGCTCAGAGGTTCAATTCGTTGTCATCAAGGCAGAAACATGGCAGCATCCAGGCAGGCATGGTACAGGAGGAGCTGAGAGTGCTACATCTTCATCTGAAGGCTGCTAGTAGAAGACTGACTTCCAGGCGACTAGGGTGAAGGTCTTAGCCCCACACCCACAGTGACACACCTACTCCAACATGGCCACACCTCCTAATAGTGCCACTTCCTGGGAAAAGCATATACAAACCATCACATTCCACTCCCTGGCCCCTGTAGGCTTGTTCAAGCATGAGTCTATGGAGGCCATACTTAAACATAACATAATGCAAAATGCATTTAGTCCAACTTCAAAAGTCCCTGTAGTCTATAACAGGACTTTTATAACAGTGTTAAAAGTCCAAAGTTCAAGGTCTCTTTTGAGAGTCATCCAATCACTTAACTGTAATCCCCCAAGCAAGACAGGAAACCAGCTGGGCAAAGTCCAAACTCTGCATCTCCATGTCTGATGGCAAAGCAGTCTTCAGATATCCAACTCTTTTTTCATCTTTGTTGACTTCAACAAGGTTCTTTCTCCTGGGCTTGTTCCACTCCCTGTGAGCAGCTTTCCTTGGCAGGCATCCTGTGGTTCTGGCATCTTTAACATCTCGTGGGTACCCCAAGTCAATTTCATAGCTTCTTGTTCCAATGTCTGAGATCCACTCATGACCTTCTGTGCATCTCCAAAGAGTTGGTGTCAGCTCTCCACTTCTCCAACTCTGCCCACTGTAGCACTCTAAGTTCAGGTTGATCCACTCTGCTGCCACTGCTGTTCTTGGTGATCATCCCATGGTACTGGCATCTCCAATATGCTAGGGTCTTCCACTGCAACTATGCTTCACCAAAGCCTCTCATAGGCTCTCTTCATGGTACCAAACCTCAACTCCTTTGCATGACACCTTCAGTCCTGGGCTGTCAATTACAACTGAAAGTACACTTTCACCAATGGCCTTCCATGGCCTCTCACAGTACCAAGCCTTAGCTGTTCTTCATGATGCCTTCATGCCTTCAAAACCAGTACCACCTGGATGATTCTTACATGTTACCAAGTACAGCTGTAGCATGAGAAATACTTGACTATCTATGGAATACAGCTTCTTTGTGCTCTCAGAAAACCCTTCCCATATTTCATCTCAGTGATGCTGGTCTTTTCTTAATCACCACTAATTTCTTAGCTCCAGCTAACCAGCATCAATTGTCCCAGTAATCTCCTTCGCCTCTTGAATATAAAGCCAGAGACACATGACCGAAGCTGCTGAGTTCTGCTGCTTGCAGGAGCTGGAACATTGGCCCCCCTTGTTCTATTACATTATCACTAGCTTCCTTTTTCCCAGCTCCTTAACTGCCTAAATTGGCTGTCCTGAATCTTGCTCCTTAGACTGACTTTGAACTCAAAAGATCTGCATGCATGTCTCCTAAGCACTGGGATTAAAGGTGTGGTCCACCAAGCCTGGATTAAAGTTTTTCTTCACCTAGAACTTGCTCTGTTCTAGGCTGGCCTTGAACTCAGAGATCTGCTTATCTTTGCCTCCTGGGATTAAAGGCTTGTACTACCATGCCTGGACCTAAAGTTAACTGGGTGAATCTTGCCCCCAAGGTCACCACTCCTTTAATTCAGTTTAATATCCTTGAATTCAGCTCCATTTCACTTCCTGGAGTCCCTTTAATACTCAAACTATATATTTTGTACTTTTCCTTTCTCAGCTTGCTATGTTTGTTCAAAATTCTCTTCATCAGACTTAACCAGAGAACAAAGTCTTTGTTGGGCTTTTTTGAGACTTCCCTTGCAGATGCAATTAATATAAATATCTTTACCTTAGCCCTAGGGAGTCTCTTCAGACAATGGCAAAAAGCAGCCATGTTCTTCACAAAAACAGTCTCTCAGCCACATATTAAAGTTCTTCTCCACTGAAACCTCTTGGGCCATCAGGCCTACACAGTTCAAATGACCCTCAGCACCACTGTCTTCCATATTCCGACCAGGCTGGCCCATTAAGCCCCACTTAAAGCATTCCATGGCTTTCCAAATCCAAAGTCCCAAAATCCACATTCTTCCAAACAAAAGCATGGTCAGGCCTATCACAGCAATACCCCAGTCCCTGGTACCAACTTCTGTCTTAGTTAGGGTTTTACTGCTGTGAACAGACACCATGATCAATGCAAGTTTTATAAAAGACAACATTTAATTGGGGTTGGCTTACAGGCTCAGAGGTTCAGTTCATTGTCATCAAGGCAGAAACATGGCAGCATCCAGGCAGGCATGGTACAGGAAGAGCTGAGAGTTCTACATCTTCATCTGAAGGCTGCTAGTAGAAGACTGACTTCCAGGCGACTAGGGTGAAGGTCTTAGCCCCACACCCACAGTGACACACCTACTCCAACAAGGCCACACCTCCTAATAGTGCCACTCCCTGGGAAAAGCATATACAAACCATCACAGTTTGGTTTGGTTTGGTTTGGTTTGGTTTGGTTTAGTTTGGTTGTTTGGTTTGGTTTGGTTTGGTTTGGTTTGGTTTGGTTTGGTTTGGTTTGGTTTGGTTTGGTTTGGTTTGGTTTGGTTTGGTTAAAAAAAAAAAAAGGCCCCAATGCTTCCCAGGCCTTAACTTTCTCCTTGGCTGCATTACAGCTCAGATATCCCCTCATGAAATTTCACAGAAAAGATACATGGGTAATAAAAACAGAGCATAAAGGGACATTTTGTTCTACTTTTTAAAAAGAGATGCCTGTATGGTTCTTTACTCAGCAGATATTACTTTTATTCTAGCTCGATGTTTCAGTCATCAAAAAAGGTCCTGCCCTGATACCAAGCCTGTCTTTAGTGCCAAGAAAACGAGTCTGAACTGAGACTTTCCTAATAAGATTTATAAAACCTGACAAACTGGATGTACTCTGGGTCCTTCCTAATGGTAACATGGCATGTGCTCCATGAGACCTCCTTGAAAGTTCCTCTATGAATTTTCTAATGGATTTACTTATTTCAAATGCTAATGTAATATTTTAAAACCACCAAGCCATTAGGAAATATACCTTGATAACAAACATAGCATTATAAAATGCTATGGGGTTAAAAAAAGAAAAGAAAAAGAAATGCTACAACATCTTTATATTTGATATTTTTCTGATACATGGCCTGTTTCAAAAGGCAATTTTTCAAAAGGAATTTAATATACACAAATGACAGAGTGATGATAAATGGATAAAGATATTTCTTGAAACCCTCAGGATTATTATTGTGTTTACTGACTCAAAAGTAAAATTATTCTGGGTGTGATGGTTTGAATATGCTTGGCCCAGGAAATGGCACTATTAAGGAGGTGTGGCCTTGTTAGAGTAGGTGTGCCTTTGTTGGAGGAAGTGTCTCATTGTGGGCATGGGCTTTAAGACATTCATACCAGCTCCCTGGAAGTCAGTCTTTTCCTAGCAACCTTCTGATGAAGAGGTAGAACTCTCAGCTCCTCCTGTACCATGCCTGCCTGGATACTGCCATGCTCCTACCTTGATGATAATGGACTGAACCTCTGAACCTGTAAGCCAGCCCCAATTAAATCCTTATAAGAATTGCCTTGAGCATGGTGTCTGTTCACAGCAGTAAGTCCCTAACTAACTAAAACACTAGCCCTGTTTACTCTTTACAAATCTCTATTATTTCTACATAGTAAGACTCTTGACCAGTATTCTAGAGTTACATAATGTGAAGTTCCAACAAGTTAACTCATATGACATGGGAATAAGATGTCCCAATAGTAGGTGACATTTCCACTTTACTATCTTGGCACACATCTCCAAAGATTTATCAAGCATTAAACTATGTCCTAAATTGCATATGTCCCCTAAGAAATAAGAATACCACTATTTTTTCTGATATTTATGTTTAGGATATTTTTACCAAAAGCTTATTTTTATTCACAGTGTTTACAACTGACACTCAAAACATATCTGCTTCTCAAGACTGTCAATAAAAGACCATCTATGTTACTGACCATTATTTTAGATAACATTTTAGGTGTTGTAATTTCTTCTTAAAACCCGGAAGCTAGAACTAACCTCGTTGTACTCGTTTCTCTATTAGGCAGTTTAATAATAGGTCTGTCTCCCCTGCACCGAGAGAATTAGAATCATATTCTTTGTCCTAGAAATATGATTACATAGTGAAAAGTATGTCCTCAGACATATTGTCCCCCTGGGCATGGAATCTCTACAAGTATATACTTATAGTAAAATATAAAGAGAACTGTAGCAAGGTAAAAATTATATATATATATATATATATATATATATATATATATATATAATACAATCCTAGGGGGAAATAAGTGCTAATGGCCAATAAATTATTTTCCATCCCCAGTGGCTTCATTTAAAGCAACTACAACCTGGGGGAATTCCATCCATTCCCTAGGTTGGCTGTGACAAAGCCTGGATTATGACAGTGTCACAGAAGCATTTTGAAGTGAAATAAACATGTTTTTAAAAAAAAAATGGTCAACTAAGATAAAAGAGCAGGCATAGGTTCCGACCACTGTGAGCCTCATCACACCCAGGCACGAGTGAAAGCTGTGAAATGTTCGCGTTGCATCTTGAGATCCATGCCTTCCCTAACCTCGGCGCAAGGAAGGACAGTATTCTGCATGGCAGTAGCTGAGATGAATCAGTCATCACTGAGCAATGCCTTGCTCGTCTACACTGGCAGCTGCCAAGAGTTCCTCTGCTCAGCATTTCTGAAGGGACTCGTCCGGAGAAGCTGCTTGCTATTCCGAACATGGCAGCCTTTGAAGAACTTTATGTACTCCCCGAAGGCCATTTTTCATCCTCAATACAAAGGACCTAAACTTTCTGGCAGACACTGACTTTTATCTTTCCCGTCTTCTGTGGACTCCTGCAATTACCACAAGCGTATGAGACAGCAGAAAATGTAGTCTTTCGCTTGTCACACCTGAATTTATTTGCTTCTATTTCAACTTGCTGCCCGGCAAGGCATATCTTATTCATTTGGATGACACATTCAATCTCTGTCTATGTCTCTCATTTCTTCCTCTTCTTCTGCATTGAAACAAAGTTCTTATACTTTGATTCCCAGTACTGTGAACCTCAGAATCATCCTGCTGTTTGCAAAGGAAAATAAGATTGTGGCAGAAACAGAGATGAATAAGGAACCCTATTTTTACCTAACAATTAAAAAGAGCAACAGGAGACCAGCATCCTACACACGAAGCACCATGATTTCATTAATTAGAGAGGACATAAAATGAAGCACATTTATTTCTTCAGCTTTGGGGTTTTGTTCAAGAGTGCAGAGGTCACACACACAAACTCTAATCAGCTACAGTTTTTACAGGCTTGTCTTTGACTCTGAAGTATCAAAAAAAATTGCAACTTACTTTATAAATAGAGTAACTCTATTATTAGACTGCCCTGCTCTACAATGAAAAACATTAACATTGTCTGAAAAGTAGTGTCTGCTATGAGCACAAGAATAAGGAGGCTGGCAGCCACACTCACAACTCAAAACTAGCAAAGTCTCTACTAAAGAGATGAGACAGGAAGACAAACATGTCAACAAAAGTCATGTAGTGTCCCTGAGTGGGGCTGCACTCATTTATACTTTAAGTTCCTTAATGGAAATTTAATTTACTGCCTAATTTTTGTCATATTTGTTCCCAGCTCTAGTCCCCTAAAAGACTAGCCAATGTGATCTTCTTATGATACAAATTACACAACAAATCTAATGCAAAGGGTACAAAGTGGCTGGCGAAAGAAGCCACAAAAAGAGTCTTAGAAATCATAGATCGTCTTCCAGGATAATATAATAGCAGCCAGCAACATTGTCTTCAGTATTTGCACAGGTATGAAAAAAATCAGCCTTGCCTAGCCGGTGGAGACCTGGCTTTCTCTCCAGGCAGTGCAGGGGACCAGGGTGCCAAACAGGACAGAATACATATTGCTGTTGAACTGTTCTTAAGTTGAAAATGTGGCTTGCATTGGTATGCCCCAAGTCAGAAGTAGCAACAAGTCCCCAGGTAAGCCTCGGGCTCAGTAAAGGGCAAGTTCATCCTTCCCATTCCTCACGTTCCTGTCATAGCATCCTTTTTCATCATGACACAAAGCTCAGACCCCGCCCAGTCTGATGCATTAATACCAGTGAAGCTAAGAAGCCAATAGTCTGATGGTCAACCTGCCTTTGACTACTTTTCCTTAATGTGAACTACTAATCACAGCAACAATTCCATGACGTGGGCTTCATTGCGGTCGGAAAGGTAAGGATTAGTAAAAACAGTTTTGTGCAGAAACTTCAGGGATTTTCATATATGTATTGCTTCTGGCTTCTCCAATACTTGCACATACCTGTCAAAATCATTTTGCTCTCTGATCCTTAATTTCTCTTGCCTCTCTGTGTCTCTGTGTCTCTATCCTGTTCTGTCTATCTCTGTATCTCCCTTTTCCACCTCCCTCCCTCTCTCTCCCTCTCTCCATCTCACCTTAACTTTCTCCCTCTCACTCTCATTCTCCCTTTCTCTCTCCCTCTCCCTCTCCCTCTCTTTCTCCCTCTCTCTCTCCCCCCCTCTCTCTCTCTCCCTCCCTCTGTCTCCCTCCCCCTCCCTCCCCCCTCTTTCTCTTAAGTAAAGTCTCATTCCAGTCCTGGCTCAACAGCACAGATTTTTCAACCTGCATAGTATTGCTTTAATTTTATAGCAACATTTTGATGACAACCCCCTATACAACAGAATTTTCTCTTCAACAACTCTTTCTTGGTTACAACATCTAGCAATATGATACAATAAAATACTATAGAATCATTCATATTTTCTTGATAAAAATTGAACTGCTTTAATGTTTGTTTGAAGGATAAATTCATTATGTGCCCTATCATAGGTGCAACCGATAAGACAAAGATATTCATAGGGGGATCAGCCTAGTGAAGGAAAAGAGTGACCTAAGATATATATCCCGACACTAAGAAGGATGTGCTTCTTGAGTCTGTCTCCCAGTTCTCCCAGAATGTCACAATGCCAGTTCCAACTGACAAGCAGCTAAAAAACTCTCAGTATGGGTTATACCAATTCCACCTCTGTACTTCTAGAAACAATCACTGATTCACAGGCATCCAATCACAATCAAAAATTAACCTGTATTAGCAAAATCAACACTGAAAATTGTTTCATTAATAAAGGGAAGGAAGAGCAATGGTATGTTTAGGAATGATCCCTTGCCTCTGTGGAAAACTAACTCCTTTACACAATGGAGTAATGAGGGTCCTAAATATATTACTAGCTCACAGTATAAATTTCAATGTAAGTTGATTTTTAACTCTTACTTTTATCTTCTGTAAAATGCAAATCACAGTCTACCTATCTGAAACAAAGTACCAGAAAAACAGTTGTTGCATCTTAAAACAACTACTTACCAGCAACATGTTTTTAATGAATACATAAAATATCAAAATGCCAATAATGGTGAGCTGAGAATCAAAGAAGCATTATCTAAGCAGCCTGTGATCATGCCTGTCATTGTTATGGGGTCTCATGCATGATTCACTAAAAAGGGAGGTTTAAGAATCACTCAACACTTTTATAGAACTACATGAAAATATTTGTGGCTAAAATGAAGTATCTGTCTTGTAAGGCCAATAAATCCATTTTTGTGTTTGCAGAATTAAGTGGATCTTAACACTTTTGAAATGTAAAATATTTACCCAGAAAATGGGTTATACATCATTCGAGATAATTAAGTTTAGTAGAAGACACACAGGCTTGATTTTTCACTGCTTTGAAGATTAGAATTACTGTGTTGTGTGAAAAAGTAATCATAGTTACTTTTTAGTTCTATCTTATTGTTAATTGACAACTGATAATCACATTATGTTTATAGGGTAAAAGCCAACACTCTGATTTGTGAGTGCACATGGAAGGAATAAATTAAGCTGATTAACATCTCTCAAACACATCATCTTGTGATGAGAATGCTTGAAATTAACTCTTAGCAATTTTGAAGTGTACAATACACTGATGCTAAAAGAATTCACCATGCTGGGCAATGGATCTTAAGAGAAATTGAATTCTTCCAGTCTGAGATGTGTGCCTTATTCCAACATCTCATTATTCTTCCCACTCCCCTGCCCCGGCAGGCACTGTTCAATTCTGTGTCTGTGTGCCTTCAACGTCCACACAGAAGAGAGACCAGGTTTTGTCAATTAGCATAGGTTAGCAATATGTTTTTCAACAATTTTAGAAATGACAGCACCTTAAGAAATGTTCAACATCATTAGTCATTAGGGAAATGCAAATCAAAACAACCCTGAGATTTCACCTCACACCAGTCAGAATGGCTAAGATTAAAAACTCAGGAGACAGCAGATGTTGGAGAAAATGTGGAAAAACAGGAACACTCCTCCACTGCTGGCGGGATTGCAAGCTGGTACAACCACTCTGAAACTCAGTCTGGCGGTTCCTCAGAAAACTGGGCATGACAGACCCTGCCATACCACTCCTGGGCATATACTCAGAGGATTCACCGGCATGCAATAAGGACACATGCTCCACTATGTTCATAGCAGCCTTATTTATAATGGCCAGAAGCTGGGAAGAACCCAGATGTCCCTCAGTGGAGGAATGGATAGAGAAAATGTGGTATATTTACACAATGGAATAATATTCAGCAATTAAAAATAATGAATTCATGAAATTCATGAAGGCAAATGGTTGGAACTGGAAAATATCATACTAAGTGAGGTAACCCATTCACAAAAGAACACACATGGAATACAGTCACAAATAAGTGAATATTAGCCCAGAAGCTCTGAATACCCAAGACACAATTCACATATCAAATGATTCCCAAGACAAAGGAAGGAGAGAGCCCTGGTCCTGGAAAGGCTTGATGCAGCACTGTAGGGGATTACCAGGACAGAGAAGTAGGAGGGGGTTGATTGGGGAATGGGCAGAGAGAAGAGGGCTTATAGGACTTATAGGGAGGGGGGAACCAGCAAAGAGGAAATAATTTGAAATGTAAACAAAGAATATAGAAAATTTAAAAAAATTAAAAATTAAAAAAAAGAAATGACAGAAGACTCTTCAAGGACAGAGTATTATTCCAGTTTGAATGTATATGAATATAGACATATATACATATATATATATATGTTTACATAATATATATACATATACATCATATACACATATATTACATAGACATAGATACCATAGACATATACATATGCAATCACATTTTCTATACCCATTCATTTATTGATGGATGCAGGTTGAGCTCAGCCTTTGCTATTATGAACTGTGCTGAAATGACCATAGAAATACAGGCATCTCTTCTAGAAATTAACTTCAAACCTTTGGTCTATGTGCCCAGGAGTGAGATTACTAGACTATATAACCTTGCATTTTTATTTTTGTGTACTTATTATTTCCAATAGCTATAATAATTTAAGAATCACCAATACCATGCAAGCGTTCCATTTTCTCTGCACTCTTCCAGAATCCTGCTTCTCTCATCATTGGAATAACAGCTGTCTTTCTGAGAATTGTGATATTCCTCTTTGTTATTTTGTATACTAGAAATAGATTTCAAAACTATGAAATTGAAATAATACAAAGAATAAAATAAAGTATCTGTAATGAATAAACACTTCTTAAAAGTAACTTAGGGACTAAAGGAAAGAAAAAACACTGAAATTTAAACAGTAATATATTTTTAAAGTTATATAAAGAAAAACAAGTGGGAAACATTCCAAACTATGATCACTAATATCTTTAATTCCTACATGAATACAGCTGATTAGATTAGATTATATCAGCCTTTGTAGAAAGGGATATTTCATAAATGTACTTGGTACAGTAAATTGGTGCAATCATTCTAGAAGGATCATCTGATGAAATACTGAATCTGTAGCCATGTTATGCAAATATGTCCCTCAAAAGATACAATTGCCCTAGATACACATAACATGTATACATTGCCTATACAATGTGTCAAAATATGATTTGAAAAGTGCTAACCTTGAAAATGCCCTATTTTGTCAATTGTCAAAAATTAGAGCCTCAAAAATAACAGGTTAATTTAGATTCTATAACAAATTCTAAGGCCCAACAAGTCATATCATTTCACAACTTTTATAGTTCACTGTTCCAGTACTTTTAAAAGATGCTTTACTAGTTTACCTGTATGGTTAATTGCACTTGAGCATGTGTGCAGTGCATTTTCATTACATACATCCTACATTCTTGAGGCAATCAATTCTCAACTTTCTGAGGAACTGCCGTATTGATTTCCATAGTGCCTGTACATTTTTACACTCCCACCAGCAATGGATGAATGAGCCCTGACTGCACATTCTCACCAGCATGAGCTGTCATTCGTGTTATTGATCTTAGCCATTCTGACAGGTACAATACGAAATCTGAAAGTAGCTTTGATTTGCATTTTCCTAAGGGCAAGAGCAGTGAACATTTCTTTAAGAGTTTCTTGGCCTTTTGAGTCTCCTACATTGGGAATTTTGTTTGTATCTGAACCCCAGTTTTAATTGGATTATTTGGTTTTCTAATACCTAGTTTGTTGAGTTCTGTATATGTTTTAGATATTAATCCTCAGTCTGATGTGGAGTTGGTTAAAAAAAAAAAACACTTTTCCTATTTGGTAGGCTGCTGCTTTGTCTGAAATATGGTGTCCCTTGCCTTACAGATGCTTTTCATTTTCATGAACTCCCATCTATTAATACTTGATCTCAATGCCTGTGCTATCAGTGTTTTGCTCAGAAAGTTGTCTCCTGTGACAATGGATTCAACACTATTCCCCCACTTTCTCTTCTGCTGGGTTCAGTGCACCATACACCTGGCTTTATGCTGAGCTCCTTGAGTCACTTAAACTTGAATTTTATGTCAAGTAAAACACAAGAATGCATTTTCATTCTTGTACATGCAGATACAGTATAACCATTGTGTACGTCTGGCTTCTTTATAAAACATAGAGTTTCCGTAGGTGTGTGGATTTATGCCTGCACTTCAGTTAGATTCCACCGAGCAGCCTGTTTGCCAATGCCATGTTGGTTTTATTACTATAGCTCTGTAGTACAACTTGAAACCAGGGATGATGATACCTCCAGTCAATTTCTTTATTGTTCAGGATTGTTCAATATTTTGCTTTTCCATATGAAATTGAAAATTGTCCTTTCAAGGTCGATAAAGAATTGTGTTAGAATTTTGATGGGAAATACATTGAACCTGTAGATTGCGTCTGGTAGAAGAGCCATTTTTACTGTTATCTATCTGTGAGTTATCTATCTTTCTATCATCTGATGTCTATTTTAATTTCCTTCTTTAAAGATTTGAAGTTATTATTAGACAAGTCTTTCATTTGTTTGACTAGAGTTACCCCCAAGATATTCTATATTATTTGAGACTATTGTGAGAAGTGTTGTTACTTTGATTTCTATCTCAGTACATTTGACATTTGTATATAGGAATGATGCTGATATTTTTTAGTTAATTTTGCATTGAACTACTTTGCCAAAGGTGTTTACCAGAGGTTCCCCAGTGGAATTTTTAGGGCCATTTATGTATACTATCCTATCATATGCAAATTAAGATACTTTGATTTTTTTTCCTTTCCAATTTGAATCTCCTTGATCTTTTTCAGTTGTCTATTTCTCTAAGACTTCAACTCCTATATTGAATAGGTATTGAGAGTAGACAGCCTGCACCTGAAGGGTACAGCTGGTGATCAATAGCTCTCTAATTGATCTAAGACCCCCAAAAGAGGGGAAACATCCCTACTACAAAAAATCTAACTATTCAGTGTTTAAATTTTAGCTTAAAATTGTTGCTAATGGCTACTTTGTTGTCCAGAGACAGTTTTAAGTCATTTCACTTAGATTTTCATGCCTTCTGTTTTTAATTTCCTAAAATTTGTCATGATGGGACTGACCTTCAGACTTCCCCAAGCATGTGATAAAATTTGTTGCTGTTCATGACATAGAGCAATTGTTTGGGAGAAGGCACAAATATTTTCTATTCATGGCTTTGTATTTTAGTACAGTATTTCCCTAACATCTACCAAGTGACTTTTCTTTTGTTCTAAGAACAAAGCTATTTTATACATTTTAAAATGTATTATTTTTATTTGAGATAGTTTACTTTGAAACAAACATGAACTAGATACAGTCTTTAATCTGAGAACACAAATGACCATATTTGTAAGAAAAAGAATGGATAAAGCATAGATTTGCAAGCCTAGGATTCAGCTTTGTCTGATCAATATGATAGTTACTTCATAAAGGTGTGTCAATATTATAATAATTTATAGAAAGAGAGTAACAGATTACAGTAGTGTTGGTTATGAGCATACATAAAGTATCATAAAAGTTTTGTGTTTAGCCCTGAGAGGAAGGCTGTTCACAGGTCTACTGTGATCAAAGAGAGCTAACTTTACTGAACTTATCATGCATAGCATAAAGAGAGATCATGAAATGGCACTCTGTCTTCTCTCCAATCCATGTTTTCATAGCATCTAAAAAGTGTCTTGGACAAATTTCTGATTGACATTATGTTTTTTTATTCAACAGATTGGAAAATGTAACATTAGATATTCATTATAACCTGCACTCATTTTAAAGAAAAACAAGGGATTTGTTTAAGATACCAATATGTTAGCAATTCAACTCTTTAATATACTATAAATCAAAATATGGAATGGTTCTGATAAGAATTCTTATATATCAATTGGCCATGATGGGGCACACCTTTAATCCCAGCACTCAGAAGGCAGAAGCACTCAATCTCCATGAGTTTGAGGCCAGCCTGATCTAAACAAGCAAGGCCAGGACAGCCAGAGTTCTGTTACACAGCTAAGCCCTATCTTAAAAAATCCTTTTCTCAAATATAATATTGAGAAATGAGGTCTATTACCATAGAGAGCATCTTATTTGAAGAAGGCAGAAACATTGCACAATTCACATATTAAAGTTCTTCTTACTGGCATCAGAACCTTGGGATGTTCACTAACTATTCAGAAGAGTATTTCCAAACCAATCCATCAGGCTGCAAACCCAATATCACATGAGCAATCAAATTCCACTAACTCAAACTCTTATAGTGAACATGTTCTTCTTGGCATGTAAAATAAAACTCTAAAGTTAAGAATCTTCACACTGAATATCAACAAGGAAGAAGAAAGAAAGAGTGAATTCTACCAAAATGACAAGGATTAAACAAACAAAATTTAGGCATGTGGTATGACCCCAAGGTAATTAATGCAATATGATACACAAACAAAAGGATTAGCTTTAATTAGAAATATTCTCCTAATAAATATGCAACATAATTATACTATATAATTAGCATTTTTAAATCTTAATATATCCCCACACTTATACACAATAGAAAATGTGGCTTAAAATTATTCATGCATGGCTTATTCCTGCCATGTGTCTGAGAGTCCTTTTTATTACTAGAAACACATTTCCTCAGAACTAGGATTTATTTATTTTTTTTTTTAGATTTTCCACAATTGTGGCAAAAACAAATTACTTTTTCACAGTACCATAAGGAAACGTCTTTATTTTACTTTGTTACAGAGTGCTTCTCTACTTCTGGGCATTTTCCTTCCAGTTAAATATGTCTAAGCCTAATGCATTTCAAACGTGCTCTTAAGTTTCTTCAAAAACCTAGCAAACAGAGATGCAAATACTTCCAGGCCAGATGTTTAGAAAATTTAAATTTCAACTGAAACCTTTGAACAAGCTAGCCAATTTTAAATACTCCTAGAAAATGATTTTAACAAAGGGAGCGATCTAAAGCTGCATTGCGCTGCATTTGACAAGAATACAGCTTCAAGATGTTTGGATGACTTCAGACCTAACACAATGGTTTTGGGATTAGACTACATTGTGTTAGAGGTACAAAATATGCAACAATCCTGCTAATGAAAAACAACAAAAGCATTAAGGAATGATCTCCAGGCTGACCAAACAAAACATAGATAGTGCCAGAATGCATTCTTGTTAGGATTTACAGCAAGCAGTCATTCTTATTTCTTCAGAGATGAAAGAACTCTGTGTTGGCAATTGATAACTCTTCTTGGGACAAGGAAGAGACAGCACTTGTGGAACTCCAGTGGTGAAAACAGGCAGCTGTGAAATGGAAAGGCCGGGCTTCCTAAACCACTGCTTTAAAGGATCCATTCTCTTCTGAAAAGCATCATCTGTGTACTGAGTAGGCAAATCATATCAGATGTGTTAGCTGTGTGGGAATTTGGCTTGTGTAACATCTATCATGACCTTCACCAATTCTCCCCCAAGTGTAAACAGAAAATTCACTATATTCCTTTACTTTTAGAATTTCACACATGGATACGATAAAATATCACCATAGCTACTGTCATATTTGCCTCTCGGACGCCTACACAGTCCTCCATCAAAGGCCCTCCCAGCTTCACACTTTCCTCTTTTTTATATCTAACATCACTAACTCTAGTTACCACAACCTGTATAAGCACAGTGTGTGGCCATCCACTGGAGCATAAGACGCCTACCAGTTGCTATAAGAATGATTCTCTCTCTTATAATATGTATATGGTGTCAAATGGACTTCAGATCTGGAGATCTTAACCTTAGTATGAATATAAAGGTTTGTAAGGCTTTTCAGCATTCACAACCACTGCTTGTAATGATACAGTTTAATCTAACCAACCACGGCGTGAAGGTTAAGGAAGACCAGAGGAATTTTATATTCATACTAGTTAGTCTCATTTAAGAGTTTCAAATATTTTCACCCTGGGTTATCAAATTTCTATCAGTGCAAAAATACCATGTCGTTTTTCTCAGGATAAATTTGGCACTCAGTCCACGGACTACATCAAAGCACTATCTTAGACATGAGGGTTTACATTCCAAGTCTGTTGACAAGCTATGTGTCTGACATTTTATAGTGCAGTATATCATGGAGAAAATTCTACCATATATTAACAAATGTACATGAGAAATAAGTTACTAAAATAACAGAAAGGTCGTGCTTTAGGAACATAAATAGTGAAAAAATTGGTCTGGAGAATGAACAGTAATGAAAACTGTACTATCATGGGTGCCTTTCTTCTTAAATATCAGTGAGCTGATACGGTAAACCCACTCTTATACCCAGCCATGAGCAACTCTCCTATTCTGAGTTCTCTGGAATGATATATACTTTAATGCTCAGAACTCTGAAACAGATACTGTATCGTTATTTACCATCTTCAAATACACAAAGGCTCAGTAAAACTAAACCCCTCAACAAAGTTCTATGACATTTATGTTATAAAATAGCCCAACACTTTGCTTTTCTCTAAGCCCATACATATAAACTCATACCCCCAGTATGCCTGGATAATTTTGTGAAATATTATCCAATGTGGTTTTTTTCTGTTGCTTTCCACATTATCTTTTCTCTTTTGATCTAATTACATATTTTAGTCATTTGATATAAGCATTGGACCTGCTGTTAGAAAAACCGTAAAACCAAACTGTCAAATTTATTTTTTATTAAATATTTTCTTTGTTTACATTTCAAATGTTTTCCCCTTTCCTCGTTTCCTCTCCGAAAACCCCCTGTCCCAGCTCCACCCCACCCCACAGCACCCCCTCACTTACCCATCCACTCCTGCTTCCCTGATCTGGCATTCCCTTACACTGGGGCATCAAGTCTTTCCAGGACCAAAGGCCTCTCCTCCCTTTGAAGTCCAACAAGGTTATTCTCTGCTACATATGTGGCTGAGCCATGGGTCTCTCCATGTGTACTCTTTGGTTGGTGATTTAGTCCCTGGGAGCCCTGACTCTCTGCCTGTCTTCTTCTGACCTGTATTCTATGACAAAGCAAGCACACAAGCCATGGATCAGAAGCATGAGCACATGAGGCGTAATCGAGTCCAGCCAGTCCTCATGTGTCCCAGAATTCATGAGAATCATGAAGATCAGTCAGGCTCCTTACCATGCTGCTAAAACTTGCACATAATATTAAGAAGCAGAGCAACTTAAAGCAATTCCATAAGGAAGATCTAATTCCAAAATAAAGCATGACACATACTGTGGACACAATAAAAAGATATAGAAACTTCAACAGGAGCCATCACAGAAAGATATTAACTAATAACTGGTTTTCCTTTTGTCTAATTATTTCCAGCACCTGCATTTTTTAAGACAGTTCAGGGGAAGGAACAAAAAAATAAAAGAAAAGAAAAGCTTTCTTTCCCAAATTTCATACAGATCTAATTAGGAAAATGAAAACTTGGGTGACATTGCAATTTCTACTATATCAAAATTTTAAATGCAGTTAAGTAGGGAATTATGATAGTACTTGCCTGCCATTCTAGAACTAAAGCAGGCCAGGGAGCAAAAGTATGGTGCATTTAAGACTGAACTCACAACCCAATCTCATTTTAAAAAATAAAGATTAGACCGAGATAGAAAACAATGAATTCATGAAATTCTTAGAGAAATAGATGGAGCTGGAGAACATCATACTAAGTGAGGTAACCCAGTCTCAAAAGAATACCCATGGTATGCAGTCACTGATAAGTGGATATTAGCCTAGAATCTTGGGACACCCAAGACACAATTCACATACCAAATGATGTCTGACAAGAAGAAAGGAATGGACACTGGTGCTGGAAAGGATCAAAGCATCAGTGTAGAGGAATACAAGAACAGGGAGGTGGGAAGGGGTGGATAAGGGAACAGGGGGAGGGAAAAGGGCATGTGGGACCTTTGGGGGTGGGGAACCAGAAAAAGGGAAATGAATTGTAAATATAGAATATATCCAATAAAAAAAACCAAAAAAAAAAAAAGAAAGAAAGAAAAACTTGCAGTTACAGATAGCAAGACTATTGCTGAAGACACTATATAACTGGGTTACAAATGTTGAGAAATCAAGTTAGAACTAACCTGGAAGCTTCCTGCCTACTGACTAGCTTTTGAAGTGCCGGAAAGTATTATGTATGCTGCTGGGGGTGAGGAGGGGTGGGGATGGTCATCAGTAATCTCATCCAGCTATAAAACTTGAGTTGCCTAATACCAGTAAACCAGCTAGGCAAGCTGTGCACACCAGGTAACTGTGACATAACTGCTATGGGGCCAACCAACTGCTTTCTAATTGTGTTTGAAGCCCCTCCCACTGGAATAAAGTCATGCCTGATTCTGTTAACCTGATCCAAAGCTTGTAGCTACAGAAGTCAGAGTTCCTACAGGGGAGAACGATATTGTTGTTTTCCAAATGGTATAATAAAAAACTGTCTGCTAAATATTTATGTGGATAGCCACATTGCTGATTTCAGCACTGGTCAGCTAAGCTTGTGTTTGGAATGGGTGAAGACATATAGAGCCTCAAATTATCAAAGAATTGAGAATAGGTGATTGTTGAGTACTCGGACCTAAATAGGACATCTATATTATTATTCCTTTTAGTTTTCAAGATAGAAGGATCTTAAAGAATGTAAAAGCTAGGGGATGGCTCCTGCTGCTGCCACTGCTGCATTGTTGGTGGCTGGTTGGAGATATCCTGACGACAATAACTGGACTTACCCCCAGGAACGTGACTTCCCTAATAAACAGGAAATAGTCTAACCAGATCTAGGACACCTCTTTCTTCCCCCACCCCCAACCTTCTTTCTCCCTATAGTGTTGTGGGGTTGGAAGCAATTGAGGTAGAGAAGGATGTACATGTATGGCATTGGCAAAAAAAAATTTTTTTTAAGGTAGTAACAAGGAAATTTTAATTATAGTATTTAGTCATAAAACTAGTTTTATGTACTTCTATCACAGAAAACTTCAACCAATCAAAATGCAGAGTTATGGAATCCAGTTCTAGCAGATACATCTACAAAACTATTACTGCTCATGAGGCCTCAAGCCTACACAAAGAATTGTAGTTAACTCAGGAATGCTGAGAGTGAAAAAACATAGACTTCCCCGGGAAAAAGCAGACTAATTGGTTGCCCAATACCAACGGTCAGCGCTAAAACCTACTAAACATTATCCATGCTGAGCAGATTGTACTTATGTATTTAGAACTATGCATGTGTATATGTATACATATATACATATATATGCACACTTTGATCATACAACTAGGAGTAGGATGAATTCTCACAAAAAAATTATGGGTTGTGTATATGGAGTATAGCATAGAAGGGAAAGGGAATGTGTATGATGAAATAGGTGCTTTAAAATAAAATCAAATAAGGAAACACCTTTTAAAATGAAGACTTCCAGAACTTAGCCAAATTGTAGACTAATATCCTCTATTTTCTTACAGATCTTCACAAAGAAAGAAACCAAGAAATCATCTGACTTTAGTTAACTATTGATCAGCTATTTGACTTTGCCTTTAATAGTTATTTGAGACAATTACTCAATGTACATATTGCGAGCATATGATGGTACACAAGAGGGAACACACTGCTACATGTGTGTGCAATTAGTAGTTGTATAAATCTATTTGAAAACAAAGGAACATGGGTAGTTGGCGATATTCTAGATGAAGAAAGGGCATGAAATTGACTTCTTTCCTAATCACAAGTCAGATCCATGTTTTCCTACTTGAAAATGCAGGATTTAATCATGCTAATAAGAAGAGCAAGCATTTTTAGTCTTCCCAAAGCTCTATTTAATTAATTTAATTAAAACCGGTTATCAAACATCCATAAGCTCATTTCAATCCTCTATATACTTTATAGAGTTTATAACACCAAGAAAGTTTAAAAATAATTTTACTCTGGAATTGCTTTTCTATGTTATAATATTTATTTTTTAAAAGTTCTCTGGGACATTTTTTGGCTTTATAACAGTAACAAGAATAAATCTTTGTGGTTATTACCATATGCACCTTGATGTAACCAGCCTGTTTACAGTAGAAAATCGATATTATGCAAAAATGGGTAAAGAAGCGGAAAGACACAAAATCAAAGGGGAAACTCAAAAGCTCATGGACCAGCATTGTAAGTTGCAGATTACTATGGCCAAAGGTGTTCAGCCAACTATTTAGAAAGATCCTGGGTGAATAAATTATAAGTGCTATGAGAAGGGGAATGGTTATGTCTTCTGCTGACGAAATTAAAAAGTTGAATCTAAGCTCATTATGAACTGGAGGAACTGTCTTTTTTATTAAGTGAATTAACAGAATTAGTGCTTTCAACTGCATTAAAATTTCCCTCACCTAAACCAAGCAAATGCTAACAAATGAAAGCAAAATATGGCCTAGGTCAGTTTTTATTGTGGTAACAACAAGGTATTTTTAATTATTGAAGATGGAGAGGATGCTTACTCATCCCATCACACCATGCCCCTGGAAATACTTTTTGATAGCATCCCTAAGGGTGTAACACTTATTATCTTGGTTTTGAGATATTGCTAAAGCCTAGCTTAGTGGCTAGATGTACCATATGGGTAAGAAAGTAAAGTGTAGACAGTTCAAAGACTTGATGAATGGACTTTCATAACCCATTGATTTATGGTATTGTGAAACTTTTTATCTGTTTTTCACCAAGGGAAATATTTTAAAAACTGTGACTATGATTTACCATATCTTATAGATTATTATGCTAGGAATTAAAATAAGGCAAAGGCAAATATTTTACGTTTAAACTTAACAAAAAAAGTACATAAAATAAAAACAATTGTTAATAAAACTCATGAAAGATGACTTTCACAGAGTACAGAGAATAGAATCTAATTTCTTAACCTATTAAAAGATACATCCTGGCAAAATGGTTTGGTGTAAAGTAGCCTGCTTGCTGCACACATCTGACACCTGACTTCAATCTCCAGGACTGACAGTGGAGGGGAGAGCTGGCTCATGAGTAGTGCCTTCTAACCTTCCCACTCAAGCTGTGCCACACATAACAAGCACTTATTTTTATTCAATATGTTAAAAGATGGCCTACCAGATACAAAAATATTAGAATGCATGCATATTAGAAAATATTAACATTGTTGTACATCATTGCCCATTTTCATTTTAAAAAAGGGTAATTTACAGAATAATATTAGAATTCAGTAAGAGATTTCTCAGCTATGTGATAGATTTCGAACCAACTTACACAAATGAAAGTCAAGTCTCTGTATAGGAATGTTTATGCAACACTGTTGTATTAATTATCTATTAGTCAGAACAAATAACCCCACACTCAGCCTAAAACAAAAATTTATTATCTCACAGATGCTAGGGCTCAGCGTCTGAATGTAGCCAGCCTTCTGATCTTGGAACTAAGGCAAAATCTGCAATCAGTGCGCAGGCCAACTTGCAATTATTGAAGATTCATGAGGAGATGGTCTTCCCCCAAGTTCAGTCAAGGGTTGGCTGGCAAGCTTGGATACATGCCATCCATTGGACACATGCCTCCACTGGTGCTTTGCCACATGAGCTTCAGAATAACGATGCTCACACATGGCAGATCAACATGATGTGACAGCCATTTTTTTTCCTAAGGATGAAATCAGTAAACAAATGGAGGCACAACTGCAGAATTAATATAATTTCTATTGCTTTAAGATAGTCAATCTTCTAAAGCTATTTCTTTAATTTTAAGAGATGTAAATGTCTGATATAAAACCAAAATATTCCAAAGTAATTATGCTTATATTTGTACTCTGATGACTGAAGAGCCTGTAGTAGAACAGACCAGAGCTCCTACATGGAAGGATTTCTTACATTCACTTCAATTTAGTAGTTACCCTAAAGGAACAGAAATTTAACTTTTAATTCTATTTGTGCAACTGGCATTTTACTTGAAAAAATACCTGTCCCTTGTGCTCTTTATTAGACATAAGAATAGAAAATTAAACCCAGAGAGATAGAGGATCTAGTGGGTTACTTGCATGCTAATAACTGTAACAAAGCAATGCACATCTGCCATTTAAATATACAAGATGTTCCTATATTTATTGAAAGAGAAATGACAAACTATAAATAAATGTTTTGCTCTTTGCAATTTGTTTTCAGAGTCACGATGTGATTCAGGAAAGCCTGGAACTTACTTTGTAGCCCAAGCTAGCCACAAATGCTAGTAAACTAGACCATCAAGTCAGGGTTCCATGTAAACCATTTTTCGAAGATCTTTCATGCTAAAGATAAATTTATATCAAACAAGTAAAGCTCATGAAACTTACTGGGGTGAAGTCATCCATCGCCATTCTCTTTGGAGGTGTCAGTTTGCTGGTCACACCCTTGTAAAGAGAATATTTTTGTGTGATCATGATTTGGAAGCATCAAAGGCAAATAGCAAATATCACTGATCTCTGTGAAGCTAGTTGCTCCAAGAGAAAGATGAGGCTTCCAAAGTTACATTCATTCTCCCAAAAGAAAGTTCAAGTTATATAGAACTCTGGGCATCTCATTCTGTGTGCATATTTTATGTGCATTATTTAACATCTGTCCTTTTCATACACCATTCCTACAGAATAGTCATTATTATTTTATACATGAATATAAATAGGCTCATAAAGTTTATGTAACCATGTGTTTACCTACTAAGCAGTAGAAAGAAGTTCCCAAGTTCTTTACATATTTTTATTTATAGGTCTACTTATCTCTTGAGATTCAGTGCAAGATTAATTTCTATAATTTCCATTATAGTTTTGGGATTTTTTATTCACTAGATATTAGTTATATTTCTTCTGATAACATTGTGGAAGGTAAAAACTAAATAAATATTTATACTGCGTTCTAGAAATACAGAAATTAGTATATATCTCCCAAAATTGCTGAACTTGGTATCAAGTACAAAAAGAGGGACAGTACACACAAGCACACATGCTTGTGTGTTTTTGCATGTGTGTGTGTCTGTATATGTGTGTCTATGTGTGTGTTACCAATGCTAAGACAGACTTATATGTATGAAGCAGCCTAAGAAGATATAAACATCAATTTATATTGGCAGGTCAGTCAGTCTTCACAGAGGAAATGTATATATATTTAAAGTTGAAGTTGGAATAGTTTGGTGGACTTGTCTATGGGATAGGGTGTTTTCTAATTCGAAGAGTCAAGTAGGTCATTTATAACATGTTAAATAGCACATCTATGCCTCTTTATGGTGTTCTTTCAAGTATTAAATTAAAGGAGTAACAATATAATCTTTGAAAATAAGATTATACACCAATGTGAAGAGTGAATTCTGAAATCTAGAGGCGGGTTTAGTTAGAAGAATGTTTGAATAGTACCTAAAGCAATTAAACTAAATCAGCACATACAAAGTCAAGAAAGGGGGAGTAAGCACAAATATCTGCTCCTGATCACTGAGCATCTTTGTTTTCTAGTGTCAGTGTCTTTTATGCTTTATTCAACAGCAACCTAACACATGCAAAAAATTGAGTTTTAAACAAGGAATAAGAAAAAGAGCAGAGAAAGCTCTTCTGTTGTTTGTTTGTTTGTTTGTTTGCTTTACATTCCAATCTCAGTTCCCTTTCTTCTCCTCCTCCCAGTCCCTCCCCTACAAATTCCTCCTCACATTAGGCCAGCCCCTTCCCCTCAGAGAAGGGGAAACTCCCTACCCCTTGGGTACCACTCCTCCATGGGACATCTTAGACCCAGCAAGAGTAAACACATGCTCTCCCACTGAGACCCAACAAGCAGTCAAGTTAGGGAAAGGGGAGCCAATGATAGTCAATAGAGGCAGTGAGCCCCTGTTCCACTTGTTAGGAGCCCCACATGAAGACCAAGTTGCACATGTGCTACAAATAATAGGGGGCCTAGGTCCAACCCCTGCATGCTCCTTGGTTGGTAGTTTAGTCTCTCTGAGGCCCCATGGACCCGGGTTATTTGACTCTGTAGGTCTTCTTGTGGTGTTCTTGACCCCTCCAGCTCACTAAACTATCCCCAACTCTTCCACAAGAATTCCCAAGCTCTGCCTGATGTTTGGCTGTGGGTCTTTGAGCCTTTCAAGAGACAGTTATACTAGGCTCCTCTCTGCAAGCAAAGCAGATTATCATTAATAGTGTCAGGGGTTGAGTCTCAAGTTGGGCAAGTCATTGGTCAGCTGTTTCCTCAATCTCTGCTCCTTCTTTATCCATGTACATCCTGTAAGCAGGACAAGTTTGGGGTTGAAGGGTTTGTGATACTCCTTCCTTCACTGGAAGACCAGCCTGGCTACAGGAGGTAGCCACTTTAATCTCCATATCCCTGCCTGACAACAGTCTCAGCTAGGGTTACCCCCATAAACTCTTGATGTAAACTCCTTCCCAGGTCTCCAGCAAGTCCCAGAGATGTTCCCCATCAATTTATGTTCTCATTCCCAGACCTCTCCAGTCGTCCCTCACAATACCTGATCCTTACCTCTGTTTCCATCCCATTCCCATGCCCATCCCATCTCCACCCCCAACCCCAACCCCACCCCCACTCCCACCCATTTCTCTCCCTCCATCCACCTCCAATGACTATTTTGTTTTTCTTTCTGAGTGACCTTCTAGCATCTTCACTTGGCCCTTCCTTCTTGTTTAGCTTCTTAAGATCTTTGGAGTATATCATGGATATCATGTACTTTATAACTAATACCCACTTATCAGTGAATATATACCATGTGTGTCTTTCTTAGTCTTGGTTATCTTACTCAAAATGATATTTTCTAGTTCCACCAATTTGCCTACAAATATCATGATGTCTTTGTTTTTTAATAGCTGGATAATATTCCATTGTGTAGATATACCACATTTCATTATCCATTCTTAAGTTGAAGGACATTGAGATTGTTTCCAGTTTCTGGCTATGATGAATAATGCTGCTATGAATATAGCTGAGCAAGTGTCCTTGTGGTATAGTAGGGCATCTTTTTGGGTTTATGCCCAGGAGTGTTATTGCTGGGACTTGAGATAGAACTATTCCAATTTTTCTGAGAAACCACCACAATTATTTCCAAAGTGGTTGTACAAGTGTGCATTCCTACCAGCAATGGAAGAGTATTCCCATTTCTCTACATCCTTGCCAGCATGTGCAGTCCTTTGACTTTTTGATCTTAGCCATTCTCGTGGGTGTAAGATAGGTGTAAGATGGAATCTCAGTTGTTTTGATTTGCATTTCCCTTATGACTAAGGCCATTGAACATTTAAGTGCTTCTCTGTCATTAGAAATTCCTTTGTTGAAAATTCTGTTTAACTCTGAGTTCCATTTTTAATTGGGTTATTTGGTTTGTCAGTGTCTAATTTGTTGAGTTTTTATATATTTTGGATTTTAGTCCTCTGCAGATGTAAGGTTGGTGAATAATTTTTTCCCAATCTATAAGCTGCTGTTTTGTCCTATTGATGGTGTCCTTAGCCATGCAAAAACTTTTCAGTTTCATGAGGTCCCATTTATTAATTGTTCCTGTTAAGGACTGAGATATTAGCATTCTGTTCATGAATTTGTCTCCTATGCTAATATATTCAAGGCAGTTCCCCACTTTGTCTTCTACGAGATTTAGGGTATACGGTTTTATGTTGAGGTCTTTGATTCACTTGGATTTCAGTTTTGTGCAGGGTGATATATATGGATGTATTTACATTATTCCATACAAAACCAACCAGTTAGACCAGCACCATTTGTTGAAGATCCTCTCCCTTTTCCATTATATAGCTTTGGCTTGTTTGTCAAAACCCGAGTGTCCTTATTTCTGGATCTTCAATTTGATTCCACTGATAAACCTGTCTGTTTTTATGCCAATACCATACAGTTTTTATAATATTGCTCTGTAGTATAGCTTGAAGTCAGGGGTATTAATACCTCCAGAAGCTCTTTTATTGTACTAGAAATATAAGCAGTCACTAAAAGTCCCCCAATCAAAACAAGTCCAGAGCCAGATGGTTTTAGCACAGAATTCTGCCAGACTTTCAAAGATGATCTAATACCAGTACTCCTCAAACCATTCCACAAAAGAAGCTTTTCCACACTAATTCTGCGAGGTCAAATTCACCCCAGTACCTAAAACACACAGACTCAACAAAGAAAGAGAATTTCAAACCAATTTCCCTAATGAATATTGATGCAAAAATACTCAATAAAATACTCATAAACCTGAATCCAATAACACATCAAAAACATCATCTGCCATGATCAAATAGGCTTCATCCAGGAATTCACTGATGGTTCATTATATGAAAATTCATCAATGTAATCCACTATATAAATAAACTGAAATAAAAATCACATGATCATCTCATTAGATGCTGAAAAAACCTTTGACAAAATCCAACATTCTTTCCTGTTAAAAGTCGTAGAAAGATCAGGGCAGATGCAAAATGTATATCTAAACATAATAAAAAAAGCAAGCCAATAGCCAACATCAAATTAAATGGAAAGAAACTTGAAGTAATTCCAGTAAAATCAGGGATGACAGAAGGCTGCCCAATCTCTAGCTATTCAACATAGTACTTTCATTTCTAGCTAGAGATATAAAACACTAAAGGAGATAAAGGAGATACAAATTGGAAAGGAATTTGTATCCTTATACGTGTGTGTGTGTGTGTGTGTGTGTGTGTGTGAATAAATGAGCCCCAAAACTCTCCCAGAGAACTCCTACAGCTTATAAACACCTTTAGCAAGGTGTCTGGATACAAAATCATCTCAAAAAACAGTAGTCCTCCTTTATACAAGTGATAAACAGGCTGAGAAATAATTTAGGAAAACAACACTATTTACAATAATGACAAATAATATAAAATATTTTTGTATAACTCTATCCAATCAAGTGAAAGACCTATATGACAAGAACTTCAAGTCCATGAAGAAAAAAAATTGAGGAAGATATCAGAAGATGGAAAGATCTCCAATGTTCATGGATTGGTAGGATTAACAAAGTGAAAATGGCCATCTTACCAAAAGCAATCTACAGAATCAATGCAATTTTCATCAAAATTCCAACACAATTCTTTTTCTTTAATTTTGTATTGGTTATTTTGTTTGCTTACATTTCAAATGTTATTCCCCTTACTGGTTTCCTCTCAGAGAATCCCCCATCCTGCAACCGTCCCACCTGCCTTTACAAGGGTGCTCCCCAGTCCACACGACCACTCCCACCCCACTGCCCTAATATTCCCCTACACTGGGGCATCAAGTCTTCACACAACCAAGGGCCTCCCCTCCCCTCAGATAAAGCCATCCTCTTCTATGTATACAGCTGAAGCCATGGGTCCCTCCAAGTGTATTCTTTGGTTAGTCGTTTAGTCCCTGGGAACTCTGGTGGGGTCTAGTTGGTTGATATTGTTGTTCTTCCTATAGGGTAGCAAACCCCTTCAGCACCTTCAGTTCTCCCCCTAACTCCTCTACTGGGGTCCCCTGCTCAGTCCAGTGGTTGGTTGTGAGCATCCACATCTGTAAGGCTCTTGCTGAGTTTCTCAGGAGACATCCATATCTGGCTTCTATCAGCAAGCACTTCTTGGCATTAGCAATAGTGTCTAGATCTGGTGGCTGACTATGGGATGGATCCCCAGGTAGGGCAGTCTCTAGATGGCCTTTCCTTCAGTCTCTGCTTCCCATATTTCCTTTAGACAGGAACAGTTCTGGGTTAAAATTTTGAGACGGGTGGGTGGCCCCATCCCTCAACTGGGGGCCATGCCTAACCTCTGGATATGGTCTCTAAAGATTCTCTCTATGCTTTGCTGGGTATTTCAGCTAATGTCAGTCCTGTTGGGTCCTAGGAGTTTCTTGCTTTCCTGGCATCTGGAACTTTCTGCTGGCTACTCTCAGTTCCCCATCCCATATTGCTACAGGCTTCTGTTCAATTTCTGACTCCCTGTATATCTCCCCTGTCTCCTCCCACACCTGATCCTACATCCCCTGCCTTTTTTTCCTCTTACCCTTCTCTCTTCCTCCAAAGTCCTGCCCACTGTCTACCTCCCATGATTATTTTGTTCCCCCTACTAAGTAGGGCTGAGGCATCCACACCTTGGTCTTCCTTCTTCTTGACCTCCTATGGCCTGTAAATTGTGTCATGGGTATTCCAAGGTTTTTCTCTAATATCCACTTATCAGTGAGTATATACCATGTGTGTTCTTTTGTGACTGTGTCACCTCACTCAGGATGATATTTTCTAACTCCATCCATTTGCCATGAATTTCATGAAGTTAAAATTAGATTCTACTACAAAAGCCTATACTCAACAGAACTGGAAAATCTGGATGAAATGGATAATTTTTTAGTCAGATATCAGATACCAAAGTTAAATCAGGATCAGATAAACCATCTAAACAGTTCCATAACCCCTAAAGAAATAGAAACAGTCATTAAAATTCTCCCAATTAAAAAAAAAAGCCCATGACCAGATGGTTTTAGTACAGAATTCTATCAGACCTTCAAAGAAAACCTAATTCCAATACTCTTTAAACTATTCCACAAAACAAAAATCATAGGAACACTAACCAATTCATTCTATGAAGCCAGAATTATACTGATACCAAAACCACACAAAGACCCAACAAAGAAAGAACTTCAGACCAATTTCCCTTATAAATATTGATGCAAAACTACTCAATAAAATTCTCCCAAACCAAATCCATCAAAACAATCATTCGCCATGATCAAGTAGGCTTTATCCCATGGATGCAGGGATGGTTCAATATATGGATATGCATCAACATAATCCACTGAATAAACAAACTCAAAGAAAAAAGTCACATAATCATCTCATTAGATGACGAGAATGCATTTGACAAAATTCAACACTTCATGTTAAAAGTCCTGGAAAGATCAGGAATTCAAGGCCCATACCTGAACAAAGTAAAAAGCAATATTCAGCAAACCAGTAGCCAACATCAAACTAAATGGAAAGAAACTTGAAGCAATCCTACTAAACTCAGGGACTAGACAAAGCTGCCCACTCTCTCCCTATCTATTCAATATAGTACTCGAAGTTCTAGCCAGAGCAATTAGAAAACAAAAGGATGTTAAAAGGATACAAATTGGAAAGGAAGAAGTCAAAACACCACTATTTACAGATGATATGATAGTATACTTAAGTATCCCCAAAAATTCCACCAGAGAACTCCTCCAACTGATTAAAAAAAACTTCAGCAAAGTGGCTGGATATAAAATTAACTCAAACAAATAAGTAGCCTTCTTCTACTCAAAGGATAAACAGGCTGAGAAAGAAATTAGGAAAACGATACCCCTCAAATAGTCACAAATAATATAAAATATCTTGGTGTGACTCTAACCAAGCAAGTGAAAGATCTGTATGAAAAGAACTTCAAGTCTCTGAAAAAAAAAAAGAAATTGAAGAAGACCTCAGAAGATGGAAAGATTTCCCATGTTCATGGATCAGCAGGATTAACAAAATAAAAATGGCCACATTACCAAAAGCAATCTATGGAGATAATGCAGTCCCAATCAAAATTTCAATTCAATTCTTCATAGAGATAGAAAGAGCAATTCTCAAATCCATTTGAAAAAATGGATCCAAGATAGTGAAATATGTTCCCAACAATAAGAGAACTTCTGGAGGAATCACCATCCCTGACCTCAAGCTCTACTACAGAGCAATAGTGATTAAAAAAAAAAACACAGGGAAATAGTACAGAGACAAGCAGGTAGATAAATGAAATAGAATTGAAGACCCAGAAATGAACTCACACACCTTTGGTCACTTGATCTTTGACAAAGAAGCTAAAACCATCCAGTGGAAAAAAGACAGCATATTTGACAAATGGTGCTGGCTTAAGTGGAGAATGTAGAAGAAAGCAAATTGTTTTTAATTGCTGAGTAGTATTCCATTGTGTAAATATACCACATTTTCTGTATCCATTCCTCCATTGAGGGACATCTGGGTTCTTTCCAGCTTCTGGCTGTTATAAATAAGGCTGCTATGAACATAGTCGAGCATGTGTCCTTATTACATGCTGGGGAATCCTCTGGGTATATGCCCAGGAGTGGTATAACAGGGTCCTCCAGAAGTGTCGTGCCCAGTTTTCTGACGAACTGCCAGACTGCTTTCCAGAGTGGTTGTACCAGCTTGCAATCCCACCCGCAGTGGAGGAGTGTTCCTCTTTCTCCACTTTCTCTCCAACACCTGCTGTCTCCTGTTTTTAATCTTAGCCATTCTGACTGGTGTGAGTTGAAATCTCAGGGTTGTTTTGACTTGCATTTTCCTAATGACTAATGATGTTGAACATTTCTTAAGGTGCTTCCCAGCCATCCAAATTTCTTCAGGTGAAAATTCTTTGTTTAGCTCTGTACCCCATTTTTCAATAGGGTTATTTGGTTTTCTGGGGTCTAACTTCTTGAGTTCTTTGTATATATTGGATATTAGCCCTCTGTTGGATGTAGGTTTGGTGAAGATCTTTTCCCAATTTATTGGTTGCTGGTTTGCACTTTTGATGGTGTCCTTTGCCTTACTCTTAGGCAAATGGGTTGAACTAGAAAATATCATACTAAGTGACGTAACTCATTCACAAAAGAACACACATGGAATGCAGTCACTGATAAGTGGATATTAGCCCAGAAGCTCAGAATACCCAAAACACAACCCACATATCAAATCATTCCCAAGAAGAAGGAAGGAGAGCGCCCGGGTCCTGGAAAGGCTTGATGCAGCATTGTTGGGGATTGCTAGGACAGAGGAGTGGGAGGGGCTTGATTGGGGAACTGGTGGAGGGAAGAGGGCTTATGGGACTTAGGGGGAGGGGGAAACTGGGAAATGGAAAATCATTTGGAATGTAAACAAAGAATATAGAAAATAAAAAAGTAAAAAATATAAAAAGAAGAATGCAAACTGACCCATTCTTATCTCCTTGTACAAAGCTCAGGCCCAAGTGGATAAAGGACCTCCACATAAAACCAGACACACTGAAACTAAAAGAAAGTGGGGGGAAGTCTCAAATACATAGGCACAAGGGAAAAGTTCCTGAACAGAACACCAAAGGCTTATGCTCTAAGATCAAGAATCAATAAATGGGACCTCATAAAATTGCAAAGCTTCTGTAAGACAAAGAACACTGTCAATAGGACAAAATGGCAACCTACAGTTTGGGAAAAGATCTTTACCAGCCCTACATCCGATAGAAGGCTAATATCCAAAATATACAAAGAAGTCAAGAAGGGGAGGAAGGAACAGAAGGGGAGTGGTATTTGGGAGGGTGGGGCTTTTGGTGGGTGATGGATCCCAAGTCCACCAGGCTCCCAGCAGCAGCTCTGGGACTCCAGAAGGGAGGGGATTCTTATCAACTGCTCTAAGTGAGATCTCTCAAATACTGAGCCACCAAACAGGCAGCATACACCAGCTGATATGAGGCCTCCAGCCCACATACATTAAAGGACTGCCTGGTCTGTGCATTCATAGATGATGCACCTGATCCTTAACAGACTGGAGGCCCCAGGGTGTTTAGAGGTGGGGGGGAGGCAATCCACGTGGAGACAGGGGGTGGGGAAGAGTTACAGGATGTGGAACAGTCAGAGGGTAGACAGGGGCTAGGAGGGATAAAATATGGAGTGTAAAAAATTAATTAATTTTAAAACAAGTACTCAAGAAGTTAAACTTCAGAGAACCAAATAACCCTATTAAAAATGGGGTACAGAGCTAAACAAAGAATATTCAACTGAGGAATCTCGCATGGCTGAGAAACACTTAAAGAGATGTTCAACATCCTTAGTCATTGGGGAAATGCAAATCAAAATGGCCCTGAGATTCGACCTCACACCAGTCAGAATAGCTAAGATAAAAAAAATCAGGTGACTGGAAATCAGTTTGGCGGTTCCTCAGAAAATTGGGCATGTCACTTCCAGAGGACCCTGACATTCCACTCCTGGGCATATACCCAGAGGATTCCCCTGCATACAATAAAGACACATGTTCCACTATGTTTATAGCAGCCTTGTTTATAATAGCCAGAAATTGGAAGGAGCCCAAATATCCCTCAAAAGAGGAATGGATACAGAAAATGTGGTATATTTATACAATGGAGTACTACTCAGCAATTAAAAATAATGAATTCATGCAATTTGTAGGTAAATGGTTAGATCTGGAAAATATCATCCTAAGTGAGTTAACCCAATCACAAAAGAATACACATGAAATGCAATCACTGATGAGTGGATATTAATGAGCCCAGAAGCCCTAAATACTTAACGCACAATTAGCAAGTCAAATGATTCCCAAGAAGAAGAAAGGAGAGGACCCTGGGCCTGAAAAGATTGGATTCAGTTTTGTAGACCCAGAACAGAGAAATCATGTGTGTGGGGGGAATGATTGGGGAATGGTTGGGGGGGAGAGGAATTATGGGATGTATGGTGGGGGGGGAACTGGGAAAGAGGAAAGCCTTTGGAATGTAAACATAGAATATAGAAAATAAAAATTAAAAAAAAACCTCAGGTGACAGCAGATGCTGGCAAGGATGTGGAGAAAGATAAATACTCCTCCATTGCTGGTGGGATTGCAAGCTGGTACAACCACTCTGGGAGTCACTCTAACAGTTCCTCAGAAAATTGGACAGAGTTCTACCTGAGGACCCAGATATACCACTCCTGGGCATATATCCCAAAGATGCTCCAACATATAACAAGGACACATGCTCCACTATGTTCATAGCAGCCTTATTTATAATAACCAGAAGCTGGAAAGAACCCAAATGTCCCTCAACAGAGGAATGGATACAGAAAATGTGGTACATTTACACAATGGAGTAGTACTCAGCCAACACAATTCTTTATAGGCCTTGAAAGAGCAAATTTTAAATTCATATAAAAAAAACAAATAACCAGGACACTAAATAGCTTTTATAATTATGAATAAAAAAGAACTAATGTCGGGACCTAGCATCCAGTTTAATATAAAAATTTCCAACAGCAACTTGTGTTTATAGGGAATGTAAAAGATGAAGTTCACAAGATAGAGTGACAATCTTTTTTATTTTTGTTCTTTTGGGGGGTTTTTGGAGGGTAGTTGTTGTGGTAGTTGTTATTTCAGACAGGATTTCTCTCTATAACTTTACCTGTCCTGAAGCTAGCTCAGTAGACCAGCTGGCCTTGAACTCACAGATATCCACCTGACTCTGCCTCTTGAGTGCCGGGATTAAAGGTGTAGGCCACCAGCACCCAGATGGCAGCTTGAATAGGCTGATTTTAGAAAATCTAGCTGATACACAATATATTAGACCATCTTAAAATAGGTCTGAAGCTCAGAAGAAAGGTATTACAATTGTCTGAGTCTTCCCCCAGACTAAACTGGAGCTGATGATTCTGAAATATGGTCATGGCTTGTTGGTAATTTTGACCTGCTGACTGACTAATTAGCTTCTAAATCTGCCAGAAATGTAATCAGCTTGTCTTCTCCTCACTGACAGGCTTGGTCTGGTTGACTTGGACAAGATGCTATATTCAATACAGCAATCCTAAAATACACCTATGATTAATCTCAACTTTCCTATTAACTTCCAGGTCAGTTATTTTGTAACATCTTGTATTTCGGTGAATCTAGTTGCAAAATGCAAATAGCAGAAAACAAGCTAACATGCACAATCAAGAAAAAATAAAACTAATATAAACTTTTCTAAAGTGATTCATAAAAATAAAAATCTTATATAAATGCTAATCCAAATATATCCTTCCATTTTCTCACAATGTCAGTAATGGTATAGAAAGGAAGATGCTGAAAGTTACAACGTACTTGGTTGCAAAATGAGAGGAAAAAATGGGATAAAATGCACAGTGCCCTCAAATGAATTATTCACATACTGACTCTTTTGACCAGGGCCTAACATCATCATGAATTTCCATATGCTATCATGGAGTGACTGGGAAGTCATTATTACCCACTCAATCAGGGGGACACTCACTGTCCTTCATGTGACCACTAGACACCTTATTCTGTGTGCTATTACCAATGTGGTGTCATACTCAAGCCCAATGTGAGTCTTCAGAGCAGTTACGCCAAAAGGCAGAACTCAGGAAGGTCCTGGGAGTAGACAAAGGTGAATCTCAGGATGTTGTAGAGGCATCTATCTATACACACCCCTCTGAACGACTGGGTCCTGAAGGCTCAAAGGGAACTGCCTGGAAGAGTAGAAGAGTCGTGTTTGTAGTCATTGTGTCCACTCGCTATTCACTCCTCTACACTTTCTCCGATGCTTTTCTTCTGTCTTGCCCTAGGCTGCCCTTGACAGTGTTTATGAATGGAGAGCAGTAGAGGGGCCACACCGGCGAGTCGGTACAGGGGCCCTGGAAGGGATTTCTAGTGGCAGAGCAGCTGTCTTGAGACAGAAATTATACATATCCTTGACATTTTTAGAAAAATACCGTGCTTTCTGTGGTTCTAGAAATATTTAAAATACCACAGTTTTTTATTCACGTAGGTGTACCCACCAAAGGAGGGGGTGCACAGAGGTCAGAGGTTAACTCGGACATCTTCCTTCATCACCTTAGGTACTTTCCTCCTTGTTGTAACAAAACGCCTGACAGTCGCAAATCAAGAAGGAAAGGGCTCGTTTGGGCACATAGTTCCAGAAGCAGTCAGTCATGGAAGGACCATTTGGTTGCAGGAGCTTGAGGCAACTAATCACATTACACTCGCAGTTCAGAAATGGGGAGAGATGAATGCCTGTGTTCAGCCAGCTTTCTCCTTTTTATGCAGTCCAGTCCCCAAGCCAAGGAATGATACCCAGGCCTTTAGAGGATGCCTTTGCACTTCAATCAAGATACTGCCTTGCAGACATTCCCAAAGGAGAACCAATTCAAAGTAATGCCTCCCAGTTGTGCCTAGAGATTTGCCTCTGAAGCAATTCCCAATACTGTTAAATTGACAGTCAACACAAACCACCACAGCTCTCCATCTTGTTTTTGTTTAAGACAGGGTCCTTCACTGAACCCGGGGTTTCCTGATTCTGCTAGAAGGCATGGAAAGCAAATTCCAGGGATCCTCCTATTTCTGCCTCCCCAATAGTGCCACAGCCTCTCTCTCTCTCTCTCTCTCTCTCTCTCTCTCTCTCTCTCTCTCTCTCTCTTTCTCTGTGTGTGTGTGTGTGTGTATGTGTGTGTGTGTGTTTGTGTTGTGAGAGAAAGAGAGACAGAGACAGGGAGAGACAGAAATGGAGGAGGGGAAGGAAGGGAGAAAGGAAAGGAAAGAGGGAGGAAGGGAGGGAGGGAAGAAGGAAGAGAGAGGGAGGGAGGTCTGTACTGTATGTGCAGGTGTCGTCATGCATACCCACGTGTGGATAAGCCAGAAGAGGATCTTGGGTGTTCTGCTCTCTGACATTTCTAACAAACTCTTCATATTAAGTGTTTTAAAACAGAAAGGTGACTTTTTTATTAGTACTGTGATCTGCCCAGTGATTCATTTTGATTGGCTTGGGCAGGACTGGAAAACACAGCACTTAGCTTCACCGGAAAGTGTGTAATGTATCTCTCAGTATTATCCAATGTTAACAGGATGACTGTGGAGCCAAAAAGCCATGTGACGAGGGGAGCCAGTCCAAAGCAAGAGTAAGATGGAGACATGTCCAAACCCAAAACTTCTCAACCTAAGACTAGCTGGAACAGAGCCGGGCAGTGGTGGCGCACGCCTTTAATCCCAGCACTTGGGAGGCAGAGGCAGGCGGATTTCTGAGTTCGAGGCCAGCCTGGTCTACAAAGTGAGTTCCAGGACAGCCAGAGCTACACAGAGAAACCCTGTCTCGAAAACAACCAAAAAAAAAAAAAAAAAAAAAAGACTAGCTGGAACAGGACTGCTTTCTCCCTGTTCTGGACCTACATTTCTCAGCACACATAAGCCTTAAGACCCCCCCACCTCTGCTGCTCTTGGCATGCTCAAATATCCTGGTAACCAGGTTTCACATTAAACTTCGTCTTTTCCAATAAGGACAAGTCTAGCAAACACCTGGAATTCCTCTTCACTCAAATAAAGCAGAAATCCCAACACCTCGGTCCCAGCCAATGATGTACACTCACCCCAAACCTCCTACCCACTCTCCAAGGTTTATATAGCGCTTCACACACACACACACACACACACACACACACACACACACACCTTAATAAAGAGTTGTTTCACTGAAAACCATTTTCTGGGGAAAGCTGTTTCTCCCATACTCAAGCCAACAGAGATCCTGCCTAACCTACCCAACCCAGCTAAGATTCCTTCCTCCTAGTTCAGCCTGTAGAGCAATGGAGCCTGGATACCCCAGGGACAAGCAGACCTGGGCAGAGGATGATTCAGAAAACTTGTACATTGCTCGGCAGTATCTTAGTTAGGATTTAATCTTTGTGCAGAGACACCAGGAACATGGTAACTCTTATAATGGAAAACATTTCATTGGGGTTCACTTAGTCTTTTCAGAGGCTTAGTCCATTATTGTCATGACCAAAAGCATGCTGTTGCACAGGCAGACATGCTGCTGAAGAAGGAGGTGGAAAGTTCAATATCCAGATGTGCAAGCAGCAGAAACAGAGTGACACTGGGCCTGATTGAGCAGCTGAAACCTCAAAGCCCACCCTCTTGACATGCTTCCTCCAGCAAGTCCATGCCTACACCAACAAGGCCACATCTCCTAATAGTTCCACTTCCTGTAAGTCCATGGGGGCCATTTTCATTCTATCCAGGGTAACCCAGACTTTATCCAATGTGATGGCTGTAAGTTCTCAAGAAGAGCAAAAGCATGAGTTTCAATGAGTTATGAGACTCTACTTGAATGTTGGATCATTCGGCTATCACCTAAAAAAAAAAAAAAAAAAAAAAAGCCACGTAGTAAAACCTAGAAAAGAAGAATGCAATGCAGAATATGGAATTTGTTCAATTTTTTCAAATTACCAGTAAGAATATCCATATAAATAGCTAACAGTGAGTATAGAAATTGGTCCCAAGAATTCTTGACCCTTCAAAGTACTTTCATACAAGTTCACTCTCTAGTCTCCCAAAGGAAGAGTTTTTTGGACATCATTTTCTAATTATGTACTGCTTGTAGTATTTTAGAATAGAGGGGGGTGTGAGCCTCATATTGTTTCCATCAGGAATATCTTTAAAAGCCCATGAAGGCACATGATCCACTGCATAGAAACATTACAAAACTAGGCTAAAATGCAATTTACTTTTATATTTATGGGATAGGTATAATTTAAACATCCCAGATTAACTAAAAGTGGTGAGCCAGTACTCATGCCTAAAATTCTCAACAAAACTTTAAATGAAAAGGGAGAAATTTTAATGCAAATTGTAGAGCCTCTTGCTATAGAGAACAACTGTCAGGTTATTTGTTTTTTCAGTACCAAAATAATCTGTCTTCCTGCCTCTCAAAATCCCACAGAGGACCATTCCTATCCTAGGATCTGTGGAAAGTACCTAGTCTGAGCTACAAATAGATCCCCCATTGCTGGAGCCCTAACACCACCATCGCAGGTCTGTATCTTCTCACTCTACAAACAGTCCCCAATAGTAATTGTCTTAGTCAGGGTTTCTATTCCTGCACAAGCATCATGGCCAAGAAGCAAGTTAGGGAGGAAAGGGTTTATTCAGCTTACACTTCCACACAGCTGTTTATCACCAAAGGAAATCAGGACTGAAACTCAAGCAGGTCAGGAAACAGAAGCAGATACAGAGGCCATGGAGGGATGTTTCTTGCTGGCTTGATTCCCCTGGCTTGCTCAGCTTACTTTCTTATAGAATCCAAGACTACCAGTCCAGAGATGGTTCCACCCACAATGCACCCCCTGACCTTGATCACTAATTGAGAAAATGGCCCACAGCTGGATCTCATGGAGGCACTTCTCCAATTGAAGCTACTTTCTCTGTGATAACTCCAGCCTGTGTCAAGTTGATACGCAAAACCAGACAGTACAATGATCCTTCTGGGATCCCCCAACACTACAATCTGGGGGCCTAGCTGGGCACCTACACTCCCTATTGGCAGTCCTTCATCTAGTTATTTCTGCCATCCTAACTTCACCTTCTGAGGAACCACGAGGAAAACCTACTTGCTGTCCAGAGTGCCCATTAGTGAATTAATAACAAGTTTGTACTATTTCCTCTAGCCTTCTCTGGGGCTAAATAGCTTGTACAATGGTGTAGAAGAAAGAACAGTGGGTTGAACCCAATATTCCAGTCCAGATGTTCCCATCTACTAAACATATGCAAAGAAATCCCTTTTTCACAAAATGAAGATAATAAGAGTATTGTGTTTTGAAATAGATCTATTTCATGCTAAAATTTTAATTCAAAAAAATAATCTAGAAAGTGTGTCCATTTGAACAAGATGCCACCATAATCTTGGACAGTTGAATACTTAGTCCCTAATTGGTAGTTGTTTGGGGAGAAGTGGGAGGTATGGTCTTGCTGAAGGAGGTATTTCACAGAGGATGGGGTTTGCAGTTTCAAAAGACTCATGTCAGTTTGAGTTAGCTCTCTGCTTCCCATCTATGGTCCAAGATGTGAGCTCTCAACTATTGATCCAGTTACCTACCACCTATTACCTTTACTCTGACATTATGGACTCTAACCTTCTGAAACTATAAGCCCAAAATAAACTCAAAAAAACCAGAACCTCTCTTTGAAGGCTGGAGCATGAATGTCAGTAGTCTGAAACCAGCATGGGACACATACTAAGGCCCCATCTCACCAAAGGGTGGGAGATCTCATCTCAAATTGTTGTGGGTTATTCACCAGAGAAGATTGCTCCTACATGAGTTTAAGCCAATAAAAAGTCCTTATTAGCTGACTAGCAACTACACTGGGTATTTGGAATTCCAGTGTAATCCTGAGCCTTTCTTGGGGTAAGCTTTTAAGCACAAAAACCATGTTATGGATTGACAGTCAGATAACAAGAACAGTTATTCAGAAGCATAACTATAAAACCCAAAGAGCAAGGTTAGTATATTTAGAGACTTTCCCTGACCATGGATTGTGAAGGGTTGGGTCTTTGTTTTATTTTTGGAAGGTGATGCTTTCAAGGTGCTGAGTTTTACAGATTGAATGGTACTTCAATCATGGAGTCACTTGTGCTAAAGTCTGGGAGACTACTAAGATCTGGGGCCCTGTTATAAAATCATACTCCAGGATCTTATGATAGGAAAAGATTAAAGATGCTTTTCTACATCTGTGGTTTCTACCCATCAAGAAAAAGGGAAGAGAGAATAGCAGTATATTGAATCTGGAGGATGATAGGCCTATGGACTGTCCTTAGTTTTTCATTGAGGTTATGCTACAGGAAGAAAGCCCAATGTTAGCACCATATCTTATGTACTTTTTCCAACAAGATCTACTAAAAAGTCATAGCACTTTCAAATCACACCTCTCTCAACAGACTAAAAACAAATAAACAAAGTATACTTGTCTTCTTGGGCATTTTAATACTATTATTTGGAGGATATTTTTATTTAGCATGTATATCCGAATAAATAGTTGGTGTTAAAATTCTACTCTGCAGAACACCAGATGGCTAAAACACAGAAGTGACACCTGCAGAAGGAATTAAAGAAAGAAAGAATGTTCCCTAAATTTTGCCTTCTTGTGTCTGCCAGCTGTGTGAATAGGAACATGCAAAACGAGTATAATCGTCAATGCTGGTTTTCCTGAAGGCATTCCCATAGTGTCCAGGGACTCAAAAACCTTTAAACCAGAAAGAAGAGATGCAGTAGACAACATTTGGTTGTGACTTGCAGAATTTTCCACGCTGGGATCTAGACTAGGATTCTGCCACTTGGGTTGTTTGGAGTGCCAGTGTGGTCGCTGACCTATAATTATTCAACATTCATTTGGGATTGGAGAGCGCAGGAACATATGGGCTAGATTTGTACAGAAAAATAAAGAAATGTGGGTCAAATATGGAGCTAGCTGCTTGTGTGCATTTAAGAGCAAGTGTGATGGCTCTCCATGGCCTTATTAAATGAAATGATTCAAGAGGATAGTAAATGTTTTGTTTGATTGTGGTTGTATGCTGCAAATCAGGATGCATGTGGGTGCCTCATATTAATATTATTTGGGAGCCATTTATCTGCCTACTTCACATTAAACCACACTGCCATATTTTTCGCAGAGTTATATAACTTGTGTGTTTTCATTTGTTATATCAATATACTAACATAGTCAACTATAACCTGAATTGGTCTGTCTAATTTCAAACATCTCATGGGGTAAAATATAAAGCCCTAGTTAACTTTTACACTTGATATTAAAGAAGGAAATGTTCACTACAGAAAAAAAATACATATACATATTAAGTATATGTATTTATTTACAGAAGCCACTTTAGAAAACACTAGACTAAGATAGAACCTAGTAACCAGGTAGAGTTGGAGGATATTGATTCTTTTCCCTGCTCAAACACAGACTGAGCAGCAACTCCTAAACAAATTGTGATAGAAAACACAGGTTATCTGGAGATCTGTGCCTATTAAGAATAAAGTCAGACTCTATGGAGCCAGTGGGTAGATAAAATATACATGAGCAAGAAACCTGGCCTTCCACAAACCCATAAGATCAGGGAGAGATCTTGGGGATTGAGGCTCAATTAAGGGAGCAAAGAAGGTACAAAAGATGCCTATTTGTCCAACTTCACAAGGACAGAAGGGTCTCCTAGAAGGAAGGGGCTCCCTGGTGAAATTACTTGTATGTCTACACTCAGAACTATGAGAATGCAGTCAAGCCATCTAAGGGAAAAGAGACACAGCAAATTGGGCTAATATAAAACGTACAAATTGAAAGAGTTGTATGAATGAGTATATGCATTTATGTATGTGTGTATCTAAGTGCAAACATGTGTGTGTTTCAATCACAATAAATAAATTTGCACACCAGTGTATTGTTGGAGGACAGATTTAGGCTATCTCATTGACAGGGATGAATTTTTATTCAGTTTTTATCTTCTGCATCTGGCCATCCTCTTCTTTATCTTTTCTTATTCTTATTCATTTTCTTTTTTAGTCTTCTTTCCCTACTGTTACTTTTTACTATTATGATTACTGGGATCCTGCTGTGTGTTTTTCTCTTTCAGTAGAATATCTTATATTAACCTCATCTCTGAATAAAGCTCAAGAGAGCTCAGCTTATAGCTGATGGCACTGAAACACACTGCCCTTCTTTGATAAGCTTTCACCCTTTACGTTTACAAATTAGATCTTTTCTAGCTATACCTAGAGTCAAACCCGGGTCTATGTACAAACAAGCACTCAACCACTAAACTACATCCAAAGCCCTAATGGACTCTCAACAAGAATTTCTCTAAACACTAAGGGTAGAATAGTGGCCTACATGGTAACCAACAGCTCTCTAATTGGATTTAGGAGAAAACATGACTTACAGTACTAGAAGCCTAGCCAATGCCTAGGACTATTATAGTCAGGGATCTTGGAAAAGAACATACAGAAACCACTTTAGTAAACTAGCATAATCCCTAAATATCTGCTTTTATATCCACAGATAAGTGTACTTCTTACCCTTCATCAAGGAAACATCATTTTATAACATATGGAGACTATACAATAATACCACAACCAATCAAAATGCATATTTGTGGAGCCCTCTCCCAGCACTAAAGCTACAAATACTCTCTCACCTAAGGCTCAGAGAACATTGGATGAGAGATGGAGGAAAGACAGTTAGAACCGGAAAATTAGCAGTTTACTGTGAAACTGTGTCTTCTAGTAATTTTTGAGTATATATTCACCCACACATTCTCACCAACATTACTGCATAAACATGAGCTGAACGATGGCAAAACAATAGACACTGTAAAGTGAGCAGGGGAAAACCTGTAGAGCCTCAAGACTGCACGGAGAACTACATGCAACTAAGGAATGTTCATAGCAAGAGAATTGTCTTGCCTGGTGAAGAACAAGCCATGTTCATACCCAGCATGAAATGATCAGCCCTGTATATATATATATATATATATATATATATATATATATATATATATGTGTGTGTGTGTGTGTGTGTGTGTGTGTGTGTGTATACACACACATATATATATACATATATATATATGTATATATATGAAACATTTTACATACTGAGCAAGTAATATTTAGGTACACATGCGCACATGTATATGTATATATAATGTACTTCTTATCCTTCATCAAGAAAACATCTCTTAAGTTAGGGAAATGACACCCTTCACAAGAATCACAAATAATATTACATACCTTGGTGTGACTCTAACCAAGCAAGTGAAAGATCTGTATGACAAGAAATTCAAGTCTCTGAAGAAAGAAATTGAAGAAGATCTGAGAAGATGGAAAGATCTCCCATGCTCATGGATTGGCATTATTAATACAGTAAAAATGGCCATCTTGCCAAAAGCAATCTACAGATTCAATGCAATCCCCATAAAAATTTCAAATCAATTCCTCATAGAGCTAGGAAGAACAATCTGCAAATTCATTTGGAATAACAAATGAATATCTAAATCTATTCTCCACAATAGATCTCCTGGGGGAATCACCATCCCTGACCTCAAGCTCTACTACAGAGCAATAGTGAGAAGAAGAAGAAGAAGAAGAAGAAGAAGAAGAAGAAGAAGAAGAAGAAGAAGAAGAAGAAGAAGCTTACAGTATTGGTACAGAGACAGGCAGGAAGATCAATGGAATAGAATTGAAGGCCCAAAAATGAACCCACACACCTACAGTCACTTGAAATTTGACAAATGAGCTAAAAACATTTAGTGGAAAAAAAGACAGCATTTTTAGCAAGTGGTGCTGGATCAACTGGAGGTCGACATGTAAAAAAATGCAAATCAACCCATTCTTTTTTTTTCTATATTCTTTGTTTACATTCCAAAGGCTTTCCCCTTTCCCAGTTCCCCCCTCACCATATGTCCCATAAGTCCTCTTCCCTCTGCCCATTCCCCAATCACACCCCCACCATATCTCTGTTCTGATAATCTACAAAACTGGATCCAGTCTTTTCAGGACCAGGGTCCTCTCCATCCCTTTTCTTGGGAATCTTTTGCTTAGCTAATTGTGTCTTGAGTATTCAGAACTTCTGAGATCACTAATAGCTACTTATCAGTTATTGCATTTCATGTGTATTCTTTTGTGATTGGGTTAACTCACTTAGGATGATATTTTCCAGATCCAACCATTTGCCTACAAATTGCATGAATTCATTATTTTTAATTGCTGAGTAGTATTCCACTGTATAAATATACCACATTTTCAGTATCCATTCCTCCTTTGAGGGACATCTGGACTCTTCTGGTTATTATAAATAAGGCTGCTATGAACATAGTGGAGCATGTGTCTTTATTGCATGCAGGGGAATCCTCTGGGTATATGCCCAGGAGTGGTATGACAGGGTCCTTTGGAAGTGTCATGCCCAATTTTCTGAGGAGCCACCAGACTGATTTCCAGAGCTGTTGTACCATCTTGCAATCCCACCAACAGTGGAGAAGTGTTCCTCTTTCCCCACATCCTCGCCAGCACCTGTTGTCTCTTGGGTTTTTAATCTTAGCCATTCTGACTGGTATGAGGTGGAATCTCAGGGTTGTTTTGAGAATTGACAAATGGGACCTCATAAAATTACAAAGTTTCTGTAAGGCAAAGGACACGGTCAGAAGGACAAAACAGCAACCAACAAATTGGGAAAAAATCTTCACCAACCCCACATCCGACAAAGGGCTAATATCCAATATATACAAAGAACTCAAGAAGTTAGACCCCAAAGAACCAAATAACCCTATTAAAAATGGGGTACAGAGCTAAACAAAGAATTTTCACCTGAAGAAATTCAGATTGCTGAGTAGCACCTTAAGAGATGTTCAACATCATTAGTCATCAGGAAAATGCAAATCAAGACATCCCATTCTTATCTCTTTGTACAAAGCTCAAGTCCAAGTAGATCAAGGACCTTCACACTGAAGCTTATAGAGGAGAAAGTGGGGAAGAGCCTTGAACACATGGGCACAGGAGAAAATTTCCTGAATAGAACACCAATGGCTTATGCTCAAAGAATGAAAAGCAACAAATGGGACCTCACAAGACTGCAAAGCTTCTGTAAGGCAAAGGACACTGTCAATAGGACAAAACATCAACCAACAGACTAGGAAAAGATCTTTACCAATCCTACATTTAATAGAGGGCCAATATCCAATATATATAAAGAACTCAAGAAGTTAGACACCAGAGAGTCAAATAATCCTATTTAAAAATGGCGTACAGAGCTAAACAGAGAATTCTCAACTGAGGAAACTCAAATGGCTGTGAAGCACCTAAAGAAATGTTCAGCATCCTTAGTTATCAGGGAAGTGAAAATCAAAACATCCCTGAGATTCTACCTCACACCAGTCAGAATGGCTAAGATGAAAACCTCAGGGGACAGCAGATGCTGGCAAGGATGCGAAGAAAGAGGAATACTTTTCCATTGCTGGTGGGATTGCAAGCTGGTAAAACCACTCTGGAAATCAGTTTGGTGATTCATCAGAAAATTAGACATAGTACTACCTGAAGACTCAGCTGTACCACTCCTGGGCATATACCCAAAAGATGCTCCAACATGTAATAAGGACACATGCTCCACTATGTTTATAGCAGCCTTATTTATAACAGCCAGAAGCTGCAAAGAATCCAGATATCCTTCAACAGAGGAATGGATACAGAAAATATGGTATATCTACACAATGGAGTACTATTCAGCTATTAAAAACAATGAATTCGTGAAATTCTTAGGCAAATGGATGGAACTAGAAAGTGTCATCCTGAGTGAGGTAACCCAATCACAAAAGAATACATATGGTAAGCACTCACTGATAAGTGGATGTTGGCCCAAAAGCTCAAAAAACAATTTACAATTCACAGACCACATGAAGCTCAAGAAGAAGAAAGACCAAAGTGTGGATGCTTTGGTTTTTCTAAGAAAGGGAACAAAATACTCACAGGAGCAATTATGGAGACAAAGTCGGAGCAGAAACTGAAGGAAAGGTCACCCAGAGACTGCCCTACCTCACCAAACCCTGACACTATTATGGATGACACGAAGTACATGCCAAAAGGACCCTATTATGGTTGTCTCCTGAGGGTCCCTGCCAGAGCCTTACACATACAGAGGCAAATGCTGGCAGTGAAGTGAGTGCGGGGGGAGGGAGAAGGAGTTGAAGGGAGGACTGGAGAAGAAGAAGGGATTTGCAGCCCCATGGGAAGAACGACAGTGTCGGCTAACCAGATGCCTCAGGGCCCCCAGGGACTAAGCCATCAACCAAGTGGTACACATGGTTCCAGCCAAAAGTGTGGCAGAGGAATGCCGTGTCGGGCATCAGTGGGAGGAGAGGTCTTTGGTCCTATGAAGACTAGATAGATACCCCAGCCTGGGGAAAATCAAGGGGGGGTAGGTGTGAGTGGGTTGGGTGGAAGGGCATCTTCTTGAAGGCAGGGGGTGGGAGGATGGGTTGGGAGTTTTTTGGGAGGGGGGAAACAGGGGTAGGGTCTAACATGTGAAATGTAAATGAAGAATATATTCAATAAAATTTTTTTTAAAAAAGGAACAAAGCTTTTTTTCTTATAAACATTAGTTTAATGCATTTAGCATTGGAAGGGTGGAAGCTTTTTCTTTATGCAATAAATATTGGAATTCATTTTTCAAAAAAAAGAAAAACTCTCTTTGTAACAGATAGAGACTATACAATAAAATTATATATGCATATATATGTGTGTGTGGGTATGTATATGTGTGTATTATATGTGTGTGTATACACATACATATATTCATGTAACAACAATTGATCAAAAAAGAGAACACAAATTTGGTAGAAAGCAAGAAGGATTATATAAGAAATCTTGGAGTGAAAAGGAAGAAGAAAAGGATGTAATTACATTACAGTCTTAAAAATAAGAGAAATTATTTATTGCAAATTTTACCTTGAAAGAAATAAAATCATGCGGCCACCTGTTAAATGTTAATGTATAAATGGCTCTAAATATAATAAATATCCATGCATAATTTTCTTTGAGTTTCTTTATCCATAAAACCTTTTAGTTAATGAAATTCATAACTGAACTCTTCTTTGAATAATTTCATGCTCGAAGCGTGAATGAAAAAGAAATTGTCCTGAATAGCACTTATAGTTCTGTCAGTATTTTTACAAATATATTTCTTTTGGGGGGGGAGGGTAGAGACAGCAGCAAATGCTTTGCAAGTGTTAATTATTTTGATTTTTTTCTGTTTTTTATTATTTTCTATATTCTTTGTTTACATTCCAAAGGCTTTCCCCTTTCCAGTTCCCTACCACCACCATATGTCCCATAAGTCCTCTTCCCCCCCCCCATTCCCCATTCACCCCTCTCCCCACCATTTCTCTGTTCTGGTACTCTCCTACAAAACTGGATTTAGTCTTTTCCGGACCAGGGTCCTCTCCATCCTTTTTCTTGGGAATCTTTTGCTTAGCTAATTGTGTCTTGAGTATTCAGAGCTTCTGGGCTCATTAATATCCACTTATCAGTGATTGCAATTCATCTGTATTCTTTTGTGATTGGGTTAACTCACTTAGGATGATATTTTCCAGATCTAACCATTTACCTACAAATTGCATGAATTCATTATTTTTAATTGCTGAGTAGTATTCCATTGTATAAATGTACCACATTTTCTGTATCCATTCCTCCTTTGAGGGACATCTGGGTTCTTTCCAGCTTCTGGCTATTATAAATAAGGCTGCTATGAACATAGTGGAGCATGTGTCTTTACTGCATGCAGGGGAATCCTCTGGGTATATGCCCAGGAGTGGTATGACAGGGTCCTCTGGAAGTGTCATGCCCAATTTTCTGAGGAACCGCCAGACTGATTTCCAGAGCAGTTGTACCATCTTGCAATCCTACCAACAGTGGAGGAGTGTTCCTCTTTCTCCACATCCTCGCCAGCACTGTTGTCTCTTGAGTTTTTAATCTTAGCCATTCTGACTGGTGTTAGGTGGAATCTCAGGGTTGTTTTGATTTGCATTTCCCTGATGACTAATGATGTTGAACATCTCTTAAGGTGCTTCTCAGCCATCTGAATGTCTTCTGGTGAAAATTCCTTGTTTAGCTCTGTACCCCATTTTTAATAGGGTTATTTGGTTCTTTGGGGTCTAACTTCTTGAGTTCTTTGTATATATTAGATATTAGCCCTCTGTTGGATGTGGGGTTGGTGAATATCTTTTCCCAATTTGTTGGTTGCTGTGTCCATTGTAGACAACGTAAAAATTCAAATAATCAAAAATGAGAGTGAAACCCACACACTTGTTTGTTCATTTATCTGTTTGCTTGCTTGTTTTGCATTATTTTTGTTTCATTTCAAAGCTATTTAGTTTGTTTACTTTTGAGATTATAATTTAATTATGTTTCTTCCCTTTCTTCCCTCCAAGTCTTCCCACAAAAACTCTCCCCATCACTTTCTTTTTTTTTTTAATTGACTGTAGCCATTTTTATTTAACGAATAGTTTTAAATTAAGGTACAAGGTTTGCACAACAAAAGCGGGTAAATGGAGAATTTAGTCCTAGGCTGGTAAAGAATTTAGTATTACAATCCATTGCAACAGTCCAAACCCCATCAATTCCCTATTTTTGTCTAAATAAAAAGGTTCTTTCAGTTATAATAATAAACAACATACAGTAGGAACAAATATGAACAACTGAAAACTGCTAGGTAAGTTACATAAAAAAGTCTAATGTGTTAGTATTTGGCAACTCAGGAGGAAGTATTCTATTATCTATCCTATTCTGGTGAGTTCAGAGTTCTGTATCTAAATCAATTTCTATCCTAACTTGCATTATAAACCTGAAAACATCTTCTTAGACCCAGAACATCTTAAATCCTAAACAACTTAAGCTTATGGTAAGACTATGACTGTCTAGTCTTCAATGCCATCAGAGATCTGTGAAGGAATAAATATTACCAGAGTTTGCAAGAGGCACAAGGACATAGCCTCCCAAAATTATAGAAACACAGAGATAGCTGACAGTCCCCAATATTTTCTATAATGTTGGAGCATCTAACTTCAGGCTTCTGGCCCAGAATATCTGACAGACCTTTGGTGAAGCAGGAATTATGAAGGACTTGATTACTCTGTCTTGGCAGAGCTTGGCAGTCGACTTCCCTGTATCTGTTTATCCTTTATGGACAGCATCCTGTCTGCAGATGAAGTTAGGGCATTCTCTTTGCCCAGGGGCTATCTCCACGTCTACATATGAAGCCATCTCCAAATGAAGGTCCTTTGGTCTTCATCATCTTCCAAGTTGAATGGGGTACTCGCCAAGAGCTGACACGTCTCAATGTCAAAAAGCCTTAAATAAAAACATCTTTAAATGCCATATTCTCCGAGTCTCTGAACTTTTTGAAGATCATCTATCTATTTATAGTATATCTGAATAAGCAAATATTGCCTGTCTCCAGCTACCTGTTTTCTATACAACAGAGGTTCTATATTTCTGTGATAATCCAGACTAGTACCTGACAAGACCATGAGTTTGACTGACTGACTGTTAACTTGCATTACTTAATTACCCTAAGCAGTTTGTATTAGCAGTTATTAAACAGATCGGGACTAAATATTTTATTTTTAAATGAGTTGTATAGGCACAATGCCTATCTAAGAGTTGAGACATGTAGGAGAAACAGCAAGTCTCACTGACAAAGCGGTGGGATATGCCTTCCTGGGCTTTTCTGTTTCTGACAAGATTAAGCCCCTGGCTTTCTCCTCATGGTACAAGAATCCTATTCCCTTGTGGATTATGTGGAACTGTTAACTGGTTCAAACCTTTGCTGCCTATTCCAGGCCAGGAGTTGAGGCACTTCATTTCTCTCTTGGAGAGGCCTAGAAGTCTCTTTGCCAGGGTTAAACTAACATCTGAGGCTAGCAACCTACTGCAGAAAGTTATAGTGCTCCTTTCTACAGCAACTCTGGAAAGGCATGATCCAGGGAAACCCCTTCTGGCCATAAATCTGTGGTCCCTTGGGGGGTCCTAGGAGTGTTATGGCAGAATGGGCCCTCCCGTGGTTACACTAGGCCCACCCACTCTGATCTACTTAAGGTTACCTCCAAGTTTGAGATTGCCTTAAGGCAAGAGACTTCACGAGGAGAAGTTATAACAGGGAGCCAGACAAAATAATTCTACCATTCTTTCTCTGATATTCTCAATCTCATGAACATATTCCATCAGCTTTCAAGAAATGGTGGCAGGGTTCCCAGGCTCGTTGGATAATCACCCGTCACCAGACAAGCATCTTCCTGCTCTCTCCTAGCTCCCAATTACAGTTAAACCCCATCGCATACCTAGCTCTCACCCCATTTCCAAGGCAACTATGCCCTTTTCTTTTTCTTTCTTTCTTTCTTTCTTTCTTTCTTTTTTCTTTTTTTCTTTTTTTATTGTATATATTCTATATTTACAATTCATTTCCCTTTTTCTGGTTCCCCACCCCCAAAGGTCCCACATGTCCTTTTCCCTCCCCCTGCTCCCGCATCCACCCCCTCCCACTTTACTGTTCTTGTACTCTCCCACAATGATGTTTTGGTCCATTCTAGCACCAGTGTCCACTCCTTTCTTCTTGTGAGACATCACTTGATATGTGATTTGTGTCTTTGGTGTTCCAAGCTTCTAGGCTAATATCCACTTATCAGTGACTGTATACCATGGGTATTCTTTTGAGACTGGGTCACCTCACTTAGTATGACGTTCTCCAGCTCCATCCATTTCTCTAAGAATTTCATGAATTCATTGTTTCTAATGGCTGAATAGTACTCCATTGTGTATATATACCACATTTTTTGTATCCATTCCTCTGTTGAGGGACATCTGGGTTCTTTCCAGCTTCTGGCTATTATATATAAGGCTGCTATGAACATAGTGGAGCATGTATCCTTATTGCATGCTGGTGAATCTTCTGGGTATATTCCCAGGAGTGGTATGGCTGGGTCCTCTGGAAGTATCACGCCCAGTTTTCTGAGGAACCGCCATACTGATTTCCAGAGTGGTTGTACCAGCTTGCATTCCCACCAGCAGTGGAGGAGTGTTCCTCTTTCTCCACATCCTCGCCAACACCTGATGACTTCTGAGTTTTTAATCTTAGCCATTCTGACTGGTGTGAGGTGAAATCTCAGGGTTGTTTTAATTTGCATTTCCTTAATGACTAGTGATGTTGAACATTTTTTAAGGTGTTTCTCAGCCCTCCGAATTTCTTCAGGTGAAAAGTCTCTGTTTAGCTCTGTACCCCATTTTTGGATAGGGTTATTTGGTTTTCTGGGGTCTAACCTCTTGAGTTCTTTGTATACATTGGAGATTAGCCCTCTGTCGGATGTGGGGTTGGTGAAGATTTTTTCCCAATTTGTTGGTTGCCAATTTATCCTTTTGACAGTGTCTTTTGCCTTACAGAAACTTTGTAGTTTTATGAGGTCCCATTTGTCTATTCTTGTTCTTAGAGTATGAGCAATTGGTGTTCTGTTCAGGAATTTTTCCCCTGAGCCGATGTCTTCAAGGGTCTTCCCCAGTTTCTTTTCTATTAGTTTTAGTGTGTCTGGTTTTATGTGGAGATCCTTGATCCACTTGGAGTTGAGTTTAGTGCAGGGAGATAAGAGTGGATCGATTCTCATTCTTCTGCATGTTGACTTCCAGTTGAGCCAGCACCATCTGTTGAAAAGGCTATCTTTTTTCCACTGGATGTTTTCAGCTCCTTTGTCGAAGATCAATTGGCCATAGATGTGTGGGTTCAATTCTGGGTCTTCGATCCTATTCCATTGATTCGCTTCCCTGTCACTGAACCAATACCATGCAGTTTTTAATACCACTGCTCTGTAATATTGCTTGAGGTCCGGGATATTGATTCCCCCAGAAGTTCTTTTGCTGTTGATGATAGTTTTAGCTATCCTGGGTTTTTTGTTATTCCAGATGAATTTGAGAATTGCTCTTTCTAGCTCTATGAAGAACTGAGTTGGGATTTTGATGGGGATTGCATTGAATCTGTATATTGCTTTGGGCTCCCCATCACTTTCAAATGCATGACTCCTTTCTTTCCTTAATGGTTGTTGCATGCATATGTGTATATATATATATACATATATATATATATATATATGTATATATATACACATATATATACATACATACATATATGTGTGTGTGTATTTCTATATATATAGAAATATATACACATATATATTTCTAAGTATATATAGAGAAAAATATACCTAGAAATATATATATTTCTAACTATAACCTGTTGAGTCCATATACTATTACCTCTATGCATGTTTTAGGGCTAACTCTATGGCACCAGACAACCAATTGGTAGTCTCTTCCCTTGGGAGGACTAGCTCCCCTGCTCCAAGGAAAATACAAGAGAATGAGGGAGGGATGTAAAAATAACAATATGGATTTCCCAATGAGCCACAGGAATCATACTATTATTTACAAAAAAAAACCCCACTCAATGTGTGCAAATCATTGTATAAATATACAAATAGTTTTAATGAACTCTTCTCATTTTGGCTTATGATGCCTCCTCCAAGATCCAAAGACCACCTGACAAAACCTCAATACCAGACATTTAAGCCTTCTTTTGAGTTGTTATCTGGAGCTAGAGTTATAAGTAGTCATCAACCAGCTAATGTGGGAGCTAGGGAGGCCATTCAAGAACAGCACACTTTCTTAAAGGGTGAGCTGTCACCGATCCATCCTCACATTTAAGCATTTCATTCTTTTGTATTGCCTATGCTAGCATATACACAAACCTACTTACTCTTATCATCACTTAAAAATGCCTTACTATATTCATTTTGTAGATCTGTATTCAGAGAGTACAATATTTTAGTTCCCAAGTTGGGTGTGTAAATTAAGGAAGATGATGGTATCTGGCTTCTTAGCTCTTTCAAGTAAGAAATAAAATCAATCAGAGTAACACAATTTTTATAAATAAAGTGTCCAAAGATTGATATTCAGACTTGTTGATACATTTGTAGCAATGCATTAATATACTTGCAGAAAACTGGTAAGTCTACATTAAGCTGAGAATACAAGGGTAGAAAGAAATTATTTTTAGAAGTTCTGGTAGATGAATTAGACACAGGGACCAGCAAGTTTTAATCCCTACAACTGTTTTACTTTGTCAATCTGGGTAAGGTGGAATTTCAAGTTGCTTGGTCAAGTACTAATTTACATATTGCTGAGCAAGTGATTATAGATAAGATTAATGGTAATAGTCACTCAGCTTTATGGAAAAAGCATTATCCACATAATTTGCTGGATCTAAGAGAAGCAAGCGATTCCATCATTTGAAAGGTCTTAAAAGCATAATTGATGTTTTCCAAAAGAAAACACCTTCTGTACATCATGGCTGTAGAGATCTGTAAGTTCTAACCTGCGCTTTCTGACAACTGTATCACAGGCTCACATTTGTCAATCCAGCCTCATCATCATGTACACCAACACCTTGTAATAAATCTGCTGATATAGACCTACATTTGTTTCTGCCCATCAAGGTGAACACACACACACACACACACACACACACACACATGCACGCAAAAACAGTTACTGAATATTTAGGTGCACCAGCTGTGCTGTGGATGCTGGAAATATGCCATTATTACTTCTACTATATTGAAAAGGACAGCAAGACCCAGTTGGGTGTTATCCACAGCTACACACCTCATCATAGTAAGAACGCAATGTAGGCATATGAGGAACAGAGTTGGGAAAAAAAAGAAGCAGTTAGACAAAAAGGTAGGCTAAAAAAATGATGATGAAGAAGACAGCCATAGAGCAAGCCACATAGATATAGTTTGCCTCATAGAAAAATACTATTTTAATACTACTAGAAGGGGAAATGGTTATTGATTTCTTTGGTTTCTTGTAAATAGGTTTTTGAATAAATATATACATATTTATTCATATACATATATATATACGTATATATATACATATATATACATATATATATATATACATACATATATATATATATATATATATAGAGAGAGAGAGAGAGAGAGAGAGAGAGAGAGAGAAAGAAAGAAAGAAAGAGAGAGAATCAGGGACCTCCACACTTCAGTTTCTGTCCCATCTGTTTTATTTTATCTCTTCCTATTTTCTTTTCTATTGTCTATTTCATTTGACATTTCTCTGATTATTTGAAATATATGCTCCCTACTATAATTCTGATCATTTAAAACATTTCTTCTTTATTATATATACAATATTCATATGTGATCAGTTATAATGTTTATATGTGTTAAGGAGAAAAAATGATTATATACTTTATTCAGTAATGTAAACATTGGGATAATAAATGAAGATATGGTTAAATTCAGCATTATTAGTGGTGAAAATTAAGCACTGTCTTAGTCAGAGTTTCAATTCCTGTACAAACATCATGACCAAGAAGCAAGTTGGGGAAGAAAGGATTATTCAGCCTACATTTCCACATTGTTTTTCATCACCAAAGGAAGTCAGGACTGGAACTCAAGCAGGTCAGGAAGCAGGAGCTGATGCAGAGGCCATGGAAGGATGTTCCTTACTGGCTTGCTCAGCCTGCTTTCTTTTTTTTTTTTTAATTGTATTCTTTTTTTATTGGATATATTCTATATTTACAATTCATTTCCCTTTTTCTGGTTCCTCACCCCTCAAAGGTCCCACATGCCCTTTTCCCTCCCCCTGCTCCCTCTTCCACCCCTTCCCTCTTCCCTGTTCTTGTATTCCCCTACACTGATGCTTTGATCCTTTCCAGCACCAGTGTCCACTCCTTTCTTCTTGTCAGACATCATTTGGTATGTGAATTGTGTCTTTGGTGTTCCAAGATTCTAAGCTAATATCCACTTATCAGTGACTGCATACCATGGGTATTCTTTTGAGACTGGGTTACCTCACTTAGTATGATGTTCTCCAGTTCCATCCATTTCTCTAAGAATTTCATGAATTCATTGTTTCTAGGATCAAATAGATCATCTAAACAGACCCATAACCCCCAAAGAAATAGAAGGGGTCATAGAAAGTCTTCCAACCAAAAAAGCACAGGGTCAGATGGTTTTAGTGCAGAATTCTATCAGACCTTCAAAGAAGTCCTGATACCAATACTCTTCAAACTATTCCACAAAATAGAAACAGAAGGAACACTACCCAACTCATTCTATGAACCCACAATTACCCTGATACCAAAAGATCCAACTAAGAAAGAGAACTACAGGCCAATTTTTCTTATGAATATCAATGCAAAAATACTAAATAAAATACTTGCCAACCGAATCCAAGAACACATCAAAACAATCATTCACCATGATCAAGTTGGCTTCATCCCAGGGATGCAGGGATGGTTCAATATACGGAAATCCATCAACGTAATCCACTACATAAACAAACTCAAAGAAAAAAACCACATGGTCATCTCATTGGATGCTGAAAAAGCATTTGACAAAATTCAGCATCCTTTCATGATAAAAGTCTTGGAAAGAACAGGAATTCAAGGCCCATATCTAAACATAGTAAAAGCAATTTACAGCAGGCTGATAGCCAACATCAAGGTAAACGGAGAGAGAAACTTGAAGCAATCCCACTAAAATCAGGGACTAGACAAGGCTGCCCCCTCTCACCATATCTCTTCAATATAGTACTTGAGGTACTAGCTAGAGCAATTCGACAACATAAGGAAGTCAAAGGGATATAAATTGGAAAGGAAGAAGTCAAACTATCACTATTCGCAGATGATATGATAGTATACTTAAATGACCCAAAAACCTCCACCAGAGAACTCCTACAGCTGATAAACAACTTCAGCAAAGTGGCTGGTTATAAAATCAACTCAAGCCTGCTTTCTTATAGAACCCAGGACTACCAGCCCGGGGATGGCACCACCCACAATGAATTCTCCTCCATCGATCACTAATTGAGATAATGCCCCACAGCTGGATCTCATGGAGGCATTTCCTCAACTGAAGCTCCTTTCTCTGTGATAACTCCAGCTTGTGTCAAGTTGACACACAAAACCAGCCAGTACAAGCACTAAGACAATGAAGTATATTTTTTACTTACTAATTAAGCAATTATTAAATATTAATATTAGGCTAAGTATAGATGCAAAGATACCCTCACACTCACCTGTGAACAGTTACCTAAATAAAAAGAATGATTCTCCATTCCAGAATAGCCATCGCTGGCCAGCAGGCCTTCGGTAAGACACAGGGTCTCTGATTTACCTGCTCTCCTTTACTATCTTACCGAAGCACAAACTTACACCTTGTGACAGAGTCATGGGGATCTTTAGAACAGTACCCTTTTCCACGGTTGTCTTACTGTATCAGAGCTTGAGCATTTAGTGTCCTGGGCTCTAGTAAAAGAAATTTTCGTTCTCTATTGCTAGCAATGTTTTTGTGAATAACAACTGTATGCTGTCAAAAAATAAAAAATGTGGCAAAAGACAGAACTTGAAAGACAATCTTCGGTTAATATTAAAGATGATCTCAAAGTAGACACATTCATTCAAGGAATATTGGTTTCTGTTTATTAAAATTTTAGTCAGGTTCATACACTTCTGTACAGCATACAATGTCTAAACTATTTTAATAAAGCAACTAGAAACTACTAAGTGAGGCTTTGGAAAATTATACAATCACAAGGGACTATTTGTACAAGTGATTTGTAAGCATTAAAAAATGCTATAGTTTGAAAAATAACTCATGTAGATAAACATTTTATTGTTCATATTCAAGTAATATAATTATCATTAATTTTTATTTTCTTCTTTTTTTTTTCTTTTTTTGGTTTTTCGAGACAGGGTTTCTCTGTATAGCCCTGGCTGTTCTGGAACTCACTCTGTAGACCAGGCTGGCCTCGAACTCAGAAATCCGCCTGCCTCTGCCTCCCAAGTGCTGGGATTATAGGCATGTGCCACCACTGCCCAGCAAAATATGAGCTTATTTTCTTCTTATATCAGCTTTTAACATGTTTTTGAAACAACATTCCATTTTATACACACTTTAATGAAAATATAATTATATCACTTTCCCCTTTCAGCCTTGCAGTCAGATACGTGTATTACTTTTTCGATTGTCAAATGCTCTGAGTTTGTATTCTAAGGTTTGCATCATTATAGATGTACCTATCACAGAACAAAAGCTTAAAAGGAAATGATCCATCCAAACAACAAGAATTGAGTCTGTCTTGAATCAGAGGCCAAAGTCAATGTTCTTCATGTGCTTCTGTGCACATAAACAGTCCAAGTGAGTCTCCATAACCTCTTAGTGACAAGCACTAAATAAAGTGCCCAAATATTCTATGGAATATCTAAGGCAGATTCAACATCAGTAAAATTCCTTTATTACTAAAACTCCATGAACACATGAGTCAATCTTGAGTGAGTAGAATGTAAAGCTTCAGCATACAAAAACATAATTTCATCATGCATTTAAGTTTTTCATATTCTTCATGATGATCAAAGCCATTTTTGTTTATGACTCATAAAGATAAGGCACCATAGGAAAAGGGGAAATTTTTATAATTCCATGGATAGATCTATAGTGACTTTATATAAAGCTGCCTTTAGGATTATGCATTATATAAAGAAAAGATATGTGTAATTCACTTTTTCAAATCCTACTTTTAATGGTGGTTCTTAAACACTTTAGCCTCCTTTCCCACCAGAGGTAGAAGAAAAGAAAGGATATGGGAGAAGTGGACCATTTTAGAAAGAGCACTTTGGAGCAACTCTCAGCTGTGTTGTCTGGAAATCAGCAGTTCAGTTCACAGGTCAACCGCAGCAGCTCCATCCACTCACAAATACTTTACAGATACATCAGTAGTCTTGGTCAGTAAAGTCAGAACAGCACACGTGATTCAGCAGGAGTGGCACTACCCAGCAAAGGCAGCCAGGCCTCAGCCTCAACAAGAGTCAGGAGAGACCCAGTGGAACACCAGAAGTTCTCCACTGTGTCTATCTCAGCAAAGCAAAGATCAGCAAAGGCTTGAAACCAACAAGCGTTTAGCTATGTAAGTAACCCAAGCTCCCAGACTCTTCCACTGTCTGTCGAGTTCTATTTATTCTCCCTCCTAACATCATGTGTCCTCCACGGGTCTTATCTTAGCACTCATCTTGCCTCAGAACATGAGTCTGTCTTAGCTGACATCACTCTACGAATCAGCCTGAGTCTTCGGAAGTGGCAAGAAACTGTGGCACACCACCAGAAGTATTTTGGTGTGCTTCTCTCTATGGAGTCCTGACAAATGGAGCTCAACTATGAAATATAAGGCGGACCAATACCTGTGTGTCATTAGCAAATATCCTTCACCATTATCCTTTCACATGCTTGCTTTAGCAGAACATCCTTTCTCCTGTGTCTGCTTCAGCCAAATGTTCATTCAAGAGTCTGCCTTAGCCTTTCACCTATGTCCACTTCAGGAAAACACACCTTCATGCGTTAGCTCCAGCAAAACACCATCCAACAAAACTGACTCTCCAACAAACCCTTAAATTTCCACGTCAGATATGTTTCTCCTTTTGCCTCTGAGCATCTGGGCATCTATCTAAGTAATGACATAATGGTATTATCCCAAGAAAGTCACAAATTATCTTCACCTGTATGAATCTGATTGTTCTGACTTCTGGCTTCTCTAAAGATAAGATCCATAATTCTGATAGAAAACAAGCATATATGCAATTTGATATTTTGGTTTTTTTTAAAGGTTTCTCTTGCTTTGAAATATCACCTTTTAAAAAAACAAACCTCTTAATATATTGGAATAATACAATTGGTATATCACTGATATTATTTCATTTATTCTTTCACTCAAAAAAAGTTATAGAAGCCCCTACTGTGTGTAGCATTGGGTACAGTGGAGATTCACAGCCTCCATAACTTTTGATCTTGTGATAGTCTCAACAATCGTCAGAATATGTTTCTCCTACATGAGAAAGAAATTTCTCCATCCCACTATGAGTAATTTTTAATCATAATTCTTTGTGATGCTGTGCAACTTGCTACCACAGTATAACAGAAGGCCATGTCAAAATGGAGCCTGTGTCTCCTCGAATGCTCTATGCAGGAATTAATTTACTGCACTTCAACAATGTTTCACACCTACAGTTCTCATTTGAAAAGAAATGCGTGAAAGTCTGGGGACTTCATTCCTAGGGAAATCTAGCAGGGAAAAAAAATGGTGAAATCAAGGACGTGGGCAGAGCAGAGGACAAAATGCAGTTTCCCCAGTGTCTCCAGGGACTCTTAATCAGAGTCCTTCTCTGAAAATGCCCACACATCCGGGAATACTGCAATTAAGTCATTCTTCACTGTTTTCATTTTCGTATCTTCCATCAGCCTGAATATCTATGCTAACACCATGGGACTGCATTTGTCAAAAAGATAAGCAACACCGTCATTCAGAAGGAGAATACGAGATACCGTTTTTTAAAAAATAATAAAGTAATAAATTTAAGGAAGCTGTTTTCTCTCTTCCAAATGCAGTATTATCCACACATTGTTAAAGCACACATATGCATTTCCATAAGCAAGAGGAAGAGAAGTAAATTAGCCTTCTGACGATCTGGTAGACATTTCAAACTCAATGCATGAGAGTGCATTGTTCATTCATGCACAAAACAAGTAAGCATGCAAAATGTGCTTTATGTGGTGAAGTCTGCCTTCTCCAAACGTCAGAGGCAGACATTTTCTCCACTACTTAGGTCAAAATCACCAAAAATCAAAGCCTACACATCAAAGCAGAGGACCGGTTGCATAACTAATAAATATAAAATGGAGAAAAGGCCTTTTTTTGTTTGTTTTCAAAGACTTGTCTGTACAAAAGTTACACCTTCTCAGGAACAAATATTCAAAACTCTTGTACTGGAAGTTTAAGTCAACACTGTGAGTTTCAGCCAGTGACTACCTATGCACCAAGCCCAACACTGTTTGTTTTTTTAAATAAGTCTTCCTTAAGCTCGTTGTCTGGAAGATGAAATAGATTTCACCATATCCTTAACTACCAGCCCCAATGACAAATAAAACACACTATGAAGCCATGTACTGTTTAAATTCTATCCTAAGGTTATAAGAAAAAGGAACCCATTTGCACAGATTGTTCTAAATCTTTTCTCCTGGTGCATAAAACAGGTTAGAAATGTTCAGCAATAATGACTTAGCATGGTGTTTAATTAGTTTGGTGAGACTTCTAATATATTTATAAATTGTTCTTCTATGGTTTTTAATTTTATTCATAAAGCATGTTGCTAATTTTTAAGGAAGTTTTTCTTAATTTTCCTATAGATGTCTAGCTTACTGCTCAAATCCCTTTTACTGTAGCAGAATTTCTACAAATTCCTTAAAGAAACATTTTTCCGGATGAGTTAAGCTAAATTTAAATAACAAAAGTGCATCATATAATTGAGAAATAGCTTGATTTTGTTCTATTTATATTTTCAATTGAGTCATGAGAACTAGAAATTATTCCCAATAATAGAAGCACAGAATGCATAGAAATCCCTGAATAAGGGTAGGGGAATGTTAGGGTGCTAAGGCACGAGTGGTTGGGAGGGTAGGGGAGCACCCTCAGAGAGGCAGGGGAGGGGGAGGGGCCTGAGGAGGGGAAATTGGGAAGGGGGTATAACATTGAAATGTCAATAAATAAAATAACCAATAAAAATGAAAAAAAATAAAAGAGAAATCCCTGGATAATTCCCAGGCTTGGTGTTCTATAATATGTTCATTTTTCAACTGATATAACTGAGAATCTGATAACTAGTAGAAGTAGTTGGTTGAAATTTCACTTCATTTAACTCCTCAAAAAAAAAATGAGCTCAGGGTTGGGCTATGGCCATGGAGTAAGTGGAATTTTAGAATTAGAAACTGAATCCATGTAAGCTAAAATACAGCAGAGCACAAGAAATTTAACCCATTTACTAGAGATTCTGTAGGCAGTAAGAACAAAAATTAGAGGTCAAACAAAAGGGCAGGACATAATTTAACTAGGATGAGACAGACAGCAACTTTATACGGATAGCCTATAATGTCAGTTTGGGGTCCTTCAGATAGAGGACGTCACTGTCTATTGTTGATAAAATGAGAGAGCCAAAACAGGGCAAAAGATAATTAGAATCTTATCTTTTAGCCACACTCCAGTGGAAGACCACAAATCCATGAACAGATGGGTACCACAAATTGAACTTTGTGAGTCAAAAATAGAGAGAAGGAGAATACAAATTTGGGTGGTTAGGAGAAGGGAGTAGGTCTCTGAGGAGTTAAGGGAGGGAATAACTATGGTCAAAACTCAATGGACAAAGTTCTTTAAGAACTAGATAAAATTATAATAGCATATGTTATGTGCTTTAATTGGCGTTTTGCAGTTCATAACTCACATCTTTAAGTGCTTTTCATCAATATCCTCTTCTATGAAATCAGAGAGAGGAGGAGAAAGCTCGTTAGGCTTCTTTGGTTTTGTTTGTTTTTGTTTTCTTAGCACTTTGGAACTGGTGATACTTAAAAGTACTATTAATCTACAAATCTTTTATTTGCATCAACTTCTGAAAAAAAAATGGAAATGGAAACGCACACAGCCAAGCAATTCCTTCATGTAAAATCATGGAGCCTTTGGTTATAGTAAATCTAAGAATCTAGGAACTCTGGCCTTATAACTTACATAATAAAGAATAAACTAACATAAGTGTAGAAGCAGAGAACTGACAAAGGTAGCTTTTCCTCAACTTATCTGGGTCTATATTCTCTAGGACATGAAAATAATTTTTACAAGGATGAGTTGCTCCTCAGTGATTTCAAATCTCTGGAAGTGGGTCAACAGAGAAAATGATTTCAGATTTGGCTCCAGAAGATATGATTTTTTTAAAGTCCCTGCATCTTAAACTGCAGTCTGGCCTTGGATAAATTATCTTAATTTTCAGATCGTAAATTTTCTCATCAGAAAAATGAAAAAATAAATAAATAGAAAGTTCCTCTAATGAGTTACTGTGAGAGTTAGTTAGGTGTTCTGCTGTGCTCTTGCACCTTGGGTGACTGCAATGGTAACAGGCCAGAAAGGTTCTCACATTTTCAGTATAGAAGAATGGTGAATGTTTGAAGATTCAGACATGTTCAGCCTAACTTAAACACACAATGGGTATGTGTACAAAAACACTATATTATATCCCAATAAACCTTTAATGCTTGTTTCTATATGTCAGTTGAAAGAATTTAAATTTTAAACTTAAAAACATAAAGGAAAATTACAAGTGAGTAATAATTATGTTTATTGCAATTTAGCAGATTAATGTAATTGATATAATTGGGGCTCTTAAAATTAATGGTGAAACATGTAAGGATTGTAAGTGTCCAGTTTTTTATGTTAAGTCAGAGAATCAGTCATAATGGCAAGTATTATAAAATGATTTTATAAATCAATCATAAACATTTTAAATAAAGTTGACATTTTTAACTTTTTTATTGGATATATTCTATATTTACACTTCATTTCCCTTTTTCTGGTTTCCTGCCCCCCCAAAGGTCCCACATGCACTTTTCCCTCCCCCTGTTCACCCATCCACACCTTTCCACTTCCCTGTTGTGGTATTCCCCTACACTGATGCTTTGAGCCTTTCCAGAACCAGGGTTCACTCCTTCCTTCTTGTCGGACATCATTTGATATATAAATTGTGTCTTTGGTGTCCCAAGATTCTAGGCTAATATCCACTTATCAGTGAGTGCATACCATGGGTATTCTTTTGAGGCTGGGTTACCTCACTTAGTAGGATGTTCTCAAGCTCCATCCATTTCTCTAAGAATTTCATGAATTCATTGTTTCTAATGGCTGAATAGTACTCCATTGTGTATACATACCACATGTTTTGTATCCATTCCTCCATTGAGTGGAGCATGTATCCTTATTGCATGCTGGGGAATCTTCTGGGTATATGCCCAGGAGTGGTATGGCTGGGTCCTCTGGAAGTATCGTGTCCAGTTTTCTGAGGAACCGCCAGACTGATTTCCAGAGTGGTTGTACCAGCTTGCAGTCCCACCAGCACTGGAGAAGTGTTCCTCTTTCTCCACATCCTCGCCAACACCTGCTGTTTCCTGAGTTTTTAATCTTAGCCATTCTGACTGGTGTGAGGTGAAATCTCAGGGTTGTTTGATTTGCATTTCTCTAATGACTAATGATGTTGAACATTTTTTAAGTGTTTCTCAGCCATCCGAATTTCTTCAAGTGAAAAGTCTTTGCTTAGCTCTGTACCCCATTTTTTGATAGGGTTATTTGGTTTTCTGGGATCTAACTTCCTGAGTTCTTTGTATACATTGGATATTAGCCCTCTGTCAGATGTAGGGTTGGTGAAGATCTTTTCCCAATTTGTTGGTTGCTGATTTGTCCTTTTGACAGTGTCTTTTGCCTAACAGAAACTTTGTAATTTTATGAGGTCCCATTTGTCTATTCTTGATCTTAGAGCAAAAGCTTATTGGTGTTCTGTTCAGGAACTTTCCCCCTGAGCCAATGTCCTCAAGGGTCTTCCTCAGTTTCTTTTCTATTAGTTTCAGTGTGTCTGGTTTTATGTGGAGGTCCTTGATCCACTTGGAGTTGAGCTTAGTACAAGGAGATAAGAGTGGATCAATTCTCATTCTTCTGCATGTTGACCTCCAGTTGAGCCAACACCATTTGTTGAAAAGGCTATCTTTTTTCCACTGGGTGGTTTCAGCTCCTTTGTCGAAAATCAATTGGCCATAGATGTGTGGGTTCACTTCTGGGTCTTCAATCCTATTCCATTGATCCACCTCCCTGTCACTGTACCAATACCATGAAGTTTTTAACACTACTGCTCTGTAGTATTAATTGAGGTCCGGGATACTGATTCCCCCAGAAGTTCTTTTACTGTTGATAATAGTTTTAGCTATCCTGGGTTTTTTGTTATTCCATATGAATTTGAGAATTGCTCTTTCTAACTCTATGAAGAACTGAGTTGAGATTTTGATGGGGATTGCATTAAATCTGTATATTGCTTTTGGCAAGATTGCCATTTTAACTATATTGATCCTGCCAACCCAAGAGCATGGAAGATTTCTCCATTTTCTGAGGTCTTCCTCCATTTCCTTCTTCAGAGACCTGAAGTTTTTGTCATATAAATCTTTCACTTGTTTGTGTCTTAGAGTCACACCAAGATACTTTACATTGTTTGTGGCTATTGTGAAGGGTGTCATTTCCCTAATTTCTTTCTCAGCCTGCTTATCCTTTGAGTATAGGAAGGCTACTGATTTGCTTGAATTGATTTTATAACCAGCCACTTTGTTGAAGTTGTTTATCAGCTGTAGGAGTTCTCTGGTGGAGTTTTTTGGGTCACTTAAGTATACTATCATACACACTGGAAAAAGCAAGATAGTAACCTTCTTCCATCAAACTCAAAAGAAGATAACCACTCAAAAACAAAAATAACATCAAAAATGACAGGAAGAAATAATCACTATTCCTTAATATCTCTTAACATCAATGGACTCAATTCCCCCTCCCAAAAAAAAGACATAGACTAACAGACTGGATACAGAAACAGGACCCTACATTTTGTTGCATACAGGAAACACACCTCAGGGTCAAAGACAAACACTACCTTAGAGTAAAAGGCTGGAAGAAATTTTGCAAGCAAATGCCCTCAGGAAGCGAGCTGGAATAGACATTCTAATATCAGATAAAATTGACTTTCAACCTAAAGTCATCAAAAGAGACACAGAAGGTCACTTCTTGCAGGTCAAAGGAAAAATTTACCAAGAAGAACTCACAATTCTGAACATCTATGCTCCAAATGCAAGGGCACCCTCATTCATAAAAGAAACTTTACTAAAGCTCAAAGCACACATTGCACCTAATACAATAATTGTGGGGGACCTCAACACTCCATTATCTTCAATGGACCGATCAGGGAAACAGAAACTAAACAGGGACACAGGGAAACTCATTGAACCTTTGGACCAATTGGATTTAACAGATATATATAGAACATTTCATCCTAAAGCAAAAGAATATACCTTTTTCTCAGCACTTCAAGGTACATTCTCCAAAATCAACCATATAATTGGTCACAAGACAGACCTCAACAAATATAAGAAGATTGAGGTAGTCCCATGCCTCCTATCAGATCACGATGGAGTAAGAGTAGTCTTCAATAGCAACAAAAACAACAGAAAAATTCACATACACATGGAGGCTGAACGATATTCTACTCAATGATACCTTAATCAAGAAGAAATAAAGAAAGAAACCAAAGACTTAGAATTTAATGAAAATGAAGGGACAATATACCCAAATCTTTGGGACACAATGAAAGCAGTGCTAAGAGAAAAACTCATAGCCCTGAGTGCCTCCAAAAAGAAAAAGGAGAGAGCATATACTAGCAACTTAATGGCACACCTGAAAGCTCTGGAACAAAAAGAAGCTATTTCACCCAGGAGGAGTAGAAGACAAGAAATCATCAAACTCAGGGCTGAAATCAATCAAGTTGAAACAAAAAGAATCATACAAAGATTCAACAAAACCAGGAGCTGGTTCTTTGAGAAAATCAACAAGATAGATAAACCCCTAGCCAGACTTACCAAAGGGCACAGAGACAGTATTCAAATCAACAAAATTAGAAATGAAAAGGGAGATATAACAACAGAAACTGAAGAAATTCAAAAAAAATCATCAGATCCTACTACAAAAGTCTATACTCAACACAACTGGAGAATCTGGAGGAAATGGACAATTTTCTATACAGATACAAAATACCAAAATTAAATCAGGATCAAATATATTGCCTAAACAGTCCCATAACCAGGTCATAGAAAGTCTTCCAGCTGCAGCTTCCCATCCAGCCATTGGCGGGGAAGCCAGACCTAGCCAGCTTCCCAGGTGCTCAGACCCAGCCTGCGGAACCAGGTACCCGAGATAGCCCGAGTTTAAGACCTTCAGGGACTCAGGCCTGGAGCGGGAACTGCCCACAGAGTAGTGGTTTGGGGGACAGCGGCTGAGCCTGTGCTCTGCGCTCACAGGACGGACCCCGAACTCCCTGCAGACAGCGCCATCTTGCCAGCTGCTTGCCATCCAGCCGGCAACTGGGGAGCCAGCCTCAGCCAGCTTCCCAGCAGCTTTGGACCAGCAGCCAGAACCAGATAACTGAGATATCCCAACTTTAAGACCCCTGGGGAAACAGGATACCAGACAGCAAACCCTGAGCAGGAGCAGTGCAGAGCAGCCGCCCAACAGGCGGAACCAAGTACCTGGGATATCCTGAGTTTAAGACCTCGGGGGACTCAGGCCACCTGTCAGCAATCTGTGAGCAGGAGCCCTGCAGGGCAGTGGTTCAGGTGTCCCAGTCGCTGGGAAATAGCCTTACAAGCCCACAGGAGGGTCAAGCACCAGCTAGTAACTACAGGACCAACTAACACCAGAGTTAACCAGATGGCAAAAGGCAAATGTAAGATCGTTACTAACAGAAATCAAGGCAGTATGGTGGCATCCAAACCCAGTTCCCCGACAGCAATAAATCTTGGATACCCCGAAACACCAGAAAAACGAGACTCAGATCTAAAATCACTGGTCAGGATACTGATAGAGGAACACTTAGATAAATCTCTTAAAGTAATACATTAGAAAATAGATCAAAAGCTAGAAGCCCTTACAAGGGAAACACAATTACATCTTGGATATCTCAACACACCAGAAAAACAAGACTCAGATCTAAAATCACTGGTAAAGATGCAGATTGAGGATCACTTAGATAAATTTCTTAAAGTAATAGAGGAGAAAATAGATCAAAAACTAGAAGCCCATACAAGGCAGACACAAAAATCACTTAAAGAAATCCAGGAGAATATAGAGCAAAAAATGAATCCCAATAAGGGGGAGAAACAAAAATCACTTAAAGAAATACATGAGAACATGGGTCAACAAGTAGAAGTCATAAAAGAGGAAACACAAAAATCCCTTAAAGAATTACAGGAAAACACAAACAAGCAACTGAAAGATCTGAGCAAAACCATACAGAATCTAAAAACAGAAGTAGAAACAACTAAGCAATCGCAAAGGGAGACAACGTTGGAGATAGAAAACCTTGGGAAGAAATCAGGAGTCATAGATGCAAATATCAACAATAGAATACAAGAGCTAGAAGACAGAATCTCAGATGCTGAAGATACCATAGGAACCATGGATTCAACAATTAAAGAAAATGCAAAATGCAAAAAGCTGGTAACCCAAAACATTCAGGTAATCCAGGACACAATGAGAAGACCAAACCTAAGGATTATAGGGATAGATGAGAATGAAGATCTACAACTTAAAGGGCCAGCAAATATCTTCTACAAAATTATGGAAGAAAACTTCCCCAACCTAAAGAGAGAGATGCCCATGAATATACAAGAAGCCTATAGAACCCCAAATAGACTGGACCAGAACAGAAATACTTCCCGTCACATAATAATCAAAACCCCAAATGTACTAAACAAAGAAAGAATATTAAAGGCTGTAAGAGAAAAAGGACAAGTAACATATAAAGGAAGACCTATCAGAATTACACCAGACTTCTCACCTGAGACCATGAAAGCTAGAAGATCCTGGGCAGACCTCATGCAGACCGTAAGAGAACACAAACTTCAGCCAAAACTACTATACCCAGCAAAACTCTCAATTGCCATAGATGGGGAAACCAAGGTATTCCACGACAAAACCAAATTTGCACGATACTTGTCTACAAACCCAGCCCTACAAAGGATAATAGGGGAAAAATACCAACAGAGGGGGGGAAACTACACCCCAGAAGAAACAAGATAGAAACCCCATCTCATCCAACCCAAAAGAAGAGAACCACTCAAATACAAAATAATAATAATAATAATAATAATAATAATAATAATAAAAATAATAATAACGCCCAAAATGTCAGGAAGTAATAATTACTATTCCTTAATATCTCTTAATATCAATGGATTCAATTCCCCAATAAAAAGACACAGACTAACAGACTGGATACGGAAACAGGGCCCTACATTTTGCTGCATACAGGAAAAACATCTCAGTGTCAAAGACAAACACCACCTTAGAGTAAAAGGCTGGAAGACAGTTTTACAAGCAAATGGTCCCAGGAAACAAGCTGGAGTAGCCATTCTAATATCAGATAAAATCGACTTTCAACCTAAAGTCATCAAAAGAGACACAGAAGGTCACTTCCTGCTTGTCAAAGGGAAAATCTACCAAGAAGAATTCTCAATACTGAACATCTATGCACCAAATGTAAGGGCACCCTCATTCGTAAAAGAAACTTTACTAAAGCTTAAAGCACACATCGCACCTAACACAATAATTGTAGGTGACTTCAACACTCCACTCTCCTCAATGGACCGATCAGGAAAGCAGAAACTAAACAGGGACACAGTGAAACTAATTGAAGCTTTGGACCAATTGGATTTAACAGATATATATAGAACATTCCATCCTAAAGCAAAAGAGTATACCTTTTTCTCAGCACCACACGGTACCTTCTCAAAAATTGATCATATAATTGGTCACAAGACAGACCTCAACAAATACAAAAAGACCGAACTAATCCCATGTCTCCTATTGGATCACTATGGAGTAAAAGTGGTCTTCAATAGCAAGAAGAACAACAGAAAGCCCACATACACATGGAAACTGAACAATACTCAATGATGCCTTGGTCAAGGAAGAAATAAAGAAAGAAATCAAAGACTTTTTAGACTTCAATGAAAATGAAGGAACGACCTACCCAAATCTTTGGGACACAATGAAAGCAGTGCTAAGAGGAAAACTCATAGCCCTGAGTGCCTCCAAAAAGAAACTGGAGAGAGCATACATTAGCAACTTAACAGCACACCTGAAGGCCCTGGAACAAAAAGAAGCTAACTCACCCAGGAGGAGTAGAAGAGAGGAAATCATCAAACTAAGGGCTGAAATCAATCAAGTAGAAACAAAGAAACCATACAAAGAATCAACAAAACCAAGAGCTGGTTCTTCGAAAAAATCAACAAGATAGATAAACCCTTAGCTAGACTAACCAAAGGGCACAGAGACAATATCGAAATTAACAAAATTAGAAATGAAAAGGGGGATATAACAACAGAAACAGAGGAAATTCAAAAGATCATCAGATCCTACTACAAAGGCCTATATTCAAAACAACTGGAGAATCTGGAGGAAATGGACAATTTCCTAGACAGATACCAAATACCAAAATTAAATCAGCATCAAGTAGATCAGCTAAACAGTCCCATAAACCCTAAAGAAATAGAAGGGGTTATAGAAAGCCTCCCAACCAAAAAAAGTACGGGACTAGATGGTTTTAGTGCAGAATTCTACCAGACCTTCAAAGAAGACTTAACACCAATACTCTTCAAACTATTCCACAAAATAGAGACAGAAGGGACACTGCCCAACTCATTCTTCGAAACCACAATTACGCTGATACCTAAACCACAAAAAGATCCAACAAAGAAAGAGAACTACAGGCCAATTTCTCTTATGAATATTGATGCTAAAATACTAAATAAAATTCTTGCCAAACGAATCCAAGAGCATATCAAAACGATCATTCACCATGACCAAGTAGGCTTCATTCCAGGGATGCAGGGATGGTTCAATATATGGAAATCCATCAATGTAATCCACTACATAAACAAACTAAAAGAAAAAAACCACATGGTCATCTCATTAGATGCTGAAAAAGCATTCGACAAAATTCAGCATCCTTTCTTGCTAAAAGTCTTGGAAAGAGCAGGAATTCAAGGCCCATACCTAAACATAGTAAAAGCAATCTACAGCAAACCAGTAGCCAACATCAAAATAAATGGAGAGAAACTTGAAGCAATCCCACTAAAATCAGGGACTAGACAAGGCTGCCCTCTCTCTCCATATCTTTTCAATATAGTACTTGAAGTTCTAGCGAGAGCAATTAGACAACATAAGGAAGTCACAGGGATACAAATTGGAAAGGAAGAAGTCAAAGTATCATTATTTGCAGATGATATGATAGTCTACTTAAGCGATCCAAAAAACTCCACCAGAGAACTTCTACAACTGATAAACAACTTCAACAAAGTGGCTGGTTATAAAATTAACTCAAGCAAATCAGTAGCCTTCTTGTACTCAAAGGACAAGCAGGCTGAGAAAGAAATTAGGGAAATAACACCCTTCACAATAGCCACAAACAACATAAAGTACCTTGGCGTAACTCTAACCAAACAAGCGAAAGATCTGTATGACAGGAACTTCAAGTTCTTGAAGAAAGAAATCAAAGAAGACCTCAGAAGATGGAAAAATATTTCTTGCTCCTGGATTGGCAGGATCAATATTGTAAAAATGGCCATCTTGCCAAAAGCAATCTACAGATTCAATGCAATCCCCATCAAAATCCCAAATCAATTCTTCATAGATCTAGAAAGTGCAATTCTCAAATTCATCTGGAGCAACAAAAAACCCAGGATAGCTAAAACTATTCTCAACAATAAAAGGACTTCTGGGGGAATCAATATCCCTGACCTCAAGCAGTACTACAGAGCAATTGTGTTAAAAACTGCATGGTATTGGTACAGCAACAGGCAGGTAGATCAATGGAATAGGATTGAAGACCCAGAAATGAACCCACAGACTTATGGTCACTTGATCTTTGATAAAGGAGCCACAACCATCCAGTGGAAAAAAGATAGCCTTTTCAACAAATGGTGCTGGTTCAACTGGAGGTCAACATGCAGAAGAATGCGAATTGACCCACTCTTATCTCCTTGTACTAAGATCAACTCCAAGTGGATCAAGGACCTCCACATAAAACCAGACACACTGAAACTTTTAGAAAAGAAACTTGGGAAGACCCTGGAGGACATGGGCACAGGGGGAAGTTGCTGAACAGAACACCAATAGCTTATGCTCTAAGATCAAGAATTGACAAATGGGACCTCATAAAATTACAAAGTTTCTGTAAGGCAAAGGACACTGTCAGAAGGACAAAACGGCAACCAACAAAGTGGGAAATAATCTTCACCAACCCCACATCCGACAGAGGGCTAATATCCAATATATACAAAGAACTCAAGAAGTTAGACCCCAAAGAACCAAATAACCCTATCAAAAAATGGGGTACAGAGCTAAACAAAGAATTTTCACCAGAAGAAATTCGGATGGCCGAGAAACACCTTAAGAGATGTTCAACATCATTAGTCATCAGGGAAATGCAAATCAAAACAACCCTGAGATTCCACCTCACACCAGTCAGAATGGCTAAGATTAAAAACTCAAGAGACAACAGGTGCTGGCGAGGATGTGGAGAAAGAGGAACACTCCTCCACTGTTGGTGGGATTGCAAAATGGTAAAACCGCTCTGGAAATCAGTTTGGCGGTTCCTCAGAAAATTGGGCATGTCACTTCCAGAGGACCCTGCCATACCACTCCTGGGCATATACCCAGAGGATTCCTCTGCATACAATAAAGACACATGCTCCACTATGTTTATAGCAGCCTTGTTTATAATAGCCAGAAATTGGAAGGAGCCCAGATATCCCTCAAAAGAGGAATGGATACAGAAAATGTGGTATATTTATACAATGGAGTACTACTCAGCAATTAAAAAATAATGAACTCATGCAATTTGTAGGTAAATGGTTAGATCTGGAAACTATCATCCTAAGTGAGCTAACCCAATCACAAAAGAATACACATGAAATGCAATCACTGATAAGTGGATATTAATGAGCCCAGAAGCCCTAAATACTCAAGGCACAATTAGCAAGTCAAATGACTCCCAAGAAGAAGAAAGGAGAGGGCCCTGGTCCTGTAAAGATTGGATCCAGTATTGTAGACCCAGAACAGAGAAATCGTGGGGGTGGGGGGATATGAGTGGGGAATAGCAGGGGGTGGGAGAGGAATTATGGGACATATGGTGGGGGGTAACTGGGAAAGGGGAAAGCCTTTGGAATGTAAACATAGAATATAGAAAATAAAAATTTTAAAAAAAAAGTCCCCTTCCCATGTCTTAATTAAGCTCTATTCTATATTAAACACTGAGATTCTATCTCACACCAGTCAGAATAGCTAAGATGAAAAACTCAGTGGACAGCAGATGCTGGAGAGGATGTGGGGAAAGAGGAACACTTCTTCATTGTCAGTGGGATTGCAAGATGGTAAAACCACTCTGGAAAACAGTTTGGCAATTTATCAGAAAAATAGACATACTACTACCTGAGGACTGAGCTATACCACTCCTGGGCATATATCCAGATGGTGCTTCCAACCAAAAACAGCACAGGACCAGATGGTTTTAGTGCAGAATTCTATCAGACCTTCAAAGAAGACCTAATACCAATACTCTTCAAACTATTCTGCAAAATAGAAACAGAAGGAACACTACCCAACTCATTCTATGAAGCCATAATTACCCTGATGGAAAACCACACAAAGATCCAACTAAGAAAGAGAACTACGGGCCAATTTCTCTTATGAATATCGATGCAAAAATACTAAATAAAATACTTGCCAACCGAATCCAAGAACACATCAAAACGATCATTCACCATGATCAAGTAGGCTTCATCCCAGGGATGCAGGGATGGTTCAATATACAAAAATCCATCAATGTAATCCACTACATAAACAAACTAAAAGAAAAAAACCGCATGGTCATCTCATTGGATGCTGAAAAAGCATTTGACAAAATTCAGCATCCTTTCTTGCTAAAAGTCTTGGAAAGAACAGGAATTCAAGGCCCATATCTAAACATAGTAAAAGCAATTTACAGCAGACCAGTAGCCAACATCAAAATAAACAGAGAGAAACTTGAAGCAATCCCACTAAAATCAGGGACTAGACAAGGCTGCCCCCTCTCACCATATCTTTTCAATATAGTACTTGAGGTACGAGCTAGAGCAATTCGACAACATAAGGAAGTCAAAGGGCAACAAATTGGAAAGGAAGAAGTCAAACTATCACTATTCGGAGATGTTATGATAGTATACTTCCAACATTTCAACAGCAGGCAAAAACAAGCAGACCCCAGCTAAAGAATGGGCAAACACTTCAACCACCAACTTTTAAGAAAAATGAATAAATTGTATTTTTTGTTGTGTTGAATCTCATCTTAAACAGTACTACAAAACTTTGATGTTTTATTTTTTCCAGAATTACCATGCCCCATCAGTTCACCACTACATCCTCTGACCCTGTGTGTGCTCACATTTGTATGCATTAAATAAGTGTCCTGAGATGAGTCATAGGACTATTTCACTAGATCACTGTACTGTTAGCATAATAAAGGCTTCGTGTCTTCACAGTATCCATTACTGTATTCCTCTTCTCTCCTGTTTAATTAAAAAGAATTTTTAAAAAAAAAAAAAAAAAGGCAATGAACTTTGTGCAGCCACAGTGTTGGAAGCCAGAAAAAAAAGAACCTTCTGGTGAAGAGAATTATTTGGCCGATGAAACACCAAACCTTTTTCTAAGCTAGTTGAATCTTGTTTTCTTGATTTGAAAACACTTCACCAGTCTAGAGGGATGTTTAACCTTTATTTCTTCCAGAAGGCAAAACACAAGGCTAATAATGTCCGGGAAAGCAATTGTCAGACACTTGACAAGGGAAAGAAACAAGCAAGAGTATGTAATGTCAGTGTCCTGTCCATGCTTATGTGAAAATACACCAGTGGCAACAGAATTGCAGCACAATTCCTTACAGCCAGAGACATCTCACCCACGGGGGAGAGAGGCAGCAGGTACTTCTCAAGCTACCTTGAAGGTCGGTTGGATCAAGTATCTGCTACATTTACCAACATGAAATACCATGTAATAAGAATATTTTTTCTCCATTTTTGTCCCTGCAGTTCTTTCAGACAGAAACAATTCTGGGTCAGAGTTTTTGACTGTGGGATGGCAATCCCATCCCTCCCTGCCCCCATGCACTGGATGTGGACTCTAAGAGTTCCCCCTCTCCACTGTTGGGCATTTTATCTAAGGTCCCTCCCTTTGAGTCCTGAAAGTCTCTCACCTCCCAGGTCTCTGATACTTTCTAGATGGTTCCCCCACCTCCCACTCCCAAGGTTGCATATTTCCATTCATTCTGCTGGTCATTAGGGCTTCTCTCCTGTCTTCCCCCCACCCCATGTCTGATAATGTTCCCCTTTTCCCTTTCCCCTCCTCTCTCCCAAGCAGATCCTTCCCTCCCTCTGCCTCCCATGATAATTTTCTTCTCCCTCCCAAGTGGGATTGAAGCATCCTCACTTGGGCCTTTCTGCTTGTTAACCTTCTTTATTCCTGTGTCTTATATCCAGGGTATTCTGTACTTTTTTTGGCTAATATGTGGTCCAGTGACAGGCCCAACTTGAGATCCATCTCAAGGGCAGACTCCAAGACCTGACCCTATTACTGATGCTATGGTGTGTTTACAGATAGGAGCCTAGCATGGCTATCCTCTAAGAAGCCCAACAAGCAGCTGACTAAGACAGACACAGGTACTTACACCCAACCATTGGACTGGAGTCAGGGACTTCTATGGTTGAATTAGGGGAAGGATGGAAGGAGCTGAGGAAGAAGGCAATCCCATAGGAAGACCAGCAGTCTCAACTAATCCTGACCCCTGAGACCTCTCAGACACTGAGCCACCAACCAATCAGCATGCATGAGCTGGACCAAGGTCCTTAACACACATACAGCAGAGGATTGCCTGGTCTAGCCTCAGTGGGAAAAGACAAGCCTAAGCCTCAAAAGACTTGAGGCTTCAGGGAGTGGGGAGGCCTGGAGGGGAGGAGGGGGGACATCTTCTTGAAGACAGGAGAAGGAGGATGGGATGATGAACTGTAGGAGGGCAGACTGAAGGGGGGACAATGACTGGACTGCAAAAAAGTAATAGAAAGAAAGAAAGAAAGAAAGAAAGAAAGAAAGAAAGAAAGAAGGAAGGAAGGAAGGAAGGAAGGAAGGAAGGAAGGAAGGAAGGAAGGAAGGAAAGAAAGAAGGAAGGAAGGAAGGAAGGAAAGAAAGAAAGAAAGAAAGAAAGAAAGAAAGAGAGAGAGAGAGAGAGAGAGAAAGAAAGAGAGAGAAAGAAAAAGAAAGGAAGGAAGGAAGAAAGAAAGGAAGAAAGGAAGAAAGTGACACCAGGCATTTGCTGTCTCAGGCCTTCCCATGCATAATTTCTTATACACACACACACACACACACACACACACACACACACACGCATATTTAAATATTTTAGGTAGTGTTAATAAATATAACAAAAATTTCAAAAAAAAAGAATTAATAATCTCTCTAATGCAATTTTGGAAAGAAATTTATGGGATTTAATAACATGATTACACAAATATAATAAAAAGAATATTTTTCTTCCTTGCTGGTGTTTTAAGCCATGATCAAGTACTGTTTCAAAAGATAAACAGAAATCTTATTCATCATTGTCCTAATCACCTGGTAGAAGGTTCTGGGAGGGTCTTCTGATCCACCAAAGGACTGTATATAATGTTGAGTGAACTACAATGAAAGTATTCTACAGTCTCTCCTGTGTCTTCAGCCCTCCCATCCTAACTGCTGTGAATCCAGCACGTATTCCATTGTACCCTCTCTTATTTTATATAAACAAGAAACAAATTAAAAGCCTAAACAAATTAAAAGCCTAGGGACTAAAATGCATTTTTCCCTAAGAAAATTCTATATAATGAGTTGTGATCTAATCAGTACTTTTGAGCAATCCAGACCTTAATTTAAAAAAAAAAGAACATAAAATTTACCCAGGAATATGTCATTGTGGAGATAAAATTATTGCCTGATTTAGAACATAAATAATGAACCCTACTATAATATGTTTTGCAGAAAATTTTGCTCCATGTAGTTATGATCCCAAATAATACTCCTGAGTAGTTGGAGCCATTAAAACAAAATACCTCCATACAGAAACACCCTTCAAGTGCCAAGGACATATTAAGTAGATTAACAAATTGAATCGGCTATAGAAATTTCAGAAGATAAACCATCATAGTTTGTCCCTTTGTTGGCATTTACTCTATGACATTTTGCCAAGTTCATTCTCTGCCTGTTACGTCATCTGGAAGAAAGACTCTTGGCTACTTAGATTTCTCCCAGTTCTGAATTCCATATTTTAGATTAGGTAAAATTTCTTGTGACAAGGCTATATTAAAAAGAACTAAAGGGGGGCAGAAGAGACACAGAGTCCCACTTGCTGCGTGGCCCACCACGGCAGGAGCCACTGTGATGTGCAAGTGTGTAGTGCAGAGGTGGGAGAGAAACAGAATGGTTTGAACGCTGTGAGAAGAAGTGGAATTGGAGATACAGGGGTGAAGAGAAACAGCCTGATGTGAGGAGCCTGTGCTGCCACCTGGAGCTATGATGAAGTCCCTGGGCCTGGGCTGTCACTGAGGGACATGCCTGGGTCCATGGCCATGTAAGAGCAGAAGTCTCATGTTAACACCAAGGGCCATGTGGCTGTCCCTGGTCTAGGCTGCCACCTGAGACCATGTTGCTATCTAAGGGCTGTGAAGAGCTGCCCTGCCCCTCACTGGCTGCAGCACTCAGGAGAACAGGCCCTGCACCTCATCTTGACAGCACAGTAAAGATGGCCCTTGTAGTAGGACACAGGTAGCCGGCCCTGATATCACAAAAGCAGGAGAGCTGGCCCTGCCCCTTGCTGGTTATAGCATTGGGTGAGCTAGCTGGGGCAGTGCTAGAGAACTCCTGGAGGTATGGGTATAGGAGAGATGACAGGCTGACCAACTTGGTTACTACCCAGGCCCAGATCCAAGTCTTTGAGTTGGCCCACTCCAACATCTACCCTATCTATAAACCACTGGAAACTTTGAAGAGACCAGTCCTGCAGATGCAAAACCACAGGATCTGCATAACATGAGACACCAGTACAATTTAAGAGTCCCAGTGACTATCCAGTATAAATAATGTGGCAGAAACCAAAGAGCTCAAATCACACCAGTGACTCATTGAACACTGGCAAGTATAGATGTGTGAACAAAAGGGAATATTGTGACACAATAGCTTCAATGATGAGATTGGTTTTTGTTGTTGTTGGATTTTGTTAGTATTTATTTTTCTTTTTATTTTTTTATTTTCTTTTGAGAGGGAAGTTGATAGGGCAGAGGGTAAATACAAAAGAATGGGAAGATGAGTGGGATTGGGGTGCATGGTGTGAAATTCACAAGGAATCAATAAAAAGTTAAAAAGAATTAAAGGTCATTTGTAATCACACCTACCAATTAGGTTAATTTTGTGACTATGATATATGCTTATTGATTCATCACCTATGATTATTTTCTAAATACTTGAATTTTCAAGTACCATATATAGCCATGGGAACAAAAAATAGATAAAAATTTAATTGTAAATATTACTTTAATGATTTTCTAGACATAATTCTAGATTGTTCATTAAACTAATGATGTATTCTCTGTTGTCTCTTTTGTCCTAACTTTTCTTCTATTATCTATGAAAACAAATTAGACAAATGTTGCATGTGTGCATGTGTGTGTGCACATGTGCGTGCATATATATACACATATATATGCATGCATGCACATATGTATGTGCATATATATGTATGTATATATATATATATATACATATATATATATGCACAGAATGCTGTGTAACATTCTTCAAAGTAAACAGGAATAAAAAATTAAAACAAAGCTTATCAGGGAACCTACATTGAGGAATCTAGCTAAGATACATAGGCATCTGCATATGTTTTACCATCTTAAGTATTACAGTACATGTCAAACCATTATAGCTTCTAGTCATTTACTGAGGACAGATACATGGGAGGAATAAACGAAGCCCCTGGAATCATTAAATATATGCGCTTTTGAATGTGTAGGCACTTTTATAATCATACATATGAAGCTTAAAAATATCTGGGTGTTAATTGCTTCACTCCTCAAATTATGCAGTCATCCGTACAAATGACACAGCAGATCAATATATTTTGCCAATATCCATGGAGTTCTTACTGTATGTCAGGATAGTTCTATGCAATGTGTAGTTATCAGTGGATAGGGCAAATAATTAAGAGAAATAGATGGCAGATTAGAAGGAAAACAGAAGTGTAAGACACTACATGCTGGGGTAGATAGTGGAGTGCAGAAGAAAACCATGTGTGCTATGGAGGAATGGAGTTTTAACAAGACTGTTGAGATACCTAACTCAAAAATGGGCGCATATACAAAGTAATCCCTTGATATTATTCTGTAGGACTAATGAATCTGAGTGCTGTGATTTAAAAGATTTAGATATCCTTGATATCTATCTAAAACTCCCTGTGTTGAGTTCTATATAAAGATATTGCCTCATTGACAGATGTTAGAAGCCCGAGGTTTGTTCAAAAACTTTCAAGAAAAAAAATGACATATTTTTTATTATTGTGAGAAATTCAGTATTATAAACTATTACTAACAACTTGATAATAGTATTAATTAAAGTTATTGATTTTTTTACTTGTAATTTTAGTTTTACTTTGAAGTTACAAGGCTATATCTAAAGATTTAGCTGGTCATTTCTTACATATAATTAAAATAGTCATATATTTAATAGATCAAAATTCCACCAATGAGAGAATAAGAAACATAGATTGTCCGAAGTAATTAACAAGTTTTAAGATGTTTTTCAATTTCAAATTAAAATCCCATGTTGTATAAAATACATCCACGTACCAGACAGTCACATTCAGTGATGGATAAGGCAATGTAATCCCTGTATCAATAAGTCCATTATCAGTACAAACAGAAGGCCAGTTGTGGGTTCTTATTTCTTCTACCCTTCTCCACCCCTTTTCTTCCACCCTTTCAACTCCCCAACACTAGACAAAAGAGAGTAAAAGATAGAGAGGAAAGGAGATTCCTGGAAAAGTCAGGACTCAGAAAAGGAACAAAGTTATCATTAAACTACTTCCTGCTGATTAGGGGGTTTCAAGTTCCTGGGGGCAACTTTGATCCAGAAAACTCTCACAGGGCCCTAGCATTTATATACCCTCAGAAATTTTCCCAGAATTCCAAATGTCACACAATCGCGGAAACTCTCTGCAGCTGGCAAAATCATAACCCTGCTACAGCACGGGGCAAATCATAGTCAGCTGCTGTAGACAATCTGAAGCAGTCCATATCCCACAGCTGGGATTAAAATGCGAGCATATTTTTATAATATGTCTATGTTTTTTAAAGAAACCAAAATACCCACTACAGACCAGTGTTAATGATGTGAGTATGTGAAACTATTTCAAACTTGCCCATCAAATGCAAGCCTGTTGTTTTGCTTTGCTTTGCTTTGCTTTTCATCAAATAATGCATGACAGATAACCCTAACAGATAGTGAAGCATCTCAACCTACTTTAATAAGCGTTCAACGTCTCCTCTAGCCCACCACCCACCAGAGGTAGTGAAAGAGAAAGTTATTAGGACACAGAAGTAGACCTGTTTAGAATCAGTTCACTGGGGACAAGTCCAATCTTCATTGTCAGGATATCAGCACTTCAGTCCCATAGCAAACACCACACATGAACCAGCAGCTGAAGTTCAATCCTGAAGGAATCACAAGGCTCTCCAACCAGTCTGAGGCTGCAGAAGCAGCAAGAAGCTACAGGAACCTCTTGAGCAGTTCTTTGGCAAGTTTCTCTCTATGGCATTACCAATAGTGGAGCTCAGCAGTGCGATGTAAGGCAAACAAGCACATGTGTGTCATTGACAAAGCACAGCAAGGCTCCAGCTCCCACTGTCTGTGGGTCATTTTATACTCCTTCATCATGTGTCCTTTCATGTGTCTGCTATAGCAAAACATCCTTTCACCTGTGTGCCCCAGCAAAATATTATTTGACATAACTGATGTTCCAAAGAAAACCAGAAGTTTCCACTTCAGAAGGGAAAAAAAAGTCTTATAATTCTGAAGGTTTATTGAGTCTTGTTGAATGGTTTTGTCTTAGAGTTTCTTGTGCTTTAACACAGTTTTAAATAATGCAGGGGATGGAATCATCTGTAGGCTCCATAAACTATTGTGCCAGAGAGCCTCTTCCTTCACTGATCTGACATTCAGCTGGAGTATATGGGGCTGCTACAGCTGCTCTAGATGCTTAAGCACACCTGGGCATCTCTATATAAGAGAAAACAACGTTTGTTATGTCCTCTGTGTCTATTTGTTTCCATGAAATATGACATTCTCCAATTTAGTTGAGTTTTTTCAACATTTTTATTGACTTCTCAATGGTGCACATGCAAGAATACAAAATAAACCACACAGCTTCTTATGCCCTAATGCTAAAAGTCACATACTTTATCTTCTGTTTCTTTCTATTGTTTTCACAGAAATAATCTAAATTTAAGTGGAACAAGACATAAGTCCACAAATACCCAAGTTCAGTCCATTGAGAGGTTGTATTTGGAAATTAATTACCAATGCCAGAAAATGTTGATAAAGCCAAAGCCAGAGAATAATATTCTTTATCTCTGAGTGCCAAATAGATTACTTAGTCTTGAGTAGGACTGACATCTATACAAAGAAACAGACACATACTAGTGATCAGTAGACTTCATGCACACATCCAACCTTCACACCCTTCACTGAATATTAGGATCATATTTACTTAATTGTAATGAATACCTATTCTCCTCATGGTTTGGCAGAATTGCTTGTGAAGATAAAAATTTAAAATAACCTATTTGCTAAAATGGCAGCTTCATTACACTAAAGAAGATCAGTGTAATAGAATATGGAACTACAAAAATCACTGTTAGAAATAATCACATGTCAGAAATATTTATGATACAATAGTGGTAAGCTGTATTTGTGTCATGTCTCTTTTATTTATAAACATGTAGTTAAGTGTGTGGATGTATGCACATACAGACAAGTACATGCAAATGTATGTGCTGAAAGAATCAGAATTGGCTGTCTCTAAGCGTTTATAGTATTGTATCTGGATTTTTCATACTTTTACCTTTCCATATTTGCTAGGTACTTTTATAAGTTTGTAAATATGCAAAGCAATGTGCTTCATTGTGGCAAAGTTATACAAATTTGCAGTGTACATTGTTATTCATCTACCTCTCCCACTGCTCTTTCCAAAATTCCTCTCTTGTTGATCCCTTTTCTCTCAACAAATGGTCCTTACTTCTGCTTTCATGTAATATGTATTTCACTAACCACCTCTGTGACAGTTTGTATATGCTCACCCCAGGGAGTGGTGCTATTAGAAGGTGTGGCCCTATTGAAGTAGGTGTGGCCTTGTCCTCATCCTAGCTGCCTGGAAACCATTCTTCTGCTAGCAGTGTTTGGATGAAGATGTAGAACTCTCAGCTCCTCCTGCACCATGCCTGCCTGGATGTTGCCATGCTCCCACCTTGATGATAATGAACTGAACCTCTGAACCTGTAAACCAGCCCCAATTAAATATTGTTCTTTATAAGAGTTGCCTTGGCCATGGTGTCTATTCACAGCAGTAAAAAAACCCTATCTAAGACACCCCCTTATGATTTTTTAAAATAATATTTTCATTCTTCAAATGTTCCACAAGGACTCAAAGACTGAAGCAACAATCGCAGGCCCTCTATATGGGTCTGCCCTAGGTCCTCTACATCTGTTATGGTTGTGTATCTTGGTCTTCTTGTGGGATTCCTAACAGTGGGAGTAGGAGTGCTTCTGGCTTTTTTGGCCTACTTTTGAGAGCCTTTTCCTCCTACTGAGTTGCCTCATCCAGTATTGATATGAGGATATATGCTTAGTCTTATCATAACTTGTGCCAAGTTTGTTGATATCCCTGGGATGTAGTATGTGAGAGATTTTTTTAATTATTCAATATATTTTGATCATGATTTCTTTTCCTGCATCCTCCCTACCTCTCTACATACCAAATTCCATGTTCTCTCTCAAAATAAAATCAAAAATAATGTGAAACACCTCCTGGCCCCTGTAAGAAATAAAAAGTTCATTTTGTGTTGGCCAACTGCTTCTGGACATGAAGCTTGCCTGGGGATGTGGTTGACACATCCAGCGACCCTCCATTGGGTCACTTTCACATTCTCAAAGGTATCAATTGCAAATATCAATAGCTTCTTGATTCAGCATAGGGATTTAATTCCATTTCCCATTATCTGTGCTGATATTTGATCTGACCTTCATTTGTACAGGTCTTGTACATGTGGCTACATTCTCTGTGAGTATGTGCATTGCTCCTGTAATGTTTGGAAGACAGTCTTTCCTTGTGATCACCCACTACCTCTGTCTCTTATCATCTTTCCACCTCTTTTTCTGCATAGATTCCTGTGCCCTGGAAGGGGGATTTGATGAAGGCATCCATATAGGACAAAGGGCTCCAAAGTCATTCACTCTCTGTACATTGTCCAGTTGTGGGTCCTCATGTTAATTGCCAAAAAGCAAGACAAGGCTTTTCTGTTGATGGTTGAGCTATGCACTGAATTTTGGGTATAACAATACATCATTGTGTGTTCTTTAGCAGAATAGTATTATGTTTTCCATGGGACGATGACCTATCTAATTTCAAGTTTGTGACCACAGTAGCATTGTCAGATATATGTTCCATACCATGAAGTGGGTCTTAAATGCAATCAAAATGTTCTTAGTGATTCCCATAACATTTGTGCCAATTTTGCACCAGCATATCTTGCAGTCAGAGCACTGTTGTAGGGACAAGTTGACATTGCTGATGACCTTTCCCCTAAAGGTAGCATTTGGTGAGACAGGGTCTTGCTTATAGCCAAAGATAGCTCTTCTCTCAGCATTCTGAGTACTGTAATTACAGGTGTGTATCACCATGTCCTCTGTAGATCTATTTGTCATGCACTGGCAATGACAGATGATCGTTGTGCTAAGCCTTTGCCTACACACATGAAGGTGCCTAAAATAAGACCTTAACCCTGCAAGGTAATAGAAAATATGTAAAGTTGGTTATATATAGCATTAAAATCAGACAAATGATGATCTTGTGACCTTCTAGACATAATGATTCATTGAACCTAAACCAAATGTGACAGCAGTATCACATTTTACTTTAACCTAATTGTATACTAACAAGTTGATCAAGCATTGTATGTGAATACTAGTGGCCATCTGATCAAGACTTTATAAGTTGTACCTTTCTTATATGCCTGTACCCAAGTAAAGCCTGAGTACAATTGTGAATTGTTCTTTATCTACTAATCACTCTACACAAGTCTTCATTTCTCTATGTTTTAGTACCAAGCCCTGATCATAGAACCCATTCAGCATGGCTGACAATTTACAGACGCTTTGAAAAATGTTTAATCTGTCATAAATCTTCAGACTTCTGACCACATTCCTTTGTTAAACCATACAGCCCCTTAGGCATCCGCTAATACTTGATTTTTATAGCCCTTGATTGCTGCAATATCACTTTCTCCAATGTTCACTAAAACCACTTATGTTCCTCGGTGTGGAAGGAACTGGTAGTTTGTAGGATATTTGCTGCTGTCCAATTTGCATTACAGCAATTTGTGCTGTGTCAAATTAGATATTATAGATGGGAGAATTTGGACAACCATAGACTGACCATGCTGTATTGCTCTCATTCTAGTGAGCTTTGAGACTTCTGCTAGCACACATGTGGAGAAGCAAAGGGAAAGATGGGAGAGGCATCATTCAGTGACACTTGGGAGGACTTAGCTCCCTTATAGTAGAGACATGTGTTTTTCATAGCTTTTACTGTAAACTCAGTAGTTAAAACCAAGACAAAATTATTACCTTCAAGTTTGGACCTGAAATGCCTTCCATAGGTTCCTGTACTTGCATGCATAGCCTGCAGCTGGTAGTGTGTGCCACACCGCAGGACCTTAGACACACGTGGCCTACATAGAAGAAATCAGTTGCTAAACATGGATGCTGATGGTCAATAACTGCTCCTGGTTCTGACTCAGGTTCTCAGCTTCCTGGTTGGCACACTGTGAATATTTCCAGCTTGGCCTTTCTCGCTTCAGCCACCTTGCCTTCTATACCTTCATGGACCGAACCCTCTGAAACTGTAAAACAAAATAAATCTCCCTTTTAAGTCACTTCTGCTTGTCCCAGGGAAATAACTAATACATGTTATAATCTTCTGGTTTTGCCCTGTTGCTATCCAGTGATAAGAAAGCACAACTTTTGCTAAGTCTCTGAATAACACCCTTCAGAGCCCAACTAACCCTTAAAAACATAAAAGGATTATTCTCAGTTATATAAGAAGAATAAATTGATAAATTGCATGAATTGCCCAATTCAGTAATTAACACAATAACTTAGGTATGTAAATTTAAGAAATGCTTTTTCTAATATTCAAATTAGCATGTCAGATTTCATCTTACTCCTTTTAGACCTAAAATATCCTTACAGAAAAAGACTCAGAAAAATAGTGTAAAAGTCTTAAACTTGAAAAAAAAGAGGGCAAATCTTTTTAAAATTACCTTCACTGGTGCTAGGGATGTAACTCAGTTGTTAGCTTATCATGTATAGAAATGTTCAAATCTCTAGGACCACATAAACCAGTCACTGTGGTGCATACCTGTAATCTCAGCAAGAAGTAGAAACAGTAGGATCAAAATGAAAGCTATATATTGAGTTGAAGAGCAGTTTGAATTCCATGAGACTCTATCACAAAATTACAAAATTAAAAATAGTATCTGAATATTAAAAACATGTCTGAAAGAAGGTCTAAAGATGTTCTAAGTCTGAAAAATGTTTTTAGAATAATACAAATTAAAATAGAAAATGATTTAGATACAGAATTGTAAACTCATTAAGATAGGATAGATGATAAAATACCTTATCTAAATTGCCAAATATACACAGACTTGGCTTTTTTAATGTAACTCATGTCTAGTAATTTTAATAATCATTAAATAATAATTGTTCCTACTACATGTTGTTTATTATTATGAAAGAGCCTTTTTAACTAGACAAAAAAAAGAGGAATTGTTGAAGTTTGACTTTATATGAACCCAGTATGCACACTGCAAGAGTATCCAGATGTAGATAAACCATATTGTAGTAAGAGTGTCTGTTTCGTAGTTCCTACAGAGAGAAAATGGGCTACTGGATGACACATGGAAAACTACTAGGGTCTCTGATTTCTGCTGTAAGCTATTACATTTTTTTCATTCCACATATATTGTTATCACAAAAGCCAGCCCAGCACATGCCAGTTCTCTTTTTCCTACTAGCCTATCCCCATGGGCTGGCCTCTGAATATGGACCAACTGTCAGCACAGATTGTTAAAGACTAATTCTCTTGGGCACTATTCTCCATATTGGTCTTAATTCAGTCCATTAGCAACAATTTCTTTCTCCAGCCACATGGAGTGTGTTCAATTGTGTCATTACAACTATCCACTTGTTTGGTGCCTCTACTTATTCTCTATGTACCAGACATCTACAGGGGTAGAGGCTATCCCTTCCAGCATTTTATTGTTTGTGGTTTTTGTTCAGTTGATGGATAAGATTTGATGGCTTAAAAGACAGTGGTCTTCATGACATTAGTGGCAGGGTTTGCTGGCACCACCCCACGTTTCTGTCAATAGGCGTATCACCTGAGTAGAGTTGATTCTGTACTCTCCCCGAAAAAACCCAAGCCCAAGGCATTTAATCCAGTCCTTTATCGGATAAACTGTTCTCACTGTTAAGGATGTTGGAGTCTGTCTGTTGCAATGTTGTACAAGCAATTACTGTTCTGACACTTTACACCAAGCTTCTTCCCATTTCCATAACTAAGACCAAAATCCTACTGAATCTATTTAATCAGATGATTTTCATCACAGTACCCAACTATAGTCACTTCTAGCCACTTTTAAGAATAACGGACATTGGAATATTGGAGCACACAGCTATCCTATGAGGATCTTAGCCTGATCAAAATCTTCTTGATGTATTTTGTTCCAATCATCAACTCTACAAGCACCCATTTTTACCAAATTATACAAAGGACAATCAAATTGGCAAAGTGGGTACAAAAATTCTCTCATGCTCTAGAAACCAAAAGGAGAAAATCTACTTCTCTTAAACTTTGAAGCATAGGCTGTTGTAGGATTTTCTCAATAAACTTTTCAAATACTATATTCATCATATGCAGCCATGATACTTCCAGAAAATTTATAGTTATATCTGGCCCTTGTACCTTGTCAGAAATGATTTTCCATCTTTATTCCTTTAAGTGGACTTGTATGTCTAAATCTTTTTAGATTTTTTTCTAAATCTGTGAAACAGGTTAGCATTATATCAAATATGTAATCACCCTCTTTTACAGATAGTGGGCAGGGTAACAAAGCAAAGCCCAAGGCCATCCTCCCCTGACAAATAGCACAAGGTGTGAAGGTAACTTTGAAGATGTACTCTATGGGTCAGTCCACTGGTGGCAGTTCCAGAGAATGAAAATTGGTATGAGATATAGTAGTTAAGGGCTTACCCTAAAGAAAAATGCTAACAGGGTAAAATGTAGGATATAAAGAGTCCATCACAGCCAGGCAGTGGTGGTGCATGCCTTTAACCCTAGCACTAAGGAGGTAGAGGCAGGCAGATCTCTGTGAATTCAAGGTCAGCCTGGTCTACAGAATGAGTGCCAGGACAGGCAGGGCTACAGTGAGAAACCCTGTCTAATAAATAAATAAATAAATAAATAGCAACAACAAAGAGCCTGTTACTTGAACAGCTAATTTTTCAAAACAGCATCGTAAGGTACAGAGACATGGGTAAGGCATACTTTAGTCAGCTCTCCAGAAGCCATCTGTCTTCCTCATGGACCTTGCCAGATCACTGAAAGGGCTTTGGCCTGGGTAAACAATCCTTCTGATCTTTCGGTTTCTGTAATTTTGTCATAGGCCCCAGACAACCTATACTGTTTATATTTACAGCTCTACCCAGGGTATGCAACCTTATAGCCTCTTACCTCAGCCAGCCACAAGATACTTACTTTATAGTTCACACTTTCTGCCCAAATTTCCACTGATGGTTTTCAGGGTATGTCCTAGCAGTATCTTTAACACAGGTATTCTGTCTTTCAGGGTAGAAATGAACAAGAATAAACTCAAAGTAAAGAGATAGAGGTAGAGGTAGAGATAGAGATAGAGATGGAGATGGAGATGGAGATGGAGATAGAGATGGAGATGGAGATTATTAAACATAGATAGAGATTATTAGATATAGATATACCATATATATAGATATTATATCCCCACAGATTTTATATCCCCACATCTGTCTTCTGCTGCCCATTGCCCCCCAGTGTTTAGAGGAATTACAGTGTAAAGTAAGATACGTTCAATTATCCACTGAAGCCTCAGTGTTTTACACATTAGTAAGGCAACAACAAATGTTGTTCTGTAATTCTGCATGGAGCTTCTTGTCAGTACAAGGTTAAAAGGACAAGCCTTCAGGAACTGTGAGGGAGGCTCGGGAACAAATCCAAGGGCCTTTTACCTCAGGTGCATTTTGTTCCCTGGATTGTTCTTGGACATGATTTCATGGCTCCTGTGACAAACACTTACAATCAATTTATAAGACATGTTTATTTTTGTTGGCTGTCAGAGCATAGCTATTGGACTGAAGGTACGCTGGTCAATGTACCCTAAATCTGGATGTGCCTTCTGCCTCATTTTTATGCCTTCCCAGATATAAACTATAGTGTGTGCCGGGCAATTCTATTTTAATTGTTCTGTCCTGAGAAAGTTCTAGGAACTGGCTGCTCTGTGGATGTTCAGTATGCACTTACTGGAGTTTATTTCCATGTTTTTCTGAACCCAGACAACCTTCCTTGAATCATTGCTTTCTTTGTTAAATTCATGCATTAAAGGTCACCAAAATAGAAGTCAGGTTGTCTACAGCTTCATACTATGATCTACCCCATCCTCTTGGGTCCTCAGACCCCAGGTCTCCCATACACAGATCTGCAGAAGTCATCGAAAGTCGGCTCCTCTGATGACCTGGATGCTCTTCATTCACAGGCAACATCAGTCATCATCTCCATAGAAACACCTTGGATGGATACTACTTAGGAGATTGTCTTATCCTATCGGAGTGAAATGGGGGACCCAGTACTGCCCTGTCCTCATTTGAGTAACTTTCTGTTTGCACTCTAAGCACACCACCACCCCCAATGACACAATGTCATATTGGTTTTTTGTTCATTTTCCCCCTAGGACCTTACATGTACAAGTTCTTTCTGAACAAATGACTCAGTCTTGGTTACAACTCCCCATATCCAGAGCCTAATCACAATACTATACCATATGTACTTCTTTCAGGCCTAGATATATATTCTTCAGTCTGTAACCTGTGCATCTTAGATTCACATAGTAGGCTCCAACTCATCGAGGAGGTTCACTATTTGTGCTACCTAGTCTCATGTCAGCTTGACACAGCTAGACTCATCTGAAAGAAGAGAACCTCAATTGAGAGAATGCCCTTAATAGATTGACTTGTAAGCAAGTATATAGTATATTTTCTTGATTAATAATTGATGGGGGAGGGAGGCACAGATGAGTTTGGGTGGGTACCACCCTGGGTTAGTAGTCCTAAGTGCTATGTAAAAAAAAAAAAAAAAAAAAAAAAAAACAAGCTAAGTAAACCAGGGAGAGCAATCCAGTTCTGTTTCAGTTTTTGCCTCCGCCTTCCTGTCCTGGTTCTACTGAATGATGGACCACAAACTATCAGATGAAATAAATCCTTTTCTTCCCAGGATCCTTATGGTCACAGTGTTTCATTACAGAAAATGAACGCTTAACTAAGATACCACCCTAACTCTCATGTTTTAGGGACAAGATACTTGACAAAACCAACATAACAAAGTACCTAGACTAGAACTGTTTGATTTGATCACGTTTGTTCTGGCTCACAGTTTGAGTGCACAGTCCATCACAGTGGCACGAGCTGGATGATAGATTCTTTTATGTTCAATCTGCTACACAAATCTGCATAATGGTGCAGCTCAGGTGATAGGTGAGTCTGCCTCAATTAATCTCATCCAGAGACTTCCTCACAAACTCAAGGTCTGTTTCCATGGCAACACCAAATGGGGTCAACATGACAAAAGAGCATCCATCACACATGGGAAGGAGAAGGATCACGCTGGGATTCCCATCAAAGATTCTCCAACATCAAATGACTCGCCTCGGTTTTCAAGTCATCATCGTTACAGGGAGTGTTCAACTGCCGCTACAGCACAGAAGCACAGGGTGCCATGCCACACAGGGACAGGCAGCCATGTTAGTTTTGCCTCCCAGGTGTTGCCTCCTCCTCAGTTCCATGTCATGTTACAGGAGCTATGCAATTACTCAAGTCCAAATCATCTCTGCTTCCGTCAGTTCCGTGCCAATTGCATTGTGGGGATTCTCCTGGCGAGACATCAACAACTGTTACTCAACCTAGATAAGGCACTGACGGCAGACCCAAGAAAGTATTCCAGCCAAATGTAGCTCAATGAACCAGGGATCTCATTGAGTTAAGTGAAGTGTGGCTAACAGGAGCACTCTACGGCAAAGTGTGCAACTGAAAAGCTCATCCCAGAAGGAAGGATAACTTATGAAAGTATTATCACTGGAGTTCCTTGCCTAACTTACAGACTGCTAAACTGAAGAATCTCCTTTACCAAATGTGGTATATACACAGTGGAGTACTATTCAGCCATTAGAAACAATGAATTCATGAAATTCTTAGAGAAATGGATAGAGCCGGAGGACATCATACTAAGTGAGGTAACCCAGTCTCAAAAGAATACCCATGGTATGCACTCACTGATAAGTGGATATTAGCCTAGACTCTTGGGACACCAAAGACACAATCCACATAGCAAATGATATCTGACAAGAAGGAAGGAGTGGACACTGGTGCTGGAAAGGATCAAAACATCAGTGTAGGGGAATACCAGAACAGGAAAGTGGGAAGGAATGAATGGGGGAACAGGGGGAGGGAAAAGGGCATGTGGGACCTTTGGGGGATGGGGAACCAGAAAAAGGGAAATGAAATGTAAATATAGAATATATCCAATAAAAATTTTTTTTAAAAAAAAGGATCTCCTTTACCCTGGTAATGGTTCCCTGCTTACAAGGTTCTTCCCTTGTGAGGGCTCTGTGAGTCTTATTATTTTCTGAATTTTCTGAGTATGACAAGCTTGCAGCTCTTCCTGAATCTTATGAGACCTCTCCCCAAAGAGGGCTATTTTAAGATTTATTTTTCATTATGTGTAGGTCTATGTGTGTTTGTATATACATGAGTACAAGTGCCCAAGCCAGATTCCTTTTCGAGTTAGAGCTGCTGGTGATTGCCATTTACCTGACATGGGTACCAGGAATGTACGTAGTGTCCTCCGCCAGAGTAGCATGCCCCTTTAATCACTGATCCATCTCTCCAGCCCCAGAGAGAACATTCCAGTCTGGAAGCACCCACGCACCCAGTATCTTACCTTTGCCTAATGTTAAGCGTATATCTTTATGGCCCAGCACCTGTCTTGAAGCCTTCCTTACACTTGCTTTTGAAGGTTCATTGAATAGTTTCTTTCCTCTCGTTTCCAAATGTCAAACCAGACAATGGAAGCAATTCTTCCTTGAAGGTCCACCAACCTGTCTCAATTTACTCAAGTTACCCTCCTTTTTTGCTCATTCAGGTCAAAATCACTCTTGAGAACTTCCCAGAGCAGTTTCCCCAAAGTTCCATTATCAGAAGTTTGATTTTTTGTTCATCCTTGGCCATATCATTTATAAGGTTTGGTAACACAGGTGTGGTTTTGTTGACCTAATTTAAAAATCAGAGCTGTGTCTCCACAACTCTATCGTGTCAATCCAAACTAGACCTCAACAGCCATGCTCGGGACAGAATGAAGTGTGGGTCCCCAAAGCCATTTCATCTTTGCCCTTGCCACTAAGGCAGCCAAAAAGGTACCAATTAGTAGTAAAGCCAGGAGTGATTTAGACAGCCTTCACAAATTCTGTAAAAGATCAAAGGCAGAAATGGAAAGGAGAACCTCAAAGTCATTCCTTTGATAAAAAGAAACAAGCTTTCTCCTTCAGGCCTGTAATTCCTTGTCTCAATAAAGAAAAAAAAAGACAGAAACACAAATGGAGAAGGACGCTTCAAAGCAGAAAGCCATGTATTGCTTCTAGTTCATAAAGCACAAGATGTTCGCGGATGGCTCACTTGTTTAGATCCATTGAGTTTTTATTATGCACTTGTTTGTGAAATTAATAATGGTCTCACAGCACTGGACCACTACATCCTTTTCCTTCTAAATGCCTTAAGGTTTAGGATATATGTAAAGTAAAAGATAAAAAAAGCATATTTTCAGAGGTGGATGCTCTCAGGCAACCATTGAACTGAGCACAGGATCCCCAATGGAGGAACTAGGGAAAGAATCCAAGGAGCTGAAGGAGCTTGCAGCCTCATAGGAGGAACAACGATATGAACTAACCAGTACCCCCCAGAGCTCCCAGGAACCTAACCACTAACCAAAGAGTACATATGGAGTGACCCTTGGCTCCAGCTGCATATGCAGCAGAGGATGGCCTTAGTGTACATCAAAGGGAGGAGAGGCCTTGGTCCTGAGAAGGCTCAATGCCCTAATATAGGGGAATGCCAGGACAGGGAAGAGGGAGTATGTGAGTGGGTGAGCAGGGAGAGGGGGATGGGATAAGGTGTTAAGGAGGGGAAACCAGGAAAGGGGATAACATTTGAAATGTAAATAAAGAATATCCAGTTGTGGATAGCCCTGGGCTTGTATTTTGATGCTAATTGCACTCCTCAGAGGGGTGCAAATAAGGAGTTGCCTTGTGAACCTTCTCCCCACCTTAATTTTTCAAATAAAGGCTTGAGCCAATGATTGGGAAGCAGAGAGTCTAGGGGCGGAGCAACGGGGGAAAAAACAGGAAGGGGAGGAGCAACAAGAGAGAAACAGGGAAATGGAGAGGCAGCAGGGAGAGAAGCTGGGGGCCTGGAGAAACTGCAAGTTATATGGGATAATACAGATGGGAACAGAGTAGTGTGGTGGGAGAGCTGCCCAATCTAGGCTTGTAGCTTGTTTTGTTAACTGAGTTGAGCTTTCTTTTACCGGGAAATTGGGTTGGAAACAAAGTAGCAACAATATCCAATTTAAAAAAAAAAAAAAAAAAAAACTCATATTTTACCAGAGCAGCTTCATGAAACCGTTATGCCATAAAAGGTTTATGAGACGCGTTTTGTTCTTCTCTCTAATTCATTGGAATGTCTTGTTTTCACAAATCAAATGTAAGTTCTTGGGTTCTGAGACACAAACCCTGCAATTGGAGGCAACATGCGTACTTGCGAAATTATGAAACCGGATCGTGAAACTGAACAGGCTGCAGCTCTGCCCCAACTGCAGACCTTGCTTCTAACTCTGAAATAAGTCACTGCAACCATCTCTAGAAAAACACTTCCGGATCCCAACTGTGCTTACAGGTGTGCGTCTGAGCAGGCAGGGCAACCTCCTCTCACTGAGCTTCAAGCTCTGCACTTGCCCGTAACATTTACAAAACTTAGTTCACACCTATACAGCAGAGATGAATCTGGTCTTTTATTGATAGTACAAGAAAATAACAAAAATAAATGAAGAATAAGCAGTCCTGGGCAAGGTAAAATAATCTTACTTTCCAAACTAGACTTTAATAGGTCTTAGCAGCAACTAAAGAACAAAATAGAGATAAGCAAATGAATGTTCTGTATGAAAACAATTATGAAGTGATAATGCTAATAAAATATGACCTGGTTCAATATTTCTAACCACTTTCTAAAATTACAATAACACCTACATAATGCAATATCTTTAGAGGGATCACTACAGTTTTTCTTTGCAAACTGTGCTTTCTTTCTGCAAGTTTCTGGGCTATGAACAAATGTCCTTAAATCTTAATCTTGAGACATATAATGTAAATGTGAAAACTGAAAACAGGAGGTAACTAAAAGTCATATTTCCTTAGACATATGTATGTATTTGTAGAAATACATATAAGTAAATAGATAACTTTTGTTTATATATATTTAAAGAAAAGCTAGTTTCATGTTACATAGCCTATATTATTTGATTTTTTTTATTTGTTTTGATTTGGAAAATATCATAAAGATAGAACATCACAAAACTTATCAAAGGGGTGGTGTGTGTGTGTGTGTGTGTGTGTGTGTGTGTGTGAATTTTTCTGTTGGGAATCTGCAACTGATAATGAAATTAAAACCTTTCAAAGAAGTAAAAGTAGTTCCTGTCTCCGTTCCATCATTAGAATGAATCATTCTAACCGTTCTTTTCACAAAGCAGACTCTCCTCCTCTCAGCTAAGATGCAGAGACCCTGTAGCACAGGTTAATGGAATCCTGTCTCCTACTAATTATTCATTCCCATTCAAGCTGTCCTTCCTAGATGACAGAGAAACCTATAAGAGAACCACAGCAAGCAAGTCCCACGACACAGCACAGTAATGACTTCCTTTGAATTTCCAGCCTTTGCTTCCTCCTCAAGATTCTGATTATTTTTCTTATCTTGCCTAACAGACTAGCCTTCTGTGTCATCGAGTTCATAGCTGAGGAAGATGCAGAATGCTGTTCTCCTCTGCAGCCTGCTCAGGACTTCCATACTGTGACTGTTAAAACAGAAGGAGAGATGTTTCCAAGCTCAGATCTAGTCTGCTTCCTTACAACCAAGATGTGTGGTGTCTTCCAGAGCTTGACCTTAACTACTAGTCCTGGCAATTGGCAAGTAGTTGGGAGGAAAGACTGTTGGGGATGGCCCTGGGCTTGTATTTTGATGCTAATTCCACTCCTGGGAGGGGCTACAGATGAGATGTTAATCATGCGTACAAGTGCCTTGTGAACCTTTTCCCCACCTTAACTTTTCAAATAAAAGCTAGAGCCAATGACTGGGCAGGAGGAAGGGGGAGGAGCTGAGAGTTTGGGGGATGGGGTGAGCTACCGAGGATGGATCAAGAAGCTCCTGGCCTAGAGAAACTTCAAGTTATATAGGATAATATAGATAGGAATAGAGCAGTGTAGTGGGAGATATGCCCAATCTAGGCTTGTAGCTTGTTTTGTTACTGATTGAGTTCAGACTTCTTTTACCTGGTAAGTGGGTTGGAAAAATATAGCAACAAAAGACAAGAGTCTTTGTGTGTCTGAACCATCATTTCCAACATAGCCAGCTGCATCAGGAGTTTTAAAGACACTGAGTGTAAAATTGCTTACCTCAGAATGTCTTTCAGGACTTCAAAACAAATCTTACAACCACCACATATCTTGGTACTGCCACAAATGTGTGTGAGACTGTGTAACATGCCCTACCCTCCGCTCGCTTCCACTCTCCGCCTTAGTCGGCCTCTCATGTGCTCCTATCTCACAGAGGCGTGTTCTTTTCCCTGTACAATTATCTTCTCAAGCAGACTTGTTCATCCTGTGCCGTCTTACTCCAGCAGTACCCAATTCCTACCTCAGATACCGCTTCTTCGAAGCCCACCATCCAAGGATCCTATAAATATATTCAATAAGATCACTGACTCATTCACATTGACTATTTTTGTAGTCCCCATTAATATGTAGTCTTTTTTTTTTCCTGTCCTTACAGGGCAGAAATCAGATCTATTTTCATTCTATGAAAATTGGAATTTTGGGTATATGACCCAATTCATTCTTTTAAAAAGTATCGATGCATGCGAATCTGAATATATTACACCCCCCCCATTGATTTCTTACCAGAACTTCACTTGTTTAAAGAAAACAGCTGACATTTTAGAATAGAAGTATTTTAGAATAAAAACAATTCTAATAGGGTCTAAGAGTTTTATAATAGACAGTAAGAATGCTTCACTTTCGGGGCCCAATTTTATAAATACAGCAAAAATAAAGGTTTGTCTTGAAAGGCTTATCATTTACAAAAGAAAGGGAGAGTGTGCTTAAGGGTGGCACATATGGCAAGAAGTCTTCACGGCTATCAGCAAGTCCAGTCCACGGTCAGTAGGTATCATAGGTCAGACAAAGGCATTTTCCAGTCCACGGCCCTAAAACAGGAAGCAGTAGGACCTCAGGAGGATGAAATTATTCTTATTTAGAAGTACTAGCCATCAAGACTAGGAACCCAGAAGTATTGCATGCTAGGACCAGGAATACAGAAGAAGTGCACATCAGGAACGTCTGGGAGTACTGAACACCAGGACTGAGAATCCTCAACAGCAGAAAAGCATCGCATGCCCCACCTGGGGATATTTGCATGAGCGAATTGGGATGATTCGGATTGAGATTAAATTTAATTTGATGAAAATATAAAACTTTTTTTTCTGAACATCCAGTACTAGATTCTATCCCTTTGTCTAAAAAAATACAACTCTAAGAATCTACAGGGAAAAAAATTAAACGTTATTCTTTAAACTTCATTCTCATGAAATATGAAAGTTAATGGAGATCTTAATGTAAATAATTAATTCTTTGTAAAAAATTATTTATGGACTGCAATGGAGTTCACTTCCTAAAGTAGCATTTCTAGATTACCTTTTAGCTTCTTATTGTTTGGTTACTAATAACCAATAATACAAGAGGTAAATATGTCACCATGTAGAAATATGCCTTAAATGAAGTCCCGAAAGGATGTTATTATGAAATGCAATAATACGATTTGTGAAATATTTTTAAACTGAAATACATTAAGCATTACCAAGGGGTTTTCTAACATCAGTTATTGTATTGTGAATGTAATCTAGCGCAAACACAACATGAGCAAACACATAAACATGTCTGTAAGATGCTATTTGCCACTGTTTATATAATTAATTTCTCAGCTCATGGCTCACTTGCCGTGTGTGAGTTACACCTCAGATATATTTGTTGTTGTGTTTCGAAGTGCAAAGAAAACAAGTGCCTTTTGCCTGACTGCTAACCCATATACACAAAACAAGCGGAGGCCAGCTGCCTTCCTGCTGGGCTGCCAAAGGCCATCTGGTTGGCATTTACCCCACAGATAGAATGTCATGACAGAAATAAATAGTAAAATATTTTTGTTAATTTTTTATCCTATGGAAATATGAATTTTAATAATATGAGAGCTACTGTGCCTTTAGAAAATATTAGTGGACGTGAACCTGAGAAAATAGTCCCATAATCAAAACCATTTTCCACCAAGTTTCTACTTACTTAAAGACAGTAGCTGATGCCTGGGCCTTTAGATCACCTTTGGGGGCCAGTTCTCCCCTCTGCCTCCATTTTCTGGGGACTACACTTTGTTGTGCACCCAGTTTTCTCATTTCCCATATCTCAGCTTCCACAGAGAATCAGCTTTCACTACCTGGAATGTTCTCTACATGAGATTGTGATTCATCTACCTCAGTCCTTTTCAGGTGTGGTCAGCTGGACTTCCTGGTTTTACAAGGCCACACTGGCCTAGGAAGCTGGTGAGCTGTCTTCACTCTTCTTCCTGCCCTGCATTACTATTTCCTGAGCCCTGTAGTAGGCCAAATACAGAAACCTGTCCTTCTACCCTGCCTCTGTTCCCTGGGGACTCCAGCAACCCTGGCAGGGGGCCCAGCTTTCCACCTTCCTGTGGATTCTCTCAGCCTACAAGATTACTTCATCCTTTTTCCTTCCAGTCAGTTCTCAGCATCTAAAAAACATGGAGTCCGGATGACCACATCCAGAAAAGACTCAAGTAGGTGAATCACAATCTCCTTCCTGACATCCATTAAAGCTCTCCATTCTCACCCTCATCCCAGGAACAGCCTGATTACAGATGCCCCTCCTCCCACCTCAACTTCATTCACCAACTTTGGGTTCAGACTCAGTAACCTCTTAGGCCTTTCATCTGTCTCTCCAGATATTCTATGCCTTACCACAACCAACTTGTAAAATCCCCTTTTCTCAACATATCTCCAAACTCCCTGTGCTCCACCTCTAGGTATGAACAGGATCCCCTTAGCTCTTTTGTGAAACCTCTTTCAGCCTTTTCTCATAGCCCATGTTGATTCCTTTTTGCCTCCCAACAGCTCACAGAAACACTCCTACCAGGCAACCCATAGCCATCACACTTCCCTAGATACAGAGACGGCCACAAAAAAAACAAGGAACAGAATACTCAACCCAACAAGAACAAGACCAGATATCAACAATCAGACCAACCCCAATCCAGGATGCTTAGAAACTAGCAAAAAACAAAACAAAACAAAAACAAAAACAAAAAAAACAAACAAAAAAATTCACGAACAACCAAGACTATATGTCTCAAAAATCCAGCAGCCCTACTTTACCATAGTAATCCCTAAGAAATGCAATATAACTGAAGTACAAGACAAAGATTTCAAAATAACTATATGAATATGTTCATGAACCTTAAAGATACAAATAAATCTCAAAATGAAGTCTATGGAAATACAGTGGGATGAAATACTGAAAACAGTTTAAAACATGAAATTAGAAATAGAATCAAAAAGAAATATAAATTTAATTAAAACTTGAAATGAAAACTTTAGGAATTTAAACAGGAACTTCGAAACAAGCCTCTCCAACAGAATACAAGAGTGGGAGAGAGACTTTCATGCACTGCAGAAAACGATAGAAGAAATTGATACCTCAGTCAAAGAATGTGTTAAATCTAAAGGGGAAAAAAATCTAAGCACAAAGTAGTCCAGAAAAATCTGGATACTGTGAAATTGCCACATTTATGAATAATATGAATAAAGGGGGAAGAAGAAAATCAGGTCAAAGGAATAGGAAATATTTTCAAAAAAATCATAGGAAAAAGTTTCCCAAGCTTAGAGATGAGGTGCCTAATCAAGGTACAGAAAACATATAGAACACAAATACACAGGAGTAGAAAATAATCTCTCTATATATCTGACTCTAAAAGCCAGAGGGGCCAAGATGGATATTCTACAAACTCTATGAAACAAGACATACCAAGCCACCCTACTATACTCATCAAAACCCTCACTCAAATAGATAGAGAAAAAAATCTCATGACAAAAAACAAACTTAAGCAGTATCTGTTTACAAATGAAGCTCTACAAAAGGCACCTGAAGGAAAACTATCTGAAGACATTAACCACATCAAAGAAAACAAAATGATTAAATAATCAAACACCAGCGAATCAAAAGGAGAGGAGAAGGGACTAACACTATGACAACAAAATAATAGGAATCAACAAATACTGCTCATTGATACTCAAGACATTAATGGTCTCAATTCCACAATAAAAAGACATAGATTAACATATTGGATTAGAAAGCAGGATCCACCTTTGTCCTACATCCAAGGAGTACGCCTTTCCGATAAAGATAGACATCAACTCGGGGTAAAATAATGGAAAAAGTTATCTCAGGTAAATGGATATAAGAAGCAAACAGGTGTAGTCATTCTAATATCTGAAATTAGACATCAGTCTAAAACTACTAAAGTAATCGGTAGAGATAGGGAAAGACACAACATATACATATATAGGGAAAGACACAACATATACATCAAAGAAAAAGTCCACCAAGAATATATTGCAATTCTAAATATTAGTCACTGAAGACAAGGGTACTGAAGACAAGGGTTCCCACATTCCTAAAAGACACACTACTACAACTAAAATCACATAATGACCCACACATTGTAAAAGTGGGTGACTTTGATACCCTATTCTCACCAATATACAGGACACCCAGACCCAAAAGAGAAACACAAGGGAGCTAAATGATGTCATAAATCAAACAAACCTGACAGATTTTTATAGAGCATCTCACCCAAATACAAAAGAATATACTTTCTTCCCAGCAATTCCTGGAACTTTCTCCAAGATAGACCACATAATGGACAAAAAGTGAACCTTAACAGATATAAAAAAAAATGCTATAATATTCTGTATCCATCTGACTCCCATAAATTAAAGCAGGATAAACACCAGAAGCAACAGTGAATTTAATAACTTATAAAAACTAAACAACTCATTTACTGAATGAAAAAAATAGGTCAAGACAGACAGGAAAAAATTAAAGACATTCTAGAATTGAATGAAAATGAATACACAACATACCTAAACTTATGAAACACATAAAAGCAGTTTTAAGGGGTAAGTTCAAAGCACTAAGACCTACAGAAAAAAAAAGGATAAATACTATATTACCAGCTTAATGGCATGCCTTGAAGTTCTAGAACAAAAAGAAATAACATGCAAAAGGAGTACACAGCAAGAAATAATCAAACTCAGGGCTGAAGTCAATAAAAGAGAAATAAGCAAAAACAAAAACAAAAAATACAAAGAATCAATAAAAGAGAGGGGTCTTCAAAAAATTAATAAGATTGACAGCCAAGCTAAGTAAAAGATGAAGAGACAAGATCAGAATTAATAAAATTAGAGGTTATAGGGGAACATAACAATAGACAGCATGAATAGCCAGAGAATAATTAAGATATACTTTAAAAGTCTGTACTATACTGAAATGAAAATTTTAAAAGAAATGGAATTATTTTCTTCAGCTATACAATGCACCAAAGTTAAATCAAAACTAGATACACAATTTAAACATATCTGTAGCCCCTAGTGATATATAAGAAGTAATTAAAAGTCTCTCAATCAAAAAATACCCAGGGTCAGATATATTCAGCACAAGACTCAACTAGAATTTCAAAGAAAAATTAATGCTGATAGTCCTCAAATTATTCCACAGAATATAAATACAGAAGCAAGATTGACTAATTCTTTTTACAATGTCATTTTATCCTGATTCCTAAACCACATAAAGATGCAACAAAGAAAGAAAATTACAGACCAATGTTTCTTAGGGGCATAGATGTAACTTTTTTCAATAAAATGTTTGCAAACTGAATACAAGAAAACATCAAAAATATTACCCATCACAATTACCCTAGAATTCATCCTAAAGAGTCAGGCATGAATCATATGCAAAGTGATAAATGCAATTCATCACATAAACAGACTGAAAGACAACCCAATTTTAAAATGGAGTACAGCCATTTACAAAAGATGAAACATGGATGAGCAAAAGAAAAAAGATGTAAGAGTGCACGGGGAGCCAGGCAGCTCCACAGCCTTCTGTGCACAGCCCACCAGGAGAAGAGTGATCTCCCAATAGTGCTGTCACTTCTGAGCACAGAGGTGAGGTCTCCCCCTTCTCTCTGGAGGGGAACAGCTAGGAGCACACAGGGCATACAATCAGTGGAGCTGCTGGAACAGAAGTCTTCCTGCCACCATTTGCACCAGGGAGGCAAGCGGATCTGCAACTTTCTGTGCACAAACCCTGACAGAAGAGAGTTGATCTCCCAGAAATACAGACATAGGCTTACAGGCCCACAGGACAAGCTCCAGCCAGAAACAGCAAGACCAACTAACACCAGAGATAACCAGCTGGCAAAAAGCAAGCACAAGAATCCTACCAACAGAAACCAAGGCTACTTGGCAACACCAGAACCCAATTTTCTCACCACAGCAAGTCCGGGATACCCCCAACACACTAGAAAAGCATGAGTTAGATTTAAAATCATATCTCATGATGCTAATAGAGGGCTTCAAGAAGGACTTAAATAACTTCCTTAAAGAAATACAGGAGAACATTGGTCAACAGGTAAAAGCCCTTAAAGAGGAAACACAAAAATCCCTTAAAGGAATATAGGAAAACACAATCAAGTGAAGGAACTGAACAAAACCACTCAAGATCTAAAAGTGGAAGTAGAAACAATAAAGAAATCACAAAGTGAGACATCTCTGGAGATAGAAAACCTTGGAAAGAATTCAGGGGTCATAGATACAAGCATCAACAAGAGAATACAAGAGATAGAAGAAAGAATCTCAGGTGCTGAAGATGCCATAGAAAACATTGACTCAACAGTCAAAGAAAATTCAAAATGCATAAAGCTGGTAACCCAAAACATCCAGGAAATCCAGGACACAATGAGAAAACCAAACCTAAGGATTATAGGTATAGACCAGAATGAGGATTTACATGTTAAAGGCCTAGTAAATATCTTCAACAAAATTCTAGAAGAAAACTTCCCAAACCTAAAGAAAGAGATGCCCATGAATATACAAGAAGCCTTCAGAACTCCAAACAGATTGGACCAGAACAGAAAGTCCTCCTGGCACATAATAATCAAAACACCAAATGCACTAAATAAAGAAAGAATATTAAAAGCAGTAAGGGAAAAACGGCAAGTAACTTATGAAAGCAGTCCTGTCAGAATTACATCAGACTTCTCACCAGAGACAATGAAAGCTAGAAGATCCTGGGCAGATTTCATACAGACCCTAAGAGAACACATATACCAGCCCAGGCTACTATACCCAGCAAAACTCTCAATCATCATAGATGGAGAAACCAAGATATTCCATGATAAAACCAAATTTACACAACATTTTCTCACAAATCCAGCCCTACAAAGGATAATAGATGGAAAACGTCAACACAATGAGGGAAACTACACCATAGAAAAGGCAAGAAAGTAATCTTCCAACAAATCCAAAAGAAGATAACCACACAAACATAAAAATAACATCAAAAATAACAGGAAGCAACAATCCCTATTCCTTAATATCTCTTAATATCCATCAATGGACTCAATTTCCCAATAATAAGACACAGACTAACAGAAATATTTTTCATGTAAATCTTCAATTATATCAGAAAATGTTTGTACTTCCTCTTTCAATTAACTTAGTAATGTTTTTATGTCTACCATTTTATCTGCATTATTTTTCATTATAATCTTCAATTTTAAAATGTTTTTCTATATATTTCTTCTATTTTATCAGAAATTTTTTCATGTAAATCTCTGATTTTATCACAAAATGTTTTTAATTCCACCTTCGATTAATTTAGAAAGGTTTTTTTTATGTCTACCATTTTATCTGTAAAATTTTCCATGAAATAGTCAGTTTTAACATGTTTTTCTATATATTTCTTGAATTTTATCAGAAATATTTTCCATGTAAATCTTCAATTTTACCTGAAAATGTTTGTAATTCCACTTTCAATCAACTGAGAACTATTTTTATGCCTACCATTTTATCTGTATAATTTTCCATAATAATATTTAATTTTAACATGTTTTTCTACATATTTCTTGAATTTTATCAGAAATATTTTCCATGTAAATCTTCAATTTAACCTGAAAATGTTTGTAATTCCACTTTCAATCAACTTAGGAATAGTTTTATGCCTACCATTATTATATCTACATAAAATTTTCCATGATAATCGTCAATATTAATATGTTTGTCTACATTTTTTATTATTTTATCAGAAATATTTTCCACATAAATCTTCAATTCTATCATAAAATGTTTCTACTTCCTTTTTAAATTAATGTAGCAATGTTTTTATGTCTACCACTTTACTCTTTAATATTTCATGAAAATTGTCAATTTTAACGTATTTTTCCATATACCTCTTCTATTTTATCAGAAATATTTCCCATGTAAATCTTCAATTATATTATAAAATGTTTTTACTTCTTTGTTCAATAAAAGAATATGCTTTTCAAAAAAAAGAAAGAAAGGATAAAACACAGGTAAATGAGAAACACTCAAAGTTTTCAGCATTCTTAGCCATCGGGGAAATGCAAATCAAAACTACTTTGAGATTTCATCTTACACTTACTTGTCAGACTGGCCAAAATTAATGACAGCTTATGCTGGTAAGGATATGGGATAAGAGGAACTGTTATTCATTGCTGATGGGAGTATAAATTTATACAGCCACTATGGAAATCAATGTAGCAGTTCCTCAGGAAGATTGGGATGGATTTCCCTTAAGACCCAGCAATACCACTCTCAGGCCTAGATAGAGAGATAGAGATGGATGGATAGATAGATAGATAGATAGATAGATAGATAGCAAGGAATCTGTATCCTACAACAGGATGCTGTTCATACTTGTTCACTGTGGTTGCATTGATAATAGTTAGGAACTGGAAATAGCCTGGATATCCATCAACAGATGAATGGATAAAGAATACCTGGTACATTTACACAATGGAATATTACTCAGCTGTTTTTAAAAAAAATGAAGTTGTCAGGGAAGATGGGACTAGAATTTTTCATTTCCTGAATGAAATAACCTAGACTGAAAAGGCAAATGTGATATGTACTAGCTAATATGCTGATGTTAGCTTTTAAGCCTCCAATAGGCATGTCAATATAAACACAGGTTAGATAGAGAGAAAGGGACTCTGGGAGAGGGAAGGATTCCCTGAGGAAGAAAAAATAGAATACGTAGTTTTGGAGAGACAGAGGGTTGAGACTAGAATAGGGGGATTAAATAGAGAGAAGGAGGAGGAAAAGGGAGTAAAGAGGGAGGACACAGAGAGACAGCCTAAACTAAGGGCCATCTGAAAAGTCACATGAAAGCTTACAATAGTAGGAGCTTCTTAACATATATACATAAATTAAAGACATCTAAATGGAGTCACCAAATGGAGATATGGAGATAATACCTCAACCAGACATACTGTGCCACCCAAGGAAACCTACAGGGCCAGGAATGGGTTACATCTACTTGAGTTGTTGGCCAAGAGACCCCATGGAAAGCTCCAAACAACTTGGTCTATTGCCAAAGCCACTGATTGCTCTCCACGAATTGGTAGTCAGGCCCTATAGTTAAAGAGGACACATCTCACAGAGCATAGAGAAGTGCCTAACTAAGAGCCTTCTCCCCTACTATATAATGGTCATAGCACTGGAAAGTACTCTGCATGCTACCAGAGGAGAAAGGTAAACACCAACCCAGCTAAAAACTCTCCGATCTACAGTGGTGACCTGCTTGCAGAATACACTGGTGCAATCGTTGTCTCAAACACTGTGGAGGTAACCAGCCTCTATCTGATTGGACTTAAAACCTCCATCGTGAAATGGAACCAATGTCTGACACTGCCCACATGGCCAAGAACCTGAAACTAGATAGACTATGAACCTAGGGGGAAAACAAATATTATTTGTTCTGCTAAAGAAATGTAGCGATATGTAGCAATATGATGACTTCTAAGGACATTCTGCTATACTTATATATAAATGTCTTGCTCATCAATCATCAGAGAAGATTCTACCTGAACTAGATGGGATAAATACACAGCAATATACAATGAATGAGATACTTCGGAACACAGAGTCCTAAATAAGATCTCTCCATCAAACCTCTGCCCTAACAGCTCAGGGATCTTTACAGAAGAGAAGCTGGAAAGATTGTAAGAGCCAGTGGGGATTGAAGACATCAAGAAAACAATGCTGTGCTTATTGGTTTTATTTCAATTTGACATAACATGGTATCGTCAAAGAGGAGGGAGACTCAATTGAGAAAATACCTCTATAAAATCAGTTTGTAGGAGAGTCTGTAGGACATTTTTAAGTAGTGATTGATGAGGAGGGGCCAGCCTATTGTTGGTGATCCCACCCCTAGGATGTTGGTCCAAAGCAGGCTGAACAAACCAGTAGAAGCAAACCACCAGTACATTGCATACTTTCATGGCCTCTGCATCAGCTACTGCCTGTTTGAGTTTCTGTGCTGTCTTCCTTTGATAATGAACTGTGATGTGGAAGCAAGCCAAATAAACCCTTTCCTCCCCAAGGTGCTTTGATCATTGTGTTTCATCACATCGATAGTAACCCTGACTAAGATGGATGCCCCCAAGACACAACAGGACTGATGCACATATGAACTCTCAGAGATTGCTGCAGCATACACAGGGCATGCATAAATCCAAGCTAGATTAAGTCCCAGCACTGAGAGAGGAAAGGGAATATGATCTTCCACCCCAAACCAAAAATCTATCCCCAGCTGACAACCACTGGCAAAGGAAAAATTAGTTTTCTCCAATAGAGACTCACTGGGCATACAAACCACACTTTAGGGCAGACCCTGTGCCCAGCAATACATGACCATCTCAAAACAAACTCAATGGGTTTTTTGTAGAGTTCTTGTTTCATAATGCTTTGTCTGGGAATTTTTGCCTTACTGGTTTTACTTTTTGCTTATATATTATGATTTCCAAGAAGAAGAAAATCACTAATAATTTAGAATAAAAACTTGTTTAATGCTGTTTACCAGTGATTGTGAATGTTTAAAATGCTTTTGCTTCACTTTTTAGCCCAGTTTTATAAACAAAGAAATTATAATAATGTGCAATATATCTACACATTGCTAAGAAATTATCTGCTAATTAATAAACCAACCATATATAAGGCTTGCTGAACTTTAAAAATAAAACAATCACTTTGTAAGTAACTTATTGAAATAGACCAGGCAGGAAAAAATATATTTACAAATAATAACAGAAATATTTCATGGTAAACACAGACAAATGTGTCCATCATGACAGGCAAATAAAGGCAAAGTAGCATGACCCTGCCAGGTTCATCCCAGGTACCAACACAACATGGCACAACTTGTTAATACCTAGATTAACATTGATGCTAGGATAAGATTCAGTAGAACACTAAGACATCTTTAAAACTGTTACAAAAAACAAGATCATAAATCAGAGGGATCACAGTCATAAATTTCAAAACTTTATATTCAACTACAGTAATCAAGATGGTACCTGGGTAGTTACGAGCACTGGCTGTTTTCACAGAGGATTGGGATTTTATTATCTGCACATACACACACACACACACACACACACACACACACACACACACAGGAGCTAAGAACCATCTGTAACTTTAGTTCCAGAGGATCCAATGTTCTCTTCTGGCCCTTGCAGGTACAACACCCATATGGTACATAAACATACATGCATGCAAAACACACACACACACACACACACACACACATAAAATTCAAATGAAAAAGTCATTTTTAAATAAAAAAAAAGAAATGCTAGCAAGACATCAGTATAGATGATATATTACATTTAACACCTGAGTGGGATTTTATCCTCATTAAATTTCAGCCTTTACTTTTCCTACTAAATGCTCATCTGCTTTCTCTGTTATTTGTGCAGTCACAGTTACATCATGTAAACAGATGAAGAAATATCTCTAAGTCCATGATTAGTCCATTATATAAAATGCCTTTAAATGTAGTTGGGGCGGGGGGGAAGCAGGGCTAAGCATTCAAATGTATGGCCTCTGGGGCCATAGAAACCACCACTTAATTCAAACCACCACAAACATTATTTTACATATAAACTTTTTATCTTATCAAACTTGAATCCCCCCAGCCAAATTATCAAATTATATGTTCATGAATGTGAGCAGAAAGAAAACATAAAAGCTGAGAACATTCCTAATTCTTCTAAGTCATCTTCAGTAGAATAACTGTGAAGATCTTTATGTGGAAAGTGGGGTGTGCTGGCTAATCTCAATGTCAACCCAACACAAGCTAGAGTTATCTGAAAGGAGGGAAGGAACCTCAATGGAGAAGATGCCTCCATAAGATCCAGCTGTAAGGCGTTTTCTTCCTTAGTGATTGATGGTGGAGGGTCTGGCCCATTGTGGGTGGTGCCATACCTGGGCTGGTAGTTCTGGGTTCTACAAGAAAGCAAAATGAGTGAGTCATGGGGAGCAATCTAGTAAGCAGCATTCTTCATAGCTTCTGCATCAGCTCCTGCCTCCAGGTTCCTGGACTGTTTAGAGTTCCTACTTTGATTTCCTTGAGTGATGAACAATGATCTGAAAGTGTAAGCCAAATAAACCCTTTCATCATCAACTTGCTTCTTGGTTATCGTGTTTTGTTGCAGAAATAGAAACTCTATCTAACACATGGGATGTGTCCAAACATCTATTGTAAAAACAATTAGGAAATTTGGCTTCAGTCTCATGACGTTGGAGTGCGGGCAACTTAAATTCTATGGACCAGAATTCAGTCTATAGTAAAATGATGTGTAACAAACTTCTCTCCTTAAAATATTAATGTTCTAAATTTAAAGATGCTAGTTGTACTTAGTATACCTAGAAAAAAGTCAATGAATTACCTGAGGAAATGGCTAAAGTATAAAATACTCAAATTATAGTTTGAGTTCAAGCAGAAATATCTATTTCTTCATAAGCAAATATTTATCCTTAAATAATCATCTCTTAAAGGATTCCAATTTTAGCCTTTTTAAACTACTCCTACTTATTAACATTTGGAAAATTAAACATATATTCAATAACAGAAACTGATAACAAAAATATGGAGCTTCTGATTGGAAGATGGGATGTAAGGACAAAAGAAATCTATACTCATTATTCTTCTTGACATATAATGGTCTCAGCATTGAAGGTAAATGAAGAGTGGTTATGTTGTATAATGAAGTACACAGAGGTCACAGGCTGTCAACAATATTATAGACTGTCAAAATGGCACCCAGCGCTCTTGGTGAGCTATTGCTACCTCAGTTGGGAACACTAAGCTGGAACTATCTGGAAGCACTCTTCTACTAGATCCATTCATAATAGCAAATTACAGTAGAAACCATAAAACCATTTATTAACATGACTCTGAGCTGTACAAACCTAGCTATGATTTAGATAATCTAAATATAACCCTTCCTCCCAGCCATGCCATTCAATCAGCAGTGGAGTCCCAGGCTGTGGCTTTCTATAATCCGTTTACTCAAAGATTTAGGGGTCAGAACCCCAACTCTTCAAATATCCTGATACTACATTCTATTCTTAGTGTCTGCTGTCCTTGTCTTCTTACACATCAAATATTAAGAAACTCAACTGTATGTGTATAGAGAAGAAAGGGCTGGAACACTGAAGGGAGGAACAATCACCATCTGACTCAGCATGCAATCTCTAACTTGAGTAGTGGCTAAAATTTGGCCATTCTCTACCAGTGAAAATTTCCTCTAATTGCCTGCTCAGTCCCAGGACCAGAAGGGTTAAAGAAGTCATGTGAGAAAACGCCCGAGCTTTACAAATACCCAGACTTGAAATACAGTCCACTCCCTCATTTCTTTACTCTGTGGCACTGGCTACATATACAATTTCTTGATCTAAACCAAGTACATTTCATAAAGTGTCAGATACACAGTGTGTATTCAATAACAGGATTATCAATCAAGGAGTTAAATTATTTCTTAACTTAATATAAATTTTAGATCATAGGTCAAATATTTCAAAAAATAATCAACAATAAACAACAAAATTCAATTTGAACCTTATCTTCCATGAAACTAGAGTAGCAAGAAATTCAGCAGGGCTCATTTCTCCTTGCAACCCTCTAGAATCACAAAACAACTTCTAGAGGCACGTGCAGTGCTAGAAAATCAAGAGGAAAATGGTCTCCCCTCACTGTTATGTGCATTTCTTCTGACTCCGTTTCTTCAAGCTTTTACCACTTAGATGAAGTAGGAAGCACTACACTTTCCTTCTCTGGCTCTATGAAAGGCAGTCTCCACTTTTGGAGCGCACTACCATGGATGGTTTCCCTGTGACTCCGGAACCCAGGACATCTGTGTGAATCCTCAGACTTGGCCACTTGCATTTGACCACTGTGTTTTTTCTCTACATTTAAACATGCTTCTTTTTCCCCTTCCCTCCCAAGACACATTTTTCCCAACCTCTCAGAAACATTTAACATGAGGTACAAGTGTGTTTAATGACACAAGACAGTATATTAACTGCAAGAACAGTGTTGTCCAGCAGATTTCTAGAGCTTAAACTCACTAAATATCTACTTCCCTTTCTTCCCTCCTGCAAGCCCCTGCAGACCCAGTTCTACCCTCCATTCCCTCGAGTTTTATTAGCATTTTTATATCCCATGCAAGTGGAATAATGCAGAAGCATATCTTTGATCCTCTGTGGCTAATTAACTTGGCTTAACAAAAAGGCCCCAATAAAATGCAATCCCATTGAATGTGAATTCTATATTTGGAAAATATATCACATTTTTGAGATTTATTCATTTTTATTTCATGTTTATGAGTGTTTCACCTGCATGCATGTGTATGTGTGGTGTCTGTGGATGCCTCAGATACCAGGATCTGTAGTTACAGATAGAATTGTAAGCCAATCCGTGAATTTAGGAAATTAATCCCAGATTCTCTGGAAGAGCAGCCAGTGCTCTTAACTGCTCAGCCAGCTCTCCAACCTATACCACATGTATTAATCCACCAATAAACATCTAGGTTTTTGTGTATATCATATATTATAAACAATATTTAAATAAAGACAAGAGTGTCAATATCTCTATAAGATCCCAATTAAAATTAGTTCCTTTGGACATGTACCAGAAAGTAATATACCTAGATCATATTACATTTTTTACTATTTAAAATTTTTCATACATGTGTATCGAGTATTTTGATCAAGTGCCCCACCCCTTCCCCCCACCCTGTCTAATTCCCTCTCTATCCTACGACCACTTTTCCCTCCCAACTTCATGTGCTTTTTTATTATAGCCCATAGAGATCATTTAGTGCTATTTGCATGTGAATGACCCTGGACCCACCTACTGAAGCATGAGTGGCCTCTCATTGCTAGAATCCTTGAAGGAAACTGATTATCTCCTCAAGCAGCCATTAGTGTTCAACAGATCTTCAAACAGAGATGGGACTTCATCACCTTCTCCCCCATCCACGCTGAGATTACCCCTGGCTTGATCTTGTTCTTGTCTTATACTATTTCTTATCCCTTAATGCCAAGAAAATGCAGTATTTGTATTTGTTCTCTAGGCAACACCTTGCCTGGCACACAGTACAGAATTGTTTGTGAGTCGTTAATAATTGTGACAAAATCATTAAGGATAGAACACTGTTTTGAGATTTAAATCTTTGATCATTTAATTTTAAAAAATATTTTTTCATAGACTGTTGTACATTTATCGAATTTGTGACAAATCCATGTGCTTCAAAGGGAAACCTAAATGGTCTAAACAAAGAATGAAAGAGAACTGTTAAATAATAACAGATTGGTTTTCTTAAAATCTGCAAGGTTAAAAGCCCATAAGACATGAGTATATTTCTTATTAGCTTCAAAGTTATTATATTTAAAGATGATATCAGAACCTGGAAGTCTTGAATAGAGTCAGCAAATTGGGTTATGTGCCAGCTACTGAATATTTTAAGAGTTTCTGTGACAGAGTATAATCTATAACTGCTCCCTAGAACTCAAAAAGCCATAAATAATTAATAAGCACAAATGAATGAACGTGGCTGTGTTCCAATAAAACTTTAAAAAACAAGGGAATGGGCCAAATTTACCCACAGAATGCTGTTTGCCCAACCCTTGGTCTAAAGGTTGAACTATAAATATTGATCACAAAATAAAGGAAAGACATAATGTAACAGCAATTTGCTACCTCAAAGTACATAAAAATATTTCCCTAAGGGACTGGAGAGATAGCTCAACAGAGTCTAGGCCCAGCAGCTCACACCCAACTATATCTGCAGCTCCAAAGACATCTAGCAGAATCTTGTGGCATCTGCAGGCACCTGAACACATTTACACACACACACACACACACACACACACACACACACACACACACACCTATACACACAGTAAAAATAAATCTTTTTTAATTTTCTTCCCTAAAACAAGGTGTAACACTAAAGAAAAACAAGAAATTTAATCTAAAAATAGTTGAGCTATTTCACTGTCATAAAAGGAAAAGGTAGGTACCCTTTAGTACTTTCTCTTCTCTCAAACTAAGAAGCCAGAGAAAAGAAAATGTTTTGTGTCTTGGTACTTGGCAGAGAGAAATGCTGGCATCTCCGACACAGTATGGGATAGAATGGAGCAAAATCAAATGGCGGCAACAAAAGCTGCTCTTGAGGTTTTGTTGGCAATGGCTGTGTAGATGCCTTAGAACCATAATTGGGGCTGATGGGTAGTGTTATTGAGTATCTAATGACAGGGGCTTCCTTTTACCACTAAAACATATTCTCTGAGCTCAAGCATCATGTACAATTCATTCTGAGCTCATTGTTTCCGCTACAGCGCCAGAGACAATCTGGTGCTTTATGACAATCACTATGTGGACAGGGATTAAGACTAAAGGGAGAGATGACCCTCAGGCTGAAGGCCAGTGAAAGGCAGATACCTTTCTTCTCCTCATAGTTGCTTCTATGTACACGGGGCCAATTGGAACAGAAGAAAAAGGAGTCCTGGAGAATGTGTGACTAGGACGTAGTTTGGATAAAATATCATGAGCTAAGCAAACAAGAAAGATGAAACTGTTAAATTATCAAATATTTATGAACCATGAAGTTTCAGAACCCCTGAATCAAAGTTGTCTCTAGTCATATGAAAAGTAAAAATCATTCACATTTTACTTTGATCAATTAATTCATGATAAAAAAATTTAATTAAATTACTCAAATTCATTTTCTAATTCTGTGTGTCTTTCTGTGTCTCTCTGTCTATGTTGTTGTAGAAAATATTTAATCATGATCTTGGATTTCTACCCTTCCTTTGGCCATTCAGTTCCTGGATAAAAAACACACACAACCTTTATACTTATAATAAGCCTTCATTAGCATTAGTGCTGGGCAGATATCTACCCTCTATTCTATTAAAATCTATTTCCTATCAATAACCCCAAGTTATTACTTATTGCGCTTCATCTGGGGTGCTCCTAACTCCAGTTTGCCAGCCTTCAGGGCCATGCTTTCTTGACTCCTAACCCATGGTGTTTCTCCTCTCCCCACCTTCTCTCTGCCCTCGTTGTCTTCTCAGGCCCCAGTGCCAGGAACACCAAGCCCCGCCTCCCTATCTCAATTCTGCCCAACTATAGGCTGCAGGTGTCTTTATTCACCAACAGAAATAACTTGTGTGCAAGACACATAGTATCACTTGGGTTTATGTGTTGACTCTCTCTTTATTAGGGAACTGTCCAATACATAGCAACAGACCAAACCTCAACACTATGTCTCTCTGGCTCTCTCTATGTGTGCCTCTGTGTGTCTGTTTGTCCCTCTGCCTCTGTCTCTGTCTCTGTCTCTGTCTCTGTCTCTGTCTCTGTCTCTCTCTCTCTCTCTCTCTCTCTCTCTCTCTCTCTCTGTCTGAGTATGTATGTGTGTGCGCGCGCGCGCGCGCGCGCGCACACACACACACACACACACGTGCATGTGTACCTGTGAATCTTTTCATGTGTTCTTCCCAAAGGGCAAGCATTTGAGCTTTGTTTTATTCTCTTAAAGGTTTACTCATAATGTAAAGTGAACACAAATATCTTTGTGCTTTTCATAAATGTATAATTTCTTCTTTGAAATATGTAGAGAAGTTACCATACTTCTCCAGCAGCAAAGAGTAAGTAATAGTGCCAATATCCAACTAACAGGTCATTCTATTTCTGCTAGATAGGAGTGCACCTCCTTATAAGCACAGAGATCTTTCTTTTCTTCTTATTTCTCAAGTTTCTAGTTCCCGAGGTTCTGTAACAAGGGTCATTCCACAGAGAGATCCCTAAATAGAGATATGTGTAAGAATTCATTCACAGAACCTGTCATGAATTTCTTCTTCTTCCACCACCCCCCAACATCGTGGAAGAAATGCTTTTATTAGGGAACTGTCCAAGCAGTATTTGGGGGTATGTTGGGACTTACTTATTTTCTTTTTTTTATTAGATATTTTACTTTTTTACTTTTTTTACATTTTTTTTACAAATTTTATCCCCTTTCCCAGTTTCCCCCCCCCCCTCCCAGAAGCCCCCATCCCATCTTCCCTCCCCCTGCTTCTATGAGGATGTTCCTCCACCCACCCCAATTCCACCTTCCCACCCTCAATTCCCCTTTTCTGGGGTATCTTTCAAGCCTTCATAGGACCAGGGACCCTCAACCAGAAATTTTGTGTAAATAAAATTATACATATAAGTTTTGTTAGATTTCAAGAAAAAGAAATCACAAATCTAACAATAACTCCAAATTTCCATAAAACCCTTGTACACAGAAACAACTGAGGTAGAGTATACCTAGTATCACAAGGCCAAGACAGCACACAGAAGAAAGTTTTGCTTTTATCTTCCCCTACTTCAAGCAAAAAGGAAGCCTGTGAGCACAGAGCAAAGGGGACAACCTTGTCTTGTCTGTTGTAGCCAGCTTTTACAGGTTCAGAAACAGACCTGTGACTGAGTGCTGGATTGGGATGAGGAATTGGGATGAGAAATGCAATTAAAGATCATTTTGTCAGGTTCCTGAAAACCCCACTATGGCCTCAGCCATGTTCTAGGCCAAGCCACCCTGACACTGTGAACTCCCAGGGGCATTTTACAGGTTAAATCCACTGAAATCCTTTGGCCTGTGCTGAAACACAAGTAAGCTGGTAAGGTGTAACTTGTATTTTTTTACACTACCACTCCCTACCCAAGTTCCCTCAGATCCACAGATGAAAAACAACTCTCTATCTATCTATCTATCTATCTATCTATCTATCTATCTCTCATGCGTACCAGTTAATCTGAAAATGCCTTCACTAATTCAATGACTAGGCACTCCTAAACCTCCCTTGCCATCCCAGGCAAAATTGAATAGCATGGCCACTGGTCACTCCAACCGAAAATTCACATGCGGCTGGTTGGCTTTATCTCCTGCAGCTACTACCTCCTTCTCTTCCCCAGTTCACTTGATCTGCCCTCTCCCCTGCATCTGCTAGCTTGCCTGCAGAGACCCAGAAGTCCCGCCTATTCTGCCCAGCTCGTTGGCCTCTAGCAACTTTATTGATGGATCAAGAACCAATTGGAGAACTGGACCTTAGCATCAGAACCACTCCTTATAGTAAGGACCCAAGAAACACACTTCCAGCGGTTCCTGGAAGTATTTTCTGATAAATGCTACCAAAGGAAACATCACTGTTACTAATTTGATTTCAAAGAACTATGTTGACTTCTAATTTGGGTGAAATTTGGTTAATGTACAGGAAGAAACAATGGGAGAATATTAACAGACTTGTCTTTAAAGCAAACAGTATTTTGAAGTCCAAAAACTTTTAGGTATTTTGAAAACCGTCTGACTCTATATATCTAAAATCAAGCTTTAGAGAAGGCCACTGTCATTCACGAGATCTCTTTCTCACTGTCACAACAGATAGTATAGAGTGTATAGATAGTATTGACTGCATTTCATATATATTCTAAAAGGAAATTGATAATTTATTTTCATGTAAATCTATTCTATGTCATCACTACACATAATTTGTTGAATTAATTTTCAAGCAGCTACCTGGCATTTTCCTCTGAAATATTTAGGATGAGATTAGCAAACAAAGCAAATCACAGATAAAGGGAGTATGCTTCAACTCCTTGAATGCTTTCTTTTTACTGAGGACTGTGTTACTCTGCAGTTTCGGGGTAGAGGTAGCCCTGTTGGCAGTCTCCCTCAGACGAGGGAACAATTGGTCTCACTACATTGAGGTCCTCCTGGGGTTTTAGAGTTCAATATAAACAACTGAGTCACAAAGTAAGGCACCACCAAAGATGAAAGGGATCACACTGGGGATGCGGAGGCACTGTATATTTTCATATTGATATAATGTTGGGGGAAGAAAACTAAAATCAGGCTTACCTATTGTGCTATTTTTAATGATAAATGTCTCCTATAGTCTTGGGTGTTTAAATATTTGGTCTTCAGTTGGTGGACCTTGTTTGGGAATTAAAGACTTGCACCATTTAGAGTTCTATCTATCATTCTCTTTCATTGTCTTATGTGGGGTGTGAGTGTGTGTGTGTGTGTGTGTGTGTGTGTTCCCTGCATGCTGTTCAAACTGTAAACTCTAAGCTATTCCTGCTATCATGCCCTGTACTTGATGCCAGGAAATGGAAAAGGAAACCCACAGTTCTTCAATAAAATAACAGGAATAAACAAACACTACTCATTGAATACTCTCAACATCAAAGGTTTTGATTCCCCCAATAAAAAGATACAGGCTAATGGATTGGGAATGAAAATAGGATCCATTCTTCAGCTATATCCAGTGTCTTCATTGGGGTTTCATTGCTGTGAAGAGACACTATGTAATAGGAAAACATTTATTTGGGGATGGCTTACAGTTTCAGAGGTTTAGTCCATTATCATTGTCCAGTATCATCATGGCAATGTCCAGGCAGGCATGGTGCTGGAGGAGCTGAGAGTTCTACATCTTAATCTTCAGGCAGCAGGAGGAGACTGGGTATCACACTGGGAATACTTTGGGCATATGAGACTTCAAAGCCCATTCCCACAGTGACACACTCCCTCCAACAAGGTCATACCTACTCCAACAAAGCCACACCTCCTAATAGTGCCACTTCTTATGCTATGGCCAAAGATTCAAATAGATAAGTCTATGGGGCCATTCCTATTAAAATCACCATACCAAGAAATATACCTTAATGTCAAGAATAGGTGTTATTAAGGATAAAAAGATAGAAAGAGATATTCTAAACAAATGGACCCAAGGAGTCTATGGACCTGAGTTTTGATAAAGAAGCCAGAAATACACACTGAAAAAAGACAGCATCTTTAAAAAAAGGTGCAGGATAAACTGGATGGTGGCTGCATGTAAAATAACCCAAATGGACTCATACTTGTCACTCTGCACAAAACTCAACTCCAAATGACTCAATGGCCTCAGCACAAGGGCAGATACACAGAATCTGACAGGAGACAACATAGGGAATAAACTTGAACTCATAGGCAGAGGGAAAGACTTTCTGAACAGGACACTGATCACACAAGACCTAACATTTAATAAAACAATCACCCAATAACAAGGAAGATGAGAGATGGGCATATCTCATCTTAAGGAATGGGTTACATCTACCAGAGTTGTTGGCCAAATGGTCCTCATGGGAACCTGCAAACAACCCAGGCTATTGCCAAGGCTATTGATTGCTCTCCACCAACTAATGGTAAGGTCCAATTGCTAGATATAGTACCAACCCAACTCACAGAACACAGAGAAGTCTCAGTGGTGCCTACCTAGAGACAAAGGGGAAAAGAGCATTTTCAAAAAAAAAATGGTGCAGGTTAAACTGGATGGTGGCTGCATGTAAAAGGTTCCAAATGGATCCATACTTGTCACCCTGCACAAAACTCAAGTCCAAATGAATCAATGGCATGATTGACTAATGTTCATGATACCTGAAGTACTCTGCATGCTACCAATGGGGAAAGGTAGACAGAAGCCCAACTATAAATCCTTCAATCTACAATGGAGACCTGTCTGCAAGATTTGCTGGCACAATAGTTGCATGAAGCTTGTGAAAGTAATCAGCCACTGTGTCATTTGATTTTTAGCCCACTCCATGAGGGAGAACCCATATCTAATGATGCTTAGGTGTAGAAGAACCTGAGACTAAATTGGGCAGGGACCTGGGGGGAGGGACCAAATACTACTATTTTGCTTAAGGAATGTAGCAACAAAATCAGTTTTCACAATCTTCTGTACTCATAGATCACTGTCCTATTCAGGCAGCAACAGAGAAGCTTCCCTCCACAGTAAATAGGAACCAATAGAGAGACCCACAGCCAATGTGCAGATGATTGAGAGATCTTCAAACAGTAAGCCCTAAATAGAACATCTTCACTCAGTACCTTCCCTCTGTGCTCAGGAAACTTTGCAGAAAAGGTGGCAGAAAGAGTGTAAGTGCCAGAGACGATGAAAGATGCCAAGAATATAGAGCTTCAAAACACAGTAGGACCAATGGGTACATATGAACCCATAAGGATGGTGGTAGCGTTATAGGGCCTGCACAGATCTGGGCCTGATGGGGTCCCAGGGCTAGGAATGGAAATGGGAACAAGCCACCATCCCCAACCCAGAAGCTATCTCCAATTGATAACCACTCTCAAATGAAAAATTAGTTTTCTCCAATGGAGTTTCTGTTTGTATACAAAGCAGGTAGACCTCATGCCCAGCATAAGATGGTCAAGACAAACCTAGTGGAACTTTAGGAGTTGGTTTTTTGTATCGTTGTTTGGTTAGTTGTTTGGTATTACAGTACTTTTCCAACCCAATTACCTGGTAAAAGAAATCACAACTCAATCAGTATTTAGAAAAGCTTATACACCTAGATTGGGTGGATCTCCCGCTATACTACTCTATTCCCATCTAAGTTATGCCATATAACTTGTGGCTTTATCCAGGCCACATCTTCTCTCCCTCTTCTTCTACCTCCTCTGTTGATCTCTCTCCTCTTGATGATCATTTTTCTTCCCGCCCAAACCTCTCAGCTCCTCCTTCCCTCTTCCTGCCTAGTCATTGACTCTAGCCTTTATCTGAAAAGTTAAGGTGGGGAGAAGGTTCACAAGGCACCTGTATACATGATTAACTCCTCACCCACAGCCCCTCCCAGGAGTGGAATTAGCATCAAAATACAAGCCCAGGGCTATTCATAACAGTTTGGTTGGTTTGTTGTTTGGGGATTTTGGAAGGGGTAGGGGGTTCATCTCATAATGCTTTGTCTGGGCTTTTCTTTTTCTTTATTCCTTATCCTATAGGTCTTTTGCTTATACGTTATGGTTTCCAACTTTGTGTCTTTATGGAACTTTTGTTTTCTAATCTCTTTCTGTATCCATGTGTATGCATTGTGCTTTTTTTTCCTTTGACTCTTTGATTTTTCTATTCATTTGTTTTATCCTATCCAAGTTCGTTTATTTTTATTTTTATTTTTTTTCTTTCTTTATATGCTTGTTTGTTTCCTAATGAAAGAGAGCAGGAAAGGATGTGGATTTGGGTGGATGGGGAGTATTGTATGAAAAAAGTCTACTTTCAAAAGAAAGAAAAAACTCTAAACTCATAAATAGAGTCAAAGGCTAAATTGTTATGGAAGTTAATATGTGCTGTTTAAATACAGGAAGGAACAACCTGGTACAAAAAAAACCTGCTATGTTAAAACCATAAATCATATTTTTTCAATAGTTATTTTGACTTCCATAATTCTCAGTACTTAGGAGGCTGTGGTGGTTTGAATAAGACTGTCCCCATAGGCTCATATACTTGAATGCTAAGTCAACAGGGAATGGAGCTCTTTGATAGGTTTAGAAGGATAAGGAATGTGGTCTTGTGGGAAGAAATGTGTCCACTGGGGATGAGCTTTGAGGTTTCAGAAAACCCAGTCTTTCTCTCTCTACCTAAAGATCAGAATGTAGTTCTCAGTTACTGCTCCACTATCTGCCTGCATGCCGCCATGCATGGACTAAGGATACACCTTTCAAGCTGGGAACAGAAGTAAACACGGTCTCACTTCCAGAAACAGAGGCAACACTTAACCCTAAGAATTTAAGATCAGCATAAGCAACATGGTTAGATCCTATCTCAAAAAAGAAAACAAAGCTCTTTTTTGGCATTGATTTTTGCATTTCAGCAGGTCAAATTTTCTATTAAGTTAATCACAGGGTAGATTTCTATTTCTGTAATATTAAGACCAAATCTATAAAATACGATATAAAAAATTGTGAAGATGTGACCTTAGCAAAGGAATGCCCATGGGCATGCTGTAATTCTCAACAAGGCTCCTGAAGAACCACCCAAATGGGTGGCCAGTGAAAAACCACCCATTGGCTGGACCAGCATCTACAAACCAGTTTCCCAAGGATATCCCAGAAATAGAGCTTACATTTTCTACCCAGCCCCTAAAGATGCAACCAATATCTGTGACCTAACAAAAAACAAGAAAGAAATCCCCAGGGGTGTCACAAATATCTAGGAGCCAGAAAGGAGAATCTGAAAGGCCTGGAAGCAGCAAAGATAATCTTCATTCATACCTTACTCCTCACATCATCCAGCTCTCTCTTATTTATCTTTATCATTTGCCCCTCACTTACTAAATACCTAATGTGAATTTAGCAGGCCCTGCCTGTTCTGGTCTTGTCCCTCTCTATCTTTTCCTTCTATCTTTTTTTTTGCCTTGTTTCTTTCTTTCTTTTTCTTTTCTTCATCTTCTTCTTCCTCCTTCTCCTCTTCCTCCTCCTCTTCTTTTTCTTCTTTTTCTTTCTTCTTCTTCTTCTTTTTCTTCTTCTTTTTCCTTCTTCTTCTTCTTCTTCTTCCTCTTCCTCTTCCTCTTCCTCTTCCTCTTCCTTTTCCTAGGCTTCCACAAAGAACACAGATCACAGGATGACATGGTTTGCATGATTGGTATCTAAGGCTGCTTAGAGTTAGAACTGTTTTATGCTGTCCAATTCTAAATAATCAACCCTAAACATGTATACATATGAGCAGCACTAACACAACAGGTGATATAGATATATATATACACATACACACACACATATATGTGTATATATATGTATATATACATATATACATTTATGTGTATGTGTATTGGGTGCATGTGTATATTTGTGTAAAGTAATAAAAAGATGAGGTCATAAATTTGAGAAAGCAAGACACAAAAGGAGTTGAGTGCAGAGAAGAAAAGATAGAAATGTTTTAAATATAGTACTCATGTATGAAAGTCTCAAAAACTAAAAAATACAATAGATAAAAAGAGGCCATCAAAATCAAGGCTGAAATTAATGAAATAGAAATTTAAACACTACAAAGTATCAACTAAAAGAAGAATCATTCCTTTAAAAAGATGAAAACATAAGCCGGGCGTGGTGGCGCATGCCTGTAATTCCAGCACTTGGAAGGCAGAGGCAGGCGGATTTCTGAGTTCGAGGCCAGCCTGGTCTACAGAGTGAGTTCCAGGACAGCCAGGACTACACAGAGAAACCCTGTCTGGAAAAACCAAAAAAAAAAAAAAAAAAAGATGAAAACATTACAAAGTATCAACTAAAAGAAGAATTATTTCTTTAAAAAGATGAAATGGCATATGAAACTTTAGCCAAGTTAACCAAAAGAAAGAAAAGATCTAAATTAACAAAACTGGAAATGAAAAAGGAGACATTGTAGCAGACATGGCAAAAATGCATAGAATCATAAGAACATTCTTTTGAATTTTATATTATACTTAATTCAAACACTAAAAGAAATGGGTGATTCTCTATGTAAATATCCTACCAAAGCTAAGCCAACACCAAGTAAATAATTAAAGAAATAGACCCATAACTACTAATGAGGTAGAAACGGTAACTAAAATTCTCCCAACTGAAAAATCCCCAGAAACAGATTCAATACAGCTTTCTATTTAGAGTACAATAATATACTTGCAAGAAATATTTTAACATAATAAAATTTTAGAAATAAATTAAAATTGGGAGATTCCGATTGCTTGTCATGAAAGCATCAGAGTAAAGAAGGAGGAAAGTGTTTAAGAAAAGGAGCAGATTTTTTAACCTACTGTTATCCTGCTAAATGAACTAAATATTAAACTGAGTTCTAATGATTTATCATTGCATCCATAGATTAGTGTGTCTACCAACCCTCACCACAGAATCTTCTTTCTGCAGCTTGTCAAGGTGCAGAGAATAAGAGACTATGAAGAGCTTCTTTAAAAGAAAGAAAAAAACTTGGGGACATCTATATCATACCTCCTTCTCCTCCAGGGCTCAGAGATCATTGTGAAAGAGGAATGGATATATAGTAAGATCCAGTGGCAGTGGATTATGACAAGGAAATAGTGTTTTTAGATCACAACAGGGAAGCCGTACCTATGAGCTGATTAGAGCTGTGACAACATGCCCAGGACCCCCATGAATACAAGCCAGAGAACATCCCAGGATGGGAGGAAAGGCGGCCATAAAGTTCCACTCCTAGCAGTGGAGTCGGTGCAATTTATAGCTGCTAAGAGAGGGAGAGTTAGTTTTATTTAGGTGTATGGTCGATGGGAGCTCACTCATGACCCCAGTGGATAGCCATAGCCTTAAGAACAAATTAGGCAGCATGAATTACATAACATTCTTTATGAATACACACACACACACACACACACACATACACATACATACATACATACATACATACATACATACATACAAAGGAATTTAATTGGAGTTAACCTACACAAAGGATATTACTTACAGAAAAGCCCAGTACCAGGTGTGGGATACCTCCCCTTGAGTTATTGCTCGAAGATGTCCTGGAGATATCCAATACACTGCGGGTTATAGGCATTGTTCTTATTGGCCACGAGAATATTTTGGTAAAACCCCACTGCTGAGAACATGACACATTTTGGTCACAGAACATAAAGAAATCAAGTTGGTACTGACCCAGGAAGCTTCCTGCCCAGTGACTAGCTTTCATATTTCTGGAAAATGTTACCTTGGTTACCAGGGAGAAATGTCATTAACAGTCTTACCCAGATGTGAACCCTATAAGCTACAATGATGACCAGCATGGTAGGATGGACCAGAGAAGACTAGGTGAGTGGGGCTCCTTTAATGGAAATGCCCTAGTTCCTTTGGGTAAAGACTGTCTGGTATGACCTTTGGGCAGGGCTCAATGGGATTCCAGTGACTCCTGACCTATGCTCTGTAAGAAAACCAAATAAAATCATTGGTTCTCTAGAGCAAACAGTGGTAGGATCCTACTTCAGTTTGTTGCTGGACCCTAGGAAGATGGGTATGTGTGCTCAGATCTCCCCCAGGAAGATTTTTAGTAACAGATATTACATACATGTTTAGCCTAAGGTTTGGGTTATGTTTTCCTCTCTGAAAGACTCCAAGTTCAGTCAGCATCAGCTGAAACACAAAAATACACTTAAAAAATGCATTAAATATTAGTAGCAAATGGACTAGATCCATCACTTCTCACTTAGTTTGAAAATATATGTATTTTATGGACTGGTGAGATTTCACAGTGGGTACCTGTTCTTGTGACTCCAGCCTGATGACCTGAATTTGATCCCTAGAACCTACAAGGAAGGAGAGAACCAATTCCCAGACTTGTTCCAAAGCATACATCCACCAACACACACACACACACACACACACACACACACACACACACACACAGAGAGAGAGAGAGAGAGAGAGAGACTAAAATTCACATTTTACAAACAAAATATTATAATGAATAAAATACAAATTAGTTTTAAAGTGCTACTGAATTCATTATGGTACAGTGTGATATGAGGGCAAATTTTTAAATAAGTGGATTTGAATTCCAACTACATCACTTTTATGTAGTCTGGAGAATATTACAAGCCTGTCTATGCTATGTCATTATTATCATATATAAAAAAAAAAATACTGTCATGCTAACGCTGAGCTAACAATAAGGTAGATTCCGGCTATCCAAATGTTATACAGATCTGCTATTTAGTTGACATTATATAAGTCACATAATGTTTCACACTCAAATGCTGTCCTTTAGCTAACAGATACTAAAAATACCTGTTCTAACATGATTCCTGCTGCTGATAAAAATACTCTGACCAAAAGCAACTTACAGGAGGGAAGATTGTCTTTGACTGGCTCTTTTATGTCACAGTGCATCACTGAAGGAGGTCAGGAGAGGGTCATGAAGCAGAAGTCGTGAAGGAGTGCTGCTTGCTGACTTACGCCACAGGCTCATCCTCAGCTCGCTTGCTTTTACAATCCAAGCTCCTGTAAGTGGTGCCATCCACAATAGCATGGGCCCACCCACATCAATTAATAATCAAGATAATCCCCACAGTGTCCACAGGCCAACATGATCTAGGCGATTCTTCATCTGAGGCCTTCCCCTTAGTTGACTCTAGGCTGTGTCATGACAGTTTAATCTAACTACGGCAGTATTGCCATTACAAAGTGAGTTTAGAGTCAGTTTACCATGTTATTAAACGTTCATTAGCTTTAAAATGTCTACAAATCATGGGTCTAGAAAGGAAAAAATCATGTTGACATGCAGAGAAAAGCACATGGAGTATTTGTTATGTGTGTGCAGGCAGTGTGGGGCACATATGCACAAATGTGTAATATTTACTTGTGATAAATCGTTTTCTTCAACGCTTGTCATACACAGTCATTTCTGGACCGCCGCCATAAAGAACGTATTTGTCTTTACTTTGAACCTGAATTAAAGTGACGTGACTGAGGCAGGCTTCATCAACATCCATCACTTGTGAGCTTAATGTTTGAATCCTTTGCGTCTATGATTTCAAAAAATATTTTCTTTCTTCTCTTGAAAGGAGGGGGAGGAGAAAATGACCTTTGATTTGTGTTCACAAAGTTGAGTATCCCCCCCCCCAGGAAGCTCAAAAGGACCTCTTCTGATGGGATGAAAGGAGAGAAAAGAACGAAGCTCGCTCACTCTTGTTTAATTGCATTCTCTGGCTGTCTCTCACCAGAAGAAAGGAGCTGGGTTAAAACACGCCTGACTTCATAGGAGGTTGTAATGAGGGGTATTTCCAAGGGAAAAGAAAAGGAAGCAAGACTAGGTGCCGATTGCACAGCAAGCCTACACAATCTCCATTTTGAAGAAAGAAAATTACAGGAAGCTCAGAGAACGGGAGGGGTATGTTGCTTGCTGACTTTCTATCCTGAATATCAAGTTGTCCTTGCTCAACAAAGTATTTTCGACCAGAGGGACATGGCAAATGGTGTCTTATATCACCTAAAGAACAAAGTAGTAAATGAGTATAATGACTGGACATAAATATTCATGAAATCAGGTAATTACAAGGATAACCACTGCTTTTTGATTGTTTAGAACTGGACTGATTACCATATGAAAACCATTCATTTTTTGAAAGAAAGTTATTTCTTCTTAAGCATTCATACTGGGCAATGCTTCTCTAGCAGGAGGTGCCTCGATCCCTAATTAAGAATGCAATACCATCAATTTAGGAAGGGCAAAAGGTGGGAATGTCATGGCTGAAGTAGTTTGTTAAGGTCGCAGGCGGTGATCTAGAAAGTGCAAAGGCTGTTAAAAACAAGGATGCAAAGAATGTACTAATGTAACCATGCACCCATAAGACCTTGCATCGCAACACATTCTTCAAGAAAATGACCCTCATTTTCAACTCCAAGCACTAAATATTGCCATAATTGTAGTTACAAAATGTCAGTAATTGCACCAGCTTATGAGATTTGTATCTATTTCTAGGTTAGACTAACTTTTAAACCACTTTATAGTATAATAAAGAAAGTGTTTAATCTTTAGATCCACTGTCTCGCTCTGGTATTCTGTAATGTATAGCTCACTGATGCAACAAACTTTAACTTAGTGTCTATCAAGAGTGGGCACTCCTAGCGTATAGCATTCAGTTTCACCTATGTAATTCAGGCAGAAAAGCCGGGTTTTGTTTTGTTATTTCAAACACAGCAAAACAGATTTTTTTTTTTTAAAAGTTTATAGAACTGAGTCTGAAGAGATGTCTCAGGAGTTAAATGCTAGACTCATGACCAAAAGTACAATAGTGTTGAGCACTGGGCAACAGCAGAGCAAGGAAGGAAATTACCTCAGCTGTATGAAGTACTAAAAAGACTATTATCCTCATTAATTTATAAATTTGGATCTGGGCTTGCTACCTCCCTGTGGAAAGATTGCACTTGAGTTTACTGGAAATTTTTTTTTTCCCAAAGACTCATTTCAAGTTCCATACTTAAAGAAGAATTATCATAGGACTTCCTTTCTAGTTCTTCAAAAGCAAGCAAACGAAAATAACAGACCAAATTATAACTTCAAAGGAGAAAAAAATCAGTAAGGAAGCAATATTGATTGTACTTTGATGGCACATAACTCTAAAGAAAGACCTATGAAGAAATATTAATCTGAAATTTCCATGTGTTTCTTGATAAAAGATAATCAAGGTTGTATCAGTGAGATAAGTGTTTATAAAAATATGAGGTTTCCCATGTTAACAGGTAATAAAAGGAGAAATTGTTTCTTCCTGAAACAATTCTTTTACTTACTCCCTTTCAAGTCAATTCTAGAGATTTTTATCAACTTTTCAAAATGAATGTCTTTTAATTGGCCTTGAGTCAGACAGGCTACTTCTAAAATGTGTAATGCCATTTTGCCACCATTTCTGTCAAAGCATTTTATAGCCACCATAACTTGTGCACTGTGGAAAGTGCTTAGTCTGTCGTTTCTATCTGTATGTGACCAAATTTACATCATCTTTTAAGTCTGGAGATTTGAGAGTTCAGGAAGTCGGTTCACATTATGCATTCTGTTTCAACACTGAAAATGTTGAAATTTCTGAAATCTCTGTTGCCTCATCTTATCCACAGGTCAGTGGTGTGTCCCATGTTAAATAAGAAATTCAATGTAGGAGTTCATGAGTCGTAAATTTACAAGAAGCATCTGGAAAATGATTCTATACATTGCTTGTTGAGAGAGTCTTTGTATTTTAAATTTGTATTTTAAATTTGATGTCTCGATAACTTTTGTTCAACTATTAGGTATCTTTTGGCTATGATGTCCAAAACGACATCCATCAGAATTCTCTGAAGACAGTGGCCTGGCTCATTGTAGAGCCACATAAAGGCATTTTCACTGGTTCACTGCAAACTCAGCCTGCGACTTACCCTGCCCTCAAGTTACCGATAGAGAACCTCAAACAAAAATGCTACGATTCTGTATAGGCTACTGTGTCCCTGCCAATCCCCAGGATAGGCAATGTGGTCCATGCAATGTGATATGTGTTCAGAATACAAAAATAAGATATTTAAAAAATAACAAAACACACTCTAGAGGAAAAGATAAATGACTAGGTGGTCATGAAATGAGTTGAGCAGTTCATTTAAAGCAATGCTGTAAGCTCAGAAATACAACACTACACAAGATACACAGTTATTATAGAGGAGAAAATACTAAAATTACCAAAAGAGAAATAGAGTGGGAAGAAAAAAATTGTGGGACCAATTACTGCAGAATGGTTTGACTGAGGGGTTACCAAAGAAAACCCAGATAGAATAAGGATACTCTCATGCTAGAGCTACCAACAAGACAAATATAAAATGGACATGAAAGCCCTCCAATGGTCTTATTGCTGGACCAGCAGATTTAATGCAGTGACTGTGGCTGAAGACTACAGAAAAGGAGGAAAAGAACAGATCTGTTTGGTAGCTTCAGATGCAATGAAGTCCAAGAAAAGCATCCGTAGATAATGCACATAGAGAACTTACTATGTAGTTCTGTTAGTCTTCATGTCTGTTTTTGTGCCCGTACCGTGTCGTTTTACATCCTTATACCCACGGACAAATAGAATCTCACCCCTCAGCAAAGAAATGTCTCCTTGCAACAGATGGAGACCATTATAGGAAAAAAATGTAACTTATCAAAATGCTGAGAACAAGTGACCAGGTGGTATCCAACACAAACTGAAATATCTACAACACGATTCCTGCATGTAAGGCTCAAGAATCAAAGGAAAACAGAACGTGAAAAGACTGACTGTAAGAACCCAAGTAACAGGGAGTTTGACGTGAGGTGGTGTTTCCTGGAAATGTCAGAGAAGCTACATCCATGACATCTTATCAGCATGGCTGCCTAAACAAGATCTCTAAAAAGAACACTGATGGAAGTGCTGATGTGGAAGCAGAAAGTCTCATGGGCCAGAGGCAACTAACGGATGCTGAGAATAAGAGAAAGTCTTTCCTAGAAGAGAAAATGAAAAATCGGTTGCCCTAAGTGCTCAGCAAGGAAACATGCACACAAGCAACAGTCTATACACAGACCAAAATACCCAACACAGGGGAGAGAGAACCTGTAGAGACCATATCCAGGGGATAGGCACAGCCCCCAGTTGAGGGATGGAACCACCTACCCATCTCAAAACAATTTTAACCCAGAATTGTTCCTGTCTAAAGAAAGTACAGGGACTAAGAGTGGAGCAGAGACTGAAGGAAAAGCCATCCAAAGACCACCCCATCTGGGGATCCATCCCATCTGCAGACACCAAACCCAGACACTATTGCTGATGCCAAGAAGTGTTTGCTGACAGGAGCTTGGTATAGCAGTCCCCCCCACCAGAGGCTCTGCCATAGCCTGACCAATACAGATGAGGAAGCTCACAGCCAACTATCAGACTTAGTACAGGGACCCCAAGGAATGAGTTAGGGGAAGAACTGAAGGGGCTGAAGGGGATTGCAACCCCATAGGAAGAACAACAATAGCAACTAAGCAGACCCCACAAAGCTCCCAGGAACTAAACCACCAACCAAAGATTACACATGGAGGGACTCATGATTGCAGCTACATATATAGCAGAGGATTGCCTTATCTGGCATCAATGGAAGGAGAGGCCCTTGGTCCTGTGGAGTCTTGATGCTAGGGTGGTGAGGTGGGAATGGGTGTGTGGGCGGAGGAGTACTCTCTTAGAGGCAGAGGGGGGATGGGACAGGGGGCTTGTGGAGGGGAAACTGGGACGGGGGATAACATTTTAAATGTAAACAAACAAAAAAGAATATATACTTATATATATATTCTTATATATTGTATATATATATTTGTATAACAACAATTACAGAATTTTAGAGATAGCAAAGAGGTTGCATGGGAAGGATTAGTGGAAGGAAAACGGAGCATAAAAATGATAGAAAACAATTCTTTTAGATAATTGTTTTTTAAAAATTCAAGAAATTATTGGTAAAGCTCAAAGAAATTCCAAAAATGGACTGCTAGCATTTACTTCTGCTGTCCCGAAACAAGAAATACTTCCAAGACTACCTGTGGTGTTCTGTGGGAAGGGGAAAGAAAAACGGAGTAGTTCATAAATTTCAATAACAGGTCATGGTTGGTTGGTTGGTTGGTTGGTCAGTTGGTTGGTTTTGCTTTACTTTTTTGTAGGACTGGAGATCAAACTCAGAGCCTCATACATGTTAGGCAAGAGTTCTAGCTGGCAGCTAACCTCCAACCTTAAGTATAGTACAGTCTTCAACTTAGTAACTCCAGCCATAGCCCGAGAATCTGCGTGTCTGGCAGGATCATTGATGGCTAAATTTGTCTAAGAACTGGTTTTGAATAGAAAAATATGGGAAAATGTTATAGCTGGACATGGTGACTTATGCTGTCACCACAGCACTCAGGTGACCAAGACTGCTGTGAGGTCCAGGACAGCTACAGAGAGAAACTACAGAGAGAAAACTCATCTCAAAAAGCAAAACAAAACAAACCATTTTAAAGACACAATCCGTATTTTTATGTTAACTAACAAAGTTGTATGTGTTTGTTGTCAATGCTGGGATATACATAGCAGAATCAAACTAATGAATACATCCATTTTCTATGTAACTACATTGAGCTAATTAACATATCTATTGCCTAGTAACATTATCATTTGATGGCAACATTAATTGAAATTTGCTTTTCATGTAACTAGATACTGTAACTGTGGAGGTCAGCTTCAACTTTGAACTTGACACAACCCAGGATCACCTGGGAAAAGAATCTCATCATGGACTGTCTACACCTTGTTTGCTTTGTAAGGAGCAGAAGAAGGCCTAAGTTGAGTGGAGTACTGAGTGAATGTGTATTGTTGATGTGGGCAGAGCCATGACCAGGACAAAAGCCTCAGATCCATGGGAAATTGGCAAAGTCTTTCCCCATATAGGTCAGGCTCAGACTTGGCAAAGCCTTCTTTCCCCTGGTCCAAGTATGAGTGTTTAGGAATAAATGATTGGTGTGTGCAAAATAGCAGCTACACCTTCCTCCTCCTGGCTACATACAGCCCAAGACTTCAGTCTACAGAGACCTACCAGGACTAGCTAGCCCCTCCCCCTATGCTGTAAGTAGCAAATACACTCAAGTTCTAGGTTGAAAGGTAGTAGATGTGGATCCCTGAGAGTGCACAAGCCCACCCATGATCCCAGTTCTTTTATATCCACATGTGCCTGTCACTGTCTTTTCTTCAGTCCCTAACTTCTCCTAGCTGGGATCCAAGGACCATGTTGTATAGGTTGTGGTAGACATGTGTGTGGTGTATTATCTGTTAGGTTTATTAATGTGGGAAGACACAGTCCTCTGTGAGAAGGACCATTCTCTAGGCAGGAGCCTCACCATGTAATGTCAGAGAAACTGAGCTGAGCACAAGCAAGCAAGCAATTAAGCACGTGTGCATTTGTTTCTGCTCTTTACTGTAGAAAAGATGTGGTTAGCTGTTTGGGATCTCTGCCTTGACTTCCATACAATGACAAAGTGTAGCCTGAAATTATATAATGAAATAAACCTCCCCTAAGATGGTTTTTCTCTTGCTTTCTTTATTGAACAATTTTTTTTTCCATTTCATATTGTGGTCACACTTTTCCCTGCTCCCAGCTCTTCCGAACTCCAGTTTACCATAGCAACATAAATAAAACTAGAACAGTCACCTAAAATGTACAATTAATATTTTGAGCCAATCTTTTCTATCTAACTGAAACTGGATACCTTTGAAACAAAGTCTCCCCAGCCCTCTCTCCATCCCAGTGCCTGGCAACACCACTCAACTCTGTCATGTCAAATGTTTTATATCCCACATATTGAGTATATCCTATTAGTGTCTGGCTTACTTCATTTAGCATAATAAAGATTTCATTACTATTGCTGAATGGCACTCCACTTGAGAATGGCACTCCACTTGAGAATGGTATTCCATTTGAGATATAAATATATAACAAATATACATGCATACGCAAAATGGTTTCATCTTGTTTTCAACCTTTAGGCATATGGAATCAGGAAATTCCATAATTTGCAAACTGTGAGCAATCTTTCAACAAACATGGTGATGCAATAGCTCATCAGCAAATTGATTTTATTTTCAATATACATTGAATATATACATATATACACATATATAATATATGTATACACATATATACATATATCGAGAAGAAGAATTGCTGGGTCATATGGAAGTTGTACTTTTGATTCTTTGAGGAAATTCTGTGGGTTTCTTTCCAAGATGACTACACTAATTTTCATTTGACCAGCATTATGTGAGAGTTCCCTTTTCTCAATATCTTTACCAAACGTTTTCTCTTGTAAGTTTTTGAGAGCAGAGTACTAATAATATAAGATGGTCAATCATTCCTGTTTTACAAATTTCTGGCTGTGTTTTAGGGGCTTGTTCCATTTATTTGTTTGTTTATTTGTTTGTTTGTTTGTTTGTTTGTTTTTAGGTTACACAGGCTGTTCTGAAACTCATAATCTTCCTGTGCTGGGACTACAGACATGGCATGTGTCACCATTTGTAGCAAAACTTATACATGTCTTAGTTTGGATCTTATTGCTGTGGAGAGACCCCATGACCAAGGCAACTCTTATAAAGGCAAACATTTAATCAGGGCTGGCTTACAGTTTCAGAGGTTCAGTCTAGTATCATCATAGAAGAAAGGATGGCAGCATCCAAGCAGACATGGTGCTGGAGAAGAAGCTGAGAGGTCTGTGTCTTGATCTGAAGGCAGCCAGAAGGAGACTTTCTTCTACGCTGGTTGAAGCTTGAGCATAGGTGCCTCAAAGCCCACGCCCAAGGTGACACACATCCTCCAACAAGGCCACCCCTCCCTATCCAAGATTGCCACACCTTCCAATAGTGCTACTCCCTGGACCACAATGTTTGTCCTTTCAAGTAAGATAGAGCACATGAAGGACTCCAACTGAGCAAGGCCAAAAAACAGTAACCTAGAGAACTGTAATGTAGTTAGTATAATAAAATACTAGCTCCATTCTGACTGGTGTGAGGTCTAATGATGTTGAACATTGTTTAAGGTGTTTCTCAACCATCCAAATTTCTTCAGGTGAAAAGTCTTTGTTTAGCTCTGTACCCCATTTTTTGATAGGGTCATTTGTTTTTGCTGCTGGTGGGACTGCAAGCTGGTACAACCACTCTGGAAATCAGTCTGGCGGTTCCTCAGAAAACTGAACACGATACTTCTGGAGGACCCAGCCATACCATTCCTGGGCATATACCCAGAAGATTCCTCAGCATGCAATAACGATACATGTTCTACTATGTTCATAGCAGCCCTATTTATAATAGCCAGAAGCTGGAAAGAACCCAGATGTCCCTCAATGGAAGAATGGATACAAAAAAATGTGGTATATATACACAATGGAGTACTACTCAGCCATTAGAAACAATGAATTCATGAAATTCTTAGAGAAATGGATGGAGCTGGAGAACATCATACTAAGTGAGGTAACACAGTCTCAAAAGAACACCCATGGTATGCACTCACTGATAAGTGGATATTAACCTAGAATCCTGGGACACCAAAGACACATACCAAATGATGTCCGACAAGAAGGAAGGAATGGACCCTGGTTCTGGAAAGGCTCAAAACATCAGTGTAAGAATACCAGAACAGGGAAGTGGGAGAGGGTGGATGGGGGAACACAGGGAGGGAAAAGGGCATGGGGGACCTTTAGGGGGCAGGGAACCAGAAAAAGGGAAATTAAATGTAAATAGAAAATATGTCCAATATAAAAAATATGAAAAAAATAAAATAAAATACTTGCTCAGGATAACCCTAGCCCCACCCTGCACTCTTCTTTAAGAGGCTCAAGGAAGAAAGTCTCCTGATGGTCTTAGCCATACATGTCTATATCTTCTATTTAATATCTATAATCTATATCCATAATATATAACAGATATTATAGATATACTATCTGTAATTTATTCTACTACATATCTCAATTCTCATGCCACAATCCCAGCATCTTGCTCCATTCTCTGAGGAGATGAAGCACAGCTGACTTCAGTCGGCTTTAAACGTGTCCTTTCAATCAAGGCTGACCGAAGTCCTAATTACTTCAGGCTTTGCACCTTGACAGGCTACGCTAATCATTTGATTTGATTGCCTGAGGGAATGACAGATGATTCGCCATGCTATCTCGCTACAAGCAGCTTGGAACAATTCGTCCAACTGTTTTAATGGCTCAATTACTGTGGTTCTTCAAATATCCGAATTAACCAAAAATGAAAGTCATCGAAACAAACAAGCAGGTAAGGGTGTTAGGACATCAGAAGGTTGTATGAGAAATATTTATCACGTTGACTAAACATGGCTCCGTGGTGAGACTTGTGAGTTTGGTTACTGGCACTCACAGCCCTTAATCAAATCTAATAGTAGCATGTGTACATATTCACCATAGTATACGGCACAGACTTTCGATGATTAAAAATACAGTAAAAAAAAAAATGTTATTTGCTGTGTAATTAATGGGTTTAAATTCTGTTCCCGATTTTGGTTCAGCATCCTTGTGGAGCTGATTCAAGATTTAAAATATATATGTGTGTGTATATATATATATATATATACACACACACACACACACACACATATGATAATACTTCCTCCAGAGGCTTCAGCATTCTTTCAAGTTTCCTACATTTACATTTTTCTTTCGGTTTTTATATATTTATTAAGTATATACTGGCTACTTGGACTGTTTCTAAAGCCAGTTGTAATTTGCGCTGACACATGGGAAAACAGTGTGGTATGGAGTCCAGCCAAGCAAAGCAGATTCACACAGCCTTACCTTTCAGAGAACTGCCCCTAGGTAGGAAAAGCAACAGGAATCAGCAGTCAAGAGCAGCTCCCTCGCAGTCCTAAATGGGATGTCTTCATCAAAGCCTCCCCTCCGGGCTCGGGAGATGTGCGGAAGAGGCAGAAATGTGAGAGAGAGCAGATGGGTGACTCCAAGGAAGCGGTGCCTGGGGGACACATAGCGTCTCAGACCCCGTGACATCGTGCACAGGACCTGCACAGGCTCAAGCCAGACGGTGCTGAAATGGCCAGCGGACACTGGCTCCCATCCCCAACAAGGAAGCTATCTGCAACTGGTACCCGGATGCAAAAGAAAAATGAGTGTTCTTCAAAGGAGTCTCGCTGGGCCCACTAACTGCACTTCAGGGCAGGCCCCGTACCCAGAAGAAGTAGTTGGCCAACACAACGCAAACGCAAGGGCGTTTTTGTAGAGTTTTATCTTGTTGACGTTTCGATTGTATATTTTGGTTTGTGGGTTTATGTTTGGGTTTCTTGTTTTGTTTTTTTTTCTGTTTGTTTAAGGTTTGTTGTTTTTTAAGAGAGTGTGGAGTTGGACAGGTAGAGAGGTGGCGAGGATCTGCGAGGAGTTGGAAGAGGGGGAATATGTAATCAGAATATGTCATATGAAAACAATTTTTTTTCGGGCTGAGAGATGGCTCAGCAGTTAAGAGCTCTGACTGCTCTTCAGCAGTCAGAGGTCCTGAGTTCAATTCCCAGCAACTACATGGTGGCTCACAACCATCTGTAATGGGATCCGATGCCCTCTTCTGGTGTGTCTGAAGACAGCTAAAGTGTACCCATATAAATAAAATAAATAAATCTAAAAAAAGAAAAAAGAAAACAATGTTTTCAATAAAAAAATAATTGTCAATAAGAAAGAGACTTCCAGCGGCAAACAGTCTGGGCTTGACTATTACCAGTTACGTATTATCATGTCTGTCGTCCTTTTCCCCCTTGTTTTAAAATAAGGGGTAACACAAAGAAAGAGCCTTCTCCTGGATGAAGATTGGTCAGTTCAATCTGTGGCGTCTCAGAAAAGACTCTCATACTCCATAAGTCTGTCCCTTGTCATTTGCGCATGTCCGTGAGAAGTTTAGCCTACAAACCAGGTAAGTAAAAGCCCAAAATGTTCCTCTCAGTTTGACTCAAATTAAAAGAAACGTCTCTCTCCCCCTCCAGATGAGACAGTAGCGGCAGATTTACCTCAAGTCTTTGGTCTGCCCAGGCTTTTCTCTGAATTCGTGTCTAAGTTCTTAAGCCAGGTCACCTGGGCAGGGACTGAGGAGTTAATACATGATTTTCTCTGCTCTCCATCCTCTCCTGAATCGTCCGTTATCTCTCCTCTCGGCCTCTAGTCCAGTGGTTCTCAACCTTCCTAACACTTCGACCCCTTAATACAGTTCCTCAGATTGTGGTGACCCCCCCCCAACTGTAAAGTTATTTCATTGCTACTTCATAACTGTAACTGTGCTACTGTTGTGAACCATAATGTAAGTATCTGATATGCGACCCCCAGGTTGAGAACCACTGCACTCTAAGAAAGTCGTAAATAAATAGACCTGGCCTCTGGGCTACGCGGCTCTTGATGCTTGGAAAGGATCGCTGCCTCTTGTCTGTGTTAAAATAAGGGGTGGGGGACGGTGACATTGCACACTTACAACGACTTACAACTAATTGAGACTAACAGAAAAAGTTGTTTTCCGTCTGCCCAGCTTCTCACCCCGAACTTTCCAGCAAATCCCACCATAAGCTCTTCCCATTCCCCTTCCCCATTCTCTTCCTTTCCTGTAGCAGGAATAGTGGACCGCCTCTACTTAAACGCTGGGGGGAGGGGGGGAGGACTGTGCAGTCGCAAAAGCATCTCCTGCAGGAGGACCTAATTGAGGACTACCTGAGAGACCAAAAATCGCTAGTGCAAACAATGCCAGCCAATCAGGAACTGCTGTTTTGAGGCGATGCTTTCTTGGGACCAATGGCGGCAAGGTGGAGGGTATTCAAGGAGCTTGCAGCCCTGCTCAGATTTCTCGCCTGCCTCCAGAGCCTGAGGCGCTGACTCACCTCCAACCCCCAAGGGCAGGTAGGGTCTAGCAGCGAGCTGTCCAGGGCACAGGCAACGCTTTCCATTTCCACTTTGATCCTCACTGGTCTCCCAGAAGAAACGATTTCTAGTGATGCAAATGTGGAATTGCTCCCTAATCAAACACTCTGCTCCCCCCCACCTCCCCCAACCCTCCACCCCCTACCCCACCCCCCACCCCCGTTAAACCTTAAATTTCACATCAGCCTCTAGATGACTTCATTTGAGAAGCCTGGAAAGGATCTCTACCTCTTGTCTGGGATACTTCCGTGTCTCCTGAAGGCCAGGCTTGCCTTGTACCCTTACAGCTTGAAAGAGAACGCGAGAGAAGTAGGGGACAAACTAAGAGGGGGTTGATTATCCCATGACGCTACCCAACAGAAATAGCAGATGCCTGTATGCACCATGAGGGAGGCTCCGGTTTTAAGGCCAACCTAGGCCATATGGCAAGACCCTGTCTCAAAAAGAGAAGGCAAGAGAATAAATACTATTCCCCAGAATAAATACCCATGGTGTAAGGCAACTCATTCTAAGTATTAACAGAAAAGGGGATGGTTTTTAAGCAAAGATTCCTGTGAGTGGAGCTAGAAAAGAAAAGTCACAAGTGGATGCTGCATGTAAAACTGCCGTAAGGAACCCAGACAAACAAATTGGTAACGCGACTGTCCTGAGAGGGTTCAGACAGATGGTTGAATAGGAAAATCCGCTACCGTTTCATAGAAGGCAGTTTCTCCTTAGAATAAAACTATCACAGTCACTGTTTTCTTTCTAAATAGTTGTAATGGAAAGTTATTCCCAGTGAAGCTTGCCGTGGCCGCTGAAGCAGCCTCCAGGGACCTGAGACTAAGCCTGACTCTCAAGAATCATGATGATTCTAAGAAAACGTTTCTGTCTGTTGGTTTAAGAGCCGGGCCTCAAGGGCTGTGTTACAAGAATTAGGAGAACTTTTCTCTACGAGAACAGCACATTTAACTTCTGATTTACTCTCAAGTTTCAGAAAAGGACTATAAAAGTCCAGTCCCCTACCGTGAAGTACACCCTCCCGATACCATGTAAGGGAATTGACCCATGCATAATAAATGTTTTCATTATGACCACTGCTTCTTCCCCACACCAGTGGCTCTTCATGGTTTGTGGTACTGAAATATTCCGAGTACTGCGATTTATTTCTTCCCCAAAAGAACACTGAGGTATATATGCTATCATCAGCCAGTCTGCTCGGTCATGTCAGTTAGATGTGAAACTTCTCTATGTTCTGTTCTCTTATAGCCATTTATCGGCATATTTTATAGAGTCATAATTCAAACCTCAGTTTAAAGAAAACACAAGGGAATTGTCTGTGTAATGGAATAAGTAAATGGAGTTCCCAAAGAAGATGAGAGGATTCAAGGTTAAGAAAAGTTCTGCGTGAAACTAGGAAATGCTTTTAAGCTCTGTTTTATTCACAAACATTTCAATATACAATTATATAGAAAAGTAATGTACAAAATTGGACTCAACGCTGTGAAAAGAAATCCCCCAGCCTTGTTCTTACTGAGAATGTTTTATATCTTCACACAAGGTGAACTGTATCCGTTACCATTGGGTCGGATGGGATTTGCATAGATTACCTCTATCCCTCTATCATATTTGCAAATCTTAAGCTTAAAGCACTAGAAAAAATCTTTCTGCAGGTCAATAAAGATGAAAAACACGGAAAGATAAAATCTAGGAATATGAAAATCAACAGGGACAATGTTTCATTTTTTTTTCCTTAATACCAAAAGAATTACCTGACATAAGATAAAATCTTCAGGAAAAAAAATGTTAACTTTCAAAAATGAAATGTAACTTTTCCAATTTCCTCCATTTCTAATTCTTCAGAGTTGTAAAACAAGACTGGGAAATATTACAAATGCCTTTGACCTCGCTTAGAATACATACTTAAAACCACCTTAACTTTTAAGAAAATATTTTTTTCATCCTTGAAGCACACTTAGTGTTCATTCTAAATGTACATCTTCATGCATGGAGTGGGTACCCAGCGATAGCCCAGCACAGGCATACACAGCATAGTCACCAAGCCAGAGGAAGGAGAATTTCCATCTCTTTGAGCATTGGTCACTTTTGTGTTAGTTTTGTGATATTGTCATTTTGCAATGTGTCACTGGTGAAAGTTACCCTGCTGTCCTGAAGAAGCAGAAATGCTTTCTCCACACTCTGCTTTCTCTCGCAGATGCCCTCTGCAGACCTCCCTCAAGTTCCCCTTCCTCCATGCCCTCCCTAGTATCTTTTGTCTATGTTCCTCTTCATTCTTCTGCAATACTATCTCATGGTTTATTTTTAGGAATTATTTTTTTAAAAGGGTTTTAGTTTTGTTTCCATATCTTGCTTTTGCTCTGCTTACAGTAATGACTTTTTTTTAAGATTTATTTATTTTGTGTATATGAGTACACTATTGCTCTCTTCAGACACACCAGAAGAGGGCATCAGATCCCATTACAGATGGTTGTGAGCCACTATGTGGTTACTGGGAATTGAACTCAGAAGCCCTGGAAGAGCAGTCGGTGCTCTTAACCGCTGAGCCATCTCTCCAACCCTAAGGTAATGACTTCTAACTATGTTGTAGATAGGATTACCTTTTACCACTTGTTGGTTTTTCCGCGCAGGCAGCCGGAGTGGAGCCGCCGGCCCCGAACCGCCCGCCGCGGAAAGCCGGGAGCAGGCAGCGAACCACCCGACCAGGCTCGGTCCGCAGCGCCCGCGGAGGAACCGGGAGGTGTGGGCTGGAACAGTTAGACTAGACCAAGTAGCTCCACGTGGCTTTATTTAAGATGGGGGTACAAGGGAACGGGGTAAGGGGAAGGCCGGGAGCGATGAGCAGAAAGAGAGAGAGGGGGGGAGCACGCTACTCCTTTATATGCATGATTATTCAAATTACAGGTAGGCTAGGTGGGCCTATTGAATTCTGGGTACATGGTGGCCGTTGCCCTGGTAACAGGAATATACCTGCAGGGCTGCATTAATTGTCGCCTATATGACGTCACAGGTCTCAGGACCAACATTCCTCCATTTCTGTTATTAAAAAAAGGAAAGGAAAAGAGGGGGTGGGGGCCGATGGTGAAAGGGAATGAGGGCGTCATGTCTCTTAAACTGCTTCCTGCTGTCTAGGGGCGTCGTCAGTTTGAGGGCGTAGCTGATTTTCACCATCAGGGCCCTCGGCATCAGGTACTTCTGTGGACAGTGGCTCTTCCGTGGGCAGCGGCTGGTAATTCTGTAACAGAAGCTGATTAATAGTTTGGTTGGAAATTTTTTGCATTTGCCGTTGGAAGAATGTAGAAACGAGATTAATGAGGCAAGGCGCAAATAACAGCACAAGAAAGATGACTAGAAAGGGCGTTACAAAAGGCAGTATCCATTTCCATATAGGGTTTTCAAAAATCCCAGAACTAGAGGTCTCACGATCTCTGAAGTTTTTTATGTCTGACTGGAGCTCCTGGATTTTGTTTTTCACTATCCCGGACTGGTTGACATAGAAGCAGCATTCTTCTTGAAGGAACAGGCAAAGACCACCTCTTTCAGCTGTGAAGACATCTAGTCCACGTCGGTTCTGAAGCACTACGGCTGCCAAAGAATTGATCTGCTTTTGGATAGTAAGCACAGTTTCAGTCATTCCCTGGAGATCACTTTTAAACTGGGAAGTGAATGTATTGTATTGGGCCAAAGAGGTAGTTATTTCCGCCACACCAGTGCCAATGCCTACGGCTATTCCTGTAGCGACCAAGAGGGGCACGATCTGAACTGCCCTCTCATGTCGAGCAGCTATCATATTTACCACTGGGATTGGCAGGGGCTCATTTCCCTGGATTACTCCCAGTTCAGGGAAAAGGAGTATTAATGTGCAAACTCCAGACCAGCTGGCAGGTAGGCGACGATATACCCGAGTGCCACAAAGAATTGACGTGTTTTGGATTGCAGGGCATTGTAGCAGAGATGATATATCAAGGCTTATGGTTTTATTACAGTCTAGGGGGCTTAACGTTCCTACAGAATGTGTCCCAGAGGCCTTAAAACAGTTTGCTATGCGAAAGAGAGGGACAGAGGCAAGGTACGGAGCCATGGTGACATCAGAGTCAGGACAGCTGACAAAAGGTGAGGTAAGGTTATTTGGCAGTATCATTGGAGAAGCTGTAAGTGATAGTTTTGAGTCAATTCCTGGGGGTACACATAACCAACAATCTTTAAAGCGACCAGGCCTGGTGACATTAAGGAGCTGGTATGCTGAGGTCAAAGTTTGAAGCAATAGACGAAATGACAAGTTAGTGCCATTTATGAGGGGTGCTGTCAAAGAATCGAGGACCTCAGAGGAATGTTTGATTATCTCCCCTACCTTTTCAATACCTAGAGGTTGGGCGATTGAGATATACTTTCTCTGAATATGGATGGTACTTACTGGGGAGCTGGGCTGATTTTTACGATAGAGCTTACCAACAACTCCTGTCTCCCACCTGGAATCCCACGGGTCTTGTATGTAGAAGAAAAGTGTCTTGCGGTGTTGATAGAAGAAGTGATTGACCCGTGATCCTAGCATATGTATCTGGCAAGACCAATATGGGCAGCCCCCATATTCGTCCAGCCATCTTCTGCAATAATCTTTTGTCTGGTCAAAGAGAAAGCAAGTATAGAGATCATAATATTTAGATGGGATAACCGATATAGGAACGATCGCAATTTGGACCGGTTCTTGGCATCCGGGTATGGAGCAGTTTCCTGACCCTATTTGGAAAGACTGTTTGTTATCTGTAGGGGTTTCATGAACCTCGAATCTCCAGATGTAAGGGCTGCCCTGGATGGAAATGAAGAACAGCAGGGGTAGGACAAGAAACCCATGTCTAATCCAATGAGGTCGAGCTCGGATGCCGGAGTGGAGTCTCATGTTCTGGAATTGGGGACAAGGTGGATGATCTCGAAGTCCTCCGGAGTTTAATAGAGCACGGTCTTGTTGGGGTTGACATGTATGAAGAACAGTCATTTTTAGGTAGAGGGATAAAAGGTTTAAGGTGAGACAGGTGGATCCAATGAGAGAATCCTTCGAGCTTAGCAGCTGTGGGGGTCACGAGAATCACCTTAAAAGGACCTTGCCATTTGGGTGAGAGAGGTGGTGGCCGATGATGTGGAGGAGATAAGAGGACTTGGTCTCCAATGTTGACAGGAAGTGGACAGGAGACAGTCTGTGGCCGCGGTAGATGGTGGTCAGCAAATTCCATAGGAGAGAACGAAGGTGGCAAAGCAATGGGGTGAGTAGGTGGTCTGGGAGGGAGGAGCATTTAGGTGAAAGACCAGGAGTTAAAACTGGACGTCCATACATAAGTTCAAAGGGTGAGATGAGAAGGGGTCGCTTGGGGAGAGCTCGTAGTCTGAAAAGAGCCAGAGGTAGGAGTTTTACCCAGTTGAGGTGAAGTTCCTGTGACAGCTTGGCAAGGGTGGTTTTTAAAGAGCGATTAGTTCTTTCTACCTTACCTGAAGATTGGGGATGGTAGGGAATGTGGAAATGCCAAGGGATGTTTAGGGCCTTAGAAAGAATCTGAGAAACCTGGGAAGTAAATTCAGGGCCATTGTCTGACTGAGGAGAGGCTGGAACACCAAATCGGGGGATGATCTCTCGGAGGAGAAGATCAGAAACTGTCTGAGCCCTCTTGTTAGTGGTGGGAAACGCTTCTACCCACCCCGAGAAGGTGTCCACTAAGACCAAGAGGTACTTGGCATGCTTGACAGTGGGCATGTGGGTAAAGTCAAGTTGCCAGTCAGTTCCAGGAAGGGAACCTCTAGCCTGATGGGTAGGGAAAGGGGTGCTTCGATATCTCGAGTTGGAATCTGACATCTGACAAATTTTACAAGAGGCAGTGATAGATTTTAAGAAACTTAAGTCCTCAGGAGTAGGCTGTAAGTGGGACTTAACAAAAGATAACGCTCAGCTGTTAGGATGAAAGAGTTGGTGAAGATAGGATAGAGTTTGGCGAGTGTCAGGAGGAGAAGGTAGAGATGTGGGTTGAAGTGTGAGGATATCTTGGGGAAGGTAAGATGAGTTTAGCCCTCTAAGAGCTGCAGTCCTAGCTGCCTCATCAGCTCGGTTGTTTCCCTTGGAGACGATAGAGTCATCCGTCTGGTGGGATCTGCAATGGACAATCCCAATAGCTGTGGGGAGATGGGAGGCCTTTAGCATGGCTAAAATGTGGCTTGCATTAGTTATCGATCCTCCTGTGGTGGTAAGTAACCCGCGCTCTTTCCAGATAGCAGCGTGGGACAGGAGGATATGAGAAGCATATTTAGAATCTGTATAGACATTAAGGGATTGTCCCTGTGCCAATTGAAAGGCACGAGTGAGAGCTATTAGCTCAGCCTGCTGATTCGTGGTGTGTGAAGGGTGGGCCTGTGCCTCTATCACCTCGGTGTCTGACACTATGGCATAGCCAGCTTTTCTAGTCCCTTCATATAGAAAGGAGCTTCCATCTGTGTACCAGGTATAAATGGCTTGAGGCAATGTGCCCTCCTGTATGTGTGAAGGATGAGGTAGTAGTTGCTCTAACGTCTCAGTGCAGGAATGAGAAAGGGAGTGGTTAGTGTTAGGTCGGGGAAGAAGATTAGAAATATTGAGAGGAGGACATGATTGGAAGGTGAGCGTGGAATCCTCTATTAACACTACCTGAAGAGAAAGGACCCTGGAGGGAGGTAGAGTCTGCAAGCCTTTATAAGTTAGGAGCTGGGACAGGTTATGAGAAGAGAGCACAGTTATGGGAGACCCCAAGGTTAGCTTCTTTGACTCTCGAATAAGTAGTTCAGCAGCTGCTAAGGTACGAATACAAGGTGCCCATCCTCGGATGGTTAAATCTAGTCTTTTGGACAGGTATGCTACAGGTGCAAAAGAAGGTCCTAGCTGGTGACCTAAGACTCCAAGGGCAAATCCCTCTTTTTCTGTTACATAGAGGGAGAAGGGACGAGTCAGGTCAGGGAGGTGTAAGGCTGGGGCCTTAAGGAGAGCCTGTTGGAGTCTCTGAAAGGGCTTAATAACAGGTTTGAGAAGAGGTTCATGGGTGGGGCCTAATGCTGCCTCATATAAGGGCCGAGAAAGGAGGGAAAAGGAAGGAACCCAGGAACGTAAGAAGCTAGCCATTCCTAGGAATGACAAGATCTCTTTCTTTGTAGAAGGAACAGTTAAAGACTGAATTAGATTCTTTCTATCTAAGCTAATAGCCTTGTGGGTTGGGGTAATTGTTAACCCCAAATAGGTAACCTGAGGAGTAGACAGTTGAACCTTAGAAGGTGAGACCCTGTAGCCTCGACTGGAAAGGAAATTTAGAAGGGTAGAGGTGTCTGCTTGGCTAATCCCTAAAGATGGGCTACATAAAAGAACATCATCTACATAAAGAAGAAGTTTTGATCTAGGGAGAGATAGAGAGAGTAAATCAGAAGCCAGAGCCTGGCCAAATAGGTGTGGGCTGTCTCGGAATCCCTGAGGCAGAACAGTCCAGGTAAGTTGGGTAGAAAAGTGGGTATCAGGATCCGTCCAGGTAAAAGCAAATATATTTTGTGATTGAGTGTCAAGGAGGATAGAGAAAAAGGCATCTTTTAGATCTAGGACTGAGAAATGAGAAGTTCCTGAGGGGATAGTAGAAAGAAGTGTGTAAGGATTGGCTATGACAGGATGGAGAGGTACCACTGCAGCATTAATGCGCCTGAGATCTTGAACCAGACGATAAGTACCATTAGGTTTTTTGACTGCTAGTATAGGGGTGTTGAAGGGAGAAGAGGTAGGGCGGAGAAGTTTCTTTCTTAAGAGGTCAGAGATGATAGGCTTGAGTCCCCTGAGGCTTTGAAGAGAGAGAGGGTATTGGGCTTGGGTGATGTACCTGGTAGGGTCCGGTAACTGGATAACAACGGGAGAATGATGTCTAGCGACAGAAGGATTCTGGACGTCCCAAACTCTGGGGTCCACCTGAGAAGCTGGTAGAGGAAATAACGTGTTAGTGTTAGTAGATTTACTGGCTAGAAGGAGAAGTAGGGGAACTGCTGGCGAGCTTGGGTTCAGGCGCATGAGGGGGGCAAAGGAAATTGAAGCCCCCAACTTAACTAAAAGGTCCCTACCTAATAAGGGAATGGGAGAAGTTGGCACTACCAAAAAGGAATGGGTGAAAGGTATGTTTCTAAAAGTGCAGCTAAGTGGTGGAGTCTGGTGAGGAAGGTAAGGCTGTCCCCCTATCCCGACTATGGGGAGACACGAAGGCGAAGTGGGCCCCCAAAACTCCACCAGGACCGAGTAGGTGGCTCCAGTGTCCAGTAGGAAAGAGATGGGCCGTCCGCATAGCACTATGGTTACCCGGGGCTCCCTGCTGGTGATGGGTGTTGTCGGGTCAAGAGAGCTCCGGCCCCTTCAGTCATCCATAGCCAAGCCTAGGAGGTCTGTTGGAGGAGTATCTGGGCGAGATGGCCTTCTGTTCTGTGCGACCTGAGGGCAATCGATCGCCCAATGTCCCTCACGATGACACTCAGGGCATGGTCCTCTTGGCTTGCGGGGGTTGGGGCAATCCCTCGCCCAGTGACCCATTTGACCACATCTATAGCAGGGAGCTGGCGGTAGTTTGGCCTTAGAAGGCCAGGAGCCCGGGGTGGTGGCTGGAGCTGGTCGGACAGCCTTTGCCAGCATGTGGTATTTTTGTTTTCGGGCTTTCTCATCCCTCCCATGGTACACCTTGAAGGCCAGCGCTAAGACTTCTGCCTGGGGAGTTAGGGGCCCCCTCTCCAAGCGTTTAAGTTTAGCTCTTATGTCGTGATAGCTCTGGGAAAAGAAATAAGTCATTAAAAGTTGCTTACCTTCTGGATTCTCGGGATCTAGATTAGTGTACTGTAATAAAGCCTTTGTAAGGCGATCTAAAAACTGAGATGGATTCTCCTGTTTGTCCTGGACAACTTCCTGGAGTTTTTCAAAGTTTACTGGCTTTAAGGCTGCCTTTCTGAGACCAGCTATAAGGCATGTAATAAACCTGTCTCTGGCTAAAATACCACCTGTGGAATTGTAATCCCATTGAGGATCCTGGTCAGGTACTGTCTCGGATCCAATTGGGTATGTTCTGTCTGTCTGGTGAATCTGGTCTGCATGCACTCTCGCCTCTTCCAAGACACGCCTGCGTTCCTCTGGAAGTAAGTTATTAGTGAGAATCATATGGACATCATGGAAAGTTAAGCTATAGGATTGAGTGATGTACTGAAATTCTTTAATAAAGTTAGAGGAATTAGAAGTATAAGAACTCAGTCTGCTTTCTATTTGAGAGAGTTCACTCAACGAGAAAGGAACATGTACCCTAACCAAACCATTAACTCCAGCCACTTCCCTCAGAGGAAGGACCGGTGCTGGGTCAGGTGTCCTCGGAGGAGTGGTTGGGCACTTGGCTGTGGCCTTGGAACGCGTAATAGGAGGGGTAAAGGTTGGCACCAGTACAGGGTGTTTGGAATGACCTGTAGCTGGCAGAGAGGGAGGGGAAGGGTCTGGGGAGGTTGGATTAGTAGACTCTGGAACCTGTTGAGAGAGAGAGGCTGAAGGTGCAGTTTTGGGTCTCACAGGCCCAGTAGGCCTGCGGCTGATTAGGGGTGGCTCGTCAGCTGGATCGAATGTAGCGCCCTCTAGTGGAAGGTGGGTAGGTTTCATGGCTAAGAGGAGTTGAGAAGGAGAGCAAGCAGAGCAGAGAGATGGTTTAGAACGAAGATAAATGAAAGCTTGGACGTAGAGAACCTCATCCCATTTACCGGATTGCTGGCAATATGTGTTAAGATCCCTTAAAATGATAGGGTCTAGGGTGCCATTAGGTGGCCATTTGGAGTTATTATCTAGCTTATATTGAATCCAGACCTTATTACAGAGGTTAATTAGCTTAGATCGCCTCAAATTGGAGGCTAATTTTAGAGATTTGAGATTCTCCAGTAGACATCCCAGTGGGGTGCCTGGAGGTACCGTCGAAGACGAGCTGCCCATGGGTTCAAGAAGGAGGTATTCAATATAATCTCAGCGTCCTGGAAAATATTGCAATACCACAGTTACCCGCTAGGCTAGGAATCAGGCCGTCGCGTGAATCCCTAGGAGCGTTCTGTAGGAGGGAAATGCTTGCCTGGCCAGGACTTATACAGCAGTGAAAACACTTCCCCGGGGGGTGGGGGGATAGTTTAACCCACAGGCTAATGTCCTAGTACGAGTGAGTGTTGGCCAGGGCCAGTTATGTGAGCTGGGTTAGGGAAACAAATTTCAACCCGAGGTAGGCTGGCCAATTCCTATCCTTTGGCTGAAATTCCCCTAGCCAACCAGAGTTACCTTAGCAATTTGCCGGTGTATGTTCGTGAGAGTTAGCAATCCGATAGCCAGGAACGTGGAGCTGCTGGTCTGGTCTGAGCTGCCTGGTGAGTGCTAGCGACTCACTTGATGTGTGTGCAGCGGCGGCGGCCGCGGCAGTGGCGTTGGCAATGGCTGTCGTGCCGGTTTGCGCGGGTGTCTTCTCTGTAGAGTCTCGGAGCCGCCGGCCCGAACCGCCCCGCGCAGGCAGCCGGGAGCAGGCAACGAACCACCCGACCAGGCTCGGTCCGCAGCGCCCGCGGAGGAACCGGGAGGTGTGGGCTGGAACAGTTAGACTAGACCAAGTAGCTCCACGTGGCTTTATTTAAGATGGGGGTACAAGGGAACGGGGTAAGGGGAAGGCCGGGAGCGATGAGCAGAAAGAGAGGGGGGGGGAGCACGCTACTCCTTTATATGCATGATTATTCAAATTACAGGTAGGCTAGGTGGGCCTATTGAATTCTGGGTACATGGTGGCCGTTGCCCTGGTAACAGGAATAAACCTGCAGGGCTGCATTAATTGTCGCCTATATGACGTCACAGGTCTCAGGACCAACACCACTGAATAGTATTCTCTTGCTAAAATTTGCATTTTCTTTACCCATTGACTAGAGCCCTTACTCTACTATATAAAACAGATAGTTCTCAAAATGTAAATTAATTCTAATTACCTTGATATGCCATCTCACCCTAGTCAGAATAGCAGTCATTCCGAAAACAGCTAACAACAAATCCTGGCACAGATATAGAGACCAGACAACACTACAAAATCTAGCATAGAGGTTTCTCAGAAAACTGAAAACACATCTACTTTAGGACCCAGCTCAGCCAGGCGGTGGTGGCACACGCCTTTAATCCCAGCACTTGGGAGGCAAAGGCAGGCGTTCAAGGCCAACCTGGTCTACAGAGTGAGTTCCAGGACAGCCAGGACTACACAGAGAAACCCTGTCTCGAAAAACCAAAAAAAAAAAAAAAAAAAAAAAGGACCCAGCTCTACAGCTTCTGGTATTTACCCAAAAGATTCCAAGTTGATATATCCCGGAGATACTTTATTGCATCACTATCCACAGTAGCTGTTACAGGATCAATCTGTGTCTATCAAAAAAGAGAAAAGAAAATTTTTCCAAATATATGTGTACAGTCCAATATCTTTCTGCCATAAAGAATGAAATAGTGTCATTTTCAGGAAAATGTAAACAATAAAATATAATCATACTGCACAAATTAAGTCAGAGAAATACAAATACCCCATGTTTTCCCTCATTTTTTTCTTTTATTGAAAATCGGTTCCTTTCCCGTATGATATATCCTGATTATAGTTTCCCTTCCTTCTTCTTCTCCCAGCTCCCCCCCCCACCTCCACACCCACTCCAGTTCTGTCTCTCATTAGAAAAGAACAGACTTCTAAGGGAAGACAACTAAACATTCCGAAATAAAATTTAACACGATGAAGCAAAAATAAAATAAAATAAAATAAAATAAAATAAAATAAAATAAAATAAAATAAAATAAAATAAAATAAAATAAAATAAAATAAAATAAAATTTAAAAAAAACCTATCATATCAAAGTTGGAGAAGCAACCAAAATGGAGGAGAAGAGTCACTAAAGCAGGCACAAGAATCACAGACCTCGGGCGATGGTGGCGCACGCCTTTAATCCCAGCACTTGGGAGGCAGAGGCAGGCGGATTTCTGAGTTCGAGGCCAGCCTGGTGTACAGAGTGAGTTCCAGGACAACCGGAACTACACAGCGAAACCCTGTCTCAAAAAACAAAAACAAAAAAACAAAAAACAAAAAAAAATCAAAAACAAAAACAAACAAACAAACAAACAAAAAAGAATCACAGACCTACTCAATCTCAATCAGGAGTCTCATGAAACTACTAATCTAAACGTTGTGGTATAAACGTTGTGATATCTACGCAGAAGGCCTGCTGGAGAGTCCTGTAGCTCCTGTGCTTGCTGCTTCCGTCTCTGTGAGCGCCTAGGTACTTTGTTGAGTCAGAGGGCCATGTTTCTCTGAGGCTCTTAAAATAAATTCGTAGGATTCCCTGGGCTCTGAGGGGTTTGACGGAGACCTCTCATTTAGACTCTCTCGCCACATAATGTCTGTCTGTGGGTCTCTACCTTTGCTCCCATACGCTGCTGGAGGAACAGAGTGGACATATAAGCATTCTTTGGAGTCGGCTGTGTTGGGGGGTGTTTTGCAGGGCCAAACACATGAAGGAGTTTTTTTCCTGAAGTGGACACAGGCGGAAGACTAAGGCAGACTCGTGAAGAAATGTTTTGCTGAAGCAGACACAGGAGAAAGGATGTTCTGCTAAAGCACGCATGTGAAAGGACACGTGATGAAGGATTCTTTGCTAACGACACACATGTATTGCTCTGCTTTACATGTAGAGTTGAGCTCCTTTTGTCTGCACCCCATAGAGTAACACACCAAAACTCTTCTGGTGGTCTGCCTCGGCTTCTTGCAGGTCTCGAGGACTCGGGGGTACTTGCAGAGTAATGTCAGCGGAGACAGACACATGTGCGGAGGTGAGACCCATAGAGGACATGTGACGTTTGGAGGGTATAAATAAAACTTGACGAACAGCGATGGAGACTGAGCTTGGCTTGCGGTACAGCCAGCCCTGCAACCCTTGCTGCTCCCGCCGCATCCTTACTGATCTTTAAGTCCCTGACAGAAGCACAGCCAAGAACTTCTCCTGGCGTTCCTGTGGGTCCCTCCTGCCGACTGGTGCAGAGGCTGAGGCCTGGCTGTCTCTGCTTGGTAGTGTCACCGCTGCTGATTCCTGTTATCCCAACTCTACGGAACTGGACTGCCTGGGTATCTGTGAAGTGTTTGCACGTGGATTGATCTACCGCTGCCGACTCCTGTGAACTGAACTGCCGATTTCCAGACAACACACACGGGAATTGCTCCAGAGAACTATTTCTAAACAGATCCACTTCCCCCGTATCCTTTCTTTTCCACTACCTCTGGTGGGTGGTGGGTTACAAGGAAGGTTAAGGCATTTGAGAAGCACCAATAAAAATGGGCTTTGAAAAATTAAAGTTACAGAGGAAGACTCTCTGGTGATGACTGGATAAGACACTATCTATGAGTATAATAGAATATCATTAGGAGTCGTTTTATTGATGCATTATTTTTCCTTTAGACCAATTGTGTTTGGTATTACCTGAAGCCTCTGGGCTATCTAGTTTCTGGTTTCTGTTTACCCTAGCAGTTCTGGGTATGGATTCTTTTTCATGGAGTGGACCAGTCTAGTGTACATAGCTTCGGGCCATCCATACAGGCTACATAATGAGAGCCTGTCTCAAAAAGCAGAAAAGAATCATTTTTAATTTATGTGCATGTGTGTCTGTGTGTGGATATGTCATATCTGTGTGGATGACTGTGTAGTACAGAAAGGGTTCAAGGCCAGCCTGGTCTACAGAGCAAGTTCCAGGACAACCAGAGGAAACCCTGTCAAAACAAAACAAAACAATCACTTCCATTAGTAGCCCACTGAAAAGACATCCTCCAGATATTTCTTTAACCACTGTTAGGTTTCTTTTAATTAGATGATGATGTGGTGGTGGTGGTGGTTATTGTTATTAGTATCTTCATTTTAGCTTTTAATTCAGAACCTATTTTTCAAAAATTCTATGGAAAAAAATCATATCTGCTCAATGTGCTTTTGCTTGTAAGCCACAGAAAATGACCAAAATGCAGATGGCTTGACTATACTCTCACAATTTCCAGAGTGTCTATATTCGAGCCTTGTTTCAAACGTGTTTCATCAGTTTCAATATGTGTCCAGCAAAGCCTCAGTTCCCGGGAAGGGGACAGCATTCTCGTCTTCTCCCCCTCAAAATACACGACAGCTAGTTTGTGCAAAGTGGCCTTCAATCTGTGAAGCCATAATCCAAAAATTACACATAATACCAAGAACTCAAGGAAATTAACCTGTGCTGTCAGTTTGTAACCAAGTTAAGACCGGGGAGAACCTCTGATGGTGTCCAGATTACTTTCTTTACGGGGAAATCACACAGGTTTTTCTTTTTTTTGTTTGTTTGTTTGTTTGTTTGTTTGTTTTTTCGAGACAGGGTTTCTCTGTGTAGTCCTGGCTGTCCTGGAACTCACTCTGTAGACCAGGCTGGCCTTGAACTCAGAAATCCGCCTGCCTCTGCCTCCCAAGTGCTGGGATTACAGGCGTGCGCCACCACGCCCGGCTCACACACAAGTTTTTCTAACAAGCACATCAAACTGATTTCTGTCCCACTTTGCTTTCCATTGCTATGATAAAACACTATAACCAAAAACAATTTGAGAAGAAAGGGGTTAATTTAGTTTACATTTCCATCTTACAACCCGTCATGAAAGGGAAGTCAGGGCTGGAACACAAGGCAGGAACAGAAGCAGAAACTGTGAAGGAGTGGTGCTTACCGCCTTGCTCCCGCTAGCTTACTCGGATATCGGATATCGTACAACCCAGGATCTCCTTCCCAGGGGTGGCTGCTCCCACATCAATCACTAATCATTTAAAAAAAAGTTCAAGCTCCACAGACTTGCTTATAGGCCAACTTGATCAAAGTATATTCTCAATTGGGCTTCCCTCTTCGTGGATGGCTCTACTTCAAGTTCACACTCGTACATGCACACATGCTCACACCCACGCACTCACCAAAAACAAAAGCAAACAAAAAATAACAACAACAACAACAACAACAACAAAACTATCCAGCCGTTCCCATATCTTTATTTTTAACTCACCAGGGCAATTTCAGATTAGCCAAAACTGACCGGTAAAGGAGCACAAATACGCGGCCCTTTCCCATCAGCCTGTGCGTTACCTGCTCCAACTCCTTAACAGCTGTCCCAGCTGAGAGTCGCAACAGTGAGATGTTGTTGTCATCTCCCCTCTCTGAGAAACCTCGTTCCCTTTCTCCTCTTCCTCTCCCTTCCCTCTGGGAAACTTTTCTCTTGTGGAGAGGGTGCGCTGTATGACTCTCTTCCTTCTCCCATCATCCGCCTTCTGTCGCACCCCAGCTGGGAACTGATTGAAAGGGAAAACTGAGAGCTGGAAATGTTTCAAGTCATTTTCTTCAGAGCCTCGGGGTACCCAGAGACTGATTCATTCACTTCTCACCTCCTCGCAACTTTCTCTTAACTCTTCCAAGCACTGTCTAACGACACAGAACAGCATGCGGCGAGCCTGTCACCCAAGGAAACCACACCATCCCAAACCCCATTATAGCCATGACATTTGATGCCCTAGACTGTGAGACTAATGCATTGCCTTTGCCAACGCTTGTCAAGTCAAGAAAATTATAAAACGTAATCAAGTTATCCATCTCTGTCTGCGCGCTGCTGAGTGTCTGTCTACTGCTGTAATTACGTGGGATATGTTTCAGAAACAGGAAATCACTGAGAGCAGTGGGCTCCAGCTCGGCTATTTGCAATGCCTGCTTAGGATTTCTCGTGTGAGCATTTGCCCTCTACCACCTTCCTATAAAAATTATATTAGCCATTATGAAGATACGTCAGGCTGATGATATATAGGATGTCTAATTATGGGGCAGGAAGCATATGATATAAATATGACATGCCCATTCCTACAGCCCTCATTCTCATCAAAGGAAAAAAAAATCATAGAAACCCAAACTCCAATAATATAATGTGATTGGTTAAAATAAGCCAGGAAAGGTCCTTTAATTAGACATTTTATTGGTATAAAGATGCCGATGTAAAAGTATGTGGGTATTTAAATGTCTATCCAGTCAGAATATGAAAGGAAATACAGAAACCATCAATCTTAACAGTCTAAAGAGTTTAGTTATTTTGTAGTCAGAGACTACAATATAGTCTACCAAAGTTGTACACTTTTTTACCAGATAAGTCTTAGACATTTCCAAAATCTGTGGCAAAAGCCAAAAAAGTGTGGGGATCACTAATGGAAAAGGAGGGAAGAAGGGGGGAGGAAGGGAGGGAGGGAAGGAAGGAAGGAGGGAGGGAGGGAAAGGTGGAGGGAGGGAGGAAGTAGGAAAGGTGGGAGGGAGAGAGGGAGGGAAGGAGGGAGGGAAAGAGGGAGGAAGAGAGGGAAGGAGGGAGGGAGGAAGAAAGGTGGGAGGGAGGGAGGGAAGGAAGGAAGAAGGGAGGAAGGGAGGGAGGGTGCATGTTGTTGACTTATGTTTCTGTTTTTGTCCACATTCTCCTTTTTTCTCATTAGTCCTAAGGGAAGGCCTTTCCAACGTCATTGTAGGCTTGACCGTGGCTCTTTTATGTAAAGTGACAGACTGTATTAACTGTAGATACTGCTGCAAGGCGGCCGCTCACCGAGTTTTGAAATTTCAACTGTCAGAATTATCATTCCAACTTTATTTGGAATTGAGCGGATTGGGGGTGCTTTCTAAGCTCTTAGGGTTTGTATAGATCAGAAACAAGTGAAAGCAGGGTCCAGAACAGAGACAGAGGGGAATTACAATAAGATTGTTAGTTTTAAGCACCGAAAAGAGCATGTAAGATCACTTGCTTTTAAAAAAACTTTCAACATTGATATTTCTCCGACAAGCCAGAAAGTCATGTGTATACACACCCACACCCTCACTTAGCCTGTAGACACAGACTCACGAATATCTCCAAATTTCAAATAATTTTTTTTAGCAATAAAAAAACTTTGGTAGGTTGTTTTGTAGTAAAAATATTTCTTAAAGCTACCTGCTTTATTCAGACTCTTTCCTTTGCCTCTGGTGATTATACAACTCATTCTTTATACTTTTCGGTCTTTAAGAATGTGCCTGTGCATTTTAGAAATGACTATATTAAATATTTTGTAGCATGATATTTCCCTTCTGTATTTCAAAATAGAAATCTTGAGTTTCCCGTGTGATGACCTGAGAACAAAAACTGTACTTCTCCACCATCCCCACTCAGATCAGGTATCAAAAAACTAAGTTTAGTAATTAGGAAAGGAGCAGACATGATTGTAACTTGAAACCTTACCTCTCTCCTCTAGGTTTCAATGAAGATGTAGCTAGTTGAGATAACTTTGCCCATGCAAATGAGGGTAACACCCTAAACTAAGATAGAACAGAGACTGCCTAGTTCTAGAACACTCTCCTGGACCAAGCGTGTCTACCTTCTCACCCTGGTTTGCCTACCTCTGTTCTGCTACATCTGAGAAGAACAAATGTCTTCTTAACTGGAGTCATGACTTTAGACTTCTTAATCACAGCAACCCAGATTAGACCCTATCTATTAGAAGTGTTGTAGTTATTCTTCATTAAGCATAGTTTTTCATGTTTAAAGAGAGACTAGATTGCAGAGAACCACACATAAAAAAATGTTGATAGTATAAGTTTTATTATTGATTAAGAAGCATCTCAACTGCCTGTATAAAATCATCATGGGAACTGGAAAATGTGAAGTATGTGGCCCAGTAGTGGAATGCACACTGAACATGTATAAGGCACTGGCTTTAATCATATATGTGTGTGTGTGTGTGTGTGTGTGTGTGTGTGTGTGTGTAGATAGATAGATAGATAGATAGATAGATAGATAGATAGATAGATATAGATAGATATAGATGATGTTTGTTTTTATAGAAGGGTCTCATCTCTTAATAAGAAACCATACCCTATCCTGCATTCATTGCAGAATTACTCAAAGTACCCAGTGCATACAGAAAACCTGTTTATCAGTGAATAAAGAAAATGTGGCATACACATATACCACTAAAATACTCTTCAGATTTACAAAAGAATATGGCCATATTTTACTATGGCATGGATGGGGTCTGGAAAATTAATAGCTCTGCTAAGTGAAATAAGCCAGACGTGATAGTACATAATCTTGTTAACATATGGGATGTGGATGTATAAAGTCAAACTCTAATACACAGAAATAGAGAATGTAACCATGGTCACCATGGACAGAAGACAGAAACAGAAGGTAGGGGGAGGGGAGTTAAAAGTAGAAGTCAAAGGACACAAAAAAAGCAGGTGAACCGGTCTAGAGGACTTATGTGCACTATGAAGAATAAAGTCAATAAAAGCACATTGCATTGGAATTTACACTAAATAAGTATATTTTAGATTTCATGTCACAAGAAAGTATAACAATGTGAGATGTTACAATTTAGTCTACTCCACTATAGTAACTATTGCTTCTTTTATATGCATAAGGTACTTCCATGCCAAAAAAAAAAAAAAAAAAAAAAAAAACTCATATATACAAATAAATGCATCCAAAAAAGAGACTCCCTGTGGGCTCCACCAAACTTGGCACTTTAGAAGGCATGGCCCTGTTGGAGGAGGTGTGGCCTTGTTGGAGTAGGTATGTCACTGTGGGTGTGGGCTTTACCACCCTCATCCTAGCTGCCTGGAAGCCAGTATTCTGCTAGCATCCTTCGGATGAAGATGTAGAACTCTCAGCTCCTCCTGCACCATGCCTGCCTGGATGTTGCCATGTTCCCACCTTGGTGATAATGGACTGAACCTCTGAACCTGTAAGTCAGTCCCAACTAAATGTTGTCCTTATAAGAGTTGCCTTGGTCACGGTATCTGTTCACAACAGTAAAATCCTAGCTAAGACAACTCTCTACTTGGGAAACCAGTGGCCACAACTGCCTAGGAATCGGGTAAGCTGTTTTCCCTCTCCTTCGTGTTCTCCATTACAGTTTTCCCAATCTTACATCCAGCCCAGTAGCTGATCACTTTCAGGGGCCCCTGAACTCCCACTCAATCCTCATTCCCTCCTTACCATGTAGTAGACCAAGCTTTCTGACTTCCTGTCAATCCTCTCAGCATACCTGCACATACACACAAACACACACACAAACACACACACAAACACACATACACACACACACTTCTAACCCATTCCTGTTCTATTGGGTAAGACACCAATTCCTAGAAGCACTTTCTACCTAAGATCAAATACTTGCAAGCCAAATTGAATAACACATCAAAAAGACCATCTACCGTGATCAAGTCGACTTTATCCCAGAGATTACAGGGTTGGTTCAACATACATAAATAGATAAATTTAACTCACCATATAAATAAACTAAGAGACAAAAACCACATGATCATCTCATTAGATGCAGAAGCACCTTTGACAAAAATGTAACATTTTCTGTGCGTATGTGTTTCTCCCTCTCCCTCTCCCTCTCCCTCTCCCTCTCCTCTCTCTCCCTTTTTGCCTTCTACTTGTTTTGTTTTATGTTTTAGTCATAAAACATTTATTTTTGGCCTATTTGTTTTCCAACGAGAGAAAAAAGAAGACTTGGTATTGAGAAACATTTACTTTCAATAAAAAAAAATTAAATTAAAAATTTAAAAGAGAGAGAAAACCCTAGCTTTTTTTCCTGATATATACCAAAAAATGGATTCTTTGAATATTGTAATATTCCTGTATATGCACCTCTATTAGCTCTGGGGTGCCAGCTGGGCCACTCAATAGTGCTATGTATTTATCCTTACAAACATCTTTTCTCAGGATTCTGTGGACAAGCACAAATGTTGGGGATTTGAGAGAACTGCATGTATAAGAGTTTGCCATTATTACTTCTGACCTCAGAGGAAAAGCCCTAAACAGGAGCAAGAGTAGAAATTTAAACTCAAGATTTCACATTCTGACTCCTGGCGGAGAGAGAGCCAGCGAAAGCAACCGTTAATAAGGATCTAGTCTCCCTACATTAGCCTATATGTTTTCAATGTAGTTACATATTTTTTATGCCTTGACACGTGAAAAGAATCTATGCTAAATGACCAGCTACAAATGGTTAAAGAAAGCTGACTGCATGACAACACAGTATCTGCTATATGTTAACAGAATATCATTTTATCACAGAAAGAAGGAAGCCTTTGAGTAGTACGTCATAGTCAAGGTAATACCGACACCAGGTGAAAATCTGTCGTGTACATAATAAATGTATTGAGTTTGTTCTTAGGGGCATAATTATTTTAGTCTTCATCTACTTCTCTACAAAACATGAACATGTTATCAGAAGTAAGATAATTTAAAGACTGGTACTTCTCAAATGATGACACAAAACCCCAAAGTGTGGGGCTTGTGAACACTCCAAAAGAAATCACACGTGCTTAGGATTGTATGTTTGCATAAAACACTCCATCTTGCCAGAATTTTTACATAATAAAAATAAGTTACTGTAGATTCAGAAGGGAAGAAATATAAAGTGTGGGAAGAAGAAGGGAAGACAAACTGTGTCACATGAAGTAATAAATGATAAGAAATTATAGATGGCATGAAGGCGGCTGTTTACTTTTGCAAATGCGATACGTTGATAGTTAACACCATCCGTAATTCCAGAGTTCCTGTCACTGCCGGACACCAGACAGATTCTCTTTAACCTTAGCTTCTTCCTTCCTGACCAATTTCTCTCATTCCTTGATACTTTCTATCAGTTTAATCCCTGCTTCTATTTCAGCGTGGCAGAGATCATGGAAGGCGTTTGTGAGTGGCGTAGGTAGACGCACCATCAAACTATTTCGCTGGCACTTCCTTGTAGGATTGCCCCATCGCCCTAGCCAAGAACACCGCTCCTACTGCCCCCATCCATGCTTCCGAGCACGCACTATCATCCTTGGCTTCTGTGGCGTCCATCTCCCTTTAGTTATATCTCCTCTCCTAACATCTTCTGGTTTCCCCTTGTAATCCTTACGGTTAAATCTCTGTGATCTTTACCACACTGTCATATTCATTTATAAATTCCCTTCCTACTCCTCTAATGTGCTCCATTTCTTCCCCTGGAATTTATCTCTTACACTTCTCTGAGTTAATAAAGTCATTGTTTCAAACGTCACTAATGATCTTTCTCAGGATACTTAACTCTTCTAGAGTAGTTGACAGAAATGTCAAAGTTGAAATTCCTTGATCTTCGAGACTGCACTCTGGTCTTTCTTCATACTTCTGTTTCCTTACCTATAATGAAGATTAAATTATAAAAAGTGCACATAAAAGAGGTAGAACAGAATGCAATAGAAATAAGCTGATTAGTAAGTGTTTATTTCTTTAGTTTTTTTTTTTTTTTTTTTCATTTTCTTCTGGCTCCAGACCCCCTTGCTCCAGCCCAAAGATTTATTTATTTATTATATGTAAGTACACTGTAGCTATCTTCAGACACACCAGAAGATGGCAACAGATATCATGACAGATGGTTGTGAGCCACCATGTGGTTGCTCGGATTTGAACTCAGACCTTCGGAAGAGCAGTCAGTGCTCTTAACCGCTGAGCCATCTCTCCAGCCCCTACTTTTTTTAGTTTTTATCTCTTCAGCCTCCTTTCTTGCACGTGTACATAGGCACAAAGACTAAGATATTTCCCTTCCACTCACTCTGGCACTTAAGCTTTTTATTTTTCCTAATTCTCCAAACATATAAAGCTAAAATGCATGTCCAATCTTGACCAATTCTTTCATCCCATATTTTCTTTTTGTCTGATTTGATATTTATTTTGTTTCAGGTTTTTCTGGATTTGGGACAGGGTCTCCTTATATACATTGGCCTGGTCAGCAACTCAGCTGGTAGCCCAGGCTGGCCTTGAACTCACAGTAATCTTCATCCTTCATCTCTCGAGTTCTAGGACTAAAGGTATATGATTCTATGCCTGGTCCTCATTTTCTTCTTTTCTTACTATTTTATTTGTTATTATGTAATCATATTATATAATTTTGCTATTACAAATTACTATGCATTTGTAGACTATTTAGATTTAGCACCTTTAGATGATACTTGGAAACACATGCATATGTGTAAAAGCCAGACCAAAACACCAACATAGGTATTGCTTCACCTCCTTATCATTTTGTGGTGACTACACTTAAAAATCTACTCATCCTGTATTTTAACTTGCCTCCCTGCACCTGAGCTTTTCTTCTTATCCCCAAACCAGCTTCTTCTTGGTAACTAAATCCCACAAATTTGAAATATTTTAATTTTTTGCTTTCATATCTGTGCCTTGTGCATGGCATGCAACCAAATCCTAATCTTATTTCACAATCTCTACATTGCTTTTTTTCCCCTCCATTCCTGTATTTCAAATAAAAATCAGCTCATGCTTTGGGTAGAGGAGTAATTTAATTATCCATCCCAACAGCCTGCCTTTTCTCTCACCAACCTTCAACATGCAATATTCCAGAAGCAGGTGCCGTTCTGATCCTCACTGAAAGTGATGATGTCACCCAGCCTCTCTGATCTTCTTTCTCAAGTCTTCCTTTCACCAGACTTCTACCTTGAAACCTTGAAGCTGTGTCATGACCTCCATCCCCAGGCTCTTCCCGAGCCTTCATTACAATCTACACTGTGTGATGCTGTTATGCTATGCTGTTCCCCTGGCTCCTTTACCGTCCCTAGTCCTACTACGCCAGACTGGGCTAGTCCTGATTTTCACTCATTCTCTTTCTATTCTTGCTTTCAAATAAGAAGATTACAGCCTTGCTACAAAACTCTGTGTCAATGTTTATGTGAAGTTTCTCCAGACTTGTTACCCTTTATTTTCTCCCATATCTCCCCAGATGTTAGGCAAAGGAAAGTATGGACAAATCTGCAGATTTTTGTTTTATTTTCAACAGCAAGCATCACATTACACTGTCATCAATTTAGCAACCTGAACTGAGCACTGATATTGTTTTATGGATTTGTTCTAAAAAGAAATTTTTCTGAAAGGCAGGAATGAAGAAACCCAATAGTAGTGACATGAAAAGGAATTACTTTTTTAACAAATAAAAAGTGCTATGTGCAAGCATATTGTTTGTAATAATTCAATGAGATATATATCATTATGACGTTTCCATTGTATGATTTTCTTGAATAAACATTTTTAAATAATTGGGCTACAAAAACTTATGTGTGACACACTAAGAAGATTGTGTCTATGCTCCCTAAGAGCAGTCCTAGAAGAAAAAAATGAATAAATGAAATCTATCTCGGAAGAGAGCAAATAGGAAGTCCACTTCGGCCCACAGAAACTAACAAAGAGACCACATGTGAAAGGCAGGCACTGATTACTGCTCAGCTCTATTCTTACTATGCAAAGCATAATTCCCTCAGGCCATCCTGAAACTTAAAGGCCTGCCTTAAATCCATCTAATTCTCTCTGATCTGGCTGATTGTATGCTTGCCAAGGCCATTGAGCTTCCCACATAGAATGATGTCAGAAAGTAGCGTACTAGGAAGACAGCTGTTGCTAATCATAGATTACACTAGATGGAGTTCCCTAGACAAATAAGCTGGGCTCTGACTTACAAATCAGTCCCTTCAGAGTCTGATGACTGTGAACCAGGTCAATGTGAGAACTGAAAAGTGCTGATAGCTGAAAATCTCTAGAAAAAAAAGGGGGACAGCCAAGCAGTTGCAGAAACCAGTGTTTGTCCGCCCTTGCAATACGGGAAGAGAGAACGAGCATCCGAGAAACACACGGCTCCTGAAAAAGCGAAGGGGGTCGAGTAAAATGCTATTTTTTGTGGGGGAAAAAAAAGAATGCAAAGTCTGGAAACACAAAGAGAAACAAAAGAATATCTGTGGTACTCCCTATCCAAAAGAGAAAACCACTCATTTTCCAAAGGAATAATATTGCTTTTTCTTACCCCCTTTGTAGTCTCAAATTCCTCTGAAGAGTACTTTTGGAGAAATATTTAGGCATTCAGGAATATGTCTATATGCCATGGGTAATGAAAATAGGCCACAATTGTGAAAGAGAGCAAGGAGGGATAGGTGAGGAGGTTGGAGGGAGAAGGGGGAGGGAGGACTGATGTGATTGTATTATAATCTCAAAAAAAAAAAAAGGTAATCTTTAAAAGGAGAGAGATTGTACTTTAAGAGTCACTTTATCCCAATCTCTATTATTCTGCTACATAAGCAGGGATCTCTGGGTGGGTATATTCCATTCATCCAACCAAGAAAGTTGATTCAGGAAGCTCAGGACCCTTCTAACAGGAGGAGTTTGTCCTGAGGTCTATTCTAGTACTGGCTAATAATTTAAGACTGGTGTTGGGCTGGAGAGATGGCTCAGCGATTGAGAGCACTGACTGAAACCACATGGTGGCTCACAACCATCTGTAAAGAGATCCAGCGCCCTCTTCTGGTGTCTGAAGACAGCTACAGTGTACTTACATATAATAAATAAATCTTTAAAAAACAAAAAAAAAAGACTGGTGTTAGGCTCTCTCCACCACACTGTAAGACTGCATAAGACCAATGCAGTGGCCAACAAACAGAAAGAGCCTACGGTTAAAAGTCAGACATTTGTGTCCAATACAAATGCCAAGCAAGCTCCCAGGTGAATGGGAAAAAACTTTAAAAGCAGGATTTGACTGTTCCTAGGTTTGTTATAGATATGAAGGAGAGCCAGTCAGAGGCAGAAATATCTGGGAGAGTCCAGAATGAACAGGACCCTGAGCCAGGCCATATAAGGAGATGGGTGTCAGCAGGAGCCAGGAAACAAGGAGGCTAAGAGAGTAAACAGTAAGAGATGATGAAAAGGGACCAGTGTAGCAAAAATGGCTGGATTATATAGGGGAGGACAGCCCAACCCACGGGCTGGAGGAGCTTGCGGTAGGGGGCAGGTATGCTGTAGCTGCCTGCGGTTCCTGGTACAGAAGCTGAGGGATGGACGGGGAAGCAGCAGTAAAGAACGAGGGCCAGGACGACAGTTTACCAATCGAGGCCAAAACTTCAATGGAGGTCTGACAATCTAACAGTTTGAGCTGAGCGAGCCCCTCCTCCCAGACTCCTTGGGTGAGTTCCAGGAATTGATCTGGCTCTTCGTTGGGTGTTGGCTCCACTGCCCAGGCAGTTGGGCGGGTCACCTGCTTAATTCAGGAATTCATAGACCTGGAGGAACTTCACCTTCACGCTGAGCACTCCACCCTAGGTGGAGCAGGATCCTGAATAGCACAGGAATCCCTGCTCAAAGGCTGGGAGAGGAAGGTCACCTTGATCAATGTCAAGTTCTTACCGTGTGGCATAACACACCGTTAGGGCTCTGTACAGTACGCCAGCCATATCCTGTAACTGGTAAGCACTGAGGGATGCTGGGAGAACCTGGGAGCAAGGTTGGTCCTGATAAGTTAAATAGGTTCCCCAGTTAACCTTTGTCCCAGGTTTGAGACCCAACATCAGGAAAATATCTACACACTCAAACAGAATAACAAAGCCAAAATAACCTGGCCCAAGAAATATACGTAGAATACGCTTGGGGTTTGTTTTTTTTTTTTTCAACTTTTTATTGATTGTTCATGAATTCCACATCATGCACCCCAATCCCACTCATCTTCCCATCCCTTCATATCTACCCTCTGCCCTTGAACCGCTTCCCCCCCCAGAAAAAAATAAAGAATAAAATAAATACATAGATGAACCATCTTGTTATGGAAGGTGGAGTACGTCACAGTGTGCCATACTGTATACCCTTTGTCCATACATCTTTACCTGCAAATGTTCATTGCAATGGTTCATTGGTCTTGTTGTAGGCCTCTGGCTTCTGGCACACTATCTATACTGGTACCTCACTGGTTCCCGTACTCTTGCCCTGCATCGTGGAGATTCTGCAGCTTTGGATCAGCAGGACCAGTCCTTTCATGTGCTCCAGCCATTCACAGATTGGATAGATTTAGGGGTGGGCCAACTCAGATCCCTGGATCTGGGCCCCCAATGCTAGCCGGGTTGGTCATCCCTTCATCCCTTCTGCGCCCATGTACCGGTGGTAACCAGAACCAGCTCTCCTGCACTGCCCAGCTAGTTCACCCAATGCCTTAGCTGGCAAGGGGTAGGGCCAGATCTCCTAGTCTTGTGTCCACAGGGCTGGCTCTGCCCAGACAAGGTGCAGGCCTGCTCTCCAGAGTGTTGCAGCAGTCAAGGAGAGGGGCCAGCTCTCCTACTTTCATGAACTTGGGGCCAGATGCAGCAGGTGGCGAGGGGTGGGCAAGGGGAGGAAGGCATCTCTCCTGTGCCCATGACAACTCATGACAGAGGATTGGTGGGACAGCTCTCCCATGTTCATACCCTCCAAGATAAGCAAAATATTTATAGCATAAATTGAACTTCTGAATCTGAAAGGATAAGGGCTGCAGGCTGGAAAGGTCCCTAGCATCCTTTCCCGCCTCGCCTCCTGCAGAGAAGCTGAGGCAAGGGCGGACACCGCTGCGCTGGCCCCATAGGAAATGCATAACGGGTAATGCCTGCATGACCCTGTGCATGGCAGCCACGTAAGCGGAAATGATTTAACTAGTTTATCCGCCTCTATAGGAAACTGATTGGTTCTCAGAGAGCGCAGGCTCGGATAATTTAAACTGATTGGCTTGGAAGCTATGGAGTGGCTTGTGTAAGCGGGCTTTGCTGTAAATCTATAAAAGCAGTCCTGTTTCTACACCCGGTGTTCACTGTCATCTACCCCGCGTGGGGGATGGCCGTGACCCCAGAGCTCTGGAATTAAAATCCTCTTGCTATTTGCATCAAGACTGTTTCTCGTGAGTGATTGGGGTGATGGCGTGGGGCGCTGGGGTACCTCCATTTTTCTTTCGGGTCTTATAAATCTATAGTTTATTTTATATAGTCAATACATTTCTAATCTTGCTAAATTTATTGAAGAGTGTTTTTCTCTTCCTTCAAATTTAGTGGGAGAATTTTTGGCTTAAAAGAGCAATGAAAGAAAGCTTTATCACCCACAGTAATTAAAGGGAAATTATTTTATTCAAATGCTAGGAACTTGACAGGGGGTGGGGGGAAGAAACCATTGGATTCAGAGACATCCTCCATCAATGTCAATTTGGGAGTGCTAATTAAATATAAGTAGCATAATGTGCTTTCATGCTTAAAAGATGTAAACTTGACATGTAATCATCACAGACCTTAGTAAAACACATTTTCTTAGGATGGTGTCTACCAAATCAATCAGGTTATTTCCAAGCTGAGACAGTAAGGACAAAGGTAACTCAAGAGTCAAAATAACTTGATAAGGGCTCACCATTATTGATCACCATCAACCAAAATAGAACATCCATTAAGAATGTCAGTGAAGCACTCCAGCCAGGGATACAAATCAGCACCTTGCTCAGACACCAGCCTCCTGCAGCAGATGGGAAAAAAATGCAGAGACCCACAGCCAAACATTATGCAGACAATGACAGATCTGAGAATACCCCGCTCCAAACTTTTGATGTCTCCATCAAATCCCTCCCCTCAGGTCTCAGGGGGCTCCACTGAGAGGAGGTATAAAGATGAAAAGACCAGAGGGAATGGAGGTCACCAGGCCAACAAGGCCCTCTAAATGAACATGATCCATATACATATGGAGTCTCAGAGACTGAGGCAGCAAGCATGGGCCCTGCAGGAATCTGCACCAGATTGGGGCCCTAGATCTGAAAGGAGGAATGGATACATGCCTACATGATCCCATTTTTAACCCAGAAGTGATTTCGAGTTGATAACCACTTGCAAATGAAATTTTAGTTTCCTCCAAGGGAGTCTCACTGGGAAAACAACACTTAAGAGTAGGTGGTCGAAGACCAACAGAAAATGAGCTCAACAGCATCTTCAGAGGTTGCTTGCCTCCTAATGTCATACCAAGGCTTTGCCTTCTCCTTTTTTAATTTTTTCTTCTCTCTTTTTACCCTATAGGTCCTTTGAGTATATATTATGACTTCCAGTTTAGTGTCTTTATGGGCCTCCTGAATGTGTGAAGAAATGGTGTCTCTTTCTTGTGCTTTCTCTTGGGCTCTTTTCCTTCTGTTTGTTTTGCCCAGCTCCAGTGTATTGGGGTGTTGTTTTTGTTTTTGTTTTTGTTTTTGTTTTTGTTTTTGTTAGTGGTGGTGGTGGTGGTGGTGGTGGTGGTGGTGGTGGTGGTGGTAGTGGTGGTTTTGTCTTATTGCATTTTGTTTTGTGGCATTCTGTTTTGCTATCCCTTGGAAGCCTGTTTGTTTTGTGGTAAGAGGGGAAGGGGAGAGGATACAGCTGGGAGGAGAGGTGGAGTGGAAATGCAAAGAGTGGAGGAGGGAAAAGCACAACCAGGATGCATTATGGGAAAGAAAAGTCTATTTTCAGCCAGGCTTGATGGCGCACGCCTGTAATCCCAGCACTTGGGAGGCAGAGGCAGGCAGATTTCTGAGTTTGAGGCCAGCCTGGTCTACAGAGTGAGTTCCAGGACAGCCAGGACTACACAGAGAAACCCTGTCTCAGGAAAAAAAAAAGAAAAAGAAAAAAGAAAAGTCTATTTTCAATAAAAGATGTGGAAAAAAGAATGTCAGTGAGCAAAAGGTTGAATCCCATACAGAACTGTTAACTGTCTCCAGGAGTTTGATTAGGCAGTTAGAGCTAGGAAACGCTTAAGATTTTTCTTAAAAGTCATATAGAAACCTACTACTGTAGAAGCAATCCTAAAATATATGCACGCACATGTATAACAAGAGTTAAAATGGAGACCCCCTAAGACATGGGGAAAGTGCCCATACAAGACACCACAGGCTACCAAATAAAAAGCCAGTGCTAAAAATGGTCTTTTTCAGTCGTTTCTAGAAAACAACTCAGAAACACCCAGTTATTATAGGCTCTTGTCAATGTTCCTGGTTGTCCTCACATTGTCCTTGACACTACGACACAAATCTGAAGACACTCTATACTTGAATCATAGACATAGAAAAATAAAGATGATACTGATGAGAAGCTTCATCATTGATGGCTACCTTTCATGGTGTTGAAAATACAGTGCACATTACCAAAAGAGAAAAATAACCACTCTTACCCAGCTATGAACCCTGTGAGCTACAATAAGGACCAGTCTCACAAGACATGCACACCGGCACAATTGTAGCAGGACTGTCAAGAGAAAAACCAACCACCTTAAGCCTGAACTTAAGATTTGTTCCATAAGAGAAAACTCGTACCTGGTACCATTACTGGGACCAAGAATCTTGGCTATACATGTCATCGGCTTACTACTATCATTCTGATGAAAAGACATAGTATTAAACTGACTTCTAATTACTTCACAGTGTTCATAGATTAGTGAATCTCTCAGCCCTCATCAGAAAAGCTTCTTTCTATAGTACACAATCATCAACAGAGACCTATATCTGATCAAGGTGCAGAGAACAAAAGGCTGAGGAATTCTCAGCCCTAAATAGATTTTATATATATACTAACATACTTCCCAGGACTCATAGAATTGTAGAAGAGGAAAAAGGGCTACAATAACCAGAAGTGGTAGTTTACTATAATTATAGTTTACTATAATTAAACAGTGTTGTCGTCAACACAACAGGGAAGTTGTTTCATATGAACTCACAGCAGGTATAACAGCATGTATAAGACCTATACAAGTTCAAAGCCATTAAAAAAGACTAGCATAAAGACAAAGTGGACATGAATACCTACCTCTAGATAAGGAATATTGGCGGTTGATAACTACCAGAAAAGGGGGAGTCTGTTCTCTTTTAGGGTATGCCTCTAGTGGGTTGATTACACCCATGCTCTGATGGATGATCATACATCCAAGACTATATGGGTAGCACAAATTGAACGTGATGAGTTTTAAAAAATAAAAAATTAAACACATTGTGTGAAATTCACAACTAATAACAGTAAAGGGGAAAAAATCTGTTCTACAGTTGCCCCTTAGCACATGTCAAATCAGATATTTAGTGACATTGTAGACAAGAAGGCAATTTTCCTTAAGTACTTTGGAATTTAGGGAAGTTCAAAAAATGTAATAAATTAAGCCATTTAAATGATGCAGCATGTAAAAAAAGGTTCTTGTTGCCAAGCCTAACAACCTGGATTCAATCCCCTGAACCCAAAGTGTAGACTGAGATAACACACACAAATTGTTCTCTGACCTATACACACACACACACACACACACACACACACACACACACGTACATACAAATACACAAATTAAGTAAATAAATTTGACAAATTATCTTGTTCCTGTTGGGTGTGGTGATACACGCCTTTAACAACAGTACTTGGGAGAAAAAAGAGATGAATATCTGTGAATTCAAGGCCAGGATGGCTACAAAGTGAGTTCCAAGACAGCCAGGGCTACATAGAGAAATCCTGTCTCAAAACAAACCAACAAGCAAAGAAAACAAATTACCAAGGAAGGCCACACCTTATTTGGGTGAGAGAATAATGGGAGTTTTAAAAGACACAAACTTGAGTGTGAATGAAAGGGAATAGATATAGGAAGAATACTCATACGTATACCAAATTGTCAAATAACTAATTAAAATAGTTTTACATTAAAAGAATATCATTTTTCTGAGAAACTGCCAGACTGATTTCCAGAGCGGTTGTACCATCTTGCAATCCCACCAATAGTTGAGGAGTGTTCCTCTTTCTCCACATCCTCTCCAGCACCTGTTGTCTCTTGAGTTTTTAATCTTAGCCATTCTGACTGGTGTGAGGTTGTTTTGATTTGCATTTCCCTGATGACTAATGATGTTGAACATCTCTTAAGGTGCTTCTCAGCCATCCGAATTTCTTCAGGTGAAAATTCTTTGTTTAGCTCTGTACCCCATTTTTTAATAGGGTTATTTGGATCTTTGCCAAAGAACCCTGTCATACCACTCCTGGGCATATACCCAGAGGATTCCCCTGCACACAATATAGACACATGCTCCACAATGTTCATAGCAGCCTTATTTGTAATAGCCAGAAGTTGGAAGGAGCCCAGATGTCCCTCAAAGGAGGAATGGATACAGAAAATGTGGTATATTTACACAATGGAATACTACTCAGCAATTAAAAATAATGAATTCATGTAATTTGTAGGCAAATGTTAGATCTGGAAAACATCATCCTAAGTGAATTAACCCAATCACAAAAGAATACACATGAAACGCAATCACTGATAAGTGGATATTAAAGAGCCCAGAAGCTCTGAATACTCAAGGCACAATTAGCAAATCAAAAGATTCCCAAGAAGGAAGGAAGGAGAGGACACTGGCCCCAAAAAGACTGGATCCAGTTTTCTAGGAGAGTACCAGAAGAGAAAGGGTTGGGGGCTGATTGGGGAATGGGGGTAGGGGGGAGAGGACTTATGGGACATATGGTGAGGGGGGAACTGGGAAAGGGGAAAGCCTTTGGAATGTAAACAAAGAATATAGAAAATAAAAAAATCAAAAAAATCCAATAAAATGAAAATAAAGAATATCATAAATAAAATTTTCTTTGGATTTTAATGCTAGGTTGTAGCTAGGAAGAGACAGGAAGCAAATGAAGAACTATTCTCACTGGGTCTTCCTAAGGGATTTTATACTCCTCTGGATAGAACTTTTCACGGACAATCAGAAATGTGAATGCATACAGTTCATGGTGCCAACCCTGCTGCAAACCCTCTGGTCTACAGTGGTGACCTCTCTGCATGATACCCTGGTGTAAGGATGGCACAAAACGTTGCGGGAGTCATTACGATGGTTCTCAACTTGACTACATCTGGAATTTACTAAAACCCAAGAGGCTGGGCATGCCTTCGAGGGAATTTTCCTCAATTAAGTAATTTTAATTGAATGAAGTAGGGGGGAAATGAAGTAGAAAGACCCACTTCTTTTTATTTATTTAATTGTTTCTTTACATCCTGGTCACAACTTCCCCTTCCTCTTCTCCTCCCAGTCTCTTCCTCTTCCCTCACCTTGCCCACCCACCCCTCCTCCTTCCTTTCTTCTCAAAAAAATAGGAGGCCTCCCATAGATATCAACCAGATTTGGCATAGCAGGTCATAATAAGACTAGACTCACTTTCTACTGAAGCTAGACAAGGCAGCCCAGTTAGGGGAAAAGGATCCAAAGGCAGGCAACAGAGTCAGAGTCAGAGTCAGCCCCTGATTCCACTTGAGGAGTCCCACATGGAGACCAAGCTGCACAGCTGTTACATATGTGCCAAGGGCCTAGGTCTGTCCCATGCAGGCTCTCTGGTTGGCAGTTCAGTCTTTATAGCCCCTATAGGATCAGGTTAGTTAATTCTATAGGTTTTCTTGGAGTGAACTTAATGCCTCTAGCTCCTTCAATCTTTTCTCCCCTTCTTCTACAGGACTCCCCAAGCTCCACTTAATGTTTGGTTCTGGGTGTCTACATCAGCGTCTGTCAGTTGCTGAGAGTGTAGAGTCTTTAATGACAGTTATACTGGGCTCTTGTCTGCAAGTATAGCAGAGTATCACTAATAGTGTCAGCATGGGCTCCCTCTCAAGGCATGGGTCTCAAGCTGGGCCAGCCTTGGCCCTTCCCTCTATTTCTGTGCCATGTTGTACCCCTGAATATCTTGTAGGCAGAACACATTTTGGGTCTAAGGTTTTGTGGCTAGGTTGGTGTCCCAATCCTTCCACTGGAAGTCTTGCCCAGTTACAGCAGATGCTCAGTACTGCTTAGGAGGCCAAAAACCTGCACCAGTATAGCACAGGGACCTATTGCTCTGTTAAAGAGATATTCTTTCTCTCTAACTGAACATGGAAACGAAATTACCCCTAACAACACTTTGCTATACCCATAGATTCAGCCATTGTCAGAGAAATGTCTTCCTACAATACAGGAGAACTAATTCCAAAACCAAAGACTGGACAATGTACAAAGAATGAGAGACCTTGGAACACTCAGTCCTAAATGGGACGTCTTCATCAAAACTCTCACCTTGGCATTCAGGGAACCATGCAGAAGAGGAGGTAGAGAGGTTGTAAGAGCCAATGAAGATAAAAGATGCCAAGGAGATGGTGTCCTCCAGACACAAGATTGATGCGCACATGAACTCACAGAGACTGTGGCAGCATGCCCAGGGCCTGCACGGGTCCAAGGAAGATGGAGTCCAGTGCTGAGAAAGACTGGACATGAGCCTCATCCCTAACCCAGAAGCTATCTACTACCTGTGAGCATGAATGTATATACACAGACAAATAAATAGAGCAGCATTCCTTTTTAATGCTTGTAATAGAGACAAAGTATATATGTTTCATATTTCTTGGTCCTGAGTTCTAAACATATTACAAAGCAAAAGCAGGGATGGAGAGGAGGCTGTGTGGTTCAGACCACTTGCTGCTCTTCCAGATGGCCCAAGTTCTATTCCCAGCACCCATGTTGGGGTGCTCACAAATTCCTGTAACTCCATCCCCAAGAGATCTGATGCCCTCTTCTAACCTCCACAGGCAACAGACAGACAGACAAGCAGACAGTCAGTAAAAATCTCTTTTTTTTTTTCAGAGAAAGTATCCCTTACCAAGTGTCACAGCTCACACCTACAATCCCAGCACTCGGGCTGCCATGGGAGGACACTTGTGACTTCCGGGCTAGCCTGAGCTAATTATAAGTTCTAGGCCAGTTTGCACTACAGAATCAGCCTTTGTTTTTAAATGAACAACCAAAAAGGTAACTGTTAAAGGGGTATTTCATCACAAATTACTAAAATTTTATTAGTTTTCAATCAGTAAAATTTAAAAGACTCCTTCCTAAATAAAATGAATATTCATGGAGAAAATTATTTTTAAGGGCTTTAACCTTGTGTTCGTATCTCAGAGTTAAACTAAGACAATTTATGAAGTACTTATTAAAATATAGTGTTAAATCAAATTACCATGCTTGAGACATTTTACTGAGCGATTGGTAATTGCTGTTTAATGATAATCAGAGCAAACTTCTTCGTAACACTCACAAAGTAACTAGAATTGCACTCCATGCTCCAGGAAAAAAAAAAAGTCCAGCTTGCTTTTGTTAATGAAGCACTTACTAAATTTTATATCATTTGCCAGTGAGTAAATTCTTATCTTTGCTGCCATATAAATGGATTATCCTGATAACTCTACGCCTTATTTCCCAATAAGGAATGGTATTTGCTATAAGTTGAAAGTATATAAACATTGGAAGATTTAGCCTAAATGCAGTAGACCAAGCTTACTGACGTCTTCCTGGAGGTAAGCCAAACACTAAAAGCCCCATATGGCCTGATGAGTATCTACCATCCAGAGCTACATTGTGCCAGACCTCAAGAGAATGGGCACCCCTGATTGGGTGACCTGTTTTCTCCTTAGGCTAACAATTTTCTCAATTGCTAGGCAAGGCCTTTAGCCCATATGTTGAAAAATCTTCCTTCAAATAACATAGGAATCAAATTCTGAAATGTTTGACACTGACTGAGGAGCTGTTTAAAAGCCTCTGCAACTGTAATATGGGTATACCATTGAATCATGCATGTATATTTTTCCATCTCAATAAATCATATTGCATATCTTCCTAGCTGATTTATTTTACTTATTAAATTAGCTCAGTTATCTCCCGTGCACAGTTAAAACTTCAGGAACTACATGCTATAATGACTCTTTGTCTCTGGCGGGACTTTTGACATTTCTATAATAGTGTAAGTAAATACCACTAGGTTGTTGAAGGCCTGTCTTTATGTTTGCGGGGTGTAAATTTGTCTTTATTAGTGCAGGCAAAACAGATGAGCCAAAATCGTAAGCTGTTCAACCAACTTGAAATCTTTTATAAAATTCAAACCTTCTGTGCTCTAATATTGGGGTGCTTATACATCTAGCTAAACAAATATTTGGACACTAGCATAAATTATTAAAATCTAGTGGGGATATACACTACAGTGTTTGAACCCTGGATGGAATAAGTGTGAGCCCATTTTGATATGCTCAGCTAAGAAAGGTGTTCGCATGCTTAAGTGGTTCTGTTGTAAATGGTTATAAGAGCATCCATACAATCTTTGATTTTTGCCTTTTGCCACAAACTAAAACAGTAACTAGCTCACCTTAAATAAAACACTGTGCTGACCCCTGCTGTAGAATATCAGTATTTTTATTAAGATTCTCTCCTGAATTTATTCATGAGAGGCACTGCAGCAAGACCCATGCCAAGTGTCCTCATACTCACGCAGCTAAGCCTACTGTTCTCCAAATCACTGCAAATCACTGGTCTTCTGGCAGAAAATAAACCATTCCAAGACAAATTAACTACACACACACACACACACACACACACACACATATTATATGCACACATATAATAATTAAATGTATATATATTTAAACATTTAGATATTGTGTGAATATGGGTACATACAAGTCATGGTACACACATATACATATGCATATGCATACACATACATATACATATATTACAGAGTGGCAGAAACAAGAGACACTTGGCTTCAACAAACTGGCAGACAAGAACTGATTCCTGAAACTTGTTTCCTGACCTCCACATGTGCACCATGGCATGTGTGCATCCATATTCACACGCACCTACACACACAATAACTAAATGTTTAAAAAATAGCATACGTGTAACCTAGAATATAAAAGTAGAGTTGCCACCAGATACCCACCTAGCTTTGAGAAACAGACAACCTACCAAGTAGAATTATCCAAAGGATGTATCCTTAAAGAGTCAACATTTGAGTTGTATACTGCTATCTGGCAAAGTATTAAAAGTAAAACTAAGTTATATGACTCCAGTTTAATAGCTAACGATTTCCTAAAACATATGCATTCTAATTAGCTTGCACATAACAAAATATACTGCTGTTTATAATTCAAGTAAACTATTTTGGGGGGCCGATATGAATAAAAATGAAAGAAATTATTAAAGAAAACCAACAAAATAAAAACAAAGCCGAAAACATAGAAATCACTAAGTATATCTACCGGAGTTACTTTAGACACAATGAAACAGATGAGCTTCCAAAAAGAAATGGCGTGTATTAACTCTAAGGAGGTAACAACTCTTAGATATTACTTGATGGGTGTTTATAACTACTTAAAATTCCTTAAGAAAGGATATAGCAGAAGAAAAGCAAGGAAACTGACCTTGGCACCATCTACGAGATATCTGATCTATACTAACATGAACTAGCCAAGATTACACACCAAGTACGGCTTCAAATGGTTCAGTTCAAGGCTTGGAACAGGCTGAGAGGGTAGAGATTACATCAGTCCTCAGCAGACTTTCTCGGAGCACACAGAAGCAGTTAAAAGAAATATCTCTTCCAAGTGATCTCAAATACATAGCTGATTTTTATTCCCCGTGCCTGTAAAACAAATGAGTTGAAAATTACTGGGAGGGTTGCTCACGCAGGCAAGGAAGTAAACTGAGAAGGACTTTGTCAGACTTTAACCACCGCTTGTTAGAGAATTACCAATGACGCCCTGCATTCAACACTGCACCATACAGAAAGTATCCAGGCCTCTCCATGAGACCAAGAGTGGGCACTGACCACAAAGAAGCAATAGTCTCACTGAGAGAATGCTACTCTAAACCTTAATGGAGAATTAAAATAAACCTTGTTAAGCAGCACAAGATAGAAGGAAGACTGCCATCTTCTGTCCGCCACAGCAATCTTGGCTTTTTTTTTTCTTTTTTTCTTTTTGAAAATAAAGGTAAAAAATGAGAAAGAAAGAGTGTGGTGTATAAGAGAAAAGAAAAGAAACAGAAGTTATGTCTCAGACTTCAGCAAAGACCTTCCTGGAGTTAGTGAAAAATTCCAGATAGCCTCTACTGTAGAAAGAAAATAAAAATCCACTAATAAAAAATTATTGATGTCCAAGGATAGTAATTCTCTTTGTTATACAACTATTATGATCTCATATAACTACTGTTTTCTGTAAATTAAAGAAGACAATATCTTGCTTTCCTGATCAGATGGGAAGCCGATCTTGAAGCTTGCCTTGCAAAATGGTCACTCTTTCTTCCTGACCCTATCTTTTCTTTTATCTGTATTGAACATATCTGATTGAAAAACAACCACTGCAATGAATAACAGGGATTCACATTTCCTGGAATTCAGCTTTAGTCTTGAGTCAGCCACTGATGCCTTTAATCAGGGTGGGTTATTGAGCATGGTCGCATGTAACCTGAAAGGGGGAAAGTGCTGTATATTCACCATAGTGTACTAGTAGAAAATGTTCCTTGCATGAATTCCCTTTTCAAATACAGCTTGTTCACATGGGTAGCAATTAAGGTCATGACTGAGGTCACATAAAACCTCTAGAAATAATTCGGTTATTCTATTCAAAAATAAAACTTGCAACAATAAAACACAATATAATCATGTGTGGCAACAAAAGAATGAAGAATGTGACGATGTCATTTAATTCAATTGTCTGTACTCTCTTTTTGTTGTATTCTGATGCCTAGAAATAGCAAAGTGTCTTCTATAGTTTTTAATATTATGATGTCTAGATCTGTACTCCAGCTCTTAACTAATATAGAGTCCAGAGCATCTACTGACCCCTGCAGTGGAGCTGCAAAGAACAAAGAGGTCCTTGCCCCCTGGAAATATGAAGAGTTGAGAACAGAACAGCCAATAATAGCATAGCAATATGACAAATGTTTTTACAATCGTTATTGCCCATGTATTGTTTTGTGCCTGAGGATATTGTCAGGCAATGTTTCTTAAGGTAACGTTAAGGACCAAAAAAAAGTCCTGGACAACTAAAAGGTGCTACAGCCTCAAAGGCCAATGTTATATACCTTCTGGTTGTTCTTTGTATTAGAGAGGCAGCTATTGCAATTTCTTCACACAATGAAATCTTCACACCAAATGTATAAAGATATCTCTTTCAACCAAATCATACTATTGGTTTTACAAAAGTTGGTGTCAACATTATCATGGTTGTCAATCAATCTGGTTTTATGATGGGAAAAAATCTAGAAACTCTGAGAGTATATAAAGATTGTATTTAAAATCGTCTTTGAGGTTCAACTTGCAGTGAACCTTGGAGTTACTAAAGAGGCTCATAACTATTCAAAGTTCTGAGAAAAATCAACAGTAAATGTTCAGACATAGAGGAGTCATCTTTATCAATCCAACAAAGGCACAGGGAACATTACAGAAGATGGGACAGAAGAGATTAGAGGTAGAGGTAAAGGTACGGGTACAGGTACAGGTAGAGGGAAATAGAAATGAGGACTGAGCAGGATTCTGGGAAATGCTATTCTTGGTACATGACCTGGATGTTGCATACATGAACTCACAGTAGCTGTCTACCTACACAAAATCAAGCCAGTTAAAAATTCTAGCATGAAAAGTGGAAGAGCTTCGGGGACTTGTCTTATGGACAAGCTATTGGCAGCTGATGACTACTCAAGGAAGGAGACTAACTTTTCTTTGAGGGTCTGCACCAGCACACTGTGTATGCCTAGTAGATGCGAACTTGTCTCTGAAATAATGGAGCTGTATATATTTTAAAACCAAAAGGACAGTACGTTGGAAAGGAGATTGTTGAGGGAAATCTGGTGGAAACTGGAAATGGAAAATATGGAGAATACGGGATACGTAGGATCAAGATACATTCTACACATGTGTGTATGAAATTTACAAAGAATAAAATATCTTTCAAAGGCTGCCTTAAATAAAAATAAAATCATCTCTATAGACATTGTACCAGATTTGCTTTCTTTTATTTCCTTTCCTTTTCCTTTGAGACAGGAAGACTTGCCATGAAGCTCAAATTGGAGTGGAACTCATACTCCTCCTATCTCTACCTACACTGTCCTGGGATTGTAAGTATATACCACCACAACTTGCTGATGTATATATGGAACTTACCTACTAATCCCCAATACACACATGCACACAAATTGTTGGAAATGTCCTATTGCTGAAGACGACACCTACACAACTCATTGAACAGAGGGTAGTGGATCAGGTGCTTACTTAGAGCCTTCACTAATACTGACGAGTGTTCACAGCACTATGCACACTACCAGAAAAAGGTAAACACCAGCCAGTCTATAATGGTACAATAGTGGCACAAAAATCGTGACAGTAACCAACCATCTTCTGATTGGAATTAAGGCCAGCTCCATGAGATGGAACCCATGCCCAACACTGATCAGGTGCCCAAGAACCTGAGCGTACTTAGGTCAGGGACCTCAAGTAAAACCAAATACTACTTACTGTTCTGCTAAAGGAACGTGTGGCAGTAAAATGACTTCTAATGGCATTCTGCTCTACTCATAGATCAGTGCCATACTCAGTCATCATCAAAAGCTTCCTTCTCAGCAGACAGGAACAAACCCAGAGACCCACAATGGGACAATATGCAGAGAGTAGGAGACCTTAGGACATTCAGCCTTAAATGGGTTGAGTCCATCAAATTCCTCCCCTCAGTGCTAAGAGGACCCTGTGAAAGAGGACGTGGAAAGATTTGAGGAGCATGTGGGGATGAAGGACACCAAGAAGACAAGGCCTTTTAGACACAACAGCACTGACACACATGTGAACTCACTCACACTGGCAGCATGTACAGACCTACAGAGGTCTAAGCCAGGTGGGGTCCCAGCACTGAGAATGGAAATAGACACAAGCCCTCACCCCTAACCCAGAAGATCTCTCCAATTGATAACAGCTGGAAAAGGAAAAATTAGTTTTCTCTAACAGAGACCCACTGGGTATACAAACCACACTTAAGGGCAGGTCCCAGGCCCAGCAGTAAATAACTAACACAAAATGAATTCAAAGGTATATTTGGAGCATTTTTATCTCGCAATGATTTCTCTGGGATTTTTTTTTCCTTGCACATCTTTGGCTTATACATTATGGTCTCCGATTTTGCATTTATGGGTTTTCTATGTGTGTAAATATATGTGTGTGTTCCAGGTCTGTATGTGTTTCTTGTGCTTTTCCTTTGACTCTTTTTGTTTGTTTGTTTGTTTTGTTTTAAGTCTGTTTACTCCTATTCTGGTCGGTTTATTTTCATTTTATTATTAGATGCCTGTTTGTATTCTTATGAGAGAAAGGGTGTGGATTTGAGTGGATGAGGAACTAGAGAGCATCTGAGAGGAGTCGGGAGAGGGGATACCATTATCAGAATATATTGTGTGAAAAAAATCTATTTTCAATTAAAAAAACCAAATAGACAATTTATATCCCCTCTGCAGGTAGAACAATGGAAACTTCAATCTTGGAGCTTGTGGGGTATCTGACAGTTTATAGCTTTTTGGTATCTGGAGACAATCTGTCAATAGAATCTGCTTCCTGTGGTTATAAGAGAGAAAGATGGTGTTGTATTGAATTTTATTTAAGGTGCAAACCTAAAGAGGATGAGAAAGGGTACAGCAGCCAAAGAACTGAAGAGAAATTAGAAGTCACAACGCAGAAATGCACAGAAAACTACCCACAGACAACAAAACTTTTCAAACTATGGTCTAGTCAAGCCATTACTCACTCTCAGGGCAATAAAGTGGATAAAACTGGCTTCACTCACAATCTGCAAAAATCTAATGATGGCTCAGAGACATACAGGTGTGCATAATCTATTTCTACTGATGCCAAGCTTGTAGAAAGGGAGAGAGTAAGATATGTCCTTAAAGGAGGCTCTGAGGAGGAACTAAGATGCAAAAATAATCATGATCAACCATTTTTGGAAGATAGTTGTCCTTCAAAGAAAGTCTGAAATCACAAAGGGCTTTGTGTGCTCTATATGGACAAGAACGGCGGCTAGACTCCTGTCACTTTAAGATTATTTATTCTATTACATTGTGTACTTCATGCCCCTTTCCTTTCTGTGGTTGGAGTCATTACTTAAAGGCTAAAAGCAAAGGCGACAGACAGGTGATGATAAATGCAGCAAGCCAATGCAAGCTGAAAGCTCGCTGACTGAGTAGCACAGAAGAGGAGGCTAAAATGCCAGCCTGACTTTATGCACGCTCCGGACTCAGGAATTGAACATATCTAGTACGCCAGAAGATAGAGGTGAGAGTGAAGTTCAGAATCTATTAGGAGACTATGTACAGGAAAAATAGTAAGATGCTCAAGTCCACATCTACCCCAGTAGTCTCATAACTTCTCTGCTTTGCCGATCAGAGGACTGAAGGCTGGAGAAACAAGCTATGGGCCAGAGGGCAAAGGTCATTGATGATGAGCTTGAACCAAAGCAAGAGCATTAATGGAAGGGACATCTACTGATCAATCCCCTGCCTCATCACATCAGCTTGACTCCTATATCAGCTTCCCATAAAAGCAGGAAGTTTGGGAGTCCTCTTGGGAAATTTATAGAATGAAAGAAAACACTGAGGTATGGAGTCAAGGTCTTCCATGAAATAGATGCTCCCTGTCAATCACCCTAGACATGGTCTACTTAAGGACCACAACTCCTATTCAAAGAGAGCAAGCTGAGCAAGCCAGGGGAAGCAAGACAGTAAGAAACATCCCTCCATGGCCTCTGCATCAACTCCTGCTTCCTGGCCTGCTTGAGTTCTAGTCCTGACTCTCTTTGGTGATGAACAGAAGTGTGGAAGTATAAGCCGAATAAACCCTTTCCTCTCCAACTTGCTTCTTGGTCATGGTGTTTGTGCAGGAATAGAAACCCTAACTAAGACAGTACTGATACTTGGAAATAACTAAAGATCTTCAGAGGTTTCAGAAAAAAAAATCCTTCTAAGTGAAACTATTAATGCAAAGCAAACACACACTCATGTATACACATGCATACATGTACACACATGCACACATGTACACACACGCACACGTAAGTACATGCATGTGCCTGCACAAACACACATGTGCACATACATATCATAAACACACATATTCACACACACCTACCTCAGAGATTGTGATGGTTAATACTGGTTGTCAATTTTATTTAATCTGGAACCAAGTAAAAAAACATGCCTCTCAGAGGGTCTGTGGTGACATTTTCTAGAAGGATTTGTTTTTTTTGTTTTTTTTGGTTTTTCGAGACAGGGTTTCTCTGTGTAGTCCTGGCTGTCCTGGAACTCACTCTGTAGACCAGGCTGGCCTCGAACTCAGAAATCCACCTGCCTCTGCCTCCCAAGTGCTGGGATTACAGGCGTGCGCCACCACGCCCGGCTGTCTAGAAGGATTAACTGAGGAAGTTAGACCTCCCTCACTTTGCAGTGGCAGCAGTTCTGAGGGAAAGTCAGGGCTTCTTTGGCTCCCAGAAGTGTCTCTGCTGTTCCTGCAATGGTGGTCATCTTTTACTAATACCACAACCCAACTTCTTTCAATGATGACAATGAAAGGCCACAGTGTCCCAAGCATTCTCCAGGCCCATTAGTGCCAGACTGGGGAAGCTGAAGAATAAACTGAGGAGTGCTTTCTCAGCCTTGCCAGCAAGCATGGACAACCACTGTTAAACGACCCGGTATGCACCATGGAAGCCCATCTAATGAGCTGCCTTTGTAGCCCACATTCACTCTGTAATGTTCTGTCTCTCTAGAGCAGTAGTTCTCAACCTGTGGGTCACAAACTCTTTGAGGGTTAAATGACACTTCCACAGGAGTCACATATCAGATGGTCTGCATATCTGATGTTTACATTATGATTCATAACAGTAGCAAAATGACAGTAAGTAGCAATGAAATAATTTTATGCTTGGGGATCACCACAACATGAGGAACTGTATTAAAGGGTTGAAATCTTAGGAAGGCTGAGAACCACTGCTCTAGAGAAGCCTAACAGAAAAAAAAACTAAGACAATTTAAAATGGGAGAAAATTGTAATACCTGTAGACTGTATTTTCAGAAAAAGAGAAAAGAAGAATATTCATATGGCACAAAGCGAGGAGAATTTTTGCCTAAAGACTTCAGTAAATGTCTTTTAAAAATAAATGGTTGGTAAAATTAAACTTAGAGAAATAGTTGATGATAAAATGTAATATAAAAGTTTTAAATCTCCTAGACAGCAAAAAAAAAAAAAAAAAAAAAAAAAAAAAACTAAAGATGGTAGGGAAAATAAATTGGACCACTTGAGGACGTTAAACATCTGAACAAAATTATTTGAAATACACAAATTGTAAAAGGGCAGACAAGATACCACCAAATAAATCATAAAGTGAAATTTATTTACAGTAAAAGGCAGGTTCTAGGAACCAAAGTAGCAGCAAATGCCCTACCAGCATATATGCCATGAATTAGAAGATGCTGAACCAGTGAACTCAAAGTTATGTAAAATGTATTTGCAAGCATGAATTTCTGTGAATTCAAAATACCTGTGAAGCAGGAGGGCACTATAAATGTTTCCTGGGGAAAACGAGAAAGGGGATAACATTTGAAATGTAAATAAAATATCCAATAAAAAATTAAAAATTAAAAAAAAGAAAGAGCTGATTAGGAGCTGTAAGTTCATCTATTAACTTACCATGTAGCAAAAGGTATTCACAAATCCTAAGCAAAAGAAAGTAGATGTATTTGGAGACCATTAATCCATCTATCACAGTGTGAGAAACTGAAAAGCTAGCTTAGTGTTCTGAAACCTAGAAATAAATACCAATCGAAATAGCCGAAAGGTTGGGTGCCTTCTACTGAGATCAGTTCAGAAATAGAAAGAAGAGATTTCTATAGTTTCCGTCCAAAGCATAGAATTATCTTATATTATAAATCATGCGTACCCCCATGGTACCTTCTCCAAAACTGACCATATAATTGGTCACAAAACAGGCCTCAACAGATATAGGAATGTTGAAATTATTCCATATATCTTATCAGATCACCACGACCTAAAGCTGGTCTTAAGCTCAAACAGAAGCAATAGAAAACACACATACACATGGACTTTGAACAATGCTCCTCTCAACGATAACTTGGTCAAGGAAGAAACAAAGAAAGGAATTAAAGACTTTTTAATGAAAGATTTTAATAAAAATGAAGACACACCATACCAAAATGTATGGGACACAATGAAAGCAGTGCTAAGAGGAAAACTTCTGAAGCCATTGTCAAGGGTTGTTGATGTATAGCTTTTGATTTGTAAGATGTATGCTTTTGCTGACTGAAAACAAAAAACAAAAAACAAAAAAAAAATCAACAACAACAAAAAAACATCCCTTGAGTCTAAGGAGAGGGCACGACAAAATCTTGTCTCTGGTTTATTTTTGCACAAAATGTATCTGAAAAGAATATGATGGTAAAATAAACAAGCCTTTGTGCAAGAGGTTTCACCCCTCTTCTTTCTGTCGAGAAGGGGGAAACTGAGCTTGTAGGGACCCTGTCAGAACCAGGCCACTAAATCTGGTGGGACAAGAGAGCCCATCAGCAACGACCCCATCAGCACGGCCCCTCCTCCACGGCAGGGAAATGTGTGTAAGAACAGGAAAGATCTACAGACCATCCATCACTCGGCCCTGATAGAGGCAAGTTAGCTGCCCTAGAGGGTGCCCCATCGGTGCCTTAGATCTGCCACGAGTGGCAAAATTTACTTTCCCCTTAGTTTTCTGAACTTTACAACCTGTCCCTTGGTGACACCCCACAAGGGAGTCATGTGTCCCCTGCACTAGACCTTTGCTGAATTACACACATTATACATGCTTACTGTGGGAAGCAGTTGTAAAGGACCTGCGTCATCCTCGTGTGTATTTGAGAACCATGCATCCCTTTGTCGTGGATCTTGCCTCCTACAGTACTGTGATCTGGCTCCTTCACTAAACTGTGAAATCTTACACAGCAGGTAAGACACCTGTTGCCTCCACATCCCCAGCAGCCACCCAAGCCCCAAAACCACGAGTGCTGGACAGATGACCCCATAATGAGTCAGGGCTTATGATGGTCCAGGGTAAAACTTCCCCCCAGACTGACATACTATCATTGTCAGAGATTACATACATACATATACACATACATAACATACACACATACATTCATACACATACATATATACATACATATATACATACACACATACATATATACATACATACATCATACACATACACACATACTTAGAGTAAATCCCACACACAGAGTAAGTCAGCTTGGTTATAAGAAAATAAAGTAAGAGAATATTAATTTTGTCCGAATGTCTGTACCAACATGATCTAAGAGTTATTAGAGAAATGGTTTTCGAATTCAATGCCTTCTTATTTACAGATGTGTATCACACTCATTGCTCAGGCAGATTAAGGTTCAGACTTCTTCACCACATACTATCAGTGTCGCATTGAATTACTTTACCTTTCACAACATCATTTCCTTTTATATACTCGAATTTCCTTTTTATGTGTAGGTAGATTAATCCCAATTGCATAGGTTGATGTGTTAATGAGATGATGCGTGCTAATGAAATACTATTAACTGCACAAGTCAGATACATACATGTAGTAGAAACAGAGCATACATTAAAGCAAACCACATGAGCAGTTGCCCCTTAGCTCCTCATCTTTCCGTATGCTAATACAGGCTGGGTCTCTCATATTTATAGAGCCATCCATAATCACAGCAATAAATGGTTTATTATATTCATTATACTAAATAAAAAATATTTCTATAAATCAATTTGCTTTTTATGCGTTTCCCCAATTCAAGATGATACATTTTATTTTTTTATTAGAAGATATTTTACCTTTGCCCTTCAGTGCATAAAATCATTTTTCTTACTTTTTTGTTTTTATAATCTAGTTGTCACCCCCCTTCCCACAGTTTCTCATCCCATTCCTCCTCCCCTCTGCCTCTAAGAAGATGCCTCCCCCACCAGGCCTCCCACTCCCTGGGGCCTCAAGTCTCTCTGGGGTTAAGAGAGTCTTCCCCCACTGAGGCCAGTCCTCTGCTGTATATGTGTCGGGAACCTCAAACCAGTTCGTGTGTGCTGCCTGGTTGGTGGCTCAGTGTCTAACAGATGCATTTTATAGTTTCCTTTAAATGTAGTAGTGTATTACTTTATAAAGGAAAGTTACATTCTAGTTAATACAAGGAAGCTAGGAAACACAAATTAAAACTGCCAGTCGATGTGGAGAAAGAGGAACACTCCTCCACTGCTGGTGGGACTGCAAGCTGGTACAACCACTCTGGAAATCAGTCTGGCGGTTCCTCAGAAAACTGGACATGATACTTCCTGAGGACTCAGCCATACCACTCCTGGGAATATACCCAGAAGATTCCCCAGCATGCAATAAGGATACATACTCCACTATGTTCATAGCAGCCTTATTTGCCAGAAGCTGGAAAGAACCCAGATGTCCCTCAACAGAGGAATGGATACAAAAAAAAATGTGGTATATATACACAATGGAATACTATTCAGCTATTAGAAACAATGAATTCATGAAATTCTTAGAGAAATGGATGGAGCTGGAGAACATCATACTAAGTGAGGTAACCCAGTCTCAAAAGAATACCCAAGGTATGCACTCACTCATAAGTGGATATTAGCCTAGAATCTTGGGACACCAAAGACACAATCCACATGCCAAATGATGTCTGACAAGAAGAAAGGAATAGACACTAGTGTTGGAAAGGATCAAAGCATCAGTGTAGGGGAATACCAGAACAGGGAAGTAGGAAGGGGTGGATGAGGGAGCAGGGGGAGGGAAAAGGGCATGTGGGACCTTTGGGGAGTGGGGAACCAGAAAAAAGGGAAATGAAATGTAAATATAGAATATATCCAATAAAAAAAGAAAAGAAAAAGAAGAAAGGAATAGACACTGGTGCTGGAAAGGATCAAAGCATCAGTGTAGGGGAATACCAGAACAGGGAAGTGGGAAGGGGTGGATGAGGGAGCAGGGGGAGGGAAAAGGACATGTGGGACCTTAGGGGGGTGGGGAACCAAAAAAAGGGAAATGAAATGTAAATATAGAATATATCCAATAAAAAAATGTAAAAAAAAAAAACTGCCAATTGAAAAATCTAAGAAATGAAAGGAACACTTAAAGATAAAACTTTTAAAGCATTATTAAATATTTACATCTAAACCCAGGTTTAGTATTCAAAGCCAATGTCTTTTGTCCAAAGGAGTTTGTCCAAAGGAGTTTGCATGTTTAGAATATGCATGAAGAAATTTCAAAAGGCATGAGATGAAACCAAAAACAGCAAATACAGACCCAAAGCCAAAAGCATTTGTTAAATAATATGGAACCTGACTCTATGACCATCAGCATACACCGTGAAGAATTGTAGTCACCAGCAGCAAGTAAGCCCCTCCCAGAGAGATGGTGCAGCGATCTGAATCTTAACCATTCCAGTATTTGAAGGGGCAATACAATGCAATACTATTACAGATATCTATAAGAGTTGACTTTATAAAGCTCAAAAATCTTTCACTCTCGCTAACTTCAGACACCTATTTTCAGCGCAACTCCCAGGCAAAGAACAGCTCCTAGCGGATACACTGGCTTCCCTTTTTCTCTGGCTCGATACTACAGCCGCGGATTTCCCCAGGCCTTACATTTCTCCTCTCATTTTCAGAGTATCCCATCATGATTCCCGCAGTGTTAGCTCCAGGCCAGAATCTGAGCTAAGCCCTTTTTACAAACCATCTCAGACTATATTCACATGTCTAGTGGGACACAGGTAAACATTAAGGCATGTGACGGTGAGGATCAGTAACTTGCTTATTAACACTGACACAGTCACCACCCAGTAGAGTACAAGCTTATAAACCAAACTCAACCTTCACCGACTCACTTCGTGGTCTTTTGCATCTTCCTTGACTTAGTTCATTTGAGAAGTCCCAGGTATAGAAGTAGATAACTATTTGGATAAAATTCATAGCCATTTTCTCCCTGACCTGTCCCTCTTGTGGTAAATCTCCCCAGTTTTGAGGTCTCTTAACTTCATGATTCTCCATTAATTTGGGATAAAATACCTCGGGCAAAACACAACAGGAAAAGAATCTCCCACTTTTCTGTTCTAAATTCATTGTATCCTTTCTGGTCTCAAAAACTGTAGATTCAACACCTCCACCATTCCCACCCGTTTCCCTCGGCCTTATGCAAATTTCTCCAACCTACGTAGTAGAAATAAGATGCAATGCTCACGGTGTGAAACTACTCCTATACCCTGCACTTCTGAAAGGGAAAAAAAAATCTCCAATGGAAATAAACTAAAAGCCACTGCTCTGGTTCCTTCATCCAACACGTGCCCACTTAGCCAGTGAGAAAGCCATGACTTCTCCAGGCTGGTATGAAAGACTGACTTAGGTCCAATGTGATGTCCTGTTTAACCAACAAATGTGGACAGAATCTAGACACATGACACTTGGCAGTTGCTACAGAACCCTAAAATCTTCTCATCACTGGGGAAACACGGGAAAGCAAAACTGAGAAGAGGCAAGGAGGAGAGGACGGAACATCACGGACAGAGGCTCCGTCTCCCTCGCTCGACTCCCAGGCAGACTCATAGACAAGCACCTGCGAGCTCCAAAGCCATTCCCACAAGGAGCCCTGGGCCGGCCTTTTCTGCTCTCTTCAATCCTTATTTCTTCACTTTTGAATCCTGACTTCTCTTTACAAACCGCCTCACCTGAATCTCTACCTCCACTGCTGTTTTACAGAGATTCAAGAAAGTAAGAACCTATAGCTCCACGGTTGGATGCCCCGGGACAGACGGCCGTCGCAGCTCTTACGGATCCCTTCCGGTCCTAACAGGTTTCCCACCTCCCACCCGCTCAACCTCCTCTCTAAAGATACCATGACTGTCCAAGTGAAAAACCGCAGGTAGATGACTAAAGTAGAAACTTTCGCTGATAGCTATTGTGGTCATTCGTAATTTTCCTAAAATCATTTTTATTGGATATATTCTTTATTTACATTTCATTTCCCTTTTCCTGGTTCCCCGCCCCCCAAAGGTCCCACATGCCCTTTTCCCTCCCCCTGTTCCCCCATCCACCCCTCCCACTTCCCTGTTCTGGTATTCCCCTACACTGATGCTTTGAGCCTTTCCAGAACCAGGGTCCATTCCTTCCTTCTTGTCGGACATCATTTGCTATGTGGATTGTGTCTTTGGTGTTCCAAGATTCTAGGCTAATATCCACTTATCAGTGAGTGCATACCATGGGTATTCTTTTGAGACTGGGTCACCTCACTTAGTATGATGTTCTCCAGCTCCATCCATTTCTTTAAGAATTTCATGAATTCATTGTTTCTAACGACTGAATAGTACTCCATTGTGTATATATACCACATTTTTTGTATCCATTCCTAAAACAACTAAACAAACAAACAAAAAACAACAACAACAAAAAAAAAAAAAGCTGACGCCCTTTCCTGGTGTCTGAAGACAGCTACAGTGTACTTACATATAATAAGTAAATAAATCTTTAAAAAAATAAAATAAATTTTAACATTACCGCATCATGCTATTTCTCAATTATAACACAGTGGATATGCAACAAAACTACGGTTCTCCACCATCACTATTTCACAGAACAGTAGTGAGGATGACAGAGAGGACAGCAGGAAGCTCCTGGAAGAGCAAGGCGGCAGAAGCCCACACCAGTCACGTGATCGCCCCACCCCCACCCCCACGCCGACGATCTGATTTGAAATCTGTTGTCGAGATGGAAGTCACAAATGTGAATGTTCAAGCCCTCGAGCAAGCAGAAGTCAAAGATTAGAAAACACTGCTTTCAGGTAGCTACAGACGGAGAGCTCAATTACTTGAGCCTTTAAATGTGTGTGTGGAGCTCTCTAAGCACCTTGTGCCTGAATGAGAATTCCGTCTCTGTCAATACCCATAAACGTAAAACCTGAGCTTTAAAACGTCAACATTTGGCCTCAGACTTTTTAAAAAAATAAACCTTTAGAAAATTATAGGTGCCCTCAAATTAATTCGTCTCACTTTGGTGATACGTTTTCATTTTCATGCCAATTTTATAGTAAGAGATCAGGTCATAAAATTATTCTCAAAGTTGAGCGTCTACAAAAGTGAATCACTCTGTAAAGGGGATAGAGAATCTTTTTCTTCCCTTTGTGTACACATCCATTTTATTGTGACCAAGCAACTTTCACACTTCAACATTTAAAATGAGCGTCTTTCCACTTCCAGTGAAAACCAAAACAAAAAATTTTTAAGCAAACAAACAAAAATTAAAGATAAAGTTACCATAGAGAATGCCAACTCCAAATAAAATTTCACAGGTTCTGCTGATTCTCCCCCTGAGTGACAGGGCTCAAGTCTTCGTTAGGAGATAATTTTATTTTAAAAGTGTCGCCTTCCCAGAGCTCCCAGGGATGAAACCACCAACCAAAGAGTACATATGGAGGGACCCATGCCTCCAGCCGCATATGTAGCAAAGGATGGCCTTGTTGGACATCAAAGGGAGGAGAGGCCCTTGGTCCTGAGAAGGCTCCATGCCCCAGTATAGGGGAATGCCAGGTCAGGGAAGAGGGAGTGGGTGGGTTGGTGAGCAGGGGGAGGGGGGGTGGGATAGGGGATTTGGGGGAGGGGAAAACCAGGAAAGGGGATAACAGATTAAAATGTAAATAAAGACAGAGCAATTGTGTTAAAAACTGCATGGTATTGGTGCAGCAACAAGCAAGTAGATCAATGGAATAGGATTGAAGACCCAGAAATAAACCCACAGACTTATGGTTACTTGATCTTTGATAAAGGAGCTACAACCATCCAGTGGAAAAAAGATAGCCTTTTCAACAAATGGTGCTGGTTCAACTGGAGGTCAACATGCAGAAGAATGCAAATTGACCCACTCATATCTCCTTGTACTAAGATCAACTCCAAGTGGTCAAGGACCTCCACATAAAACCAGACACACTGAAACTATTAGAAAAGAAACTGGGGAAGACCCTGGAGGACATGGGCACAGGGGGAAAGTTCCTGAACAGAACACCAATAGCTTATGCTCTAAGATCAAGAATTGACAAATGGAGCTGGGCAGCGGTGGTGGCGCACGCCTGTAATCCCAGCACTTGGGAGGCAGAGGCAGGTGGATTTCTGAGTTCGAGGCCAGCCTGATCTACAGAGTGAGTTCCAGGACAGCCAGGGCTATACAGAGAAACTCTGTCTCAAAAAAACAAAAAACAAACAAAAAAAAAAAAGAGAAAGAATTGACAAATGGAACCTCATAAAATTACAAAGTTTCTGTAAGGCAAAGGATACTCTCAGAAGGACAAAACGGCAACCAACAAAGTGGGAAAAGATCTTCACCAACCCCACATCAGACAGAGAGCTAATATCCAATATATACAAAGAACTCAAGAAGTTAGACCCCAAAGAACCAAATAACACTATCAAAAAATGGGGTACAGTCGCGCCCAATCTCGACCCACAAGGAAGGACACAACACCAGCGATCTTCTTCAAGCAGTTTACTCAGGAACCTTATACAATGGCGTCTCTCCCTACCTCGACCCCAGCACTCTCTTATATCCCAAAGGCTGGCCAATCCCTGGATGACACATGGGCAAGGCAGATAGGCTACCTCAAAGCAGAAGGACAGCATCTGATTACACAAAGCCAAATAAGGAGTTGTTTATCTCAAAGGGCACTCTCCCCCTGGGGGGAAGAAGGCGGAAACCAGTGCCATCTTTAAGGCGGGGCACTTCACAGCCCTCTACAGGGTACAGAGCTAAACAAAGAATTTTCACCAGCCGAAATTTGGACGGCCGAGAAACACCTTAAGAGATGTTCAACATCATTAGTCATCAGGGAAATGCAAATCAAAACAACCCTGAGATTCCATCTCACACCAGTCAGAATGGCTAAGATTAAAAACTCAAGAGACAACAGGTGCTGGCGAGGATGTGGAGAAAGAGGAACACTCCTCCACTGTTGGTGGGATTGTAAGATGGTACAACCGCTCTGGAAATCAGTCTGGCGGTTCCTCAGAAAATTGGGCATGTCACTTCCAGAGGACCCTGGCATACCACTCCTGGGTATATACCCAGAGGATTCCCCTGCATACAAAAAAGATACATGCTCCACTATGTTCATTGCAGCCTTGTTTATAATAGCCAGAAATTGGAAGGAGCCCAGATATCCCTCAAAGGAGGAATGGATACAGAAAATGTGGTATATATATATATATATATATATATATATATATATATACACACACACACACACACACACACACACACACACATACAATGGAATACTACTCAGCAATTAAAAATAATGAATTCGCCCGTCCAGCTGGCGGTGGGGAAGCCGGAGGGTCACCCAGCGTCCCAGGTGCTCAGAACCATCCGGCGGCGGCGGCAGAACCAGGTACCCGACACAGCCCGAGCTTAAGACCTTCGGGGACTCAGACCTGGAGTGGGAATTGGGCACAGAATAGCGGGTGCACTCTGCACTCGCGCGCGGGGCGGACCCCGAGCTCCCTGCAGGCAGCTGCCATATTGCCTGCAGCTTCCCGCCCAGCTGGCGGTGGGGAAGCCGGAGGATCACCCAGCGTCCCAGGTGCTCAGAACCATCCGGCGGCGGCGGCAGAACCAGGTACCCGACACAGCCCAAGCTTAAGACCTTCGGGGACTCAGGCCTGGAGTGGGAGTTGGGCACAGAATAGCGGGTGCACTCTGCACTCGCGCGGCGGACCCCGAGCTCCCTGCAGGCAGCTGCCATATTGCCTGCAGCTTCCCGCCCAGCTGGTGGTGGGGAAGCCGGAGGGTCACCCAGCGTGACAGGTGCTCAGAACCATCCGGCGGCGGCGGCAGAACCAGGTACCCGACACAGCCCGAGCTTAAGACCTTCGGGGACTCAGGCCTGGAGTGGGAATTGGGCACAGAATAGCGGGTGCACTCTGCACTCGCGCGCGGGGCGGACCCCGAGCTCCCTGCAGGCAGCTGCCATATTGCCTGCAGCTTCCCGCCCAGCTGGCGGTGGGGAAGCCGGAGGGTCACCCAGCGTCCCAGGTGCTCAGAACCATCCGGCGGCGGCGGCAGAACCAGGTACCCGACACAGCCCGAACTTAAGACCTTCGGGGACTCAGGCCTGGAGTGGGAATTGGGCACAGAATAGCGGGTGCACTCTGCACTCGCGCGCGGGGCGGACCCCGAGCTCCCTGCAGGCAGCTGCCATATTGTCTGCAGCTTCTCGTCCAGCTGGTGGTGAGGAAGCCAGAGTCAGCCAGTGTGCCAGGTACCCAGACCCAGCCGGAGGCCGAACCAGCCTCCCATCCAGCCAGTGGCAGGGAAGCTGGAAACCGGACCCAGCCAGCTTCCCAGCAGCTTGGGACCAGCAGGCGGAACCAGATAACTGAGATATCCCAACTTTAAGACCCCTGGGGAAACAGGATATCAGACAGCGAACCCTGAGCAGGAGCAGTGCAGAGCAGCCGCCCAACAGGCGGAACCAAATACCTGGGATATCCTGAGGTTAAGACCTCGGGGGACTCAGGCCACCTGTCAGCAATCTGTGAGCAAGAGCCCCGCAGGACAGTGATTCAGGTATCCCAGTCACTGGGAAATAGCCTTACAACCCCACAGGAGGGTCAAGCACCAGCTAGTATCTACAGGACCAACTAACACCAGAGTTAACCAGATGGCAAAAGGCAAACGTAAGATCGCTACTAACAAAAATCAAGGCAATATGGCGGCATCCGAACCCAGTTCCCCAACAGCAATAAATATTGGATACCCCGAAACACCAGAAAAACAAGACTCAGATCTAAAATCACTGGTCAGGATGCTGATAGAGGAACACTTAGATAAATCTCTTAAAGTAATACATGAGAAAATAGATCAAAAGCTAGAAGCCATTGCAAGACAAACACAATTAAATCCCAGATATCTCAACACACCAGAAAAATAAGACTCAGATCTAAAATCACTGGTAAAGATGCAGATTGAGGATCACTTAGATAAATTTCTTAAAGTAATAGAGGAGAAAATAGATCAAAAACTAGAAGCCCATACAAGGCAGACACAAAAATCACTTAAAGAAATCCAGGAGAATATAGAGCAAAAAGTGAATCCCAATAAGGGGGAGAAACAAAAATCACCCAAAGAAATACAAGAGAACATGGGTCAACGAGTAGAAGTCATAAAGGAGGAAACACAAAAATCCCTTAAAGAATTACAGGAAAACACAAACAAGCAACTGAAAGATCTGAGCAAAACCATACAAAATCTAAAAACAGAAGTAGAAACAACTAAGCAATCGCAAAGGGAGACAATGTTGGAAATAGAAAACCTTGGGAAGAAATCAGGAGTCATAGATGCAAATATCAACAATAGAATACAAGAGATAGAAGACAGAATCTCAGATGCTGAAGATACCATAGGAACCATGGATTCAACAATTAAAGAAAATGCAAAATGCAAAAAGCTGGTAACCCAAAACATTCAGGAAATCCAGGACACAATGAGAAGACCAAACCTAAGGATTATAGGGATAGATGAGAATGAAGATCTACAACTTAAAGGGCCAGCAAATATCTTCTACAAAATTATGGAAGAAAATTTCCCCAACCTAAAGAGAGAGATGCCCATGAATATACAAGAAGCCTATAGAACCCCAAATAGACTGGACCAGAACAGAAATACTTCCCGTCACATAATAGTCAAAACCCCAAATGTACTAAACAAAGAAAGAATATTAAAGGCAGTAAGAGAAAAAGGACAAGTAACATATAAAGGAAGACCTATCAGAATTACACCAGACTTCTCACCTGAGACCATGAAAGCTAGAAGATCCTGGGCAGACCTTATGCAGACCCTAAGAGAACACAAACTTCAGCCAAGATTACTATACCCAGCGAAACTCTCAATTGCCATAGATGGGGAAACCAAGATATTCCACGACAAAACCAAATTTGCAAGATACTTATCTACAAACCCAGCCCTACAAAGGATAATAGGGGAAAAATACCAACACAAGGGGGGAAACAACACCCCAGAAGAAACAAGATAGAAACCCCATCTCATCCAACCCAAAAGAAGAGAACCACTCAAATACAAATAATAATAACAATTCCCAAAATGTCAGGAAGTAATAATTACTATTCCTTAATATCTCTTAATATCAATGGATTCAATTCCCCAATAAAAAGACACAGACTAACAGACTGGATACGGAAACAGGACCCTACATTTTGCTGCATACAGGAAACACATCTCAGTGCCAAAGACAAACACCTCCTTAGAGTAAAAGGCTGGAAGACAGTTCTACAAGCAAATGGTCCCAGGAAACAAGCTGGAGTAGCCATTCTAATATCAGATAAAATCGACTTTCAACCTAAAGTCATCAAAAGAGACACAGAAGGTCACTTCCTGCTTGTCAAAGGGAAAATCCACCAAGAAGAATTCTCAATACTGAACATCTATGCACCAAATGCAAGGGCACCCTCATTCGTAAAAGAAACTTTACTAAAGCTTAAAGCACACATCGCACCTAACACAATGATTGTAGGTGACTTCAACACTCCACTCTCCTCAATGGACCGATCAGGAAAGCAGAAACTAAACAGGGACACAGTGAAACTAATTGAAGCTTTGGACCAATTGGATTTAACAGATATATATAGAACATTCCATCCTAAAACAAAAGAGTATACCTTTTTCTCAGCACCGCACGGTACCTTCTCAAAAATTGATCATATAATTGGTCACAAGACAGACCTCAACAAATACAAGAAGACCGAACTAATCCCATGTCTCCTATCGGATCACTATGGAGTAAAAGTGGTCTTCAATAGCAAGAAGAACTACAGAAAGCCCACATACACATGGAAACTGAACAATACTCTACTCAATGACACCCTGGTCAAGGAAGAAATAAAGAAAGAAATCAAAGACTTTTTAGACTTCAATGAAAATGAAGGTACGACCTACCCAAATCTCTGGGATACAATGAAAGCAGTGCTAAGAGGAAAACTCATAGCCCTGAGTGCCTCCAAAAAGAAACTGGAAAGAGCATACACTAGCAACTTAACAGCACACCTGAAGGCGCTGGAACAAAAAGAAGCTAACTCACCCAGGAGGAGTAGAAGAGAGGAAATCATCAAACTAAGGGCTGAAATCAATCAAGCAGAAACAAAGAGAACCATACAAAGAATCAACAAAACCAAGAGCTGGTTCTTCGAGAAAATCAACAAGATAGATAAGCCCTTAGCTAGACTAACCAAAGGGCACAGAGATAGTATCCAAATTAACAAAATTAAAAATGAAAAGGGGGATATAACAACAGAAACAGAGGAAATTCAAAAGATCATCAGATCCTACTACAAAGGCCTATACTCAAAACAACTGGAGAATCTGGAGGAAATGGACAATTTCCTAGACAGATACCAAATACCAAAATTAAATCAGCATCAAGTAGACCAGCTAAACAGTCCCATAACCCTTAAAGAAATAGAAGGGGTTATAGAAAGCCTCCCAACCAAAAAAAGTACGGGACCAGATGGTTTTAGTGCAGAATTCTACCAGACCTTCAAAGAAGACTTAACACCAATACTCTTCAAACTATTCCACAAAATAGAGACAGAAGGGACACTGCCCAACTCATTCTTCGAAACCACAATTACGCTGATACCTAAACCACAAAAAGATCCAACAAAAAAAGAGAACTACAGGCCAATTTCTCTTATGAATATAGATGCAAAAATACTAAATAAAATCCTTGCCAACCGAATCCAAGAGCATATCAAAACGATCATTCACCATGATCAAGTAGGCTTCATTCCAGGAATGCAGGGATGGTTCAATATACGGAAATCCATCAATGTAATCCACTACATAAACAAACTAAAAGAAAAAAACCACATGGTCATCTCATTAGATGCTGAAAAAGCATTTGACAAAATTCAGCATCCTTTCATGCTAAAAGTCTTGGAAAGAGCAGGAATTCAAGGCCCATACCTAAACATAGTAAAAGCAATCTACAGCAAACCAGTAGCCAACATCAAAATAAATGGAGAGAAACTTGAAGCAATTCCACTAAAATCAGGGACTAGACAAGGCTGTCCTCTCTCTCCATATCTTTTCAATATAGTACTTGAAGTTCTAGCGAGAGCAATCAGACAACATAAGGAAGTCAAAGGGATACAAATTGGAAAGGAAGAAGTCAAAGTATCATTATTTGCAGATGATATGATAGTCTACTTAAGCGATCCAAAAAACTCCACCAGAGAACTTCTACAGCTGATAAACAACTTCAGCAACGTGGCTGGTTATAAAATTAACTCAAGCAAATCAGTAGCCTTCTTGTACTCAAAGGACAAGCAGGCTGAGAAAGAAGTTAGGGAAATAACACCCTTCACAATAGCCACAAACAACATAAAGTACCTTGGCGTAACTCTAACCAAACAAGTGAAAGATCTGTATGACAGGAACTTCAAGTCCCTGAAGAAAGAAATCGAAGAAGACCTCAGGAGATGGAAAAATATTTCCTGCTCCTGGATTGGCAGGATCAATATAGTAAAAATGGCCATCTTGCCAAAAGCAATCTACAGATTCAATGCAATCCCCATCAAAATCCCAAATCAATTCTTCATAGATCTAGAAAGAGCAATTCTCAAATTCATCTGGAGCAACAAAAAACCCAGGATAGCTAAAACTATTCTCAACAATAAAAGGACTTCTGGGGGAATCAATATCCCTGACCTCAAGCAGTACTACAGAGCAATTGTGTTAAAAACTGCATGGTATTGGTACAGCAACAGGCAGGTAGATCAATGGAATAGGATTGAAGACCCAGAAATTAACCCACAGACTTATGGTCACTTGATCTTTGATAAAGGAGCCACAACCATCCGGTGGAAAAAAGATAGCCTTTTCAACAAATGGTGCTGGTTCAACTGGAGGTCAACATGCAGAAGAATGCGAATTGACCCACTCTTATCTCCTTGTACTAAGATCAACTCCAAGTGGATCAAGGACCTCCACATAAAACCAGACACACTGAAACTATTAGAAAAGAAACTTGGGAAGACCCTGGAGGACTTGGGCACAGGGGAAAAGTTCCTGAACAGAACACCAATAGCTTATGCTCTAAGATCAAGAATCGACAAATGGGACCTCATAAAATTACAAAGTTTCTGCAAAGCAAAGGACACTGTCAGAAGGACAAAACGGCAACCAACAAAGTGGGAAAAGATCTTCACCAACCCCACATCCGACAGAGGGCTAATATCCAATATATACAAAGAACTCAAGAAGTTAGACCGCAAAGAACCAAATAACCCTATCAAAAAATGGGGCACAGAGCTAAACAAAGAATTCTCACCAGAAGAAATTCGGATGGCCGAGAAACACCTTAAAAGATGTTCAACATCATTAGTCATCAGGGAAATGCAAATCAAAACAACCCTGAGATTCCACCTCACACCAGTCAGAATGGCTAAGATTAAAAACTCAAGAGACAACAAGTGCTGGCGAGGATGTGGAGAAAGAGGAACACTCCTCCACTGTTGGTGGGATTGCAAAATGGTAAAACCGCTCTGGAAATCAGTTTGGCGGTTCCTCAGAAAATTGGGCATGTTACTTCCAGAGGACCCTGGCATACCACTCCTGGGCATATACCCAGAGGATTCCCCTGCATGCAATAAGGACACATACTCCACTATGTTTATAGCAGCCTTGTTTATAATAGCCAGAAATTGGAAGCAGCCCAAATATCCCTCAAAGGAGGAATGGATACAGAAAATGTGGTATATTTATACAATGGAATACTACACAGCAATTAAAAATAATGAATTCATGCAATTTGTAGGTAAATGGTTAGACCTGGAAAATATCATCCTGAGTGAATTAACCCAATCACAAAAGAATGCACCTGAAATGCAATCACTGATAAGTGGATATTAATGAGCCCAGAAGCCCTAAATACTCAAGACACAAATAGCAAGTCAAATGATTCCCAAGAAGAAGAAAGGAGAGGACCCTGGGCCTGTAAAGATTGCTTCCAGTTTAGTAAAGAAACCGAGGGGGGAGGGGGAATTATTGGGGAAACAGATGGGGGGGAGAGGAACTATGGGAACTATGGTGGGTGGGAACTGGGAAAGGGGAAAGCCTTTGGAATGTAAACATAGAATATAGAAAATAAAATTAAAAAAAAAAAAATAATGAATTCATGCAATTTGTAGGCAAATGGTTAGATCTGGAAAATATCATCCTAAGCGAGTTAACCCAATCACAAAAGAATACACATGAAATGCAATCACTGATAAGTAGATATTAATGAGCCCAAAAGCCCTAAATACTCAAGGCACAATTAGCAAGTCAAATGATTCCCAAGAAGAAAGGAGAGGACCTTGGGCCTGAAAAGATTGGATCCAGTTTTGTAGGAAAGTACCAGAACAGAGAAATGGTAGGGAGGGTGATTGGGGAATAGTTGGGGGGAAAGGACTTATGGGACGTATGGTGGGGGGGGGGGGACTGGGAAAGGGGAAAGCCTTTGGAATGTAAACAAAGAACATAGAATTAAAAAAAAAAAGAAAAAAAGAAATGTAAATAAAGAAAATATCCAATAAAAAAAGTGTCACCTTAAACTGCAAAGATGTCTGTTAAACATCACAATTAAACACACCAAAGGAGAAGGCATGTGGTCAGGTGCCATCACCTAACCCCCCAGACACCTCAGACCTGTCCTTGATGACCGTCTACACCCCCCTTAACTTTTTCTTTTTATTAAATAAGAGAAAGTCGGCAGATACGTGTTGGTAAGTGTTAACCGTCTGTATTCATTCGCACAGAGACAATGTAATCTCTGAGCTCAGCACACAGAGAAAGGAAAAGAGCCCAGCACCCTCCAGCCTCCAGCAGAGCCAAGGGAACCGGTGGAACTTCCCTTTCTTCCCACAGAGCTTGGTGGAGGTGTTGAAGCCACCGTTTGGGGGACAAGAAAAGATAAAATGAATTTAGAACCGAAAAGTGGAGTTTCTTTCTCTGTTGTGTTTTGGCCCGAGGTCTTTATCCCCCAAAATTAATGGAGAAGCATGAAGTTAAGAGACATCAAAAACGGAGAGGTCGACCACAGGAGGGACAGGTCAGGGAGAAAATGACTGCAACTTGCTCCTAGGAAATGGAAAATTAGAAAAAGAAAACGAGAAGAGAAGGATGGAACCCATTGGTCCTCTGGAATCGTCATCCTCTCCTTCATCCTCCTCTCCTCTCTCTGCTTCATCACCATCTTCATATTCTTCACCTTCATCCTCATCTCCTTCATCATTATCTTCCAACCCTTCCTCCTCTTCCTCCTCCTCCTGGTCTTCATCATCATCTCCTGCCAATCCTTCTTCACCCCCCCCCCCCATCTCAGAAACCAAATGGTCCTGAAAAGATCTGGCCCAATCCCATCCTTGACGGCATCCCCTAAATCGTCTGCATCTGCTTCAGAATGGTCGGTAAACCAGGCAAAGCAGCTCTCTGCCTCCCCATGCTGCCTCTTCCAGCAGCCCAATTCTGCGTGTAACTTGATCGTTTTATCAAAACCTTTCCAGATTTCCACTTGATTTCCTGCGGATTTTGAAGGATAGGTCACCGCTCTCGTTCAGATGAAATTCCTTGGAGAGGACTTCATTTTCAAAATAAGGATTTCCTCCAGAATCAAAATCTATTCTGTGACCTGATTAAATGTCTTCAAATCCTGTCGCTTCAACTCCGGACAAATAATGCAGAGCCGCCTTGTCTCCCCCCCTCCCCCACCCTCACCCCCCCCCAAGCAGTGCAGACACTTGTGGATGGTGGACAACTATTGTTACCCAAAAAAATCGGGATTTTGGTGATCAACTCTGACCTCTTCTGAAAAAAAATTGTTTGGCACAGTTTGTTCTATTTCTGTCCTACTTTCAAAATTCCCTCGCTGGCTTGTTCGTTAGGTCTGTCTATTTCATTTTGTACTTCATCAATTGTTTCTTGCTGTTCTTCTTCTCCCTTCGGCAGGCCGGGAAGTGGGGGAGGGGGAGCCCTACCTGTCCTCCAGCCTCCATCGTCTTCGGGGCAGCAGCCAATCTGGGTTTCTTGGGCTGAGGCAGGATCACAGATTGCAGTTTTCGGGGCCTTGGCACAAGGGAGTGGCTAGAAAGCAGAGGCCCGATGTTCTCAGCAAGAAGAGACTCGCAAGACAGAGAATCATTTTTTAGTTCCTTGTCTTAGAGTTAGGGTTTCCATTGCTGCGACCAAAAGGAACTCAGAGAGGAAAGGGTTTGTCTGACAATTTTGAGTCCATCATCCACGGAAGTCAGGGCAGAAACCTGGAGGCGGCTCCTGAAGCAGACTCCACAGAAGACCGTCTGCTGCTTACTGGCCTTCTCTCCACAACTTTCCCAGCCTGCTTTGCTCTCTTATCCATCCAGGCCACCAGGAGTGGCCCTGTCCCCAGTGAGCTGGACCCTCCCACATTAATTATTAATCAAGAAAATGTCCAACAAGCATGGGCACGGGTCAGCCTGGTAGAAGCATGCTACCCGGCCAAGTTCCCTCTTCCCGGATGACTCTCGCTTGTGACAAGTTGTCAAAGGAACCTAGGATACACCTCCTAAGTTTCAGTTTCAAATGTTTTGAGTAGATATAGAAAACCTCAAAGCCAGGTATGATCTAAAGGTAACTTTCTCTTCAAGGGACAGTTTAATATTATTTATCATTTAATTCGATACAGCTCATTCAATATCCAATTAACGTTTTCTTCTTCTCACCTGCTTATGACTGAACATTAACGCATTCTACTGAAATAATAAGGCATATACTTAAGCCGGGCGTGGTGGCACACGCCTATAATCCCAGCACTTGGGAGGCAGAGGCAGGTGGATTTCTGAGTTCGAAGCCAGCCTGGTCTACAGAGTGAGTTCCAGGACAGCTAGGACTACACAGAGAAACCCTGTCTCAGAAAAACAAAAAACAAAACAAAACAAAACAAAACAAAAAATAAGGCATATACTTAAACGCTAAAAGTCTGAAATTAAGAACAAAACCATTTTAAAGAAACTTAAGTAAGATCATTGCCTTTATTTCACAAAACACAGAATATCTATTTCTCAACAGTCCTGGTTTGCTTCCTGTTGCTGTGATTAAAAAAAAAAAAAAAATGGGCAAAATTAACCTGGGGAAGAAATGATTTATCTGGCTTACAGTTCCTACTTTCTCAGTACACTGTTGAGGAAGTCAGAGCAGGAGCACAAGCAGGACGGGAGGTGCTGAGGCAGAACCACAAAGCACTGCTGGCTCTCTTAATGGTCATGGCTAGCTCAGTTGCTGGCTCGTACAAGTCAGGGAGCACCTACCCTGGCACAGCCCTGCACGATACAGACTGGGCTCCACCACGTCAATCACTAACCCCCTACACGCTTGCCCATAGACTAATCCGATGGAGACAATTCCTGAGTTGAGGTTCCCTCTTCCCAGGTTTCTCCGGGGTGCGTCAAACTGACAAAAAAACTAACCTGAAGTGGGCACTTAAGTGTTCTTTGGAAAGTCAGTTAGTTGTGTCGGGTGGTGTTTTGCTGGGGCGAACGAGTGAAGGAATGTTTTCCTGAAGCAGACACAAGTGAAATGATGTTCCGCTAAGGTAGACTCGAGAAGGAACGTTTCACTGAAGCAGACACAGGTGAAAGGATGCTCTACTAAAGCAAGCACGTGATAGGACACGGGATGAAGGATTCTTGGCTGATGCCAGGCATGTATTAGTCCGCCTTACGTCGCGCAGTTGAGCTCCATTTGTTAGGACTCCTAAGAGAGAAATGCACCAAAAGACTTCTCCTGTTTCAGCTTCTTGCCACTGCTGTGGACTTGGGCCAACTGGCAGAGTGAGGTCCGCTGAGACAGACTCACATGGAGTTTTGCTAGGACAGACTCACATGCTGAGGCAAGACCTGTGGAGGACACGGGATGTTTGGAAGGAGATAAATAGGACTCGACGGACTGTGAGAGGCGCATGCTGGTAGAGCTAGCGCTGCAACACTTCTTGGTCTTCACTGATCTTCTCTTCGTTTTGAGAGAAGCACAGTGAAGAACTTCTCCCGGCAGTCCTGCTGGTCCTTCCTGCTGACTTGCGCCTATTTCGCTGAGGCCTGGTTGTTCCTGCTAGGTCACGCCACCACTGCTGCTATCCTGGCACTACTGAACTGGAGTGCTGGTGTCTCTGTGAAGTGTTCGCAGGTGTGCTGATTTCCTGACAATGCAGATGGGATTTGCTCCAAAGGGCCATTTCCATACAGGTCCACTTCCGTATCATAATAACCTTTCTTTCCATGACCTCTGGTGGGTGGTGGGCTAGAATGGAGGTTAAAGCCTTCAAGAACCATCATCAAAAGTAGGCATTGAAAAAAAATTAAAGTTACATCAACCAAATTAGAATACCTGTTCAACTAGTTTGATTATATGTGTTTATGTGAATGTGTACCAATGCATACCTTAACTTGTTTGTGTTGGTTCTATTTTTTTGTGTGTGTAAGAAATCAAAGTATCAATACCCTTACTTCATAGTGATATAATATTCACTTTCTTTTTTTCCTTTTTTTTTTATGTTGAAAAAAAAGTTGATTCTAGCGTCTTACACATAGGTAAGTGTTCTGCCAGTGAGCTACATTTCCAGCCCTAATCATTTCAGTTTTCACGGGCTTAATTCGGAATCCTGTCTTGTCTTCTGATTAAACAGAAGATATTGTTTCAGGAGAAAATAAATGTGATAGAGAAGTCAGCATTCCGCCCTGCAGATGAGGGCCTTCCACTCAAGTATCTTCTCGTCTGCATCTCCAGACATTTTAAACAGCCCTCCCATGGAGCAGTCCACGTTGAGGGGCCTAATTTATGCTAAGTATTGTAAGAGTCTAAATAAATACAACATAGTTTCATTTTTTTATAATAATAACCATTCATGAAAAAGAATTTTGTATACTCTATAAAGACAGACATTGTACGTCTTTAACTAAGTAATGTAACCAGCTGAGACATGAGATTGAAGTGGAAACTTCTGGTTTGTTTGGGAAGTCTGTTATATCAAATGATGTTTTGCTGGGGCACACAGGTGAAAGGTTGTCTTCCTAAAGCAGACACATAAAAGAATGTCTTCCTGAAGCAGACATGGGTGGAAGGATATTTTGCTGGAGCAGACACATGAAAGAATGTTTTCCTGAAGCAGGCATGTGAAAGAAGCTGTGATGAGGGAGTATAAATATGACACCGCAGACAGTGGGAGGGAAGCACTGGTTCGCTTTGCTCTGCCTTGCCATTCTTTGCTGACAAAACTTTTGTATTGGTTTCCTTCTATAGAATGGTTGAGTTCATCTTGTGGTAGCCAACACTGAGAGAAACTTACCCAAGAACTGCTCCTCAGGTTCCCATTGGTTTATGCATGGTGGCTGACTTCTGAGAGGACTAGACTGGAGCTGCTGGTTTGTGTGTGGTGTCTGCCTGAAAGGACTGATCTGAAGCTGCTGAGTGGTATGTGGTGTTTGCTATGGGACCGAACTGCTGCCAAAGAAGATCAAACTTGCCAGGGCTGGAGAGATGGCTCAGCGCTTGAGAGCACTGACTGTTCTTCCAGAGGTCTGAGTTCAATTCCCAGCAACCACATGGTGACTCATAACCATCCATAATGGGATCTGATGCCCTCTTCTGGTGTGTCTAAAGACAACTATTTGTACTCACATACATAAAATAAATGCTTTCTAAAAAAAAGAAGAAGAAGAAGAAGAAGAAGAAGAAGAAGAAGAAGAAGAAGAAGAAGAAGAACTATTGCCAATCAGGTCCACTTCTTCCTAATATATCCTAATAACTTTTCTCTTCTACTGCATCTGGTGGGTAGTGGGCAATGGAGAGGTTGAATGCTTATTAAAATAGGCTGCAAAAAAATTTATGCTTACACAAGATTCTGGCCATCTGTTCCTCAAAATGAAGCTTCTAGTCCCTGGATTGGAATACATCTAATTTTCAGCCTCATATACAAAATACACACACACACACACAAATGATAGTTAAAATGTTCTTGAATAATAAAAGAACTGGTGGAGATATCACCACCCTCCATCTCAAGTGTACCTAAAGCTACAGTAATAAAAACAGCATGATACTGTCACAAAATCAGACACATCAACCAATGGAGTCAAGCGGAAAACCCAAAAATCAGTCCATGGAGACCTGGTTTTCTGATTAAAAAAAAAAAAACCTGAAATACAGACTAGAGAAAAAGACAGCATCTTCACCCAAACAGCACTAGTCAAATTGAAAGACTTCATGTAGAAGAAACCAAACTCAACTCCAAGTTGATCGAAAATCCTGAGCATAAAGCCATATACACTGAGCCTGATAAAAGGAAATGGAGACTAGCCTTGAACTCATTGGCACAGGAAAATACTCTCTGAACAGAACACTGATAGCGCAGAACAGAACACGAAGATAAACTGTTAATAAATGAGTCCCCATGAAACCGAGAAGCTCCTACATGGCAAAGTTTATAATGGCACAAAGTTTGTGGAAATAACCAACCAATATATGACTGGAATTAAGTCCCACTACAAGAGATGGAACCCATTCCCAACATGGCTTGGATGGCCAAAAACCTGAGACTAGATAGGCCAGCAAAAACCCAAAGGCAAAAACCCAAAGCCATTGTTGTACTAAAGAAAGGCAGCAGTAAAATGACTAACGATATTCTGCCACAGTCACAGACCAGTGCATTACTCCTGACTCAGCCATCCTCAGAGTTGCTTCCTCCTCAGCAGACAAATGCAGAGATCCGCAGCCAAACAGTGGAACACTCAGTCCTAAATGGAATGTCTCCATTAAGCCCCTCTCTTCAGGGCTCAATGAACCTTGTGAAAGAGGCCGAAAGGTTTGGAAGAGCTGGGTGGATGGAGGACATTAAGGAAACTAGGCCCTTCTAAACACAGCACGACTGAGAAACGTATGAGCTCACAGAGACTTCGGCAGCGTGCACAGAGCCTCCACAGATCTGCGCCAGGGGAGGTCAAGGGCTGGGGAAACTGGACACGGGCTGGAGAGATGTGTCTTAGTCAGGGTTTCTATTCCTGCACAAACATCATGACCAAGAAGCAAGTTGGGGAGGAAAGGGTTTATTCAGCTTATACTTCCACATTGCTGTTCATCACCAAAGGAAGTCATGCTGGAACTCAAGCAGGTCAGGAAGCAGGAGCTGATGCAGTGGCCATGGAAGGATGTTACTTACTGGCTTGCTTCCCCTGGCTTGCTCAGCTTGCTTTCTTATAGAACCCAAGTCTACCAGCCCAGGGATGGCACCACCCACAAGGGGCCCTCCCCCACTTGATCACTAATTGAGAAAATGCCCCACAGCTGCATCTCATGGAGGCACTTCCCCCAACTGAAGCTCCTTTTCCTATGATAACTCCAGCCTGTGTCAAGTTGACACACAAAACCAGCCAGTACAAGATGGCTCAGCCGTTAAAGGCGAAGGCCGGGAGTGAGCAGATTCGGAGCGAGAAAAATAGACTGCAAGCCCCCATCCATAACTCAGCAGCTATCTCCAAATGATAATCCCTCACAAACAAAATTTTCATTTTCTCCAAAGGAGCCTCACTGAGGATACAAACCAGTCTTAACAGCAGGCTTCAAGCCCAGCAGTAGATGGCCAACTCAAAATGACCTCAGTGGCATTTTTGTAAGTCCCATAATGTTTGTCTCATAATGTTTGTCTCATAATGTTTGTCTCATAATGTTTAGTCTCTTATTTTTTTTTTAACTTTATTTTTTTTTACCTTACAGGTCCTTTGTGTATATATTATAGTTTCTGCTTCTATGTTGTTGTAAGTCCCTGTGAGTATGAACATGTGTCTCTGAGACCACATATCTACATATATTCCCTATGCTTTTTCTTTGGCCCATTTTCTTCTGTCTGTTTTTCCCTATTCCAATTTCTTTATTTTGGTTTATCTTAAATTTTTATTTTATCATTATTCTTTGGTTGCCTATTTGTCTTTGAAAGAGAGACAGAAGGGTGTGGGTTAGGATGAGGGGGGTGGTAGGGTGGATCTCACAGGAGTTAGGACAAAGGAAACCTTAATCAGAATATACTGTATGAAAAAACTATTTTCAGTAAAAGAGAAATAGAAAAGAAAAAAGAAAAAAATCCTCAGGAATGCCAGGTTCCTTGTTCTCTTAGCTAATTCCACATGTGGTCAAGTTGACAACCAAGATCAGCCCCCACACCAGACCTCTAAGTGACACATTTAGAAATCCTTACCTGGACAATCTGATCCTTCATGAATTCAGTCTCGGGAGTGTTCCATTACAGCTTCTCCCAGAAAGTCCTTGTTTTCATTCACTGCTCTGTCTGCTGTTCTAGTAAGGCAATAATTCTCAATGTTATAGCCAGCAACTAAGGAGAGATTTAATCTTAGCTCTTTGTTATATCACATTAAAGCAAACCTGGAGGAACCATCTGTCTTAGCCTCTCCTAAGAATTTGTTTGCTTTCGATGTTTTTTTTTTTTTCTTCTTAAATACAAGTAGGCCAGCAGATGGGGCTTGGAGCTACTTAATGGAATGCAGATATATTCATCTTGATATCATTTGTTGCATTTAAGTACACGTTGTATAATTAAATAAGAGGTGTAGGAATTTTGAAAAGGTTAATAATTTTGATACGAACCACCAGTGCATCTTTGCGTATTCTGTAAAGCAGAAATACATTTTCTCCATTTGCCACTCATTCACTTACTTTCCATTTCCTTTGCTCCAATTTCTTCTTTTGGTGATATTCACTAGTCAGTAAAGTCAGAAAAACAGTTAAAAAATAAATAAATACTGAGGAAACTGCAATACTCATTGGCTTCGGAAGCTCACTGTCCAGTTAGTGTTAGCACCACTCTCATGTTGACTTTGTATCGTTTTTCTTACTGATGCATGGCAATAAATGGAATTCTTTCTCTCTAATAATTGTTGCAACAGCATAGTAATTGCGTCCTTCACAGGGCTGTACTGCTTTCTGACATGTCTACGAAGCAATTCCTCAGTGCTCTAGTGACCGAAAGTGCAGAGCTAATTTCCATTTCAGCATATGATGCAAGCTAGCTCGATATGGGTGTGTCTGTAGATTTTGCATCCTAGAGCAATCCAGAGAGTCCCAGGGGCTGAACAGAGCCTTCCTGAATCTATGCACACTTTAGGACTACTGGAGTGAACAAATTAAGTACAGGCCTAAATTCTGAGTCTAGAATTCAGGAAAAATTATTCAAACCCAGATAACTCAAAGCAGTTGTTTCGGGCACCCCACTATTCGGGCAAAGTTGCATCTATACAGCACCATTCCATAGGGTTCACCGTCCTCAGCTAAAATACGTATGCGAGCCAGCTGAACAGGGTGGACACAATTTTGTGTTATCATCTAGCTAACAAGGGCACCCCTATCATTTCTTCCAGCCATGGACCTATTTACCATGCGACTGGCATAGAAAAAAAGAGGCTTTTGCCCAGTTTCTTTTGACCCTGAGAATGGATCAAACAATCCTAAAAGCTTTGTCAAAATAGTAATTTATATGTAAATTATACACATATGAAGGCAGATGAGAACCCAGAATAAAGCCATTTGAAATTGAAACTGATTATTAGGAGGTTTTGCTCACCCAGTCATCTTGGTTACATGGCACACACTACAATCGGCTGGAAGCTCGGGCTATATGTCAAATAGGTTACATAGATGAGACATAGAGGGTATATGCATAAATGCATATGCATGCATACATCTCAAGCATCTTTCAAAAATGAAATCTTTGATCCTCTCATATCCCCACCCCCCAATTACTGGTACACTTCGTCACTTTCCCTGCACAGGAAATGCCCCAACAGAAATGTCTAATTAGGTCAGTCTCCCCTCTACTCTTTCCATTCAGTGTCTTTTGCGCCCTCTGCTCCACTGAGTTATTCTTTTAGAATGACTACATCTCCCCATTTGCTAAAGTTTCCAATCAGTTTCTCATCCCCATGTTCCTTGACCTTACAGCCAGATTCCCTACCTGATATATCCATATGTGTATTTGTTAAGGAATAAAGTGTTGATTGGCCACAAGAGTACAGGAAGAAAGCGCCAACTCTACCCATGTGTCTTTATTTTTAAGGTGAAAAACAAAATTAACTTGGTTGATATGTCTTAGATCACTAAGAAATGGTGTTCTATCTTGACCATAATGTTATGACCCATAATCACAAAGTATATTCAAAATACCTGAAGAGAAAGGGTAGGACCCTCAGACTCGAGTTCACAGTTAGCATGAGCTCACAGTTTAAAAGGATGTGCTGTGATTTTTTTCAGGGTTAGCAATTAGTGTTTATGGATTATGATATATCTTAACCAAATTTATATATATGTGTGTGTGTGTGTGTGTGTGTGTGTGTGTGTGTAAGATAAATGGCTTTTAAAACTGACTCCTGTAATATTTCTGTAATGAAATATCAAATAAACACTTTATTTGGCTCAAGCGTAAATTATTTGGCTCCAAAACTAATGATAAACTTTTACTAATAGTCTCACAACTGGAACTAGAGAGATGGCTCAGTGATTAGGAGCATTGGCTGCTCTTCCAGAGGACATGAATTCAACCCCCAGTGCCCACATGGTAGCTCACAGCTGTCCGTAACTCAAGTTCCAGTGGATCTGACTCTCTTGCACAGACATGGAAGCAAACACAGACACCGGTGTACATAAAAATAAAAAGATAAATTAAAAATAAGAGTTTCACAACTTAGTGAAGTCTGAGAATAATTAGAATAACAGGTCAATTCTGCAAAGAAATAAGATGCGTCAAAACCAAGCCTTCTTCCATCACAATACTTTGCTGATAATTTTAATTTCATGGCAAAGTGAGCAGAAGGTAAATATTTCCCATACACCCTCTGCTTACACTTCGTCATTTCAACCATCTGGCCAGAATTGTACACGTTACAACTGGTGACCAGAAATACATTAACTAATTATTATTATTATTATTATTATTATTATTATTATTATTATTCCTAATGTCCATTGAATGTATAATGGCTCACGCCTCCATCCTCAATAAGCCCAAGAAACCACTGATCTGTTTTCCATCTTCCTATTTTTGTCTTTCCCAGAATGTCAAACAATTTGATCCAGGTATATACCTGCATCTAAGCACTTGAGAGATGGAAGACCACCTTGGGAAGATTAGGATTTCAGGGCCAATCTTGATTATAATAGTGAGCTCTCAAAAGAACAACAAAGAGTTGAAATCATATTGTACGTAGATTTGTCTGTTGTTGCGACAGAGTCTTACCTAGCTCACACTGGTCCCAAACTCACTATGACTCAATCAATATGTAGTTGGTAATTACCTTGAACTTTTGACCCTCCTTCTTCTACCTCCCAAATCCTGGGGTTGCAGGTATGACCAGCCATCCCTGCATTCTGCGGTGCTGGGGTTTGAACCTTGAACTTCATGCATGACAAGCAAGCCCTCTACCAGCTGAGCCGCATCCCCAGCCTCAGCATACGGACCTTTCATAATGGTTTCTTTCATTCGGCTATTACGTTTCCTTCATTGATGCTATTGACTTGGTAGCTCACACCTTTTTAGAACAAAATATTCTGCATATATATATATATATTTACACATATATATACATACACATACATATATGTGTGTGTGTGTGTGTGTGTATATATATATATATATATATATATATATATATACCATAGTCTATTTCTCCATTTACCTACTCGAGGACATCTGAGTTCCAGCAATATAAATAAAGCTGAAAAAAAAAAAACCTCTTAAGTTAAAAAAAAAAAAACTCTTAAGTTTTCAATGTGCTTCATAATTTTCAATGATTTTTATTTTATCATCTCTAATCATATTCTTTTTTTTCAGATTTATTTATTTATTATATGTAAGTACACTGTAGCTGTTTTCTGACACACCAGAAGAGGGCATCCGATCACATTACAGATGATTGTGAGCCAATGTGTCGTTGCTGGGATTTGAACACAGGACCTCCAGAAGAGCTGTTGGTGCTCTAAACCACTGAGTCAACTCTCCTACTCTTACTCTGGCCCTGCTCACTCCGCCCCACTTGCTGTAGCTGTCTTCAGACACCCCAGAAGAGGGCATCAGATCTCATTACGGATGGTTGTGAACCACTATGTGGTTGCTGGGATTTGAACTCAGGACCTTCGGAAGAGCAGTCAGTGCTCTTAACTGCTGAGCCATCTCTCCAGCCCTCTAATCATACTCTTAGCAGAGATCTTTAGAAACAACTTGGTCAAAACCATGAATGTAATATCTTTCTATTGCTAAATAGTTGTTAAAATTGTGGGTCACCAGCTTACCAGTTGGTATTGATATCTGTCCAGTGTTTCCCTATCAACAGTAAGCATTTGTTAATTTAATGGCAAAACAGAAGTATCTCAAAAATATTAGTTTTGTAAGTATTATTTACTTATGTAATAAGGACAAATAACAAGTTTGTTATTATTAATATTATATATTTCAGGGGCTAACAGGTGCTGGACACAAAATAGATATATTTGTTAAGTATATATTCTTAAATAAACATGTCATAGCCGGGCAGAGGTGGCACACGCCTTTAATCCTAGCACTTGGGAGGCAGAGGCAGGCAGATTTCTGAGTTTGAGGCCAGCCTGGTCTACAGAGTGAGTTCCAGGACGGCCAGGGCCCCACAGAGAAACCCTGTCTCGAAAAAAACAAACAAAAAAAACAAACAAAAAAAAAAACAAAAAAAAATCAAAACAACATGTCAATATGCTGAGGGTTAGTTATTAGATATTAGTTAGAACTAGCATTTTTTGCAGTTTTTGCTTTATTTCTTCATTTGTGCTAATTTATATATTATGTTTTCATATTATTTTATGTTTTACCAATTGTCTTTTGATATCGTAGTGGTTCTTTTTTTTTTTTTTTTTTTTTTTTTTTTTTGGTTTTTCGAGACAGGGTTTCTCTGTGTAGTCCTGGCTGTCCTGGAACTCACTCTGTAGACCAGGCTGGCCTCAAACTCAGAAATCCGCCTGCCTCTGCCTCCCAAGTACTGGGATTACAGGGGTGCGCCACCACGCCCGGCATCTTAGTGGTTCTTACAATGAAGACAGGATAACTTGGAACATTTTTGTGCACCCAGTCACATAAACACAAATCATAATGCAATCTAATGAAAAAAATTCTGAAAAGAACTTGTCTTAGTTAGGGTTTTACTGCTGTGAACAGACACCATGACCAATGCAAGTTTTATAAAAGACAACATTTAATTGGGGTTGGCTTACAGGCTCAGAGGTTCAGTCCATTGTCATCAAGGCAGAAACATGGCAGCATCCAGGCAGGTATGGTGCAGGAGGAGCTGAGAGTTCTACATCTTCATCTGAAGGCTGCTAGTAGAAGACTGACTTCCAGGCAGCCAGGGTGAGGGTTTTAAGCCCACACCCACAGCGACACACCTACTCCAACAAGGCCACACCTCCTAATGAGGTCACTTCCTGGGCCAATGATATACAAACCATCACAGAACTCAATCTCAAGGGAATACTTTAATTTTCAATTATGTTAATCCAAGTAAATAAAATGTTAGAAAATGGAAATCAGTAATAAAAAGAAAAAATGTTATCCCCCTATAAGCAAAATATTGTATGCCCATAAAAATTACTTTATGGTCATGTTGCAGACCACAGCGTGCCTGGCAGATGTTTTGAGCCGGTTCCTCCCACCCCCTAAGGAGCTTCCTGGAGTCTATCAGAGGTTCCTCCGCTGAACCGTCCTAACTTCACACTCTGGGACATAGTAATGCATTCTCCACTGCTCTGTTCCATGTCATCGCTTGTCAGTCTATATAGACGTTGACCATTGCAAATCTCAGTCTCTGATTTAGACCACACCACAAGCTGACCTGTTCTGACTTGCTGTCTTAAGGTACCTACTTTCTTCTCATAGGAACACTGATAATTCCTGTGTTCTATTAAAGCACTGGGCAAATGTGTCTACCATGACACCATTGACTATAGTATCTCTGCCGGGTCTGAAGCAATCAAAACCCTTGATTCTCATGTTTCACTGTAGTCATGCACAAAGTTTGCAACAACAACAAAAAAAAAATCCTAATATCTGCTTATAAGAAAAATTTCTCCCAAAATCTTTCTCGCTATTCTGACTTCTGTCTGTATATTTTATCAGACCACAAGATCAAAGAGCCATTGATAAGTTTCTTAACATTTCTTCTTATAATTTGTGAATGTGGGGCTCTAATCGCACTTCCTGCCAAGTGCAATTGTATTGATGCCCTTTCCAAAGTCAACTAAAACAAAATGCAATAAAGGATCAGCACAGTATTTTTTTTTTTTTTTATGAAAGGGAAACATTTGAGTCCAAGCATAGCACACAACGGACTTCCAAAAGCACAGTCTGGCATCTTCAAATATAAGAAAGGGGAAATGAGAAAAAGAAAGTAACAAAATAAGTAATAGCCAGATAATCACAGCCTGCTACAAATGGTGCCCACCCCTAGTGATAACTCCATTAAAGAAATTATTTGGACCCAGTCACTCAGCGGGTCAACTACAGCAACAGACAGGAGAGAAAGAGTCACAGCCCAAACTCAGGCGTTCCACTACACTGGTGAAGAAAACAGTGAGAAAAGGTGAAAGAAAAATAAAGAAGAAAACACCATCTGTACCATCTGGGCTGAGCGCTGGTAACGGCCAAGCTCAATTAAAACACAGACAGCCAGGAGACCATTGATACAACCCACGTAGTCACATTCCTGAGGCATTCGGCAGAAGGCGGGAATGGAAAATAGAGCTAGGCACAGGAATAGAGCACAATCTGCCTATTTTTTTAAGTATATAAAAAGGTTCCAGTGCATAGAAGGGCTCAAACGAAAGATGATATCTTAGCATTTGCAAGAGGACTTTCCTTCCTCACTGAACTCGAGGGAGTAAATGCATTTAATAAATACTTTCGGTGTTTTAAGAGATTTTTAGGAAGTCAGAAGCCAACTTGTTTACCAAATAAAACAGAATACTTTGACAAATGAATGCTGGATGGTTTCATTGTGTTATTTCTTGCTCTAAAATTGACAGACAAGAGTCTCACATCTTTATATTGGAAACATTCTAAAAATTTCTAACATATTTTGAAATTCAGCAAATAAAACATCTGAGAAGATTCCAGAGATATTTTCATCTTGCTATAGAATAATATTTTTAAATTCTTGGTAGGCAAATAAAAAGTATTCTAATAAAAAATGCTAAAACATGGTGCTTTTTAAATTCAAAAGCTTGTGACATTTATGGTGAATTTTTATGATTTCTATGATTAATAAATATAGTCAAGTAACCATTTCTTTAGGAGATATCTTCATGAGCTATCAGCCTATTAAAAGCAATTTTTGAAATAAATTCAACTTAGGATCAGAGTTTAAAATAACAACACTACAAGGCTAACCAAACCTTTCAATTTTAATGAAATAGATTCCATATCTGATAATACTCTTATTTACAGTAAAAGCAAATATTTCTAATCTTTGTTTCATTTTGGCTTCTACCTTAAGTTTCTGTCTTAGATAGGACAACTATTGCTGTGATGAAACACCATGACCAAAGTAATGTGGGGAGGAAAGGGTTTATTCAGCTTATATGTGCACGTCAGTTCATCATCAAAGGAGGTCAGGACAGGAACTCCCGCAGGGCAGAAACATGGAGAAGAAGCTGATGCAGAGGCCATGGAGGGTGCTGCTTTCTGGCTTTCTTCCTCTGGCTCAGTCAATTTGTTTTCTTATAGAACCCAGGACCACCAGCACAGGGACGGCACCACCTACTATGGGCAGGGTCTTCCCCTATAAGTCACTAATTGAGAAAATGTTCTACAGGGTTGCCTACAGCCTGATCTTATAGAGTCATTTTCAAATGGTGTAGATGTAAGATTTTTTTAATGATTTACTAATAAGAGGGACAATTGGGAAAAATGTGATTATAGCTTCAAATATGACATTCAGTTATGTTTTCTCCTTAAGTTAAAAATAAGGAGGGGCAGTCAAAACTCTCTTTTCTGAGCCATTCAATATAAAACCATCCTACTAACAGCCAAATAACATGATATGGTTTGTGTTGGTAAGACTTTCTCGTGAGTACCTGTAAACCCTCCGTCCACCACACTCCCACATTTAGAAGAGTGCTTTGTCAAATTAGCCTCTGGTGTCACTAAGGCTGAGTAGCCTGTTTTCATGAAACACTGACTCACAGGCTATGGCCTGCAGCAGACTAGGAAAACAGCAGACCAAGGAAGGAAAAGGAATCCGTGGGCTACCCAAAAGCCTTTGATTTAGATCAAAGTCTCAAGAATTACCAAGCCCAATTTAAGCTTTTATAGTATCCTATCCCCAAGCCTTTTGCTAAAAATGTTTTGTTTCTCCCAAAACACTGCTGTGCATTTGTAGATTTATCTTGCTTGTAGGTTTGGTTTTCTAAAAGTGTGAGGAATAAGGAGTAATCACTACGCCTATATGTCTATTTACAAGATTTTTTTTCCACCTTCCTTACTCGTTCTATTTTTAATAATTTAAATTTTTTAATTTACTTTTTTTTTTTTACTTTTCACTTTATATCCCTCTCACTACCTCCCTCCTGGTCACCCCCTCCCACTATCCTTCCCCCATCTCCCCTTCCCCTTCTCCCCTGAGTGGGTAGAGGTGCCCCTAGATATCCCCTTCCCAATGCTGGCATTTCAAGTCTCTGAGAGGCTAGACACTTCCTCTCCCACTGAGGCCAGACAAGACAGCCCAGTAGAAGATAGACCTCCTATGGGCAACAACTTTTGGGATAGCCCCTGCTCCAGTTGCTTGGGACCCACATGAAGGTCAAACTGCACACCTGCTACATACGAGTGGGGAGGCCTAGGTTCAGCCTATATATGTTCTTTGGCTGGTGGTTCAGACTTGGAGAGTCCCACGAGTCCAGATTAGTTGACTCTGTTGGTCTTCCTGTAGAGTTCCTATCTCCTTCGGGGACTGTAATCCTTTCTCCTATTCTACAACAGTCCCCAAGCTCCATCCACTGTTTGGCTGTGGGTGACTATGTCTGTCTGAGTCAGTTGCTGGGTGGAGCCTCTCAGAGAGCAACATGCTCCTGTCTGCAAACATAACAGAGTATCATTTAGACATTGGTGCTCGCCCATGGGATGTGTCTCAATTTGGACAGGTTATTGGTGGGTCATTCCCTCCATCTCTCCTCCATCCCCCATGCCTGCATTACTTGTAGACAACATAAATTTCGGGTGAAAAGTTTTGTGGGTGGGTTAGTGTCTCTATTGCTCCACTGAGATTCCTGTCTGGATACAGGAGGTGGCCTCCTCAGGTTCCATCCCCAATATAGTGAGTCACAGCTAAGGTCACCCTTGGGTGACTCCCTTATCCCAGGTCTCTTTCTCATCCTGGAGACTTCTCCCCACCTGCTCACCCTCATCAGTTGCAGATTTCTATTCATCCTCATGACCATCTAGCCTTCTCTCCTGTCCTTCCCCACACCTGAACCTAAATCTCCCATTCCCCTCCCTATCCCTCCTCTTCCCCTGTTCCCTCACTCCATCTGCCTCTTATGACTATTCTATTCCCCCTTCTAATGACACTGGAGCTTCCTCACTTGAACCCTCCTTCTTGTTTAACTTCTGTGGAGTGTAACATGATACCTGTATTTTATGGCTAATATTCATATATAAGTGAGTATATACCATGCATGTCTCAACAAGGTTTTAATCAAACAAAAAATATGAGCAGCTACGACTTAACAGGCAAACTTTGCCACCGGGTGTAACAGCCTATGTACTTCTTTGCATTTGTGTGAATGAGGTATACTGTAGTCTTTGTAGACTGTGTTTTGGCCCTTCTGCAGCCCCTACAAACCATTTAACAAAATTGCCACAAGTTTGGGTTTCATAAAAATGGAGATTTGTGAACCATATGCTGTGCCTGGGAAAATTACTTGAAGCTTTCCTCTCTGTGATTTTAAAAGTTAGTGAAAACCTTATGTAAAGTTGGCTCTGACGGGTATCTTAGGCATAGAGTGAGTTCACATGGCATCACCTTTAGTTATCCTAGACTTTCTCATCACTTTCCACCACCACCCCCCTTAAACAGTGTTGCAAGATCAGTAAGATCAGGACACTATCTTATCCCAACTGGGAGACTCCATTTGTTGTTAGTTTCAGTTGGCATGATGCAGATGATGTTTTCCTTTGAAAACATTAAAACAGTAATTGGTCCATGTCCCCCATGTGAGTCAGTGACTAGTTATTTCACTTTTGAGTTTCACTGCAGCCAAAAGCTGATTGTGGGTGTGATGATTTGTATATACTTGGCCCAGGGACTAGCACTATTAGGAGGTGTAGCCTTGTTGGAGTAGATATGATCTTGTTGGAGGACATGTGCCACTGTGGGCATGGGCTTTAAGACCCTCATCCTAGTTTCCAGGAAGCCAGTCTTCTCCTAACAGACTTCAGATGAAGATGAAGAACTCTCGGCTCCTCCTGCACCATGCCTGCCTAGATGCTGCCATGCTCCTGCCTTGATGATAATGGACTGAACCTCAGAACCTGTAATCCAGCCCCAATTAAGTGTTGTTCTTTATAAGAGTTGTCTTGGTCATGGTATCTGTTCACAGCTATAAAACCCTAACTAAGACAGTGGATTCATAAGATGTGTTAAAAGAAAAAGTTTATGCCATAAGATGTACCTATCCAACTGAAGAAAAACAAAAAGATTGGGGGGGGGGTGAAACAGGTGAAGAGGGCAACAGGTTTCCAGTGTAAAGAAAAAACATGTGCCAAAAAATCACCTGCTACAATATGGGACTGCTGTAGCAGAGCTGCTGCTGTTGTGACATTAAAATAAGGCCGGACAGCACAGCTCCACAGAAACACTTTGGCTCTGTGAGTGATGAGAAGTGTATGAGCAACTATGTCCAGAGAAGCAAGTAGACCAACTGCAGAGCTTCACCTCTTCCTCCTTTCCTCCAAATCTCAATCCCCCAGTCTCATCCTCAGCTCTATAGCAGACCCCTTGATTTGGTCTCTTCCTTTGTTCCCCCACCTCCAGTGGCTCATGAATATCTTTTCCTAATATTTCCTTCCCCCTGCTCATCCCATTATCCCAGTCCTGGACTCCATCAGGCATTCCCTGGGAACCTGAAGGCCACACTAGCCAGGGAAGCAGGTACCCTAACTGCCTCTCTTCCCTGCTTCCTCTTCTTCTCCAAATCCAATCCCCAATTCTGTAGCAGACCACCTGCTCTGGCCTCCCTCTCCTCTCTTCCCACATCTCCAGTGAGTCACCAGCAGGAACTCCTGGGAACACTCCAGCAAAAACTAATAGAGGCATGCCTGTTAGAATAGCATCTGACTTCTCATTGGAGACTCTAAAATCCAGAAGGGCCTGGGCAGATGTTCTACAAATCCTAAGAGACCCAAGATTAAGGCTGAGATGACTGTTCTCAGAAAAATATTCAATAACAATAGATGAAGAAAATAAAACGTTCCATTAAAAAAACAAATTTAATACTATCCATAAGCAGATATTTTTACAGCCTATTTTAATAAGGGTGCAACCTCCCCTCTAGCCCACCACCCACCAGAGGTAGTAGGAAAGAAAGATTATGACATGGGGAAGTGGACCTGTTTAAAAATGGTTCTTCAGAGTGATTCTAATCTTCATTATTCTCAGTCCAGTCCACCAGGCAGACACCACACCACACACGGATGAATCAGCAAGGGCAGTTCAATCCAGAAGAAACCGCAAGGCTCACCAACTGGCCTGGGACTGTGTATATAGCAAGAAGCTTCAGGGACCTCACGAGAGGCTTTTTGGTGTGTTTCTCTCTATAAAGTCACCACAAGCAAAGCTCAGCAACACAGTTAAGGTGAACCAATGTGTGTGTGTGTGTGTGTGTGTGTGTGTGTGTGTGTGTGTTGTCAGCGAAGACTAGCAAGGCAGAAAAAGCAAACCAATGGTGGAGCTCCCACAGTCTGTGGGGTCACATTTATATTCCTTCTAAACATCCTATGTCCTTTCACATGTCTGCTATAGCAAAACATCTTTTCACCCGTGTCTGCTTCAGGAAAACAGTCTTTCACGTGTCTGCTATAGCAAAACATCCTTTCACCCATGTGCCCCAGCAAAACATCATTTGACATAACTGACATAACCAAAGGAACCAAAAGTTTCCACTTCAATATCAATCTATAGTACACAGACAGAGTTAGAGAGAAAAATTTTACCTGAAGAGGTTAACTATACCAAAAAAAAAAAACCCACAAAAAATAAATAATATCAGACAAATCAAAACAGGGGGAAAATCCACACCTCAACAACAAAATGAGGGGATTCATACATTGCTAATTAATATCTGTCAACATCAATGGTATCAATTCCCAAGTAAAAAGATACAGACTAACAGAATGGATTAAAAGAAGAAAAAAAAAGATCTATCCTTCTGCTCCACCCAAGAAACACATTTTAGTTAGCATCAAGGGCAGACATCACCTCAGGGTAAAGGAGAGAAAAAAATATCTCCTGAAAATGGAGCAAAGAAGCAAGTTGACGTAGTCATTTTAATATCTGACAAAATAGACTTCCAACCAAAACTAATCAGACAAGATAGTGAAGGACACTGCATACTCATCAAAGAAAAACTGGACTCTCATATTTTAAATCTTCTTCAAATTTTCAATGTGCTAGTAAGAAAACAGAATGAATACATTGATCCATAATCACAGGAAAATATCAAGGGACAGAGACATTAGGCAAATGTGAAAGCTGGGCCTGGAAACCAATTCTTCCTCTTCTTCTTCTTCTTCTTCTTCTCCTTCTTCTTCTTCTTCTCCTCCTCCTCCTCCTCCTCCTCCTCCTCCTCCTCCTCCTCCTCCTCCTCCTCCTTCTTCTTCTTCTTCTTCTTCTTCTTATTTTAGAAGCCAGTTCTTACAATGCCTAGGTAATTACATGAGTTTGAGTAGTTTACGGTGAGCTTTTTATCTAGAAACTGAATTCTTATTTATGAACTAATATTAATCCATCAACATATTTTACCCTGCAACTAAAAATGTGTCAAGAGAGAAAAACTGTTCCGAATTACATCTTTAAAACTGGGAGAGTTCTACATTCCTTATTATGGTTACAAAGTGAATGCACTGCAAATCCAAATCAGGTCCACCACCTCCAGCGAGAACGCTGAGCAAACGGCTCTCCAATTCTTTCACACACACACCTATCCAATTTCCTTTTCTATTGTCAGTCTCTGTATCCCATTACAGTGCAATCAATGTAACGAACACTGAGACACAAAAGCAAAATAAAACAAAATGAAGCAAGCTTTGCTCACAGGGATACTTGCAACACATGCGTGAGAATTTGCTTTTATTAAATTAGCCACAGGAGGGGTGTTTTTTTTATTACTTCTCTTTTGCAAGAAAAATTTCCAAATCAAATAAAATTCGTCTTTTAATGACTAAATATTGTACTTAGAGTTAAAGCACATACTTATAGTATAGACCTAATATTATATGCATACAACTCTTGATACAATGTAACCTTTAATTTTCAATTAAAAGTGAAAGTTGCCTTAAGATTTTGGCTACTTGGATTTCTCTACAACTAAATATGACACTAAAATTGCATGATGTTTGAGTGTGTGTAATAAAAACAAAATGATGAATTCAGCCAGCTTAATGGTGTATCATTCAGGGTTTTTTTTCTGATTGGTTTATTGCTACTATTAATAACCCCATTAGCCAAGACACCAGCCGAAAGCCAAATGTATCCTATGTATTAAAACAGGAAAAACTCTGGAGTCATGTGGAACTTTTTTTATTAATCATTTTATTCATTTACATTTCAAATGATATCCCCCTTTCCAGGTTTCCCCTCCTCACCCCCTATGTCATTTCCCCCTCTCCCCCATCCCCTTTGCCTCTCTGAGGGTGTTCCTCCACTCACCCACTCCCGCCTCACAGCTCTAGCATCCCCCCCCCAGAACTGATTTTTTAATCCAGCAAAATCAGTTGATAGTAAGACGATCTCAAGCAAATTGCTTGGTCCCGCTTAAGGAAGGAAGTGAATGGGACATTCCCGTTCTGTACACAGCACGAACTTAATTGTTAGTGTCGTCGTTAGCATTGTTAGTATTGCTGGTAAGCCGCAGCTTCATAAAACTTACATTTTACTCACAGAAACACTGGAATAACAACCAAGGACAGTTCCCTTTCAATACATGGTCCAACGGTAGCTTTTAAATGTTTTCAGGACGGATTTGTTTGTTCACTCAGCAAACATTCGGTCCATTACAACGGTATGTCGGTTGGGTTTTTTGGGTTTTTTGTTTTTTTGTTTTTTTGTTTTTTTGTTTTTTTTGTTTGTTTGTTTTTGTTTTTGTTTTTGTTTTTTTTTTTTTTTTTTTTTTTTTTTTTTTTTGGTTTTTCCAGACAGGGTTTCTCTGTGTGGTCCTGGCTGTCCTGGAACTCTCTGTAGACCAGGCTGACCTCGAACTCAGAAATCCACCTGCCTTTGCCTCCCAAGTGCTAGGACTACAGGCGTGCGCCACCACGCCCGGCTTGGTTTTTTGTTTTTTGTTGTTGTTGTTGTTTTGTTTTGTTTTGTTTTGTTTTGTTTTTTTAATGTCACACAATCATAAAAGAAACAAAATACTTGGTGCTAGGAGAATTTAGATCATGTTCAATATGAAAGGCTGAGTGAAACATGAAGTGGACTGAATAAAAAAATGGGAGCCGAAGAGAAAAAGCAAAGCACTGTACTTGAGGGATGCAGCCACTCCTCTACCGGCATCTACTGGGTAGCGACGTTTAAGTAAAGGTACAAGGGAGAGCCAGGTAAAGCGGTTAGATCGTGCTTCGTTTTGAAGGAAATTGCAGTCACACGATCAAGGTGAAGCCAGTAAGGTCTCCTAAGGGGTTGGATATAGGTTATTTATACACGAAATGGTCTCTTCAGAGACGATGCCCAGAGGCACTCAGCGGCTGCCATCCTGCGTCGTAGGCTTTCCTATAATACAGTCTCTAACAAAATGAGGCTGTCTCCAATCAGTGGCAGGAGCATCGTTTCCTTAAGACCAACAAGGTCAGAAAACGCCAAAGTCCACCTGTGATGTTTACCCCGGCAGGCCTTGCGAGCTTCATGCTGTAAATCTAAAGTCGTTGTAAGAATGTCTAAGACAGAGCTCGTCAGCGGGGCCTATGGTAGCTTCATGTGTGCGAAGTGTTGCCAAGATGGGAACTATTATAAATGTGGGAAATGGGGTAAGGGTACTGATGTGTCCATCTGGAATATACATTTGAGAAAATATCAGACATATATGCAAGATTTGAGATGGTCAAAAGATGCAGGATGCCCGTTTTCTATAACGAATAGAAAACGGGCATCCTGGAGTTTCTAACAACATATCACTACGGGACTCCTCAGGAGTTGATTGTGCAGAGCACAGGGTCTTAAACTGTAGGTCATAATCCACGTGACTGAAAGAGGGCGCCATGAAAACTTAACGACAGCAAAAGCTGTCTGGATGCACAGAGGTTCGAAATCTATTCCAAATCGATTGTGTAATGAATCCTATGTGCGTCTGACCACAGCCAGCCACATGGCATCACGAAACTGCCCTGTGGTTTTGTCCTACACATGCAAAACATGCATGCGCACTGCGCATGCTCTCTGAACAAATCATGCTGATGAACAAAGACTGCCTGAAACACTCTGGCTCGTATTTTCATGTTATCAAGCATTCCGGTGCTTCTTCTTACTGTATACACAACATTGTCTGACGTCGTGAAAACATAATGGTTTAATCACAGAAAACAAACACTGCTAATATTTCCCTATCATTCATCAGCATTTAAGCAAAATCAATATATTGTATTGTGTTGGAACATTTGACTTTAAAAATTACTCTTTGACCTGAATTTCAAAAAAAAAAAAAAAACAAAATTTTTAATGAATTTTGGCTGGGATTAGGACAAAATTTTCCAGCCACTTCTGAAACAGCCCAAAATGTAATTCTGCTTTTTTGTCCTACATGTTTTTGTGAAGCAGTATATTCAAGACTGACAATTATAAAATCAAAATATCAATCAACTCTAAAAATGTTGAAACTGATCCAAACCATGAAATATCAAATATTCAGCCAAGATATAATTACTTATGTAAAACTAAATAAGCACATCATCCCATTCATATGCAAGTCAATTTTTAGTGCATGAAAAATAATATGCACACCAGAGAATTGTTTTGAAATACACTTCTTTGTGATTATTATCAGTAAATATTTTGTTGGTATATGTATCTTATGTAACAAAGCTGTGATATAGAAAAATTAAGAGGTTCATGGAATAAGAAAAGAGGATTAAACTTCATAGGCAAGGAATAGGGGAAATTAGAATTCATTGTCTGAGAAGACAGGAGATGGAGATTAGTGTTGCTTGGTGGTTTTGATGAGTCAGGTATCATCAGGACAGAGAAGCGCCCATCAGCTTTAGCTACAGATAATTTTTGGCTTGCAATGGGTTAACATTCTGTCTTAGTTAGGGTTTTACTGTTATGAACAGACAGTATGACCAATGCAAGTTTTATAAAAGACAACATTTAATTGGGGCTGGCTTACAGGTGCAGAGTCCATTGTCAGTCAGTCCATTGTCATCAAGGCAGAAACATGGCAGCATCCAGGCAGATATGGTGCAGCCTCCTGCTGAGAGTTCTACATCTACACCTGAAGGCTGCTAGTGGAAGACTGACTTCCAGGCAACTAGGGTGAAGGTCTTAAGCCCACACCCACAGTGACACGCCTACTCCAACAAGGCCACACCTCCTAAGAGGGTCACTTTCTGGGCCAATCATATACAAACCATCACACATTCCAATAAGTTAAAGTTACCGATAACCTCAGTAAGATGATGCTGCGTTGAAGTAGTGCAATCCAAAGCAGATGCTGCGACTTAAACAGAAACCGAGGCCGCCATCAGAGCGCGTTCCCACGGAATCTCGCTGAGAAGGAGCAGTTTGGTGGTAATGGGAAGGAATATAAATGAAAAGGGGTCTGAGGGGGGTGGCTGCTGCTGCCGTTTTTTACAAGGATAGAAGTTCCCTCCTGTTGTGTACTGATAACAGTTTAATCAATAAGGAAAGCTGGTGATGTAGAAGAGAGCCTGTGAGAGTAATTAATTTGAGCTATGAGAAAAGATGCTGAAAGGTAGACCAGCAATGAGATGGGATAGCACCGTGTACTGGGCAGGCATGCGCTAACAGCACGCACAGCCGTAGACTCTCCTAAGAATTCCCTCTCGTTATTTCCAACTTCACAGTGGTATACAAAGTGATACCAATAGTTCATATTCATGTTCGGTGGGTATGAGAAAATAGAACTCTAGGTAAGAGATGATCTATTTCATAGAGTGAGAAAGTAAAATTAATGTGGGAATAGAATACATCACCTGCAGTATTGAGACTCCAATGGGCATAGGTGATCAAAAATTCAGATTCTAATTATGAGTTAAAACACCAAGTGTGGTATATATGTATAGCTCTAAAATGAAACAAAATTCTGACTTACGAGTGAACCTTGAAGGCATTATACTGAGTGAGATAAATGAGTCACAAAAAAGATGAACCCTCTGGCTTCATTGACGTGAGGAACTTAAAGAGGTCAAATTTATAGACATAGGCAGAAGAAAAATGATTGCTGAGAGCTACAGAATAAGGAGGGATGAAGGGTTATTACTCAATAGGAATTAAAAACTGAGAAGGTCTATTACTGAGGCTATGGAGCGCTCACAAAAAAGGGACCTAGCATGACCACACTCCGGAAGACCCAGCAAGCAGCTGAAAGAGTCAGATGCAGATATTTGCACCCAACCAATGGACAGAAGCTGCTGACCCCTGCTGTTGAATTAGGGAAAAGTAGAAAGAAGCTCCGGTGGAAGGCAACCCTGTAGGAGGACTAGCAGTCTCAATTAATCTGGACCCCTGAGATTTCACAAACACTGGACACCAACTAGGCAGCATGCACGAGCTGACATGAGGCCTCCAACACATAGACAACAGAGGACTGTCGGGTCTGTGTTCAGTCAGAGAAGATGCACCTAACCCTCAAGAGACTGGAGGCCCCAGGGAGTTTAGTCAGGTGGGGGTGGGGATAAAATATGAAGTGTAAGTAAATTAATTAATTAATTAATTAATTAATTAAAAAAAGAATTAATCTGCAAGAAAAAAAATAAAGCAACAAAACCATAAAAGAAAAAATTGGGAAGGTAAAAAAAACACCACAAATGAATAGTAGGAATTCTTACAACAGTAATAAACTCTATATTGGTAGATTTTATATTATATTTTGAAATATTTAAAGTAATTTGTCAAACTAAAAACAAAACAAAAAAGGGGGGGATTGGTTTGTATGTGTGTACTGGCTGGTTTTGTGTGTCAACTTGACACAGGCTGGAGTTATCGCAGAGAAAGGAGCTTCAGTTGGGGAAGTACCTCCATGAGATCCAGCTGTGGGGAATTTTCTCAGTGATCAAGGGGGGGAGAGCCCCTTGTGGGTGGTACCATCTCTGGGCTGGTATTCTTGGGTTCTATAAGAGAGCAGGCTGAGCAAGCCAGGGGAAGCAAGCCAGTGACTAAGACAATGTGGATAGGTAAAACAAAGAAGCCAAAAAAGCACGCAATGGAAAAATGAAAGCATCTTCAACCAATGATGCTGACCTAACTGGGTGCCTGCATGTAGAAGAATGCAAATGGATCCATGCTTATCACCCCGCACAAAACTCAAGTCCAAATGGATCAAAGACCTGAACATAAAAACAGATACACTAAATCTAATAAAATAGAACGTAGGAAATAGCTTTGAACTTGTCAGTACAGGAGACAACTTCCTAAAGAGAATACCAATGGGTCAGGCACTAAGGTCAACAATTAATAAATGGGACCTCATGAAACTGAGAAGCTTCTGTAAGTGGAGGGACACCATCATTAGGACAAAATGGCAGCCTGCAAATTGGGAAAAGATCAGTAACCCTGCATCTGACAGAGGGCTAATATCCAAAATATATAAAGAACTCAAGAAGTTAAATACCAACAATCCACATAACCCAATCAAAAACTGGGGTACAGAGCTAAACAGAGAATTTTCAGCAGGAATACTGAATGGCTGAAAAGCACCTAAAGAAACGTTTGGGTAGGTCTCCACATTGCTACCAGGACACGGCTAGAGAGGTCCAGGTAGACAGATTCCAGCCGGGGCTATCATTGTGCAGGTGGATCCACCAGGCTCTCACCACCAGCCAGGGCCAGGGCCAAGGCTCTTCGGGACTTCTCCACGCCCTCCAGCCTTGCACCAAGGCAGCTGGGAGCAGCCTGCCCGTGGTCCCTTACAGTGTTGGTCACGGTAGATCTCCATAATGCCACCAGGACACCACTAGAGAGGCCCAGGTAGACAGACTCAATCAGGGGCTACCATCACTCGGGAGGATCCTCCAGGCTCACCCCACTAACCAGGGCAAGGGCGGCGGCTGGAGAGACATCGCCACGCCCTCTGGCCTTGCAACAACTCAGTTGGGAACCGCCCTCCCTGAGGTCCCCTCAGCATTCGCAGAGGCAGTCTCTATCTTGCAGCGTAGTCACCAGTAGAGAAACAACAGGAGAGCCCACCCTTGCAGGAGGTTCAAACACCAGCCAGTGACAACAAGGTCAACTAACAACAGATATAACCATATGGCAAAAGGAAAACAAAGGAACATTACTAGCAGAAATCAAGGCAGCATGACAGCATCTGAACCCAGTTCGCTGACAACAGGAAACCCTGGATACCCCAACACACAAGAAAAACAAGATTTGGATCTAAAATCACTGGTCAGGATGTTGGTAGCAGAATACATAAATAAATAAATCTCTTAAAGAAATACAGGAAAAAATGGATCAAAAGTTAGAAGCCTTGACAAGGCAAACACAAAAATCACTTAAAGAAATTCAGGAGAATATGGATCAAAAAACAGAAGCCAATAAGGAGGAAACACAAAAAATCACTTAAAGAAATACAGAAGAATGTGGGTCAACAAGTAGAATCTATGAAAGAAGAAACACAAAAATCTCTTAAAGAAATACATGAAAACACAATCAGGCAAGCGAAAGATCTGAGCATATCCATCCAGGTTCTAAAAACAGAAGTAGAAACAACTAAGAAATCACAGAGGGAGACAACAATGGAGATAGAAAACCTTGGGAAGAAATCAGGGTCCATAGATGCAAATATCAACAATAGAATACAAGAAATAGAAGAATCTCAGATGCCGAAGATACCATAGGAACCATTGATTCAACAGTCAAAGAAAATACTAAATGCAAAAAGGTTGTAACCCAAAACATCCAGGAAATTCAGGACACAATGAGAAGACCAAACCTAAGGATTATAGGTTGAGAGTGAAGATCTACAAGTTAAAGGGCCAGCAAATATCTTCTACAAAATTATGGAAGAAAACTTCCCCAACCTAAAGAGAGAGATGCCCATGAATATACAAGAAGCCTACAGAACTCCAAACAGACTGGACCAGAAATACATCCCGTCACATAATAATCAAAACCCCAAATGTACTAAACAAAGAAAGAATATTAAAGGCAGCAAGAGAAAAAGGCCAAGTAACATATAAAGGAAGACCTATCAGAATAACACCAGACTTCTCACCTGAGACCATGAAAGCTAGATGATCCTGGGCAGATATCATGCAAACTCTAAGAGAACACAAATTTCAGCCAAAACTACTTTACCTAGCAAAACTCTCAATCGCCATAGATGGTGACATCAAAGTATTCCATGACAAAACCAAATTAGCTCGTTATCTTTCCACAAACCCAGCCCTACAAAGGATAATAGGGAGAAAACACGAACACAAGGAAGGAAACTATACCCCAGAAGAAGCAAGATAGAAACCTCCTCTCATCAAACCCAAAAGAAGATAACCTCTCAAATATAAAAAAATAATTTCAAAAATGTCGGGAGAAAATAATTACTATTCCTTAATATCTCTTAACATCAATGGACTCAATTCCCCAATAAAAAGACATAGACTAACAGACTGGATACGGAAACAGGACCCTATATTTTGCTGCATACAGGAAACACATCTCAGTGTTAAAGACAAACACTGTCTTAGAGTAAAAGGCTTGAAGACAATTTTACAAGCAAATAGTCTCAGGAAACAAGCTGGAGTAGCCATTCTAATATCAGATAAAATTGACTTTCAACCTAAAGTCATCAAAAGAGAATAGGAAGGTCACTTCTTGCTGGCCAAAGGGAAAATCCACCAAGAAGAGCTCTCAATACTGAACATCTATGCTCCAAATGCAAGGGCACCCTCATTCATAAAAGAAACCTTACTAAAGCTTAAAGCACACATTACACCTAACACAATAATTATGGGTGACTTCAACACTCCACTCTCCTCAATGGACCGATCAGGAAAGCAGAAACTAAACAGGGACACAGTGAAACTAATTGAAACTTTGGACCACTTGGATTTAACAGATATATATAGAACATTTCATCCTAAAGCAAAAGAATATACCTTTTTCTCAGCACCACATGGTACCTTCTCCAAAATTGATCATATAATTGGTCACAAGACAGATGTCAACAAATACAAGAAGATCGAGCTAATCCCATGCCTCCTATCAGATCACCATGGAGTAAGAGTGGTCTTCAATAGCAAAAAAAAAAACAAAACAAAACAACAGAAAGCCCACATACACATGGAAACTGAACAATACTCTACTCAATGACACCTTGGTCAAGGAAGAAATAAAAAAAGAAATCAAAGACTTTTTAGAATTCAATGAAAATGAAGGTACAACCTACCCAAATCTATGGGACACAATGAAAGCAGTGCTAAGAGGAAAACTCATAGCTCTAAGTGTATCCAAAAATAAACTGGAGAGAGCATACACTAGCAGCTTAGCGGCACACCTTAAAGCCCTGGAACAAAAGAAGCTAAATCACCCAGGAGGAGTGAAATCATCAAACTCAGGGCTGAAATCAATCAAGTAGACACAAAGAAAACCATACAAAGAGTCAACAAAAGCAGGAGCTGGTTCTTTGAGAAAATCAACAAGATAGATAAACCCTTAGCCAGACTAACCAAAGGACACAGAGACAGTATCCAAATTAACAAAATTAGAAATGAAAAGGGAGACATAACAACAGAAACTGAGGAAATTCAAAAGATCATCAGATCCTACTACAAAGGTCTATGCTCAACACAACTGAAGAATCTGGAGGAAATGGACAATTTCCTAGACAGATACCAAATACCAAAATTAAATCAGGATCAATTAAATCAGCTAAATAGTCCCACAACCCCTAAAGAAATAGAAGGGGTTATAGAAAGCCTCCCAACCAAAAAAAGTACCAGATGGTTTTAGTGCAGAATTCTACCAGACATTCAAAGAAGACTTAACACCAATACTCTTCAAACTATTCCACAAAATAGAAACATAAGGGACACTGCCCAACTCATTCTTCGAAGCCACAATTACACTGATACCAAAGAAAACCACACAAAGATCCAACACAGAAAGAGAACTACAGGCCAATTTCCCTTATGAATATCGATGCAAAAATACCAAATAAAATTCTTGCCAACCGAATCCAAGAGCACATCAAAACTATCATTCACCATGATCAAGTAGGTTTCATCCCAGGGATGCAGGGATGGTTCAATATATGGAAATCCATCAATGCAATCCACTACATAAACAAACTCAAAGAAAAAAACCACATGGTCATCTCATTAGATGCTGAAAAAGCATTCGACAAAATTCAGCATCCTTTCATGCTAAAAGTCTTGGAAAGAGCAGGAATTCAAGGCCCATACCTAAACATAGTAAAAGCAATCTACAGCAAACCAGTAGCCAACATCAAAATAAATGGAGAGAAACTTGAAGCAATCCCACTAAAATCAGGGACTAGACAAGGCTGCCCTCTCTCTCCATATCTTTTCAATATAGTACTTGAAGTTCTAGTGAGAGCAATTAGACAACATAAGGAAGTCAAAGGGATACAAATTGGAAAGGAAGAAGTCAAACTATCATTATTTGCAGATGATATGATAGTTTACTTAAGTGACCCAAAAAACTCCACCAGAGAACTTCTACAGCTGATAAACAACTTCAGCAAAGTGGCTGGTTATAAAATCAACTCAAGCAAATCAGTAGCCTTCCTGTACTCAAAGGAAAAGCAGGCTGAGAAAGAAGTTAGGGAAATAACACCCTTCACAATAGCCACAAACAACATAAAGTACCTTGGCATGACTCTAACCAAACAAATGAAAGATATGTATGACAGGAACTTCAAGTCCTTGAAGAAAGAAATCAAAGAAGACCTCAGGAGATGGAAAAATATTTCTTGCTCCTGGATTGGCAGGATCAATATAGTAAAAATGGCCATCTTGCCAAAAGCAATCTACAGATTCAATGCAATCCCCATCAAAATCCCAACTCAATTCTTCATAGATCTAGAAAGAGAAATTCTCAAATTCATCTGGAACAACAAAAAACCCAGGATAGCCAAAACTATTCTCAACAATAAAAGGACTTCTGGGGGAATCAATATCCCTGACCTCAAGCAGTACTACAGAGCAATTGTGTTAAAAACTGCATGGTATTGGTACAGCAACAGGCAAGTAGATCATTGGAATAGGATTGAAGACCCAGAAATGAACCCACAGACTTATGGTCACTTGATCTTTGATAAAGGAGCCACAACCATCCAGTGGAAAAAAGATAGCCTTTTCAACAAATGGTGCTGGTTCAACTGGAGGTCAACATGCAGAAGAATGCGAATCGACCCACTCTTATCTCCTTGTACTAAGATCAACTCCAAGTGGAACAAGGACCTCCACATAAAACCAGACACACTGAAACTATTAGAAAAGAAACTTGGGAAGACCCTGGAGGACATGGGCACAGGGGGAAAGTTCCTGAACAGGACACCAATAGCTTATGCTCTAAGATCAAGAATTGACAAATGGGACCTCATAAAATTACAAAGTTTCTATAAGGCAAAGGACACTGTCAGAAGGACAAAACGGCAACCAACAAAGTGGGAAAAGATTTTCACCAACCCCACATCTGACAGAGGGCTAATGTTTAATATAAATAAAGAATTCAAGAAGTTAGACCCCAAAGAACCAAATAACCCTATCAAAAAATGGGGTACAGAGCTAAACAAAGAATTTACACCAGAAGAAATTCAGATGGCCAAGAAACACCCTAAGAGATGTTCAAGATCATTAGTCATCAGGGAAATGCAAATCAAAACAACCCTGAGATTCTACCTCACACCAGTCAGAATGGTTAAGATTAAAAACTCAAGGGACAACAGGTGCTGGCGAGGATGTGGAGAAAGAGGAACACTCTTCCACTGTTGGTGGGATTGCCAAATGGTAAAACCGGTCTGAAAATCAGTCTGGTGGTTCCTCAGAAAATTGGGCATGTCACTTCCAGAGGACCTTGGCATACTACTCCTGGGCATATACCCAGAGGATTCCCCTGCATACAATAAAGACACATGCTCCACTATGTTTATAGCAGCCTTATTTATAATAGCCAGAAGTTGGAAGGAGCCCAGATATCCCTCAAAGGAGGAATGGATACAGAAAATGTGGTATATTTATACAATGGAATACTATTCAGCAATTAAAAATAATGAATTAATGCAATTTGTAGGCAAATGGTTAGATCTGGAAAATATCATCCTAAGCGAGTTAACCCAATCACAAAAGAATACACATGAAATGCAATCACTGATAAGTGGATATTATTGAGCCCCGAAGCCCTAAATACTCAAGGTACAATTAGCAAGTCAAATGATTCCCAAGAAGAAGAAAGGAGAGGACCCTGGGCCTGAAAAGATTGGATCCAGTTTTGTAGATCCAGAACAAAGAAATTGTGTGGGGGGTGATTGGGGAATAGTTGGGGGGGAGAGGACTTATGGGACGTATGGTGGGGGGGAACTGGGAAAGGGGAAAGCCTTTGGAATGTAAACAAAGAATATAGAAAATAAAATTTAAAAAAAGAAACGTTTGACATCCTTAGTCTTCAGGGAAATGCAAATCAAAATGACTCTGGAATTCCACCTGATACCCATTAGAATGACTAAGATCAAAAAAATCAAAAGACAGCATATGCTAGAAAGGTTATGAAGCAAGAGGAACACTCCTCCATTGCTGGTGGAAGTGAAAAATTGTACAATCCCTCTGGAAATCAGTTTTGCAGTTTCTCAGAAGACTGGGAATAGTTCTACCTCGAGACCCAGCTCTACCACTCTTGTGCATATACCCAAAAGATTCTCCACCATTCCACAAGGACATTTGCTCAACTATGTTCATAGCAGCTTTATTCATAATAGCTAGAAATGACCTAAATTTCCCTCAACCAAAGAGTAGATAAAGAAAAATGTGGTTCATTTACACAATGAAATATTACTCAGCCATTAAAAACAAGGGTACCATGAATTTCCAGGTAAATGGGTGGACCAGAAAATATCATCCTGAATGAAGTAACTCAGACCCAAAAGGACATACATGATATCTGCCCACTTACAAGTGGATATTAGCCACAAAGTATAGAATAATCACACTATAAGCAACAGACTCAAAGAAGCCAAGTAACAAGGAGGGCCCAAGAATGACTGACTCTTTCTCGGAAGAGGAAACAAAATAGATATCGGAAGTTGATGGAAGAAGGGAGATGAATGGAAGAGGGGGAAAAGGCAGAGGGTGGGGCAGGGGGAGATCATATGTAGAGAGAGTAGGGAAGAGAGAGGGGAAACTCACAAGGGGGGAGGCACTCTCTGGAACTTACCAGAGACATGGGATGAGAGGAGGCCCCAGAGGGTCTATGAGGACTACTCTAGCTGAGACTCCTGGCAGTGGCAGAAATGGATTCTGAAGTGGCCACTTCCTATAGCCAGGTAGGACTCCCAGGGGGAGGGATAAGGATAGCAACCCACCCACAAAACTTTCCACCCAAAATGTGCTCTGCCTACAGAGATGTTCAGAGACAAAGATATAACAGAAACTGAGGGGGCTGGAGAGATGGTTCAGTGGTTAAAGAGCACTGACTGCTCTTCCAGAAGTCCTGAGTTCAAATCCCAGCAACCACATGGTGGCTCACAACCATCTGTAATGAGACTTGATGCCCTCTTCTGGTGTGTCTGAAGAAAGCTACAGTGTACGTACGTATAATAAATAATCTTTTAAGAAGAAAGAAAAGGAAAGAAAAGAAAGGAAAGGAACAGAAAAAAAGAAAAGGAAAGGAAAGGAAAGGAAAGGAAAGGAAAGGAAAGGAAAGGAAAGGAAAGGAAAGGAAAGGAAAGGAAAGGAAAGGAAAGGAAAGGAAAGGAAAGGAAAGGAACTGAGGGAATGGCCAACCAATGACTTCCCCAACTTGAGACCCATCCCATGGATAAAAACCAATCCCTGACACTATTAAAGATACTCTGGTATGCTTGCCCACAGCAACCTCTGCTGTCCTCTGAGAAACTCTACCCAACAGCCAATGGAAAGAGATAATGAGATTCACAACCAAACATTAGATGGCGCTCAGGGAACCTTAAGAATAGTTAGAAGGTTTGAGTGATCCAAATAGGACAGGGACTCCAGAAAAATATTAACAGTCAACTAACCTGGACCCTTGTGGGTTCCCAGAGACTGAATCACCAACCAAAGAGTAGTTGAGCATGGCCGGACCTAGGCCCCCCTACACATACATTGCAGAAGAGCAGCTTGGTCCTTATGTATGTCCCCCAATAACTGGAGTGGGGGCTGTCCCTGAGCCTGTTATCTGCCTGCCTGTGGATCCTGTGCCCCTAAATAGACCACCTGTCTGGTCTCAGTGGGAGAAGATGCACCTCATTCTGCATCAAGGAGGGGCTTCCCCTTCTCAAAAGAGAAGAATGGAATGGGGATAGGACCTGTGTGAGGGAGTACTGGGAGGAGAGAGGGGATGATACTGGGATGTAAAATGAATAAATAAACTTTTTAAAAATATTTAAAACAATTTGTCAAATTAAAAACAAAACAAAGAGGATTGGATTATATGTGATATACTTTTCTCTAGCCAGCTTTATCTATGTGAAAGAGTGAATGGTGTATTATATTTAAAAATCATTGCTGCTTTACTGTTTATATCCAAAGTAATACATCACTAAAACAATTGGATGTATCATTTTAAATGAAAATTGTATAGCTGAGGGTAACAAGAGTTACAGGTACTAATAGGTTGATGAAACCATATCTGTTTGGATAAGATTATTGAGTTGCGATATTAGAAGACATAAACTGGAAAAAAATAAAATATTGAAAGGGAAAGATGCTTGACGCTGAGGTTATAGAGGGGTTAAAATCCTGTGTGCTGGCAAAGCGGAAGCTACCATTTGGGAGTAAATGATTTGGGGTTGGATGGAGACCAAACTAGAAACTTCAAGGACAGAGATGCTAAAGTATTAGAAGTGTCATCTAGTCCAGTATTGGATCCACAGTGAATTATGACAGACTGTAAGCCCCTTGAGGCACACGAGTGGCCTGGCTCCTCCCCCTGAGGACCTCCAACCACCGGATTCCACACACTGAATAGTCTAACTGCCCTAACAGCTGGACCCAGAGCACACACTAAGAGTAAAGAGCCCAAGCTCGAGACTTGAAATCCTACCAACCCCGACCCTGCAAAGCAGAGCCCACCCTCATAAGAGACCCTACACAAATGTCTTCTACTCAGTTCTCTGCTGCTTCTCACCAGAACAGAAGCAACAACCCTCTGGGTTTTTTTCCCTCTTAATAAACCTCCTGTGTGAGGTTTGTTGTGTGCTGAGAGTTTTATGCTATTCCTTGACTCCCAACTGCCAGGATACCTTTCCATCTGAGCTGTAACACTTACACACACTAGGATGCTGGAAGTGTCATCCATGCAGGTGCTAACATCGCTGCAGATGACAACATTGGTTAAAATGTCTACGGTCCAGGAGCTGAAGATTCAGAGAAGAAAAGGCATGATAGGGTGAGGTTCGGGCAGATAATAGTCTGGGTACAAGAACAGAGTCTGGCAAAATAGCATTAAAGACAATGTTTGCAAGGCAAAGAGGAAAGAAAGCTCTGGAATCAGCAAAGAACATCTACTGCCCACAGGCCCAGTGTTTTACAGAGTGTGGAAGAACATGTCCTTGCCCTTAGAGGGCAGAGCACAAACTCCCAGAGTCAGTTAAACAATGATGCTGTTAGGAGAAAAGCATTAGTGACAAGGGGGAATTTCCCAGTAACCGATGCTAAACCCTAGTCAGTCTTTGCGCCCTTCCCAAAAAGGAAACTGTCTGTGGTGCTACAGAATCAGATGCTTTGGTGCAGCAAAGAACCGTTGTCTTCCTCAGGCAACACGGAGTACACCTTCCATCAGCAGGAGGAAAGTATATGTTCTGGTTTCTGACTTTTATTCCCTGTTCCTTTTTTTTTTTTTTTTTTCTGAGACAGGGTCTTGCCAGGAAGCCCTACAATGTAAGCAATCACAATGATCTCCCCTGCGTTCTGGGATTACAAATGTGGTTCCCCAACCCCCAGCAACTGTAAGATGTCTTCCTCACGCCTAGCTTGGAAAAGGCTTTTTGCAAGTCTTGAGTACCTACTGAAGGAAGCTTTGTAAGCCTGAAGGAAAGCAGAGATCAGTTCTAGATTGGTTACTATGTCCACAGGAGAACTTGGACAAACAAGACTTAGCTAGGTATTAGGTATGGTCAGGCAAGAGCAGCTGAGCAGTTAGCAACTTTCAATAATAAATAAATACAGCAAAGTTTGTCGAGAGTGTCATGGGTAAAAGAGCAATTATCTATTGCAAAGTAAATTTTCTTTGATAAGGAGTGGGGACTACACCTATCTATGAATATCACAACAAATATTTAGAGTGTTGTAGGGAATGTGCTGATTTAGTAAAGTGGTGGTTATAGGTTCTCCTCCAAAATCCAAGACTTCACTAGTTCTGGGCAATTGGCTAGGTTTCCAGTGCCAGGCAGGATTTCCCTCCTGTGGAGCTTAGTTTTAAGTCCAAATAGAGAGTTGCTGGTTACTGCAAAGTATGCATGCCCCCACTGCGCCCTTAGTTACAATGCTGGTCATTATTATACAGAAAGCCACAACCAGTCAAAGTTCAGAGCTGGAGAACCCAGTCCCACCAGATACATCTGCAAAGCAACTCCATACCCAAGGCTCAGGAAATAGTGTGCAAGAGGGGACTTAAATATTTCAAAAGCCTGAGGATCGATTAGTTTGCTATGAGATTTGTGTCTCTTGGCAATGTCAGAAGCTACACCCATAAAATCTTGCCAACATGACTGCCCAAGCATGAGCTGATTGTCAGACATTACCCACTGCCCTGGACAATTGCTCCACAACTACTGTAGTTTCTTATGGGTTAACAGTTCACTAAAAACACACAATTCTGCTTTGTTTAAATATCCAAATCCAATAGCTACATGTGACAAAGGAAAGATTTACTCCACATTTGCTGTTCATATTATCTAGCAATTGTTGAGCATAGGGAGTCTTCCATGGTCTATGCTAATTACTTTATATAATATATGTGATTGCCTCCTCCAGGTCCTATACTAAACATTTTGTATATACAGTGTGTTATTTCTTTCTCAAAACACTTTAATTCATTAATATGATTTTCCATTATGCAAATGAAGGAACTTGGAAATTTAAAAATGCAAATGACTCATTTGGGATAATGAGTTTGATGAATAGGAAAGCTATTTGAACTTGAACTAAGGTCTTTTGGGTAACAAATGTAATATTCACAATGGTTGGTATGACTCGGGAAACACAGAAGGCTAAGCAAATACAACACCCCCATCACGGGACACAAAATTTTAGCAACTGCAAAACAGATGGTAGATGCTCACCGCGACGCCACGTTGAATAAACAGCGACCACAGACTGGAGCTACTGGGGAATGCATTTCCTGGGTGAAACATGCCAAATGACAGAAGGAACTAAGAATATTTTAAGCTAAAGGGAGAGTGGAAGACAATGCCGAATATCTCCAGAGAAACTAATTACGATGGTTACATCTCATTTTAACTGGAACCTATATTATTTGTCAACTTGGAGCTGCTTAAGTTAGGCCTTCATCAAGGCTCCATCCAGCATCAGTAGCTTCCAAAAGGACGGAGTAGCAACAGAGATGGGCAACTGGCACAAACGCCTCAAATATGCCCCGCAGGGATTATGTTTACACATACTTTTCTAAAGAGTCTCACATTTCTGTTACTCTGCATGATTCATGTGGTGACATCTTTCTGAAATGATAGGTATAATTTGTCCTTTACTACCTCTGGGCTTTCAGCATTAGTAGTCAAACATTTCCAGTTTGTGTCTTAAAAAAAGAGGCAGATATAATAATAAGTCTTTTAGATCAAAATTTAGATAAAAAACTAATGAATCTTGGGCCTGTAGCCTCATAAGCAGGCACTACCAACACAAATCGACCCACTCTCCAATTCCACTCCACCAAAAGGAGGAAATTCATGTGAACATAATATGGAGTTTGATATTTGGGGCCTGGCCCTTGAAGACTCCCCCAACATTAGTCCTGCTAATAGAGTCAATGAAAGGGAGAAGCTTTATAAGGAAATGTGCGGTGCCTTATTTCTGAAACAGAGGATCACTGTTGGGTACAAAACATTTGTTAATTCTTCCATAATGAGACAAAATCCTTTGGTATTGCGTTCCTCATGAGGGAGTGTGCACAGTCATTACAAGACTTTGGGCAGAATGTTGAGAGCTTCTGGTGCCACTTCTAGGATTTCGGCATTTGTCACTGGGCTTGAACAAGGAAGTAGGCGTAGAGAAGAATATTAGAAACAGTGACCATTAGAAACAGTCCAAACAGTGACTGTGATTATTGCTTCACTGAATTACTACCTCATGGGGTCTCTTTGCTCACTACTTAATTGTTACCTTGTATGATCCCTTTGCTTAACTACTTTGCTTGATTACTGTCTTTTGTGATCTCCTTGTTTACTACTTTGCTTGATTGGCTACTTTGTCTTTGATCTAAGAACTGACCGTTGTTTTTTGAATGTAGCTAGAATGATATAAAAGCAGGCTGGAGAGAACTAAAGCTGCTTCAGCCTCAGTATTGGCTGGAGTCATGTTATAATTTTGTCTGTTTTTCTTCTTCAATCCTCACTCTCTCGCTTGAGAACCTGTTTTGTTGTCTGACTGGGCTGGCTTGATAAGCAGAATAAAGGTCTCGATATAAACAATCTAAGGAAGATGGGGACTCACCTCTGAGTGGCATCAATATGCCCTTACGTTGTCTCTTTTAGAGGCTGGATGAAATAAGAGACAGAAGGAACACACGCTTAAGAGAAACAGAAGAATAAAAGACGGCAAGGAGGGACCTTTATGTAAGGGAAAGGGGGGGTGTCCCTTAGGAAGAGCAAAACATTTTAAGCCAAGAATGCATGGGGATTATGGAAACGTAAAATGGAAATTGTCCTAGTTAGGGTTTTACTGCTATGAACAGATACCATGACCAAGACAACTCTCACGGGAACAACATTTAATTAGGGTTAACTTACAGGTTCAGAGGTTCAGTCTGTTATCATCAAGGCAGGCAAAGTGCAGGAGGAGCTGAGAGTTCTGCACCTTCACCTGAAGGCTGCTAGCAGAATACTGGCTTCCAGGCAGCTAGGATGAGGGTATTAAAGCCTATGCCCACAGTGACCCACCTACTCCAACAAGGCCACACCTACTCCAACAAGGCCACACCTACTCCAACAAGGCCACACCTACTCCAACAGGGTCACACTTACTCCAACAAGGCTACACCTCCAAATAGTGCCACTTCCTGGGTCAAGCATAAACAAACCATCACAGAACCTGAAGTATATTTGTTGCTCTACCCCTGTCCTGGTGCACTGTCACAGTTATAAACCAGAAAGAAGCCGTGAGACAGGATGTCCCACCAATGCGGCCCCTAAAGTTTAACTTCTCACAGCATGTAGTATCGCAGAAAGATAATCAGTGGATAACAGTGGATCTGAAAATGCATAGCAGCTAAAGTCCCCCATCAGTGAATCCACCTGTGTGCACATGCTAAGCAACATATAAAGCTTTTCCTAGTCTCATCACATCCCAAGCAGTATCCTCTATACACTTACAGATGCCTGAGAATTCATTACATCATTAAAGAGCAAACCAGAGGTGTGATTATGCCTTGTTATAAAATTCTTCACACCAAATAAATAAGAACAAACTTATTATAATAACTAAAAAATAGTGGTAAGGAAAATAAGTGCTTTCATTGAGGATAATTCTTCTAACTTGCTGAAGGTGTTTATAAGCTGTAGGAGTTCTCTGGTAGAATTTTGGGGGATCACTTATGTATACTATCATATCATCCACAAATAGTGATACCCTGACCTGCTACTTTCCAATTTGTATTTCCTTGATCTCCTTTTGTTATCTTATTGTTCTTCCTATAACTTCAAGAACTACATTGAATAAATCAGGGGACAATGGTCAGTTTTGTCTTGTCCCTGACTTAATGGAATTGTTTTAAGTTTCTCTTCATTTAATTTGATGTTGGTTATTGGTGTGGTGTATATTGCTTTAATTATGTTTAGATATATGCCTTGAAACCCAGATCTCTCCAAGACTTTTAGTGTAAAGGGGTGTTGGATTTTTGTCAAAGGATTGTTCAGCATCTAATGAGATGAACATGTAGGGTTTTTTTTTCTTTGAGCTTGCTTATATAATGGATTATATATTGAGGACTTTTATATATTGAATCAGCCCTGCATTTCTGGGATGAAGCTTACTTGATCAAGGTAAATGATGTTTTTGATGTGTTCTAGGATTCCGTTTATAAGAATGTTATAGAGTATTTTTGCATCAATGTTCGTAAGTGAAATTGGTTTGAAGTTCTCTTTCATTGTTGAGTCTTTGTGTGGTTTAAGTATCAGGGTAACTGTGGCCTCATAGAATCAGTTAGGTAGTGTTACTTCTGTTTCTATTTTCTGGAACAGTTTGAGGAGTGTTGGAATTTATTCTTCTCTGAAAGTCTGATAAAATTCTGCACTAAAAGCATTTGGCCCTGAACTTTTTTGGATGAGAGACTTTTGATGACTGTTTTATTTCCTTAGGAATTATGGGACTGTTTAAATATTTTACCTGATCTTGATTTAACTTTGCTATGTGGTATCTATCTAGAAATTCATCCACTTCATTTATATCCAGTTTTGTGAAGTACAGGCTTTTGAAGTAAGACTAATGATTTGGGGGAAATTTCCTCAGTTTCTGTTGTTACGTCTCTCTTTTCATTTCTGGTTTTGTTAATTTGGATACTGTCTCTGTGCATTTTAGTAGGTTTGGCTATTTTTGTCTATACTGTTGATTTTCTCAAAAGAAAAAGATCAGCTCTTGGTTTGTTGGGTCTTTGTATTGTTCTCTTTCTTTCTATTTGATTGATTTCAGCCCAGACTTTGGCTATTTCCTGCCTTCTACTCCTCTTAGATGTGTTTGTTTCTATTTTATTATAGAGTTTTCATGTGTGCTGTTCAGTTGTTAGTAAGAGATCTCTCCAATTTCTTTATGTAAGGACTTAGTGCTATGAACTTTCCTCTTAGCATTGCTTTCATCGTGTCCCATAAGTCTGGGTATGTTGTGACTTCATTTTCATTGAATTCTAGAAAGTCTTTAATTTCTCTATTTCTTCCCTGTCCAAGTTATCATTGAGTAGAGAGTTGTTCAGTTTTCATGAGTATGTGGAGTTTCTGTTGTTGAAGTCCAGCCTTAATCTGTGGTGATCTGATAGAATGCAAGGGATTATTTCAATTTTCTTGTATCTGTTGAGGCTTACTTTGTGCCAATTATATGGTCAATTTTAGAGAAGGTTTCATGAGTTGTTGAGAAGAAGGTATATTCTTTTGGTTTGGGGAGAAAGATTCTATAGATATCTGTTAAATCCATTTGGCTCATAATATCTGTTAGTTTCAGTGTTTCTCTGTTTTCTATTTTGATGACCTGTCTATTGATAAGAGTCAGGTATTGAAGTTTCCCACTATTATTGTATGGGTTTCAATGTGTGTTTTGTGCTTTAGTAAAGTTTCTTTTATGAATGTGGATGCCTTTGCATTCGGGGCATAAATGTTCCGAATTAAGACTTCACCTTGGTGGATGTTCCCTTGATAAGTACAAATTGTCCTTCTCCATCTCTTTTGATTACGTTTTATTGAAAGTATTTTATTAGATAGATATGGCTACTCCAACTTGTTTCTTGGAACCTATTGCTTTGAAATTTTTTTCCAGCCCTTTACTCTGAGGTAGTATCTATCTTTGTTGCTGACTTGTATTTCTTATTTGCACAGAATGATGGATCCTGTTTTCATATCCAGTCTGTTAGCTTGTTTGTTTAGTGGTGAATTTGAGCCTGTTGATGTTGAAAGATATTAATGACTAGTGATTGTTAGTTCCTGTTATTTTGATGTTGGAGGTGTTACTAAGTGTGTGTGTGTGTGATTCTCTTTTTTTGGTTTTGCTGTGAATTGATTAATTTCTTGTGTGTTCTTGGGTGTAGTTAACCTCTTTCATCAGAGTTTTCCTTCTATTATCATCTATAGGGATGGATTAGTTGAAAGATATTTAAATTGGTTTTGTTATGGAATATATTGGTCTCTCCATCAATGTTGAGAGTTTTTCAGCCTAAGCTGACATCTGTGGTTTCTTAGGATCTGCAAGACATCTGTCCAGGATCTTCTGGGTTTTAGCATCTCCGTTGAAAAGCCAGGTGTAATTCTGATAGGTCTACCTTTATGTGTATTACTTGGCTTTTTTCCCACTTCCAACTTTTAAGTTTCTTTGTTCTATACATTTAGTGTTTTGATTATTATGTGATGGGAGGATTTTCTTTTCTAGTCCAGTCTCTTTGGTGTTCTGTAAGATTCCTGTATGTTTATGGCCATCTCTTTCTTTAGGTGAGGGGAGTTTTCTTCTATGATTTTATTGAAGAAGTTTTCTAGCCCTTTGAATTCTCGTCCTCTTCTATTCCTACTATTCTTAGGTTTTTGCATTTTCATAGTGTCCCAAATATCTTGGATGTTTTGAATTAGGAACTTTTTACCTTTGGCATTTTCTTTTTGTTGTTGTTTTATGTTTGTTTGTTTGGTTGGTTGGTTGGTTTTCGTTTTGCTTTGCTTTGTTTGGCTTTTTTATTATTTTCTTTTTTTAAGGATTTTATTTATTTAATGTATATGAGCACACTGTACCTGTCTTCAGATACACCAAAGTTGTTACAGATGGTTGTGAGCCTACCATGTGGTTGCTGGGAATTGAACTCAGAACCTCTGGAAAAAGAGTCAGTACTCTTAACCGCTGAGCCATCTCTCCAGCCCCCTACATTTGCCGTTTTCTTTGATCAATATATCCATTCCTTCTATGGTATCTTCTTTATTTTTTTTTGTTTTTTTTTTCATTTTTTTATTCTATATTCTTTGTTTACATTCCAAAGGCTTTCCCCTTTCCCAGTTCCCCCCCACCATACGTCCCATAAGTCCTCTTCCCCCCCCCCAACTATTCCCCAATCACCCCACCACCACCATTTCTCTGTTCTGGTACTCTCCTACAAAACTGGATCCAATTTTTTCAGGCCCAGGGTCCTCTCCTTTCTTCTTCTTGGGAATCATTTGACTTGCTAATTGTGCCTTGAGTATTTAGGGCTTCTGGGCTCATTAATATCCACTTATCAGTGATTGCATTTCATGTGTATTCTTTTGTGATTGGGTTAACTCGCTTAGGATGATATTTTCCAGATCTAACAATTTGCCTACAAATTGCATGAATTCATTATTTTCAATTGCTGAGTAGTATTCCATTGTGTGTATATATATATATATATATATATATATATATATATACCACATTTTCTGTATCCATTCCTCCTTTGAGGGATATATGGGCTCCTTCCAACTTCTGGCTATTATAAACAAAGCTGCTATGAACATAGTGGAGCATGTGTCTTTATTGTATGCAGGGGAATCCTCTGGGTATATGCCCAGGAGCGGTATGCCAGGGTCCTCTGGAAGTGTCATGCCCAATTTTCTGAGGAACGGCCAGACTGATTTCCACAGTGGTTGTACCATCTTGTAATCCCACCAACAGTGGAGGTATGTTCCTCTTTCTCCACATCCTCACCAGCACCTGTTGTCTCTTGAGTTTTTAATCTTAACCATTCTGACTGGTGTGAGGTGGAATCTCAGGGTTGTTTTGATTTGCATTTCCCTGATTGACTAATGATGTTGAACATCTCTTAAGGTGTTTCTCGGCCATCTGAATTTCTTCTGGTGAAAATTCTTTGTTTAGCTCTGTACCCCATTTTTTGATAGGGTTATTTGGTTCTTTGGGGTCTAACTTCTTGAGTTCTTTATATATATTGGATATTAGCCCTCTGTCAGATGTGGGGTTGGTGAAGATCTTTTCCCAATTTGTTGGTTGCCGTTTTGTCCTTCTGACAATGTCCTTTGCCTTACAGAAACTTTGTAATTCTTGATCTTAGAGCATAAGCTATTGGTGTTCTGTTTCTTTGGTATCTTCTATGCCTGAGATTCTCTCTTCCATCTCCTGTATTCTGTAGTTCCTGTTTTCTTTCCTAGGTTTTCCATCTCCAGATTTGCCTCCATTTGTGATTTTTTTTACTGCTTCTATTTCCATTTTTTATTCATTTCCTTTACCTGTTCCACTGTATTTTCCTCTATTTCTTTAAGGGACTTATATTTTCCTCTTTAAGGGCTTCTACCTGTTTGATTGTATTTTCCTATATTTTAAGGGAATTATTTATATGTTCATTAAAGGCCTCTATCATCTTCATGAGATGGAATTTATGGTCACAATCTTGCTCTTCAGGTATGTTAGGCTATCCAGGGCTTGCTGTAGTTGGAAAGCTGGGTTCTGATGGTGCCATATTGTATTGTTTTCTGTTGATTATGTTCTTGGGATTGCCTTTCACCACCTAGCTGTCTCTGGTGTTGGTTGGCCTGAGTGTCCAGCATTGGAATAGGCCTCCCAGGAGGCTGGTAAAGCTAGATATCGTGGGTTTGAGCAGGCCTCCTGGGAGTCAGGTAGAGCTGTGGAGTGGGGTACTGTATGCTGGTCTATGACTGCTCTGTGTGTGTCAGATTAGAGCATGCCTCTTGGGAGGCGGGTACAACTAAGGGAAACACTGTTGCTCTGCTCCTGTGACTGCTCAGTGGTGAGGACACAGACCAGCTAGGCGGGGCAGAGCCCATGGCTGCTTAGGCTTGCTGGGATCCCCCACAGGTGGGGGGTATGGGACAAGGAGGTGGGGGTGTCTCACCTGCGTGTGTCAGGTCAGAGCCTGCCTCTTGGGAGGTAGGTACAACTGAGGGGTGTGGCATGGTACTTTGCTCTGTGACTGCCCTATTCATTCTTTTCTTATGCAATACATCCCAACTGCAGTTTCCCCTCACTCCCAGTTCCCTCTTCCCAGTTCCCTCCTCACCTTCCTTCTCTCCCAAATCTATTCCTCCATCCTCCTCCAGGGGAAAAAAAAAAAAAGATCTTCAAGGATATCAACCAAACACAGCATAAAAAGTTACAATATCATCAGACACAAACCCTTATATCAAAGCTGGACGAGGCAAACCAGCAGAAGGAAAAGGGTCCCAAGAGCAATCAAAAGAGTCAGAGACAGCCCTTGCTCCCCCACTGTCAGGAGTCCCACAAAAATACCAACCTGACAACCACAACATGCACATTCATGCAAAACAAAACATCCACACATAAAATAAGTGAATCCGTCTGTTGTGGATAGCCCTGGGCTTGTACTTTGATGTTAATTCCACTCCTCAGGGGGGCTGCAGATGAGGCGTTGCCTTGTGAACCGTCTCCCCACCTTGACTTTTCAAATAAAGGCTTGAGCCAATGATTGGGCAGGAGGAAAGTGGGAGGAGCAGAGTCTAGGGGAGGAGCTACGGGGTATAAAACAGGAGGAGGAGAAGCAACGGGAGAGGAGAGAAGAAACTAAGAGAAGAAAGGGGAAGAAATGAAGAGAAACGGTTAAAGAGAACCGGAGAGGCAGCAGGGAGAGAAGCTCGGAGCCTAGAGAAACTGCAAGTTGTATGGGATAAAATAGATTGAAACAGAGTAGTAGAGTGGGAGGCCTGCCCAGTCTAGGCTTGTAGCTTGTTTTGTTAACCGCTGAGTTGAGCTTTCTTTTACCGGGGAACTGGGTTGGATACATAGTAGCAACATCAGTCTTTTTTAATTTTTAAAGAAAAGAATACTAAAGTTACTCCATAAACCAAAAATCTATTTAGAATTTTTAGCAGTCATAAAATTTTCTTCACCTTAGGTCTTATAGAATATCTTTAGCACTCTAAGGACCCAAAACTGTTCTAAGGTAATTGAAAAGATTAAAAAAAGAAAATAGGCAATAGATGCTAAGCAGGAGCCTTATTTGGATCATTTATACTTCCTATATAGAGTCCAGCAACACAAAATCCCTACAGAACTCATTCACCACCACCAACAACAACAACAACAACAAAAAGGTCATTATACCCAATCTAAGGCTGCTAAAGATGATTGTCAACAAATTGTAATGAAGCTGTCCCCAGAACTACTCAACTGGCACAACTTAATAGTAAAATGTGTCTGTACATGTAAAGCTCCCTTCCCCTTCTCCGTGCTGGTATTTTTGTTTTCTACTTTTGTTCTTCAGCAGTTGTATTAGGAGATAAAGGAAATTTTTAGAGATGAGATGGATGGCCAGAGCAATTTAAAACCTAAATAGAAGGAATAGGATGAAGATTCTTACAGAGGAAGGAAGCGCCACACAGTTCTCACCATGTGTGGAGAGTCTTCTGGGCTTGGTATTCTTTGCAAACATTTTTCCTGCTGAAGTCCATCTTAGAAAATGCAAGCTAATATACCCAGAGGATTCCCCTGCATACAATAAAGACACATGCTCCACTATGTTTATAGCAGCCTTGTTTATAATAGCCAGAAATTGGAAGGAGCCCAAATATCCCTCAAAGGAGGAATGGATACAGAAAATGTGGTATATTTATACAATGGAATACTACTCAGCAATTGAAAATAATGAATTCATGCAATTTGTAGGTAAATGGTTAGACCTGGAAAATATCATCCTGAGTGAGCTAACCCAATCACAAAAGAATACACATGAAATGCAATCACTGATAAGTGGATATTAATGAGCCCAGAAGCCCTAAATACTCAAGGCACAATTAGCAAGTCAAATGATTCCCAAGAAAGGAGAGGACCCTGGGCCTGGAAAGATTGGATCCAGTTTTGTAGAGAAACTGTGGGGGGAAGGGGAATGATTGGGGAATAGTTGGGGGGGAGAGGACCTATGGGACATAGGGAGGGGGGGAACTGGGAAAGGGGAAAGCCTTTGGAATGTAAACATTGAATATAGAAAATAAAAATTAAAAAAAAAAAAAGAAAGAAAATGCAAGCTAAAGCATCCTCCTTGGATTATAATATGTTTTTCCCTTTGTCCTGGTCTCAGTCGGTGTTCAACCACTATGAAGAGACACCATGACCAAGGCTACTCTTACAAAAGAAAGCATTTGATGTGTGGCTTACTTACACTTTTAGAGGGTGAGTCCATAATCATCATGGTGGGAAACAGATAAGCACTGCAGCCGTAGCTGAGAGCTTTGCATTGTGATCAGAGTCAACAGGCAGAAAAGAGACTAACCATTCAAACATAGGAGCCTATGAGGGCTAATCTCATCCAAACCACCACAGTCTTCAACAGGAGTTTTGCACATGTGAAAGAGGAAATTGACTATTTACATGGGATCAATTTTAAAAAGAACTCTCTTGGAGTGAGCAGAACGTCCCTCAGAAACTCCTCTTTACAGCTCATACATGACCAAGATATGTGTAATTAAAAAGTATACTTTTCCCAGCCAGTCCCACTCTGCTACCTCAGTGTACCTGTTTATCACTATGAAGAGCTCCATGACACTGTGAGAGGGATTCCTCACATTCTGCTGGGATCTCGTGTCTAGTGAGGTCTTTCTAATGCTTCATTTAGCTTGTACTCAGCTAAAGCACAAAGAACATATGCTCAAACGTTCAACAAAACTAAATATTCCAATAAGCACAGCCAGCGTCCTTTCTCCCCCTCTCTCAATTTGCAGTAGCACTTGAGGGAATCCAGTGCATCCTGGGTGGTTTCTAAATGGTTTCCTTTCCTCCCTTCTTTTCCCCTCCTTCCCTCCATCTTTCCCTTCTGGTTTAATTCTCTCTTTCTCACACAGATTTACAGAATTTGACCTACTATAATGTATTTCAGAATTACGTTCACCAAATATTTACTGCCAGCCATTTATCATTATAGATGAAATATATCTCTCTCTTTAGGTGAGTTGACATAAATACAGCACAAGTTTCAAATTAATTATACAAAGTGAGAAAACATTTGCAGTTCTGTTTCCACGTCTCACGATTTCCTAGAAAATAATTAAACTGAGAGAAAGCTGCAGGCTGGCAGACCATGTTGTTCCGCCACTAAATAACTCGTAGAAAAGTCCTGAGATGTAGGTGATTTGATAAATTGTATCATAAAATTGCATTTTTAAAAACTAAAAAAAAAAAAAATAGAGAAAACACATATTTACATTTTTTTTAAAGTCCTCTTGACTACAAGGATCTCAATATGGTCTCAGGTGGCTACACAAGTCACTCACCTCTCCATGCCCACACCAAGACATGACTAAGGCATCAGGCAGTGGCACCGACTACATAGATAACCACGTGGCTTTCAGGCCTCACTGTGGCCTGGAGCAGCAGCGTGGACCACGGACATAAACATAATCTCTGGTGGCATCACAGACCTCGGTGGTCATTCAAGGACATCCAATCCAGAACGTGAACCTTGCCACAACTCAGCCCTCCACCATTGCCCAGCGCCAGGGTGATCACACACCCATGCTCGGTGGCTAACTTAGCTTCAGGCTGTTGTACACCATCCCGCCAACCCCCCTGGGCAATGAGAGCAAGTCAATCTCAACCTCTCTCACCTGTCATCCTATCAGGTCTCCAGTGCCACCTCTCTCCACGCCACACACCTGTTCTGCTTTTCTATCCTTTCACCATAGTGGTGACCTGTTGATTATATTATTATTTTATATTATATTATATACATATAATATATTACATCACATATATTACATATATGTCATATAATATATTATTTATTATATTACACATATCGCACATATATTACATATATTATATGATATAATTATATGTAATATATGTGCGATATACGTAATATATTATGTAATATATTATATGTAATATAATTAATTATATGTTGGGGAGGAAATGTGCATAGGAGAACAGAGGCTCCTGGAGCTGGATTTATATTTATAACCATCTTATGTAAATGATAAGAACTGAACTTAAGTCCTCTGCTGGGGTACTACATGCCCTTCACCACCACCAATCCTTCTCAGTCCCTAATAAATTGCTTATATCACTGTCCTCTCAAATGAGAGCCTTTATTCATATATGCCTTTCTTGTTTTAGTTAGCTGAATTTACTTCAAATTTACATTTCAGTTTTTCTTATTCTGAGTTATTTCATATCAAGTCATCAATATCATCCTGTGGCTCATCTGTTATTCCCTTGACAGATGGTACGGTCAGAGAAGTCTTCCATCAACACATAATTTCTACTGAATAGGATGGACTAGAGTGACTTCATCTTTATGTGTACTATTTGTCCTTGACCCCTGGAACCAGCCTACTCTGATCTCTACTCCACTATCCATCTTCAGTACCCTACATTCCACGCACGTTGTCTTTGTGTCCATGTGACACTTCGATGCCATCCAATGTCGTTTCTCTTTAGGACTTTCCCCCATAACCTCTATTCACACATCATGAAATACCTCTCATGGCAGACACTCTTCTGCGGTCCAGGAGACGATAGCCACAATACCAGCAACAGCACAAGCTCCTTCCAGTCACATCCAAAACTTCCTTCATTTCTCTGGTACCCAAAACAAGGGACATCATCAAGGTGTGAATTTGGAAAATAGCTACAGAGCTTTCATTTTCTTTTCTTAATTATTTTATCTTTTAAATTATAAATATAGCATTTTCTCCTTTCACTTCCTCCCTTCAAATCCTCCCCTCTACCCCTCCTGTCCTTTCCAAACTCACTTATATTAGTTGTTGTTATATGCAGTACTTATATGTATAAACATGCACATACACACATATACATATTTGTGTATATGTATACACGTGTATATGTACATATAAGTGTATATATGCATAATAATATATACATATTATATAACATATATATTTCGGAATATATATATCCCGAAATACGGTCTGTATAATGTTTCTTAGCAAATGAGGCAGAGATCGTCCAGAGTGCTTCAGTTTCCATTCCATTGGTAATAACTTAATCTGAGAGGATCAAAGACCAGAAATTTCAGAAAATGTAGTAATTTATCTTAGTGAACTATGCTTACAGAGAGAAAGTTTGAAATGGCAGAAGAAAAAAATTTAAAGTTTACTTAGACCGTGCTGCCAGAGCACACTGATGCCCTGGGTGTTCAGTCCACTTACCTGTAACACACGGAAGAACTAGCAAAGGGATATAACTCGAAGCATCTGCCTACGACGGAACACCGTCACGCTCTGTTCAGAAGTCCTTTTCAAGGATGTACAGATGCCCTGAAAAGAGGCTGACGGAAGCGATGTTTGTCACTAACCATTATGTAAGATGAGCTGCTGTTGACTCGCTGACTTACTGTTTGGAAAACTATGTACAAGGAACTGGGCAACCTCAAAAACATGACTCCTAAGCAGTGATCAGAACACTGTGTACACAGAGCCATAGGTTCTGGAGTGTAGACGTTGGCCCACGAGGAGGATGAAGGGATGCCATCCATTTCATCACGTCTCTACGCGAGCACTCATTATTTTCCAAGAATAACACCAACTCCTCCCTTTAAGGGGTTTTCTCCCCTTTGAAGAAGAATTATGCCTGAAAACTCTGAGGATGTATTACTTTTTCCAAGTAAGAATCTACAAAGGAATATGTATATTTAATGCAGGTCTGCATTTGGGGAAAAAAAATCACCCAAAGGACTGAATGAATAACAGCATTTCAGGATTGAGATGTCTGCTTCAAGGACCCGGTAAAATAATCCAAGCCTTCCTAAGTCTTCCAAGACCATGTTCGAAGGATGGTTAAAAACTTGCTATGATGGTGCTAGAAAGCTTTTGGAATAAAATCTTAACATGGAAAAAAATGTATTACAGCTTTTTACTATTGCATAAAACAGCAACTTATTCTGTAATCTCACATTTCAGACTTGATGTGAATTAGCCATAAGGGTGTTTATAGAGCCTCTATCGAACTGACTTCTGAGATGACACACACACACACACACACCTGGCTAGTGATACTGGTTCCTCTGCAGGACATCTGCTGACGCTTACTTCTGTCCACTAGAAAGCAGACGTTGGAAGTGGCCATTCTCCTCCAAGACCCAAGTCTGAAAGCAAGCACAGTGTGGCCTCCTCAGGTCCTGTCATCAAAACAGTCCCAGAACCCACCTGGACACAAGAGGAGGGCCATGGCCTCTTACTTACTGATGGAGAAGTATTAAGGAATTTACAGACACATTTAATTAATCACTGGTGGCTATATACTCACTAAAGATTTTTTTAAAGCACTGATCATTAAGAACCTTTGTTAAAAAAATTTTTTTAAAGAACCTTTGTTTTTAACTGTAAGATAATTGAACTAAAAGTTATATTTCACAACAAAATAATTGACTTTAAATTACTGTAAATGAAGTTCATCTGGTTTCTAAGGAATTTTTAAAAAGTCCCATTGTGACAATTACTTTGTAAGTTACAGGATTCTCTTCAACAGAAGCAAAACGCTTGATAATTAAAGTGAGATCCTAAGGCAGAAATAAATATAAAAATTAAAAATGTAATGGTTAATGAATTGTAAATATAGAATATATCCAATAAAAAAAAAAGAAAAATGTAATGGTTGCATTCATAAGTCCCTAAGTTGTAAAGAGAGGGGGGGAGGAAGAGAAAGAAAGAAAGAAAGAAAGAAAGAAAGAAAGAAGGAAGGAAGGAAGGAAGGAAGGGAGAGGGAGGGAGGGAGGGAGGGAGGGAGGAAGGAAGGAAGAAAGAAAGAAAGAAAGAAAGAAAGAAAGAAAGAAAGAAAGAAAGAAAGAAAGAAAGAAAGTCAAATCTTTACAGCCTCATGGGAAGAACAATGATTTCGGGCACCCAGATGCCCCAAGACTCCCAGGGACTGAACCATCAACCAAGGGGCACACATGGTTACAGCCAAAAATGTGGCAGAGGAAGGCCTTGTTGGGCACCAGTGGGAGGAATGGTCTTTGGTCAGGTAAAGGCTCAACAGAGGCCCCAACAAAGGGAAACCGAGGGGGGCAGGTGGGAGTGTGTCGGGTGGAGGGGCATATACGTGGAGGCAGGGGGGAGGAGGAGGGGTTGGGGGTCTTTGGGGAGGGGGGAAATTGGGAAAGGTTTTATCATAGCAATGTAAATGAAGATGATATTCAATAAAAAAAAAAGAAAAGAAAAAAAGGAGGTTAAGAATAGTCAGAATTCCAACAACTGTAATATACGGTAGGAAGCATTATTTAGAGGGAGTTGGTGGCTCCTCCAGTAAATAGGGAATCTCCACAAGGCTCAAGATAACAGTTCCAAATTGGCCTAACTGGCCATAAAATATTAATAAAATTTACTAGCTATAGCAAATTTGCTCAGACTATAGCTTGGCAGAATTCTAAGAATAGAGTGACCTCAAGTCTGGGTTGATTAACCACTGTCTGGGTACCCAAAGGTTCCCAAAAAACATTTCCCGCTCTGTCCTTTTTAGTTTCAAGTTAAGTTGTAAACATGTAACCCTCCACTGATCATCACCTGGTGTAACCTGACATAAAATCAAAAAGTAGTTCCTAAACTCATGCATTTATATATATCTGAGATGTTTACAGAAGTAAAATTACAACAGATTCAAACTAAAAAAGAAAAAAAGTCAAGTCTTTCATGAAAAGGCAGGGAGCAGAAATTAAACTAATACATAAGTTCATGATTCAAGATGAACCTAAATAGAGAGAACTAATTTCCCCAAAGATATTCCAATTAAACATAAAACAATTGCAAACAAAAAGACAGAGGCAGGCTGCATGCTGTTTCCCCTTTCTGGACCTCAGGAGCATCAGGTCAGTATCAATTGCCTTCCTCAATCATTCTCCAAATTAGCTGTTGGTGGCCGGATCTCAGGCTGAACCTGGAGTTTACAGATTCTAGACTGTCCTGCCAGCAAGCCTCCAGAGAGCATCCTGTCTCTGCCTCCCCAGTGCTGGGATTACAAGCCTCCCACCATTGGCACCAGCTTTTTTGTATGGATTCAGGGATCAAATTCAGATTTCCTGTGGTGGCGGCAAGAGCTTTACTCAGGAATCCACCTCCTCAGTCTTGCTTAAAGCATGTTAAAATTCAAAGTTGATAGGCATTGTAGAAGTTATCTAGTTGCTGAAGTTTCTTGATGTCAGTAACCACATACTTCCAATAAGCAAACTGCTCTCCAACACCTAAGAGGAAGCAGGTGTGTGGAATCCAGTGTTGCCAAGACAACAAGAACCTAACTTCCTTACAGAAGGATTGCCAGCTCTGGTATGAAAAATAAACTTTTCTTCCGGCTAAGATTAAAAACTCAGAAGACATCAGGTGTTGGCGAGGATGTGGAGAAAGAGGAACACTCCTCCACTGCTGGTGGGAATGCAAGCTGGTACAACCACTCTGGAAATCAGTATGGCGGTTCCTCAGAAAACTGGGCGTGATACTTCCGGAGGACCCAGCCATACCACTCCTGGGAATATACCCAGAAGATTCACCAGCATGCAATAAGGATACATGCTCCACTATGTTCATAGCAGCTTTATATATAATAGCCAGAAGCTGGAAAGAACCCAGATGTCCCTCAACAGAAGAATGGATACAAAAAATGTGGTATATATACACAATGGAGTACTATACAGCCATTAGAAACAATGAATTCATGAAATTCTTAGAGAAATGGATGGAGCTGGAGAATGTCATACTAAGTGAGGTGACCCAGTCTCAAAAGAATACCCATGGTATACAGTCACTGATAAGTGGATATTAGCCTAGAAGCTTAGAACACCAAAGACACAAATCACATATCAAGTGATGTCTCACAAGAAGAAAGGAGTGGACACTGGTGCTAGAATGGACCAAAACATCATTGTGGGAGAGTACAAGAACAGTAAAGTGGGAGGGGGTGGATGCGGGAGCAGGGGGAGGGAAAAGGACATGTGGGACCTTTGGGGGTGGGGAACCAGAAAAAGGGAAATGAATTGTAATTATAGAATATATACAATAAAAAAAAATCAAAAAAAAAAAAAGAAAGAAAGAAAAAAAAATAAACTTTTCTTCCAGGCAAGGTTTTAAAACTGTTGCACTCAGGGAGGAAAGTCTTGAACATCTCACTTGTGTAACTGATTCCATCCTTTGGAGCCATCAGTACCAAATGTGTCCAACAGAAAAAGCTGCTTTGGTTTCTTTGTATCTTCCCTGAAATTCAAGTACCAAAAGAATGGAACTTGGAGATAACGCTTGGTGTCTTCAGCCAGGGAATAAAGTAGCTTCTCCTTAAATAGTAACAATCCTGCAAGCTCAATAGCTTCCTCGCAATAAAATGCTACAATAAACTAACCATAGGAATAAACTCATATCTCAAAGGTCTTAGTGTTTTCAGTAAACATGCTCTTCAAGAGTACCTGATATCGGCTTCTTTGAGCATTCGGATAGTGATGTTTCACTCACAGGCCATTTTAGAAATAGAACTAACACTAAAAATTATCCAGTCCAAGTTCTTCACAGTATAAAGATGTGACTCAGATGTCAAGAGCTCAAATAAAGCCACTGTTGATTCTTTTTTCATACCATGCGATATTTTCTGTTGAAAATAATCCAAGTGGCCCTACTTGAGAAATTACTTCAGAAGGTTTTCACGATCAGTATCCTAAACTCTAGGGTTTTTTTTTTTAATCTTTTACCAAGATAATGCTGCAGCATGGAACAGTTACATCTAAAGTATTCTTTCTAGCTATAAAGAGCTTAATAGAATAAATTGGTCTCCTGACTGCTTCAAAATCTCCCTTGACCTTTTACTGTTCTTTGAAAAAAAACTGATGCTTCATAACTTTATCATTTTATCAAAAAGAAATAGTCTTACCTAAGGAAAAGTATTCATGCTTTTTATAATTGATATTAAATATAAAGCAATTTTAAGTGGTAACCTTATTATGTTAGATGCACACATTACCTGAACTGCCTTACATTAAAGTCTTGCTTTAATGAACACACAGGAATTATTTTTTTAATTCCTAAAATACATAAAATCTAATTTATGTATTTATAAATAGCAGTTACATTATACTGTATATCTAAAGTATTTCTAAGCAAGGTAAAAACAATTAATTTACCTAATTAGGTGAATGTGCCATTAAAATTTCACTTGCAACTAATTTCTTAGCAAACTTTTCAACTGAAAACATAAAGATGAATTTTATTTAGGCCCTTCTTTAAATGTAAATTTATAATTCATGAAATTCTAAAATATTCATATATTAGCAGTGAGAACATTTAAATGAAGAAAAATATGTCTATGGAAAGGAGGTTATCCTGATGTTATCTAAGACACAAAAAGTTAGAGGCCTGGCATACCTGATGCAGGCAGGCATGGTGGCTCACTTCTATAATCCCAGCTCCCTAAGGCTGAAGTGGAGGACCAAGGCTGTGGACTAAGACGCCTTCTCATAAACGTGTGCAAAGGAAGAGGCTTGGGATGTAGCTAAATTGGTGGACTGCCTGTCAAACACGCACAAAGCCCTGGTCTCAATCCCTACCACTGAGTAAACTGGGCATGGAACTACGTGCCTATAATCCCAGGAATGAGCAGGTAAAGGGAGAAGAATGAGAACTTCATGTTTATCCTCAGCTACATAGCAAGTTCACATCCAACCTGAGACAAGTAGGACCCAATGAAATCGATTAGATAAATCATAGATAGATAGATAGATAGATAGATAGATAGATAGATAGATTGATAGATAGATGATAGATAGATAGTAGATAGATAGATAATAGTTATTGATAGATGATTCATAGATTGACTGATTAACTTATAAATAAGAATTCCTTTTCCATTAGCTTTTTCCCAACTCTACTTTCGAAGATCCAAGATCCAGCATTGAAAGTTGTCAATTTAGAAGCAGGTCTACCATTATTCTGCTTCAGATAATTTCTCCTACTACTGTTCATTTGTTTTTGTTTTTGTTTTTTCAAAATGATATTTATCTGTGTAGCCCTGGCTGTCCTGGAACTCACTCTGTAGACCAGGCTAGCCTGAAACTCAGTAATCTTCCTGCCTCTGCCTCCAGAGTGCTGGAATTGAAAAATAGGAAAGCAAAACCACACAGCCAGGCAAGCAGAGGTTGACAGCAATGAGGTTATAATAATTTCTTTCCAAGCCATATTCACTTCATCAGAATGTAAATAGGATTGAATCCACAGAAACATTACAGTTCAACACTTCAGATGGGATGTGATAAGGCAGGGGTGAGGGGTCCATCTCTCACTGCCACCAGCACTTTTTACAATTTTCTGGATTTATCAGTCTTTCTACTTTATACTATAACCCAAGGTACATCTATCATAAGGATGATCATATCCTTCTTCACACACACTCCTAAAGAGGCGGGGGGGGATGATTCACTCTTACTGTGATTATTTGGTTTTAAAAAGGATAAATTCAGAATAAAAACAGAATCAATGGGCTCTGCATAGGCTCAGCTCACCCCTGCCTTATCACATCCCATCTGAAGTGTTGAATTGTAATGTTTCTTTGGATTTGATCCTATTTACATTCTGATGACGTGAATATGGCTTGGAAAGAAATTATTATTCCCACTTTGGTTATAAAATAGAAATAATAAATACTCATAAGGAGATAATGTAATAATTTGGCGATCCAGAGAAATGTTGCCAATTGTGTAGTTGATTATTCATATGCCTATGTTAAGATATTGAGTGGATCACAATAATATAGGGCAAAATAAAAAATTACAAAGCCTGACTGGTAACTAGTCCAAAATACTTGTCTCTATCTCATTGTAAAATGTAAGACAACCACAAACGACTGTAACTCTTTGCATGTAGTCTATTTTGCTTGGTCCCATTTCAAAATACTGTTTCTTGGTAATTTAGTATATGAAGGTCCATCAGTAAGGTATTAATGTAGATAATAGAAATGCAAAATTAATTTTAAAACTCAACTCTCTCTACCATAGTCAGACAGTGGCCTTCTCTCCATACCAACAACCACATTCTCTTTGGAACACTAAGGTCTTACCCTGATGTGGGACTCTGGGGTGAATCTTCCTCTTTGCCCAGGGAAGGCTCTTGGGAAAGAAATGTCTGGCTTTCCTTCTCTGACTCCTTTCACTTTCTATGATTCAGCAGGAGCTCATTGGCATTTTGCTACAGAGCTAAGTTGGTCACAGTTAAAGCAGTTCAAGACTGAGCTTGAAAGCTAATGAGGTAGAAAGAAGAGAGAATGTAAGTAACAAACACATCACCTAAGTTGGAGCAAATGAGTGGGAGAAAGCCCTTCAGCTAAAGGAAAGCAAAGGCCCTATTCTGGGACTACACTGCTATTATCTATAGACACTTGCTGAAGTTCAAAGAAAGAAAAATACAAACAAAAATATTGACTCCCACAACCTTAACAAACCACACAAAGCCACCAAAACAGCAGACACTAGCCAAAAATCCAGCCACCCTCACAAGGTAGAGTGTAGATTTATAGAATCATTTACTATGTGGAGAGAAGCTAAGGATATAATTGTAAAAGAACACATCAGAACTTCTGGCTTCCACCAAGCATTGCTGTAAGGGCTTTGTAATATACTTGCACATATATTTGTACTGACTCATTTTTATGTCAACTTGACACAAGCTGGAGGCTGTAGAGGAATTTTAATCCAGCAACATGGCTTCTCTGACAAGAGATAACCTCTAAAGACCTTCTAGGTCTGTGTGATCTGGCTGGAATATAGATATGATATACACCTTTAATCCCTTTGGCTGGAGTACACACCTTTAATCCCAAACTGAGGGACAGACAAAGTTACAAATCAGAGAAAGATTTGACCCAATGAGTCAGAGATAGGATACACCCAACAAACAGGACAGAAAGGTGATTTAAAAGCAGTGCAGAGGGAGTTCCGTCAGATCAGCTCATGGAGTCGGTTGGGATGGAGAAGTTCAGCTGAGGGCAGCTGAATGCAGTTGAGTTCATGCCGTTCCATTCAGTTCCATTCAGTTCTGAAAGTCAGTGAGGTCAATGCAGTTCAGTTTATGGAATTCAGAAGCAATTTTTTCAAGCAGAGCAATTCAGGCAGAAGACGAGAAAAGCCAATTTGAATCAGTCATCTTGAAGAAGAGTTTGTGCCAGAACAGCTGAGTTGAACCAGTCAGCCAGAGTTCAGAAAGCAGTAGAAAGGAGGCTGGTAAGATGGCTCAGCAGGTAAGAACACTGACTGCTCTCTGGAAGATCCTGAGTTCAAATCCCAGCAACCACATGGTGGCTCACAACCATCTGTAATGGGATCTAACGCCCCTTTCTGGTATGTCTAAAGACAACTACAGCATACTTACATACAATAATAAAATAAATCTTTGAGCCAGAGTGAGCAAGGTTGGCAGGAGCAAGTGGGGTTGACTAGAGTGAGCAGAGGCCTAAGTTCAACTCCCAGTAACCCCATGAAAGCTCACGCCCATCAGTACAACTACAGTGTTCTCATATACATAAAATAAATACATATTTACAAAAGAAAAGAAGGCACTAGAAAGGGTGAGCTTACTCAGCAATAAGCCTTCTACAGTATGACAATTACATCTGTCTAACATAAAGTTATTATTACAAGAGGCATCTGAGAAGAGGGAACCTCAGCTGAGAAAATGCCTCCATCAGATCTAGCTGTAAGGCATTTTCAGAATTACTGTTTGATATAGAAGGGCCCAGCCCACTGTGAGAGGGGCTCCTCTCCTGGGCCAGTGGTCCTGGATGGAGTAAGAAAACAGGCTGAACAAGTTTGGGGGATTATGCCAGTAAGTAACACTCCTTCCTGGCCTCTACATCAGTCCCTGTCTACAGGCTTTTACCCTGATTGGCTTCCTACCATGAAAACCTGTCCCGCGCTACCGTCTTGCCAGCAAGAAAGACGCGGCACACTCAAGATCCTTCTGCAGTAAAGCTTTAATGCTCCTGAGAGGCAGAGCATAAGCCTACAGAGCAGAGACCCAGATACCCAGAAGCCCATCCCTTATATAGGCTGCAACCCCTGCCTCGGACATGTTATCCCCTGATTGGCTGCAGCTCGGGAGAGGCGGAGACCAAGGGATGGTAAACTACCCAGCACCTGGCACTGACTTGTTTACTTCAAGCCAGCAGGATGTTTTGGACCTGCAGGATGTTTTGGGCCAGCAGGATGTTTTGGACCTGCAGGATGTTTTGGGCCGGCAGGATGTTTTGGGCCGGCAGGATGTTTTTGGCTGGCAGGATGTTTTTGGCCAGCAGGATGTTTTGGGCCGGCCATCGGCTCCCCACATCTCCCCCTTTTTTATTATTTAAAATAAAGACCTCAGATTGTCGATCAACCTTCAGGCTCTTGTCTGGACCTTCAGGGTTCAAAACAATCTAATAATGAGGCCCTTTTGCTCTTATAGCAAGTAGGTCACCCAATCTTTAAGGGGTGGAGACAGAGGTCGAACTCCCAAGCAACAAAATTAAGACTTCGTACGAGAGTCGCCACTAGGCTGTTGGTTTGACCCGAAGCGCCCTCGACCTGTCACTCTGCCGTTTTTCTGGGAAAGGGAAACTAGGGCAGGCAACCCTTATGCAGGACAACATGCCTCCCAGAGAGACCCTTATGTCAGGTGTCTCTCTGTGCGATGCTTTGCTCGGCATCCCCCATGGGCTGCTCAAGCTGGACACTCTACCCTGTGCAATGAGTCTAAGCTCCGGGTGTGCAAGAGCTGTCCAGCCGGCGGCCTACTGCTTGAGCATTGTTGGTCAAATGTCAGTGGGAGTTCCTTGTTCCAGAGCCACAAGCGCTTGGGCAATAACCACCTTGTCTCTCTTGGTTTGAGCCCTGAGCCTACAGACCAGCCAGAGAAGTAACACCAGTCCACAGCAAAGGGCTGCGCCAAACAATCCCACCCCCACCCAGTCCTTAAAATAGGAGACAGCTGAAGCGATCCATGATGGTAGTCCCTCCGTCAAGGACAGGTCAAGGCTCGTAGAGTTGACCTGGATAATGGCTGCTCTCAACTCTCGGAGTGTGAGTGACTGGGCGATCTGCGGTGTCCTTCTGCTCCAAAATTGTTCTTGTAAGCCTCTCAGGGACCCAGAAGGGGTTTTCTTCACTCTGTGGGAAGACACAAACGGCTCCCCTGGATCTTATTAGAATAGGATCCGGGCCTTTCCATTCATTAGTCAACACATCCTTCCATTTTACCAATTCTTTAGGTCGATGCGGGTCTGAGCAATGTCGCTCTGCTGCAGTCTGATCATGCTTATCTGAATTTAGAAAATTTATAGTAAAGAGTGCCACTGCTATGGCAACCCGTGGCACGGGGGGCAGATCTTTTATTATTCCCCCTTTTTGTTTAATTAAATATGATTTGAGCGTACGGTGTGCTCGCTCAATGATACCTTGTCCTTGAGGGTTATATGGCAAGCCCATAATATGTGTGACTTGCATTTGTGCACAAAAAGCCAATTGTTCTGCAACAAGATTAGTCACAGCTTTTAGTTTTTCAGAGGTTAACGGCCACTGGGGAACCCATACCGGGTCCTCTGTCTTCCATGGTATGGGTCGTGCTGCCCCAGTGGCACCTAGGAAAAACCCAGGCCCTGTCTTCCTTGATTTTGGATGGGGGATATAGGTACTACTTGCTCTCCTTCTGTACCTTCAAAGACTGGGTAAGCAAGGCGCAGCTTTCTTTTTAATTTTTCAGACAAAAAGGAGCAAGACTTCGGGCGTATCTCATAGGGAGAAGGCGCCGAAGGAACAACCTGTGAAAGGGATGTTAGGGGCTGCCGTTTTCGAGGTTCTTTACTATTCTGCCTTCGATCATCTTGATGGTATCTTTCCTCCTCATATCTGGCAGCTTCCTCCTCTAACTCAGCCTCTTCATCGGGGTCCAAGACCTCATCCTCTGAGCTATTAGAGCTATCAGAGTTATCAAAGTTTAAAGCCTTAAGATCTGACACATTCACTCCCTTGTCTCTAGACTCTCCGGGAGGTCCTTTTTCCTTTTTTGGGACTGGTTTTTTCTTGCGCGCGCCCAACCTCTCACTACGCTCGGTTTCTGATATGCTATCCTGGACTTTTTCAAGGGTGTTCTGACCTTCCGCCACGGCAGCCCTACAAGCTTTATTTTCTAGACAGTTTTTAACAAGTTTCCCAATTGCTTTTGTCCCCTGCCTCAAGTCTCTTTCCACCATTTTGCGGTCAAGATCTCTACCTAATTTGTTCTGTGAGGCAAGAGTCAAAGACCTGGAGCATTCATACATGGCAAAGAGAAAGATTAAAAGGGCTCCAAGAATGGTCACAAAAGCTTCAATGCTACCTTCCCAGGGTGGCAACAATCCCAAGTCGAAGCCAAAGAAGAACATACCTCTCCGAACGTATCTGCCTGCAGTTCTGAATCTTCCTTGTAGCCAAGGGGTCTCCGATGGTGCTGACGATGATGAGGTCACGTATTCCCGGGTTTCGGCACCAGATGTCCCGCGCTACCGTCTTGCCAGCAAGAAAGACGCGGCACACTCAAGATCCTTCTGCAGTAAAGCTTTAATGCTCCTGAGAGGCAGAGCATAAGCCTACAGAGCAGAGACCCAGATACCCAGAAGCCCATCCCTTATATAGGCTGCAACCCCTGCCTCGGACATGTTATCCCCTGATTGGCTGCAGCTCGGGAGAGGCAGAGACCAAGGGATGGTAAACTACCCAGCACCTGGCACTGACTTGTTTACTTCAAGCCAGCAGGATGTTTTGGACCTGCAGGATGTTTTGGGCCAGCAGGATGTTTTGGACCTGCAGGATGTTTTGGGCCGGCAGGATGTTTTGGGCCGGCAGGATGTTTTTGGCTGGCAGGATGTTTTTGGCCAGCAGGATGTTTTGGGCCGGCCATCGGCTCCCCACAAAAACCCTTAGTGGTAGAGTGAAAAAAATAAACTGTAAGCTTTCTCCCCAAAGTTCCTTTTGGTCATAGATTTTTTTTTATTTTGTTTTGTTTTGTTTTTTGAAGATTTATTCATTTATATGTATATAAATACACTGTTGCTCTCTTCAGACACACCAGAAGAGGGCATCAGATCCTATTGCAGATGGATGTGAGCCACCATGTGATTGCTGGGAATTGAACTCAGGACCTCTGGAAGAGCAGGCAGTGCTCTTAACCTCTGAGCCATCTCCCCACATCATAGTTTTATTACAGCAATAGAACCTCTGACTCACCCAATACTCTAAGGTCTAACTTTTGCACATGTGTTTATGACTCTAGCTAACTTCTTGCAATGTTATTTAATATTTTTACTCTAAGTATTTTTATGTGGGTCCCACACTGAAAAGAGCTTAGAGATGGTTATTCCTAAAGTATTCACAGAAGCACTGGCTATAGCATAATGCTCCTACAGAGGAGCCCACTTTGATTCATAGAAGGCTGCTGACTACCATCTGTAATTCCAGTTCCAGGGGATCCCATGTCCTCTTCTGCCCTCCTGAGGCTCCTGCCTATGTATGGTACACATAAGCCCATGCAAGCAAACACACATACAAACAAACAATAAATATTTTTGAAGCTTTAAAAAATCATCTCCAATTATCAACATAGGCAGAAAAGGAGCCAAAAGTATTAGGGAAAGAAAGGAAAATACAAACAAACAACCTCAAGAGTTAACGTGGACAAGAGGACACTGATCTGGAAATGCCATCCTGTTTCTCTTGTTCCGAGATTGCACATATTCACTACTGAGAATCCATTTTTCCATGCATTGCTTCTTGGCTCAGAGGTAATCCTAACCAAGTCTGCCCAGCATGTACGTCCATATCTGGTCATTCATTTAAACCCTTCCGCTCTCCTTGACACACTCCCTTGAGGAGCAACCACGTCCTGGGTGTTATGCAGATCAGGAAAGTGGAATCCAGAGAGACTCCGCCATTGTCTTAGAACTTGATTTTATTTTTCTGGCCAAGGTGAGCTTTAGAACTCTTTGAACGTGGTGTCAAATAACCCAAATGCAATACCAGGAAACAAGCGATACTCAGGTTTCTGTGGTACTTTTCTCTCTACTTCCTTTTAAGAAAATTTACAATGAAAACATGGTTGCAGAGGGTTTCCACCTGTAACCCAAGCACTCAGGATGCAGAGGAAGGACAACAGAGACTTGGCAGCCAACCTGGGCTGTGTAGTGAGACACTGTCTTGAAAAGAGGAAGGAAAAGAAAGGAAAGGAGAGAGGGAAGACATACAATGATATCAGTGTAAAAAAATATATACGCATATGTGCATATGTATGTAAGGATAAGAACAGTGGATTCAAAGGCGTATGCCACCAGTTCATAGCCTCTAGTTTGTTCTTTATATTCATCATGTTTTCCCCTCTTTAGAGTTCATTTTTATTACAAAAGTACACTTTGAAAGTTTTCAGGATTTGTTTTAAAGAAAATCCTATATGAATCTCTTTGGGGGTTTTGTTTTGTTTCATTTTCTCCCAGCAGAACAACTATTCAAACTGAGACACCCCCCCAAAAAAAAAGAACCTGAGACCCCAAAAACCAAAAAGGTCACAAATAAGACCGAGTCCATGTAGCTGATTTCTTCTCATCAGCCTTCACCTTCACCTGCTAAACTGTCCTGGGGGGAGGGGGGATACACACACACACACACACACACACACACACACACACGCAAACACGCACATGCACACGCACACGCACGCACCACACACACACACACACACACACACACACGCAAACACGCACATGCACACGCACACGCACGCACCACACACACACACACACACACACACACACACACGTGTGCACACACACATGCAAGCACATGCACACACACACACACACACACACACACACACAGTTGTTCTTGCACGGATGTTCCCTTCCCTTTTTGCACCTGTGTGTGTTTTTCAGGACATCAAACACTGTCCTCTATACTAACTGCACTTTTAATTTCAACCATTTCCCATTAATAATTTAAAACTGCATGCTTTGATTCGAAGTCTGAGGTAAGGAAACTAGGTGCCAGAAATCAGTTTGTTGCCCTTTTGGCAGTCCTTTTTCCCCTATAGGCTGTGTAGCTGAGGACCTCTGCTGGCGATCCTGCAGCTTACACATGATTTTTTTTTTTTATTATTTTAAGTTGCTGGAAGAGATGAGGTTACCTGCTTAACCTGAGCTAATCCCCTTAACTTAGAATCCTTTAATTGGCTTCTTAGAGCTGTATTGATCCTGCCACGTTTTCAACAATTTGAGACTTCCGTCCCACAATAATTGTTTTACTTGCATGAAAAAAATCCTATTAGGCAAAAATGCATTTCAATATTATTACTTTTAAAAATGGGTTAAATTTTTCATATAAAATGCCTAGATTTTTCTTTAACCTATATATATATATATGCCTGTATATTTACATACGGAAATTTGTGGATAGGTTCAGATAAATAGAAGATACAGGTAACAACTCAAAACGTGGGCCATGGAGCTTAATAAAACATTGGAGGAAATGTTAGGAGCATAATCAAAGATGTTCTTCGCTTTTCTGAAACCTAGGGTTATTTCTCTGTGATCTATTCCCACCTAGCATTGGGAGCCAAAATTTTATCTAGATGTCTATGGCACACATGTAAAGCTTGAAGACTACGTACAGCTATCATGTCAAACATATATAAACTCGCGAATGCAATCATACTGGCTACCCCATCTCACAGCTCCTTCGTAACTCCTCTGTGCACCGGCCCTGATATATAAATTTAAAGATGATTACCACTGAGACAGACCTTAGAAATCATGATATCTAACCCTAGTTCAGCACCGTTAGACTTCAAAACACCGGAAGAACTGTGGAAAAACAACAGCTCCAAAGTATCTGCCCGACTCGCTCTGTATCATTTGAAAGCCTGACTTTAGCTCCTCCAAGAGATGATAAAACAAAATTAAGTAAAGACACCCCACATGGTGGCTCAGAGATTTAATCCCACCATTGGGGAAGCAGAGGCAGGTGGATCTCCAAGTTCGAGGCCAGCCTGGTCTACAGTTAGCAGTACTTCACCGTGTGTTGGGTTAAAACTACCTGGCAGCCGGGCATGGTGGCGCATGCCTGTAATCCCAGCACTTAGGAGGCCGAAGCAGGTGGATCTGTGAGTTCAAGGCCAGCCTGGCCTATAGTTAGCAGTCCCTCACTGTGTGTCGGGTTAAAACTCTGCCTGGAAGGCACTGGCTGTAACTTAGTGTTCACTTTCCTGACCTTCTAAATGACTCGAATGCACAACCATTACTTACTGATTGTGACCTAACTTACCCAAGTTCAGTATCTTAAATCTTTGTTTCATAGTTTGAAGGGTTCAGGAAATGAGTGGTGGTTTAACTCAGTGGTTCCAGCTCAGGTGTCAAACAAGGCTACAGGCGATGTCAGATGAGACTGCGGTTTCCTGAAGCTCAGCTGGGTCCAGGATGTGCTTCCAAGCCCTTCCACGGAGCTGTGCCAGGGAGCTTCTGCTCCACACTATGTGAGTCTTTCTGTAGGATTACATGCAACATGGCTTTCCCCAAGACAAGTGAAAGGGGAAAGAGAAAGTGGGGAAGAGAAAGCCAGGCACCAGCTACTCACCCAGCGGAGCATTACTACCCAGAAAGTTCTATGTTAAGAATTCAGATTAAAGACCAAAAATTTCATGTGATCAATAAATGAGCAAATGTGTTAAGAAGACAGTTCTAATTCTTAGAGAAATGGATGGAGCTGGAGAACGTCATACTAAGTGAGGTGACCCAGTCTCAAAAGAATACCCATGGTATACAGTCACTGATAAGTGGATATTAGCCTAGAAGCTTGGAACACCAAAGACATAAATCACATATCAAGTAATGTCTCACAAGAAAGGAGTGGACACTGGTGCTAGAATGGACCAAAACATCATTGTAGGGGAGTACAAGAACAGTGAGGTGGGAGGGGGTGGATGAGGGAGCAGGGGGAGGGAAAAGGGCATGTGGGACCTTTGGGGGTGGGGAACCAGAAAAAAGGAAATGAATTGTAAATATAGAATATATCCAATAAAAAAATTTTTAAAAAAAGAAGACAATTCTAAGGAAAAAAAAACTACCATTGGCCAATAAATGTATTTAAAAGTTTAAACATCAGGAAAATGTCAAGCAGAACTATATTAAGATTCTTCCATGGCCCATTCATAATCACTACGCTAATAAAGATATGAGTAAAGAGGAATTCTTGTGTGTGGCTAGTAGAGCTATAAACTAGTGCAGCTAGTATGGAAATCAGTAAGGATGCTCCTAAAAATACTAAAAATAAGACTTCCACATGTTCCAGCTGTACCACTCCTGGGTATGTACCCAAAGGACTCATAAGTCAACACACCACAAAACACTTGTGTATCGAATGTTCATTGCAGTAGTGTTCAAAACAGCTCACTTATGGATAGCCTTGATATCTATTAACAGATGAGTAGAGAAGGTGCCATGAGGTGCTGAGGCTGGTTGAGTGCCTATTACTTTTAGCTTCAGAAGACATCATGTGTATTTAAGTGGCATTTAACTATTATAAATTAGCTTGATGGCTTGGAAAATGTCAATACTGAGATGTATATTTTAAAATAAATTTTATTAGTTAAAGAACAGATGAGTAATATAGAAAATGTAGTATATATATATACACATACATATATATACACACACAACTTTATCACACACACACACACACACACACACACACACATACACACACATACATACACGTGTTTATACAGCCACAAAGAACAAAATTTCAGAGAAATGGATGGAACTGAAAATCATCATACTAAGCAATAAGCGAGACTCAGAAAGAAAAATCTCAAAGCCCTTTCCCTTGTGCGATCTAGATTTTACAGCAAGACAGGAAAGGTCAAGGGGTACTGCTTAGGAAGTGAGCCAGATGTGAGAAAGACCCAAGAGCTCATCGGAAAGAGAATATAATCATGGTACGTGTATGAAGACATCGCAATGAAACTGAATCTTACTCAAATAGTATGCCCGCTTAGAAAGAGCCGAACACAGCTATGATGGCTGCTTTTATCATTTTTTATTATTTTCCTAAATTTATCTTTGCCAGTGTTGGTTAATTTACATGCCTCCAACACATGATACGAAAGAAGAAACAAAAGTGTTCCCACACAATCATTGCATGTGTCTCGCTTTCCTTTGGTTTCCGTTTTGATTTGGGGTTTTTTGGTATGGTATAAACTAAACCCATGGATTTGCACATATTAGGCAAATGCTTCACCACTGAGCTGCACTTCTCATCCATATCTTCTCATAAAGCCAAACCTCACAGTTTCTGAAAGCCATAATGAACTTCTGTTGACTCCGCCTACCTTTCCGGTGCAATCTTTCCTCTTTCTTTCCTTCGTCTCTTTCCCTTGGGTTCTCTGAACCTACGTGTGTATTTTCACGAGCTCTTTGTCTTCCTGCCACGTGGCTGCCTGCGGCCGGTCAGCCTCCATGCAGGCTTAACTCAAACAACACAGCCCTCTCTGCTTCTTTGTTCCATTCTTGGCCAGGCAGCTACCAAGATACAGCTTGCCTGTACTGAAGATTTTCCTTTAAACTCTGGTAAAATTGTCCTCCGGTTTCAAGAAAACAAAATCTCTACAGCTAGAGGAGCTGGCTTATGAGATATGCACTGCAAATGCTGTGCACGAAGTGGCAAATTCTGGAAACAGTATAAATCCCACAGCATACTAAACTCAGTGAGACTTTTTGAATATGTTTTAACTGAAGTAGAATCATATCACTTACCCTCCATCTTTCCTCCCACTAGCCCCTCTCAGCTATGCTTCCAACCCCCTTGTACCTTAACTCTTGAGCTGATAGCTTCTTATTCTTGGATCACTGTTACGTACATATGTCTATATGTATGTACATGAACAAATATATATAAATAGAACCTACAGAATTCATTTTGGTTCTTTGTGTGTTCATGGCTTCAAGGCTGACCACTCTGCGCTGGACATCCAATGATGGCTCTGTGCTGGAAGAAGCTAGTTCTCCTTCTCCCAACACTCATTGGTCGCCTGTATAGTTCATTGTCCAGGCATAGGACTCCTTGAAATTTTGACCCTTCCATCTTAGCATGTCCATTGATATTGCCCTTGTTCTGGTCTTGTTTGAACAGCCATTACAGGAAATTTCAGAGTCCCTGGTATTCTAACTCTTTCCATGTCCCCCTCCCTGACCTTCCATGATATTTTCTGAGCCTTGGATGCCGAGGCTATAAAGTGGATTTATCCACTGGAACTGTACTCTTGCAATCTGTGGATCTCTTTACCGTGTCCAGTTGGGATTTTCTGTGATGGCCTCTATATGCTGTAAAGACAGACTTCTTGACAGCATATAGATAGTTTATCTATATCTATATATATAGATAGGAGATAGAGGGACAGTACGTTCTCTTATCTATTGTGGGACTGTGGTGAGAGACAGTCTGTAGCTTGGTTGGGCAAGGCCACTCCAGAGACTCAACTCCATAATCCAGTGGCCATCAGTCACGTGTGGCCATGCCCTAGGCCCCTAGTATTCTGGCTGGACTCCACCTCTGCAGTCACCTGGCTAAAGCCAGGCTTTCCCAGTCCCTCGGTTACCTGGCTGTTGCTTACTTTAAATGGAGGCTTCCCGCCCCTCCTCACTCTCTCTCTCTCATCCCGCTCTCTTGCCCTCTTCTCCCTGTCTCTCCCGTCTCTCTGTCTGTTTCCCCTCTTTCTCTTTCCACATGGTCATGGCCATCCCTCTATCTTCTTTCTCTTTTTTTTTCTATCTCTTTTCTCTCTATATTCTTTTAATAATAAAGCATCAGAACTATGAACTGTCTCTTTTATTAAACCCGCCGCATAAGAGCAGGGAGCAAGCCTCAGTGTTTCTAGCCACTAGGGGAAGGTTGGAGCCTCCTCACACCCACACCGCATCCCAGCCAACCAAGCTTCATAACTGGTATTTGGGAGGTCCATGCCAGAACAGCACCGCCTTCTGAGCATGACCTCCCTCCCTGCTAGCCAGGAAGTCTTCTGCCCCATAGGCCTTTGGGCACCAGCACTCCCTAGAGCGATGCTGCTTGGGTCCTGCTGGCGCTCCCTTATCCCCCTTCGTGGACTCTGCTGTGTGCCAGATTCCTCTCATACGCGGAGCCTGCCACCATTGCCCACCGTGCCCCACTTCCTATTTTTTCCCACAACCTATGGGCATAAGAATAGAATTGAGAATGTAGTAGGAAATTATGCTCTTCTTATTAAGTAGAGGCAGTAAATTGTTCTCTAAGGTCCATGACCTCATTAGTCCTAGAAGGCTGGCTAGGCTTCCATTAACAGGTATGATTTCTCTCCAGTTGAGTGGGCTTTAAGTCCAATGAGGCAGCCACCAAGATGTGAGAGCCACCAATTGCACTTGTATGCATATCTTGACATGCTAGTAATCTAGCTGTTCACAGATGTTGCAGTTTGGTAGAGCGTTTTAATTGCTTCCCTCCCTTGGCCGTTTGTATGGGATTTTCTGGAACCATGAAGCTAGATTGCATGATATGGCAACCTGCCTGCAAGATATGATGGTGCAGTAGTGGTAAGTTGTAGGAGTAACTAACCACTCTCTGGCTGGGTTTCAGGCCAATGAAATGGAACCCATGCTGACACTGTTTGTGTGGCCAAGGACCTGAAACTAGATAGGCCATAAACTTAGAGGAAGACAAAATACTGTGGGTCTGCTCATGGAACATAGTAATAAAATGACTCCTAACAACATTTTACTGTTGGGTGTAGCGTTTGCTACTTGGCCTAAGCTCCAGGAATGGACCATACTACCAGCCCCTGCTCAGAGAATATTGGATCTGCAGATGAAAAACACAAACACACACACACATATTTGTTCAGTGTCAAATTGCCTCGTTAACACAATTGCTGTCTTGTTAGCTGTCTGTAGTGGTTTGAATATGCTTAGCCCAGGGAGTGGCACTACTGGGATGTGTAACCTTGTTGGAGGAGGTGCGTCACTGTGGGGGTGGACTTTGAGACCCTTCTCTTAGCTGCCTGGAAGCCAGTCTTCTCCTGGCTGCCTTACAATCAAGATGTAGAACTCTCAGCTCCTCCAGCACCATGCCTGTCTGGATGCTTCCATGTTTCCCACCTTGATGATAATGGACTGAACCTCTGACCCTGCAAGCCAGCCTCGATTAAATGTAATCCTTTATAGGAGTTGCCTTGGTCATGGTGTCTCTTCTCAATGGAAACCCTAACTAGGACACTGCCCCACCCAAGGAGATTGTTGCCAGGGAGACAGGCTAGCCAGGTGTGACTCCTGCAGAGGAGCTTCAGTTTTTGGTAAAGGGCATTAAAACACATACAAGGTCTGTTTTCAACTCAGAGTGAATATAAACTTCGAATTTTAAAATATAAAAATAATCATTTAATCACAAAAGAATGCACATGAAATGCAATCACTGATAAGTGGATATTAACGAGCCCAGAAGCCCTAAATACTCAAGACACAAATAGCAAGTCAAATGATTCCCAAGAAGAAGAAAGGAGAAGACCCTGGGCCTGTAAAGATTGCATCCAGTTTAGTAAAGAAACCTTGGGGGGAGGGGGAATGATTGGGGAACAGTTGGGGGGGAGAGGAACTATGGGAACTATGGTGGGTGGGAACTGGGAAAGGCGAAAGCCTTTGGAATGTAAACATAGAATATAGAAAATAAAAAAAAAATTTAAAAAAAAGAAGATAAAAAAAATAATCATTTAAATGAATGTTTACAATGCATTTTAATATTCAAAAGTTTTGTTTTGTTTGAATTTAGCATGTACTTCTTCCTGAAAAGAAATGGGATATTGGATATTAGAAGGTTCTAGGGGGCTGTAGAAATGGTTCGACGGTTGAGATCTTGTGTTGCTCTTCCAAAGGATGCTTGTTCAAATCCCAGCAACTCACAACTGCCCATAACTCTAGCTTCAGGGGATTCAATGCCCTCTTCTAGCCCCTGATGGCATGGGCAGGCATAGACACATAAAGCAGTCACTGGGGGGTGGGGCCAGAGGGAGAGAAGGACCTGGGTGGGAGAGAGGACAGGGAGGGGAAGGAGAGAACATGATCAGGTATTGGGAGGAGGAACCAGACTGAAGCCCTGAGGGCCAGCAGAAAGAATGGAAACAGGCACCCTTGGGAGGTAGGAGAGAGGGGAACCCTCTAGAATGTACCAAAAACCTGGGATTTGAGAGACTCTCAAGACTCAAAGGGAGTAACCTAGGATGAAGTGTTCTACAGTGGGGAGAAGGAACTTGTAGAGTCCACCTCCATTGGAGGGTCAGGACATCAAGTGGAGGGATGGGGTTGCCATCCCACAGCCAAAAGCTCTGACTCAGACTTGCTCCTGTCTGAAGGAACTGCAGGGACAAACAGAGAAGAGCATGATGTAAGATATGTTTTCTTTACCTGCGACTAATGACGCTCCTGAGGAACACGGCTGCTCCAATGAGCAGCAACACATCTAACACAGAAGTCTAAATGTCACAATTTTTTAAAATGTGAAGTCCATAGGGAAATGTGTGAAGCTGAGGCAGGAGGATCATGAGTTCAATGCCTGCCTGGGCTAAACAGGAAAATCCAGTATTTTTTTTCATGTAAATACACCTGATGTGTACAAAATCCTACAATAAATAAATTAGAAGCTGGTTACTGGTGGCACACGCCTTTAATCCCAGCACTTGGGAGGCAGAGGCAGGCGGATTTCTGATTTTGAGGCTAGCCTGGTCTACCGAGTGAGTTCCAGGACAGCCAGGGCTACACAGAGAAACCCTGTCTCAAAAAAAAAAAAAAAAAAAAAAACAATAAATAAATTAGAAACATATGTATATGCGATTATATAGAGAAGGGGGAACTGTTTAATATAATTGAAAAGCAAAGAGCTTTGTGTTTGATTCATTTTCCCTTTAACTAATTTAATTCACAATATGTAAGGTTGTGATGTGGGTATAGAGCCAACCTGTTAAAATTTGCTCTCTGGGCAATTGTACATGTGACTTAGGCATAAAATAACTTACCATTTGCTTTAATGTCTAGAGAGACATATCGGTTCAATTGCGTTCAGTCAGATGTGACATATTTTGTATGTCGATACACGTGTTTTCAATATGCACAGTCTTGATATGACAAACTGGGTTTTTTTTTCCTTTGACTAAAATGAATTATCACAGAGCAACAGCTAGTCTCCCAATTGTCAGTGGCATGCCCACCTGAGCGCTCATTTAGCCTAGCATCGGGTTTTTTAAGCAATGCTCAGTGACTATAAGTGCACGTCGTATTTGCAGGGCAGCTTCCTCCTGATCTACCAGACATGACTTCCTGCCCGCACCCCATGGAGCTCTGGCCTTTACTTCTCTCCCTGCTCACAGCAGCTTCCTCTGGAGAACACCCACCAGGCGTTCTCAATTCCTACCAGGCAAGAGCACGTGATCATACTGGCCTTCCAACTGTCTCATCTCAACACACAGGCAAATGAATAAAGCTACCCATCCCCAGGCCGCAGGGAAAGCTCTGGATTCGGGGCATGACCTGCTGAATAAATTACAATCATCCATTAGACTTTATTGTTGAAAAGAGAGGGGGGAGTGCAGACCCCAATCCTGCTTCATTATTTGAATCTTGGATTCGGCTGAATAAATCTAAAGGTTCACTCCTGAGCCATCCTTTACGTTCAGTTCTTTCACTTGTAGCCAAAAAAGTTCTTGTTTTGTTGCTTTGTTCTTTGCTTGTTTGTTTTTATAAATTTTATGATTAAAAAGTCCTGCAAATAAAAAAAAAACACACACACACCAAAATTAGCCAGACCCACGGTCTTTGTATCTCAGTAAACAGAATAGCAGTTATCAAGCTATGGATAGTCACATTAGATTTTATACTTTCACTATAAAATAGATTTCTCATGCATTCACTCCATCAAAAACAAAATCCTGCATAAATTGCTGCTATCTAAATAATGAATAAATTGTGCGTGTGGTTTCAAAAAAAGGTCTTGTTAAGTGTGCCTAGAACCTGCAAATATTTTCCGTTTGGACAATGTGTTAGTCATAATAAACTAGATTCTGTCATTGAACAATGTTAGTCTCTCTGCTTCCCTCTACGTCAGGGGTATAAGCTCTGAGAAGATGGCTCCCAACGTTCTTACCATCAGAGAGAGAGAGGAGAAGGCACCCTGGAGCCTCACCATTTTGAACTAAAGGTGGCACAAGTCACTAATGCTCACAGCCATTGTCCAGTTCCATCACTAAGCATAAAATTAATCTCAGGAACATCTTGGAAAATTCAGAGAGGTGTCTCCATCCTGACTGAGGAGGAGCTGCCTGTATCAGTCAGAAGTCTCCAGAAGAAAAGAACCTGAGGCACAAAAACTTATGAGAGAAAGTGAAAAAGACAGTGAGAGAAGGAAGACAAAGAGGGAGGGAGGGAGGGAGAGGATGGAATGAGAGGAGGAGGAATATGTCAAGGAATTGGATCACTTGTTTATGAGGGTTTATAAATCTAAACTCCACAGACCCATAGGCTGGAATTATAGCAGGTTGGTACTATTATTGTGGCAGAGATATTATTTTTTAAAACTAGCTCTAGGGCTGGAGAGATGGCTCAGTGATTAAGAGTACTTGCTGTTCTTGAAGAGAATGTAGGTTCAGTTCTCAACAGCCACATGGTGACTCATAACTATCTAGAACTCCTGCTCCAGTGGACCTAGTACCTTTTTCTGACACTAAGCACACATATGGTCCACATAAATGCTTACAGACACCCCACATACACATAAAATAAAAAATAATTTTGGGGGGTTATTTTTGAGACAGGGTTTCTCTGTGTAGCCTTGGCTGTCCTGGAACTCACTCTGTAGACTAGGCTGGCCTTGAACTCAGAAATCCACCTGCCTCTGCCTCCCAAGTGCTGGGATTAAAGGCGTGCGCCACCACCGCCCGGCTAAAAATAAATATTTTTTAAAACTAGTTCTTACTTAGAAGGTTGTGACTGATTATATAGGGCCTGACTATATTACCTAAAGTTTATTGATTGCCAGGTATTAAGCCTTGTACAGTAATACCTAGATTGGTGTTTGATGACCATGCGCTGTAACAAAGCAAATCTGACACATAAAAGTTACCACCATGCTATGACTCCACAGATTTGACATACTTCTTTCATTTTTTCACAATGTAGCCATTAATATGCATTTCTTTGCAGTATGGTAAAAGATTTGAGTCTCATACAATTGCTGGACAAATTCTATACATCTAACACATGGTGGGGCTATTGTTTTAATATTACAAAGCTTTCTCAAAAATTAATTTGGTCTCTTGTAGCATGGGTCTCAGGCTGGACCAGTCATTTGGTCAGCCCCTCCCACAATTTCTGTGCCACCTTTACCATGGCACATCATGCTGGCAGGACAAATTGTAGGTCCAAGGTTTGAGGAATGGGTTGGTGTCTCAAACCCTCCACTAGAAGTCTTGCCTGGTTGTAGGAGATGGCCAATTCAGGCTCCACATCCCCCATTACTAACAGTCTGAGCTAGGGTCACCCTAATAGATTCCTGGGAGCTTTTCATTGCACTTCCTGAAGGATGAGAAACCAGAGGCTGAATGGCCCAGAGACTTAGGATAGAACCAAGCAGGACTGGCACAGAGTGCAGAGGGGACAATGAAATGATTCTTCATGCTATTCTTCTATAATCACAGATTGTATTCGGGGTGGGGGGAGTGGGGGGGGGCTTCGCCCAGCAACTGATGGAAACAGGTACAGAGACCCACAGTCAGACATTAGGAGGAGTCCAGGAGTCCTACTAAAGAGAAGGAAGAACTGTAGGAGCCAGAGGGGTCAAAGACACTACAAGAAAACCCGCAGAAACAACAAACACAGGGCCTCACTGAGACTGAACCAGACATCAGGAAGCCTGCATAGGCCATCTGTATACATGTTACAGTTGCATAGCTTTGCATTTTTCCTAGCAGAGGAAGCAAGGCTGTTTCTTATCTGCTTCTGAGACCCTTGTCCTCCTGCTGGGCTGCCTTGTCCAGTCTTAACAGGAGGGAAGCTGCCTCAGCTTATTGCAACTTGATATGGCATGTTTGGCTGATATCTCTGGGAGGCCTGCTCTTTTCTGAAGGGAAACAAGGATTAGATGGGGAGGAAATGGGAGGGTGGAGGAGGGGAACCTGACGGGAGGGGAAACTGTGGTCAGGATGTAGTATATGAGAGAATAAATTAATTAAAAACTTTTATTTTAAAAAAAAAATTAATCTGGCCATTTATATGCTAATTTATTCCTGAAGTCTTAGCTAAATTCTAGAGCTATATCTCCAACTGATGCCACCGACATGAATTCATCCAGATAATGTTTTTAGTACCTTCTATAACCCAAGTATACCAAAGATCGTGTTTGCAAGTTAGATGCCTGCATTTCAGATAAAGGAGGGATAACCAGCTATAGTTAACATTGAAAGCACTGTGACAGATGATTCCAAAATCCAAAAGGTTAAAGAAAGAACATACTGTATTTCATAGTTTCTGTAAGTCAGGTTTTGGTGCAGCCCCGCTGGGTGACTCTCCCGGGTCCTTTATTAGATGGAGCCATGGGCTGTTTGTTGCTCAGGTTATCCAGGTTTGCCTGTTACTGTTTCCAAGGGAGATCACGTATTTATCGGCAGTTGAGTAGTAGCTTTAGGTTTTTGCCTCAGTTGCTCTGCAAGAGCTTCCTCAGAGAACTGACTGCTTTGCTCTTTTCTAGAATGAATCGGCCAATGCTTCAATCTCTATCTCTTATGACCTTTGAAGTTATAAACCACCACCTTTGCTGTACTCTGCTAACCATGCAGACCAGCCCTGCCCTGGATTGGCACGAGAGGAGATGGGTGAAGGAGACAGATTCTAGACAAGGGTCATCAGATGCCATCTGTCACAATGTGCAACCCACTACTTGAAATGGCTATTACTTATGAAGGGGCTGCCCCGCCCCATCTAATAATCAGCTTCTATAATCCATATGTTCTGACTAGAGCATGACCTAAGGCTTCCAGTGTGTTTAATAGGACCTAGAGCCTCTGAAGTAGGTGAGGGTAATGCATGGGGAAGCATCCCAGAAATCTGAAGACTTATGGATAGAGGCTAAGGATTCGGATGTGAGGAGACACGCACCAGGCATCTTCCCTCGGCTCCAGCTTAACCCCCTTGAGGCCCAATACCTCTTGCACATATAGAAGTTCATGGTTAGCCGGGCGTGGTGGTGCACACCTGTAATCCCAGCACTTGGGAGGCAGAGGCAGGTGGATTTCTGAGTTCGAGGCCAGCCTGGTCTACAGAGTGAGTTCTAGGACAGCCAGGACCACACAGAGAAACCCTGTCTCAAAAAAACAAAAAAGAAGAAGAAGGAGGAGGAGGAGGAGGAGGAAGAGGAGGAAGAGGAGGAGGAGGAAGAGGAGGAGGAGGAGGAGGAGGAGGAGAAGGAGAAGGAGAAGAAGAAGAAGAAGAAGAAGAAGAAGAAGAAGAAGAAGAAGAAGAAGAAGAAGTTCATGTTTTTTTACCAATACAGCTAGCAACTATTATTTAGACATTACGCTTATAAGAAAAAGTTTTAAATAAAAAAAATAAAGTTTAAAAAAAAGCCAGGCATATCACATGCCTTTAACCCAGCACTCAGGAGGCAGAGGCAAACAGATCTCTCTGAGTTTAAGGCCAGCCTGGTCTGCAGAGTGAGTTCCAGGAAGCCAGGGCTAAACAGAAAAATAGTGTCTTGAAAAAAAGCAATTAAAAAGAAAGGAAGGAAGAAAGAAGGGAAAAGGGAAAAGAAAAAAAGAGAAATTATATAATACTGGCTTACTTCTAAATCTTTTGCTGCAATTTCTATCTTACTATATTAAATATTCAAAATGTTTGGTGTCATAGAAAACATAAGCAGTAACAGAGCACTTTGTAGATTTCATTATGATAATACAACCTTTAAATGGGACAAATAAGGTCCTGAAGATACTTAGACTCTAATAGGATTGTAAAGTGTGATGGCAGCCATTATGAGCACAACCAGCTTTGGGCTGGAAAATGTTAACAGTTTAATCCCACTCTGTATATGAAGGTCAGGCACACCAAATAAAAGGAGAGAGGACTCTCAATTTGAAAATTTAAGTGTGTGCAGCCACTGTGGAAACCAGTATGGATATTGCTCAAACAACTGAAAATAAAACTACATATGACATACCAGTATCGCTTCCTGGGTATATCTCACGGACTTGTAAGTCAAGCTACTACAAACGTACTTGTACATCCATATTTATAGCCACAGTATTCATAATAGCCAGGAGGCAGAACCAGTCTAAATGTCCATTAGCAGGAAAATGGATAAAAAAAAAGTATACAGTTAAATTTTGTGTAGCCAAAAAGAAAAATGAAGTCATGACATTTGAAGAAACATTTGAAGTAACTGCAGATTATTACATTAAGCAAAAGACAAACACCATGTCTTCTCTCATATGTAACTTAAATTTTAAAATTATATATATATACATGTATATATTCATATAGTGTCTGTGTGTATGATATGTGTGTTTATAAGTCTTGAAAATAGAAATAGGATCCTAAGAGTGAGAGAGATCTTTAGGGCAGGTGGGTAGTAGGAAGTGTGATAGATTATATATACATACATATATATATATGTGTGTGTGTATTATACATGTAAGATATATATATGTATATATATACGTATATATACATATATACGAATATATATATATATATAGGACTAAGTTGAAGAAGAAAGGGAACCAACTAGAGGAGGAGGGGAAATGGGGAAGGGGCGGTAAGAGAGGAAAAGATAATGGCTCATGTTTATTAAGATGTGCTGATCTAATCCATTGCATTACATACTAAGTAAGTATTAAATTAGAAAAACATCCCATACAATAAGTAATTGATGATGACAAGGATAGTCACACCCCATGTCCCTGCTTTCTCCAGTAAGCTCAGAAGTGCACACAAGTCTGTCTGTGAAAAGTGCACACAAGTCTGTCTGTGAGACGTGCACACAAGTCTGTCTGTGAGACGTACACACAAGTGTGTCTGCAAGCGCTTAGTGAGGCATGGACCTGTCCTGGCAAGTCTTTAGAGAAAGAGGAAATCTGACGCCACACTGCTGGTGGAAATGCGAGCTGGTACCACTAGCATGGAAATCTGTGTGGAGGTTCCTCAAGACACTAAAAATAAGCCTACTGTATAACCTGGGGACATCATGCCTAGGTCTATACCTGGAGGAAACTAGTGATCATGTGACAGAGCTGCCTGGGCATCCTTGAGTCTATTACTTAACATTTCACCATAGCTAAGATTGGAATCAGCCTGACCTGTATGTCTGACAATACAGGAATGGTTAAGGGATGTGGCATATGTACATGGTGTAGTTTTTATCCAGCTGTAAAGAGTGAAATTTGTCATTTTCCTGGAGGTGATTGAAATAGAAGTAACTTACTGTGTTAAACACAATAAGCCATATTGAGCTTACACTTCCACACAACTGTTCATTACCAAAGGAAGTCAGGACTGGAACTCAAGCAGGTCAGGAAGCAGGAGCTGATGCAGAGGTTATAGAGGGATGTTTCTTACTGACCTGCTTGAGTTCCAGTCCTGACTTCCTTTGGTAATGAACAGCACTGTGGAAGTGTAAGCTGACTAAACCCTTTCCTCCCCAACTTGCTTCTTGGTCATGATGTTTGTGAAGAAATGGAAACCCTGACTAAGACAAATTGGTACCAGGAGTGGGGTGTCTTCCTCATGCACGTTACACTGTATATATCAATGCAGGGTCTCTCGCTTTACTCAGAGCTCACCCTTTAGGCTAGTCCCTCTAGCCAACTTATTCTGGGTTCTCGGCACTGGGGTTACGGATTGGTTGTCCTGGCTGACAGCTTTTGTGTGAGTGCTGGGATCCAAATGGAACAAGTGCTTTACCCACCGAGCGTCCTCCGTACCTTCCACCTTAATTCTTGAGATTCTCTCACTGAACGTGAAGCTTACTGAATAGACTAGACTAGCTGGCCAGCAAGCCCCAGAAATCCTCTTACCACTGGCTCGGCTGTGGGATTAGAGATGGACACTGCTGTGCCTGACTTCTTACATAGACACTGTATTAATCTGGGTTCTCTAGAGTCACAGAACATATGGGCAGTCTCTATGTAGTTAGGGAATTTGTTGATGACTTACAGCCTGTAGGCCAACTCCCCAACAATAGTCAGCAGCAGCTGTGGATGGAAGTCCAAGGATCTTGCAGTTGCTCAGTCCCACAAGGCAAGCCGGCAAGGAAGAATCAGTCTTCCTTCTTCCAATGTCCTTATATATGTCTCCAGTAGAGGATGTAGCCCAGATTAAAGGCTGTAGGTCTCCAGCAGAGGGTGTGGCCCAGATTAAAGGTGTGTGTCTCCATGCCTTTAATCCCAGATGATCTTGAACTGGAATCCATAGCCACTATGCTTCAAGATCTCCATGCTAAGATCCAGGTCAGAAACTTATATCTCTGAGCCTCCAGATTAGGATCTATATTGTTGTTCATTCCAGATATAGTCAAGTTGACAACCAGGAATAGCCACTACAATAAGTATATACATATATTTATATATACATATATATGTGTAGATAGATATGCATATACATATATACACATACATATATACTGGATATGATATGAAAGTCAAGGGAGACTGTACTGGCTAATTTTGTGTGTCAACTTGACACAGGCTGGAGTTATCATAGGAAAAGGAGCTTCAGTTGGGGAAGTGCCTCCATGAGATCCAGCTGTGGGGCATTTTCTCAATTAGTGATCAAGTGGGGGAGGGCCCCTTGTGGGTGGTGCCATCTCTGGGCTGGTATTCTTGCGTTCTATAAGAGAGCAGGCTGAGCAAGCCAGGGGAAGCAAGCCAGTAAGTAACATCCCTCCATGGCCTCTGCATCAGCTCCTGCTTCCTGACCTGCTTGAGTTCCAGTCCTGACTTCCTTTGGTAATGAACAGCTAGAAGTGTAAGCTCAATAAACCCTTTCCTCCCCAACTTGCTTCTTGGTCATGATGTTTGTGCAGGAATAGAAACCCTGACTAAGACAAATTGGTACCAGCATAGTGGGGTATTCCTGTGACAACCTGACCATGTTTTGGGGAGGACTGTGGAAGGACTTTGGAACTTTGGGCTAGATGGTCCATTCAGTGATGAGACCTCTGTGAGATGTTGTGGAGGAGCTTGGAAGATTATGTTGAGAACAGTGCAGAAGATGGAGGCCTGGCTTGTGAAATTTCAGAGGGAAAATTAAAGACTCTTATCAGGGCCATGAAGACTCTGTGGTTCTGGTTAGCTGGGGCTGAAGAATCAGCTGTGAGTAACAAGATACCAGAACCACTAAAGTGAGTCGTTGTGTTACTGGGACTATTGATGCTGGTTAGCTGGAGCTAAGAAATTAGCGGTGAGTAAGAAGAGACCAGCATCACTGAGGTGAAATCTTCTGGGAAGTGTTTTCTGAGAGCACAGAGGATGTGTTCCAGATAGCCAAGGTTGTGCCTCGTGCTGTAGCAGGACTTGGTACTGTGTAAGAGTCACCCAGGTGGTACTGCTTTTGAAGGCATGAAGGCATCATGAAGAACAGCTGAGGCTTGGTACAGTGAGAGGCCATGGAAGGCCATTGGTGAAAGTGTACCCTCAGTTGTAATTGATGGCCCAGGACTGAAGGGGTCATGCAAAAGAGTTGAGGCTTGGAGATGCCAGTACTATGTGATGACCACCAAGGACAGCAGCAGCAGTGGAGTACAAGCAGCTGGAGCCTAGAAGACAAGGTGTGTGCTACAATGGGAAGAGCTGGAGAAGTGACCCAAGCCCTTGGAGGAGCCCAGAAGATCATGAGTTGGATCCCAGACTTTGGAGTTTGAGTTTTGCCTTTGATTGTGACTGTGCCCTGATATTTTTCCCTCTTGAAAGAAGGTATTTTAGTGGAGCCCACAGTTCAGAGACTTGAATTTTTAAAAGACTTTGAATTTTAAGATATTAGACATTTTAAAAGGATTGAAATTTTAATATGTAAAGACTGTGGGACTTTTAACTTTATTTAGATCTTGGGGAAGAATAAGAAAGTAAGGGTTGAGGCTTAATAGTGATAAGTTGGTGTGTCAAGTTGACAAGGGGTCAATTGTACTGGCTAATTTTGTGTGTCAACTTGACACAGGCTGGAGTTATCATAGGAAAAGGAGCTTCAGTTGGGGAAGTGCCTCCATGAGATCCAGCTGTGGGGCATTTTCTCAATTAGTGATCAAGTGGAGGAGGGCCCCTTGTGGGTGGTGCCATCTCTGGGCTGGTATTCTTGCGTTCTATAAGAGAGCAGGCTGAGCAAGCCAGGGGAAGCAAGCCAGTAAGGAACATCCCTCCATGGCCTCTGTATCAGCTCCTGCTTCCTGACCTGCTTGAGTTCTAGTCCTGACTTCCTTTGGTAATGAACAGCTGGAAGTGTAAGCTCAATAAACCCTTTCCTCCCCAACTTGCTTCTTGGTCATGATGTTTGTGCAGGAATAGAAACCCTGACTAAGACAGAGACTATGTGGAGGTTGGAGGAATCTTTAAGGCAGGAGAGTGTAAAATAAGAGAGAGTAGTAGTAGAAACAGAAAAAGAAAGCATCATGTTCTCTTCCATTCGATGGTCCATATATACACAGGTGGGAATGTTTGGGAGGAAGGAGACAAGACAGGGAGTGGGAGTAGCGGGGAGTGGGGCAAGGAGGGGACTACTACAGAGAGGAGAATGAGCAGAGTGCAATGACGCATGCGTATGAAAATGTCCCAACAAGCCCTTGATTTCATCTGCCAACAAAAATTAATGAAAGGCAAAAGGAAAGTTCAGCGTGGCACTGTGCTAGTGTTGTGCTATATTCGACTACACCTAGACTGTGCTTGCTAACTTTTTTAAGTGAAAGAAGGCAAAGTCAACGAAAGTCTCTCCACCGAAGGAAAACACTTAGATGGTATATGCTTGTTATCTATTAGCATATACTAAATTAATCCCAAACTTAGTATGAAAGCATGACACTCATCCCTCAGTTTTCTGGGGATAGGCTCCAGGATCCCTATAAATACCAAAAACTGCCAATGCTTGAGTTCCTCATATAACTAGGACAGTATTTGCATATAGCCTATATACAATTCACATGACTTATATGTTGCCTCTTGCCTTTTAAAATCACCTCTAGATGACTTATAAGGTATAATATAAAATAACATGTAAATAGCATACAGTAGGGTATAGATAAGCATAATACTATATTTAGAGATAGTAACAAAAGAGACTGTACATGTTCCATACAGATACAGCCATCATGGGACAAACTATACAGTATACAAAAAAAAAAAAAAAAACTAATGCAGGTGCTCCAAAAGCAGCGCTGGAGAGACTGCGCTGGGAAATGGCAGGAGGCTACATGGGCACACCCACACATCACTTCACTCGTATTTACTTGGCAGAGTGTTCCGGTTTTGCATTTTGGAGCTCTTTGGAATTTCTTCCAAAATATCTTCAACTCAAGGTTGGTAGAACCCACAGAGGCAAGAAGCCAACTTATTCACTGTTTCTGCAAGTCAGGAGTCCAGGTGCAGCTGGACCCTCTGGCGCTGTAGCTCCCGAGACTCCAGTCAAACTATGAACTAAGCCTGCCATCATCTTTAGCAGAATGCAACAGGAAGCATTCCTGTGCTCGCCCTAGTGAGTGCTGGCAGGATCGAGTCCTTTGCAGGCTTTTGACAGAGGGGTCAGCTCCCCACTGTTGGACACATTCCATCATCGTGACCACAGAGTAGCTCACAATTCAGTATCCTCCTTTATCACTACACCAGAGTAAGGAGAGGCAAAATCCTTACAAAATGTAGATATCACAGATGTTCACAGCAAAGAGATGTCTTAGCTCTTGCCTAATCTCATGCCCAGAAAAAAATCCAGGAAACCCATTACAAGTGCTCTAAATTGCTAAGGAATCTCATTAGCCCCATAAAAAATAATTTTTCAGTGGGCAATGAAAGAGATGTTGTATCACTATGGTAGCCAGAAATTTAATTTGTTTTTTTTAATTTACCCACAGCAATATAGCAAAAGCTATACTAGACTTCAAAATATCATTTATGAATATATTGGAGGTCCTTAAAGATGATATGAATAAATCTACTAATAGAATCTATGAAAACACAAACAATGGAATGAAATGAAGAAAACAGTTGACATCATAAAATATGAAAATAGAAAATAGAAATCAATAAAGAAATAGAATCAATAAAGAGAACCCAAACTAAAAGAAAGTGGAAACAATTTAGGAACTTGAACAAGAACTTCAGAGGCAAACCTTCTTATATTAGAATACAAGAGATGAAAGAGAACTTCAGGCATCAAAGACAAGATAGAAGAAATGGATATGTCAAAGAAATCCAGGTACAAAACATTCAGAAAACCTTTCACACTATGAAATGATCAAGTCTAAGAATAATAGGAATAGAGGAAGGAGAAGAAACCCAGGTCAAAGCACAGAAAATATTTTCAACAAAATCATAGAAGAAAATTTCCCTAACCTACAAAAAGGGGGTGCCTGTCAAGATACAAGAAGCAAACAGAACACCAAATATGCTGAACCAGAAAACAAACTCTCCATAGTACATAATAATCAAAATACTAGCATACAGAACAAAAAAAAGAGTGTTAGACGCTACAAGGGGAAAAGACCAATTTATGTATAAACATACCTATTTAGAATAACATCTGACTTTCCAATGGAGCTGCTTATTGATGTTCTATAAACTCCAAGAGACTATAGATACCTGCCCAGCAGATACTATGCCCAGCAAAACTTTAAATCATAATAAATTGAAAAACAAAGACAGTCCATTATCTAAAATACAAAATAAAAAAAGACAAGTAGTATCTATCTACAAATTCATCCCTACAGAAGGTGCTAGAAGGAAAACTCCGAACTAAAGAGGTTAACCACATCCAAGAAAATACATGGAATAAGTAATAACAGACCAGTTAAACAAAAGAGGTAGAAAAACACCACAACAAAATAACAGGAATAAACAAAACAGTGTTCATCGGTAACACTCAACATGATGATTTAAATTCCCCAATTAAAAGAAACAGACTAATAGACTAGATACAAAAGCAGAATCCATACCTCTACTGCATCCAAAAAAAAACCACACCTCAAGATCAGGATAGACATTACCTCAAGGTAAAAGTATGGCAAAAGATATTGAGAACCTAAACAAGAAGCCAGTATAGCCATTTTCATGTCTGATGAACTAGACCACAATCAAAACTACTGAGATGACATAGAGAAGAGTATGACATACTCATGAAAGAAAAAGTCTACCGTGAGCATATTGCAATTTTTAATATACATGCACCAAACACAAGGCCACCCAGCTCATAAAAGAATCAATACTACAGTTTAAATAACATATTGACCTTCACAATGTGATAGTGGATGGCTTCTACACCCCACTCTCACCAATATACAGGTCATCAAGATAAAAATGAAACAGAAAAATGCTGAAGCTATCTGATGCTATAAACCAAATGGACTATGTGGTTTGAGCAGAAATGACCCCACAGACTCATCAACTTGAATACTTGGTTTTCAGGAAGTGATGCCGCTTGACAGGAATTAAGAGATGTGGCCTTGTTAGAGAAAGCATGTCATGAGGGGTGGAATTTGGGGTTCCGAATGCTCAGGCCAGGCCCAGTGTCTTTCTCTTCCTGCTGCCTATAGATCTAAATGCAGAACTCTCAAGTGGTAGGAATAGGAACTGGGAAACAGGCAGAGCCCATGAAGATACATGAAGACAGGAAAGCAGCCGTCACCCTGACCTCGTGTCCTTCGTTCTGTCTCACCGTGTGTTAGGCGCCATCTTAAATTGTGTACCACGTACAGTAGTAGATCAGGACTCTACCAGGAGTCGCAGGAGCCGATGGCGCTTTGCTTCCCATCCCGCCTCTTCCTCCACCGGATTCAATCCCACATCCCCCAAATCAAACCACTTCCCCAGCACTATGTCTGCCTGCACGTCGTCATGCTTCCCATCATAAAAACAGACTAAATCTCTGAACTGTTAGCATGCTTCAAATAAATGCTTTCTTTTTTGAGTATGACATAATATTAGAAATCATATTATCACTACTTTTTTTAAAAGACAAATAGTATTTAGTTTTACCCTAGGTCTCTGGTCTATCTAGTCTATGGTTCTGAAACGACAACATAAACCCCATTTGTCTCCTTTTAAGGACCCCATTTGTCACCATTTAAGGACTAGGACTGATTTTAAAAGGCTGTAAGGCACCAGCTTCAGGAATAGACCACAAGTCCCAGAAACTAAGTCATAAGACACCAGCTCTAAGAACAGACCATAAAATCCAGAACAAGATCATAAAAGCCCCTCTCAAAGAACAGCCTGGGGATAAACACAAAACTGGGAATATATCTCAGAATGGGCAATCTGCACTGGGCAACACTATTTCTTCACATGATTGAACATTTATGGCATAGGAATGCAGATCACCAACCACCTGTGATCCCCTAGCACCCACCAATGAACTTTTAGATTACCTAATCCTTCTAGACAGTTCCCTTGGTTCCCTATAAGAAGGCCTGCGTGCCTTCATCTGGGGTTGCTATTTTAGAGAATGGTTGACCCCGCCCCCACACACACATGCTGGTTGTTTCTGCAGACTAAACACTCTTTGGTTTTGCATACTATCTGAGTCTGGGATCTTCCTTCAGCTGCTGACCACCCTTGGTGAAGACCCACTCTTGGTCACCCAAGCAGTGTCAGGTATGGGTTCCATCTTGTGGAGTGACCTTTAGTCAAATCAGACATTGGTTGGTGACTCCCACAAGCTTTGTGCCACTACTGCCCTAGCATGCCTTGCAGGCAAGACACTGTTGTAAGTCAAAGGTTGTAGGTCGCGTGTCTATCTCGCCAGCAAGAATGACACGAGACAATCAGGATCCTTCCACAGACGTTTATTGCGGGGTTGATTGCAGAGGCGAAAGACCCAGAAGGGTAGAGCAGTGCATCTTAAATAAGCCTAGGCAGGATGTGTTCTACCTGATTGGTGCACACCACGATGCCTCATTAGAATGCTCCGGGTCTGAGCTGCGACCCGCCAAACCTCTACCCGCGCATGCGCAGTAGGGCTCGGAGTGGAGTAAACAACAGCACATTGCTGATTCATCACAGGAAATGGGCGCCATCTTGTAATGGCGAATGTGGCTTCCTACAACTCCCCCTTTTTTGTTTTATAAGAAACCAGGCCAAGGGCTGCCGATCAACCATCAGGTTCTTGTTGGACCATCAGGGTTCGAGGCAATCCATAAGTGAACTCATGACCAACACCCTCTCATGTGCAATGAGATAGTCTCTGTGAGGTGCAAGGGCTGTGGCAAACAGCACGTCACCCATCCCGGTGCAAGGTCCTTTCAAGGACTCGGGGTACAAGGGCTGACTTCTGCATGAGTAAAACTAATTCTTAAGCATGGACAGCCATGCTTCAGGGGAAGCACCATTTTTCAATGCAGCGAGTGCCTGTGTAAACACCACCTTGTCGCATTTTTTGTTGGACACGTAGCTTGCACAACAACCATAGCAGAAACATTCCTCCACAGCATATTAGGGCACCAAAAAGACAAACTCCCGCCCACTCTTTAAAGTATGAAAATGCAGAGGTAAGCCAAGAAGAGAAATCTCCAAAGGGAATGGGATCAGCTCACATTCCGCTGAGGACAACAATTTGATTTTGAAGTTGCAGCTGCAATTCTTCCAACTCGGCTGTCCAGTGTCTCCTCTTCAGTGTGTACTGCGCGAGTTAGTCTTGCAGGTACCCAGATAGGATTGTCTTCACTCTGTGGAAAAACACAGATAGCTCCCCTGGATCTTATTAGAATAGGATCCGGGCCTCTCCATTTGTTAAGCAGCACATCCTTCCATTTTACCATCTCTTTTGGTGGAGCCAGCCATTGGCCATGACGTTCAGCAGCAGAACGGCCTTGAGTGGCTATGGATATAATGGTTCTAGGGGAGGAGGGTGATAAGCCCTCAATTCCCCCTTTTTGTTTTGTAATATATTGTTTAAGCATACGATGAACCCTCTCAACCATGCCCTGACCTTGGGGATTATAGGGCAAACCAGTGATATGGGTAATTCCCATATGCTGGCAAAATTGTGAGAACTTTGCAGAAGTGTAGGCAGGACCATTATCTGTTTTTAAAACATGTGGGATACCCCACATGCTCTAGGCATTAAGACAATGTTGAATGACATGAGCAGCCTTCTCTCCTGACAAAAAGGTGGCATATATCATATCACGCCGGAACTTGTGTCCACAGAGACATGTATATATTGAAGCTTACCAAAAGAGGAAATATGAGTAACATCCATTTGCCACATTTGAAGGGGACGTAGGCCCCGTGGGTTAATCTCAACATGAGGCATAGATAAGAAGTCAACACAATTAGAGCATTGGAGAACAATATTACGAGCCTCTGCTCAACTAGTGGAGAAACGGAGGCGCAGGGTCTCTGCTGGGACATGGAATGTGTGGGTAATAAAAAATGGGTGTTGTTGGTGAATCAATAGTTGTTGGATACCTTTAAATATATCAGCAACCTGCCAAAGGGTATCAACTTGTTCCTGCACCAAATCAATTCTTTGATTAAGGATCATTATGCCACCTTTTAGGTGGGCATTAACATTGGCCTGAAACTTCCTAGGTGGGAATTGCAAGACAAAAGTAGTGCCTCACAATTCTCCACTGAGGCAGCTCTAAGCCTTTTATTTATTCAATTGTAAATTATTCTCTAATCTGAGCCTATTGGCCAAGGCCAGGCTCAACACTCACCTGTCCTGCAGGGCAGTAGCCTGCAACTGGACCCCATTGTATAAGGGTTGAATAATAAAAGGAACCTGAGATTTGAAGGTTCCCAGAAAAATTTTACTAGCTGTTTTTAGTAGTCATATCTATAGATTTTTTAAACAGTTTAAAAGTAGCCTGTTTGATACCAAATAAATTCCCATTGAGATCTCTTTTTTAATCTTGGGGAGTTAAATTTTGTTTCTACCACTGTATTTAATAAAGCTTGTGAAAAAGTGGCAACAGGCCTATACTGGCCACAGGTGTTTTTAACTTACTCTTGAAATCATCTTAATTACAAAATATGAATGAGTTAAGCCTGGCCGGGCGGTGGTGGCGCACGCCTTTAATCCCAGCACTTGGGAGGCAGAGGCAGGCGGATTTCTGAGTTCGAGGCCAGCCTGGTCTACAGAGTGAGTTCCAGGACAGCCAGAGCTATACAGAGAAACCCTGTCTCGAAAAACCAAAAAAAAAAAAAAAAAAAAAAAAAAAAAAAAAAAAAGAATCTTAAGCCTTAGATTAGACTCCAAACTTTAGTCTATGGTACACTGGCAGTTATTAACCATAATTTTTTCTCTTGCAATATTAGAGTATAACTACAGTTTTGGAAAGTAAAACCCAATTTTAAACAATTTATTCTCTTTAAAAATCAATGGCAAATGCATTACTTTCACATTACAAAGTTCAATTTAGAAGTATCTTTAAAGGCCTGTTTTTCCTGGGTTGGGTCATGCCACGTGTTATCTTTTAAGATAACTCCAACCCTGAGGTACCAGTTTTAAATTCTCTTTTTGTTACCAATGTAATAATTTTTAATCATGCCCAATAACTTTTAAGCCAATACTCTATAGTCAAAACATGTAAAACATATTTATACCTTTAAGACCAATCAGAACCAAAAATGAAACTACATGAATCATAAATTTAAACCAAACATTTGTTTTCTAGCTGTAATTCAAGAGAAAAAGCACTTTGTACCCAAAAGGAGAAATAACCATCAGCCTACTTGTCCTAGAACTTAAGCAGCTGCTGGCCCTTTTTTTTTTTTTTTTTTTCCCTCTCGAGACAGGGTTTCTCTGTGTAGCCCTGGCTGTCCTGGAACTCACTCTGTAGACCAGGCTGGCCTTGAACTCAGAAATCCGCCTGCCTCTGCCTCCCAAGTACTGGGATTAAAGGCATGCGCCACCACCACCCGGCTTGCTGGCCCTTTTTAAAAGCAGCTTTTCTCCAGCTGTGCTTGACTCCTAGCTAATTGCAGAGCAACTTAAATCAGCCTCTGCTGTGTAAACTGACACTGGATCAAGAGATGGACTTCCAGCAAATAAAGTTTTTACCTTTTTTTTTTTTTTACATAAAGCAGAGCACAGTCACTCGAACCACAAAACAAAGACACACATATATAAATTGGTGCACCAATAGTCAAACAATACACAGAGAGGGAAGAACACTTGTACCAGTACTAAGAATATCTCCATTGGGGTCCATAGAGGAACCAGGACGTCTCCATGTTTCCCCTTGTCCCCAGGAGTTTTGAAATCCATTTTCCTTTTCTCATTTTTCCACGGTTCCTTTCTTCTTAACAAATCTTTTCAACTCTAATTTCTTTCCCTTTAACAGCTCCCTTAGAGCCACCACAATTGGCTACAAAGTAGAGTTACCCATACTTTCGCTTTTCCTTCCTAGCCTCTTTACCGAGAACTTTATCGCTCCTTCCCGGAGACTTGAATTGGTTCCCTTTACCTGGGACTTACTAGCCGGCTTACTACCTGACTGCAAAGAGTTCTGAACTGCTTTATACAAATGCAAGTCCTTCTCAGAGCAGTTTATTTAGGATTCTTTTCTTTGTCACTTACCCCTGTCATGTGGTTCTGGATCCTCCTCAGAAGAAACTTCTGAGGGGTCTTCACAGGCCGTTGATGTAAAGGTTTCCCGGGTTTCGGCACCAGTTGTAGGTCACGTGTCTATCTCGCCAGCAAGAATGACACAAGACAATCAGGATCCTTCCACAGACGTTTATTGCGGGGTTGATTGCAGAGGCGAAAGACCCAGAAGGGTAGAGCGGTGCATCTTAAATAAGCCCAGGCAGGATGTGTTCTACCTGATTGGTGCACACCACGATGCCTCATTAGTATGCTCCAGGTCTGCGCTGCGACCCACCAAACCTCTACCCACGCATGCGCAGTAGGGCTCGGAGTGGAGTAAACAGCACATTGCTGATTCATCACAGGAAATAGGCGCCATCTTGCAATGGCGAACGTGGCTTCCTACAACAGGTTTTGTGGCTGGGTTGGCATTTTTGTTTCTCACTTGGTAGCATGCAGAGCACTTTCCAATATCATGAACACTGGGTGATAGGATAGGGGTGAAGGCTCTGCTTCTATGGAGTTGTGTAGGCGTTGTGCTCAGCTATGGGACCTTGCTGTCAATTTGTGAAGAGTAACCTATTGTCTTGGCAACAGCCTAGGTTGTTAGGGGATTTCTGTGAGACTCCTTAGACCAATAAATCAACTAGATATAACCCAGTCCCAGTACTAGAAGCTTCATTTGGTGACAAGAGACAGCCAGGTGGAATTTGGTCTTCCCCATTGAAGACTTGATTAGGATCACCTTCACATATTTTAGGAAGTTTCCACTGCACTGCACCGTCAAATACCCAGTTCTAGCTGTCTCTCCCTGCATTCTCTCCTTCAACCCATCTCTGCTCCCTTCCCCACCTGATCCAACCATTACCATCCCACACACGATTAAATCTAATCTATTTCCTCCCAGGGTGATCCATGTACCCCTGCTTCCTCTATACCTAACCTCTCTGGATCTATGGTTTGTAGCTTGGTTATCATTGACATTAACAGATAATATCCATAGATAACAAATACATACCATATTTATCTTTCTGGGTCTGGGTTACTTTACTCAAGATGACTCTTTTTCCAGTTCCATCCATTTGTCTGCAAATTTTGTGGTGTCATTGTTTTTAATAACTGAGTAATACTCCATTGTGTAAATGTACCACATTTCCTTTATCGATTCTTCTTTTGAGGGGCATCTAAGTTGTTTCCAGTTTCTGACTATTATGAATAGAGCAGCAAATGAGCATGGTTGAGCAAGGGTCCTTGTGGTAGGATGAAGTATCCTTTGGCTATATGCCCAAGAGTGGTTCTTGAGGAGGATCAATTCCCATCTTTCTGAAGAACCACTACACTGATTTCCATAGTGGACATGCAAGTTTGCACTCTCAACAGCGATGGATGAGTGTTCCTCCTATTCCAAAGCCCTGTCAGCATGAGCTATCACTTGTGTTATTGATTGCGGCCATTCTGACGAATGTAAGATAGTATCTCAGAGTAGTTTTGATTTCCATTTCCCTGATGACTAAAGATATTGAACATTTCCTTAAGTGTTTCTCAGTCATTTCAGTTTCCTCGACTGAGAATTCTCTATTTAGATCTGTGCCTCATTTTTAATTTTTAAAGTTTTCTGTTCAGGAATTTTTTTTTCCCTGTGCAAATGAGTTTAAAGTTATTCCCCACTTAGAAACTAGCATTTTAAAAACTATTTGTGAAGAACTACTGGTTTGAAAAGAATGAGACAAAACTGAAAGAGCCAAATAAAAACAGTAATAGACATTATCTGATTGGTGCTGGCTGTGGCTGATTTTAGAGGACTTTTAATCCAGCAACAAGGCTGCTTTGGCCAGGGATCACATCCAAAGACCTTCTAAGACCTGGCTAGAATGCAGATAGTCTCTGTATTACAGGATAATCTGGTTGGACTACATCCATGCCCTCAGTACACACCAGCAATCCCTAACAATGAAGACAAGGTTAGTTTGTATAAGGAAGCAGTCATGTTTGACTGTGACATCTAATTGAGAGGCAGACAAAGTGATGAATCAGAGAAAGAAATGACAGAATGAGTCAGAGGATACACCCAACTCTCACGAGGACATCACAAGAAGGAGAATCTATTTAAGGGCAATGCAGAGAGAGAGAACAAGCTAGACACAGGTGGTGGAGGTGGCAGTTTTACTGGGACAGCTTTACAAAGACAGGTTGCAGAGAGAGCAAGGTGAAGACAGAACAAGCCAGAGAATGAGAAGGAGCCAGAAGACTAGAACATATTGCCAAAGTATGAGGCCAAGCAGAGCAATTCAGTGAGAAGCCGAGAGAAGCTGGACTGAGTCAGTCAGCTTGGAAGATTAGATTGTACAGAAGCTAGAAGCTTCCAGGCCTAAGGACAGTTAGAACAGAGAAACAGCTTAGGGCTCAGCCTAAGCTGTTATTCACACATCTTGGGTATGACTCCCATCTCATCACTTCATCTGAGGAAATAAAAACAACACTTACAGCCAATGTCTAGATGGTTTTGAAACCTCCACAGTGGCCTAGAATCCTAACTCTGTAACAGCAGCATCTGAGCAGTGCCATGGTGTGTTCTGTTTGAAATTGCCTTGGTAAATATGATGCTTTTTTTTCCCTTAATGAATTAATTATAATAGGCTTTTCTCTGCTTACAAAGGAGATCAGAACAGTTTCCATTTTTAGAATCATTAGCATGTATTGTTTTTTAAATTACCAACATTTTACATAAAACGACAGTGTGCTAATCTGCTAAACATTCAGTTTTAAGAATTTGTGTTTGAAATAAACTGCAATGTAGAACACAAAGAGGGTCTTAGAACACTTTGTTTTGAAAAGAGCTTTTTCCCCAATTTACTCTGTGTGTGGGTGTCTGTGTGTCTGTGTGTCTGTGTGTGTATGAATGTGTAGGTTTCAGGCATGCCCATGTCATAGCACATGTTGTAGAGGTCAGATGACAACTTTTCAGGGTAAGTTCTTTCTTGCAAACTTGTGGGATGGGGTTTCAAACTCAGGTTGTGCCTGTGCATAAGCACATCTACCCACTCAGCAGCTTCAGCAGTCCTAGGAACAAATCTTCTTAAAAACTGCTTTTAAAAAAAAAGGAGAGGGAAAAATACAGTGACAAATTACAATAAACACACAATTTAAAAAAATACCTATGTTTGGGCTAGGAATGTATCTCAATTGTTAGAGACTTTGTCTACCATGCATGAAGCTCTGGAATCAATCTCCAAGGTAAAATACACTAGGTAGCACACAGCTATAATCCCAACACTCCAGCATGAGAATCAGAAGTTCAAGGCCATCCTTTGTCACATAGCTGTTTAAAGTCAGCCTGGGACACTTGTCTTAAAAAGAAACATAATAATCTTCTCTTTGAGCTAAATTTCCCCAAAACCTTATTTCTTGGGCTTAGAAAGAGTAAGTTCAAGGTAAGACAGAGGTGGAAGGGGAGGAAAACAAAGCAGAAATGCATCTTGCATGCAACTGTGCAATCCAGAAATTATTTGTGGATTATTCTATTGGTAGGTATCATGTCTAACTAATGTATGTCTAAATATAACTCAGATACACATTCAGACAGTGAAAACTTAGATATCTTCCCACTTATTAAAGATGGAAAGACTTTGGTAGGGGCTAAGAAACAGTCTTATTCAGTCAGCTCTATGGAAAGGGGACAAAATCTACCCCAAAAGCACGCCACGTAGGACCCCTAAGATCACCCAGAGGTACCAGAGTTTTCTGCAGATATTACTCCACAGGCAGAAAGTGAGTAAAAGCAAGCGTGTGGGCTGATTCATTAGAGCATGAGAAAACGTTCTAGTATCTGTCTCCGGGTGAATGGAAGCATACAAAGAGGTACAAACTGGAACTAGATTAGAGACCCAGAGGAATCTGTAAACAAGGAACATCCAGCATAGCCCTGTTATGGGTCTGTGTCGTTCAGAGATTAACCAGCCTAATCATGAATAAGTTTTTAACAAAGTAGAGTATTTATTCTCAGATACGGGTGTCAAGTCTATAGCCAAGATTCAGGATTCTCAAGGTACAGCATCATGTCACATTAGTCCTGGGCTTATAATGATAAAAAGCACAAAGCTATGTATTTCCTGCCGACGACGTAAACTAAGACTACATTACTTCCTACCTAAGAGCAATCAAACACACATCCAGTCTACGTGTAATCAAGGGCATACAACTTGTTTACAGAAGCAGAAACACAGTTAGCATTGTGACTTGTTATCTTGCAAGAACAGAAATCATACAAGACCAGGCAGTTATGAGAATAGCACTTAACATTTCAGGAATTTATCTTCTTTGGGCAATCACACTGAGAGAATACAGCCTTTATAGGTTAGAAGCTTTACAGACTAGACACATTTTTATTTTTCAGATCTCTCAAACACTAGGATTAAACTTTAAACATACCACTAACCATGATGACCCCAAATGGTAGAGTAAGGAATTACCCATTGGTGCAAACAGTAAATAAGTAGTCTGTACTTCTGGTGTTGACCTGGCTGTAGATACACGACTTTTGTCATTTTCATTTATCTACCTGCTAGGGAATCAAACCTCATAAATGTTAGGACAAGAGGAGAGTCTGGGAGTTATCAGTCAACTATATGGCAAATATGGAGAAATTGTTGTTTCTAAGTCCCTGTAGGTGGAAAAGAAACAGAGAATGTGCAAAATCATGGTATGCATGTTGGGGTCCAGCTGTAGTACCATGTCCTTCACTTGTTCCCTCTCAGGATGTCCAGATCCCACTGCATGAAGGCTGGAAGGATGAAGCAGAGCCTGGAATGGGTGGGGTTTGCAGCATCCCATCCCAGCTGGAAGAGAGTGTTAGGGGGAAAGAAGAGAGATGGCTTTCTCTGATGATCTTAATGTTATGCTCTCTTAAATGAAGACCTTCTCCGATCTTCAATGAAACAGCTCTCCTAGGTGATCTTACTTTGTGCATATACCTTTATTCATGGTGGACTTATATGCATATACCACCTTTATTTGGATGGAGAAGGTCTGTATATGAACTTTGGAGGGTGAGAACGAGTTTTCAGGGTAAATGAAAATTATTGGCCAGCATTTAAAGTTCTGTGAATGCCTCATTTGTATGGAGAGGTATTCCAGGAATCCCAAGTATTTGCTGAGCAGTTTCTTATCAGGAAAGAGGAAGTTGAAATTGTAGGTTTTCCAAGGACTACTCAACCTTCCCCAGGTAGAGGCTGTCTGGGGTCAAGATCCCCACATAAGGTCAGAGAAGGGGAAGCCCTATTGGTAAAAGGAGTCCTCCATTTTGCAGCAAGTTCAGAGGAGCTATCTGGTCATAGTAGACTGTGAAATTAATTAGCAGGGTTTCCTTGCACAGAATCATCCCAGAAAAGAGTCCTGACAAAGGACTCATGCCAAACCAAAGATCCTAGGACCTAGGAGGCAGAAGTAGGAGGATAAGGAATTCAAGGTCATTTTCAGCTGTATAGTCCCCTTTGAGGTCAGCCTATGTCTTAGGGTTTTACTGCTATGAACAGACACCATGACTAAGGAAACTCTTTTTATGGACAAAACTTAATTGGGGCTGGCCTACAGGTTCTGAGGTTCAGTCCATTATTATCATGGTGGAAAGCATAGCAGGGTCTAATAGCCATGCTGGAGGAGCTGAGAATTCTACATCTTGTTCCAAGCCAAACAGGAGAAGACTGACCACCCACCAGAGGTAGTGGAAAGGAAAGGTTAATAGGGCAAAAGGGGAGTGGGGATCTGTTTAGAAATAGTTCTTTGTAGCAAATCCAATCTTTGTTGTTAGTATATCAGCAGTTTAGTTCACAAGAATCAGCAGCAGTTAGCCAGTCAGTGGTGGTGCACGCCTTTAATCCCAGCAGAGGCAGATGGATTTCTGAGTTTGAGGCCAGCCTGGTCTACAGAGTGAGTTCCAGGACAGCCAGAGCTACACAGAGAAACCCTGTCTGAAAAAAACCAAGAGGAAAAAAAAAAAAAGAATCAGCAGCAGTAGCTCAATCCACTCACAAACACTGAAGAGGTCAGCTCAGGAACTTTGGAAAGGTCATGGAACACTTACCCCTCCAGAAGGGAGAGGTTAATTAACATTCCTCAGACCACGGGAATGGGGGTTTGGAGGGAAGACTGACCTGCTGGTAGGGACACAGTCCACAGGATGGACCGTTGGCCACCTACCTCATTCCCTAGAGATCAATCAGTTTAAAAGTCACACTGTTCTGCCCATCACATTGTGCCTAATGGCAGCTGCCCTGAGGACTGTATAAAGGCCCTCTGGATGGGCTGCGTGTGGTCGTTCTCTTCCCATGTGCAGGGCGACCCCAGCGTGCTGGATTAAATAAAATTCCTCTTGCTTTTGCATCAATTCCCGACTCTGCATTGTTCACTCAGGAGGTCCCAGTAAGCTAAGGCTCCCCAGAGTCTTACAACACCATTCACAGCAGTTTGATCCAGAAAAGCAGAGAGGCTCTTCCAATCAGCTCAAAGCCAAGGAAGCTGCAAGAAGCCATCAGAATACAACCAGAAGTTCTTTGGTGGCATTTCTCTCTATGTAGTCATGACAAAAGATGACCAGCAGAGAATGGCAAGGCAAACCAATACCAGACAGATCATCCATTGTCTGCTGGGTTATATTTATACCATGTCCAAACATCATGTGTTCTCTCAAGTGTCTGCTCTAGCAAAACATTACAAGTCCTTTTTCCAGCCTGCTTCTCAGCAAAGCATCCTCCCATGGGTCTGCTTCAGCAAAAACATACTCTCATAAGACAGTTTCCAGAAAAACATCTTATGATACAACTGAGTTTCCAAAGAAACTGGAAATTTCCACTTCAGGTCACACCTACTCCAACAAGGCCACATCTCCTAATAGTGCCACTCTCTGGGCCAAGCATATTCAAACCACCACAACCTAGTCTATGAATATCTTGTCTTCAAAGAACAAAAACAGAATGGCTGGGTTGTCACTAGTGTGGTAGTTAGAAAGAAAAATGCCCCTAATAGGTCCATAAGGTATGGCACTATTAGGAGGTGTGTGATTTTGCTGGAAGGGGTGTGACTAGAGGGTGGTCTTTAAGATCTCAGAAGTTCAAGCCAAGTTGTTTCTTGCTGCCTGCCAATCCAGATGTAGAAACCTCAACTCCTTCTCCAACACCATGTCCTGCCAGCACACTGCCTTGTTTCCCAATATGATAATAATGGATTAAACCTAAAAAATTGTAAGTCAGCACCAATTAAATATTTTCCTTTATAAGAGTTGCTGTATCAGGCTGGAGAGATGGCTCAGTGGTTAAGAGCACCGACTGTTCTTCCAGAGGTCCTGAATTCAATTCCCATAAACCACATGTGGCTGACAACCATCTGTAATGGGATCTGATGCTCTCTTCTGGCATGTCTGAAGAGAGCAATGGTGTATTCATATACATAAAATAAGTAAATCTTAAATAAAAAAGGGGTTGCTGTGTCTCTTCACAGTAATAGAAACCATAACAAAGACACTTAGTAATAAAGCATTTGCCTGGTATGTGTGGAGTCAAGTTTCATATTCATCTCTTAAAAGAAAAAAGAAAGAAAGAAAAAAAAACTTCAGTGTAAGAAAACAAGCGGGGCCCACATACCTGTTTAGGGATGGTGGGCCCCAGTGTGCCTGCTGAGGAGGCTGCCAGGCTAGTGGGGAGGTTCTTGCTCAGATGGCGGGGCCATTCTCACATGGCCCCATGTACCTGTAGAGGAAGCCTTGTTGGGCGGGAAAGTCCTGGGTCCTTTCTGGTGGCTGGAGAAGCTGAGGCCTATTCCATTGTTCCTTCACAGCAGGTTTTGATATGAAGAGGCAGCTCATAGTTTCAAAGTTTTATTATAGAGAAGTAGGAATAGAAAAGGAGATAGAGAAGTTAAGAGAGAAAGAAAGGATAGAGGGGTGAGAGCTGGCCATGACCACGTGGAAAGAGGGGAGAAGAATGGGGAGAGGGGGGAAACAGGAGGACAAGAGTGTAAGGGCAACAGAGAAAATCAGGAGAGAGAGGAGAGAGAGAGAGAGAGAGAGGAGAGAGAGAGAGAGAGAGAGAGAGGAAAGAAGAGAGAAGGGGAGAGAGAGAGGAGAGGAGAGAGAGGAGAGAGAGGAGAGAGAGAGAGAGAGAGAGAGAGAGAGAGAGAGAGAGAGAGAGAGAGAAGAGGAGAGAGAGGAGAGAGGAGAGAGAGGGAGAGAGGAAAGAAGAGAGAGGGGGAGAGAGAGAGAAGAGGAGAGAGAGAGGAGAGAGACAGAGAGAGAGAGAGAGAGAGAGAGAGAGAGAGAGAGAGAAGAGGAGAGAGAAGAGAGAGGAGAGGAGAGAGAAGAGAGAGGAGAGGAGAGAGAGGAGAGAGGAAAGAAGAGAGAGGGGGAGAGAGAGAGGAGAGGAGAGAGAGAGGAGAGACAGAGAGAGAGAGAGAGAGAGAGAGAGAGAGAGAGAGAGAGAGAGAGGAGCCTGAACCCCCCCCCTTTAATAGTGGGCTGGGTTACCTGGCTGTTGCCAGGTAACTGTGGGGCAGGGAAAACCTGGCTGTAGCCAGGTGACTGTGGGGATGGAGTCCAGCCAGAACACTAGGGGCCTGGCCCTACGTGTGACTGATGGCCACAGGATTATGGAGTTGAGGAGTCAGGAGTATGGAGTTGGTGTCAGGACCCTGAGTATCTGAGATCATGGCTCACTGGTTCCGTCCCTTGTAGAATATTCTACTGGATCTCTGGAGTAAGCCTCACTCAACCAGGTCACAGAATGCCTTTCAAAGTCCCACACCTTAGGAAAAACTTACAGATATATCCACCTTAAAATTCCTGTAACAGCTAAAACTTGTGTAATTGTTCTACATAAATTAACTGATTTAATATTCATAACCATAAGTCTTTGTTAAGACAGAACTATAACAGCATTTACAGGAGAAGAAAATTTACTTTGCTTTTATAAGAAAATTTCTAAAACTTGTTTGTAGTGAGGAAATCTAGCCCCAGGAGCTATAGATTGAATCTTGAGTCTTCCCCCAAAAGGCTGTATGCTCAAGACTTGGTCCTAGCCCAGGGTGCTATTGTGAAGTACTGGAACTTTGAAGAAGAGAGGCTTTGTAGAAGGAAGAGCATTGGGACTGTGTCCTTGAAGGGTGTGTTGGGACCCTATACCCTTCTGTGTCTGCTTTATTAGCCATCATGAGGTGAACACACACACCTTATCCAGTGCATTTCACTGTGATATACAGTTCCACCACAGGCTCAGGGGCACAAGCTCAAGTAACCATGGATTGAATCTTTGAAACTGAATAAAAACAAAGTTTCTTCCTTTTAGGTCAGTGTCCTCAGGTACTCTGTTACAGCCATAGAAAGCTGACGTCATCAGCTATCTAATTCCAGGGTCCATGAGACCACAGTGTCCTTTCCTGTTTCCCATTTGAACACTGTAGTTCTCACAAACCCCCTAATACACCCCCCCACCCCAGTCAGTGAAGGACAAGACACAGCAGTAGCCAGGGAGTAGAAGAGGATTTGAAATAAGAAGATTAAAGAAAAATTAAAACCGTAACCAGCATACAACAGTAATCCCTAAAACATACAGGGACAGAGCTTGGGGGGGGTGCATATGTTAAATTATAGGAGACAAAATTAGAATGACCCTTTCTTTACTCTTTACCTCTTCATGATCATTAGTTTAAAAGGCTAATAGTGGTGACAGTGATGTCTAAAGCCCAGGTATAGGGCATAGTAGTAGCATGAAAGAAAGCTATTTTCTGGTTAATAATACTGAACCAATATAGATCTGCTACTATAACTATGCTTAGTGATTTGAAACTGGCAAAGCTGTGTTTATCTCTCAGTTGTAGAGATTACTCACCAAGTGGAGTCAACATTAATTCTAGTTATAAGTTTATCAAAAGTCCAAAACGAACACAGGAAGTTATTTGTCTACTAGTAACTGTGAACCAATATTTTTTTTAAAAAAAAATGGTTATGACTACAATGCAAATAAAATATAAAGCAAAAGGGATTCCTTGGTGTAAAAATTTTCAAAGCATAACTGAAGTTTAGTGCTATGAGAAATATTGACCTCCACAGGGTCAAACCATGCTCCCGTGCCCCCGCTGCCGCTAACTCTCTGGAGATAGCCCAGTTGCTGTGCTCCCAGCTCTAGTTCACTTGTCCCTAGCACCACTAGTTCTTCTTCAGTCATAAACCCATATAGTCGGCGACCCCACATTCCAGCAACTAAATGGAACTGCCAACCTCACAGTAGCATATCACAATACCCAGGAACCTGGTAAACTCAAGACTCTTAAAGCTTAATTCACCAGTCAGATTTATGTATCAATAAAGTCACAGTTTACAAGATGCCAATACAATAATTTCAGAGCCAATCGATAATGATAAAAGCTTATCCCAATATTCTAACCTTTATGATAGTGTAGCAACCTGTGGCTGGCCATAGCTACACTGATTCATGTCTGCTGCCATCTTCCTCTCTCTCTCTCTCCTCTGAGACGCTCCCTGCCCCTACAACTCTTTTCCCTGTCCAATCACAGGTCTCCTCTGCACTAATGTAACTGGACAGGGAAAATCCTGCGACCGTTTAGCAATGACACAAAAGTATAAAGTAATTGAACATTTACTTGCTGAGTATCGATTATTGTTTGCCTGCTTATTTGCTGGTTGAGTATGGTCTTGATCGCAGGCCCCTCATTCCATCGCCTCCCACATACTAGAATTACAGGTATGTGACGTTACATCTGCTATTTCTTTTTAATTTATAATGTCATAACTTTGAAACTTCAAATTTTGTTTCTCATTATACTGAATGAGGTAACTCAGACCCAGTAGGTCAGACATTCCAAGCTCTCCCTGATATGTGGGTCTTGGCATTAAATCCTTAGATATGTGTGTCTAGCTTGGAGTTCCCATGCAAGCCAGGAAACTAGAAATGAATCACTGGTGGAGAGGAAAGTAATAAGACAGTAAGAGGAGGTAGGTGTGGGTGGGAATGGTGTGGTAGAATGGAAGGGGATCTGATGAAAGACTGACTAGCCCTAAGGATGTTTGAGAATGCTATATGGAAGCCTACTATTGTATAAGCTTCCTAGTTATATATGTAATATGTGCATGTGTCTAGAAAGCTTATAAAATATATGCATATATTTACATATATTATGTATTCATATAAAAGAGTTTGATTTAAATTACCCTACATAGGGGATAGTGATCCTCCAAGAAGCCATAAGTTGCCCAATAAAAAGTCCAGTGCCAATTGTAAAATACTTCTCCCCAAATTATTGTTCAGAGGTGTCCTAGAGAAACCCAAACAGTACAGGCTAATGCCACTGCTCTTGGCTGCCCACTAGAACTTTATGACAAGACGCTATTGCTGAAGACACCATGTACTCTGGCAATAGGACATACAGAAATCAAGTTGGCACTGACTTATACGCTTCCTCCCTGCTCTCTAACTTCATAGTACCAATGTGCAGGATGGGGGGCAGGACACCCACGGGTCTTACCAAGCCATTAACAATGAGAACTACAATAAGGACCAGCCTTGGAAAACATGCCCATGGGTGTAATAGAGATCAGAGGGGAACAGAGGAAAGCATGTCAATAAGACCTCTGCACACATAAAGTCACAACATCTGTGGCTGACTATACAAGACCTGCAAAAGATCCATCTAGTCAACAAATGCAGCAAGCTGGGTGCTTACAAACCCTGACTCCTAGCCGAGAAGAAGCTAGTGATAACTGATTGCTTCTGGAAAAGGAAGAGTCAACTTTCTTTAAGGATGTGGACACTGGTAGGTCAATCACACTCCAGCAAGGGCACAGGGAAGGCACCGAACAGACAAATCCATGGATGGGAAGAAGGTTTTTAATTATAGATATGAAAGAGAGAATAGCTAGAGGCCTTTTGGGAGAGCCCAAAGCAGTCATGGCTATCTCTCTAGGGCAGAGAGGAGAGAGGCAGACTGGAGAGGGCCAGGGAGCAGAGAGAAGAGTGGGAGGAGAGAGAAGTCTCATGGGTTATAAAGGAAGAAAAATAGCTGTAGAGGTAAGGGATCCTGTGAACTGCCTGGATATTTAGGTAAAGGAGGCTTAATTGCCTGGTGGCTCTGGTATTCACCGTAGGTACATGTCAATAGGGAAGTGGCTCTCCCTAACAGACAAAAACCTGAAGAATTATGAGGGGGAGCAACAGCCGTCCTTCTATAGTCCGAGGACAGGAGCTGAGCCAAGACGATCATTTGGGATTCCTTCTAGACATGGCAGACACACGATTACAGGAAGACCACCAGAGAGGACCACTCGGTTTACAGACAATTGAAAGTCTTTATTCCAGCTAGCTGGGACTACGCTGAGGTATCCGGCACACAAGTGTAGCCACAAGCATTTAGAACAAGGAGCTTTTAAAGGCAAAATCACATCCTGGTACATCACTTGGCAGCTGCACGGGGAGATTATCTGGAGGGAAAGATTTGCATAAGGAGACCGTTTAACAGAAGCTAAGTTGCCTGGGCATCTTGGCCTCAGGGCCTAGAATTACCCTAGTTGGTTAATGTTCTATGGGATTCCCTAACAAGGAGACCAAATTCTAATTTAACTTGAAATGACCTCAGCAAGAATACAAGATGGAGGAACCTCTGCCCTCTCTTGCCCTGTCCTCTCACAGCACCCACTCCAACAAAGCCACGCCTCCTAACCCTTCTAAATAGGTTACCCACTGGGAACTAAAGATGCAAATATTTGAGCCTGCAGAGGCCATTGTCATTCACAAGTCCTTGACTGAATGTGGTAGTCTGAATAGGCTTGAACCCCACAGACTCATGGGTTTAATGGTTGACCCGTAGGGAATGGCGCTATTAGGAGGTGTGGCCTTGTTGGAGGAAGTGCATCACTGTGGGGGTGGGCTTTGAGGTTTCCTGTGTTCAAACTCTGCTCAGTGTAGAAGAGACCCTCCTCCTGGCTGCCTGTAAAAGACAGTCTCCTTCTGGATGCCTTCTGGTCAAGATGTAGAACTCTCAGCTCCTTCTCCAGCACCACGTCTGCCCCAGTTAAATGTTCCCCTTTATAAGAGTTGCTTTAGTCATGATGTCTCTTCACAACCCAAACTAAGACTCTCTTGTGATAGGCGTGTACAATACGTGTGTGTGTGTGTGTGTGTGTGTGTGTGTGTGTGTGTGTGTGTGTATGAGAGAGAGAGAGAGAGAGAGAGAGAGAGAGAGAGAGAGATGCTTTATAGGGTTTTTGAGAAAAGTTCTCACTATATAAACTTGTCGTAAACTTGTTCTGTAGCCCAGGCTGCCTTCAAATTTAAGATACTCCTATGAAAGACTCTCAAGTGCTAAGATTAGTGATCCATGCCACCAACCCCCAGCTATCATTTTCTAAACTGTCTCCCTGCAGTAGAACCATGACCCTCTTCCCCTTGTATATGGAAGCATAACCCAACACTCCTTTCCCAAAGATCCTAATACCAAGCCAAAGAGGCTAGGTAGATTTGCATCTCTGGTAAAGCCTCCTGCGTCTTAAGTGATCCAATATCCCCACTATCCTATTCACTATAATTTTCCCATGGATCAACATTTTTATAAATGTGTCAAAGTCATTAACATTTTTGTTAACACTAAGTATATATTGAGTATATATATATATATATATATATATATATACACATATACATATTGAGTATATATATATATATATATATATATATATATACATCCTAAACCTTGAAATTAAGGTATTGTTTTTAATTTAAATGATCCTCCTTACAAATTTATCCAGTATTCATTGACTTGCCATTTTTTTATTCATAGGTGTTTATATTTATACTTTTTATCTGTCTTAGGGTAACTATTGCTGTGATGAGACATAATAACCAACCACAACTTGGGGAGGAAGGGTTTATTTCACTCACAGTTCCATATAACAGATCATCACCAAAAGTGGTGAGATCCCGCAGTGGTGTAAAACAGGACCTCTGGGAACTTGGAGTCTGGTTATATGTTACTAAATTCTCTAAATCAGTTACTATTAAACATTCAATTCTTGATATTTTTTAAGTTACTATTTTCTTTTTTTTTCCTTTCTTTTTCTTTCTTTCTTTTTTTTTTTTTCAGTTCTCCCCACTCTCTCTGGCTCTACTCACTCCAGCCCAAAAGATTGATTGATTGATTGATTGATTATATGTACACTGTAACTGTCTTCAGACACTTCAGAAGAGGGCATCAAATTTCATTGCGGATGTTTGTGAGCCACCATGTGGTTGCTGGGATTTGAACTCAGGACCTTCAGAAGAGCAGTCAGTGCCCTTAACCACTAACTAAGCCATCTCTTCAGCCTCTTAAGTTACTATTTTCAATAACACTATGGCAGGTAGAATCTGACAAATAGAAATATGAAAGATACCCTAGAACTTGTCATCAATTTGCTTCCTAGGATGGTATTAGACAAAGAAAAAGAAAAGGGAGGAATAGAAACATGGATTCAGATTCAAGAAGTGTTAAGAAAGATACATGCCAAATTTAATGTTTACATGCTGCCTTAGGATTTCACTGCTGTGAAGAGACACCATGACCAAGGCAACTCCTATAAGGACAACATTTAATTGGAGCTAGCTTACAGGTTCATAGGTTCAGTCTATTATCATCAAAGTGGAAGCATGGCAGCATCCCAGCATGCACGGGGCTAGAAGAGCTGAGAGTACCACCTCTTGTTCCAAAAGCAGCTAGGAGAAGACTGGCTTCCAGGCAGCTAGGATGAGGGTCTTAAAGCCCACACCCACAGTGACACACCTACTCCAACAAGGCCACACCTCCTAATAGTGCCACTCCCTGAGTCAAACCATCATAGGTGCTAATTTGAAACGGTCAACTGAGAATTCAGTGCTAGCCAGGACTCATATTGGGGGATGGTTTTGTATACTGTGTATTCAGATGCTGATTACTGTGCAGGGAGATCTGGTTTCAGTCCAGACAGTAGCATTGTCAAGCATCTCCCGTCTCCGTGTTATGTAAAAATTGTTTTCCATCGCCTGTGATTGGTTAATAAAGAGTTGAAGAGGAGCAGTCGGGGCAAGATTAAGATGGCAAGAATGGCAAGTATTGGGGCACAAGGCTGGGAGGTAGTCATAGAGAGTTAGAATAGATGAAGGACTGCCCAGCTAGAGTGCTAAAAGCTTATTGATAAATATAAGCTCTCCATGTCATTTATTTGGGAGATAAAAAGGGCAAGAGAAAAGCCTCAGGATTACCTTCAGAGAGTCACTGGTCATTTCCTATAGAAGGAACAATGTTTGGGTTGTTTGTTTGTTTGTTTATTTGTTTGTTTGTTTTGAAGATTTTTTTTATTATTATATCTAAGTACACTGTAGCTGTCATCAGATGCACCAGAAGAGGGCGTCAGATCTCTTTACAGATGTTTGTGAGCTACCCTGTGGGTGCTGGGATTTGAACTCAGGACCTTTATAAGAGTAGTCAGTGCTCTTACTCACAGAGCCATCTCTCCAGTCCAGGCACAATGTTCTTTAAATAGTCCTCGGTTTTTGGAGATAAAATGAGAAGATGAGCAACCAGTTAATGTCTAATACTCTCTGAACATGTCACACATTCCTAAGATTATGGCTAAATATATTACAAATATTTTTTAGAATACATTTCAGTAAAGATTATGTTTTGTTTTAGGGATGAAAAACTGAAGGGCAAATACTCAAAATCATCCTGTGACGGGGCAAGACATTGCAAAAGTTCCTCCATCTTGTATTCTTGCTAAGGTCATTCCAGATTTAACTGGAATCTGATCTCCTTAATAGAGAATCACTGGGAAAACTATTCAACCCTATTCTAGGAACTCAAGGTCACGATGCTCTAGCTAACTTAGCTTGTGTTAAAACTTCTTGTCTGTGCAGAACCTCCTCCAGCTGGCTAACCACTTATCTTTAGCTTTTCTTAAAACTGCTTGCTTCAAACTGCTTACTCTAAGAAACTCCCCATCCCCATTCCCATCCCCATGCCAGCTTTAAAACTCCTGTGTTCTGGACACTCAAGGCCACACCTAGGTCGTGAGCACTTGGGTGTAGTCCCAGCCAGCTGGAATAAACAAAGACTCTTAGTTGGTTATACAGTGTGTCTGAATATTCATCTCTGGTGGGCTCCCGGTAACAACACAGCTAGCAAACTTCCCCACTAATATTTAAATCCAGATCTTTCTCGTTACTTCGTTATTAGAAGCATATTTGTATCACAGTGCCTGTAGATATTTGTGTTTTTATCTCCTGAAGAGCTGCAAACTAGATTTTAAAGGTGGAAGAGATAAGGACATTTTGATTATCTTCGTGAAACTTTTACTTCTGAGCCCGGAAGAAATGTCTTCTAGGGAGCAAATTGTGTTCTCTTAAGACTGTTGTAGGGGGCCGGGCGTGGTGGTGCACGCCTGTAATCCCAGCACTTGGGAGGCAGAGGCAGGCGGATTTCTGAGTTCGAGGCCAGCCTGGTCTACAGATTGAGTTCCAGGACAGCCAGGACTACACAGAGAAACCCTGTCTCGGGAAAAAAAAAAAAAAAAAAAAAAAAAAAAAGACTGTTGTAGGGAACTGGAGAGATGGCTCAGTGGTTAAGAGGACTGACTGTTCTTCCGGAGTTCCTGAGTTCAAATTCCAACAACCACATGGTGGCTCACAACCCTCTGTAAAGAGATCTGACACCCTCTTCTGGAGTGTCTGAAGACAGCTACAGTGTGCTTAGACATAATAATAAATAAATCTTTAAAAAAAAAAAAAAAAAAAAAGACTGTCGTGTAAGGAATTAAAGGGATTTCTTGGAGGAAGCAGAAGCACTGTCCTTCTACCAAACTGGCTGTATACATTGAGGAAGTGAGTGAGCACATTCAAGAACAGTTGACGTAACTGAAGAGTCATTTAAATCATTTCAACCCGAAATGCTTGGTACTTTCCAACACCTTCCAGACACTAGCCCAGCAGACAACGGGTGTCCAAGCCAGAATATTGAGGAATATTTTCCTGAATGTTTATAAGATTCACTGCTTCTTTAAACTGGAAAAAAAAAAAAAAACCTCCAATCATTTATTTGAAGGCAGAATTAGCACCTGCAACCACGAACATAGTGAATCTTTTACAAGTCTTAGAGAATAACCCTGAGGATGTCTTAGGAAGCAGGGATGTGGGAAAGCCTGAGGAATGAAGTGGGCTTGGAGAGGTGACGCTCAGAGATACAGAAACAGCAGTGTCTCTCGGGTGGGTCTATTTCTTCTGTGGCCTCTACCACAAGGAGGTTGTAAGCTTGCGCCCATGCATTTTAAAAATGTAAGGGGGGAGGGGAGCCAACTGTTTCTAGGTCCCTTTCCATCCTATCTCTCTACAGTCATGCCGAACAATGAAACAATGTTCTGTTCAGTTCAAGGATGCTGTATAAATGCGGAACAGTAAGTACATCTGCAAAATATACTCAAGACAAGAGCTGGCAGAACTTTATGTCTCTCCTGGCTAGTGACTATTATCTGCATCTCCAGCAAAAAAGATGAGTTTTCAAGTTAAAGACAATGCTTCTCTGTAACTTTAATTTTTTAACCTATTTTTAACAATGGTTCTTAAACGCTTTAACCTCCCTTGTAGCCCACCACCCACCAGAGGTAATGGAAAAAAAGAAAGGATGGGGGATGTGGATCTCTTTAGAAAGGTTCTTTGGAGCAACTCCTATCTTGTCTGGAAATTGGCAGTTCAGTTCACAGGACAGCAGGCAGCGGCAGCTCGATCCACTCGCAAACACTTCAGGGATATACTAGCCGTCCAGATGGGTAGAGTTGAGTTATCAGCAGCGGTGACAGGACCTAGCAGAGCCAGGCCTCAGCCTTGGCTCAAGTCAGCAGGAGGAAATGAAGGGAACACCAGGGGAAGTTCTCAGCTGTGCCTCTCTCCGGAGAGTGAAGATCAGCAAAGACTCGAGCCCCACAAGCGTTGCACAGCTGGCTGTACCAGCAAGCCACACTCTGTCTCCATCACTCCTTCGAGTCCTATTTATGCCCTCCAAATATCACGTGACCTCCACGCGCCTTGCCCCAGCACATGCATCCAATCAGCCAGAGTGCACAGAAGCATCAAGAAACTGCAGCGCACCACCAGAAGGTTTTTGGTGCATTTCTCTCTGCAGAGTCCCAACAAATGCAGCTCAACTACAAAATGCAAGGCGGACCAGCACGTGTGTTGTTAGCAAAGAATCCTTCATCACGCGTCCTTTCACGTGGTTGCCTTTGCAGAACATCCTCTCCCCTGTGACTGCTTCAGGGAAACGTTCCTTCACGGCTCTGCCTTAGCCTTTCACACCTATGTCCACTTTCACGCGTTTGCCCCAGCAAAGCAACATCCAACTGACTTCCCAGAGAACCCTTAAGTTTCCACTTCCCATCTCTCCTGTTGAGGTTTTGTCTTTTAATGCCTCTAAGACCTGTGACCCTGCCCCGATTTAATTGTGATTGGTAAATAAAGATGCCAACAGTCAAGAGTTGGACAGAAGAGGTATAAGTGGGGTTTAGGTTTTGAGAACTTGGGGTCAGAAAAATAGGAAGAAGAAGGACACGCAGGAGAAAGGAGTGCTGCCATGGTTAGCTGCACCATGAAAAAATGTGGCCCCGAGGGCTGCCCAACACAGTAAGTAATAACTAGGGGTTATCAATAGGAAAATAGATTCCAACAGCATGGAAGGTGGGCAGCTACCCAGCTATTGTGCTGCTTAAGGTATATTAAATATCTAAAGGCTGTGTGTGTCTTTCACCCAGGAACTCAATGATCAAGGCAGGGTAGAAGCCCTGGGCTCAGGATTTTAAGCAATTAGTACTACACTCCTTCTAGTTCAATATAAATAATTCAAATAATATGATTTCGGAATCACAGCACGGTAAGGCATACTTTCCAGATCCTCTGGAAGTTAAGGTTGACAGAGTTGTACCTTGAGCTCAGTGTGAATATCCTAGAGTCTTTAAGATTAGATCTATTATCAAAGATTCATAGAAACATAAAAATGTTAGAGATGATCTAGTGAAATTGTCCTGTTTTGTATTGTAAGACCCGAAAAAAACACGGGGGCACCCCAGCACCCCACGCCTCAGAAGGCAACACCCAAATCACTCGCAAGAAACGGTCTTGATGCAACAGCAAGAAGATTTTTATTCCAGAGGCTCTGGGGTTCACAGCCGTACACCACGCAGGGGTAGAGGACTGTGAGCCAGGAGTGCAGAATTGGGACAGCTTTCATAGGTTTACAACAAAACCCATGTATCACAAACCAATCATTCCTTAGCATTGAGAGCCTGCACAGTGCGAGCCAATTGATTTATACCACTCCATAGCTTCTAAGTCACAGTTTAAATTATCCAAATTATCCAAGCCCGCGCTCCGAGGACCAATCAGTTTTCTATAGAAGCCAGGTAGCAACTAGTTAGCTCATTTCTGTTTATGGGGCCAGGGTCACATATGCATTTCCTGTTTCGTATTTCGTGTTACGTGGCCAGGATCACGCACGCATTTCCTGTTACGCATTTCCTGTTACGCATTTCCTGTTACGCATTTCCTGTTACGCATTTCCTGTTACGCATTTCCTGTTACACATTTCCTGTTACGCATTTCCTACTGCCAGGATCATGTATTCAAGGCCCTCCATCTAGTAGTAAGTGCTTGGGGGAACTGAGCACCCACCAGGCGCAAGCCCTGCAACCTGCTCGGTGACCCCTGCTCGCCCGTGCCCCAGCTGCTCCACGGAGGAGAGACGGGAAAGGACACTGGGGACCTTCCCAGGCCTGCAGCTCGCAGCTGGACACTGCAGGCAGGTGGGACATGTGCACTCCTGGGCAGGCTCAAGGAATGTGACCCCCCCACACCCAGCCTCCAACAAAGAGTGGGCCAAACCTCTGACCTTTTGGGGTCATTTAAGAGTTAGGCATGGGGGATTTTTAGGCTGTAATTCTCATCCTTTCAGTATGTAGGGAACCTTGCTGTGTGTATATGTATGTTCAGATGACAATGAATACATTTAACATTTCCACATTTCTGATCTTTTTTTTTTTTTTTAGTAAATTATTAGTCAATTTTTCTAATGCAATAATAGGCTTTGTCAGGAAAAAGCTCAGACCAGAAATAAAGTATCCTTACCATTCCTATGCCATCCCTGTATGACTATTGTAACAAATGACCACTGGGTTATGGAAGAAGATTAGACTTAATTACCAGGGTAACTGCCAGTTTTTATGACTTAAACAACCATCAGCTAAAAGACTTCCAAGTTTTCATTTATTATTTTCATTCAGTTTGGGAAAAACATTTTTTCTACATTTCAAAAGGAAATAATAAGTGACAATAAGAAAATATTTTGAGAACTGGAGAGATGGCTCGGCAGTTAAGAGCACAGACTATTCTTCTGAAGGTCCTGAGTTCAAATCCCACATGGTGGCTCACAACCATCCATAATGAGATCTGACACCCTCTTCTGGGGTGTCTGAAGGCAGCTACAGTGTACTTACATATAATAATAGATAAATCTTAAAAAAAAAAAAAAGAAAATACTTTGAAAGGACAGTAAAGATGCTATGGTTTCATTAAGACTGGAATATAAAAGAAAGCATTTGGCACTAGATATTCTTTAAATTATTCTTTCACCAGAACAATGCTCAGGTGATGTCCTAACTCAACATTTCTGAACAATACCAAATTGTTCACACAAAGGTTTTATGGAATTTCCATTGTTTGTTTGTTTGTTTGTTTGTTTGTTTTTAACCTCTAGCTGGATTCAGAATTTTGGAAGTACAGGAAACTTCACCCAACTTAAAATTCCACAAGATATTTCCCCATAAAGCATTCTTTAAAAGACCTAATTTTCCAGGGTAGTGCACGCCTTTAAGGCCAACACTTGAGAAGTAGAGGCAAGTAGATCTCAAATTCCAAAGCCAGCCTTGTCTGCATAGCAAATTCCCTGCCAGGCAGGGATACACAATGAGACCATGATTCAAATAAATAAAAATGACAAAGAAAGAAAAGAAAAAGCCAATAAAGAGATAATTTAGCAAGAAGTATTACATTATTAAATATTAAATATACTATTTATCCTAAAGATACCAAATAGACCAATAATTTGAGAGGGCTGAGACGAGCTGACTCTGTGACAAGCTTCAAATTTAGGTCAAGAGACTAGACCTGAATTTCTGACTCCCAGAACTGGACAAGTCCAGGCAAGTCAGTTACTGGAAAAACCCCAGGCCTCAGGCAGCCAATCAGAAACTGCCTCACCATCAGACACCTTTGTCCCAGCACCTGGCCTGAGGCAAGGGCAGAATCAGCAACAGTTTCCAGGCTTCTCCAGCAACAGTTTCCAGCTCCCCAGCAAGGGTTCTGGAATGTCCTTAGAGACCTAGACGATCAATTAAGCTAAGGGGTTCCTACCCCTCCCTGGAATTCCTCTAATGTGCTTTAAATTGGGCTTCCCTGAGCATCTCCATCTTGGTACGATGGTAGACCCGAGCAGGCTAGACTTCTGCAGAATAAAGCTCTTTGCTTTTACATAATGTTTGAGTCCGGGCTATCATTCTTCAGCGAATCATGGACCCTAATTTATGTAGAAGATGTATATAAGAAAAGGTAAACCAGTAACAGTTGTAAGTACCAAGAACAACCAAAATCCTTGTATGTTAGACCAGTACATTATATTTGGGGAACAGTATTTCCACTGACATTCTTACTAATAAACCCTCACCGTTAGTTTCTAGTGAATATACATGATTAAATATGTCTAGGTGATTTAAAGGGCAAATCTAAATCAAATCCTCTTAGAGTTGAAATGCAAGGCAATGTGTAAACATAATCTAGTCAAAACCAACATGGGAACATTGACGATGTTTCCTTTGGTCAAAGTTAGAGCGTTTGCATCAAAACAGCAATGGTGTTCACAGGTTATAATGAACTGAACTTCTCACGTTCCATAGTATGAAGAATGTCAGAACAAGAGAAAATAAGAAAGATGGGGGTGGGATAGGAGTCTTCCTATTACTAGTTTAAGCCGCAAGCAAGGATGCTTATTTGATTAAAATCTTTTTTAGCCTCTTATTTACTCATAATTTTATGTGGACTGGGGTTTACCTGCACATATGTCTGTGTACCATTGTTCATGAAGTGCCCACAGAGCCCAGAATACATTAGACCCCCCCCTCCCCAAAACTGCAATTATAGACAGTTGTGAATCGTGTGGATACTGGGAATCAAACCTGGATCCTCTGTAAGGCAAGCGATTGTCACTTTCCTTCCAATCCTCCATTGCAAATTGCCCAGTCTGATCCTAAGCCCTGTATCAGACAACGTGCAGGGAGGGGACTGTCCTCCCTCTCAGGCCTTGCTAGAGACACCACTGAACCTCATGGCAGACCCAGCTGTCCTCCCTTTCTGTGGGCCTCTCAGCTGTGTGTGGTTCCTGTCCTGTCGGCCCCCCGAATCCCTGTCCTCCCCCTCAGAGTGGCCCCCCAATCCCCTGACTGCCCATCTCCCATCCCCCACCCTTGTTACAGCCCACCCCTGTTCCTTGAGGGTTAGTCCTGCCAGCCCGGGGTGTGGCAGACAGCTGTGTGTTGGTACAGGCTCAAGGCTACTCCTGGGCAGTGGTCTTATCTCAACTTTTACGGGGCTCATGCAGGCCAGGTGGTTTTACTGCAACTGAAAGAATGCACTACAAAGAACGCAGGGCTTACACGCAGTAAGATGGGGGTGGCAGACCAGTGTCTGGAATTATTCTGGGCTCTTCACTACCCAGGATTCCCTAGTATGTGACTTTATCAGCAGATGATCTCTCTCCCACGTGAGGACAACTACTAACACACAGGACTCAAAGAACTGAAAGGATGAGAATTACAGGCTAAGAATCCCCCTACCTAACTCTTAAATGACCCCAAAAAGCAGAAGTTTAGCCCGCTCTTTGTTAGCCTGAGTGCACACGTCACACCCGCCAGCAGTGTCCAGTTGCGAGCCTCAGGCCTGGTAAGGTTCCCAGCGCCCTTTCCCATCTCCAAGGGTGAGTGCAGCTTGGCCGGTGCCCCCCCCCCGCCCTCCCCCCCTGCGCGGGCTGCTGGGGTCGCCACGTGGGCTGCGGGGCTTGTACCTGGCAGGTGCTCCGGTCTCCAAGCGCCTACTACATAATCCTGGCCCTGTAACAGGAAATGTGTAACAGGAAATGCATAACAGGAAATGCCTGGTGACCCGGTGGGTGGCGGCCACATAAGCGGAAAGGACCTGACTAGTTTCTATCTGGCTTCTATAGGAAACTGACTGGTTCTCAGAGAGTGCAGGCTTGGATAATTTAAACTGATTGGCTTAGAAGCTATGGAGTGGTTTGTGTTAGGCGGGTTCTGTTATAAGCCTATAAAAGGCGTCCTGATTCTGGTCCACGGTCCTCTACCCCTGTGTTGTGTAAGACTGTGAACCCCAGAGCCTCTGGAATAAAAATTCTCTTGCTGTTGCATCAAGACTGCTTCTCGTGAGTGATTGGGGTGCCGCCCTCCAAGGCGTGGGGTGCTGGGGTCATCCCCATTTTTCTTTCGGGTCTTACAGGACAAGCAGCTGAGGAACGCATCTGCGATGGCGGAACGCCACAGTCTCTTTGGGCCTTGAGGTCGGAGGAGGACTGAAGCTGTGGAGGTGAGCGGAGAGGAGCAGAGCAGTGTGGGTCTGTCTCTCTGCTCTTGTGGATTATCGGTACAATCCACGAGGGAGGGCAGTGGGAGCAGGGACAGAGTTCAGAAGCCCTGCGGAGTACATATGGTGAATAAACCACACCAGGACCGGAAGTTAGAAGACAGATGAACTTCACTTAGCATGATTGAAGGCTCTTAAAGTTTGGGGGGACTGAGGACAGGGACATCGAGCTGCGGGGCGTAGGGTGCTAGGAATGCCTCTTTAGCACAAGGAAGCATTTCCGGAATCTCGGGTGTGTCAGGAGAAAGGAGATTGGCCCTATAATCTGAGGCTATGTGACATTCCTCAGATAGGGGCGTGTATGGGGCCTTAGAATTCCCCAGACAAGGTCAGAGAAGGAGAAAACTCCCATATTGCACTTAGTCCGCTGGCTATCCCATCATGGTGGACTTAGACTTTAATTAATTTCCCCACAGGGCAGAGGACAGTGATGTGGGTTGTGTACAACCAATGCTCTGTGCTAGCTGGGGTGGCTAAGTGGCAGAATATTCCAACTGTGACCTTGACTTGACCCTGAACCTGCCATATTTGCAACAGTCAAGCCTTGACTCTGACCCCAACCCTGCAGAAGTAATATCATGCAGTAGCTAGCTCACTTTCAGCCATAGCATCCTGAATCCTTACCGCCCTAGCCTCAGCCTACTGGAGTGGAGGCCCCGCCCCAGCATTAGGTCCGCCCACGCAATGTCCCCGCCCCCATGCCATCAGCCCCGCCTCTCCAGTTCACAGGGCTCCTGCTAGTGCTCCTTAGGTCATCTAGTGGTCCTTGGGTCTCCAAAATTCTACGCTCTGCCCACAGGTCCCTAAGCTGCTCCCAGCTACACATCAGGTCTTTCCAGCCATCTTCCAAGCCGGAGGACACTGGGCACTGTCTGCTAATCTCGGCTCTTTCCACCGCCTCTCGTCTCCCAAGTGCACTCGGCTTTCAAGGCGCAGAGATAGGGGACTGTCTGCTCCGTTCGTCCATATGCAGAGCCTCAAAAGCCCTCTGGCGCCTCCGTGATGACGACTGTGGAGAAATAATGGACCAACTCCAAAAAGCTTCTACACGGGTGCCAACTTCAGAAATTTGGACTACAATACCCAGAATGGTTAGGGTTCACAAACACCGCCTTCTGGAGACTTTGAACTACAATACCCAGAAAGCTCAGCAATCATCGGTAGTCTTTGGACAATTCCTGGAGGAGGTGAGAACCCTAAAGTGCCAGGGGTCACAGGAAAGCTAACTATAAGGGACTGTAGAGTGCAAAGAACAAAACCAGGTTCAGTCCTCGCCTGTGTCCCAGTCACAGGAGCGCAAACATGATCCGAGGCGTAAGTTAGGGCTTGAGACCGTCCTGGTTTCTGGTACTCAAGTCACTGCGCAATCCAGAGTCGCAAGATGCTGGAGGCCACACTGCCGGTGGTTATTACATTGAAACCTCCTTGAAGCTGTGAACACATAAACAACCGTAAAATCCAGAATATACTGGGGCGCACAGGCTCCTTAATTAGGGAGAATGGGCTACATTACCCAGAATGCATGTGCACATCAGGCTAGGTGAAAACCAGAGTATTCGGGTCTTGGCCGCCACCCAACCCTAACCATTTAGCTCCCCCGGGTGACACGTACGTAAACAGACTCATCTGACCCTCACAAAAGTCCTCCTGCATTAACCTGCAAATCGCTGAGATTACAGAGGTGATCTTCATCAGTAGCTTCGACTTTTCCATAGTAGCGGAGTCCCTGGGCATGGATCTTTGCCTGCGCACAGGTGTCAGCGCCTTTCCTGTTTACAGAGAACTTGAGCACAGCAGTCTGTACGCTACCTGATTGGCTATGCCCCGGAAGAGGGGTGGGTCTCTGCTCTGCTCCATGGTCAGTGTCCTGGGTTGCTCAAAGAAAGATGGTCACTCAAGGATGAATTAAGGCCTCTGTGGACAGAGCAAAAGCATTATTTATTGATTGTTCCACTAACGTTGTTCTTTGAGTAAAACAAGTTCCTCACACCCAAAGCCCCTGCTCTGGTGTTTTGTGAAGGAAAACATCACGCCCCTACAACTATAGTAGTCCTTATTGGGTATGCTGTTTGCAGTACCCAGTAATGCAAGAGGCTCCTGGTGTGCCAGGATTGTCTTGTGACCAAAGTCATGCACAGGCTGGAAGGCCCCTTCATGAAAACAACTCTATACATAATCACAGAAAACAACCACTTGTTTTGCACAAAGACTTCTTCACGGTCTAAGTCCTTCTAGGAAACAACGATTGATTCTGTTTACATTCGATACAGTGATTCTCCTAAAATTCCTCTATAGTTCCCAGAGCAAACACCCCGGAAATATGTTTCTGCACCTTTCCTGCTTAGTTGCCCCACTAAACACAGATTATACACTCTCCATAAGTAAACATAGCGTTGGGCATAGTGTTGACTAAAGATGTTCTTTATGAACTTTGAAACCCTAACCTACACAGAAACCCTAAATGCTAGCATTAACCCTCGCCTAACCATCTAGCCCAAACACTAAACATAAATCTACCTAACCCTAACCCTCTAATACAAACCGAAACTCCAATCCCAACCTTTTTTTTTTTTTTTCAGCAGGTGAGTTTTTACACACTCCTTAGCAGATTCTGACTCCCATGGCCACCGTCCTGCTGTCCATATCAACCAACACCTTTTCTGGGGTCTGATGAGCATCGAGCGCCTTAACCCGGCGTTCGGTTCATCCCGCAGCGCCAGTTCTGCTTACCAAAAGTACTTGGCCCACCAGGCACTCGCCGCATTCCACGCCGGGCTCCACGCCAGCGAGCCGGGCTTCTGACCCATTTAAAGTTTGAGAATAGGTTGTGATCGTTTCTGCCCTAAGACCTCTAATCATTGGCTTTACCGGATAAAACTGCAGGTCTTTTTTACATTTTCTCTACGAGAGCGCCAACTATCCTGTGGGAAACTCCGTCGGAACCAGCTACTAGATGGTTCGAGTAGTCTTTGGCCCCTATACCCAGGTCGGACGACCGATTTGCCCAGAGTTTCCTCTGGCTTCGCCCTGCCCAGGCATAGTTCTTTCGGGTCCTAACGTGTACGCTTGTGCTCCACCTCCCCCAATTCCAACCTCACCTCAACCCTCTATCCAAAGCGTAACTCTAACGGGACTCTTGAGATTCCGCCGCTTTTCCTGAATTCTGCCACGAGGTGGCAGCCTCTGCAAGCCATTATTCGCTCTGTTTGGTTTGTCTTTTCGTGTGAGATTCTGCCGGTTTCTCCGGTTTCTGCCACTGGGTGGCACCGTCTGTACACTGTATCTTTTGGTTAGTTTTTGTTTTTTTAAGTGTCCTTTCCTCTCCCGGACCAGAAATTTCCAGTCATATCAAATCCCAAATTGTCTCCTAAAGTCTCACGCCCCAGCCTCAGATTCTCTCGCACTCCTATAACAGGGGACCTGTGGCAGGTCTTGGGGGAGGGGGGAGGGGAATATCTCTTCATGGCCAATGCCACTGGGTTGGTCATATTCATGTTCTTGGAGTCACTTAAATTTTCTAACATGGAAACCACAAACTCTCACACCTTCGATGTTTGCTTTGAAAAAAGAAAAAAAATTATCCCCAGGCTGGAGAGAAACACAGGACTGCGTTGTCAGAGAGACGGCTGCAGAAGTTGTCTCTTAGGCATCTCCCTTTCCTGATCTATATTCCTTTCTCCGGTTCTGTTTCTGATAAGCCCCAAGCCCTAACCGCCTTCCTGGAGTCTACCTTCTGCTCCCACTCGCCTGGGATGACTACCAGCAACTCCTACGTACTGTTCACTTCAGAAGAAGGGAAAGTATAGGGCAGAGCCACGGACGCTTTTTTCCCCCTCGGTCACTGGTATGGCCACTGAAAAGCTCTCTTTTGAGGTGGACTTCCCATCCAAGCGTCCTGACTAGAACCCCAATCGTACACAGGCTCCCCAGCCCTGGACACTTTCACCAGTACCTTATGACTGAAATTTGGGCTGCAGCTGAAACCCTATTAATTGTCTATAACTGCTTAGGTGCTTTGTGGCCCAGAAGAGTCTCCCAGTAGTCATTTCTGGAGGGATAGCATGAAGTTCAGAATTTACAGCCTTTGGATCCACCAGCTTCCGAAAGTGGTAGAGCATTAAAAGTTTGGCTTGGGTCACTCAGTCGGCTCCGAGACCTGCAATTCCAAAAAGCTTTGCAGGACTGAGTTCCCCCAGCCCGTTAGACTGGCACAGAAGGGTTCCGATAACTGAGACACTAAGAGGCAAACACAAGCAGCCCTGGATGCTGATTAAGGCACCGCAGCCGAACAAAGACCACACTGGCTGGTTTCCGGTCCATTCGCTCCATTTGGTGGAGAATCCGTGACGTCTGCTCAGCTGGGGCTGAGAACTGGCTGTGATTAAGAAGTGACCAGCAAGCCGGGCGTTGGTGGCGCACGCCTTTAATCCCAGCACTTGGGAGGCAGAGGCAGGCGGATTTCTGAGTTCGAGGCCAGCCTGGTCTACAGAGTGAGCTTCAGGACAGCCAAGACTATACAGAGAAACCCTGTCTCGAAAAACCAAAAAAAAAAAAAAAAAAAAAAGAAGTGACCAGCAGCCCGGCGTGGTGGCGCACGCCTGTAATCCCAACACTTGGGAGGTAGAGGCAGGCGGATTTCTGAGTTCGAGGCCAGCCTGGTCTACAGAGTGAGTTCCAGGACAGCCAGGACTACACAGAGAAACCCTGTCTCGAAAAACCTAAAAAAAAAAAAAAAGAAGAAGAAGAAGTAACCAGCATCGCTGATGTGAAATCTTCTGGAAAGCCTTTCCTAAGACCACACAGAACTTTGTTCCAGAGGGGTTGTGCTGGCACTTGAACTTGATATCATAAGAGTCACTTAGATGAGGCCAGGCGGTGGTGGTGCATGCCTGTAATCCCAGCACTTGGGAGGCGGAGGCAGGCAGATTTCTGAGTTCAAGGCCAGCCTGGTCTACAGAGTGAGTTCCAGGACAGCCAGGGCTACACAGAGAAACCCTGTCTCGGGGAGAAAAAAAAAAGAAAGGAAGGAAGGAAGCGGGGGTGGGGAGAGAGAGAGAGAGAGAGAGAGAGAGAAAGAAAAAGAAAGAAAGAAAACTTGAGCAAGAGTCACTTAGATGGTGCTGGTTTTGAAGGTGTGAGGGGGATCATGGAGAGAAAGTGCAGCCTGGCTGCAGCAGAGAACCCCAGCATTTTAGAGACGCCAGTGCCATGGGATGACCACCACGTGGGATGCTGAACATCCGCATCCTTTAATGGAGAAAGCCGGAACCTAGAAGACAGGCTGCGTGTGCTGCAGAGAGCAGAGCTAGAGAAGTGGCCCAAGCCCTTTGGAGTCAGTCCTTGATGGACGTCTGGACAAGAACTGAAGCTGCACTGGAACCTGAGGCAGGAGCTGTAGAGGCCATAGAAGGGAACTGCTTGCTGGCTTGCTCCTGGTGCCTTGCTCAGCCTGCTTTCTTATAGAACCCACCAGTCCAGGGATGGCACCGCCCACAATGGGCGGAGCTTACCCCCTCCCAGCCAGACATCCTTACTAGGTGAGGTTAGGAGTGAAATTCCAATAACTGCCTTCCAACCCAACTGCCCAGAAGCTTGGTTTGTTTGTACCACTGTCTCACCCACTGTATGTCATCAGAACATTGTATAATTATCCAGGCCTATGAATGGTTGTACGTGTTCCTCCCCACGTTTATGCTTATTCAGGACCAGAGGGGATCCACCTCTTATCCCCCTTTGAGCTGCCCCTCTCCTCATTCCAATGACAGTAACTGAAGTGGAAACGTGTTCTTTGGAAAGTTGGCTGGATGGTGTTTTGCTGGGGCAGACAGGTGAAGGAACACTTAGCTGAAGCAGATACAGGAGAGAGGATGTTCTGCTAAAGCAAGCACGTGACGGGACATGTGATACCTTTATCTTGCTAACGACACACACGTACGGGTCTGCTTTACAGGGTCTGCTTTACATTGTATAGTTGTGCTGTATTTGTTTGGACTCCATAGAGAAAAACTCACCAAAAAACTGGTGGTGTGCTGCGGTTCCTTACTGCTTCCTCGGACCCGGGCTGATTGGCAGAGACGTCAGCTGAGACAGATGCCCCTGCTGAGGCGAGACCCATACTGAGGTAAGGCGTGTGAGGACGCCTGATGTTCAGAGGGTATAAATAGGACTTGATGGACAGAGCTTGGTAGTGCTTTCACTGCTGATTCCTGTTTGCTATCCCGACGCTACCGAACTGGACTCCTGATGTATCCTTGAAGTGTTTGCAAGTGGATCGAGCTGCCTCTGCTGACCTGTGAACTGAACTGCTGATTTCCAGACAACACGGACAGAAGTTGCTCCAAAGAACCTTTCTAAACAGGTCCAATTCCCCCATATCCTTTCCCCCCCCCCCACGACCTCTGGTGGGTGGTGGGCTAAAGGGGAGGTTAAAGTGTTTAAGAACCATCATTAAAATTTTGGGGTTTGAAATAACCAAAGTTACAAGTAGTGACGGAGGCAGGGGCTGCTGCCTTGTCTACTGTGGCCCTAATCAGAGGAGAACTGAACCTATGACCAACATGTCGTCAGGCAGATGCAAACATTAGGCACCTCCTCTTCTCTGTCAACGCGTCCCGAGGCCGGGTGGAGTCTCAGGGACAGGGACTCCTCCAAACCCAGTGAGGCTCCAATGTAGTTTTTCATGTCCAGGGAGCACCTGTGTGACACTGGGAGAGGTCGTTGCTTCTGTGCAAGCAAATGAGGAGTCACCCCTCACCTCCCCCACCACCACACACACACACACACACACACACACACACACACATATACAAAACTTTAGAAAGGGTTAGAGAGAATTCAGATAACAGACAAGAGAAGTACGGGTCAAATAATTCCTGGTACCATAAAATGTCTGAAATGGCTCTCGGATCCCTTTCCTGGCCCGGATGCCCCTTCTCCCCTTTTTATACAACTTGCCGTGGGGCCCTGCATAGTACATTGCCTTTTAAAGTTCATCAGAGAATTGCCTCCGTCGGGTTAATGATCCTTAAGAACAGTGTTGAGCCTTTAAACAAGATGAAAGACTTGGAAGTCACCAAGGCAATGGGGAAGTGACTGGGGTCACACCATCCTGTCCCCAACTTTATTTTATAACTGCCTGGTCACTCTCTAGCTCCCCCAGGCCCCAACAGCCACCTCCACCTGGCAATGCTTCAGGGACTGTCCATGGACCATGGTCCGAACATACAATGTAGGGTCTGAGAGATACCGCTGAGCCTTACGAAGAAAGCAGACATTACTAGACAACTCTAAATCTCTCACTGATATAACCCTCCCACCCACAAGCATTGGTGTTTTGTCTTTAAAGCACTGTACCCCTGAGCTTGGGCACCAAGAGACCTTTTGGAGGCATAAGTTCATTCTTTCCTGGTCTGGCCATCAATAAAAAAAAAAAAAGTGACTCTTTTTTTTTAATTGGCTCTGTTGACATGGTTGTTAATAACTAGCACACATGGATTATTTCACTGCCAATATTCACCCTAGGAACTCCCAAGAGACCAGATCTTTTGGGTTCAGACTCCATCTTAGAGAACCTGACCTAAGTTTGAACTGGAGTTAGCTAACAGGCTGGCACCTAGCACCAGCACCAGTTTCTAGGTTACTCCCCAACAAGTCTACACCTCCAGGGTACGAGCCTTCCCCTGGCTAACAGTCACCAATCAGGAGAAACACGGAAGTTAAGCTTGTGGTTCAGCCCAGCACCAGACAATTATGTCAAAGGCCATAATGCCCCCCCCCCAGTCAAATGTGCCCCAGGCTAGATACCTACCTCTTGCCTACATAAGTGCTCCTCTAACACTAGGCTCGGGGCTCCACCTTCCTGTCCTGCTTGAATAAAAGACCCTACTGCGATTGCCCCAGAGTCGGCTCCTTGGTGGTCTTTTGGGGTTCAAGAACAGGCACAGCAGCAACTCAACACAAATCTAGCCACGTTTGCTTTCAGGTGGCCCGGATAAGACCGCACTGTCTGTTCACTCTTCCGCCTCCTCCCACGTTCTTTAGCTCCGTATGAACCCGATTCCCATGACCGTCTAGATCTCTACGGTCTGCCAAAGCTTCTCATCATAAAAAAAAACCCATCCCTCCTGGGGCTCAGCAAAGCCACTAAGCTCCACACCCCTCTGGAGTTCCCCATTAGATCAGCTCTCTCCTTAAATCTCCGGCGAGCATAATTCTGCGTGGCCCAGAGAACTGCGGTCTGAGTATAGCTTCTCTCTGCTCCTGGTTCCCTCAGTAGCACCTCTCCTATATTGTTTTCCGTTCCTGGGCATCTATGGGGACTTCAGACAGAGAGAGCCAAGGGTTCCTAAGGGCTCTGAGAAGCCAGGCCATCAGGGCTGGATCTCTCACTCAGCCCCTCAGGTTTTGCAGCCTTTGCCTTAAGAAGAGATGGGCAGATACACGTCTATCTCCGTCTTCACAGCGGTCAGACTGATCACATCTGCTCCCAGGCCCCTCCCCCTCACCAGGCAGGCTGCCACAGGCTCTTCCTTGACTTGTTTAAAAACCTTCCCCCACTGCAGAAGCTCAGGCACTGAACATTCCCTGACCACCCTCGTTTCTTGTTTGTTTGTTTGTTTGTTTGTGTATAGAACCATTGTGAATACCCACATCTGCACGCCGGGTTATAGATTTTCCGAGTCTCTCTATTTAACGTTGGACCCCGAGGGTCTCTTCTATTGCTTTTACCATGTTCTTCTCCTCACTCTCTGAATCTTTCCATGACTTCCAAGTTCTTGGATCCCAGGAAGGGCTTTTGAGCACAGATCTAACTTATGCTCTCTTTCCCCTCAGGCGCCCAAGCCTTAAGAGGCAGCAAGCCCACACCGCCAACCATCCTCCCTTTTATCTTACTTTCTCGCCAGCTCAGAGGCTAGCGTGGAGGATGTGCCACATCTCCCTTTCTCATGGCAGTCACTCATTCATACAAACAAGTTCCTACTTGGTAGCCATCTCCCCCTCAGATACACATCTACCCACACGCAACAGAGGCCAGGCAGCTTCTGCCCCTGTTGATGATAAACGCGACCCTTGCACACTAACCTCTTTAGTGTCCTTTAACTGTCTTCAGAGCATCTCTGTATTCATGTGGTGGACCCCACTGATCAAACAGGCGGGGCACACCATACCACACACGCAGAGTCTATCTGCTGCTATCCTGGGACTCCTCTCGCAGACACTCCTGATCCTGATGGCTCAGCCTCAGGTGCATCTCCCCATGCAACCATGCGACTGCTCTCATAGCACAAAGGCATATCAGACACCACCGGGGAAGGAGCGACCGTACAGGAATCCCATCTGTGGATGCTTCCCACTAGGCTGCCCGGCCTCCACGGCATGTCTTGCTCTCTGTAACCAGGACCATGCACTCACCACTCCCAACTCGTCTTCGGTTCTTTTATGTCCCTGATCAGATGCCAATTATGTCGTGACAAACTTCCTGGAGCGATGCTACACAGAGGTGATGGCTATTCTCTGTTGTCAGCTTGACTACACTTGGGATGAACTACAACTCAGAAACAGGGCACACCTGTGATCCCGATCTTGAGGACGGAAGACACTGCTTTTGGTCCAGATTGGCACACACCTTTTATATATATATATATATATATATATATATATATGTATGTATATGTATATGTATATGTATATGTATATGTATACACACACATACACACACATACATACACATATATGTGTTTACATACACACACATACATACACATACATACACACACACACACACACACACACACACATGGGGGGGAGATAGAGAGATTCATTCCATAAGTTCTGTGACTCTAGAGAAGTCTTATTAATATACATGTCTACTCAAAGTAAAGAAGATACCACCATAGTCCAATTTGGAGAACGAATGAGTTCTATTGGGGTTGCCTACGGGAATATGGGTGAAGGGTTACTTACAGGAGCAGAAATAACTCAAAGACAGCTGCATCGCCAAAGCCCACCCCAGAACAGGTGACGACAGCTCACAAAAGCTAGAGCAAACTGCACAGCCTGCAGGCAGTTCAACGGATTGAATCGTGTCCTTTCTAAGTGGCTCAGCCGTTGGTCGAGACATCTTCCAGGCAACTGATTGGGTCTCAGAATCTTCTTTGCAACCTGGTTTGTTTACTCTGTGAGAGAGGATCCTAGTGAATCTAGTTGGTTTCAGGGAATTCCTGAAGCTATTTTGAGCTGTTTTACTTCCTGGTTAGGGAGTATCCCTGAAGGATGGAATGTTTCAATCTTGAAGAAATTTTTTACACAACAAACCCTAACCCTCTAACCCTCATCCTGACCCTGGCCTTAACCCTGATCCAAGCCATAACTTTAACTCCTAACCCTAAATGCAACTCTGTTCCTAACCTTAACTCGTAACCCTGATAGGAATCCTTACCCTAAACTATCTGGGACCTTATTCTGCAGCTAGCAAGATGAAATGGCTCATTTTCTCAGGGCTTGATAAGCAAGCCCCTTAGGAGAAGGGAGACAAGAGTTAAGTACACACCTTTAATCTTAGCACTCGGGAGGCGGAGGCAGGTGGGTCTGTGTGAGTTTGAGACCAGCCTGATCTACAGATTGGGTTCCAGGACGGCCAGGGCTACACACAGAGACAAAAAAAGAAAGAAAGAAAGAAAGAAAGAAAGAAAGAAAGAAAGAAAGAAAGAAAGAAAAAAGAGCTCTTGGCCAGGTTCTGAGCAGGAACTGATTGGCAGGGATAAGAAGAACTGAGGAGGAGAGCTGGGGGCTTGAATTAGGGGAGGGGCCTTGAGCAATTCTCCATTGCATCTTAAAAACTTATCTAAATTAATTTAGATATTAATATCTGAAGTTCAAATCTGAGCCAGCGGTGGCCATTGTCCAATGAAGTGGAAACAGTCCAGTGTATATTGAAGCCAGATTTGGACCTAAGTTAAGCAAGTGTGGTCAATCTGAGGTCTCCCAAATAGAACTCCTTAAGATTAGCCCCAGCCAGGCTAAGGATGGGTCCTTTGGTACCGATAATTTGGAACCCACAGCAGATGTGGGACCAAGTTAAAAACCGGGGTCAGATCCAGCTGCCCATGGCAGCCCCTGAGTTTCAGATTGACCAAACATGCCTAAAAAGTTAGACATTGTCAGACTCGTACTTTCCAGCAATCAAGATATCATGAGGCCTGTGGAGAGCTCTTGGGATTCTCAACTGAATGAATCTCAAGACTAGACGGAGAGAGGCTCCCATGAGCCCCCTAAGACCTAATCAGGATGCTTCTGAGTTAGACCCCATGAGTTACCTTGCATCAACATTTGTCTGCTGTTGGATGTGTGGTCTCACCACACGGAGCCTCTTATCTGGATGTCAGTCTCAACAGAACAAAACTGTTGGGGTTCAGGGAGTTGCCACTCAAACCAAGCAAGCACTGATCTTAGCTAAGCAAGCACACCATAACACTGGGCATCAAGGACCGCAAAAAGGACTGCAGGAGCCTAACGCGGTACTAGTGTGTTCCCAGGGTAGGCTTTTTATATGAGAAGAGCTCAAAAGGGGAGAAGTTGGTTTACTAGGCAAAGTGTTACCAGCTAACCTTTAAGATGATTGGTCCTGAGTAAGGGGTGGGTGGTAGGTGGATGGTGAAGAGAAGAATTTCAGAACCTTGAGATAACAGGCCTTACGATATATAATAACAGTGTATAATAATCATAATTTTTGGCTTATTCATCGCATTCTTCAGCGTCAGCCACAAAAACCACAGTGAGCTCATATGTAGGTACAGGAAAGGTTGCCCGGTGGTCAGCTCTGACTCAAGATATATACTAGACATAACAGTTCCTCTTGACCTTTAATTTGATGTAAAGCTTTGTGGAACTTCTTAAGATTAGCAAACCTCCTTCAGAAGAAGATAACAGAACAAAACAGGGTGTGCGGTCAGCACGCCCTTGAGCCAAGACTCTTCTCTGTGTCACATTCGGGGTCAGTGGCCGGCAGGCATGTTACAGCAACAGTGTAAAATAGCTGGCAGGCATGAACAAAATGGCCACAGCTATTGGGGTGGGGGAGTCGGACCATAACAGAGACAAGGGGTGAAGGAAGTGGCTCCCCCGGGGAGACAAATGGCCCTGCCAGGCCTACTCAGCCCAGGGCCAGAGAGTAGATGAGAACATGGGAGACGCAGCAGAAACTCGAAGCCACCCATGGACTCCAGATGTCCTCCTGGGTTTGGGCATCGATGTTAGCTTTCTGAGACAACACAGACAGAAGGTAGAAGGAGATCTGAATCTGACCTGAACAAATGAGACTATTTATTAGCACACATGATGGTGAGGGGCGGTCTGTGAGGCTGGATCACCTAGGCTACTTATCTTCTTTGGTGTCTGGTCCTTTCACTCTGCAAATATATAAACTTTTAAAGGTAGTATACATATCTGCATTAGCCCATGTGTGGAATGTGAGGTGTTCACAATTCAGCTAACAATGATTCTCTATGTTTGACCAGGAGAAAGGTATCAAACGTTATACGTCCATGTGGACTGTACATCCAAACTGTAATATAAATTTCCATCCATGCCATTTGAATGGATGGCATCATAAGTCCTGAGGACTCTGCACCAACAAAACCTATTGTCTATGCATGGCTGAAGTCTTGGCTGGAGACATTCATGTCTTAGCCGGTCTCAGAGCTGTTTTCATGTAGAGGGATCAGCATATACTCTACTGCATACACTCTTTTGTTGTTCTTCTTTGTTTCTTCCTTCGTGTCTGCCGCCAAGATTTGAAAGAGGTCTCCCCAAGTCTAATCTAGTCTTTATCAATTTTGATGGAATCCATAGCTCTTCTTCTCGTGTTGAAACAAAAACAAAACCTCTCCCCCACATTTCCTGCCTTCCATTCTAAAGTTAAGACATAATATATAGGCTGATTTATTTCAGCAGTTTCCCCCATAACTCAGTGTCTCTCAGTAGCTGTTGGTTTTTGCTCATTACAATGTAAAAAAGTTAAAACATTATGTAATCTTTCTCTGGCAGTCGTTGTTACCCCCTTTCTGTTTATTGAGCACCTCTTTTAAAGTATGATTATATCTTTCTACAACTGTTTGTCCTATAGGATTGTGTAGTATACCTATAATATGCTTAATATTATAATATGCAAAAAAGTTTCATTTTATTATTGACATATTCTGGAACATTGTTGGCCATAATTTGTACAGGTATCCCCATAATAGTAATAACTACTAATAAATATGTAATTATAAAATCAGCCTCTTCATAAATTAAGCAGTTGCCCATTGAAATCCTGAATATGTATCTATGGTGTGGTGCACATACTTTAATTTTCCAAACATTGTAAAATCAAACACATCAACTTGCCATATTTTATTTCTTTGGGTTCCCTTCAGATTACTCCCTGCAGGTAATGGAGTTTGCTTATCCAGAGAACAGGTAGGACATTTCCTTATCATTCATTTCCTTATCATTTCCTTGACTTGTTGTCAAGTGATAGAAAAATCTTTCTTTAAACCTTTGCTGTTAACATGGTGTTTTTTGTGGAATTCTGAGACTTCTAGCACATTTCCTACTAGTTGCTGATCAAGGTAATTTTATCATTACCTTGTGCCAAAGAGCCTGGTAGACCCATATGGGATCTGATATGTGTTATATACATTAGATGATTCCAATTTCTGATTACTTGCTTTGGTTGAATAAATCGTGAGGTTAATTCTGAACTACCCTGAATAAGCTCAGTAGTTTCTATGTGAAAAACAGCTCTTTCTGCATATTGAGAGTCAGTAGCTAAAGTTAGAGATTCTGGAAAAACTACTGTAAGAATGGCATAGAGCTCTGATATTTAAACTAAATCATAAGAGCTCTGAGCCATGTTACTTATTTTTCTGACTTATAACCTGTCTTTCCTGATTTATCCGCATCAGTATAGAATATAGGGGCTCCCAAATTGGTGTATCATTTACTATATAGAGGGAATCCAATTAGTTATTTTTATAAACCAAAATAACTTGCTTAGCAGGTATTTGTTGTTAATTTCTCTCAAAAAAATTACTTCAAGATCTTTGCCAATGTTTATTTTCTGCCCATCATGAGGCAATTTCAGCATTAGTAAAAGATACTGTAATTTCTGCTGGGTCTATTCCTGTTCATTGATGAAGTGTCATTTTTCCTTTTGGAATCTAATTCAGAAAACTTTTCTATATAGGGCTTCAATTTTTTTACTCTGTTCTTGTGCTAAAAATATTCATTCTGTGATATTATCTTCTCTCTGGGTAAGAATTCCTGTAGGAGAATGAGTAGCAAGCAAAACAACTAAAATGCAAGCCATCTTTAGATCCAAACAGTCCACGTGCGCATCTTGTCATTTCTACCAATTCTTTTTCGGCCTCAGCTGATAATTTTCTTTGACTATTTAAGTCCGTATCATCTTGTATAGTTTGAAATAAAATTACTTATCTCTTGAGTAGTTAATCCAATTGTGACCTTAGCCAATTAATATCTCCCAACACTTTTTGAAAATCATTAAAGGATCTTAATTGGTCTCTCCTAATTTGTACTTTCTATGGTCTAATCTTTTGTAGACCTATCTTAATCCTAGATAATTAATTGAATTTTCTCTTTGTATTTTATCAGGAGCAATTTGTAATCCCCAACAAGGCAAATTTCTCTTTAATTCATCAGACATTTTTCCTAACGTATCTGCTTCTGAATCATCCAGAAAAAAAAAAATCATCCATATAATGATAAATTATGGATTGAGGAAACTTCTTACAAATTATTTCTAAATTACTTTTGAAAAAGCAGTATTTAAAACCAATCATTATAATAGACCATGCCTTGGGTAACAAGGAAGGCAATGGGATTTCAGGTTGTAAAGAGTCCCTTGGCTGAATAATTTTATTGATTGCTCTCAGATCTGTTAAGATCCTCCATTTTCCAGATTTCTTTTTTTTTTTTTTTTTTAGGGGCGGGGGGTGAGACAGGGTTTCTCTGTGTAGTCCTGGCTGTCCTGGAACTCGTTCTGTAGACGACACTGGCCTCAAACTCAGAAATCCACCTGCCTCTACCTCCCAAGTGCTGGGATTAAAGGCATGCGCCACCACTGCCTGGCTCCATATTTCTTTTTAATGAAAAATATAGGAGAATTCCAAGGACTGATAGAATCCTCTATATGATGAATCTCCAATAGCCCTTGGACTAGTTGTTCTAGCGCCTGTAACTTTCCTTTTATTATAGACCATTGTTCTACCCAAACAGGTTTGTCAGTTTGCCATTTTAGTGGTAGGGCAGCAGGCCATCCATCAGCAATGGCTCCCCAACACAAAGCTGAAGAGCCTACTGTATCCTGCTTATGGACAGCGTGGATTTCAATAACTGTCTTCAATAACATGGTTTTTTACTTATTAGGAGCATCTCCTCTGTTACAACATGTCTCTAAAGTTGGAAGAATGCTAATCTGTGTTTCCCACTGTTGCAGTAGATCCGGTCCCATGGATTTTTGACTATATTAGCCACATATGGCCTTCATTTTCCTATCTGACCTCCTGGTCCTATGCATTTAATCCATTTTAAACTTTGTTTTGCCTGATATAACTTTAATTTTTTTCAAAGTCTACTCTTAATGATGGTTCTTAAATACTTTAACCACCCTTTTAGCCTACCACCCACCAGAGGAAGTGCGAAAGAAAGGATACAGGGGAAGTGGGCCTGTTTAGAAATGGCTCTTTAGAACAACTTCCATCTGCACTGTATGGAAATCTACAGTTTGGTTCACAGGAGTCAGCAGGGGCAGCTTGGTCTACTCACAAACACTTCAAGGTACACCAGCAGTCCAGCTCAGTAGTGCCGGGACAGCAGCCATGATGGCATGACCTATCAGGAATAGGCAGGCTTCAGCCTTGGCACAAGGCAGCAGGAGGGACCCAGAGGACGTCACTGTCCATCAAGTTCTATTTATATTCCAACCAAACATCATGTGTCCTCAGCAGGTCTTACCTCAGCACATGTGTCTGTCTTAGCTGAGATCACTCTGCCAATCGGCTTGAACCTGCAGAATCGGCAAGAAACTCCATCACACCACCAGAAGTCTCTTAGTGTGTCTCTCTACGGGGTCCTGACAAATGCAGCTCAACTGTGCAGTGTAGAGTGGATCATTAGTGAAGAATCCCTCATCGCGAGTCCTTTCATGTGCTCGCTTTAGCAAGACATCCTTTCTCCTGTCTCCTTCATGAGTCTGCCTTAGCCTTTCACCTGCAACCACTTCAGATAAATTCCTTCACTTGTTTGCCCCAGCAAAATGCCATCCAACCTACTTTCCAAATAACCCCTAAGTTTCCACTTCGACCTGAGACAATGTCTCAATTCCTAGGACCTGAGTGGATGAGGTAACCAACTTGGATTCTATGAATCTTGTGAAATTATTGCCACATCTGCTCCTGTATCCACTAAACATTCAGTCTCAACTCCATCTAACTATAATTTTAACTTGGTCTCTTATCATTTATAGTCGTTTGCCAAGATCTCTGTGTTTTCCTGGTATCCTTAGAATCTCTTGTTTTATCCATTGGAGCTGCTCTGTCTCTGTTAAGTGGTTTGTCTAAGTTTTGAGCAGCTCTATTCGTCCTGTCAGGCTTTGGTTTTTCTAGTCGTTTTTCAGAACCGTCTTTCCTTGGTAAGACAAATGGCTCATGTTGGTTTTGTTGGGCCTTGATGAGGCCCCTTGGTCAGTTTTCCAACATTACAGAATTGCCTTGAATACCTTTGGATGACCTACAGTCATGAGCCCAATCTCCATTCCATCCACATCTACATATCACAGGAAACTTTCTCCCTGTATTATTAAAGAAAATTTTATCCTTAGGAACTGTTTGTCTACAGGAAATGACCTAATTTTTCACAGTTAGAACAATGGGCATTTTGAGTTTTTATAGCGTCTTTAATTGTTTGTCCAACTGAATTGTGAGCATTAGGTTCTATATCTGTAATAGTTTTAATCCATTTATTTTGGGGGTGGGGGTGGATCTTATCCCTAAAGGTCTAATAGCTCTTTTGCATTCAGCATTACCATTTTCAAAAGCTAAAGGTTCCGTTAAGATTCCTCTAGCGGTTGGATCTGCTATTGCTCCATTTAGAACTGTAATTAATCTTGGTAAAAAGTCAGTGCAAACCAACAAATTGGGAAAAGAACCTTTACCAACCCCACATCTGACAAAGGGCTAATATTCAAGATAGACAAAGAACTCAAGAAGGTAGACTCCAGAGAGCCAAATAACCTTATTAAAAATGGGGTACAGAGCTAAACAAGGAATTTGCACCTGAGGAATATGGAATGGTTGAGAAGCACCTAAAGAAATGTTCAACATCCTTAGTCATCAGGGAAATGCAAATCAAAATAACCCTGATATTTCACCTCACACCAGTCAGAATGGCTAAGATAAAAAAAAAAAAAACTCAGGAGAAAACAAGCTGCTGGCAATGTGGAGATAGAAGAACACTCCTCCACTTTTGGTGGGGTTGCAAGCTGGTACAACCACTCTGAAAATCAGTCTGGAGGTTCCTCAGAAAACTGGACATGATACTACTGGAGGACCCCGCTATACCACTCCTGGGCATATACCCAAAGGATTCACCAGCATGTAATAAGGACACATACTCCACTATGTTCATAGCAGCCCTATTTCTAATAGCCAGAAGCTGGAAAGAACTCAGATATCCCTCAACGGAGGAATGGATACAGAAAATGTGGTATATTTACACTATGGAATACTACTCAGCTATTAAAAACAATGAATTCATGAAATTCTTAGGCAAGTGGGTGGAACTGGAGAATGTCATCCTGAGTGAGGCGACCCAAACACAAAAGAACACCCATGGTGTGCACTCACTGATAAGTGGATATTAGCCCAGAAGCTCAGAATACCCAAGAAACAATTCACATATCATGTTGAGTTCCATAGCTATCTGTAGCTACTCCAGACTAGCTCTGCAAGAGAAAACTATGGGATGGATGGGGAAAGTGGCACAAAAGAATGAGGTCAAGGAGACATTTGCCTCTCAAGACCCAATTTTAATAAAATGTAACCCAATATATAGTCTGAAAGATTCCCTCCCCCAAGGAATGAGGTGGAAGTCTTGGGGTGAAGAAGAGAGAGCTTTGCTGGCTCCAGACTCAGCAGGTGGTGTCAGCTCGCCTGCTGAAGATTGAGAATTGCAGATCCAGGATGCTTCCCTGGCTTCCAGGTGTGGCTGGGTTGTTCTAAATAGAACAAAGGCCAGGAAATTCACACGCTGAGGATAGAGCCTAGCAGAGGCCAAACCACCTAGCTCGAAAGCTGGAGTGGGGGAAGGGACAATATCAAAAGATGCCCAAGAAGAAGGAAGGAAAGACCCCTGGTCTGGAAAGGCTAAGTGCAGCAGTGTAGGGGAATACCAAGATAGGGAAATGGGAAGGGGTAGATTGGGGAACAGAGGGAGGGAAGAGGGCTTATGGGACTTTCGGGGAGGGGGGGATCCAGAAAAGGGGATATCATTTGAAATGTAAATAAAGAATATATCGAATAAAAAAATTAAAATAAGCCGGGCGTTGGTGGCGCACACCTTTAATCCCAGCACTTGGGAGGCAGAGGCAGGCGGATTTCTGAGTTCGAGGCCAGCCTGGTCTACAGAGTGAGTTCCAGGACAGCAAGGGCTACACAGAGAAACCCTGTCTCGAAAAAAACCAAAAAAATAAAAAAATAAATAAATAAAATAAAATAAAATAAAATAAAATAAAATAAAATAAAATAAAATAAAATAAAATAAAATAAAAATAAAAAAGTCAGTGCAAGATTCATTTGAACCCTGGGTTATCTTTGTGATTCAGATCATCCCTGTTGTTCAACCTTGTCACAAGCATTTAAAGTTATTGTACAATATTGTATAATTCCATACTCTGTTTTGTGCTTAATACTCAGGTATTAAGGATCTGTTTTACATATGACGAATGTAAGTGATAGGTCATTATTGCTTCCCTAAATTTCATTAAATCTTGTGTCTTAATAGGTTCACCCAAATTCTTGATAATCTTGTCACTCTCCCTTGTCTTTAATTCCCTTAGCATAGCTGGAAAGGTCACTGTAGGATTTTAACAGATATAGACTGCCTTTTGCAAGGTGGTGCTGCAGGCAGGCTTTGGATTAGACTCATCTGAAATTTCTTCATGAATTGTCTAAATCTTATTCTATTGTTTGTCATTTAGCAAGATTTTTTCAGTCTTTTTCTTATCTAAGCCTTCTTTCTTCTGATCTCTCTTAAAAAGGATATATACTATAAAGTACAATCATTGTTGAAAAGTAATTATTTGTATGTTTGTCTTAGTTAGGGTTTTACTGCTGTGAACAGACACCACGACCAAGGCAACTCTTATAAGGACAACATTTAATTGGGGCTGGTTTACAGGTTCAGAGGTTCAGTCCAGTATCATTAAAGTGGGAATGAAAGGATAAGGTTATAAGCTAGGAATCCCCTGTGCCTGGGCACGTGGGAGGCACCTGGATCCCCAACGCCAGTGGGGGAGGGTGGGCGCGACACTGAGTGGCGGCCACCACGTAAGCGGAAATGACTTAACTAGTTCTTCCAGCCTCTGTGAGAGGCTGGTAGGTCATCAGAGAGCGCAAGTTCGGATGGTTTGAACTGATTGGCTTAGAAGCTTGTGGTAGGCGGGTTCTGTTATAAGTCTATAAAAGACCAAGGCAAGCCAGCTCGGGCGGGCTTATTTCTTTACCCTGCTGGGGAGACTGTAACCCCCCAGAGCTCTGGAAATTAAAATCCTCTTGCAAAATTGCATCAGGTCTGTCTCTCGTGAGTGTTTTGGGGTGCCGGTTTCCGAGGCATGGGGTGCAGGAGTACCCCCGTTTTTTCTTTCGGGTCTTACATTTGGTGCATTGGGCCGGGAACATGCGGGCACCCCTACACACTCGAGAAACAACTTGGAGGTAAGGGGACCCCCTCTGAAGTGTGCGTGCGCTGGCCGGCCGATGTCTGATTGTCCTGAGTCTTTGAATGCGGCTCCGCGGTCTGTATGTGTGTTTACAGAGGAAGTGGATGTGGAATCCCACTTCGGGCAGCTGCCACTGTGAACCGTAAGGACACAGGGGCCGTAGGAGGGGACACCCTCGGGGCCACAGGCTGCGAGACCCCAGAGGACGCTCTGGGATGTATGTAAGTCTGCCAGGGATGCCTAGTAGACTCCGGTGCCGGTCACTGACCGATGTCTGTGCTTGTAAGAGATGCGGATGGGTTGTAAAGGCTTGAATCTGTTGGTTTCTGTTTTGTGCATTGCTGTTCTTGTGTGCTTTTATCTACTGAGCCTGTCTTGGTGTGGAGAGTTCAATGGCAGTCGAAACCGCCGGGGTCCGGAGGACCCTGGAGGAGGCTCTTCTCTGTATTCGGTTTCTGCAATGAGCAGGGGCAGGAACATTCAGTATCTGAAATTGGGCCCGTCTAGCAACAGATTGTATGTTAATTTTCCTTGCTCTGGGTTCTTGAATTTAGACGCCTGATGGTGGCAGGGTCAGGCTGTCTATGTGGTGATTGTTTCTGTTTTGTATAGTCTTGTGTTCTCGTTGTTTCTGTTTTGTATAGTCTTGTGTTCTCAGACTTAGATGACTGACGCATAGGGATTTAGACCAACTGATAATTTTGTTAAGAATTTAGACCGACTGAAAGGACCTCCATGGTGGGCTCTGTGGCAGCAAGATCGGGTCCCGTGACTCAGGCCCGCCATGTTAGGGTCTGGCGCCAAGATCAGGTCCCGTGACTCAAGCCCGCCATGTTAGAACAAGAAAGAGACAAAATATTTAAGCTGTGAGGCCCCCTAGTGGGGGAAATAATTTTTAACAAGACACTCAAAGTGGCGGATGTAGGAATTCTGAGTTTAAGTTAGATATAATGTTAAGCTGTGGTTTTATTGTTTCTCTGGGGAAGAGGTCAAAAATAAGGGGGACCTCCAGAAGACTAGATTCTGAAACATTAAGCAAAAAATCTGTCTCGGTGATACTAAAATCTTGTTTTGAGAATTATATTATGTTCAAGGCATAAATTCTTATTTGATACTGATTTTATTTTGATACAAAATCAAGGTTTTCATTGGTATAAATACTAAAAATGTAAAAATGCAGGATTTACACCCAGTCCTTTCTTGCTGTTATTATTATAGATCTGAAATGTTTAAGCCTATGAGTTTGGGGCCATACAAAGTTTATTATTAGGGTGTTTTCAATGTTTTAATTAGAGTTGCTTCTGTTATGGAGAGAGAGAGAGAGAGAGAGAGAGAGAGAGAGAGAGAGAGAGAGAGCAACGAGATTGCCTCTCTTCATTTACAGACAAACTCCATGTGTCTATAGATTATTATATGACTTAATAATTCCTGATTCTTTAAGTCTGTCAGATGTTCTTGTGCCAAAAGGCCGAAGATCAATGTTTCAACATTTTGAAGTATAAACTGTTCAGGTGTTTAGCAGTCTTATTTGGCTAAGTCTTAAAAGGTATATTAAGCTTTCTATATTTTCAGTTAATATTGGTCACTCTTGGATTTCTGATGGAGATAAAAACTGTTAGTCTTATAGTCAGCTCAAGCTCTTTAATCTTGAAAGCTGATATAGATTTACAGAAATGATTTTCAGGTGATATAAAATTTATAGCCAAAACATGAGTCAGGTGTTAATTCTTTTAGTCTTTCAAGATAGTAAAGATGACAAAGGTTCTGTTTGACAGAAATTGGATGTTAGGCCTATCTTATAGTTTATAATTTACAAAATGATAATAGTATGCTCAATTTATATTTAGAGAAGACCACAGAATGGAGCAGGAGATCTGAGACCACCTATCCTGATTCATGGTGACTCTCTCACTAAAGACATATTTCGAAGAGACTGATTACAATCTCTTTGAGACTGTTTTATTTGTAATACAGGAAGCCAGAAAAGAATACCCCCTCAGACAAAAGGTAAGAGGCACCTGAAGGACCAACACCAGACTCCATTGGCAGGTCTTGAGGGCATGATAGCCCACAGATTTGGCGAAGGTATGTGAAGCAGGGATCAGAGGAGTCACTGGCAGCCTTTCTAGTGCAGCTCAGAAGCATTTTGCTATACACCCCAGACTAGAAGGACTTTAGTTTGCTAAGAAAGTATGTAGAGGGATTTGGTACAAGTTATTTAGAAGGTCTGTAGAGAGATTTGGTGGTGCAGGTTGTTAGAAAAGTCTGTAGATAGTTTGCTGAGACAGGGAGATAGAGGAGAAAGAAAAATGAGAGAAGGAAGCTACAGAAAATCCTGGCTAAAAGGCAGAAAGGAATCAATGTGTATACTATATGGAGAGGCCACTGAGCCAGAGTGTGCCCTAACAAGCTGGGAGCAAGAACTCACAGGTCTTGGGAGAAGTGGCCCCCAAATGGCAAAGGTGTTATCCCTGGATAAAGACAATGACTAGGGGAGATGGGTGTTCTGACCACCTCCCCCAACCCTGGATAACTGTGAGAGGGAAAGAGAAATCCACTCAGTTCTTGATGGACACGGGGGCTTAACACATGGTCTTCCAACCCAATGGCCCTGTTTCCAAGAAAAGATCTAGGGTCCAAGAAGCCACTGGCACCAAAATATGTTCATGGACTACCCGAAGAACAATGGACCTAGGGATGGGATGGGTAACCCATTCATTTAAGGTCACCCCAGGATGTTCCTAACTGTTGGAGCAAGGCGTACTCTCCAAAATGGTGGGGAGGACAGATATACTTACTGTCCAAAGGGCTGCAGCAACTGGCCCAAAAAGAGAGACTGACCCCTGCTGAAAGTTGCTACAGACAGGAGCAATTTTCTCCGTGAAGGACAGGGACAAGCAGGTGCTGCTATGGTGGGCAGCACAAACGGCATCTGGGTAGAAGAATCTTTACCCCCTGGCATGTCAACACAGAAAGTGGAGCTAATGGCCCTTACCAAGACCTCGGAACTTGGAGACAGCAAGAAAATCAACATCCACATGGATAACAGGTATGCCTTTGCCACAGCCCACGTCCACAGGTGTATATGCCAAAAGGACTGCTCACATCAGAGAAAACCAACAGGAAATCTTGGACCTCTTAGATGCCCTAATGAAGCCAACAACCGTGAGTATCACCCTCTGCCCAGGATGTCAAAAGGAAAAAGACTCAGTGGGCAATAGCCCGGCAGAGCAAACGGCTCCAAGGATAGATATACAGGAGCCTATACTGGTTGTGGGTCTGCGAGAGGCACCCACTGAAAAATGGGGCAAAGTGAGATAGCCTCACTTAAAATATGCTGAAGAAAAAACGGACTGAGATTGGTAGCCATCTGACCAACTATTACCAAGGAAAGATGGACACAAGAAGGGAGAATTATACTCCCCAGAAAGTAAGCCAAGGACTCGCCAGGGCAAATGCACACATGAACTCATTTAAGGGATCAATAAAACAGTGTAAGGTATGCCAGCGAGTGAATGCTTATGCAGCAAAGAGTAAATAAGGCAGAAGACCTAGAAGAGAACAACCTAGAGTATATAGAGGTTTTATAAAAGATAAGGCAGGAAAGTATGGTTATGAATATCTTCTAGCACTTGTAGATAGTTCATCTAGATAGATTGAGACTTCCCCTAGCAGGCAGGAAACAGCAGCCAGGGTTAAAAGAAATTTTCCCGAGTTTCAGAGTACCCAAGGTAATTGGATCAGACAATAGTTCTGTTTTTGTTTCTAAGGTAAGTCAGAAATTGACAGATATTGGGGACTAATTGGAAACGTTATTGGATGTACTGTCCCCAGGGCTCAAGACAGCTAGAGAAAATAAACAAAACTCTATGAGAGACCTTAACTAAATTGACCTTGGAGACTGGCTTAGGCTGGGTGGTGCCTCTCCCCTTGTTTCTGAATAGTCCTTGCCATTTTAATCCTCTTTGTTACCCCAATTTCTTTGTCATCTACTGGGTCCTCCCGAGAGGTGTAGCACAACATGAGATTTGGCTCAAACTGTCCGCTTTAATGCTCTAGGCATGTCAGAGACTCCTCGCTGCTTCCAGACAGGTTACTGGATCTGTCAAAGAAGGCTTCAGAAACAGTTGCTGGAACCCTGGTGAAGGAGATCCTCACCAAATTGATCACAGAGACTGGACCTTTGCTCTCTAGGCGCGAGACACTCCAATGGATAAGGCATCGAGGTCCCGGAGGCCTACTCAGGAGGAGATCCGCAAGTCCCACATCGCTTCCAAGTTGGAGATATGGTCTACATTAGATGCCACCACGCGGGAAACTTTAAGACTTAGTGAAAAGACCCTTATCTTGTACTCTTGACCACCCTGTTTTCTGCCCTGATAGGACCCCTAATGATAATGCTCCTGTTTCTTACAGTTAGACTTATACAGTCAATAGATTAGTTGCCTTCATCAGGGAACAGGTGTGCGCGGTCCAGATTATGGTACTTAGGCAGCAGTATAAGAGCCTTCTGAGACAAGAAGAGGCTGACCTTTAATTCTCCTAGTTCTAAGGTTAGAACTATTAACAAGACAGGAAGTGGGGAATGAAAGGATAAGGTTATAAGCTAGGAATCTCCCGTGCCTGGGCACGTGGGAGGCACCTGGATCCCCAACGCCAGTGGGGGAGGGTGGGCGCGACACTGCGTGGCGGCCACGTAAGCGGAAATGACTTAACTAGTTCTTCCAGCCTCTGTGAGAGGCTGGTAGGTCGTCAGAGAGCGCGAGTTCGGATGGTTTGAACTGATTGGCTTAGAAGCTTGTGGTAGGCGGGTTCTGTTATAAGTCTATAAAAGACCAAGGCAAGCCAGCTCGGGCGGGCTTACTTCTTTACCCTGCTGGGGAGCCTGTAACCCCCCAGAACTCTGGAAATTAAAATCCTCTTGCAAAATTGCATCAGGTCTGTCTCTTGTGAGTGTTTTGGGGTGCCAGTTTCCGAGGCATGGGGTGCAGGAGTACCCCCGTTTTTTCTTTCGGGTCTTACAGGAACATGGCAGCATCCAGGCAGGCATGGCTCAGGCAGAGCTGAAAGTCCTACATCTTCATCCGCTAGCAAAATACTTAATTAGCTAGGATGAGGGTCCTAAAGCCCACACCCACAGTGACACACCTACTCCAACAAGGCCATACCTACTCCAACATTTAAGATTTATTTATTTATTTATTTTATGTATATGAGTACACTGTAGCTGTACTGATGGTTATGAGCCATCATGTGGTTCCTGGGAATTTGAATTCAGGACCTCTGATTACTCTGGTCAGCCCTGCTCAATTCAGCTTAAAGATTTGTTATATCTAAGTACACTGTAGCTATCTTCAGATGGAGCAGAAGAGGGTGCCAGATTTCACTACGGACAGTTGTGAGCCACCAAGTGGTTGCTGGGATTTGAACTCAGGACCTTTGGAAGAGCAGTCAGTGCTCTTAACCGCTGAGCCATCTCTCCAGCCCCCAAGGCCACACCTTCTAATAGTGCCACTCCCTGGGCCGAGCATATACAAACCATCATATTTGCTGATAAGCAAAACAAAATTATATGGAACCCAAATGTCCTGTCCTTGTGCCTTTCTCCATTTTAAAAAAAGATTTATTTACTTTATGTATATGAGCATGCTGTCCTTGACACACCACAAGCGGGCATCAGATCCCATTACAGACGGTTGTGAGCTACCATGTGGTTGCTGGGAATTGAACTCATGACCTTTGGAAAAGCAGCCAGTGCTCTTAACCGCTGAGCCATCTCTCCAGCCCAGCTTTTCTCCATTTTTAACATAGAAAAAAAATTCTTTTTAATTTCTCTAATGCACTCCTTCCTTTGGAGGCTTAACTTCATTATTTTCAAACTAAATATTTTTCTATGATTGTCTATACCCAGTTTCTTTTCCCTTTTAATGTTTTCAAATTTAATACATTATCCTTTCAGAATTTTGGGGCTTCTCAGTCACCTCTGCCTTTCTGTGTGTCTGCGGGTTCCTCGGGCCAGCACATGTCTACCGCAGCTAGCTCTACAGCCTCAGCTCAGTCTAGCAGGCTGCCCTTGCCAGTTTGGGGGCCGGAGCTGCTGTTTGCCCTCTGAATTCCGCCCACTCTGGGAAGGTGGCTCCAGACCGCAGTGTGCCTCTGCCTGTTCGGGCTCTGGGCCACACCTCACAGAATAGTGTGACGTCCAAACCACAGTGCTCAGCGGGAGCTCTTAAGCAGCCACACTTTTTGCTGAGTTGGGCAGGCTGACCACAGCCGCTAGTTCTGGGCAGCAGCAGGCTTCTCCTGTGGGCACACTCTGGCTTCCTAAGGGGCGTGCGCATGCTCAGACACCCAGCTGGCTAGGAAATTGTGTCAGGCTCCGGGATGTAATTGTTTCCCCTCCCCTCCCCCGCCTGCCCGCAACTCCCGACCCCCAGGTGGACCCTTTTTCTCAGGCTCTAAGCTTGGATTTTATGAGACCTTACATTGAACGCCATTTGTAACCTTTAGGGATTCTCTATGACTGCCCCAGTTCCCTAATAATGACACAGAGGCTTGTTTTTATTTATAAAGGTAAACCTGCTCCCCAACTAGCTACTGACTTATATTAGCCCGTTTATACTATTCTGTCTGCCACATGGCTGGCTACCTCTCAGTATCTTGTGGCAGACTTCATCTGAGTCCAGGTGGCAAATCCTTCCTGCCTGCCTCTTTCTCAGAGTTCCTCTCTCTTCCCGGAAGTCCTGCCTATTCTCTCCTCCCCTGCTGTAGGCTGTCAGTTTTTTATTGACAGGTGGTACTTTATGCGACGCACAAGAGACTGTCCCTACAGAATATGCTTCAAGATGTTTTGTGAGCCTTAAAGATGCTTCTTACTTCTCCAGAACCTAAAGTGCCCAATCTCTAACTCAGCTGGCCCCAGGGGTTTCAGACCCTGACAGTCATAGCGTCCACATCAAATGGCAGATTCCCTCCTTCTCCGCCCAATGTCCCTTCATACTGACAAACTAGCTAGCCTTCTGTCTTTCTGACCTGCAAGACCTTTCCCCGGCTCTATGCCTCTCCCATTCCATCTCTCTGCAGAGCAAGAATCGCCTCCCTGGGTGGAGAAGGCAGGGGAATAGGGCAGTGTGTGTCCTTGAATCATTAATGGTAGCATATCATCATGAAAGAGTTACCCCGGCCACCTCAAGGTGCCCCAGCCCTCTAACTCCATCTCACAGCCTGGAGCAGCCCTCCCGTTCCTCAGGCTAAGTATCCTGTCTCCAGGAACACTTCAGCTTCCACTGGAGGCGAGGCTATGCCCCTCAGGCTGTCTACAGGGAGGAATGCCTCTACTTCCCCGCTCCTGTTCATCACCTGTGATGCTGGGGCAATGTTGTAGAAATGGAGATGACCCACCTACCCAAGGGCAGAAGTGACCAGAGGAACTCAAGTGAGCTGAAGACAGACAAACAGACAGACAGACAGGCAGACACATACACGCATGCATACATACATACATACATGATACATAGATACATACATAGTTACATAGATACATACATACATGGATGGATGATAGAAGAGATAGATAGATAGATAGATAGATAGATAGATAGATAGATGTGTAATAAAAATAATAAAATCCGTTTTTCCTTCCCCAGCTCCTGCTCCTAAAATGACGACTCTGAGACTAATTTACTTACTAATAAATGCCTAAACCATAAGCTTTAATTCATTCACTGACTAGCTTGTAACTTATTTGATCTATTAAAACTATTCTAGGGCTGGAGAGATGACTCAGTGGTTAAGAGCATTGACTGCTCTTCCAGAGGTCCTGAGTTCAATTCCCAGCAACCACACAGTGGCTCGCAACCATCTGTAATGAGATCAGATGCCCTCTTCTGGTGTGTCTGAAGACAGCAACAGTGTACTCGCATTAAATAAATAAATAAATAAATAAATAAATAAATAAATAAATAAACTATTCTAGGTCTTCCAAGTGGTTAGTTACCGCCTCCTTCAGTCCCAATCTACGTCTTCCTCAGCATCTCCGCCTCTCCTCTCCCCATGTCTCTCTCGAATCTCTCTTTATTTTTTCACCATTTCCAAGGATCCTCCCCCTTCCTTGCAGGTCCCACCTCCTATCTCCTGCCTCAGCTCATTGGCCAACAGGGTTTTTATTCACACCACAGTCACCCCACTTGGGCAGCCCATGAAAACCTCAGTTTCTCAAGAACGATGGCGTGTACCTAGCCACACCCACATGTCTGAGACGAGATTAACCAAGCCCCAATTCCCACCCCAGTAGCATCCACTCCCTGCCACAACTAGACTGGCCTTGGGGACCAAATCAACCAAGGCCCCAAACAAAGCACTTTCATCTCCCGGAAGGCAGCAGGAGGTCTCCCGGCCCTCTCCACACCTTCAGATGGTACTGGAAATAGTCACTGCCAGGGTATCCCTAAACTAGGCTTTCCTGAGGAGGCAGAGCCCAGATGACAGCAGGCTTCCTCTCTGCCATCAGCTGGGCTGTTTCCTGCCTCCGGACATCTGCCTCAGGCCTGTCCAGGCTGCCACTGGGCTCTGTGGAGTCAGCTGAGGGCTGCATATACTCAGATAGCAAAGAAGCATCTCGTATCTAAGTGCCAGCCAATTAGCTGCCCTGGCAACAGACCGGTCTCCATGGCAACTACTGTGCATCAGAGAAGCAGAAAAGACTGCAGTGGCCTCTCACTGGAGACCACCAGCCAGCAATACCACACATCTGCACTAACACTCAGCATCAGTTCCCAATCTCATAAGCTCATCTATAACTTCAGTCCCAATACATCCCAATTCAGGCCGCCATGCACTAGACTCCAGCCGATGGCAATGAGGGTCTCAAGTGGCAATGTGTCAGGAGGGAGGACTGACAGAGGGAGAAGACAAAACAATAGCTAGGGTGGGATCAGAAGGTCTTGTGTAAGCTGGTGACTTATGCCAAGCAAGAAATTATATGTAATATAATATATTTACCTATTAAGAAATATAGCATCTTATATCAGGAATTGAAGGCCCATACCTAAACATAGTAAAAGCAATATACTGCAAACCAGTAGCCAACATCAAACTAAATGGAGAAACTTGAAGCAATCCACTAAAATCGGGAACTAGACAAGGCTGCCCACTCTCTCCCTATCTATTTAATATAGTAATTGAAGTTCTAGCCAGAGCAACCAGACGACAAAAGGAGGCCAAACAGATACAAGTTGGAAAAGAAGAAGTCAAAATATCACTATTTGCAGATGATATGATAGTATACATAAGTCATGCCAAAAATTCCACCAAAGAACTTCAAAACCTGATAAACAACTTCAGCAAAGTGGCTGGATAGAAAATTAGCTCAAACAAATCAGTAGCCTTCCTATACTCAAAGGATAAAAATGCTGAGAAAGAAATTAGGGAAATTACACCCTTCATAATAGACACAAACAATATAAAATATCTTGGTGTGACTCTAACAAAACAAGTGAAAGATCTGTATGACAAGAAATTCAAGTCTCTAAAGAAAGAAATCAAAATAGGCCCCAGAAGATGGAAAGATCTCCCATGCTCATGGATTGAATTGGCAGGAATAATAATATAAAAATGGCCATATTCCCTAAAGCAACCTACAGAGTCAATGCAATATGCATCAAAATTCCAACTCAATTCTTCATAGAGTTAGAAAGAACAATTCTCAAAATCACTTGGAATAACAAAAACCTCAGGAGAGCTAAAACTATTCTCAACAATAAAAGAAATTCTGGGGGATTCACCGTCTCTAACCTCAAGCAGTACTACAGAGCAATAATGATTTAAAAAAAAAAACAAACATGGTATTGGTACAGTGACAAGAAGGCAGACCAATGGAATAATGGAATAGAATTGAAGACCCAGAAATGAACCCACATACCTATGGTCACTTGATCTTTGGCAGAGGAGCTAAAAACCAGTGGAAAAAAGACAGCATTTTCAACAAATGGTGCTGGTTCAACTGGTGGTCAACATGTAGAAGAATGTGAATTGAGCCATTCTTATCTCCTTGTACTAAGCTCAAATCCAAGTGGAACAAGAACCTCCACATAAAACTCAATACACTGAAGCTTAGAGAAGAGAAAGTGAGGAAGAGCCTTGAACACATGGGCACAGGGGAAATTTTCCTGAATAGAACACCAGTGGCTTATGCTTTAAGAACAAGAATTGACAAATGGGACCTCATAAAACTGCAAAGCTTCTGTAAGGCAAAGGACACTGTCAATAGGACAAAACAGCAACCAACAGATTAGGAAAAGATCTTTACCAATCCTACATCTGATATAGGGCTAATATCCAATGTATACAAAGAACTCAAGAAGTTAGACTCCGGAGAGTCAAATAATCGTATTAAAAAATGGGGTACAGAGCTAAACAGGGAATTCTCAACTGAGGAAACTCGAATGGCTCTGAAGCACCTAAAGGAATGTCAGCATCCTTAGTTATCAGGGAAATTCAAATCAAAACCACCCTGAGATTCCACCTCACACCTGTCAGAAAGTCCAAGATGAAAAACTCAGGGGACAGCAGATGCTGGAGAGGATGTGGGGAAAGAGGAACACTTCTCCATTGTTGGTGGGATTGCAAGCTGGTAAAACCACTCTGGAAATCAGTTTGGCAGTTCCTCAGAAAATTTAGACATAGTACTACCTGAGGACCCAGCTATACCACTCTGGACATATACCCAGATGATGCTCTAACATGTAATAAGGACACATGCTCCACTATGTTCATAGCAGCCTTATTTATAATAGACAGAAGCTGGAAAGATCCCAGATGTCCCCTCAACAGAGGAATATATATATATATATATATATATACACATATGTATATATACATATATACATATATACATACACACATACATACACAGACACACAACACACACACACACAACACACACACACAACACACACACACACAATGGAGTACTATTCAGCTATTGAAAACAATGAACTCATGAAATTCTTAGGCAAATGGATGGAACTAGAAAGTGTCATCCTGAGTGAGGTAACCCAATCACAAAAGAACACACATGGTATGCACTCACTGATAAGTGGATGTTAGCCCAAAAGCTCAAAATAAACAAGTTAAAATTCACAGACCACAGGAAGCTCAAGAAGAAGGAGGACTGAAGTGGGGGTGCTTTGGTTCCTCTGAGAAAGGGAACAAAATACTCACAGGAGCAATAAAGGAGACAAAGTATGGAGCAGAGACTGAAGGAAAGGCCATCCAGAGACTGCCCTACCTGGGGATTCATCCTATAACCAGTCACCAAACCCCAACACTATTATGGACAACCAGAAGTGCATACCAAAAGGAGCCTGTTATGATTGTCTCCAGAGGGGCCCAGCCAGAGCCTTACAAATACAGAGGCAGATGCTAGCAGCCAACCATTGGTCTGAGCATGGGGTCCCCAATGGAGGAGCAGGAGGGAGGTCCAGAAGAGCTGAAGGGGTTTACAGCCCCATGGGAAGAACAACGGTTTTGGCCACCCAGACGCCTCAGGACTCCCAGGGACTAAACCATCAACCAAGGGGTATACATGGTTCTAGCCAAAAGTGTGGCAGAGGAATGCCTTGTCCGGCATCAGTGGGAGGAGAAGTCCTTGGTCCTGTGAAGGCTCAATAGATGCCCCAACAAAGGGAAACCAAGGGGGGAGGTGTGAGTGAGTCGGGTGGAGGGGCATATACTTGGAGGCAGGGGGTGGGAGGAGGGGTTGGGGCTTTGCGGGGAGGAGGGAAACTGGAAAAGGTTTTAGCATATGAAATGTAGATGACGAATATATTCAATAAAAAAATAACAGATACACTGAAACTAATAGAAGAAAAAGTGGGGAAGAGCCTCTAACATATGGACACGGGCAATTTTCCTGAACAGAACACCAATGGCTTACGCTCTCAAATCAACAACAGATAAAGGGGACCTCATAAAATTGCAAAGCTTCTGTAAAGCCAAGGACACTGTCAATAGGACAAAATGGTAACCAACAGATTGGGAAAAGATCTTTACCAGTCCTACATCTGATAGAGAGCTAATATCAAATATACACAAAGAACTCAAGAAGTTAGACTCCAGAGAATCAAATAACCCTATTTTAAAAAATTGTGGAACAGAGCTAAACAAAGAATTCTTAACTGAGGAATATCAAACGGCCGAGAAACACCTACAGAAATGTTCAACATCCTTAGTCATCAGGGAAATGCAAATTGAAACAACACTGAGATTCCACCTCAAACCAGTCAGAATGGTTTAGATCAAAAACTCAGGTGACAGCAGATGCTGGCGAGGATGTGGAGAAAGAGGAATACTCCTCCGTTGCTGGTGGGACTGCAAACTGGTACAACCACTCTGGACATCAGTCTGGCAGTTCCTCAGAAAGTTGGACATAGTTCTACCTAAGGACCCAGCTATATCACTCCTGGGCATATGCCCAGAAGATGCTCCAACATGTAACAAGGACACATGCTCTACTATGTTCATAGCAGCCTTATTTATAATAGCCAGAAGCTGGAAAGAACTCAGATGTCCCTCAACAGAGGAATGGATACAGAAAATGTGGTACATTTACACAATGAAATACTACTCAGCTTTTAAAAACAATGACTTCAAGAAATTCACAGGCAAATGGATGGAACTAGAAAATATTATCCTGAGTGAGGTAACCAGACACAAAAGAACACACATGGTATGCACTCACTGATGAATGGATATTAGCCCCAAAGCTCGGAATACCCAAGATACAATTCACAGACCATATGAAGCTCAGTAAGAAGGAAGGCCTAAGTGTGGATGCTTCAGTACTTCTTAGAAGGGGAACCAAACTCCTCACAGGAGGAAATGTGGAGACAAAGTGTGGAGCACAGAATGAAGGAAAGGTCATCCAGAGATTACCCCACCTGGGGATCCACTCCATATACAGTCACCAAACCCGGACACCATTGGGGATATCAGAAAGTGCTTGCTGACAGGACCCCAATATGGCTGTCTCCTGAGAGGCTCTGCCAGAGCCTGACAAGTACAGAGGCAGATGCTTGCAGCCAACCATTGGACTGAGCATGGCGGTCCCCAATGGAGGAGTTAGAGAAGGGACTGAAGGAGCTGAGGAGGTTTGCAGCCCCATGGTGGGGGGAACAACAGTGTCAACCAACCAGACCCCCCAGAGCTCCTGGGGTCTGGACTGGACCACCAACCAAAGAGTACACATGGAGAGACCTATGGCTCTGGTCGCGTATGTGGCAGAGGATGGCCTTGTTGGACATCAATGAGAGGAGAGGCCCTTGGGCCTGAGGGGGTTCAATGCCCCAGTGTAGGGGGCCAGGATAGGAAGGTGGGTGTGGGTGGATGGGTGGGGGAGCACCCTCATAGAGGCATGGGGTGGGAGGATGGGATAGGGAGTTTCTTGAGGGGAGACCTGGAAAGGGGATAACATCTGAAATATAAATGAAGAAAATATCCAATAAAAGAAAAAAAAAAAGAAATATAGCATCTTATATACTGTTTGCAGGGAGAGAATGGACCAAGTTCCTCAGATCAGGCAAAGAGACACAGGACACCACAGAAACATCTTTCACAGGGCTGATAACCACAGCCCTTTCCAGGAACAGAACCCTTGACTCCTCAGAGGCACAGGCTCCGCGCTCAGACTGGACCTTTCTCAGCCTGCTCCTGGACAGGGACACAGAACTCCCCTGTGTCCCTTCGTCAGGGCCTTCTGAGAGAGTCTTAGGCTGACTGGCTCCCAACATCCCTCAGCTGCCCTGTCAACACACTTGGTGTTTTCTATGACCCTCCCTGACCATGGTCCAGACGTGTTAACCAAAATAACTACTGTTTATGCGAACCAAAAATGAACTAAAATAACTGATAAAGGTATAAATCAAAATAAGTCGTTCTGTTATGACGGAAATAACTGCCACGTTCTGCCAACACAAACGCTGCAAGGTTCCTCTGGCCCTCATCTACCCCCAAAGCCCCTGTGGGGTTTACCTGTAAGAACACCATACCCCCTGAGCAACAGTACAAAGAGCATTTCTAGCCCACTCTTAGTTAGCAACCAAAATAAAGGACTCCTTAAACTTTTTTTTTTTTTTTTTTTTTTTAAGATTTATCAGCCAGGCAGTGGTGGCACGCGCCTTTAATCCCAGCACTTAGAAGGCAGATGCAGGCAGATTTCTGAGTCCCTCAGCCCTTGCTCTTCCCCCCTCCCCCACCCCACCCCTCCCACCCCCACCCCCACTCACCCTCATCACAGGCTCAGCTTCTAAACCCAACTCTGATGAAGTCTACCATAGTGTGGCAGCCTATTTGAAAACTCGGGGTAACATCCAAGAGTGAACAGAAAGCTTAGTTAGGCTTTCTGTTGCTGTGATGAAACACCACGGCCAAAAAACAAGTAGGGAAGGAAAAAAAAGTTTTATTTGACTTAAACTTCATATCACTCACTGTCTATCATCAAAGGAAGTCAGGATGGGAACTCGAACAGAGCGGAAACCTGGAGGCAGGAGCTGTTGGAGAGGCCGTGGAGAAGTGCCGCTAACTAGATTGCCCCTCGTGGCTTGTTCAGCCTGTTTTCTTATAGAACCCAGGACCACCAGCCCAAGAAAACATCCTGCAGCCAGACCCCGTATCATTTTCTCAATTGAGGCTCCACCCTTTCAGATAACTCTAACGCGTCATGTTAACACAAAATTAGCTAGCACCTCCACCCAGTCAGGTGAGTCATCTTTTCAGTCCTCTGCAGGTCAGAGGCTATTGGCTCTGCTAGCTTTCCCAGAAGGCACTGTGCTCACAGGGCCAGATGGGTGTCCATCTAAGCCCAACCCAGTTTCAGGGGTTTAGTGAGGCTCCAGCACCCTGCAGCCACCTGGATAACTAACAAAGGCCCAGATGAAGACCTCTGTGTCAGTGTGACAAGACCGGAAGGTGTTCCCACACATAATACACTCACACAAGGAGCACATGTACACAACATGCAGCAAACACACAGAAACACACACTTAGAATTTAAATTCAGGTGCACATTTAAACCACTAACTACAACTGGAGAAAGTTCAGAGAAAATAAGAGCTAGCAATCACATGTTTTAAAGATACATGATAAAGGGGGGGACAGGTGGGAGGAGGGATGAAGGGAGGCAGGGAGGGAGGGAGGGAGGGAGAGGGAGATTGAGGAGATTGAGATCATTTGGATCTTAAATTGGGCAGATAAATTAGTGGTTCCTCCTTTAGCTTCTGGGAAATGTTTCAAAGCAGGGCAGAACAGAGAGTTTTTATTTGCAAACACTATTAACCATTTCCTGTTTCAACCTCAGAACCACCTGTGAATCAGCTCGTTACCTGGGCCGCAGGGCCCTGTGCCCCCATGATGTTTCACTCTATCCAGTAGACCGCCACGGGTTTGGGGTCTAGATTCTGGCCACCTCTCTATCTTCTGTTTCCCTTGGAGTTGTTTCAAAATGATCCTTTGGTTTCCTGAACACTCTGTCCCTGTCCCCAACTAGATGGAAACTTGACATTACCTCCAGGGTGCGGGCATCCCCTCTCCCCAACTTTCCATCCGTGCTGCTTCTGTGTCACAATCTTGAGGTCAGCACCCTGGAAACCCACACCTCTCTGCCCTGTCCAGAAGAAAGGGAGGCCCCAGGAGGACTTCTGAGGACTTCTGTCCGTGATCCTCACCAACTAGGATCTTCCTACACTTGCCACAGCAAATCCACAGCACCAACCCTGGCTCAGTACTCAAAGGGACTAACAGGCTGACCTGTAACAAGAGAATGCTTCAGGGGATGATGCAGAAACCAGGAAGCAGGCACCTGCTGTGCTATACTGTACAGGCAGCCGGCACAATGGACCAGTGTGTGTGTTGGGAATTGAGTGTCTATTGGGACCTAGCATGTATATTGTAAGAGAGCATGTGTGTTAGAGGAATGCATGAGTCCTGAAGATCGCATGTGTATTGTGGGATAGTATATGTGAGGCTGTGTGGGCTCTATCATGTGTGTTGGGGATTGCATGTGTGTTAAGAGATAGCATCACGTAGGAGATTACTCTGTTGGGGAACAGAGTGTGTTAGGGATCTCATACGTATCTGAAGATAGCATGAGCCCTGAGGGTTGTGTGTGTTTGTTGCAGGATAGTGTATGTGTTTGAGATCGGGTGGCTTCTATCATGTGTGTTGGAGATTGCATGTGTGTGGCTCTGGACACAAATCAGGGCTTCCCCAGCCTTGCTCCTCACCACACTGCTGGGGAGGAGAAAGGAAAGAACAGAAAGTGAGGGCTAGAAAAGAGGAAGAGGAAGAGGAAGAAGGTACAGCAGAAGGGGGAAAAGAAAGACAGGCAAAAGTTCTCTCCCTCTCCATGAAAAGACATCCCGTGTCCCTATACCTGCAGGCCTGGGGTGTTGTGTAAAATGCCAAGGTGACATAAAATGTGGTGACAGCCTGCTGCTCAGACTCCTCCTCCTCTCTGCCCTCATGAACTGCTCTGTATAGTTTGAGTCCCACAGGAAGATTCTAGATAGAACATCAGAGCAAGGGAGGGTCGGATCTGTCCAGAATTCACACTAGGCCCAATCGCCCAGCCTTGATAGGGGGCTTGCGACCCTGAGCATGTCAGAGAGACATGTCGAGGAGGCTCTGTAACAGCCAGACCTGGGGAGGGTGGGGATCCCCCTAGCATCTGCCCACAAGCCCCGTACTGAGACTGGAGGCGGCCAGTCTGTGCCTCACACTCTTTTTCCACTTCTGCGCTGTTCAAAGTAACGTTTCCTTCCCCACCAAGGCTGGTGCCTCTGAACCCCGGGGTGGCTGAGGCAGCTGCCAGATGGTTTCCAGCCGGGCTGCTTATTTTAGGGTGGTGAGACCCACACATCTCATTGCTAATATTAGCAGTTTCGTTTTTCCTTTTTTTTTTTTCCCCATTCACTGTGGCGAAACACAGAGAGCAGAACTGTTAAATAATCAGATTGCCCCAGAAATGACTAAACAGAAGGGTGCTGTGCACACAAGCTGGCCCACCCCACCCCCATTCCCAGGGAGGCAGGGGGCTGGAAAAGCAGGAGAAAAGTGGGTCTCCACTTCCTAGGGACTTAGGAAGGTTGACTGGGAAAGGCCTAAAAAATACTGTGTCCACCCCAGTCTGGTGTCAGGTCTCTCAGGAGAAGAGGAAAATCCGGGGCAGCAAAGCTAGCAAACCTAAGACAACTGTAGAAGAGAAGACAGAGATCCAGGCAGCCGATCCAGTGTCCTGAAAGGAAGAAAAGCCATGAGAGAAAGCAAGACCAGGCCCAGGGGGCTTTCTGAACCTATGGGAGTGTCTGAGGAGGAAAGGCATCTTCGCGGGGTCCTAGGAGATGTTCACAATAGCCCTTCGAAGCTTCTTCCTCTGACCCATCAAACAGGAGCATGTGGGATAGCTGGGCTCTTGCTCCTCAGAAGTAAAGGACTAAGGCGTAGCTCAGGGCATTCAAGGCCACGCATGGCAGGCAGACAAGGTAGGGGAAGGTCCAGCTCGCCCTCACTACGACCACGACCACGACCACGGGTACCAAAGCCATGGAAGACGCCCACCCTCCAAAGGGACAAGAGTCTGGCCCTAGTTTCAGTCTCTCTCAGCCCCGGGAGCTAAGGATCGATCCAGGTACCAGGAATGGAAAAGGACCAAACCTACCCACACGAGGGGCTTGAAATGGAGAGGACCCCAGAGGGGGACAAGAGGCAAGGACAGCTGCTCTTCTCTCCCCTCTCTCTGTTCCCCAGTCTCTCACTAGTCCCTTCCCTGCCCCTCCCACTCCCCTCCCCCTTCCATGCCCCTCCCCCAACTCTTGTTGCCTAGTCTCCCACCTCTGTGGAGGTGGAGGAAGAGGGGGCGGGAGCCAAGAACAGGTCTCCTCCCTCCAACATGACCCAGGACAGTTTCCTTTCCGCTTCAGACAACTCTGCCTAAGCAGCCGAGGAGGAAGAGGAGACTGCGACCGACCCGGCACAGCCGGGGGCTCTGAGCATGTGGGTCCGGCAGGTACCCTGCTCTTTCACTTGGGCTGTGCTGCAGTTGAGCTGGCATTCAGGGTGGCTTCTAGGTATGTGGCTCCTAGGGATGTGGGATCGGGCTTGGTGGCTGGGTCCGGGCTTGAAGAAACTTTCACCCTCGGTTCCTATTACTGGAGGAGAGGAACACCTGTGTCCCTGGTTACACAGCTTGGCTCCGTTCTTAGCCCTCGGTGGGTTTTACAGGTGGGATGCGCCTTGGGGCTCAGAATCCACCCCCTCCTTGCTTTTAGACAGACAGAACATTTGTCTGTCCTCAGCTGACGTTCTATGTCCCTCTCTGTGGAGCGATAGTCGGTCCGGACAGAGCTCTGAGCTCCGCCGCTGTGGCTCTTCTTCAGGATTGGCCTTTCCCTGTGTTTTGCTATGGTTGGGGACATCTCTACACGGGATACCTGCCTGCCATACTCTCTATATAGATGACTGAAGATCCAAGAATATGTGCTGCCTCAACACATCTTTGCCCCACAATGATGCCCTTTGCTCGCGTGACGTCCTGGTCACCTTGACCCCAGCCCCTTCACCGCCATGAAAGCAGGATCAGACTGGCAGCTGGGTGATCTCCCAGGTTGTAGGCCATGGCTGGTTGGGAAGCCAGGGACATTTTCCCTCCGCGTAGCCTCTTGAGACAGCCCACGGTTTGCTGTCAAGACTGGATGGAAGAAACAGACCTGGACATGGTAGATGGTCTGAGGCCCTATGAGTGAAAGATGTCCCTTAGGGGAACCTTGTCAGGAAACCCAGGGAACAAAGTCGGAAGTATTATGTGTCATTGGAGAGAAGCAACTGAGACAGAAAGGGGACTATGACTCACTCGGGTAACCGGACACACTGGGCATGTCCCCAAATGAAACTTTCATGAGAGAGTATGGAAATACAAATGTATGTATGTTGGCCTACTCTAGCCGGTGTCTGACAAATGTCTCCAAGCTGGCATGCCTCCCTCCCCACCTGAGTAGTCAGCCTGGAACACTTCCCAGGCCAGTGTCATTTGGCCGCCAGGGACGTTCGTTAGCCTAGTACATTTCTTCCTTCCTGATTGGCTGCCCTTCTTTCTCTCAGTCATTCCCATAGACAGTCCCTCTCATCTTTCTCTGCCTTACACGTCTCCCAACCTCAACAGCAGCTGTCTAGTGTCTCAGGTGAGGAAAATTCAGGCTCGGAAATGGACTGTCTCTGTACTCAGACTGAAGACAGTCATGGTGGAGCATGCCCGTCAAAGTTCAAAACCAGCCTGGCCTGCCCTGTAGCAGACACTTTTCGGAAAAATAAATAACTAAGTTAGTCCGTAAAACCATTGGAGAGCATGGTGACCTTTGGCTTGGCTTGTGTTCAGTCAGACCTGGTACATTTTCCCTATTGTGTCTAAGGAACACTGTCTTGGGCCTCTGGCTCTTACAACCTGATCACACTTGCTAATGTGATGTTCCCTGAGCTTAGGGGTCTCATTCCAAATATTCTAGTCAGTCTCTTTACCATTTTCTCACCTATATTTTTCCTTTTGTTCTTTTGTTGTTTGTGGGGAAAATGTTTGTTTGTTTTATCTTACCATATGGGGTATGATCTGTGTGTATGTGCATCATGTGTGTGTGTGTGTGCCTGGTATCTGTAGAAGCTAGAAGAAGTCATTGGCTTCCCTGGAACTACAGTAATAAATACTGTAAAAATACAGTAAAAAATGGTTGTAAGCCGCCATGCGGGGGGGGGGGGCTGAAATCGAATCTGGATCCTCTGGAAGAGCAGCCAGAGCTCATAACTGCTGAGGCATTTTCCCAGCCTCTCACCTACAATTTGGGGGAAACATGCATTGCCTTGGCCATGAGATTTACTCAGACCATCTGTGAAAACTGCCCAACATATCCTCAGACGCATTTCTTAAAGTCAGATTTGCTTTTTTAAAAGTTGTACTTTTGAAAAAGTATACATCATATACATATGTGTGTATTACACACCTGTCCATTTAGCTTGCTCATGTGTGCACACATTCAGGGTTGATCACTTGGACAGATTGGACAAACTATGTGGGAATTCGATGTCTCAGAGGCCCCTGACTCTCCCTCTGTCATTAGCTTCCTATAGCCCTTCATACAGGGATAGGACCAAGCGGCGTTCCCTCTGTTCACAACTGTGTGACAAGTGGTGTTATAATTATGTTTGTCTTGTGTTCGGCCAACCATGGTTCAGAGTTCATGGGTACACTTTCCCTGTCTAGAGAACATTATCAACAGCTGTCCTGAGCCGGTGACTCTTACAACCTTATCACACTCCTTCTGTGAGCCTCAGGCTTAGAGGGTTCATCCCACACATACCAGTTGGAGTTACACAACCCACGGTCACCTACTCGCTCTGCATTTTGAACATCTGTGTATCTCTGCAATCATCTTCTTATGCTGCAAAAAGACTCTTCTTTGATGAAAGGTGAGAGCTAGACTTATCTGTATAAGGATAGATATTTAGAAAACAGTGATAGATGATAGATACATAGATACATAGATAGATACATAGATACATAGATACTTAGATACATAGATACATAGATAGACATTAGTTTTAAAAACTGACTTTTTTTGAGACAATGTCTCATCAGATTTCCCAGGCCAGTCTCAAACTCAAAATTGTCCAGTACCAGTTTCACAAGTGATGAAATCCCAGGCACATACAATTTCGCCTGGTTTATTGGTACAGTCTTTGTTGGCATGGCTGGACGGTTGTCACTAAGTACCACAGTTGTTGGAGAGGGGCTTTAGGAAGTGTTGGCTCAAACTTGAGGTTCTTCCTGTCTCCCCCCCCACCCCACCCCCACCCCAAGCCAGAGTTTCTCTGTGTGACCCTTGGCTGTCCTGGAACTTGCTCTGTAGACCAGGCTGGCCTCAAACTCACAGAGATCCACCTGCCTCTGCTGGAACTAAAGGTGTGTGCCACCTCTCCCAGCAGGCATCAGGTTCTTAAGTTGGAACTCTAGAGAAGAGGATCTTCTGTAGGCCAGTGCATACCAGGTCCCCCTCCTGCCTCTGAGTTTTCCAGGAACCTTTAGGTTTCTTGATGTCAGGAAACATCCTCCACTTCTGCCTTTAGCCACAGGTATCAGACAGTGTCTATGGCTCCCTTTCTATACAGACACCAGTCCTACTAGCTAAGGCCTACCCGACTCCTATCTTACCTTTCTTAATCCTATAGCTTGCTCCCACTTCTAGCGAAATTCTAACCTGAGGTCCTGGGGTAAAGATTCCAGCATGAGGTTAGGGACAACTCATCCCCCATCTCCCACTTTCTCACGTCACTGTGATGTTCTGGATCGCTAAGCGTCAGCAGCAAATGTTAGAGAGCCCTCCCAAGTTCTCTGGGCACACATCCCCGCCTGGATGCAGCTAGAGCACTGACATCCTGCTTCTGGCTGGCTTGCGTCTCCCTAGCTGCGACCCTTGTGAGAGATGGTTCTGGCTGGATTCTGTAGGTCCCCTGCTTCTCCTTTGGCTTGGTAAGCCTGTGCCCTTAACGGCCTAGGCAGGAGATGGGGAGTGTCCACAGAATCCCACCTCTACTTGAAACTCTAGTCCTGCTAATCCTTGTAGGTACCCTTTGGGGATCCTCACACTGGGGATATTTCTCCAGGTGGACATGGGGAATACTATCCACTCGTAACAAATTAGGGAACCCCTGTAGTCCACCTGACCATGCTTCCTCACCCAGATGAGTCTTGCCTAAATAAGGTATCGTGTGGGTCTATGTGGTTATGATTTGTCCCCGGCACACAGGAGCCTGTGGTCTGCAGTGAGCGTGCCTTGTGGCCCCCCAGTCTCAGGCTCTGACTAACAGGACTCTCCCTCTCAACCTGCCAGTGCTAACCAGAACACGCCACCCACCCATCAACTCACCTCCGTACACAAATTCAAGATCAAGCTCAGGGAAATCAAGAAGCCCCCGGTCGTTTCTGATTTTTACCTTCTATGCAGAACTCATAAAGGCTAAGAAACCCAGGAAGGCTCCCTGAAGGAGAGAGAGCCTTGCTTAGTGCCTTTTCTGTTGTTGTAACAGAACACCACAGACTGGGTGATTCGTGAAGAACAAGGTTTGATCCTCACAGGGGTGTAGGAGTTGGGAGTCTGGGGTCAAGAGGTGGCCTTTGGTAAGGCTTCCTTGCCAGTGGGAAGACTGCAGAGTCCCCAGAGTGGTTCCAGGAAACCTATCAAAGGACAGAGCAAGTGTGCTCAGTGTTACAACCCAGCCTCCCCCTAGACAGCACTTGATCCAAAAAGCCATGATGGCTTCCCAGAGGCCTCTGCGGCTCTTCTTACCCAGAACCACTAGTATATTACTTTGGAGTTGGTATTCTAGGGACGGATATTCACTGATGGCAAGATCCCCGGGAGAAAGCTCCCAAGTAAGCTGGACAGAAATGGGGCTGAAGACCAGAAAGCTAAGTTATCACCATCAGCACCCCTACCCTGGACCTCCAGGGGCAGGAGTCCTGGGATGGGTTGGGCAGGGGATGGGAGGGGCCTTTATTATCATAATTGACACACCTCATTCGGTTGGTAGAAAAGGAGCGACTTCAACTAGGCTGCTTCTGGGTGCATCCCCAAAAGGGGTCCCAGTCAGTCCTAAGTTCCCATCTCCTGGTCCATTTAGAGACCCACAAGATGAGAGATGACATGACATAAACATGAAAAGGGGCCAGATCTCCTCAGTGGCATACACACTGTAAGGTAATAGGCAGGCTCCTCTGTTGATTATCACAAATGAAAGGAGTGTGTGTGTGTGTGTGTGTGTGTGTACATACTTATACATGTCTATTTTATGTGCATGTGTGTGAACATGTATGTGTAGGCCAGAGATCAACTTCAGGCATCTTCCTCAATTTCTCCCCACCTTAATTTTCTTTTAAAGATTTATTTAAAGCCAGGTGGTGGTGGCGCATGCCTGTAATCCCAGCACTCTGGGAGGCAAAAGCAGGCAGATTTCTGAGTTCGAGGCCGGCCTGGTCTACAGAGTGAGTTCCAGGACAGCCAAGGCTATACAGAGAAACCCTGTCTCAAAAAAAAAAAAAAAAAAGATTTATTTATTATTATTTGTAAGTACATGTAGCTGTCTTCAGACACACCAGAAGAGGGTGTCAGATCTCATTACGGATGGTTGTGAGCCACCATGTGGGATTTGAACGCGGGACCTTCGGAAGAGCAGTCAGTACTTAACCGCTGAGCCATCTCTCCAGCCCTCTCCCTTAATTTTTAGGGATCTACTGAGCCTGAAACACACTGATTTGTTGGAGAGCCAAGTTGGCTCTCCAACAAGCCCCAGGCTCTCCTGTCTCTGCCTTCCCAGTACCGGGATCACAGGCATTGTGTGCTACCACACCAACCTTAGATAGGTGCTAGAAACCAATCTCCAGCCCTCTGGTCTGCTTGGCAAACTCTTTAGCAACTGAGCCAACACCAAAGACCCACAAAACTTACATGGGTGTCGGTTTTGATATCTGTGGACCAGAAGACTATATCCTGCCTCAGTACTCCACTTTTATGCAGATTATATGATTATCGGTTACCTCTGAGTCACCAATAATGAATCGGTGTCACATTCAGGAATGAGAGAGAAGCATTTCCCCTTGGAGTCATCTAACCAAGAGAGTCAGATTAGAATTCTCTATTTCATGCTCCACTTGTCTTCCATCCTCTGTCTGTCTGTCTGTCTGTCTGTTGTATGAGTCTGAATCTCTGCCTGCCTGAAGGTTGTCTTGTGAATCCGTCCTTGTGTCTGTGTCGCCTATTCTGTATGTGTCGTGGCTGGCTGGCTGTGAGTGTGTGAGTGATGTCTGTCTGTTGTATGAGCTGTGTGTGTGTGTGTGTGTGTGTGTGTGTGTGTGTGTGAGAGAGAGAGAGAGAGAGAGAGAGAGAGAGAGAGAGAGAGAGAGGAGAACTGTATCTGTGACTGGTGTCATATAAATTGTGTGTCTGTGTGTGGTGTGTGTGTGTGTGTGTGTGTGTGTGTGTCCCTAACAGAGAGGCTCTGTCTTTATTGAAAAGCGTCATATAGCCAGGCAGTGGTGGCACATACCTTTAATTCCATCTCTTGGGAGGCAGAGGCAGGCAGATTTCTGAGTTCAAGGCCAGCCCATTCTACAGAGTGAGTTCCAGGACAGCCAGGACTACACAGAGAAACCCTGTCTTGAAAAACCAAAAAACGAAAAACAAACAAACAAACAAAAAACAAAAAACATCATATGAGGAGGGGAGGGGATACTTTACAGAACTCTTTACAAAGGATTAAGTCACTGGCTCCAACTGATCTCCACTAACCCAGACAAGCACCACTATCAACTAATACCCATAAATGGACACTTTCAATCTTTGTGATAGATTATAGAATAACTGCTTTCACCCTTTCAGCCAATGATACACATACAGCAACTGGGTTGGGGGCCTGGACCAGAACCTAATGCTGATGACATGGGAAATCCAAGGGGAATATGGTTGATTCACATTGTTCTCTTAAAGGCAGGTTAAAGCAGGGTTTGGTGTTACCAGGTCTTAATCCAAGCACTTGGAAGGCAGAGGCAGACAGATCTTTGAGTTCGAGACAAGCCTGGTCTAGGGTGAGTTTCAGGACAGCCAGGGCTACCCAGAGAAACCCTGTTCTAAAACACTAAAAAAAAAAAAAAAAAAAAAAAAAAAAATCAATCTAAGTATGAGTATGTGTATAGTCTTAAGTGAATTAATAACTCTATGAGGCCCTTCATTTCCTTGCCACAGTATTTTCCACTAAACCTGAAACCTGTGTTTTTCCATCCAAGCTAACTGGCCATAACTCTGTAGGATCCCTGTCTCTGCTGCGACAATGCTGTGATTGCATGCACATCCTGTTCCGCCCGCCTGTTATCTGGGTGCTGGGGACCCAATCTTAGGTCCCCATGCTGGTGCAGCAAATGTTCTTACCTGCTGGGGCATCTCCCCCACTTTCCATTCTCTCTCCTGTGAGGTTTCTAATTATGCAAACAGCATCAAAATAGTGGAACGCACAGCAGGGACACAGGGAAGTCTTCACCCACCTGGCCCAGATTTCAGAACTGTCCCACCTCCTCTTCACCCACCACTTGTGGATTAATCAGAAGTATGCCTTTGTCGCAGCATGACGGTACCTGCCTGCAATCCCCGCACTTAGGAAGTAGAAGGAGAGTTGTGAGTTCAAGGCCAGCCTCAGCTACTTAGCCAGTTCCTGTCTCTTAAAGAGAAGCCACCATTGTGTGTTTTAACCACAGTGACATTTCATTTCCATCTGCCTGTATGTTCCACAGCATGCCTCCACAGCATGAAAGGGAGACTCGGCGGTGCTCTCTGGGGCCTCTGCCACTGAAGTAGCTATCTCACTGTCTCAGAAGTGCTGGGAGGCAGGATTACTGGAGTGGCTCGGTGCTGACTCTAGATGCCATCAAACCCAGCCCAATTCCCAGCAGTTCTCCCAGGGGCCTATTCATTCCCGGGGAGGAACTTTACTCCTTATGGATGAACAGCGCCCGAGGGTCTCCTCCCTATGGTATTACTACCTGGTCGCCTCTGGAGCGAGATACTCTCTTGCCAAAACCTGGCCCCTCTTGTCCATCCCTGTAGCAAAGCGTCCTCTGTGAGGAAGTCCTCCCTTGTTTTCTTCAGGCACACTGAAGGAAGGTGACAGGCACACTGAGGGAAGGCACACCTCAGTTCTAGAAAAGAATTTTGATGGGAGATGGCTAAGAGGGATAAAGAGGCTGTGAGGCACAGAGCGAGCAGGGACTGCTCTGAGGAGGGAGGAGGAGCCACCAGGACCTAAACAGAGGCAGCCAGAGCCCTGGGGTGGACATGGGTAGAGACCCATAAAAGGACAGAGACCCGGGGAGTCACAGGTCCTACCATCAGAGCAGAGAGCCAGTGACGGGGCGAGTGACTCAAACTGTCACACGTTCAGACACAGGAGCACGAGAGATCTAGAAGCAAACAGATGAGAGAAGGCTCTGCCATCCGCTCGCAAAGGACTGACTACCCAAGAGCTCGTCTGGGGCAGCCTAGGGGTCAGCTTTGCAGGGAGGGGAGCAGGTGGTTCTCTGAGGACACACCATGGTCCCAAAGCCTAGTGGACGGGATCCCATCACAGGGAACGGGATACGGTAACTGGACAGAGGTGCCTGGCATGCTCACAGACCACAGGTGACCTTGGGCAGGTGTGATAATCCTCCCCAAAACAAAGAAGGGGCACTATGCCGTTTTAGCTTTCCGGGGTTCTTTTGGTCCTCACAACCCTGGAAAGTCTCTGTTTGGAGACTGGTTTTCAGTGTGGCTGTAGCAATGGATTTAGGTGGTTCGGAATAGTGCTATACAAACTGAAGATTTCCTAGAGTACTTGGAAAGGGACACCGGGTTTCCGGGGAGGGAGACCATAGACCTGACCACACTGATAAAGGCAAGATGTGTCTGCTTTGTCAAATCCTAGCCTAACCTTACTGTAGTTGCTGGAAGCTTTCTTGAAAAGGGCTTGTAGGTTTCCTGAGTGGATGTTTAAAGAAGAGATCCATTGACGCTACTGTGTTGTGACAGGCTAGCTGTGTGTGGTTTGGACACACAATTGTAAGCCAAAGAAAGGATATTCGGAAGGCCGCATGGTGGTTGTGTTCCCTCTGAGAAGACAGGACTTTAAATGGGAAGACATCATACTGGCAACCCCATGCCTGAGCCTGGGCCCCCTCCCCCCGCCCCCAAGGACCCCTGACACCGCTGCTTCTTCTGGCCCATACAGACCTTACACGGACCTCTGCCCTCCCCGCCCAGAACCATATGACCTAGACTCCACCACCGGTGCATGGGGTCTAGGGACCCTGACCCTAGCTCATAGGTCACGCCCACTCTCCAGTCCACGTGGCACTAGATCATCTGTCCATCCATCGTCCATGGCACAGCTGAGAACATCAAGGAGGGGACACGGCAGTCCTGCTTTTCACCATGTGGGGATGGAGACCATGTCTGGGCAAGGCTGCATGGTGGAGATGGATGTCTCGGGGTCTGCTTCTGCAGAAGTCGTCTTGCTCGCTACAGACAGCTCAGCCAAGTATCTCTGAGCTGGATGATTTGAGATACCTTGTTTGCCCAGTGTTTCGGTCCTCGGTTCTCCTCCTGTCCAGCCTCTCCCTAACTGGCCCCTCTTTTTTTTTTTTTTTTTTTTTTAACCTCTCACCCCTGCTTTCTGAGCCCATAACCCTAGCTGTGGCAGCACAGCCTTTCTCTTTGTACCCCTGGGAGGGAACCATGCCCGATAAGGATTGTCACATACCCCACATCACAGGCGGGTGCGGTGTTCGAGGTGCAGTGCCCTGGGCCATGCAATCGAGTAGAATTACCTCGCTGTATGAGGACTCAGTGAGTGGGAGGAGAGGGCAGAGGGCCAGAGAGGAAGCAGCTGGGGACATATGTCTATTTGCACTGGCTCTTTCTCTACCAGCCCCAGTCGCCAAATGACTGCATCGGATAAAAAGAGCTGGCAGCCCAGAGCTGAGGCCTGAGCGGCTTCAAAGATGTCTCGGCGCCTCGTTTCCTGTGTGCATGTCGGTCTCCTCTGGGTAAGGCCCAGAGTGTGTGTGCTCAGAAAATCTACATTTCCTTGACCTTAAGGCTTCTTGACTGTACCTACATGCCCAACTGCGGGCTCAACTGCTGACATCACATGGGTCCCAGCAGTGGGTGTTTTGAGTGCGGGTGGGGGCTACGTGTCAGTGCGCATGTATGTGGGACAGACATTTGCTGAGAAGAGCCGAGAGACCCCGCGTGCTGTGTCCCTGGCATCCCTGGCAAAACCCTGGTAGTCTCACTGCCCAGCACGTCTTCCTTTGGTCGAGTCCTGGACCTTCTGTCCGCTTGAGGGACAATGACACAGCTGATCTTCGGAGGCTTCTTGCTATAACCTCTGATCTGGCTAGAAGACACGACTGTCCTATACTGTCTGCTACCCGGGGGATCTCTGACCTGCTTGGTGGTCTCCATGGGACAGGACACCCGCCTGGACCCCAAGCTTACTAAAGAGTTCACCCTCTCCAAGTCTGGGGTTTCCATGAAAGGCCCCCACACCCTCACCCTACTATCCCACTGACCCTTCAGAGAGAACTAGGCCAGCCAACTAGAAATCTAGGGCTGGAGCATCCAGGTCAGGCCTGGGACATCTTGAACAGGAGTGGGAAGATAGAAATGTCTTGGGGGGGGAATATCCCCAATTCTCAAAGGACAGAATAGTAGCCTCCAACCCCTGAGTTCAGTTACACTGAAGGAAAAGCCCTGCTTGTTGGGGGACACATACCCACAACCTGCAAGAAGCCACAAGCTCCTTGGTAGGGGAACTGCTTACGAGGTCCTGCCCTGGGAAGGGTCTGAGAGATCATTCCTTTTTTTTTTTTTTTAAGATTTATTTATTTATTATATGTAAGTACAGTGTAGCTGTCTTCAGACACATCAGGAGAGGGCGTCAGATCTCATTGCGGATGGTTGTAAGCCACCATGTGGTTGCTGGGATTTGAACTCAGGACCTTGGGACGAACAGTCAGTGCTCTTAACCTCTGAGCCCCTGAGAGAACATTCCTCTTCCCAGGAATTTCAGAAAGAAAAAAAAAAATGTCACAAAGGGTGTACAGGCTCCTCACAGCTCTTTCTTCCTCTCCATCTCAGAGGTTCCCAATGGGTTCTGGAGGCCCCTCACCTTCTCCCCAGCAAGGCTCCGAGTGCCGGAGGGAGCCAACGCCACCTTCACCTGCAGCTTCTCCAACTGCTCCGAGGATCTCGTGCTGAACTGGTACCGCCTGAGTCCCAGCAACCAGACTGAAAAGCAGGCCGCCTTCTACAAGGGTTTCAGCCAGCCCGTCCGGGACGCCCGCTTCCAGATCATTCAGCTGCCCAACGGGCACGACTTCCACATGAGCATCCTTGACGTGCAGCGCAATGACAGTGGCATCTACCTCTGTGGGAGCATCTACTTCTGTGGGGACATCTCCCTGCCCCCCAAGATGCAAATCAAGGAGAGCCTTGGAGCGGAGCTCGTGGTAACAGGTGCAGCTAGTAGAGCCGGTAGGAGATCCCCTCCTGCCCAAGGACCTGTTGGGTTCTCCTCCGTGGCTCTGCCCAGAGCCTTGAAGACCCTGTCCCTCTCCCTGGGAAACTCCTCAGATGTTTATTTATTTACCTTTAAGGGATAGTGGGACATACAGAGGTAGGGTGAGGGGCCAGTCACTGCCCATCTAAAACAGGCAGCCCTTGGGACTTGGAGAGGGCAGGGTGTGTGCCCCTGAAGAGAATAGACTACTGGTGTCCTAGAACTCTACTCTTTGTGGTCCTGTAGAGAGAATCCCGGAGAACTCAACAAGCTATCCCAGCCCCTCACCCACGCCAGAAGGCCAGTTCCAAGGCTTGGCCGTTGGTCTCATGAGCGGCCTCGTGGGCATCCCCATATTGCTGCTGCTGGCCTGGGCCCTCGCTGCCTTCTGCTCGACGGGGATGTCAGGTAAGGCTCACCACGCCCTGCCTCTGTCTCTCCCAGCAAGCCTTGTCGTCACTGTACTTCACACCTACTCTGATCATCAGGAGGGCCTGTGTTCACCAGAGGGGTGGCCGTACACCACACACACTCTCTCGGACCACTTCAGAAGCCTGTGGCCGCCCCACCCACATCCAGCCTCAGGCTGCTGGTTTTACTAAACCGCTGGTGACACTTGCATTTCTCTGGCTGGAAGGACGGCCTAAGCTCACCTCCAGGCCCCTGGCCACCAGTGGGCCGTTCCTGCACTGCCACCTCCAGGAGGTCTGCTCATCAGCCAGCTAAGAGGCCACACATAATATCCGCTGCATGCCTACCCTGAGTTGTGGTGCACCAGGAAAGGGGACACTGATACATCTGTACCCAGGGGTGCGCGCGTCCGGGGGGGCGGGGGGGGGGGGAGAGGGGGTGGCGGGGGAGGGGCAGGCTCGTATTCCACAACTCATAGTCCCATCGGGAACTTCCAATTCATAAATGGGCAGGGTACCAATGGGAATGGAAAGCCTGGTGCTTGCCCATGGTCTACACCTCTTCAGTGGCTGACACACACAGCACACACATACACACACATGCACACATGAGAGAGAGAGAGGGAGAGACAGACAGACAGACAGACAGACAGAGGACATTCCTCCATTAGGGAAGATGGCTCAGTAGCTGCCCTCTAACTCAAACTGTGTGTCTCAACAGGGGTCAGAGCAGCTGCACACAAGGACGATGCTCTGGTGAGTGAGTCTCCTTTCTTGCGTGATCTATTACAGTCCACCCCCACCCCACCCCCAGGTCGTGGTACAGGTAGAGAGACCATGAGGCCTACAGGGCTGAGGCCTGGAGAACCCAGCGCACACTTCCCAGCAGGCCTCCAGAGCCATTTCCGGTTGCTCCTCCCAGCAGCCGACCCCACCGTGAATACCCCTGTCGGTGGTGTCCAACGTGGTCACGACTTATTCTCTTCTGTGCAGAGACAAGGTGCAGAAGTCCAATTTTGGAATCCTAAACCCACAAGAAGGCCAGGAAACATTTAAAGAGAGAAACTGAGCCAGAAACAAGGGACTGCACCCTAACTATCACACAAGGCGATGGGGAAAGGGACCTCAGCTCTTAGGTCAGGTCCCAGCTTCAATGGCTGAGGTGAATTTGCTCTAAGACGCACGCCAAATCCAGTGACAGGCTGGAGACCCAGCATTGGGAGGGGTTGAGATTATGGGATGCATACACCACCCTGCAACGACTATACCAATGGCTCTTTCTTCTCCTCCCTCCCCCCCTGCACCCCTCCCCTCCCCCTGCCACCGCCCTTGAAGAAGGAGGAGCCTTCAGCAGCACCCGCCCCCAATGTGGCCTACGAGGAGTTGGACTTCCAGGGACGAGAGAAGACGCCAGAGCTCCCTGCCCCTTGCGTGCACACAGAATACGCGACCATTGTCTTCACTGAAGGGCTGGGTGCCTCAGCCATAGGACGTAGGGGCTCGGCTGATGGCCCGCAGGGTCCTCGGCCTCCGAGACATGAGGACGGACATTGCTCTTGGCCTCTTTGACCAGATTCTTCAGCCATGAGCATGCTGCAGGTCCTCCACAGGGAGCACCGGGTCCGTCCCTCCTTCGAGGAACATGCAGGTTACGGTTCAGCAAAGAGTCCCAGGGTCTGAGCTATCTGGAGGGGCAGCCCAGCGCTTGCACTATTGAGTGAGAACTCTCTTCATGTTTACCACAAGCTGGGAGCAGCGGGCTTCCCCGTGTCCCACTGTCACAAGGCGCAGAGCTTGGGGCCTGAGCCTATGTCTCCTGACTCCCGCTGTTGAGACACTATAGCCTATGGCCTTTGTGGGTTCTGTGCCTGGAAATGGAGGGACCTGAGTACAGCCTGCCTTTGAGTAGCCCCGTGAGGCAACCCCATCACAAGGGCGTCCAGGTATACCGTGGGTCCCGCACCTGAAAACACCCTTGGGAGATACTCGGGTGGGAAATTCATAGGCTGGGGGACTGAACTGATCTCAAGACCTGGAAAAGTTTTGATGAAGACTAGAAAGGTTCAGGAGTCTGGGAAGCATGCCCACTTACCAGGGAACAGCTCCGTCAGAGTCCCTGCTGTCCTTCTGCGTGCCCAGGAACCTCAGTTCTTTCTACAGCAGGGAAACTGAGGCAATAAAGGAAGCCAGCAGAGCTAGACCCACCCACACCTCCAGTGAGGCACTCGACTCTCCCTAGCCCTCCTAGGAACCAAAAGGACAAGGTCCATGTGGGCAGCAGGGAAGGAAAGGGGGCAGACACAACCTTGACACGTGCCAACTCTGGCCATGGCGGCCAGTGGTTTAGGTGTTAGGATCTCCTCGTCCACCCTGTCCCAGAGTCCGTTTCCGGCCCTCCTTCACACCATAGGGCTCTGAAATGAGCAAGCGTTTTTAGGGTTCCCTTGGCACTTCGGACAGTCAAGGCAGCAAGAGCCTAGCTGTCTGGCGGGCACCCTAAATGACCAGGCCTCAAGAGTCCCTTTCCTTTGGTTCAAGCCCATTATAATTAAATGGCCACAAAAGCTCTAAGAAGTTCTGTTCTACTTGTGGGTGTGTGGGGGCAGAGGCGGTGCGGAGGAAGAGCTGCAGGGCCAGGCTGAGGCTTCAGGCTAAGTAGGGCAGGTCACCACCCTGCTCAGAACCAGCTTGAGTCAGTCCTTGCCATCACTAAAATACACAGTCACACCACACCCCAAGCCTCAGCCCGGCAGGAAGGTACCCTGGGCTGTTTTGCTTGTGTCCCCTGCCGTGTCCTTTATGAGTCCTTCCCAGCCGGGTTGATGGCATATGCTGGGAGTCCGCTCAGTAGGGTGGGTGAAATATATCTTGTTATGAGAGAGGTACCTGTGGGTCCCTCCTTGGGACACAGGATAGGACATTTTTTTTTTTTTTAAGAAGGATAAACTTGTTCCTGACCCATCACTATCCTGGGATCTTGACTTTTGGACACAGGGGAAAGCAGATACCCCTTTCCAACCTTTTCTGGATAATGGAGAGCCTGGCCCAGCTTACAGCTGTCACTCCATGCTGGGCAGGGGAGAAGATGCCATGTGTTGGGTTAGAGGAGAGTAAGTCAGGGCGCTGGAAAAACTCACAGGTACGACAAAAAGAAGCCTGGTCACACGGCTCATAGAAACAAGGTGAACATCAAGAAACGGGTGGCCGGGTGGCTCTCCGCTGTTCAAGCCGCCCTCTTGTGAAGCAGCAGGAGTTCTAGCCCCGCTCCCCCACCACAGGTGCAGAAGCATTACTTACAGTGCTCCTCAACCTTCCTGCTGCTTCATGAGACCCTTTAATACAGCTCCTCGAGTCGTGGTGACCCCCAACTATAAAACTGTTTCGTTGCTACTTCCTAACTGCAATTTTGCTACTGTTCTGAGCCATAATGTAAATAACTGATATGCCACCCCTGTGGGGGTCGAGACCCAAGGTGAGAACCGGCGAGTTAGACGTCTATGAGGTGGCTACCAGAGAAGCGGGGTACAGACGGCCTCCTGACAGAACAGAGTGCTACTCACAATGGCTCCAAGAGGCATGGCGGCTCTTCCTACTTGAACCATAAACTCAACATCGTTCTGATTAAAAAAAAAAAAAAAAGTCTCACCTATAGAACTATAACGTGTCTAAGAACGTGGAGAGTGGCCTGCACTACTGCACTCGGGGCTGACATTCTCCTGCGTGGGTGTTCAGTGTTCAGATTCCCACCACATGCAGCACACCTGCACAGTCCCAAACCTAACAGACAGGAAGGGAAGCCTGCATGGAGCTCAAGTAAATAAGAGCACATTCCCAAACAGTGGGGGTGTGGCAAACCTCAGACACGGGGCTGGAGAGATGGATCAGTGGGTATGAGCACTGACTGCTCTTCCAATGGTCCTGAGTTCAAATCCCAGCAACCACATAGTGGCTCACAACCATCTGTAATGAGATCTGACGCCCTCTTCTTGAGTGTCTGAAGACAGCCAAAGTGTACTTACATATAAGAAATAAATAAATCTTTAAAGAAAGAAAGGAAGGAAGGAAGGAAGGAAGGAAGGAAGGAAGGAAGGAAAAAGAAAAGAAAAAAAAAGAACCTCAGACAAGGAACAATTCAGAGTAAGACAGACACATTAGGTTCACAAAAAAATAAAAATAAAAATAAAAAGTAGTAGAAAATATAAGTGAAGTGAAGTAAAAACATTTTCGCTATCACACAAAGATCTACAATTACATCTAAACTTAAATTAGATCTAAAATACATTTTTACATGAAGATCTAAAAACTCTGGGAAGGAAAAATCTAAAAAACACAATGGGAAAGCTGGCAGGGCTTGTAACCAATTATCAGTTCACCGAGACATGTGAGTGCACATACGCCGATGCCCGCTTATACACGCATGCATATGCAATGTGTCTGTGCATGCGTGTGTTGTGTGTATATCCATGCATATGTGATTACACACATGTGTACACAGTGTGTGTGCAGGAATGTGTGCCCCACATGCAGTTCACACATTCATATATGCATGCTGCAAACATGCATGTGTATGTACACACACACACACACACACACACACACAGATTCCCCCAAACAATAAAAGAGCTTCAGTTTTACTCATAATCATAAAAATATAAATTAGAACCAGACCTGCTAAGAACAAACATTTGTAAAGCAAGGCCGGCTTAGCTGGCTTAGCTGTTCTGTAGGGGACCAGGCCCCCAGAAGGCACCAAGCTTATGGCATTCACCTTTGCCCATCTGGGTCCTGTGGATCACTGGGAGGGAGGGAGGGAGGGAGGGAGGCACAGGGTTGTCAGTGCTGAGTCTACAACTGCCCCAACCCAGCCGTAGGAATCCGAACTGGCTCAAGACCATAAGCAGTGTGGTCTCAACAGCTTGAGCAGACTCGGCACAGAGTGCAGTAGGCACCCCACCGCGTCTGAAGGCAAAGAAGCGAGCTAGGGTTGTGCCAAAATGACAAGGGTGCCATGTGGGCATCAAAACATACCAGAATTAAAATCTGATTAATACGCTTGGGGTACGTTGTTACAAGAACATCGTTATAAGTTCAAAGAATACAGCGGGGCTGGAAAGAGCGCGCAGGAGTACTCAAAAGAAGAAGAAGAAAAAAAAAAGGGCACAGCGGGCGGGAGGAAGTGGTCGTCCTCTCAACGGGTCTCTGAACCTCCCGCCTGGCTCGGGGCTGCAAGGCGCTTCTGGGCCAGGCCATCCGGTAGTGGCTGCCCCTGTTCAGATAAGAACTGAGAGAGCCGCAGGGACCAGTCAGCACTTCACATCCGCTTTCCCGTAAAGCAGCAGCTGCGCCTCCCCGAACTCATTTTTTCCATCCGCTCGCTTTGCCCCAGGCACACGTGTCACCGCCTGGCTGAGACCCTGAGCCTATCCCCTCCCGCTCTGGTGTCCTTAATCTCTGGCAGAGGCTGCAGCCTCGGGAGAGCGCTTGATGTGGCTACTCCACCACAAACCACAGCTGACCCCAGGGGAGCAGGACCCCAGGAGTCCGAGCTACCAAGCACCTACGCTGAGCCTCACCCAGAAGGTTTCTCCCCTTTGCTCTCTCTTCTCCGCCTCCCAGATACGGATGCCCTCCCTAACTGGTCTGCAGAGAGGAACAAGGCTTCTGGTTCAGTCCTGCTGGATGGAGGAGGCGGGAGATGCAGCCCAGCCTGCCAGAAGCCCGCCCTCTGGCCGTGGAAGGCTGGAATGGCACCTAGATCCACGGGAGGACTAGAGGCGGTGGTCTCAGTCAGCCGAGGTCAGTGGGCCGATGTGGGTGTGGCCTCTTTGCATTAGTGGAGGTCTGGATTTCTTAAGGGTTCAAAATGTGGAATTCCTGCAGGGGGCAATTAGTCCACCTGTAACAAAAGGCCATCGGTCCCAGTCACTAGGGTCACTGGAATAGATGTATAGTTTGTTTTGGTTTTGAGACAGGGTCTCTCTATGTAGCCCTGGCTGGTCTGAAACTCGGACATCTGCTTGCTGCTGCTTCCAGGGTACTGGGATCAAGGATGTGCAATAACACACCTACCCTATAATATTTTGAAAAAAAAAAGGTGTGTGTGTGTGTGTGTGTGTGTGTGTGTTCATCTTCATGAATTATGAGCACCATTATGTCCACAGAGGATGGAGAGCACTTGGTCCCTTGGTGCTGGAGTTTCAGGCCGTTGTGAGCCATCTTGGTGTAAGTGCTAGGAACTTAACCTAACCATTGTCCTCTACAAAAGCAGAACCCGTCGGGCAGTGGTGGTGCACGCCTTTAATCCCAGCACTTGGGAGGCAGAGGCAGGTGGATTACTGAGTTCGAGGCCAGCCTGGTCTACAGAGTGAGTTCCAAGATAGTCAGAGCTATACAGAGAAACCCTGTCTCGAAAAACAAACAAAAACACACACACACACACACACACACACGAAAAAAAAAACAAAAACAAAAACAAAAAAAGAGCAGTACCCATTATTAACTGCTGAACCATCTCTCCAGCCACTGGATAGACCTTAGTGTCTCTGACGTGGTCAGACTGCCTCCCCGCCCCCCCACTAAGAAGATTCCCTGCATGTGTCCAACCTCCAGAAACCTGGCCCCAGGGTGTGGTCAGAGGAGGCTGGAACCAGGTAGCACCTGCCCAGAAACTCCTGGTGGGCCTAAGTGCACCGCAGACCTGCCTGTTACATGCCGTCAACGGCTGCTTCACAGTTCAGAGGTTTTTATCCCCAAACTCCAAAACCAAATAATCACACAGGCAAAATGTTCTTCAGCCAGCTGGAGAGATGGCTCAGCGCCGAAGAGCACTGGTGACTCTTCCAGAGGTCCTGAGTTCAAATCCCAGCAACCACATGGTGGCTCACATCCATCTGTAATGGGATCTGATGTCCTCTTCTGACATATACATATACACATACATATACATATATATATACACACACATATATATATAGTATTGTATTACATTGTATACATGCAAAATACATTGTATATATAAATAAAAATACATTTAGAGAGAAGAAATGTTTTGGTTCCACACCCATAGAAGCTTCGTTCACAAGAGTGACGATGTGGGCATTGCTTGTCTGTCCATCAAATGGATGGATGAAGCAGACACAGTCTGTCAGCACAATGGAACACCAGCCTTGAGAGGGAAGGCACGTCTGGCATATGCTACTCCAGGGATGAGTCTTAACACTGTGCTGGGGGAAGTAAGCCGTCTGCATGAAAAGACAAACTGTCAGAGGTGGCGGGCGAGTCAAAGAGTGGCTGCCAGGACCTGGGAGGTGACAAGTTAGCACTTAATGGGGACAGAGTTTGGGTTTTTGACAAGAATCTTATTTTCTGGGAAGGGAGATGTGAGCCTTGACCCTCCTCTGCTCCCGGAAGCTGCCTCAGCTAAGCGAAAGGGAAAGACCGTCCGTCCGTCTGTGAGCACGTGAGGGTTGGCACCCCTCACCCAAGTAAGGAGAGAATGAGGCCCCAAGAGGGTCACCCTTAGTCGTCAGGGCTTGCCAGGGTGAAGGGATCAGCAGGGAGGAGAGATGTTTAAGGCTCTTTGGGATCAGGCCAGGTGGCAGGCCAGTAGATGTCCCCACGTGGGGACAAGGTGAAGCCAGGGCTAAGAATTGAGCCCTTCTGGAGGGAAGTGTCTCCATTCATGACTTTCTTGGCTACATCAAAGCTCATACACAGTCCGTGGCTTCATCTGGTCTGCCAGTGTAGTCATTAACCTTATCTGAGCCAGCTCAGGGGTTAAGAGCAGGTACTGCCCTTCCAGGAGGAACCAAATGTGGTTCCCAGCACCCACATCTGGCGGTCATAACTGCCTGTAACAACAGCTGTTCTAATGTTTCTAGCCTCTATAGGTTCTCTCTCTCTCTCTCTCTCTCTCTCTCTCTCTCTCTCTCTCTCATGTGTGTGTGTGTGTGTGTGTGTGTGTGTGTGTGTGTGTGTGTGTGTGTAAAACAAAATTAAGTAAAACAAAAACATCCCTACCAGCACCTGGGCTGGTGTGGGGTGTGACCCACACCTGGGTACCATCCCCTGGCCACAAAACTAGCCAGCCTGGTCAAGGCCCGGGTAAGCTAGATGGACAGGGACCAGGGCATGAACTCCTCCCCCTATGGACAGGTTCTTGAAGGTGAGCTAGGTGTCGCGGGGCAGGCACTCCACAGAGCCAAGGAAGCCCAGCCTTGGGGCAATTCCCATTTTCAAGTTTGTGGACCACGAGGATGGTTCAAGCAAATATGCTCAAGAATATGCCCTACTCTCTTTTCTTAAGTTTACAGCCTTACCATTGCACATATTTAATTGATTGTAGAGAGACTCTCTTATAAGCAATATCTATCACTAAAACGCCTATGGCCAATGAGCTGAGGCAGAGAATGGGTGAGACTCGGGTAGGAAGGCAAAGGATGCTGGGAAATAGTGAGAGAATAAAGGGGAGATTTTCCCTGAACACTGAGGAGACTGAGGTAAACCAGCAGGCAGCTGAACTCAGGGTAGAATAAGGAGGAGATTCCAGACTTGGACACATGAAGCCAAGAAGAGGTGAGTAGCCATGTGGAAGACACAAAATTGTTTGAATGAGTTAAATAAGCTATGAGCTTTTGGGAAATGAGCCTGATCATGTGGCCTAGGCATTTATTAATAAATAATTAGTCTCAGAGTCTTTATTGTTGGGAACTAAGTGGCCGGGAGGTAAAAAAGCAAATTTATTTTTTTTTACGATTGATAGACTTCTTTTTTTTTTTTTTATTGTTTTGAGTTTACAGAAAGTACAAAGCTCGCATGAGTTCCTCCTCCCACGCAGACACCTAGCTGCAGAGTCCCTACACTTAACAGATTGGCCGGGGGCATTTACTGCTACCACAAACCGACACTCACACAACAGTCTCTTTCCGAGTGCAGCTTACATCAGGGTCCCCTTGTTGGCGGCACCGCTGGGGACCTTGACAAGTGTGTACTGTCGTGCACTGCCTTACAGAGCCCTGTTGAGTATTTTCACTGCCTAAAAGACCCATTGAAGCAGGAAAGCAAGGTCAGATGTGCATGACTGTCAGTCTAACTCCAAGACTCAGCAACCAAAAATGGCCATCCCAGGACCTGCCCCAGACCTCCCACCTCTCCAGGGATTATGAAAAGTCCTCCCACAAAGAAAATAAATCAGTCACCTACAATAGGTGTGTGGGGAGGGAGAGCCTCTGGATGTGGTGATGCAATGTTCTAGGAATATCTCTCATATTCTAAGAGACTGAAATCTTTGCTGCGCCTCACAGCCAGAGTCAATAACACCTATGTACACCTTGAAGTACTTAAGACAAGATGTTTACCCTGTTGCTTAACCTGCCTTTAAGAGAGCAATGTGAATCAACCATACTCCCCTTGGATTTCCCATGAAGGGTGAGAGCAGTATTCTATAATCTATCACAAAGGTTGAAAGTGCCCATTGATGGGTATTGGTTGATAGTGGTGCTTGTCTGCATCAGTGGAGATCAGTTGGAGCCAGTGACTTAACCCTTTGTAAAACTCTGTTAAAGACTTCTGTAAAGTGTTCCCTCCCCTCCCCATATGATGCTTTTCAATAAAGACAGAGTGTCTCTGTTAGGGGCACACACACACACACACACACACACACACACACACACAGTTCATACAACAGACACCATTCGCAGATACAGTTCTCTCTCTCTCTCTCTCTCTCTCTCTCTCACACACACACACACACACACACACACACACACACACACACACATAGAACAGGAGACATAGAAACAGGGATAGATTCACAAGACAATCTTCAGGGAGGCAGAGATTCAGACTCATACAATAGACAGACAGACAGACAGACAGAGGATGGAAGACACGTGGAGCATGAAATATAGAATTCTAATCTGGACTCTCTTGGTTAAATGACTCCAAGGGGAAATGCTTCTCTTTCTTTCCTGAATGTGACACCGATTCATTATTGGTGACTCAGAGATAATCAATCATCATATAATCCACACACCTGGACCTGAAATCGGTTCTCGAGCCCCTTGCTCACCCAAGCCCACCCCCGCTCTGTGGAGCACACCTATACTCCAGTCTCGGTTTTAAACACCTGTCATTTACCTACTGCATGCTCACGTCTCATTCAATTATTTGTTCAAGACACAAAGAACCTGGATATCAGGTCACAGATAATGCCCAAGAGTCTCTTTGGTAACAGTCCAAGTTCTGTGTTTGTATCTACACACCCCTCATTCAAGCCCTGATCCCTCCACCTCTTGGCTTTGCCCTTTCCAGAAAAGTCCTATGGCACTGAAGAAAATGTCTTTCTCAGGAAGAATTAGCAGTTTATATATCCTCAGGGAGGAGTAAAGCTGTATAAGTCACTCCCTCAACAATCATTAACCACAGTATGATATGTATAATACAGATTATAAAGAGATAGATAGATAGATAGATAGATAGATAGATAGATAGATAGATAGATAATAGACAGATGATAGATGATAGATAGAATAAGAGAAGGGGGGAGAAATAGATAGTCTCCTCAGAGAGGGGCTGGGCCCTGAAACTGTTAACTTCTGGTATCATCAAACAAAAGATAGGCCTTTAAGTCTCTCTTCCCAGAAACCATTCACTGTACATCCACAGGAAGGGGCGGAACCTTGTAGCACCTTCCTCTCCTGGATGAAGGAACACTAATGAGCCTGCTTCTCTGCAGAAGTCACATAGGTAATCACATCTGCTAAGAGCTCAAGTGGTCTACGGCCACGTCTGCAGGACAGCATTCCACAAGGATGCACCTCTTTTTAGTGTGGGTTAATAGTCTGCCCTCTGAGCGGACGGCAATTTGTGTTCATCCGTTCTCTGGCTGGAAGTTGTGGGTTAGGGTTAGGGTTGGGTTTGTTTAGGTTGGGGTTAGGGTTAGGATTAGGGTTGGGTTTATTTAGGTTGGGGTTAGGGTTGGGTTAGGGTTAGGGTTGGGTTTGTTTCGGTTGGGGTTGGGGTTAGGGTTGAGTTTGTTTTAATCAGGGTTAGAAGTTGCCTCCAAGTTTCATCAAGGGTGAATACAGATGCTGTCCTGGCTGGTTTTATGTGTCAAGTTGACACAGGCTGGAGTTATCACAGAGAAAGGAACTTCAGGTAAGGAAGTGCCTCCATGAGATCCAGCTGTAAGGCATTTTGTCAATCTGTGATCAACGGGGGAGGGCCCCTTGTGGGTGGTACCATCTCTGAGCTGGTATTCTTGGGTTCTTTAAGAGAGCAGGCTGAGCAAGCCAGGGGAAGCAAGCCAGCAAGGAACATCCCTCCATGGCCTCTGCATCAGCTCCTGCTTCCTGACCTGCTGGAGTTCCAGTCCTGACTTCCTGTGGTGTTGAACAGCAATGTGAAAGTGTAAGCTGAACTCTTTTCTCCCCAACTTGTTTCTTGGTCATGATGTTTGTGCAGGAATAGAAACCCTGACTAAGATAGATGCTATGAACACCATGTTCAGGTTTTCGTGAGGACGCACTTTTCAACAACTTTCAGTAAATACTGAAAGCATAATCCCTTGATCATATGGCAAAAGAATATTCTTTCTAAGAAACCGGGATGTCTTCCCATGGTTCCACACTCCGTCTAGAAATGAGGAAGAGTTCCTGCAGCCCCACCTCCTCTGAACCCTGGTGAGGTCTGAAAGGCTCTAGCAGACTCAAGCATAACGAACATGGCGCTTACCTCTCCCTGCCTTGCTAAACCACTAGACTACATTTCTAAAGTTCGCCACCAAGATCTAGTCCCTTTTTTGGCCACTGACTCATTTCTGAGGCTGACCACCAAGGTCCAACTATCAAAACGTCAAGGTTCAGGGATCCGAATTCATTATTTTGATTAACTTAATCAAAATACCCAAGCAGAACTTACTGTTTAGTCCTAGCTCATTCTAACACAGACCTCCATCTTTGCTTCTTAAGGTTAACCCTTTTCAGCGGACATTTGCTGCTGTTCCTGCCCGACCCAGTCTCTGGCCTTCCTTCATAAAGAAGGGATCCCTTTGCATCTGGTTTGTGGTCTGTGCCTAGTTCAGAGTCCAGAGGGGCGCACCCTTCAAGGCCAATGCTTTTTTAGACATAGTCTAAAGAGCCATCCAGGTGGACAGCCTTGAATTTGTAATCCCCCTGCTTCAAACCCCAAGTGTTGGGATTACAGGTATATAGCACTACATCTAAGCTTTACTTCTTCTTGCCCCAGTTTTAGTAAGTCATTATTTTCCAAATACTACCTATTTTATATGAATCGTCGAGTTTATTATATATATATGTATATACATACACACACACACAAACACATATACATATACATCTTATACACATACACATATACATCTTATACACATACACATATACATATACATCTTATACACATATACATATGGCAAGCCCATTCTTGTTCCTATGAGAAAAGTAAAGGAAACAAAGTGTCTTTTTTTTTTTCAAGACAGGGTTTCTCTGTGTAGTCTTGGCTGTCCTGGAACTCACTTTGTAGACCAGGCTGGCCTCGAACTCAGAAATCCGCCTGCCTCTGCCTCCCAAGTGCTGGGATTAAAGGCATGTACCACCACCACCCGGCATAAAGTGTCTTTTTTATCAAAGGGTTAAACAAGACAAGAAAAGTACCATTTTTTTATGTTCAAATAAATTATATTTTCTTCTAGTATTATATTACAGGCGAAGTCAGTAATGTATACAATAGAATAATCATGAGATGATTTATGGTACAATATTTCAGAACCACTTTTATAGAAACAGAATGTAGCAGAACCAATCTTATGTCACTTTTGTACATTTTGAAAAAAAAATTTAAAAAAAAACACTGTAAAGACATGCTTTGACAAAAATCCCTCCCAAATCAGCATTTTTCCTTAAAATCAAAATACATGCTCAAGATTATATTCTGCTTATCAATACACCACCTGCCTCCAAATGAGAGACCCAAGCTCTGACCGCTCAGAATGAGGCACAAACCCCTTTGCACTAGGAACAGAGCCCACTGGTTGTACCGCTAATTTGATTTAGCACGGCCAAGCACGCTTCCGAGCTGACTTTCCTTTGGCCTGCTTGCCCTGTCAGGTACTGAGACATTCAGTCATAACTGAGAGTCGGCCTGCTTGTCCCTATGAATCGGTACAATTTTGCTTTCAGCTTTGGAGCGTGACATTAACAGAATACAAATTCACAGCTGCTGTCACGTTGTTTTGAATGCGTCCTTCTCCACTGGCAGAGGTCTCTTCCTGCACACCCATTCTCGAGAAAGTATCCAAGTGTCTGTCATGTCGTCTCTGTGTCGGCGTGTCTGCCTCCCTCCGCTGTGGTTGGCAGGCGGCTGTTGGGCTCTTCAGGGCCTGTTTTGGTTTCGCCAGCTCAGCCGATTTGTCTTTTAATTGGGATGTCAGTCTGTGTTTAGTGTAATTTGGGTATGTTTGGCTTTCATTGATTTATCCCCTACATCTGCTTCCCGCCTTTACCTTCCCCGTTCGGTATTTGACTTCCTGTTCCTTGCTTGTTTTCGTTGATCTTTCCCTCTCCCCAACTGTCCCCTCTCCAAACCGGGATCCAACCACCTTCCGCCGTGTCTGCTCTGGCTGGCATGGTATGTCACGCCAATAGCTTATACAGATTAGGACTATCAGCTTTTTTAGACTTCGGAAACTCTCAGGATACCTCCCTTCTGTCTGCCTCCAACTCCTCCGCACTGTATCTTGCTTCAATGTTAGTTTTTTTCTTTTTTAATTCCAGTCCATTTTTTTTTTGTTTATGTGAAGAGATTTTTTTTCTTGATTTATTTTTAAGGTAGATTTTTCACTATGTAGCCCAGGCTAGCCTTAAAGCCTGGATCCTCTTGCTAAAATTCAACCTCCAGGACTTCTGGGCTTACAGGCATATAAGCCTTTACCTTCCATATTGAGGGTTTCGCTGCGTGGGGCCTTGGGTTGACAGTTATTTTCTCTCCGGCCTCTCTGGAGAGCAGCCCTGTTTCCTCCCTTCTCATGCTTCAGATCCCTGGCTGACTTGATTGTCCGGCTTCTTGGGTTTCAGTGGTTTAATACGACGTGCTCAGCTGTGGTTTTCCTTTGGTTTCTTCTGCTCAAAGAGACAGGCAACACCAAGTGACCACAGCCACTCCCTTGACACACTCAAAGAAGACTGTGGGGCCCACGGGACCTGATTCTGGTAGGGCGGGGCTTTGTGCCTGGTAAGTCAGTCAGTCCTCAGGTCTAAGGCCTTTCTGCTTCTCGTCAATCCAATACCAGTGAAGACCTCTGTTCCTCCTAGACATCCTGGAAGAGCTCTCCCAGCCCTGCAGGCCCTTCCCACTCCCCTCTGCAAGGGCTCCGTCCTCAGGGCATTCCTCTTACTCCCCAGCCTCCACGCTATTTTTGACAACAGCTCGGAATTTGAAGACAAGGGAAGATAATCTATCTTCCTCATTAAACCAAAGTTTGTTCTTGTTGTTCAGATTGGAATTCTTTCTCCGCCTGCCCCCCCCTTTTTAACTTTGCAGGTGCCACCCAGTAAGGATCTCCCCAACCCCATGGTCCCACTGTGGAGAACCTCGCAGCATAGTGTCTTCCAGCAGGAAGAAGTAGCAAAAATTGAAGGATAGTTAAGACCACTGTTTCGTGGTAATTGCTGCTAGTGTGCTGGTTAATATTATCAACTGGACGGGATGCAGAATTACTTCGGAGATAAGTCTCTAGCCACATCTGTGACAGATCGTCTAGATTGGGTTAATTGAAGTGGTAAGACCCACCTTAACCATCAACCCATAGGCTTCAGTCCTAGACTGAATATAAAAGGAAAAAGCAAGGTAGGGATGGATACTCATAGCAGGGTGGGAAGAACCACGTATAGCCTCCACTTTCTAACTGCTCATGCAATGTGATCAGCTGCCATGATAAAAATGATGTCCAAGAAGAAGGAAGGAGTGACCCCTGGTTCTGGAAAGGCTCAGTGCATCAGTGTAGGGAAATCACAGAACAGGGAAGTGGGAAGGGGTGGATGGGGGAACAGGGGGAGGGAAAAGGGCATATGGGACTTTTGGGGAGCGGGGAGCCAGGAAAGGGGAAATCATTTGAAATGTAAATAAAGAATATATCGAATTAAAAAAAAATGAAAAAAAAATACTCTCACAAGGTATTGTCCTGCTGCCATGATGTCCCCTCCATGGTGTATCTTCAAGCTGTAAGCCAAAATGAAACCTTTCTCCCTTAATCAGCCTTTGTCAGGTCCCCCCTACCTCCAGGTTTTTTTGTTTTTTTTTTGTTTTTTTGTTTGTTTTTTTGTTTTTGTTTTGTTTTGTTTTGTTTTTTGTTTTTGTTTTTGTTTTTTTTTTCGAGACAGTGTTTCTCTGTGTAGCCCTGGCTGTCCTGGAACTCACTCTGTAGACCAGGCTGGCCTCGAACCTGGGATTACAGGCGTGCGCCACCACCGCCCCGGCTACCTCCAGGTTTTTTGAGTCAGGGTTTCTCTGTGTAACAGAACTCACAGAGATCTGCCTTCCTCTGCCTCTGCTGGGACTAAAGGGATGTGCCACCACGCCCGGCCTTGTGAGAGTATTTTTATCACAGCAACAAGTAATAGAACTAGGAAGTGCTCTCTCACCTTAGGAGTATGCATACAGCCATGAGAGATGTGTGTGGGGGTGGGGGGTGAACAGACGTTTGGTATGATTCATGTTGGATAAAGGAAGTTGATATGTAGGTATTTACTCTGAATTAAACTATTACCTCCCAGAAGGGCAGTGTGTGATGGCGCCTGCCTTCAGCCCCAGCACCTCAGATGCACAGGCAAACTGGTTCACCTGAGTTCAAAACAAAGCGCGGCCTTGGAGCAAAAGAAATAATCTTCCCTTGCTCAGCAAGCCAGGGACAAGAGTTTGGGTTCCAGCACCCACCAAAAGCCAGAACAAGTGGTGTGCGAATGTCACCTCGGGGCTGGGGAAATAGAGACAGGAAGATCCCAGGGACTTGGTGGCCTGCCAGCCTAGCTCCGGGTTTACCAAGGGACCCTGCAAAGCCCTCGCGTCAAGGGACAACAGCAAATGCTGAAGGAAAAGGGCATGCATGTCTGTGCGCTACACAGGAATACCTGTGAAGGCCGGAAGATCGTATAGAAGTGGAGTTACAGACTGTTGTGAGCCTCTGTGGGTGCTGGGAATTGGACCAGGGTCCCCTATGAAAGCAACCTGTGTTTTTTTTTTTTTTTTGGTTTTTCGAGACAGGGTTTCTCTGTGTAGCTCCGGCTGTCCTGGAACTCACTTGGTAGACCAGGCTGGCCTCGAACTCAGAAATCCGCCTGCCTCTGCCTCCCAAGTGCTGGGATTAAAGGCGTGCGCCACCACCGCCCGGCCGCAACCTGTGTTCTTAACCACTGATTCATCTTCAGCCTCTGAAATAGGCTTTTAAGAGAGGCAGCTGCCTTGAGTAACCCTTCATCTATGCACCTGTAAGTAATGACAAAAATATAATTTGTTTACTAGACTGTTCTAGGGGTAGAAACATTTCTCTGGTCTGTCACTGGTGCCCTAGCTAAGGCAAGTAGAGACTTTTTCATACCTCCCCAGGAAAAAAATTATGCAACATGTCTTCTCTCGGCTTCCTCATAAGCTGTGACTGGCTACCTCTTTCAAGAAAGAGCTATCGATTAAAATTCTAAGGAGCTGGAGAAGTGACTCAGTGGCTAAGGGCATTAGCTACTATTCCAAAGGACCCGGGTTTAATTCCCAGCATGCACATGACGGCTCACAACTATCTGTAACTCAAGTTCCAACACCCTCACACAGAGGTATGTGCAGGCCAAATACCAATGCACATAAAATAAAAATAAATTATAGAATTCTAGAAATTTCTGCTCAGCTACCCCACATATGGGTATCTGTCCTACAGAAGTTCAAGTAAGTCTATTTGTAAGGACCCATGCTCCAGGATGTTTTTAAGCAGACAGACAGACAGACACACACACACAAACACACACACACAATCTGAACATCTTAGAATGAGCACATGCTGAACAATCACAGTATGTCTATGCTTTAGAATGTACTAGGCTGGTTTTCCTATAACTTTTTATTGTGGAAAGACAACACATAAGATTTGCCACTCTAATCTGCCATGGTTTGTATATAAAACGTCCCCCAAAACTGATGTGCTAAACACTGTGTCCATTGCAATACTCAGGGGTCCCCTTTGGGGAAGTGTCTGGATCACAAGGACTGACCTTATCAATGGGTCCATAATCTAATTGTTGGGAAGTGGTAGAAAGTGGAAGTGGATATAGTTAGAGGGTGTGGTCAGAGGGGAGTGCCCTACCAGGCTGTACTTTGGCCCCAGTCCTGGTATCTCTCTCTTCTTGATGGCTGTCATCTCGTGTGTGGCTTTCCTCTGTAATACCCACCAAGATGCTTTGCCTTGTCAGGAGCCTAAAGGCAATGGAGCCAGCTTACCTTGTGTGATGGCCCTGGGAGTGGCACTATTTGGAGGTGTGGCCTTGTTGGAGTGGGTGTGGCCTTGTTGGGGTGGGTGTGGCCTTTGTTGGTATAGGTGTGAGCCTGTTGGAGTGGGTGTGTCACTGTGGGCGTGGGCTTTAAGACCCTACTCCTGGCTGCCTGGAAGTCAGTCTTCCACTAGCAGCCTTCAGGTGAAGATGCAGAACTCTCATCTACTCCTGCACCATGCCTGCCTGGATGCTGCCGTGTTCCCGCCTTGATGATAATGGTCTAAACCTCTGAACCTGTAAACTAGCTCCAATATTGTCCTTATGGGAGTTGCCTGGGTCATGGTGTCTGCTCACAGCAGTAAAATCCTAACTAAGACACCTTGGACCAAAACCTGAAATCATGGTTGAGCATAAAACTTTCCTTTAAGATGCTTTTTCTAATATTTGGTGACAGAAATGAGAAGGGACAAACAAGTTTTCAGTGCACAGCTTCTAGCTAGGGAAGACAGGGAGACGGTTCCTCCTCTTTAGTAGTGATTCATGATGAGCTCTGAATGTACCACGTACTGAAAATGGACAGTGACTATCGATTTCTGGCTACCCACAAGTATGTCCCATGGCCACTGCTTCACAAGCCTAAAACAACAGATTTACGGCACATGTTGAACACTGGAATCTGACGCCGGTCCATGGGCTAACATGAAGGATCAAGAGGAATGACTCCTGCAGACTTTGGTGGGAAGTGTTCGGCGCCTTCCCTGTCTTCAAACCCAGCTCCAGATCCCCTGTTCTTCGGCCCCTTTTAGTATAGCCTTGTCATGACACTGGACCCATTCAGGTAACCCATCTTCCCTTGGGCTTTCTGAAAATCTTTTGCCTTCAAGGTCACGTCTTATAGGTCCTGGGGTCAGGGCAGGAATGTCTTCAGCAGGCACTATTCTGCCTTCCAGACATCATGTCTATGACTATCGGAGCTGGTGATCAGAGAAGCTAGTGAGCTACGTATCACTCAGGAGACTCACAGAACGTGCAGAGCCAGGGAAGCCTGGGATCGGGAGGGGCAGCATGATCCCAAGGCACCGTGTGCACCACACAAGAGACATCGGATGCTCTGAGGGGTGGTGAGGGGCCAGAGGTGGGGTAGGTGGGAAGGCAGAAGGAAAGCCTTCTGTGGGGACACACTTATCCTCCCCACACTGTAAGGGACTAAGAGGGTGGAGACATCGTCTACTGTGGGTCTCAGAAAGCCCACCAAGAGGTGATGGGGATGAGACAGTCTTTTAAGCCTATCTCCCAGGGCTGAGACCTGGTAGCTCTAACAGAATACAGTGAGAGGGCTGGTAAGATAGTGAGATGGCCCAGCGGGTTAGACAAACTTGGCAATTGGAGTTCAATAACCGGTGCCCACACAAAAGTGGCCACAAAGTTCTTCTATGACTTCTACAGGCATTCTGTGGTATGCACACGCGCACATACCACCCCAATGCATCATCATCATCATCATCATCATCATCATCATCATCATCATACATGTTAAGGATTTGCTTCTTTTTATGTGTATGGGTGTCTTGCTTGTACGTATGTCTTAGTACCACGTGCATGTAGTGTCTATGGAAGCCAGAAGAGGGAGTTGGACCCTCTGAAACAGGATTTATGGGTTGTTGTGAGCTGCCTTGTGGGTGCTGAGAACCAAATCCAGGACTATGCAAGAGCAACAAATGTTCTTAACCACTAAGCTATCTCTCCAGCCTCCAGATAGATAGATAGATAGATAGATAGATAGATACATACATACATACATACATACATACATAGACACATAAATAGATACATAGATACATAAATAGATACATAGATACATAAATAGGTAGATATATAGATAGATACATAGATACTTTAGATACTTAGATACATAGATAGATACATAGATATATAGATAGAACACACAGAGAATACACACAGACACATAGACAGACACACACACATACACACACACACACACACACACACACACACACACACGAGTTTCTTGCCATGTCATACCTTCAACTACCTCATGATCTACCATCTACCATCAAGGCGACATCATCAGACATGGATGCTCAACCATGACCCCCAGACGTGGGAACCAATATCAACCTCCTTCCTTTGAAGTTCATCCAGTCTGTGGCAGGTGGCACGGTGCTGCTAACAGTGAAGGCAGACTGAAACAGGACCCTGCCCTGCCCTAAGCCTTAGCACATCCTCCTTCCCTACCCCAGAGTCCTTGACAGCTGACGAGAACTTGAGGGCCTAGGAGTCCAGGGGCCACTGGAAGGCGACTAGGGAAGGAGACTTGACCCTGACCGTCAGCATATGCTCTGCTGAGGCAAGAGAGTCCATAGCTCCTGGTGGTCTTTTCTTTTTTTTTAAGATTTATTTATTTATTATATCTAAGTACACTGTCGCTGTCTTCAGACACACCAGAAGAGGGCATCAGATCTCATTACAGATGGTTGTGAGCCACCATGTGGTTGCTGGGATTTGAACTCAGGACCTCTGGAAGAGCAGTCAGTGCTCTTAACCAATGAGCCATCTCTCCAGCCCCTCACGATGGTCTTAAGATGGTTTTAAATTCCAGTTAGTCCAATACAAAACTCCACTACTTAGTGGAGATAACAGGACCCACCTCAAAATAGCGCCCAGTCCAAGGCTTGGCCAAGGAACACAGAGGTTTCATAGAGATAGTGGCCAGAGCAGTAAAAGTTTTTCTTGGGGTCATTTTTAAAAAATATATAGCTTTCTAAATCTTCTAATTTTTCTAAAATGGCCATACACCTGTTGGGTTTTTGTTTTTAATTTTGTAAGGAAGTGTGCATGCACAGGTGTGTATCATATACTTCCGGAGGTCAGAGATCAACTCTAGTCATTCTTCAGAAGCTCTTTCTTTGTATCTTGAGGCAGGGACTCTCACTGAGACCTGGAATAAGCCAATTAGGCCAAGCTGTCTGGTCAGAGAGTCTTGGGGGATTTATTTATCTCTGCCTCTCCACACTGAGATTACAAGTACACCACCAAAGCAGGCTTTCTACGTGATGCTAAAAAACGGAACCCAGATTCCCTGATTCCATGGCAAATGCTTTACTGAGTAAGCCGTCGTCCCAACCCCCACAGATTGTTTTTATAATCAGACATTAGGACTTTAATAAGAAATACAAAAGGGCACCAGGTGATAGTAGTACATGCCTTTAATCCTAACACTTGGGAAACAGAAGCAGATGGAGCATTGAGTTCAAGGTCAGCCTGGTCTACGAAGTGAGTTCCAGGACAGCCAGGGCTATACAGAGAAACCCTGTCTGATAGAACAAGAGCCCTCTCCATAGATGGGTAAAGAAGTGGGCACATGGCGCAGTCCTAGGAGGTAACCCCCTGCCCAAGTCAAGTTCTGTCCCCCTCTACCTGTGGAGGCTGGCTCCCCAACCTGCTTCTCCTGTTGGAAATTCAGAAAGTGAACAGACCTCAGTCATCAGTATGTTTCAAATTTGCTGGGGACAGCAAACAATGACGGGGACTGCCTGCAGTAGGCCTGGATGGAGACATCTCAGAAGCCCGCAGCAGCTTCTTGTAGAAAAGGATGGTGTCTGGGACCCTGAGAAGCAGGACACACATCCCTACAGGGGACCCACCATCTGTAGTAAGGGACTTCCTGCAGTAGGCCTGGATGGAGACATCTCAGTAGCCCGCGGCAGCTCTTTGTAACAACAGCTGTTCCCATTTCTCCTAACCTTAGCCCTTGACAATGGCTGTATAGATTTCATTTGTGCGTGACTGTTTTTCAGTTGGCCTTGGTGTGCATAATTATTCTATTATATCTGACTTTCTTCTTTCTCCTTCTGCTCTGGCGAGTTCTGTGAAACTAGATGTTTCCTGATGTAATGATTCTTAAACAACTAAAAATTGAGGTATAGACCACAGCACAGTACAGCACAGTCCTAATGGCCCAGGTGCATGCTGTGTGTTATCATCTTAGAAACAATGTAATAACTGCACAGTGGTAGTTCTAGATTAATGCTTGACTTGCAAAGAAAGTTTGACAAAATTATTAGGAAACAAATTAGAGCCAACATTGGGACCCCAAAGAAAGAAAAACTATCAAAGTTATGAAATAAGTTCTGCACAGCATTGAGAGTGGTTCCTGGATAAGCAAGTATAGAATATGTTAAATCTTAGATGAGTAAAACTAAGTCAAAACACTGGGACTCTTAGGAGAGTCATTGTGTGCAAGGTGCAGAAGCGGAAAGCTAGGGAAACTACGGAGTTAAGGGTTAACTTGATTCTTTCTGGCCACTGCCTGGCAGCTTTGCCCATGTCATTTATCATTAGAGCTTCACAAGGAAATGCAAGTAGCTGGCCTCAGAGCTCTGAAGTATAATAGTTAAAGTTTAAATAATGATAAGTTTGCAATTATTATTATTTTGGCTATAGGCCTGGGAATAGGGAAGCTTGAAACTTTGGGGAACAATTGTAATTCTTGATTTTTTTTGTGGGACTTGGTTATTCTTTTTAATTTGATTTGGCAACGATTATACAATGTCTTTTTTACCTGCTTTTGGAGTATCAATAAAAGACTGGGGCAAGAAGAAGGCAAGAGAGAATGTAGAGTGAATGAGAAGAGACTGTAGAGAGCCTGCAGAGAGCATGCAGAGAGCATGTAGAGAGCATGTAGAGAGCATGCAGAGAGCATGTAGAGAGAATGTAGAGAGCATGTAGAGAGAATGCAGAGAGCATGGAGAGGGCATGGAGAGAAAGCATAGAGAGAATGTGGAGAGCGAGTAGTGAGCATGTGAAGAGCAAGTGAGAGAGCGAATGCGGAGAGCATGAGAAGAGCTTGTGAAGAGAGAATGTGAGGTGTGTGTGAAGAGTGGGTGTGTGAGTGAGAGGAGAGTACATGTGTGTGTGAGAGAGAGATGTGTGTGAAGAGCATGTGTGTGAGTGAAAGGGGAACACACAGAAGTGTGTATGAGCGAGGGAGTGCAAGAAAAGAAAAGCGCACGGAAGAAAAGCAGAGTGTGCAGGAGAATGCAGAGTGTGTGCAGCCTCAAGCTGCGAGCGAATGAGCGAGAGAGAGAGAGAGAGAGAGAGAGAGAGAGAACAGAGTGAGAGAAAAGAGAAACTTTAAGCCTTGAAATACTGCCTGTCAGCTTGTACCCAAAAAGTAGTCTGTGTATATTTATCATGCGCCTTCCAGATATCCCTGCTTCCAGTTGAGAACTCCGATCCTGTGTCGAGGCCGGACCCCGGCACAAACTGGCTGAGGCTGGCACATAGTGGGGGCGGGAGGGGGGAGGAGGTGCGGGGGGAGGGGGATCGTGGAAAGCGGTGTGGTGATGTCCACTGTCCCTGTTGCCTTCAGCCCTGCCAGGCACCCTTGGGATGTGAAAGCTGAGGGAGGTACTGGTGGGGAGATGTGCGTGGTGATCAGAGCAGTGAGTTAAAGTACTGGCACCCAAGCTTGGATGTGGAAAGAAAAGTCACAGTGCAGCTTGACTTCTCATTCACACTCCGAAAGCAGCTGCCTCCCCGGTGAGTCACCGCCACCATCCGTGAGGAGACGGAGCTCTCTCCAGCCTAGCATCAGACTGACCTGCCCCTAACCTCCTCTATAGAGTCTACCCTTCCTCCCCAGGTGCCCGCCAGAGAGCCAGGCCATCAAGAGGGCCAGCAATGCCCCCGAGGCTTATCCCCGAGACTGGGTATCTTGAAGCCAGTGGGCACATTCTCCAGGACGTCTGCCAGCGAGAACAAGCAAAAAGAAATGTCTTCATAGGACGCCCTGGTCCCGCTCTCAAACAGACAGGCAAAAGCCAGGGATGCCCCAGGCACAGGCCCAAGAAAGGCAAGGTCGGAGTAGCCACTGGGACCCTCATAGATCACCCAGGGCTCTGTCCAGCTGTGGGGGTCCAAGGGGTATCGGCTCAGGTAGATCCCCATGTGGAGCCGGGCTCTACGCCCTGCTGGGTGTGAATATAGTAGCCATGTGGGGCTCGGAAGCCTGGAATCGGAGGACATGGGGAGTTCCGGGGTCCAGGGTGTCTTCTCTCCATCTGGCCCAGATTCTAGGTCATTCTCTGGGCCCCGGGACTGTGGGTAGCAGAGAAGCAACCTGGGCACCCAACGTTCAACAAGACCTCTGGCACCTTCCCCCCAAGACTCCTGTACTCTGAGATCGAAGCGTGGAGAATGTGGGGTTTTCCTAGGACTCGCTGGCCACTGGTCATCCTGAGGCCCGATGGAGGGTGGAGCTGGGAAGCCCACAATGCTACCCTGGCAGCCACGAGCCGTCTCAGCCAACGTCGGCACCAGCTCCCCCGGGAGGAACGAAGTGCCTTCGTCAGCACTCAGTGCCTGCACACGGTTACCCAGAGGGCTCCGGGCATTGCAGTAGAGAAAGTCTCCATCCACCGCCGCCAACTGGCACTCTCCAGAGCGTAGGTTGGGCACGAGGCCTCCACAGTGCCAGGAGATTCCATGGTCATCACTGTAGAAAGCCAAAGAGTGGGGACTGGTCCAGCAGATCCTGCCAAAACACTCGCGACGGTCCACACGATAGGTGTAAGCGGGAACAAGCAGGCGACCAGAGCGCAGCTGGACTCCGTGGCCTGGACCCACCGCAAAGGTGGCCCAGTCTACAGAGAGAAGGAGCCAGACCCTTGCATTAGTTAGAAGAGCTTACTCCCTCCCTATACCAGACCCTGCTTTAACTATGGGCATATGGAAGGTACACACATAAGTGCAGGTGCCCATAGAGGCTAGAGGTGACAGATATCCTGGAACCGGAATTATAGGTAATTATGAGCCACCCAGTTCAAGCGCAGAAGACTGGACTCCAGTTCTCTCCAAGAGCTGTAAAATCATACAAGCTCTTAACTTCTTTAACTTCTGAGGCATCTCTCCAGCCCCTTGGGCAAATGTTTTGCTTTTTTTTTTTTTTTTTTTTTTTTTTTTTTTTTGTCTTGCGATGCTAAGCCTGGAAGCCAAGCCAAACAAATCATCTACCACTGAGTCACTCCTCAGCCACTGGCCACCAGGGACTTGGTGATCACCAGCAGAGCTCAACCCCTGCAGCAGGTGCCACACAAGAGGAGTGGGGGGAGGGGGCCTCAGACGAGGCTTTTGGATGAGCCCTCATGCTGGCTGGTCTGCTGTGTCAAACTGACACAAGCTAGAGTCATCAGAGAGGAAGGAGCCTCCATTGAGAAAACGCCTCCAAGAGACCCAGCTGTAAGGCATTTTCTCAACTAATGGTCAATGCAGGGGGAGGGGGCTCAGCCCATGATGAGTAGTGCCATCCCTGGGCTGGTGATCCTGGGTTCTATAAGAAAACAGGCTGAGGAAACCACAGAAGCCAAGCCAATAAGCAGCTCCTGTCCATAGCTTCTGCATCAGCTCCTGCTTCCAGGTTCCAGCACTGCTTGAGTCCCTCCAATGAGGGATTATGATCTGGAACTGTAAGCCAAATAAGCCTCTTCCTCCCCAACTTGCTTTTTGGCCATAGTAACGGAAACCCTAACTAAGACAGCCCCGTTTCCTTGACCTCCTCCCAGAACCTGCCACAACCCTCTATGTAACACTCAGATGCCCAGTCCTGTAGCCCCTAGGGGCACTGCCAGCCAGCAGGCCTCAGGGTGGTAGGGCAGAGCAGCAGTCGGTCAGTCCCTGGGGAGGAGGAACTGCAGAGGTGGAAAAAGAGACTGAATCCCAGAGACCAGAGCTGGATAGGTAAGGAAGAGGTAAAAAGGACGAGGCAAAAAGATGGGTTTGAAAATAAAAGACTCAACCTTTGTCACAGGCCAAGGTAAGGAGAGCCTCTGGTGGGCTTAAGGTACCAGCCAGCCCTGCCAGCAGGCAGTGTGAAGAAGCCAGCCAACACCTATTGGCCTGGCACTAAAGGTGCTTGGGAAATACCAGACAGTCCTGCCCGGGGTGTTAAGAGGTCGTTGCTCGCAGGGGAGGTGGGGCGGGAAGCTGGGGATAAGAGAGGCAGAATGGTCCACCAAGTGGTTTGATTGACTTATGCAATGGACAAGCCCAAGTCCACTAGAGCCCACACCCATCTTTCCCTGTCCGGCCCCTACCCACTCTCCCCCTCACCCCCACCCCAGCAGCCCATCCCACACATCAGATGCCACCTACCCCGCAATGCAGCACCAATGGCTTCCTCAGTGAGATCCCTCACGCTGCCCCAGGTAAGGCCGGCGTCACAGCTGGTCACACAGCAGAGGCGAGCAGCGTTCTTGCCAGTGGCGATTTGCACGGCCTCCGGCGTATGTCCCAGCACGGCAATGAAGAAGAGGAAAATCGTCCCGGAGTGCTCATCCAGCACAGGGCAAGGATTCATAGACCTGTGCTCCTCCAGTACTGCAGTCTCCAGTACACTCAGAGCGCCCCACTGATGGAAGACAAGCACCTAGTCAAGACATCCGAAGCCTGACCCTGCTCGGTCTCCAGGGAGATCGATAGAGCTGGGCTCAGTTTCCTCTGCACCTAACACTCACCCGCACTGAGCCCCTGGTCAGCGTGCCCCTCCGTAGCACCAGGCGGTGGGCATGGGAGTCATCAGGGCTAAGTCGCTGTTCCGCGAAGGCCAGCAGGGTAGGCCTGGGAGGCACACAGAGCAGCGCAGGCACACGGTAGGTCAGGCCAGTCCTTTCCCGCTGGAAGAGCACGGTTCTCCTGGGAACAGGCGGGGGCCCCATGCCCTTCCGGTAGGAGCAAAAGGCACAAGAGAGGCTGTTGGGGTGGAGGCTCCACAAGTTTACATGACCCCCCCAATGTACCCCCAAATGCCTATGGAACTGGCCTCTTCCATCTCGCCAAGCTCTTTTGCCAGGCTAGCTAGTGCTGGGGAGCTGGGCAGAGAAACCATAATCCTGCTGGCAGGTGTGTCCCGGACACTCATCTTCACAGAACTCACTCAGCAAGAAGAGTACAGGCAAGTGGACAAAATGAGACCCCCAAAAAGATGCGGGTAGAGGCACTCAGTGTCCACAACTATGGTATGTGAGACCAGGGAAGAAGGCACATCACACCGCAGGGGCAGATGAACCCTGGTGCCTACCCACACAGAAGCAGAAGGGCACTCCAGAAGACTCCATGGTGAATAGCTTCAGACACGGGAAATGCACCCACTGAACCACTAGGCTGCTTAGGGGTTTGGAGAAGAACGGCAGAACAGCCCTGACCTGCAGCGTACATACCCCAAGCGGCTCTCAAACGGCCCCAGAGAGACCGCCGGGGGCGGGGGGGGGGGGGGGCGGGGTTGATCAAAAGGCAAAAAAGAAAAGCCAAAAGGAGCAAAGAACCCCTGGCTTAGCCCTAAATGGATCCCTCTCTGTCAGAGCAGGGTCAGTATGAGGCTGAGAAGGCGGAGGGCGCCGTGGACTGAATGCGGAGACCTCCGGAACCATGTAGTGAATAAGGAAGGACAAAGACCTCTCCTCATGGTCATCTACCGTCCTGCGTCCCACTCGATATACCCTGCCCCAGCAGCCACTTCTAACCTCACTCGCCCACAAGCCAAGGATCAATCAGAGCCCTGCTTATTACGATCACCTGACCCCTTCTTGTCCATACTGCCACTCCCCAGCCCCATGCATCCCCATCTGAGGGGCCCTGGACCGAGAGACAGCTAGAAAATGCTTCCACACCGAACTGAACCCACAGGGGGCTGGCCAGGCAGTCCCAGAGCATGTTTTCTCCCCATTTAGCCTCCCACACAGGAGGACCTCTATGTTGGCGGTGTGAACTGAATCTGCCAGGGACCGCTGTCTGATTTGCATCATGGCAGACCAGGAGGTATGAACTGAATCTGCCAGGGACCGCTGTCTGATTTGCATCACGGCAGACCAGGAGGTGAGTGTATATATCTGATGTGGGATTGATGGGAAAACAGGGCAGGGATTGCTTTACCTGCAGGACATCAACAGTCAGAGCCCACAGCTATCTAGACCAGACCACCACCAGCCAAACAGCTCACGGCCAGGCACCCCAGGCCAGGACCCAGCCAGACACACAGCCCACACCAGCCTACTATGAGCCATATAAAAGAAACTAGTTCAGAACTCCAAGAGGAGGCATCCTAGCAGAGCGTCTGGATGAAGATCAAGCCTCAGGAGGAACCTAGTGTGACCTCACAGACTGGAACACAGGCTAGAGAAGCAGAAGACAGTCACTCACGTAAATATCAGGTTCTGCAGACCACGGAGGGCTGTGCTGACCACCACTAGCTCCAAGCCTTAGGTCTTCTGGGTCTCCCAACCACAGTCGGGGTCACAAGCTCTGTGACAAACACTGTCCTGCTCGCCCGTGGCTAGCTCTGGGGCTTCTGAACAGTTTCCTGTCTCCTGGAAGACCCCCAGCCCTGCACTCAAAGGGCAATTGTACCCAAGTAGAAGCAGGTGCGAGGGGCCACATGTCCCCTTAGACTGAGCAGGCACAAGAGAGACATTCTCTGTATCTTTGGATGGTTTCCCAAAGTCTAGGACCACAAGGACTGAATTCAGCCTGCTGGGGAGCCTGATCCCACTACTCAGCCTGAAAACAGAGCAGGACCCACAGAGACTCCAGATACCATCAAATCACTCCCATTGTACACAGGGTAAACTGAGGTCTATGAAGGAGACATACTCCCATACACAATTATGTGTCACGCATTAGAGGCATCCTTTTCTGAGACAGCTCTGGGTTTCCATAGAGACCTCAGTCAAAGAGCAGGACACACACACACACACACACACACACACACACACACCCCGTGCCGCTGCCCCAAATGGCCCATTCAGTAAGTTCCAGGGACAGGGATTGGCCAGGAATATGGTGTTTCCACACAGACTCATGCCATCCCAAGTGAAGGCTTCCTTGGGTAAAAAGTCACCGAGAGGAAACTGAAGCCTCTCAGCTCTGGCAGAGATGGCATCTGAGCTTGACCTGGGCAAACTGCTACCCTAGAGCACCAAAACCAGCCCAGGTCTTTGCCTCACACCCTCAGGGGCCACCTCGTGATTGAACTTGTCAGCTTCATACCAGGAAAGTCAAATTCTCTTCTTGGGGTCCTTGGCCAGTTAGAAACCATCAGAAGACAGGGCGGTTTTCTCTTAAACTCTAAAAAAAAAAAAAAAAAAAAAAAAAAGTCTTAGAGACTCCCTCTGAGTCCATTGCTAAGTTATTTTTGAATTTTTATTCAAGATTTGTTTATTTTATGTAAGTACAATGTCGCTGTCTTCAGACTTACCAGAAGAGGGCATCAGATTCCATTGCAGATGATTGTGAGCCACCATGTTGTTGCTGGGAATTGAACTCAGGACCTCTGGAAGAGTAGTCGATGCTCTTAACCACTGAGCCGTCTCTCCAGCCCCACGAATTTTTAATTAACTTAAATTAATCTAACTAATGAATTGATGTGAAAGAATTTTATAAATTCTTTTTAATGAAACTAAGAAGTTTCATTAAAGAAAGGATGAAGGCAGCCGGGCGGTGGTGGCACACGCCTGTAATCCCAGCACTTGGGAGGCAGAGGCAGGAGGATTTCTGAGTTCGAGGCCAGCCTGGTCTACAGAGTGAGTTCCAGGACAGTCAGGGCTATACAAAGAAACCCTGTCTCGAAAAAAACCAAAAAAAAAAAAAAAAAAAGAATGGATGAATTCTTTTTTCCAGTAATGTGACAATAGTGAAGAGACCCTAAGGACGTACATTATATCAGCAAATCATGATGCCGTGCTTGAGCTCACTGGAAAATTGGATCTAAAGTCAGGACCACCCTTTATTTCAGAGGTAAAAAAAAATAACAAAACTGGCCAAGAATAAAAGCATTATTGAGAATAGCTGGAGGTAAGTTATTTCCAACAGAGTTTAATTTTTTAAGATTTATTTTAATTGTGTATGTGAGTACGTCTGTGTGTGGGTATATACACATGAGACAATATGTACATAATCATATACAAATCTTTCACCTATATTTATAATTTGTTGGGTTTTTTTAGAGGTTTATTTCTATTTGTGTGTGTGAGAGAGAGGGGAAGGGAGAGGGAGAGGGAAAGGGAGAGGGAGAGGGAGAGAGAGAGAGAGAGAGAGAGAGAGAGAGAGAGAGAGAGCTATTGCACACATGTTCCCATGGATGCCTATAAAAGCCGGAAGAGAGCGTTGGATCACCTGGTGCTGGAGTTACAGGACGTAGCGAGCCGCCTGATGTGGCTGCTGGAACCTAACTCTGATCCTCTGCAAGAGCAGTATGCACTTAATGGTGGCGACATCTCTCCCCACCCCATTGTCAATTTTAAGTTAGACTGTTGGTCCGATTTTGTTTTCCTACAAAAGTACTAAGCAGTTAAAATCTCAGATTGGTCACGGTGAGGTTGTCTAGGTTTGAAGACACAGTACAAGTGTGACACTCAAGTTGTGCTTAGTAGGGCTGACACCCAAACACTGCCAGCGAGGGATCTGAGGCACAGCTATACATTGTTATCCTTGGCCACCTGAAGTGTTCTCCTACACTTTTAGGGACCTCACCTCACAGGCCAAACGGGGATTTGGGGGCTTTAACACTGACGGGCAATTTGGGGCTAGTTGGTTTAATGAAGATATTTTTAGTATGGACTTAGGCACCAGGGATAAGAGAAGGAAAGTCACTCAAGATGAAAATGGGTGGGAATACAGTTCCCCAAATAAAGTGGTTTTACAAATGGAAGTTTGGTTTTTGTTTTCATTAACTTATTTACCCATTCACTTCACATCCCAATCGAAGCCCTCCTCTCCTCCCAGTCCCTCCCTCATATGGCCCCTCCTCTTATCCTCTGAGAAGGGGGAGCCCCCCTCCTATGATCCCACCCTGGCACATCAAGTCACTGCAGGATTAGGAGCATCCTCTCCCGCTGAGGCCAGACAGGTTACGCAGTTAGAGAAACAGGATCCACAGACAGGCAACAAAGTCAGGGGCAGCGCCCACTCTAGCTGTCGGGGAACCTGCAGGAAGGCTGAGCTGACTGTCTGCTATTCATGTGCAGGGGGCAGATGGGAGTTTTGATATAGTATAGATTTTTCTCTTTAGTCTTTACATTAAAAACAAACCAATAAATTTTATATAGAGAAACTATCTCCTAAAGAATTAGAGGGAAGGAGCAAAGCTAAAGGAAGACGAGCATAGGATATGGTTCTCAGGAGTAGGAGATGGTTCTCTGCCCCTTCCCCCTCCAGTGTCTGAGCCAGCTTTCCAGCCTCTGCTCTGCTCAGCCTGTGAAATTCCTGGCCTTTGTTCCTTAAGAGAACAATACAGCTCTCTGGTCTCACCTGGAAGCCACTGGCAGCCACAGGGTAGCCTCACCTAAAAGCATCCCGGATCTGCTAGACTTGAAGTACTCTGATCTCTGCAGATGACCTGCCCAGCTGCCTGAGCAGTGGAGCCAAGAACCGCCAGATGACTTCCCCGGAACTCAGCCCGGAGTCTGGGGGGAGGGCCTCACCCAAACTGTTAAATGGTCTGACCACCATTAAAGTTTTGGCCTCGATCAGTAAACTATTATCCTGGCCCTCGTTCTTTTTGCTGCTTTCCCATCCATCCCTTAAGTTTCTCTTGCAGGAACCAGTTGGCAGTAGCTGCAGGCAGCTACGGAACACAACAGAACGGCGCCCACGCGTGTGGCTGGACTCGAGAGAAAGGAGACCCTGTCCTAGTGAAGCTTCGCAGAAAATGGAAAAAGATGGTATCCCGCACGGTGAGCAAAATAGGTGCAAAAAGGATACGGACTAAGAGAGGCAGTGTTGACCCAACACCGAACTCCTCGTTTAGAGGCAGACAGTGGAAAATGGGGAAGAACTTTATAGGCATAGGCATTTGTCCACAGCTATTAAGAGCTATTCAGGCAAAAAGAAAAGGGTTTAAAATAGGCATATGTCCACAGCCTTCAAGAGCTGCTTTAAGAAAGTTTGAAAAATGAGAAAGAAAGAGAGAAGGAAAATGGATGTAATTGCATAACAAGCATGCTTCCCTTTCTATGTATCGCTGTTTGCCTTGGTGCACCATGTCTACATGTATGTTTATGTCCTATTCCTGGCACTGTGTGAATGACTGTTTGTTTCATGTTAAATATATATATATATATATATATATATATATATGTACACACACACACACACACACACACATATATATATATATTGGTAAAAATTTCATTTACTGGCTGTCTATCTGTTAATCTAGCCACAGTTTACACAGCAGAGGCTGATTTAAGGTGTCCCACACTCAGCTAGAAGTCAAACATAGTTAGAGAGAAAGCTGCTTTTAAAAAGGGGCTAGCAGCCTCAAGTCTAGGACAAGTGGATTAATGGTTGTTTCTCCTAAAGAAAAATCTCTATAATTGTGGTTTTTGGTTCAAAGTGCTTCTTATTCTCTTGAAATTATAGCCAGAAAAAGGAAAATTTTGTTTGTTTAAGTTTATGAGATTCGTATAATCGTTTTATTCTGTTTATAATTGGTCTTCAAGGTATAAGTATATTTTGCATGTCTTGACTATATGGAGTATTGGCTTATAAGTCATTGGACATAATTTAAAAGGTATAATGTTATTAAGAAAAGGTTAGTTTAGCCAGGCGTGGTGGTGCATGCCCGTAATCCCAGCACTTGGGAGGCAGAGGCAGGCGGATTTCTGAGTTTGAGGCCAGTCTGTTCTACAGAGTGAGTTCCAGGACAGCCAGGGCTACACAGAGAAACCCTGTCTCGAAAAAACCAAAAAAAAAAAAAAAAAGAAAAGGTTAGTTTAACCAGTGACATGTGACCTAATGCAATGCATGCTTTATTTGCCTTTTTATAATTGGTCTTAAAAGTATAAATATGTTCTACAAGTTTTGACTATGGAATATGGCTTATGAATTATTGTGCATGATTTAAATGGTGTAGAGTTGGCAATAAGAGGTGAGTTTGGAGCTGATGGCTCGGGGTTATGGCCATCTTGAGCACATGGCATGTTGCGACTCATAGAATGCAGGCCTCTGGGATGCTTCTAAATTGACTTGGTGTTTTCTGTGAATCTTAACCTAGAAATCAGACTTATAAGGAATAAGATTTAAAATAATGTCTCTTCAATTAGTTATAATGTCATACACTTGAATGTAAGAACTGGCAGACTAACTTTGCAATGTGAAGGTAATATGTGTGCCGTTAATTCTTAAAAAGAAAATAGATTGCTTAAAATTGGGTTTTGCTTCCAAAGTTGTAGTTATGCTCTAATATTGCAAGAGAAAATTAAGGTACAATAAAAATTGCCAGTATGCCATTGGCTGCAGTTTGCAGTCTGGTTAAAGGCTCACAATTCTTAACATATTTTATAATTAAGATAATTTTAAGAATGATAAAGGTTAGAAACAGCTGTGGCCAATATGGGCCTATTGCCACTTTTTCACAAGTTTATTGACTACAATGGTAAAAGCAAAATTTAACCCTCCAAGATTATAAAGGAGATCTCAATGGAAATTTATTTGATATCATACAGGTTCCTTTGACTACTAAAAACCAACAAGTAAAATTTTTCCAAAAACCCTGAAATTATAGGTTTCTTTTGTTATTTGACCCTCATACAAAGTCCTTGCAGAAAAGGTGGGTGTTGGGCCTGGTCTTAGACAAAAGGCTCAGATTAGAATATAGTTACATTTGAGGAATCTTATACAATGTCCTTGCCGAACAGGTGGGTGTTGGGCAGATTAGGAAAAATTTACATTTGAGTTAGTGCAAGGCTCAGAGCTTCCTCAGTGGAGAGCTTGTGAGGAACTGCTTTTGTCTTGCAGACCCCACCTTGGGAGTTTTTGGCCAAAACAACACTCTTGACAGACTTATCCAGGTGTGGTTCAAATGCAGTTCAAATTTATGAAAGGTTAATAAGGCTATGTAGAACTTATGAAGGCATTAAAATTTGGCCTGCCTACTCCATACAAGATTATTATAGATTTAAAGGGTTGTTTTTTTTTGCTTTACATTCTGATAATTATAAAAGCATTTGTTTCTATGAGCTAATTTTAAGAAAACAATAAAGCAATTTCATTAAAAAGTTTTTTTCCTCAAGGAATGGCTAATAGCCTTACCTTATGTGAGAAAAAAATGTTTTCTCTCTGCTTCAGTACAAAAAGCTGGAATCTTAGATTTTTCAATATATTTTGTTTATGGAATTTTGTTATAGGCCTTTGCTTATGGGTTTTTAAAATTTTTTAAGTAAGGGAGTTTCAAAAGTTGTTGAAATAAGTTAATTGGCTAAGACATCGCTTTAAGCTTGCCACAGGAGGACTTAAACCTCTGTTTTCCAGGTAGATATAAATTAACTGACAAAGGATAGATAATTTTACAGATAATAAAGGCTACTGTAAAAGTCTACTGTTTATGATGTGTGTTCATTGCCAGTCATTGACAAAGGAAACATTAATATAAAATCACCCTTTTTCCTCTCCAAATAAAGTTTTTACATCCTTCAATAAAGATATTGATGTGTTGTTTTAAAGGAATGTTTTAAGAGCCTAATAAAATGCTTGTTCCTTGCTTCAAGCAACAATCAAATTATTATTAATAGTTGATATATTACATGATAAGCCTTATTAGGTAAAATTAATAATTTCTATCCAAAAGATAATTTGTTGCAATTTGATTTTATATTTCTATACATGCTTCCCATGTAAAATATATCAACTGTGGGAATAAAGTTTATATAATTAGATCACATGTTTATTCCTTTGAGTTTCTCCCTGCTTCAGCACAAATAACTGACTTTGGTGCTATAGCAGCTACTTTTAAAATGTTAAAAAATCAAGCTTTTATTTATATATTAACAACAAATATAAACATATATGGTTCATGGCTTACAATTACTTAAAATTATTCCTTTATTTTAATACTGCTAATTCTTAATTTTTACAATTGTTTATACAAATATAATTCAAGTTAAAAAAAAAAAAGATATGTTCTTTAAGTAACTGTCCTCTAGATATTTGATATAGTTGATCTTTAAAAGGGTGCCTGGACAAAGACCTCTTAAGACAAGGCACATAAAATTTGTATCCCAGATGGACTATATAGAAACAATTGGTTATACAGGCATATTCTTTATATCATCAAAAAGAGTAATGACTTAAAAAATTCATATTTTTTATACACATCAAATTATAAAGGCCTGTTCTTGCTGTCCTCAATTTCTACCCCTACCACATAAAAGTGTTAATTCTAGAGGACTTAATTAATTGTTACAGATAAATGATACTCATTTCTAATTTATGTTATAGTATATGCTTGGTGTTCCAACTTAAATTAAAACAGACAATGGAACTGGCCATTTAATGAATAAAAGTTATCAAACATTTGAGATGTCTTTGACAATTTAATTCTTTATTATCCTCAAAGATGAGGTAATATAATTTTTTTAAAACAATATCTTCTTAATAAAAGAAAAGAAAAGAAAAGAAAAGAAAAGAAAAGAAAAGAAAAGAAAAGAAAAGAGAAGAGAGGGGAGATTGTATCCCTGTGCATATCATTTAAATTATGCTTGTATGATTTTTAAAATTTAGATGCCAAGAAACTCCTTGCTGAGTGTATATGGCATCCTATAACTAGGCATAGTGATGCCTAGGTGAGATAAAAGAGTTCATTTAGTGGCATTATGACATGTCTATGTTTTTCCACAAAATGCTACAAAAGCATGAACCAGCTGGTAAGCATCACTAATTCAAAAGTATTCTCAAAGCCTCTTCTCCCATAGTTAGGAAGATAGGCTAATTGTTCTCTAACAGTTAATTTGCAAGCCAGGCCCTGTTGCCCAGTCATGAATTTGCAGTTGAATTAAATACCTTGGGCCTCCCAGAGATGGGAGTTTTTTCTCTCTCTCTCTCTTTCTCTCTCTCTCTCTCTCTCTCTCTCTCTCTCTCTCTCTCTCTCTCTCTAACAGTTGATTTGCAAGCCAGGCCTTGTGCCTAAGTCACAAATTTGCAATCAAATTAAAAACCTTGGGTCAGAAACAGCCCGGGCAGTTTTTTTTCCTTTTAATCTCTTCTTTTGTATTTCAAGCAGGTATCTCTCAGACACAGCAACGGCTTCCAGGACTCGAAGGTGGGCTGCTATGAAGGTCAGCCAGCTCACATTCACAGGGCATTTACTTTACCAGTGGCTCTCCAAAAACAGAGCTGCATAGAAATGTCCTGCTTCTGAGCTCCCTGAGAGCACACCTGATTGCATAGAGGTCGACGTTGAGAGACTGTCATTATAATAGTAAGGCAATCTTTTCCCCCTCCTCTGAAAAAGACGTCATATAATATTTAAGGGGATCACAGTTACTGCTTTCCCTCACTGATTAAAAGCCCACAGTCTTTCGACGGATATATTTATCCACTGGTTCTTTTAAAAAAAAAAAAAAATTATAAATTAGGGGGAAATTGTCCCTTCCCCCTCCAGTGTTTGAGCTGGCTTTCCAGCCTCTGCTCTGCCTGGCAGAGCAAATGGCTCCAAGAATGGACATACAGGAGCCTATACTGGTTGTGGGTCTGCAAGAGACACCACTGAGAAATGGGACAAAATTGATAGCCTCACTTAAAATATGCTGAAGAAAAAAGGACTGAGATTGCTAGCCATCTGACCAACTATTACCAAGGAAAGGTGCACACAAGAAGGGAGAATTATACTCCCCAGAGAGTAAGCCAAGGACTCACCAGGGCAAATGCACAGATGAACTCATTTAAGGGATTAATAAAACAGTGTAAGGTATGCCAGCAAGTGAATGCTTATGCAGCAAAGAATAAACAGGGCAAAAGACCTAGGAGAAAACAACCTAGAGTATATAGAGGTTTTATAAAAGCTAAGGCAGGAAAGTATGGTTACGGATATCTTCTAGCACTTGTAGATACTTAATCTAGATGGGTTGAGACTTCCCCTAGCAAGCAGGAAACAACAGCCAGGGTTAAAAGAAATTTTTGTGAGTTTCAGAGTGCCCAAGGTAATTAGATCAGACAATAGTTCTGTTTTTGTTTCTAAGGTAAGTCAGAAACTGATAGAGATATTGGGGACTAATTGGAAACGTTATTGGATGTACTATCCCCAGGGCTCAAGACAGCTAGAAAAAATAAACAAAACCCTATGAGAGACCTTAACTAAATTGACCTTGGAGACTGGCTTAGGCTGGGAGGTGCCTCTCCCCTTGTTTCTGAATAGTCCTTGCCATTTTAACCTGACCCCCCCCCCACCGGGAGATCCCAATTTCTTTGTCATCCACTGGATCCTCCCGGGAGGTGTACTAAACATGAGATTTGGCTCAAACTGTCTGCTTTAATGCTCCAGGCATGTCAGAGACTCCTCGCTGCTTCCAGACAGGTTACTGGATCTGTCAAAGAAGGCTTCAGGAACAGTTGCTGGAACCCTGGAGAAAGAGACTCTCACCAAATTGATCACAGAGACTGGACCTTTGCTCTCTAAGCTCAAGGCGCTCCAGTGGATAAGGTATCGAGGTCTGGGAGGCCTACTCAGGAGATCTGCAAGTCCCACATCACTTCCAAGTTGAAGATATGGTCTACATTAGATACCACCACATGGTCTACATTAGATACCACCACGCGGGAAACTTTAAGACTCAGTGGTAAGACCCTTATCTTGTACTCTTGACCACCCTGTTTTCTGCCCTGATAGGACCCCTAATGATAACGCTCCTGTTGCTTACAGTTAGACTTATATAGTCAATAGGTTAGTTGCCTTCATCAGGGAACAGGTGAGCACGGTCCAGATTATGGTACTTAGGCAGCAGTATAAGAGCCTTCTGAAACAAGAGGAGGCTGACCTTTAATTCTCCTAGTTCTAAGGTTAGAACTATTAAGACAGGAAGTGGGGAATGAAAGGATAAGGTTGCAAGCTAGGAATCCCCCGTGCCTGAGTCTTGGGTGACCCCAAAGGAGCGGGGGTTCGGTCCACTCTTTGTTTGCCTAGAAGTATACACACATCGCACCTGCCTCCAGGGTCCAGCCACGAGCCTCTGGGAGTGTCCCTGGCGTTTTTTCCCATCTCGCCTCTGCGGAGCAGCTGTGGCAAGGACAAGCGCGGCTGGGGGCTGGCAGAATCACTGCGGGGGGCTGCAGAGCTCCTGCCTGGGGGCACTTAGGTCCCCAAAACCTAATGCCAGTGGGGGAGGGTGAGTGCGACCCTGTGCGTGGCGGCCACGTAAGCGGAAATGACTTAACCAGGTCCCATCCGGCCTCTGTGGGAGGCTGATTTGTTCAAGAGACCACGGGCTCGGATGGTTTGAACTGATTGGCTTAGAAGCTTGTGGTAGGCGGGTTCTGTTATAAGCCTATAAAAAGCCAATCCAAGTCTGCCCACACAGCTCACTTCTTTTACCCTGCATGGTGAGACTGTGACCCCCAGAGCTCTGGAAATTATAATCCCTCTTGCAAATTGCATCAGGTCTGTTTCTCGTGTGTGATTGGGGTGCCGGCTTCCGAGGTGTGGGGTGCGGGGGTGCCCCCGTTTTTCTTTCGGGTCTTACAATACCAGGTACGCAGGGATGCACAAACATACACAACAGGCAAAGCACTTATACACGTAAAATGAAACGTTTTAAAAAGACAGTTTATTTTGGAGACAAATATGAGTGGTCCTGCCTGACACACCCAGATTTAGAGTACCCCAAACTCCGTGTTACAACGTGATAATAGTTTGATACATTTTTTTAAAAAAGTGATAGTACCAAAGAGCGCTCATAAATTAAGGCACTTCTCAAATACATCCATAGAAACACGAGGTAGGCAAGTTGGAATGAAGTGGGGCGATGTCTTCTCCAGCCCCCGGATGCTGTCTAAGGATACCAGGAGCCTTGGGGCTGGTGAAAACTAAGGCTCTGCTAAAACATTCCAAAGGCCTTATCTGTTAATCAGGCTTAGATCAGGTAGAGCTGGGCATACAGAAGCTAAAGAAGGGCCAGGATGGATTGTGAGGAGGCTCTGAGCTGCGACATCCCAGCCCCTCCTCTATCACAGAACCTGGTCTTCTCATTAGCACCCCGTGCGCAAGCGCATGCGCAGAAGGTTCAACAAAGGGAGGGTGCGGCTTCTTTCTTGCGGACCTTCCATTCACACTATACTAAACTCTCTTTCTTATAAACTCCATATCTCCTTCAGACTGACTCCTGGGGAAATGCCTTTCAGCGGGGACATCAACAATTCTGCTTTTTTCCATGAGTGGAGCCCCCTAGAGTCAGAGAATTCCAGATGCCGCTAGGGGAAGCTGAGGGCTATGGCTCCCACTGTACCATCCTTAACAAAAAGACCGTAACACATCCAACAGAAACCCTGGAAATGGGGAACCATCTTTTCAAGCTTTAGAATTTTGTCTATCTCCCAACACTAAAGGAAATCCCACAAGCCCTGCCTGGGACCTCAAAGGATTTAAGCAAAGCAAAAAGGAGTGCCCAGCACGGACTCTTTTTCGCCCTTGACCTAGTTTGTCCCTCCAATGACTGGGTTCATCCAGCTAAAGAAAATTGTCTTGAAGTAATATTTTACCTGCTGTGAGATCAACTCCTGGAAATGATTTTCTTTTCTTTTGGTTTATCAACCAAAAGTTATGTTTGAATTAAAAGATACAAATTTAATTTCTAAGTTCAAACACTCCAGGAGATTGTAAAATGAAAAGTGGTCTACCTTCCTGGTTCCCTCCTTCTCCTCCTCCTCTTCCAATCTTCACTTGGAAAGGCAACCACTTGTTAAACCGATTTTCCTTCCAACCACCAGAGGCGTCAGGAAAGGGTTCTGAGAAGGGACAAGAAAGCTTTGTGATTGAGATTTTATCTGATGGCAGTATATATTAGTCTTGCGGATTACCAAACAATGGGTTCTTTCCCTGGGCTTTGCCCACAGGAGTAAATGAGTGATGAGTTTGACATTAGCCATTTATTTTCAAAGATGAGTGACTGAATCATTTGGGTATTTCTCAACAACATAAGACAATCTCTTTGATTGCTAATTCGAGCAGGAGGGCCTGGTTTGTTGTGGGTGGTACCATCTTTAGGAAGGTGAGCCCGGGGTGGTATAAGAAAGGTAATGAAGCAAGTCAGGAAAAGCAAACTCAAGGCCAAAGGCAAGATTCCTCTATGGTGTGTGCTTCAAGTTCCTCCTGCCTTGGCTGCGTTCAGTGACAGCCTGTGACCCGGAAGTGTAAGGCAAGTAAACCCTTCCTCCAACAAGTTCTGTCAGTCTCCCACCATTGCAAGAACAACAGCAAAAAGCCGATACGGAAATCTAACTTTTTGTTTGTTTGTTTGTTTTTCGAGACAGGGTTTCTCTGTGTAGCCCTGGCTGTCCTGGAACTCACTCTGGAGACCAGGTTGGCCTCGAACTCAGAAATCCGAACTCAGAAATCCGCCTGCCTCTGCCTCCCGAGTGCTGGGATTACAGGTGTGTGTCACCACACCCAGCAAATCTAACATTCTTAAATTAATTCTTAATCAAATTATTCAAAAGATGTCAGTTTTCAAAAATAACATTCATGATATTTTATGCCTTCAAAAAGGCACATATTTCTTGATTAAATAAGTATTTAAGGTATCCTATAGTACAATTAGCTGGGATTAAAAATATTTGTATTCTCCTAATAAAAAGGAAATAAGCAATACTAATGGTATATATCTCCTTTTCTTTTTCTTTTTCTTTTTTGTTTTTTCGAGACAGGGTTTCTCTGTGTAAACCTGGCTGTCCTGGAACTCTCTCTGTAGACCAGGCTGGTAGATCCACCTACCTCTGCCTCCCAAGTGCTGGGATTAAAGGTGTGTGCCACCACTTCCCAGCCTCTTTTACCGTCACTGTTCTTAATTAAAAACAAAGATGTATAGGAAAAAACAATCTTGTTTAAAAAAAAATTAAAGGATGCTATAACCTTGTATAGATACTAACATTTAAAGTAAAAATCTTATCAAGCCTGTATCCACAAATAAGAATTATAATGATTTATATACTAAAGATCAATCTTTCATAAGAATTTAAGCCAGGTGCAGTGGCACATGCCTTTGACCCCAGCACATGGAAGGCAGATACAGAGTCGGAGGCCAGTCTGATCAAGACAGTAAGTTCTGACCAGCCAGGGATACAGAGTGAGACGGTGCCTTCCCCACTAAAAAAGAAAAAAGAAAGAATTAGAAGTAGCAACTCCAATGAAGTTAATGTTTTTTTTAATATTCTAAGTATAAATTGTTTGTGGAGTATGAATAATTATAAATATGGGGAGAAACAGTCATCAATCTAGGTTTTTTTTCTCAATATAATATTTTTACTAATTATTTGGGAATTTCCCAGAGTGTACCCTGTCTCACTCCATCTCCATTCCTCAAGGCATACCCTCCCACCCGTGACAGCATAGTCAAACTCCCAGTGGCCAGCCCCTTTAAAAACAAACAAACAAACAAACAAAAAACGGAGCTCTGGAGCTGGAAAGATGGCTCAGAGACTCTTCCAGAGGTCCTGAGTTCAATTCCCAGCAACCACACAGTGGCTCACAACCATCCGTAATGGGATCCGGTGCCTCCTTCCCGTGTGTCTGAAATCAGCGACAGTGTATTCATTTAAGAAAAATAAATACATCTTTAAAAAGAAAAACAAGGCCGGGCAGTGGTGGCGCACGCCTGTAATCCCAGCACTTGGGAGGCAGAGGTAGGCAGATTTCTGAGTTCGAGACCAGCCTGGTCTACAGAGTGAGTTCCAGGACAGCCAGGACTACACAGAGAACCTCTGTCTCGAAAAACTAAAAAGAAAGGAAGGAAGGAAGGAAGGAAGGAAGGAAGGAAGGAAGGAAGGAAGGAAGGAAGGAAGGGAGGGAGGGAAAAAAAGAAAGAGAAAGAAAGAGAGAAAAAAAGAAAGAAAGGAAGGAAGGAAGGAAGGAAGGAAGGAAGGAAGGAAGGAAGGAAGGAAGGCCGGGTGGTGGTGGTGCATGCCTGTAATCCCAGCACTTGGGAGGCAGAGGCAGGCGGATTTCTGAGTTCAAGGCCAGCCTGGTCTACAGAGTGAGTTCCAGGACAGCCGGGGCTACACAGAGAAACCCTGTCTCAAAAAACAAAAAAAAAGAAAAGAAAAGAAAAGAAAGAAAGAAAGAAAGAAAGAAAGAAAGAAAGACAGAAAGACAGAAAGAAGGAAAGAAAGAAAAACAAATCAGTTGCTGACTGTAATTCAAGTACTCAGCTTCTTCTGCCCTAAGTTTTCCTGAGAAAAAGTATGTGTAAAAGAAACAAAATGTTTTCAAGAATTGCTCTCTCGCTCTCACATACACGAGAGACAATATTCAATTGTCTCACATATTTGTGTGTGAGAGAAATAATTTAATTGTCTCGTGTGTGTGTGTGTGTGTGTGTGTGTGTGTGTGTGTGACAACTGAATGTTTCTTTGTTCCTGAGTCTTTCCTAGAAATTAAGGTTTCAGGGTTGGGGACATGGCTCAGCGTTAGATCACTTGCCTAGCACGCTTGAGGTCCTGGGTTCAACCCCCAGAACCGACAAAAAGAAAAAGAAAGAACACAAGGATACTAAGAATGCAAAGTTCTAACTAAGGAACTGGAGAGATGGCTCAGAGGCTAAGAAAACTTCCTTGTGAAGGGACTCTGGCCAGTTCCAGAGAGACCGGCTCTTCTTCTGCATTCTCTCTGCCCTTCTGACAACCCTTAGAGTACATTCCTAAAGCTTGCCTCCCAGGTCTTTTGGCCACTTCCTCCTGCTGAGGCTGACTACCAAGGCCCAGCTATCAAAGTATTGAAATCCGAAGCTCCCTTTGACTCACATAATTAACACGCCCAATTAAAATTAAACACCTCATCCTAACACAGGGCTTCCCCTTTACCTGTGTAAATTTCCTCTTTCCTATGGGCCACATCTGTCTTCTCTCTAGTCGAAGGCAGTCCTTTGTCCCAGTCTGGGACAAATACCCCAACCCTCCTTGTTCATTATCCATATCCTCTGTCCCTCTGGGGCAGATAAATCTCCTTCAAGCTGAGAACTTGGTCTTTGGGGTCTTTTTCTTTTACTTCTCTTCCAGGGGACCCAAGTTTATTGAGTAATATTGTCTAAATTTAGTGGTCTGGATTTTTGTTTGATTGGGTTTTTAGTTAGTTTTTTTTTTCTTTTTGTTTGTTTTTGGTTTTCTGTTTTGTTTTGTTTTGTTTCATTTTCTTTTGAGACAGGGTCTTGCTTTGTAGCCCTGGTTGTCCTAGAACTCACTATGTAGTCCAGGCTGGCCTTGAACTCAGAGACCTGCTTGCCTCTGCCTCCCCAATGCTAGGATTAAAGGTTTAAGTCAGCATACATACCTGGTATTCTTGACTCTCTCTGTTCAGTTTGGGAGTCAATTTCAATTTACAATGTCCTTTTCGATTGACAAGCTCATTGAACCATCTCTAAACTCATCAACAATTTTTTTTTGACAATGACTTTTCTTAAAGCACCCTATTAAATTGATGTCGGAGGAGCATGGGCTGTCTTGTTTCCTCTGACACAGAAGAAAACACTCCACCAAAACTCAACAAGCAAGGCTCAGGCAGAAACTCTAGGCTGAGTATGTGACAGTGGCTTCTTTCCCAACACCTCAGGCACCCTGCTTTAGGTACCCCAGGTAACCAGGGACCTCATCCTGAGAGCTGGCTGCTGGGTACTTAGTATCTCCATGAATGACTAAGAGAGGCACCCAATAGATGATCCCTGAGATTATATACAGCATGGTTTCCAAGGCAACCAAAGCCACCTGAGCCCCTCAGAGCACCTTTGGCAAGTCAGGCACTTCCTTAGTCCCTCAGGGTTGTTCAGCAGGGAGCTAAAACATGGGCCGTGCCTGTGCTCAGGCTAACCAGCCACGTTCACAGCTCTCAGTCTGCAGCGTTCTTCGTAAAATGGAAGGCTGCCTGTCCACCCCGGCTCTCCCAAGCGCACCTCTGAGCTGCTGCCTCTGTGCTCCCCTCTTGGCATTGTCACCAGTGCTCAATCCATGTGGTTAGAAACTCCCAGGGAACTATTCTGGGTCTCTTCTGGATCCACAGGCCCAGGCTCCGGTGCTCCCCTGAGCTGATGTTCACCTGATGGGCTGCTTAAACTGCCTCTGTGAACAGAAAATGTAAGGGTACTAGCATGCTTGCCTGTCCAGGGCATGTCTCTACAATGGGCGGATTCAGCTATGGAACAGCCTGTTGCCTTAGGTGTAAGGTCCTCTCCCCAGAGCTGGAGGTGGGCGGGTTCTCCACTTCGGAAAGGTAGACTGGGGAGAAAGGGTCACTTAGCCAAACCCCTACTTTTTCTGGATCGGGATGTCCTTGGGAGTCTTGTTGGGAAACTGCAGCGAGTACAGATGGGCCATGTGCTGGAGCTCCGGCATGGCCATCCTCTGACAGAAACCCAGTGTGGTGGTGTCCAGACCAGGCCTAAGGTTGTAGCCCAGAATTTTAGCATCTCCGCTCTGGTAAGGGCGCAGATTACGGTCACCCACGTGCTCATCCACGTGCGTACTGTTCTTGGACTCGGGATCCTGAAGACACAGGGCGGTGAGCTCACGCTGCCTCGCCCGCAGCTGCTCCAGCTCCTCTGCGAGCTGGTGTGGTCTTAGCTCCGCAAGCAGCTGCGCCCAAAACGTGCGGTTGAAATGCTGGTAGAGCCGCCAGTCCAGCGCGCACCAGCGCAGGGCGCGCTCCTGGCTCTCGGGCGTCAGGTGCGAGACGGTACTCTGGCTGCGCACGTTCAGCTTGAAGGACACGACGTCATCCAGCTGCCAGCGCAGCCGTCTGCGCAGCAGCACCATGGACTCATCGAAGTAGTCTGCGATGAGCACCAGATGGAACCGCTGCTCCACCTCCGCGAGGCACTTGCGAACGTAGTCCTCGTCGGCTGGGGCGTTGTTGTCGAAGCCAAAATCAAACCACATGTTGTTTTTCGCGTAGACGTTATTCAGGCTCACACTGGCGTTGTAGTACCTCCCCGGATCTGCCAGGAAGTCGTCCAGGCTCTTGGCTCTCTGGAAGGCAGGTGCGTAGTCCTTATAGTAGATGAAGGAAGACTCCAGCTGGAAAGCCGGGTTCCGGAGGATGGAGAAGTAGAAAGTGTCGTTGGGCATGACTTTCTGCACCTGTTGAGAGAAGAAGCAGGTGGGGACTAAAGACGCGGATGGACTGCGCAGCTGCCCACGAAGCCCCGCCTCCCACCTGTCCCAGCTCCCTCTCCCCACCCCACCCCCACTGCCCCCAAAAGAGCTGGAGCCTCATTCCTACACCAAAGGAGCAAGTGACAAGGTTGAAGGGGCAACAAAAGTGCCGGTATGTTCTTCCAGAACCAGAAATTCAGAGATGTGAGAGAGGGTTGGGGTGCCATCAGGAAGACAGCCTCGGGGGCCACGTGTGTCGGTCGTGCCAAGAGTACAGGCCACTGGCAGCCTAAAGAGAGTGGTCTGGCAGGGTCTACAGGGGCACCTCTCCAACTTCAAACTACTAGACTCTACAACCCCCCCCCACGCCAATCCCACCCCTGGGAACGCCATCGTTATACCCACAGTTCCAAGCGAGGCCGCGCTAGCCCCACCTCCTTCCCCCACCTCCCCGTTTTGTTTGTTTGTTTGTTTTTGCACCTCGGGGAAGTTGAAGCGAAGGTGGTTGCACATGATGTTGAACTGATGCTGCAGGCGGCTGTCCTGCTTCAGGCCCTCCACATACCGCGTCACAAAAAGCCAGGGGTAACCCAGATGGAACCTAGAGCCCTCGGGCAGCGCTGTGGATAGGTTGTGCGACTCGGAAAAGCGGTAGAGGATGTTGAGTATTGTACTGCTGGCTGTCTTGTGCGTCTTGAGGAACATGATGTTGGTGACTGGTGGTTCCTGGGCCTTGTCCCTGAACAGACTAGTAGAGAGAGCGCGTCATCAGTAAATGTGCCACAATGCCTTCAACAGAACCCCTCAAGGATTGAGTACCCCTCAACACGGGGTCCCTATACCATTTCCTCCCAGGGCTGGCTCCCTAGTCAAGCCCAGCCACTCCGTAATCTCTCCATCCAGGGAGAGTCACTGTGACAGATACGATTTCCCCTCACAGCAAGATGTTCTCACCGGGCTGTTCCTGTGCCAGCCGTGGGATAGCTCAGACCCCAGGCATCCCCCTGAGCTCCAAACTCTGCTGTCTGTCTGTGTGGCGGTGGCTCTGTGATGTCAGCCAAGGTCGGCTGGCCTAAGAGACGCTGGCTTGTATTCAGATGACCCAGGTCACCAGGCATATTCCTGTCTCCATGTGAGCTAGTAAAATTAGCAAGGACAGTGAGGGGGCAGGGTCCAGTGGACCTTGGGACACTGCATTTTCTCAGAGGACAGTTTACCCCTCCTTATACAAATCCAACCAGAGGAACCATGAAGGAGAAGAAACTAAGACCCTCTCAGAATCCCGGAGAAGACCCTGGTCTGGGAGGCAGTTGTCTGTGCATAGACGGCCACTCCCTGGATGGTGTAGTCTTGGCAGGCAGGAGGAGAGAATGTTCTGGGCTCTGGTGACAAAGGAACACAGCCATGACCTCACCACCTGGAAGCCATGATAGAAGCCAGGCCATCTTCGTAGGCCAGGAGGTAGCCTTCCCAAGGCTCTTACTGTAGGTCCCATTCTTCTCAGTTCCCTTCCCAGCCCAGGCTGGCCAGGCCAGGCCGGGCCTGCTCCCCAGAGTCCCTTAAGAAGCCTTCCCAGTGGGCTTGTCATCACAGGAGACAGGCCCAGGACAAGCACGGCTCTCCACTCTCTCCCAGAGAGGACACTGAAGCTCAGGAAGTGAGTGGGTGTTAGTGTTCTTTTTTTTTTTTTTAAGATTTATTATTTATTTTTATTTATATGAGTACACTGTAGTTGTCTTCAGACACACACCAGAAGAGTGCATCAGATCCCATTACAGATGATTGTGAGCCACCATGTGGTTGCTGGGAATTGAACTCAGGACCTCTGGAAGAGCAGACAGTGCTCTTAACTGCTGAGCCATCTCTCCAGCCCGAGTGTTAGTGTTCTTAAAGCAGGCAGGACAGGGTCCTGGTTCTGCTCTTGGGGCTGCAGGGGGGAACCTAGGGGGTGGACAACGGCCCCCCAGAGCATAAGGCGTCTGCACAGGACTTACGGTGTAAGGAGTCTGAGGTCCACATGCAGGAAAACGACCAACAGGAACACAGCCAACACCAGGAACAAGAGAACCACCCGGAAGGACCTGTGGGCAGTACCTGCTTAGTGCCACCTGGATACACAGCCCCGCACCTGCTCAGCAAGGAGCCCTGTGACAACTGGTGAGCCCAGAGCAGGGCGCCCCAGGCCCGCTTGTCTCAGAACCTGGAGCTCCTAGGGCTGGGGGCGCACAAGCCCTCCCAAGCCTCTGAGCTGCAGAGGAAAGACTGAAGAGTAGATACATGTGCTGAGCCCATGGTAAGACCCCAGCCCCCAACAGAAAATGTGTGAAGTGGGCCGTGGAATGTGACAGTGTCTGATGAAGGTCACTAAGGCAACACTGGGGATTAGGATCCAGAGGAGAAAACAAGCACCAAGCTTGCTTCCTCTCCACACCCAACCCCACCCTGTGAGGACAAAGAGAGGTGCTGTCTCCAAGCCCAGGAGAGATCCAGCCCCAGGAATGCAGACACATACTCACACACACACACATGCTCACACACGCTCTCTCTCTCTCTCTCTCTCTCTCTCTCACACACACACACACACACACACACACACACACACACTCACACACACACACACACACACACACGCTCACACACACACACACACACACACGCTCACACACACACTCACACACACACACACACTCACACAACACCCCTCACTCTCATGCACTGACACAACACATTCACACAGGGACACACACTCACACAACACACCTCATTCTCACATGCTGACACAACATTCACACACAGACACTTACATACACACACACACACACTCACACAACACACCTCACTCTCACATACTTACACACAGACACAACACATTCACACACACACACACACACACACACACGCTCACACACACACACCACACCTCACTCTCATGTACTGACAACACATTCACACACGGACACTTTACTTACTTTTTCACACACACACACACACACACACACACATACCACCTCACTCTCATGTACTGACAACACATTCACACACGGACACTTACATACTCTTTCACACACACACACACACACACACACACACACATACCTCACTCTCATGTACTGACACGACACATTCACACACATACACACACATTCACACACACACACTTCTCTCTCACATACTTACACACAGACACAACACATTCACACACACAGACACACACACACACACACACACACACACACCCTTCTCAGTTGTCTTTTTTAAAAAAAGGACAACTGACTAGGTTAGGATTGTAGTTCTCTGAGAGCTCTGTCCAGCATCTGTCTGGGCTTGGGTACCCTCCTTTGGCTTTGCGGAAGACTATGTGAGTCTTGGACGCTCAACCTGAGAGTCTCTAAGGTGTGCTTGGTCACAGTTCCTACGTACAGAGCAAACAAGCGTCAGCATTCATCCCAAGACAGCCTGGCCACCTCTCCACCAGTGCATTCTTTCAGAGCAGAGCCCTGGTGGCCGGCAGTAGGGACTCTGTAACACCACTTACCTCTTACCTATCCGTCAAAACCCACTAATAGCATGTAGCTTGAGGCCCAGTTGTGGATCCAAACTTCTGTTTGGAGAAGGTGGAAAATGTTGAGGGCCAGGCTGGTCAATGAAGAGACTTAGTCCCTTATCTAAAGCCAGGGCATCCTTGGCAAGGCCGATGGTGGCCCGAGGCCAGATCCTGGGTACTTAATTTCCTCCCTCCTTGAGGACTATGATAATCAGTCTCAATGTCCCCGAGTGCTGGCCTGTGGCACGTGGTCCACCTGAGGTGTCCTATGCTCCCTTTTGAATAGCGTGGATTGATTATTTCTTGCTGACTTCATCCTATTATATAAGGGCCTTTTGCTGACTCTGTCCAACTACCTCCCTGCAAACAGCATATAAGATGCTGTACTTCGGAATGGAGAGATGGCTCAGTGGTTAAGAGCGCTGACTGCTCTTCCAGAGGTCCTGAGTTCAGATCCCAGCAGCCACATGGTGGCTCACAGCCATCCATAATGAGAAACAAATAAAAAACCTACGGGCTGGAGCAATAGAGGAAGGGAAATGCTGCACTTCTTGATGAACGTGCTTGCTTTAACCCATTCGCTTATGCAAGACCCCTTACTCCCAACTTTCCTGCCATTTTTTTCTGAATTTTATTTATTTTTTATTAGATATATTCTTTATTTACATTTCAAATGATTTCCCCTTTCCTGGATCCCCCCTCCCTGAAAGTCCCATAAGCCCTCTTCTCTCCTCCTGTTCCCCAATCCACCGCTTCCTGCTTCCCTGTCCTGGTATTCCCCTACACTGCTGCACTGAGCCTTTCCAGGACCAAGGGCCTCTCCTTCCTTCTTCTTGGGCATCATTTGATATGTGAATCGTTTCTTGGGTATTCCGAGCTTCTGGGCTAATATCCGCTTATCAGTGAGTGCATATCATGTGTGTTCTTTTGTGATTGGGTTACCTCACTCAGGATGACATTCTCCAGTTCCACCCACTTGCCTAAGAATTTCATGAATTCATTGTTTTTAATAGCTGAGTAGTATTCCATAGTGTAAATATACCACATTTTCTGTATCCATTCCTCCATTGAGGAACATCTTTTCCTGCCATTTTTGTTGTTGTTGTTGTTGTTTAATTTGCTCATTCCTAGCCATCCCTCTTGGAGATCTCATTGAAAAAAAAAATGACCTTCTGACCTAGAACAGAAGGGGAGGAAGGAGGAGAACAGGGCCAAACCATCCCAGGCTGGACTTGCATACAAAGCAGGAGCTAATGAGGCAGTACATTCTACAGGCCAGAATGGGATTGTTGGCCTGGATATGAAGAGGCAGAGCTGTACTAGGCTGCTGCCTTTCCACCCAGGAAGGAAGGTGGTGAATCTCATCCCACAGGACACAGTCCCTCTAACCGTATTGCCAACATGACACTACGACAACATGCCATTCCCTGGCGTTTATTTAGATTTGCTAGCTTTTGTTGCCATTGTAGACAAAACACTTACCTACTTTCCCCTTTCCAAATGCTCATTGCTAAAGCTCTCCTGGGTACGAGCTAGTCTCCGCTCTTTTCCTACCAGGGCATTTAGGACGGTAGCCATAGGAACAGATGACACACATCCTGTCTGGCTCCAACTCAAGACTCCAGGCTAAGTACCTTTTCTGGGCTGTTTATAACAGTGGCATCTGCTGCCCATGTGCCAGGCGGATGGGTGGCAGTGGCCAAAGCTCAAAGTGGGTGTGGAAAGGCCATTGAGAAGCTCCTGTACTGTGGGAATCATGAGTTGTTCTTCACCCTTGAAACCCTACGCCCTAAAACTCTGTCTCTCAACCTAGTGAGTCCAACCAGATCCTAGCATCCCTCACCATGCAAAACACTCTCAGTTGCAGCTACAAGGCTTTGGTCAATGCATGGGTCCTGCCGGCCACTGGCTACCTTTCCCTGGTCTTTGGTCCTTTGGTCCCAAGCTCATCTTCAACTTTCTTGGCCCAGGCCTAGAGTCATCCATGTCTCTAAGAAGCACTGGGACCCTCTGGTAGGAACAGTCATTAGGGACCCTAGTCTGGGGGATAAGGATTTTTGTTGCTCCAAGAAAGCTAGACCCTCCAGGTCTTATGCATAGTCAAAGCTGGGCCTCCACATATGCCAGAAACCCTCTTGAGGCTACACCTACATGTATGACTCAGAAAATACAGCTACTAGCTGAGCTTCTTCCAGTCATATTTGTCTCCCATCTTCCCCACTCAAAGTGTAGATCCCAAGGGCACAAGCCATGGTACATGTGGGCATCCCATAATGACACGCAACACAAAACCCCTTAGTACCCTGTGGTGGTTGGAATATGCTTGGCCCAGGGAGTGGCACTATCAAGAGGTGTGGCCTTGTTGAAGAAGGTGTGGCCTTGTTGTAGGAACTGTGTCATCACTGTGGGGGTGGGCAATGAGACCCTCCTCTGAACCACGTGGGAATCAGTCTTCTCCTAGCAGCCTTCAGATGAAATTTCAGATGTAGAATGCTCAGTTCCTCCTGCCTGGATGTCGCCATGCTCGATGATACTGGACTGAACCTTCGAACCTGTAAGCTAGTCCCAATTAAATGGTGTCCTTATAAGAGTTGCCTTGGTTACGGTTCATAGCAGTAAAACCCTAAGACATACCCCAATGTAGTACCACTACCCTCTGCTACCCCACAGTGCCACTCAAAGTTCTACCCTAGCTAGGATGGGACATGCCCCCAACACATGAAAGTCTCTATAGACAAAGCTCAAGAGCACCCCCCCCAGCCCAGAGGAGTGCCTTGGTCCCTCTGTGGAATGGAGGGATTAAATATGCACCACGGCACCTATGAAATGAAGGAAATGGGGCTGGAGAGGTGGCTCAGCGGTTAAGAGCACTGACTGCTCTCCCGAAGGTCCTGAGTTCAATTCCCAGCAACCACATGGTGGCTCACAACCATCCGTAATGGGATCTGATGCCCTCGTCTGGGGTGTCTGAAGACAGCTATAGTGTACTCACAATAAATAAATAAATAAATCTTTACAAGAAAGAGAGAGAGAGAGAGAGAGAGAGAGAGAGAGAGAGAGAGAGGAGGGAGGGAGGCAGGGAGGGGGGAGGGAGGGAGGGAGGGAGGGAGGGAGGGAGGGAGGGAGGAGGGAGGAAGGGAGGGAGGGAGGGAGGGAGGGAGGGAACTAAGCAGGAATCACAGCTGCAGTGGTCTAAAATGGACCAGATACGCTCAGTTCCAGGGTGCTCGCTCTTCTGGATGAACAGCGTTGACACAGAGGAGGGTGGAAAACAGAAGACAAAGACGATGTTGTAGAGTCTCCACTGAAGACACGCCATGGAGTTAGAGGTCATGAGTCTTCCCAATACCGACCTAGGCACCACCCCGTGTCACTGTGGTGAGCACTCGCAGGGGAGTGCCCAGGGCCGGACACTTTACAGCCTTCCATAGTTAGAGAAAGATCCCCCTGATAAGAACAGTGCAGAGCATGACCAAAGGCCGGCTCACCTTCTCCTCTTCCCCACACAGCCTTTTGTTCTTCCACATTAAAAATACCCTTCCTTAAACACGCTGTCTTTACTGGACTTCTCTCAGATTCATAAACTTTTAGCACACACTAACCACCTGTCGTATGGCCTGCCAGGAACGAGCCTTTACAGGGACAGTCCTGACACCAAGTCAAGGTCCAGGGCTCCCAAATCACAAGCTGAAAAGAGCACCAGGCCTGCCATCTGCCCCTCATTCAGCCCAGCCCACAGGCCTCCACACAGCCTCCCTGCCTGAACAGGGGGGCCAGGACAGCCAAAGTCTAAGACCCTGCCTGCACCCGGCCCAGTCCTCTGCATGAGGACAAGCAGAAACTAGAATTTAAAAAAAAGAAAAAAGAAAAAAGAAAAAAAAAGAATCTTGATTCTTATGTACAGAAAGAGAAAGAAATCTTCCCTTCTTTCTCACAGCATTGACTCAAAAAACTTTCCACTGTGAGCCAGGCAAGTGGAGGTGCACACTTTCAATCCCAGCACTGGGGAGGCAGAGGCAGGCCCATCTGTGAGTTTGAAGGCAGCCTGAGCTTCAGGACATGCAAGGCTACACAGAGAACCCCATCTCAAAAAAAAATATATATATATATGTGTGTGTGTGTGTGTGTGTGTGTGTGTGTGTGTGTGTGTGTGTAGGAAAGAAAGAAAGAAGGAAGTAGAAAGAAAGAAAGAAAGAAAGAAAGAAAGAGCAACAACAACAACAAAAAAACCCTTCCCACTTTGAATCCCATTGCCATCCTCTCAAGATGGATGTAAACATTTCTAAAACCTTCATAAGCCTTCTGCCAGCTTCTCAAACCAGCACTATGATATCAGGATATCTCCTTAAATATATCTACAACGTGAGCCGGGCAGTGGTGGCGCACGCCTGTAATCCCAGCACTTGGGAGGCAGAGGCAGGTGGATTTCTGAGTTCTGAGGCCAGCCTGGTCTACAGAGTGAGTTCCAGGACAGCCGGGGCTACACAGAGAAACCCTGTCTCAAAAAAACAAAAACAAAAACAAAAACAAAACAAACAAACAAATATATATATGACCATCTGGCTCTTGGCTCCAAGTCACAAGCCAGCTTTGAGCTGCAAAAAAAAAGGGGGAGTGACATTTATTTTTCCTTTAAAAGTTTCGGTACGTTTATTTGGTTTTTTAGTTCGTTTGTTTTACATACATGTGCTCACTCGTATGTGTATGTGAGTACATGCATGCTATGACATGCCAGTGAACAGTCAGGGGACAATTTGCAGGGGTCAGTTCTCTCCTTCCACCTCAAGGGTTCTAGAAACTAAACACAGGTTGTTAGCCTTGCCAGCAAGCAGGTTCACCTGCTGAGCTACTTTGCTGGCCCTAATTTTTCTACAGAAGAAGCCAGTTACCTTGCGAGGGCAGCAGCCTCGGCTACCAGCTGCATCTCAGAAGACCTCGGGGAGACAGTGGTACTGTCGAGTCTAAGGACCAAGGACTGTGCATGTCAAGAACATGGGTGTAAAGGGGCACATTTCCCATGGTTCCCAAGCATCCCCTACATGGAGACCACCTTCCATGCCCAGGCAGACCCAGGCTTTTGTCTACTCTACCCTTAGATGGCGGCCATAACCTAAGGTCTTTGCCTCAAACCCTCAACGCCACTTCTTCCACAGCCTGAGTGATTCACACGGGTCCTAGAATCAAGAGGCTTCCACAATGAAGGGGACACCGGAATGGGAACCCCGAAACCCACCCCTCCTCTACTGGAAATGGTCACGGGGCCAGTATAAAGGGATCTTGTGATCCAGTTATCAAGCGCCGAGAAGGTTCCAGAGCCCATCTGGACATCAGAGATGCCACCCTACCCGCTGCTAAGCTCAAGTCAAGCTTAGGTCATTTAATAAACATGTTATCTGGAACAGAAGACGGAGGCAGGTGGAGAGGTTGCTTCCTGGTGAAAGCAGTCCCCAGAATGTTCCAGGTCCCTTCCCCAGTGTAGCTGTCAGGCTCTGGTGAGCTACCAGGAAAAACCACAGTTTCTGGTGAATGGCCCCAGGCCTAATTGTCAAGTCTTTTCACCCAAGCACCTGGTCCTACCCGTTCACACACACACACCCCACCTTGCCTTGACTGCAGAAGCTGTGAAAAGCTGAGACCACAACCCTCACAGATCCCAACATAATTTAGAGAAAAGTTATTAATAATTTAGAGTAGTCACTGTGCCTGGAAAGTCCAGAGAACAGGGGTGGGCTAAGCCCCTGGTGATGGCCACGCCCGGTACAACGAGGATTATTCCTGGTAGCAGCAAACAGGGTCGTGGGTCCCGGAAATAACAGAAATTTTGTAAAGTTCTTCCAATCTGGCCCACCTAGAAACTCTGGTAGTAAACCTTACCCAGCCTGAGAAACCCAAAAAGTAGGCGAGAAGCAAAGTTACCCATAAGAAAGCGTGCACCATACTCCTTCCCAGGTGCCCAGACCTCTGTTCTCCCCATCTGTGGCCCATCTCCCCCACCCTCCAGCTATCAGGTACAGCTCTGGGGGACAAACCATCAGCCCCAGAGCCTCCTGCCACGCTAGTCAACGGGGAACTTGACCTCTACCTACTCATACAGGAGGTGAGTCCAACCTAGAAACCACCCAGAAACCCAGAACACAGACCGCTAGCCAGTGATTCAGAAGAATGGCCGTGCCCGGATCAGAGACTGTCATGTGTCACACGTGAACAGCCTCCAAAAGGCAGGCAGGGAGACGACGGTGAACACTACTAACCAGTCTGAAATCCTCTCTCTGTCAGTTTCTTATAATGGGTGGTTGGTCCACAAATGACACAGAAACTCCACAGATTGCCACTCCTGACACCGTGGGCTCCACACCACCCTCTCTTCCACATCCCCTCCTATTTTGCTGGCATAGCTCCTCCCTGGTGGAGAGGGGTCACCTAGCTCTCAGCTGGCCAGGTTCAGTGGACACAGCTCTGTAATGTCAGGTGACCTCCACAAACAAAACAGTATACCATCTAATTGGGAACCGCCATTAGACTCCAGGGCCTGTTTGGAGCATGAGGTGGGCTTTTATTTTTTTTTAGGATGACTGACAGAGAGAGCCCTTCCCAGACAGTGTCCAGCCAATATGCCCCATAAAAGATATCAGTCAACAATGGGCGCTCCCCCATGGGCAGAAAACTGGCCTCCGTATTTCCTTCCGTCCTTCATGTTTGTCTGTTTTTGTTTGTTTTTGAGACAGTTTCCCTGTAGCTCTGGCTGTCCTGAAAATTGTGGTAAGAATTTTGGTTTCAGTCAGGCGGTGGTGGCGCATGCCTGTAATCTCAGCACTCTGGGAGGCAGAGGCAGGTGGATTTCTGAGTTCGAGGCCAGTCTGGTCTACAGAGTGAGTTCCAGGACAGCCAGGGCCATACAGAGAAACCCTGTCTTGTAAAAACCAAATCCAAAAAACAAACCAAAAAACAAAATTTTTTTTTTTGGTTTCTTTAAAAAGACATAGAAATACTATAAGAATGTTTTTGTTTTAATCCCAGGTGCGGGATATGGGGTATCTTCAGACTGTCCACAGCCGCTGACGGTCGTGCTCCTCGTGCTCTGGAAGAGGCGTGCTTTTGCCAGCTGTAGATAGTTTCAGCGACTGTGTGACATTTGGAATTCTGGAGACTTTTCAGAGGTTTTATACATGCTAGGGCCCTATGAGAGGTTGATTGTGGTTTGTTAGGTAGTCGTGTATAAGGAAGAAACAAGAAGAAATTTAGAGATCCTGATATCGAATATCAAACTTGTGCCAAGGAGCCCAACAGCCCTGATCAGCAGGAAGTAGTCTAATGATAATGTTGCCCCCTTTCCCCTCTATCCCCTTTTCTCTCCTATCTAGTGTCAGGGGATTGAAAAGGTGCAATTAGGGCAGAGAAAGATGGAAGAAAGAAGAACCCACAAAGTGGCCAAAAGTTGGGTTACAGTTGCTACATAGTCCAGGCTGGTTTCAAAATCAGAGAGGTCTGTCTACTTCTGCCTAATGAGAGCTGAGATCAAAGGTATACACAACCGCCCTCAGCTGATACTTTCATTTACTTGTTTGCTTGGTTGTTTAATTATTGAAAACGGATCTCACTAATAACTGTGGCTAGCTTTGAATTTACAAGAGATCTTCCTGCTTATGTGGCCTCAGCGCCTGGATTAAAGGCATTGTCATGTAAAGGCTTCCTCAGCCAATAAAACGAACCGTCCTGTGGGAAGCTCCTTCTGCTGGAAGGTAAACAACTCAAAACACCTTCAGAAGTCCCTGAAACTGAGCAGATTCAATAGGCACCATCACCCCACCGCCAGAGTAAACAATAAAAGATGAGAGTCTCCCTTGATCTTTCAGACTAAAACCAGAACAAGTAGCTGGAGGAGGTTTAAACCAACTGAGGCACCTGGAAAGGTCCGTCTCCATCCTGTTGAGCTGCCCGCCGGTTGTAGCATGCTCCAGGCTCCCAGCTCTGTGAGCCGTCACCCGGGCTGGGGTGGGCTTCGATGATTCCGCTTAACTTTGAGTCATTTCTGCTCCTTTAACCCACCTCTCACCCACACGCCTGTAAGTATCCCACTTCAGGGGTATCTGTGCTTTGGTTCCTCTTGGGTTCCCTACCTGGGGTGAGTGGATAATGTAAGTGTCATCTCCCCAGGGAAAGGCTATCATACAACAGACATATGCCACCACGCTCAGCCCCTCACTGAGTTCTCATCTCTCCCACCTGTGGCCAGCATGGAGGACAGCAGCAAACTGTACCTAAGCTTCCTTCCTCTACCCACTCCTCAGACTGGGATCCAAGAGCTGACAGTAAGTGACCGCTGACCACAGGGACACACAGAATCCATGCCCACATCGGCCTCCCGTGGAAACCACTCACAAGGTCACACAGGCCCCCACGGGCAGCTCTGTCCCTGAGCGAGGCTTCCCTTGAGCTCAACACTCCAGGAGCACAGGTTTTCAGCAGGCTTTCCATCATCGGACTGGGATCCCAAGAGACAACAGGTACCTGGGCTGGCATGGAATGCCCCTAAGCTAAGGGCGGCCCTGAAGTTTACAGACGTTTACGCCTGAACTGTCACTAACCAGGAAAACTCCTAGCCAATTCTTTACAATATTCCAATAGTACCCATGAGAAAGGATGGGTAGATAATTCAGGGCAGAGGCCAGCCTTCTCTTTATGTCCGTGAACAAGGACAACTGTCAGGGCCTCAGAGCCCAGACATTCTTATAAAACACAGGGACCCGGCCATGGGGCAGGACTGAAGTCACCGAACCAAGCCAGTAAGTCCCTGATCCCAGTGCCTCCCATCCAAAAATCTTCAGCCCAAATAATCCAGGTAATTCTGATACCTCTGTGCTGGGGTGCAGCTTTCTCGAGGGCTTCCCAAACTCCAAAGTGCTCACCTGTCCCAAGTGAAATTGGGCCTGAGGTATAATTCTATGGCCGAGTGCTCGCTTCAGTGCTCCCTTCGACCACAAACTGAAGGGCAAATCCCTGGCTCTAATCCTCAGCATCACAAACATTAAAAGGTTGAAATGAAATCTAAAAAGATTGATTTCAAAGAAACATTAGCACTAATCCCACAAATCCAAGCCAATTTCCTTTCAGAGACAAATGCTATCAACATGTTTTGCCAGCTTCTTGAACTCTTCTAGAAGGAAGGCAAGTGTCATCCCCCCGCCCCCCCCTGCCCCCCAGGCTGGCCACCCAGAGCCACCTTACCTCTGTGTGCCTTTCAGGATGGACAGCATCCTGCCTCAGAGCCTCTGGCAGAGATGGACAGGGAAGTGCCGGTCAAGACCTTCCACTTCCTTAAGTACAAGACCATCCGCTCTCAGCACGCCGGGTAGGGCATAGGTTCATTGAAAACTGAACTCAAATCCCTACAAAGCTCACCTACTGGCTTAGGTGTGGTGCCCAATGCCCCACCCTCTACCACCCTCCCCCAACACTCACACACACAACACATACCAGTGACCTAGTTTAACTGCTGAATCCTAATAAGAAACGAGACCTCCTCCAAGGCGGCTCAGAAAGAAAAACTGGCCCTTCTCTCACCCCCCCCCTTCCTGTATCACAAGGTGCGGCCCTGGCAGCTGGGACCCAGGAGGATTTCCTTGGTCAGGTCAGACTTTCTCTTCCTCACCTTCCATGTTAGCCCTCCCGGAATGACCTTGCAGGGAGCTGTTCCAGATGGACCTATGAGGAATCTACAGATTTCTGTGGCTAATAGAGATTTGGGAATGGGCCAATAGTTCTGTAGATGTGTAACTAAATGCCAGAAATATTTCCTTCTTCAAAGCTTTCTTTATACTAAGAGAAAAAAAATTTTTTTTCTTTACAATCTTGGGATAAAAAAAGAGACCTTTGAAAGAAGACAGTGATATAGGAAATAAAAAAAAATGTAGATTTTGTTGCATGAAAATTTTTCTGGGGGCTGGCGAGATGGCTCAGCGGTTAAGAGCACTATCTGTTCTTCCAGAGGTTCTGAGTTCAAGTCCCAGCAACCACATGGTGGCTCATGACCATCTGTAATGAGATCTGATGCCCTCTTCTGGTGTGTCTGAAGACAGCTACAGTGTACTTACATATAATAAATAAATCTTTTTAAAAAAAAGAAATTTTCTTTTCTAAGGAAATAAAATAAATGGCTTTTAATCTGAATACTCTGGAGGCAGAGACAGGGCTATCTACGTGAGTTCAAGACCAAGGCATATCCCGTTTCATAAAAAACAAAAGGGGGGGGGGAATCAGTCAGCCAGGTCAGTCAGGTCACACACAGTAAGAACCTACCTCAAAATTCCTTCCTTACTAACTTAATTGAGAAATGCTGAACATAGTTAACACTTGAAAGGTAAGTCCATCTGGGCAGATTCCATACAGATTGACAAGATGGGGCTGGAGAGACGGCTCAGTGGTTAAGAGCACTGACTGCTCTTCCAGAGGTCCTGAATTCAAGTCCCAGCAACCACGTGGTGGCTCACGACCAACTGTAATGGGTTCCGATGCCTTCTTCTGGTGTGTCTGAAGACAGCTACAGTGTCCTCATATACATTAAATAAATAAATAAATAAATAAGAACACATGCACGCTCAGCCTGACAAGTTGGCAGCTGACCCACAAAACCACAGCAATCCGTGGCATAGCTCCCTAAACCTGTCCCTCACGGTTCCTAACTTACGAGAAAGCCTTGAGCACTGCCCTTCTTGTGTGGCTGTAGACATCAGAACACTGAGACCCTTGCCTCCTTGCTTTGGCCAGTGGTATGAAGGTTGGCCGTATGCCAGGGTGGGCTGCATGCTTAGAGGACAGTACCCTGGCATCTCTCACCACCCAGATGGCAGGGACGGCACAGGCTCCAGAGATGCTGTCTTAGTTACCATTCCATTGCTGTGAGGAGACACCACAGTGTTATACACAGCAATGTATAACAACATATAAGACAAAGCATTTAATCAGGGTGGTGTACACTTTTAATCCCAGCACTCTGGAGGCAGAGGCAGGTGGGTCTCTGTGAGTTTGAGGCCAGCCTGGTCTACAAATCAAGTTCAAGGACAGCCATGACTGTTCCATAGAGAGATCCTATCTCAAAAGCAAACAACAGCCGGATGGTGGTGGCGCATGCCTTTAATCCCAGCACTTGGGAGGCAGAGGCAGGTGGATTTATGAGTTCGAGGACAGCCTGGTCTACAGAGTTGAGTTCCAGGACAGCCAGGGCTACACAGAGAAACCCTGTCTCGAAAAACAGAAAGAAAAAAAAAAGCAAACAACAACAACAAAGAAAGAAAGAAAGAAAGAAAGATAGATAGATAGATAGATAGATAGATAGATAGATAGATAAATAGAGAGAGGCAGATGGAGAGAGAGAGAGAGAGAGAGAGAGAGAGAGAGAGAGAGAGAGAATATTTAACTAGGGGCTTGCTTAGAGTTCAGTTCAGAGGGTTAGTCCATGATCATCATGTCATCATGGTGGGGCACATGGCCACAGGCAGGCGGGCACTGTTCTGGAGCAGTAGCTGGGGGCTTACATCTGATCCACAAGATGGAGGTAGTGAGGGGAAGAGACAGACAGACAGACAGAGACACAGACACAGAAACAGAAATGGGCCAGGATGGGCTTTTGAACCTCCACCCCAATGACACACCTCCTCCAATAAGGCCACACCTCCTAATCTTTACCACACAGTTCTACCAACTTAAGACCAGGCATTCAAATATATGAGTCTGTGGGAGCCATTCTCATTCAGACCACCACATATGCTTGAGTAGACTGAGAGATATCAGAGACTCTGAGAGAGGTAAGCTGTCAGCCCCATCCACTGAGGGTCTTGTCCTCAGCATAGCAACTCCTGTTCAACTCACCAGTATGTCCAGCTAATAAGAACTGGAAGCCCCCCCAAATTGTGTTGTCTCAAGAAGCAGTGGTTGGGGGCTTGTTGGCTGAGAAACTGAGGTGTAGGTGTGGCGGTTTGGATAGGAATGCCCCCCATGTGTATACTGGACTTATTTATTTATTTATTTATTTATTTATTTATTTACTTATCTATCTATCTATCGATCTATCTATCTATCTATCTATCTATTTACTGGGTATTTTGCTTGCTTGCTTTTTTTTTCCCCCCGAGACAGGGTTTCTCTGACAGCCCTGGCTATCCTGGAACTTGTTCTGTAGATCAGGCTGGCCTTGAACTCAGAGATCCACTTACCACTGCCTCTCAAGCACTGGGGTTGAAGGTGTGCGTCTCCACCGCCCCACAGCAGTGGTACAGGAACAGGGACTTGAAAGTGCATAGCTTTTATAAAGCGTGCGTTCTTGCCACAGCTTACGTCGCTAAGTTTATCAAGTGATTTCCCCTTCGCCTCCTGGTGTTTCACATGAGTTTTAGAGTCTTCACATCCTGGTAAACTGTCTCCTAATTATTAAACATGAAACGTTAGGTAGTTCCTGGTTAAAAACAAACAAAAAAAGAGAGAGGAAGGTAGGGGTAGACCTCACCTCAATTCAACAACCTTCTCCACTGGGGTCAGGTGCTAGGCATAAGTCCCTAAAGCGTGCACATCCCAGAACTTAGACAAAGTGCGAGGGGTCTGACAAGAAGCTCTCCAAGCTCAGATCTGGTCGGTTGATGGGTAAGCAGTTCCAGGCTGTTCTCCACCCTGCCCCTCACCTCCTCCACATCCCACTCAAAAAATGGTAAGGGCTGTTCCTCTTTATGAGGCTCTCACAGATCCTCGTGCCCGGGCTCCACGGGTTCAGAGACACAATGGATCAGAGTGGACCTTGTGTGTCCCCCAAAACATCTGATGATACTTTAGCTGCTCCACAGTGACAGACAGTGGCCCAGACAGCATCAGATTGCTGGGGACACATGTAGTCAGGTCCCCAAACTAGCACCCTTCTTCCAGGCTGTGGGTTCTCAGTAATTTACAGGGTCTGAACAGGAAGAAGAGGCCACCTGCCTTCATGCCACTGGGAACAGACAGGACAGTGTAACATGGTGTTGAGCAGTGGCCCTTAGGCACAGGCTCCCCCAGAATGAGGATCTGGAAGGGGTGGCCAGCCAAGCAGAAAGGGCAGTCTGCTGTGACCAAGGGGCTCTACCTAGAGAGGCTGCCTGTGACAGAGTCTGTGGGCTCTAGACCCTCCCTAAGGTTTCAAAGACTTGGGGATACAGCTTAGAGCACCAAAAGCTAGTCTCTCTCGTGGAGCATGATCCTACCCAGAAGACATAGAGTCTCCAACTGGCCTTGCTCTCGGACCAGCCTTGCTAAAGTGCTGTAGAAAGCGGCCCCTCCCAACCAGTCCCACAGCTAGCAGGAAAAGTGTGCCGCCCAAGGCTGATCAAACCCCCTAGCTTCCTTCTCCAGTTGGTGCTGCCTGGCCAGCCGGCATCAAGCCCAGACAGCCGTGACCAGAGAACAAAGGATCAATTTTGATTTCTGGGTTTCAGAACCCAGCCAAGGGTAAAACAGAAGGCCGGGGCAGCCAGGATCCAGGCCGGTGGGACCTGCAGTAGGAAGGGTTCCAGTCCAGGGGATCCCTCTTATGCACCCTTTATCAGCACAGGGATCAATGAGAACTAACAGGAGGACCAATCTGGCTGCCCACGGGGCGGGGCGGGGGGGGAATGTTTCTATTTTCCAGAATTGGGGGTAGATATTCCCATCCAAGTTAAATGAATACTACACATCCCATGAAAGACCCATGGGCCACATAACCACAAACCGTAGCTCTCACAACTACACTGCCTGTACACCAAGGCAGTGTCTAGCAGCCACACATTCTATAGATAAAGAGGAGTCCAACTCCCAGGGCCACTGTCCCAAGACACACCTGTTTAATACCAGCTGGATGATTGCCAACAGGGAAATGCTACTGTAATCCTGTAGATAAGAACATCATGGGCTGGCCTATATGCACCCAGGCAGTCCAAACCACCCAGCACAGGCCACATCTGGCCTCTTCTAAACACTGTCTGAGACTCAGAGCCCCTTCTTAGCTACTGCCCTGACAAATGCTGTTCCAGAAACCTCACAGCTAATCTCACACTAGTCTTGAACATGCCTCCCGTCAAGAGAAACGGAGACAGGTTTTACTGGGAATTGCCCCCTACCCATTAAGACATAGCCCCTGGCTGACAGTTCCAGTCCACCTGCAGAAACAATATACCCAGGTACTGAGAACAGCCCACCCTGCTTCCCACCAAACCACAAAAGAATAGCTGTAACTTCTGGTGGCTGTGTTGGCGTGAGTGCATGCATATGTGTGTGTGTGTGTGTGTGTCTGTGCACACGCGCGTGCATGTGTGCGTGCGTGTGCGTGTGTGTGTGTGTGTGTGTGTGTGTGTGTGTGTGTGTGCACTCATGCACATGCTTCTGCGAGTGTTCTACGAACAGGAAGATATCCATGAAAGATAATGGCCATGACTATCCCATATCCTCTTCAGCTGTGAGTCTATGCAGGATGTGTCCCAGTCTGTCCTCAGACCTGGAGCAGGAAATCTCAAGCACTTTTCAGGGGCAGACCAGGCCCTAACCAGTGATAAGGACCGTGCTGAGGAAAAAACAGTTACCTTAGGCCACTTGTACATTTTTAAGGGAAAAAGTGACACAAAGCTCAGAGCTTCGATACTCCACCATGAAGGAGCCCACCAGGGCGCGGGTTAGTGACTTCAAAACAGTAGGTCCGCTCCAGCTGTGCTGGCTCTGCTCCCACTGATCCTCCAGGGCAAGGGGGTCCTCTTCTAATGCCTATGGGTCACCTACCAATCCAGGCTTTGAGATTCCAGGAAGGGCAGCAATGGGAGCTGTAACCAAGGTACCCAGGCTAAGAGCAGAGTCTCCTGCATCACACATACCCAGGGGCAGGAGCTGGTTCATAGTGGCCACCACTGGATAGTGTGCTGGACCCAGCGAGCACGACCTGGACCGGTAAGGTCTCCGTGCCTACAACCATACAAAGCACTGGCTCCTGATCATCTTCCCACGGCACCTGTTCTACTTCTGTGAGGCATGCTGCTCTGGAAGACCACCCTGTGGTCCCGGGCAGGGCCTGTGCATGCCCAAGCCAACCTTCCCTAGGGCTGAGACTCCAGGCCATGCTTGCCCAAATCACGGAGAAGCCGCTGATCCTGCTTAGGTAACTAGTCTCAGATTGCAACGGCTTAGATATCTAGCATCGGAATCCTAAGCTTCTAATCCAAACACAATAGCCTCTCCCAGTTTGCACACCTGAGACTTCCTGTCTGTGTGGGGTGGGAGTAGAGAGTCCTTCTGGTCAAGTGTTCTAACTTTTTTTTGTTGTTGTTTTGTTTTGTTTTCCGAGACAGGGTTTCTCTGTGTAGTCCTGGCTGTCCTGGAACTCACTCTGTAGACCAGGCTGGCCTCGAACTCAGAAATCCGCCTGCCTCTGCCTCCCAAGTGCTGGGATTACAGGCGTGCGCCACCACTGTCCGGCTTGTGTTCTAGCTTTTTAAGACAGGCTCCACTATGGAGTCCTGATTGGCTTGGAACTCTCTAGATCTGCCTGCCTCTGCCTCCGCCTCCAAATGCTAGATTACAAACAAGCACCACCACGCCCAGCTCGCTCCCACCAGGGAGAGACATCTTCTGACTATAGGCTTACTCTTCTGGGTTGAGGTGTGAGACTACAGGCATTAAGAGGATGGCTGTGGCAGAGGCCTGGGAAAACCGACCAATGCAGCCTCGGAAGCAGGCCCATTTTCCCATCTGTTTCTAACTAGGTTTTCTGGATGGGTGGAACCCGCCACCCCTTTGTTTTAGGGAGCATCAGTCAGGGCTGACAACGTTACACGTGGCTTGTTACACGCTGCTACACCAGCCGTGCTGTATTTCACGGGCCCTAACTTCAAAATGCACTCTCTCCAAGACACAAAAGAAAAGTTAGAATGCACCTAAGAAGCGACCCTTCCCCAGGGATGGGTGAATCAGGGGGGCTTCGCACAGCTAGTCAAGAGAAAACTGCAGCCCCTTCGCCTACCACTCACGCTGTGAGCTCCGGAGAGGGCTGCCCAGCAGGCGCAGGGTAAGGCTGGCCCTGGCGGGAAGGGCTAGGCACACACCTGTGTTGGGGCCCCACATGCGCTGTGCCTACTCGTACCACACTACAGGGCAGGGTGGCTACAGCCTCTCACACTTGACTTGCTCACACTCCTAACTTGAACTTCCTAATCCACGGGTGAAGACACATAGGGAATCCAGAGCACACTAAATGTGTGGAGAGATGTAATGAGGCACAACCTTACGATTTACTTTATGTGAATACGTTTCTAGCAGCAACAAGTTGTAGTTCAAATTTTTTCAGGAAACTGATAGCAGAAAAAAAAAGGTAGGTGTATTCAACTTTCCAGACTGCAGGGACCCCAGGTCACAAGATGGACCAAGTCCTAGGGGACAGCATGTAGACCACATGACTGAACATTGCCCCTATTGATTCAGTTGGGGGGCTGTCCCGTATCCAGAAAGGTCAGGCTCTGCAGGCAATCACAGCCCTCCACACCTGCCAACCACGCAGACAGGTCTTCAAGAACAAGGTAAGTGGGGTGTGGTGGCACGTGCCTTTCATCCCATCGCTCAGGGGGCAGAAGACGAGGCAGAGGCATGGCGGCATCATCTGTGAGTTAAAGGTCAATCTGGTCTACACCGTAAGTCCCAGAACAGCCATGGCTATGTAGATAGACCCAGTCTCAAAACGAACAAAACCCAAGGCAATGGCCTGGTCGGGTGGACCCCAGTTTACCCATCCAAAGCCTGCTAGATATGACAGCAAATTCCACTCAGCCCCATGGGAATGAGCTGTGGCATTCTGGGCCATTGTGGCAACTGACCTGGGGCTGGACACCTCTGCTGCAGCTGTCACAGGGTACACCATGCAGTAAGATCCCTCCAAGAGACCACACTGCACTCTTCCCAGAGACGTGTAGGGAGAGTCCCTAACTGGTTCTTGACTGTGTCAATAAAGGAGGCGGGAGCTAATTGTTGGGTGAAGGGGAAAAGATGGAACTTTCGGGTCCCAGGAGGAAGAGAAGGGACACAAAGGAAGAAGAATTTGGACCAGGCTTTGGAGCGAGTAGGAAGTTGCAGACATATCTTGGGGCTCCTAGAGTTTATAGCCTCTGGGGGTTGGGGGGGGGAAGCGAAACAGAGGGAGCTAGCTGATAAGCTGATAAGATTAGGGCAGGAAATTCTTCACCCAGCCACTGAGTTATCTGTCTACTGTCTAGTTTTAAAACAATAAAACCGTCTAGTGATTTCTGTCCGCTGGGGTGGTTGCTGGCGGCAGCTTGGCAAAGCTAGCCATGGGGTCGGGGGCAATAGCATCTCCAGGGAGAGTGGCCAGCCGGCTGTTGGCGGAGCTGAGTGAGATGGGTGGCAGCCTCGCGCAGCACCAGGCAAAGAGTGTGTTTTTTACAATTACACGCTACAGAGATGCAACAAAGTACGTCCGTCTCCACGAGCCACCAGAGCGCTGGTGAGATCTGGCCTGTCTGGGAGTGGGGCAACTGCCCGCCCACTTACTCTGTCCACAGTGAGCCGGTAGGAGGCAAGAGAAGGGCCAGGCAGCTCTATCTGCTCGGTTCACCCCCACGGAAAGGCAGCCTTGCGCAGAGGGTGCTCAGAGCTGGCTCCCGGCTAGCCAGCGCACGTCCCTAACCTGGTCTGCTGTGGTCGCCATCAGCAGGGAGGGAGGGAGGTCTCCAGGCCCACCAACCCTGCATACCCAAGGTCCTAGCATCTCGCACACCAAGCTGAAAAAGCTCCAGTTAGGCCTGAGCAGGTAGAGTCTTATAGGGGTTCAGGATGCCTTTGGGGTCCAGCATGGCCTTGAGCTGTTGCATAAGCTTCACGGCCACAGGTGGCTTGCTGTAGCCCAGTACATCCTTCTTCTTGAAGCCCAGGCCGTGCTCGGCGCTGACACTGCCCTGCTGTTCCGCGGTCCAGGCGTACACATAAGGCTCCAAGGCACCCAGCAACTCCTGGCTAAAGGCCTCTGCTGTCACGTTCAGGTGAAGGTTGCCATCCCCTGGGGAACAAGGGACCAGTTAGACTGAGCACGCACCCAGAAATCTGCCCAGAGTCCTCCTCAGTCTTCACTCCCTCAACCCCCAACCAGGTGACTGTACCCCGCCCACTCCTGCAACCCTCCCAAGTCTACAGATGTGATTTGGGCACATGAGCCACTTTTCAATCCAAACGACTGGGAACTCCCCTTGGAACCCTAAAGACACAGGCTGGTGGGACCTGATCCTGCACAGCAAAAGGCTTTTCAAACAATACTTGAAATGACAGAGTGCGGCGGGTGCGTGTCTTTAATCCCAGCACTCAGGAGGCAGAGGCAGGAGGATCTCCATGAGTCTGAGGCCAGTCTGGTCTACAGAGTGGAGTCCAGGCCAGCCAGGACTAGAGTCCAATGATACTTTCTCTGCCACAGAACCTAACTGACAAGTTCCGCGTCAGAGGTCACTATAGAGACACAGTTTTAAGAAAATACAAAATGGAACTTTTGCTGGACCTCACAGCCAAGTTAATATAAGACGAAATAACCGACCTGATATCTGCCAATGTACTCAAGCCTAATTGTTCAACCCATCTTTAAGAAAACAACCAACCAGCCGGGAGTGGTGGCGCAAGCCTGTAATCCCAGCACTTGGGAGGCAGAGGCAGGCGGATTTCTGAGTTCGAGGCCAGCCTGGTCTACAGAGTGAGTTCCAGGACAGCCAGGACTACACAGAGAAACCCTGTCTCGGAAAAAAAAACCAAAAAAAAAAAAAAAAAAAAAAGAAAGAAAGAAAGAAAACAACCAACCTTACTTGTCTTAGACTTTCCCCGTGTAATCAGCTTTTACAGCCTAGGCTGGTATATAGGTATGATCTTGTTACTCTTCCATGCCCCTGACCCAGAGGGCAAGAGTCTGTGTGTGCGTGACAGTGATCATTTGCTACAAACAACAGGTTGAAAGGCGACCTTGAACACAAATATCTGCCATGGATGCTGGGATCAATATAACTTGGTAGTGGATATCTGCAATTCCGTCTGCTTACGAACGGATTGCCTTGGGGCCAGTCAACCCACTGGTTGAAAGCTGGTGTAAATAATCCAACCACTTGTGAAATTCTGTTAAAGATTTCTGTAAATTATCCCTCATTCCTTCCTCATGTGGCCTCTCCTGGGCTGTTCGGTAAACATAGATTAAAGTTCTTTGTTAGGGACAGACAGTTAAATAGCAAAATCAAAGACACCAGGCAGGCATAGGCACACATACAACAGACACAGGGATTCCAACTTCAGCTTGTTCTTGGTTGAATTAACACAAGGGCAAGTTACGCTTTCTCTCTCTAATGTGACACCAATGTATTTTAATGCCTCCGAGGCTACCTTTAATGTGTTTCGGTAAATTCTGTTCACCACGGCAGAGCTGTGCCGCTCACAGGGGCAGGCTGGCATGTTTGCTCACCCAAGTGTCCATATCCCACCACATGCTTGGCACGAGGGCCAAGGCGGGTGCGTAGGTCCATCACAAGGTCATAGAGCCGCTCCACGGGGAGGGATAAGTCATACTTGAACACGTAGCCGTCACGACTGAGCGCCTCTGTGATCCTCTCCCGCAAGGCCCACAGCGTCTATGATAGTGACAGCACACAGTCAGAGCACAGCACAAGAGGGCTCCTGGGCCGGGGTCACTGAAATGGTGCTGCTTTAATCCAGGTCTCCACAGAGGTGAGCAGAGGGTCTGGAAGTACAAGGCCAACCGGGCTGTCGGAGGGACAATTTGACAACGCTGGGACAGAGACTTTGAAAAGACAAGCTACTGCCACACAGTGGTGGTTGGTGGTAATGCACCCCTTCAATCCCAGCACTCAGGAGACAGAGGCAGGCAGAGCTCTCTGAGTTCAAGGCCAGCCTGGTTTACAGAGGGAGTTCCAGAATAGCCAGGGATATACAGAGAAACCCTGTCTCAAAAAAACAAGCAACAAAGGATCCCATTTTCTCTCGAAGGTAGAGTCTATATTTAGCTGTATGTATACATATATGCATGTGGCATGAACACAGAAGGGGATCTTTCTGGGGCAAGGAAGGGACCCATGGGAAGAAGGAAGGAAGGAAGGAAGGAGGGAGGGAGGGAAGGGGAAGGAGGGAGGGAGGGAGGACTGAAGGTTGTAGTGGGGAAGCAGATATAAGATACAGTATATATGTCTAACAGTGTCACAATGAGGAATGACAGAATCTTTCATGAAAGCAAACTCAAGGCTAGAGAGATGATTCAGTGGTTAAGAGAAGCTATTGCTCTTGCAGAGGACCCAGGCTCTGTCTAACCACACTGTGGCTAAGAGTCTGTAGGTTCCAGGGGATCCAGCATCCTCTTCTGATTGGCTTCTACAGGCACAGGGTGTGATGCAGTGCATACACCTACAATGTATAATGTATGTATGTATGTATGTATGTATGTATGCATGCATGCATGCATGTGTATGTGTGTGTGTATATATGTATACATATATGCATATATATATACACACACATAAAATAAAAATGAATAAATCTTTAAAAAAAAAAAAACAACTTAATGTTCCCAGACTCTTGTTTGTTTCTAATTTTGTCTGAGCTAAGGACCACTCAATGCCTTAACACTAAGTTGCACTTCAAACTCAATTGCATAGATAGCTGCTTCATTTGCATAAATAGCTGCTTAATTTGCATAGATAGATGATTAGCAGGCAAGAGGTTCGGACCTTCTGAGGTGTTTGCTTCCCTGTGAGTCAGAATGTTCCTATAAATAATCCTAATGAATTATCTTGTCAAGCCAGACTTGACTCTTTCTTTGGTCTGTCTTTTTTCTCCTCATCTGGAATAAATATGTCTTTACATCTTCCTGAAAAAGTCATGTATAATAGCCTCCTCAAACGTAAGACACTCAGGATGTCTTTAGATCTGCACAAGGCACACCTTCCTAGGACATGTCCACAAACCGTGGCTGAGCCACTCAGTGGGCTAAAGCATTTGCTGTGGCATACCTGACCAACCTTACTCAGTGCCTACAGTGAAAGAAAAGAACCAACACCCAAAGGTGGTCCTGACCTCAACACATAAACCCCCAAACTGCAGCATAAACCCCCAAACACCACAAACACACAAACACACACACACACACACACACACACACACACACACACACACAAAGAAAATGGAAACTCAGGGCTTCTGGAGGAAAAAGCAAAGAACCAGAGGGCAAGAGCACCCAGCACCCCAGGACCCCCTCTAGCACGCGAAGTCAGCAGAGACAGCTTCAGAGCCATTCTTGCACCAGACAAAGCCGTTCAGGGAGCAGGCCGCGTCAGCTCACTGCGCTCCGGCTCCAGAAAAGGGTGTTTCTTAACCCAAATCCAAGTCCAGCACTAGCCAAGTATACAGTGGGATGCAGGGACACTCCAGCCTCCTCCAGACCTTTTTTAGGAAACCCCAGAGGGAGCCAGCAGAGGGTGTGGGGACCTTGAAGACTGCGCACCTCTGCCATCAGGAGCGGATGCAGAGTTGCCACCAGGCATAAAACTCTGTGATGAAAGAGGGAAGCTGGGGCCCAAAGCAGGTGGAGTTACCATTTTTGTCACTGCCAGCTCCAATCTGTGGCAGAGAGGCCTCCTCATGGAATCCACGAGGGCTGCCACATTGCCCTGAACACCTTCGGCATGAAGTAATGGTTGCAACAGTTACAGGTACAGTGAGCACAGACTGGGGCTGGCACGGGGCTCAGTCGGCAGAGTTCTCACCTACCCACATGAAGCCTTAGGGTCACCAGCGCCACATGAGCCGGGCGTGCAAGCACATCTAAGCACGCACAGAGTAGAGGATGGACATCAGAAGTTCAAGGACACCCTGAACTCTACAGTAGGTTCAAGGCCAGCTGAGGCTAGATATGAACCTATCTCTGGGGAAAAAAAAAATCTGGCCAGGCCAGGGGCTTGGGGGGATGAGAGAGGTACACCTTTAATCCCAGCACTCACCGAGGCAGGTGGATCTCCAAGTTCGAGCCAGCCTGGTCTACACAGTGAGTTCCAGGACAGCTAGGGCTACACAAAGAAACCTTGTCTCGGGGAAAAAAAACCAAAACCAAAACCAAAAAAAGCCCAATCAACCAAACAAAACCAAAAAGAACGACAAACCCTAAAAGCCAACCAATTAACAAAACAACCCTAAGATGATTTAATAAACCGGAGAGAGCATATGCCGGGTTGACTCCAGAAATCGTAGCTCAAAGAATCAATGTTTTTCATACTCCACAGGCTCCTTGCTTTTTTTTTTTTTTTTTTCTCTCCAAGGACCTACCCGGCAGCTCCCTGCAGTCCCTCTGCCCTCTGCTGGCAGCTCATCAGACTGCAGCCAGCCGGACCAGGGCCAGACACCAAGAAAATCAAACACCCACTTGAGGTGGAAAAACAGCTAGCTCCCAAACAGAAATGCCTCCTGTCCCCTTGTCCCACAGGAGCCCAGATGGCTTCTCTGCAACACAGTCAAGACTGTTCCTCAGACACCCTCTTCCCCTGGACTTGGAGATCTGTAGCTAACTCCTAGCCAGCACAGTCAGCCACGCAGATCCATTCACCAGGCAGCCTGGGGGTGGGCAGATGTGTGGGGGTCATTTTGTTCAGTGTTAGTGAAAACTATCTAGATACCAGGAATACATTTTTCACTCCAAAGAGGTTTTCTATCTGTACAATGGAGCCAGAGGTATTGGCCATACACCCCATCGCTGCAGGACAGCTTATGTGACAGGAGGGAAGGAAGGGGAAAGCGGGGTTACAGCACCTGGACTTTCCTCTGGTCGGTGGCCATAGTGCCATCTGTCACCAGGCCAGAGTTCAGCACCTGCTCCAGGACGCTGGTCAGCTTCTCGGCATCGTGTCCAGCACTGGAGCCTGAGGTCTCAACCAGGACATAGAACGGACTCTCTGAAAGGGAGCAGGAGATGCAGCGTGAGCCCCAGACCTGCCTGCCAGTGTCCAGAGTTAGAACCACTTTCCTCCCGGTCACACGACAAAGACGGCTCTTCCCGAGTGCTCAGGGTGACCGACAGAACAGGAAGCATTCGGGCAGACAAAATTTCACGTGGGTTAAATACAAGTTTTCTGCCGACAGAGAACTAGACCAAAGGTGACCCTCTGTAGGAAGGTCGGCTCACTACCCTGCACACTTCGCCTCACGTCCGGGTCCAGTTCCGTACCTCCCAACAGCCCGATGCGGGGAAGGCTGGCACAGCTAGGCAGCTGTGGGCTCTAAGAGCCGCCTTGTCTCTTCTTAGACTCCAGAACCCCAGGGTTCTGATCATCTCAGACATGGCTACTACATGCTAAAGGCTACTACATGCGGCTTCTATCACAAGAACTTACTGTTCAAACATTCAGAAAGGCTAAAGGTGTATTACTAACACTGTCCCATCCCTTGACACAACCTTAAGGCTTCTTCCAGAACAATGGTACAAGTTCATCCTACTACGGGCTGAATACCAGTGTTAAGAACAGCAAAGCTGGGCTGGAGAGATGGCTCAGCGGTTAAGAGCACTGACTGCTCTTCCAGAGGTCCTGAGTTCAAATCCCAGCAACCACATGTTGGCTTACAACCATCTCAGCAAAGCTGCCGGGCGGTGGTGGCGCATGCCTTTAATCCCAGCACTTGGGAGGCAGAGGCAGGAGGATTTCTGAGTTCGAGGCCAGCCTGGTCTACAGTGTGAGTTCCAGGACAGCCAGGGCTACACAGAGAAACCCTGTCTTGAAAACAAAACAAAACAAAACAAAACAGAAGAACAGCAAAGCGTTCCTGTAGACAATGACCCACGGCAGCACAGTGCCCGGCCCCCCATCACCCATCCTCCCGAGATATTCCACTGCCTGAACCTCGGCGTCGACCAACATGTCTCACAGTGCTGAAGCAAAAAGGCAATGCGGCCGAGCTGCACAGGGGGAGGTACCTCGTACTGGGTTGGTCAAGCGAAGGTGCTGTCCAACCAACCGCATGCATTCGGCATCCATAAACTCAAACGCGGACAGGATCTCGCCCAGCATCCCCTTGCAGGTGCGGAAGGTCTGCAGAACCTCAGTAAACCCAGGGCAGCCTGCAATGAGACACGGGGCATCGTCAGGCACCTCAGGGTGAAGGACATCGGAACCCAGGGCCTCACCCCACCCCCTTCTCAGCAGGTGCAGAAGGTCTGCAGAACCTCGGTAAACCCAGGGCAGCCTGCGATGGGACACGGGGCATCATCAGGCACCTCAGGGTGAAGGACATGGGAACCCAGGGCCTCACCCCACCCCCTTCTCAGCAGGTGCGGAAGGTCTGCAGAACCTTGGTAAACCCAGGGCAGCCTGCGATGGGACACGGGGCATCATCAGGCACCTCAGGGTGAAGGACATCGGAACCCAGGGCCTCACCCCACCCCCTTCTCAGCAGCAACATCGACCCAACTCACACGGACCAGTGGAATGACGATGAATGGCCTGGTGCTCCAAGGGAACGCTCCCCAGATCAGCCCACAAGTACATTTCAAGGTCTCTAGATCTGACACTATGCCTAAGAGCTGCCGTGGGGCACTCAAGAGTGGCAAAAGGAATCGGGGGTAGGGGAGGGGGCAGACAAGAGCTGTCAGAAATGAGTCATTCCTTCCTCCCGTCTACACTAAGGTCTAACTTGATCTCAGAAATTCATCAAGCACTCATCTGTGGACACCTGAGATCCCTACAGTTATACAGGGATCTCAGAAATTCATCAAGCACTCATCTATGGACACCTGAGATCCCTACAGTTATACAGGGCTCGGAAACCTCAGCACAGCCTCAGGGTAGCTGCCCCCTCAAGTACGGATGCAGAAAGAAAGAAACAGGGGGAATGTATCCACAGGTAGGATCCCAGGATCCCAGGACCTCAGGATCCCAGAAACCCTGAGGTAGGCGATGACATTCCTGGACTTTAAAAGATCCGGGACTACCTAGCAATAGCAACACAACCACCTCCGAGAGGAAACCACCCTTACCCTAGGATTCTAGGAACCAAACAAATAATTCCAAACAAGGCTCTGTATACAACCCAAGGTAGCTCAGAACACTCAGACACGACACTATGAGAAACCAGGTCCTCGGTTATAAGAAATGCTCCTGGTTGCATTTATAGGGATCAAGAGACAGAAATGTCTGGTACAGACGGATGAAGAGGTAAAGAAATGGCCCGGAAATAATCCTGTGGTGGAGACTTTTAAGACAGAGTACCTGGGGCTGAGGAAACGGATGTCTTTTTAATGCGCTTTCTGTCCAAGCATAAGGATCTGCGCGGTCCTCAGCACCCACGTGGAAAGCCAAGCGGGGGGTAGGGGGATGGGGGTGTGGGGGGAGGGGGCTGGAGGGATGGCTCAGAGGTTGAGCACACTGGCTGCTCCCTCAGAGCACCTGGATTCCGCTCCCAGCATCCACATGGTGGCTCACAACGACCTGTAACCATAGTTCCAGGAAATCCACAGGCATTGCATACACATGGTGTACAGACATACATACAGGTAAAACTACATACAAATAAAAGGCACAGTGTGCACATCCTGAATTGGTGCACTGAGGAAAGGAAGACAGGGGGATCCCTGGGGCCCACTGGCCGCCTAGCTTAGTCTATTCAATGATTACCAGGACAATAAAAAGCCCTGTCTCAAACGACAAGGTGGGACAATAGCCAAGGTTGGCCGCCACAAGCATACGCATAAATGCGTGCCTACACATCCACACAAATGAAAATAAATAAAGGGGAGAAAGGGTCACAACAGGAACCAGCAACTGGGAAGAGACCGTCAGCCCTACAGCCGTCTCCACCGGGATTTGGTGAGTCAAACAAGCCCGGCTCCCTCCAGAACTCTGTTTAACTGAGTGAGTCAGCTTCGGGCAGAAGGGCAGATAGATAACAATCCAAAAGAAGAGAAGAGAAAAAGGTGAGTCCCAGGCAGAAAGGGCAGGCCATAGACAGAAGCTGGCTTCATGTCAGCTGCAGAGGAAAGGAAGATGGAACGGTGTGAGGGCCTTATGTATGGAGAGGCTGCAGCCAACTGTGGGGCGAGGGGGGAGGGGGAGAGGAAGAAAGAGGGAGAGGGAGGTAGAGAGGAGGAGAGGAACATGAAGAGGGAGAGACAGAGACAGACAGAGATAGAGAGAGATACAGAGAAAGACAGAGACAGAGGGAGATACAGAGAAAGACAGAGACAGAGACCCACTGCCCCAGAGCAATTACCACTAAGCCTCTGCCTCTCTCAGGATCACACAACATACTTTTTAAAATTCAAGTGTGGTGGGACAGCGAAGGAAATCTCAATTTTGTGAGAGTGAAGCATGTTCCGACCAGAGACAATCGTCACTTCCGGTTCAGGCTACATTCTAGCCACCTGGAGTGGCAGGCCCCAGATCTCCTCCAGACAGGAAGCAGAGAGGCCGGGAGCAGTGGGCGCCTCTCGTCCTGCCCTCACGCTGACACGTCAGAGCAGCTCTGCCCACTCTCTGCCCCCTGGCTCAGAAGCAAGCTGAGGCCTACCAAGGAAAGCCACGTTCACAGCCTTGGGCCTGGGTGGGCACACGATGGACACAGCCGTGATGACTCCCAGGGTGCCCTCTGACCCGATGAACATCTGCTTCAGGTCATAGCCTGTGTTGTCCTTCCTCAGAGAGGTCAGGCAGTTCAGGATGGTCCCGTCAGCGAGGACCTGGCAAGAGGAAAGAGACGGGCATGCCTTCACCGGCCACCCTTTCCTTCCCTGGAGATGCTGACCCAACTCCAAATATCCACCCCAAAAGTAGCCATAAAGCCTCGGCCATCCTGCCCAGCCCACCCCATTTGATTCAGGATGAAGCCTGGGAAGGAACAGATCCTGGAGCAGATTAATTAAAGTGGAGGATGGCTTTCCTCCCCAGCTAGAACAAGGCTCCCCGACCGAAGTCCGCTGTCTGGCGGCTGGCGGAAAACCCACTCAAGGCCGAGTGCACACCTGCGGAGGGCAGGGAGCGAGTACAAGTGGGGAGCACCGCTGGGAAGAGCAGGGAGCACAGACTGGGGGAGCCAGGAGCATGGCTGCAAAGGGCAGGGAACAGATCTGGGAGAAACGAAGCAGCTGCAGAGCTGGGAGGACTGAATAGCAGAGAACAGCCCTGCCTTCGGGTTCCCCCACCTCTGAGGCTCTCAGTCATAAAGGCATTGCTGGTGCCCATATTGCAATTCTTTTTTTTTTTTTTTTTTTTTTTTTTTTTTTTTTTTTTTGGTTTTTCGAGACAGGGTTTCTCTATATAGCTCTGGCTGTCCTGGAACTCACTCTGTAGACCAGGCTGGCCTCGAACTCAGAAATCCACCTGCCTCTGCCTCCCAAGTGCTGGGATTAAAGGCGTGCGCCACCAACGCCCGGCCTTTTTTTTTTTTTTAATTATTTTTATTTATTATATGTAAGTACACTATAGCTATCTTCAGACACATCAGGAGAGGGGGTCAGATCTCATTACCGATGGTTGTGAGCCACCATGTGGTTGCTGGGAATTGAACTCAGGACCTTCGGAAGAACAGTCAGTGCTCTTAACCGCTGAGCCATCTCACCAGCCCCCCATATTGCAATTCTACCTGAGGCTTGTTGGCTAATACTTAAAGTCAGAGGTGTACTGAATTTCCATGGTAATAAATATAATAATAATATTAATATTAATATTAATATTAATATTAATATTAATAATAGATAACCAACAAGAAAACAGAACCACTGGGACATTGGGACTTGTTGGACAAGGCATGGCTTTATATTTGCCCTGGTTACCTGTAAATAGGACAGAGGCTCTGCCATTAGAACCCAGCAGTGGATGTGATAAAGTGAGTGAGTCTTCATTATTGACTTTACCAATAGAAAAATAGGAGCGGGGACGATCCGTGAGATGGCCCAGCAGGTAAAGGCGCCCGCCACTAAGCCTGAGAAAGCAGTCCAATCCCTGCAATCCACGTGGCAGAAATAGAGAACCAACGCCCACAACCTGTCCTCTGACCTTCACGTATGTGCCTTGGTATGTACACACACATGAAATAAATACGTGTGACATAAGTCTTCAATCCCAGCACTCAGGAGACTGAAGCAGGAGAATCTCTCTCTGGAATTGGTTCTAATGCTTTGTCTTCTTTGGGCTCTCAAAAGCTACACTTCCAGACCTGAGGGTCCCTGCTCCCAGCTGGCTCCCATTGGTAATAAAGAATTGCCATACAGTGCTGGACGGTGGTGGCGCATGCCTGTAATCCCAGCACTTGGGACGCAGAGGCAGGCGGATTTCTGAGTTCGAGGCCAGCCTGGTCTACAAAGTGAGTTCCAGGACAGCCGGAGCTACATAGAGAAACCCTGTCTCGAAAAACAAAAATAAAAACAACAACAAAGAATTGCCATACAGCCGACGGCTGGGCAGGGAATCAGGGCAGGACTTTTAGACTGTGCAAGCAAGGGACTGAGGGAGAGGGAAGAGGAGGAGAATCACCTTGACGGGGAAGCAGAAAGATAAAACTTAAAGGCCCACTGGCACGTAAAGATCCAGGAAAGTGGCCCTAGGGGTCACTTCCCCGGTTGGGTCTGGGGTAGCAGAGATGAAATATAGATTTTGAAAGATGTTAACTCAGAAATCCTGGGATCGTTTGATAGCCAGAGGGGAAGTTTATAAGGGCCCAGCCATTGATCTGGTCAAGGCATATCAGAGTTCCAGGGCAGTCAGGGTGACACAGTGAAACCCTGACTCAATAACTAAACAAATAACAAATGGGGGCGTGTGTGTGCCTGACATATCTACCTGTGCCTATAATCCCAGCTTTGGGAGGCAGAGAGAGGAGGATCTCTGGCCAACCAGTCTAGCCAATCAGTAAGCGCCAAGTTCAATAAGAGCCTTTATCTCAGACAACAAGGTAACGAATGACAGATAAAAGACACTCACATCACACACACGCACCACCCACACGCAGGGGGAGAGGGAGAAAAGGAAGAGGGGGAAGAGAGGGAGAGGTTGGGGAGAGAGCCATGGAGGCCCTAGGCCTGTGGTGTCTGTGTGGATGTTTCCAGAAATAGTTAGCTGAAGTGGGAAAACCTACCTGAAATGTAAACAGCAACAAGCCGCAGCTTGACTAAAATGGCCTGAGCCAGAACTGCTGCCTGAGCCAGAACTGCGCTCGCTCTCGCTCTCTCTCTCTCTCTCTCTCTCTCTCTCTCTCTCTCTCTCTCTCTCTCTCTCGCTCTGCTCCCTGACACAATGTAACCAGCTCCAGCACACTCCTGGAGCGTCCCTCCCCAGGCTTGACGGACTGTATCCTCTCAAAGCGAGTCAAAGTAAACCCTTCTTCCCGCGAGCTACTCCTGTCAGGCATTTTATCACATCAATGAGAAACAGGGTTCAGGAATGGGGACTCAAGGGTCCTGGAGGCGAGCTGGCAGGGGTGTCACTCCACACCAAGTGGCCCTTTGCTAACCCTTGTCATTCTCCGATTTCTGAAAGTTGGGTACAGTGTCACTGCCTGAGAAAAGTGTCATGTGTTCCCAACACACACACACACACACACACACACACACACACACACACACACATGACTCCTATGTGAACTCCACACATCCCGGAAGCTCCTGGAGCCAGAAACCATTACAATACGATCCCTGGGACTGGCGAGATGGCTCAGTGGTTAAGAACACCGACTGCTTTTCTGAAGGTCCCGAGTTCAAATCCCAGCAACCACATGGGGGCTCACAACCATCCGTAATGAGATCTGACGCCCTCTTCTGCTATCTAAAGACAGCTACAGTGTACTTACATCTAATAATAAATAAATCTTTAATCCAGCTCACCACTTCCAGGCCCAGGACAGTCCCTCGAAGGGAGCCGTATCGCAGGAACCGCAGGCCACCAGCATTTGTCGCCACATTGCCCCCGATGTGGCAGCTACCCTTCGCGCCCAAGTCCAGCGGCATGATGAAGTCCCGCTCCTGCACGTACCTGCTCAGCTCCTCCAGCACACAGCCTGCCTGGCAAACCAGGATTCCTACAGAGAGCAAATGAGTTACCAAGAACCTCTGGCTCTCTGGGGGTGTGAAAACTCTCACTGCTGAACAGAGAGCAAATGAGTTACCAAGAACCTCTGGCTCTCTGGGGGTGTGAAAACTCTCACTGCTGAGAAACCCCAAGCTCCCTCCTAGTTAAAAACCTCCCAGAAGCGGGCGGTGGTGGCGCACGCCTGTAATCCCAGCACTTGGGAGGCAGAGGCAGGCGGATTTCTGAGTTCGAGGCCAGCCTGCTCAACAGAGTGAGTTCCAGGACAGCCAGGACTACACAGAGAAACCCTGTCTCAAGAAAAAAAAAAAAGAAAGAAAGAAAAAAAAAAAAGAAAAAGAAAAAAGCCGGGCGTGGTGGCACACGCCTGTAATCCCAGCACTTGGGAGGCAGAGGCAGGTGGATTTCTGAGTTCGAGGCCAGCCTGGTCTACAGAGCAAGTTCCAGGACAGCCAGGACTACACAGAGAAACCCTGTCTCGAAAAACCAAAAAAAAAAAAAAAAAAAAAAAAAAAAAAAAAAAAAAAAACCTCCCAGAAGGAATGTTCTCCTCAGAGGCCATCTCTTCCTTCTAGACAAAATAAAAACACTCGGTCCTCTGTAATTACACTATAAAACAAGAAAAATGAGGAGGGCAAAAATGGAGAAGAAGAGAAGCTTCTTATACAGTTAAGAGGAGGGAGGACAAGAAAGATCTGTTACAAAGTAGTGCCTCAGCCTGGGGCCACTGGGCTGCTGAGTTACAATGTTTAGATACTTTTCCGTGGTGAATGTTGCTGACAACTGCAGACAGCAGTCCCCCACACAGCTATCCAGCCTCGGTACTGAAGAAAAGCTATGAAACCCCTGCCCGGGTGCCACCGCATGGCCATACGTGTCCAGGAAGAGCTGCACAGCAAGGACTGCACGCAAATGGGACTTGTGTGATATGCCCGCCGTGTGAGCCACCTAGTGACATACAGCACACAGAGGATGTCCCTGACACAGCTGTCAGTCCTGTCCCTGACAGGAGCCATCCTAAGGCCAGCATGTGACCTTCCGGGAGGTGGCCCACCCTTTTTGCCTGGCCTAAGATGGGTGACTTCATCTCAGGACGGCTTCTTGCAGCTGATGTGCCTTTTCTGTCACTCTTACGTAGCCTTTCCTGGGCATTAGCCCACCCGATTAAGCAGATACTTCCTGCAGATCAACGTAAAGATGAGCTTTCATAGCTCAATGCTGTTGAAATGAACTCATGAGTTTACAGAATTCCTGACTTGATTCAAATATTCTTAGGAAGAACGTTTTAAGAGATGGTTTTAGGCCGGGCGGTGGTGGCGCACGCCTGTAATCCCAGCACTTGGGAGGCAGAGGCAGGCGGATTTCTGAGTTCGGGGCCAGCCTGGTCTACAGAGTGAGTTCCAGGACAGCCAGGGCTACACAGAGAAACCCTGTCTCAAAAAAAAAAAATTGTTTTAGTTGTTTGCTGGAAAGACATAATAAAGTTAGAGTCAAGAATAGCAAGTGCCCACTCCTCGTAATAGTTAAGTAAAGGCTGCATAATAAGGAACACAGTGAGCTTTCACAATTACACTAAAAGGAGAAACAGGCTCGGGACAAATTTGTGATCAAGGAAAAACACACATTCTAGGTCAGGTCCAAGGATGAAGCCACGGGTGTGCACTACACTACGATAAGCAAGGGTGTGAAAACAGTTGCCTTGACCTTATAATGAGCTTACAGAGTGAAACATTGCTTTTTTTTTTTTTTTTTTTTTTTTGGTTTTTTTGAGACAGGGTTTCTCTGTGTAGTCCTGGCTGCCCCGGAACTCACTCTGTAGACCAGGCTGGCCTCGAACTCAGAAATCCGCCTGCCTCTGCCTCCCAAGTGCTGGGATTAAAGGCGTGCGCCACCACCGCCCGGCGAAACATTGCTTTTAAACTTAATATCAACATCCTTTGGTAACTCCCCTTTTATGTAACAGCTTATCTATGAGGTAATTTTCTAAAGAACTTTTGTCTAAGAAGGTATAGAAAGGCCAGAGAAAAGAAATAAAGTTGGTGGCTTGGGGAACTCTGTCCCACCCATCCATCCATCCAAATGTATGGGTGTGGCCATTTTCCATTTCACCCAGTGTATATGTGTCTTGGTAAGGGTCATCTCTTCTTTTCCCTTTTCTCTCTGGTTTAAACAGAGTTAAGAGCTCCCTTGCCAGAGAAAGGAGCACTAGCAATAAACCCTTTACCTAACTCCCTGCTGTTAAGCAACAGGTATTAATTGCCTAAGCCATTGGCTTCTGGTCACAGAATAACCAAGAATTTAAGAAAGGTAATATTACCAAAAGTCAGCTTTCCCCCACCCCCCCCACCCCCCAGCAATCACAACTTCTGCCACCACAACCGCCAATGCCCCCATTGCTGCCCTCCAGACCTGGAAACCCTATAGACGCCGGGAAGCTCAGCGGCACGTCCCAGCCAGGACCTCACACACGTGAGCACTCGCAAATGTCTGGGTGCATTTCTAGCCTAACCACAGTCAGTGCTTCCAAGGAAAGACAACCTCATTGGCGGTAGGACCGGACAGAGGAGTTCGGAGCACACAGAACACAAAAGCTTACCAGATACATCGTGAAAGCTGATGACTCGATTCATGAGGGCAGTGGACAGGATGACTTCGTCAAAGACAGGGACACTGCCGCCCACCATTCCCGTGTTCCCGCCCTGCGGGTTCACAGCCAAGTTCCTCTTATAGCAGTGCCTGGGGCAAACATAGTGTGGATAGCAAGCCAGCATCCCTATGCCCACACAACTATCCACGAAGGACATGCTACTAAGCTGACACTTGTCTCCCAAACCAGATCTCCTTTCTAGGCCTCTCTGCTACGGTCTTGACAGGGGTTCTTCCCCAGTACCCCATGAAGAAGTCTAAGAGAGAGTCCATCCCAAAGCTGCACATAGGCGAAGGGAGGCCGTCATCATCTTGGGGTCTTGTGAAAGCGGTACATGTGGCCTAATTCTAGAACCTTCAGAGCCCTCTCTTAGTGTGTGTAAGAGTCAGCACACCATACCTCTACCACCCCCTCCAGTGCCCTCCCTCCCTCCACATGCTGAGTTCTGAGCCCAACCCACCAGCCCTTGGCCTATGCCCTCGAAGCATCCTACAGCTGGTATTCTTACAGATGTGGATCCAGAGAAAGAGATGCCCTCGACAGCTGTCTTCTAATGGTAGGTATGAATTCTGCCCATGGTGCTATAAGGCACCCAGTCTGCAGACATCTCCTTCCCTCAGAATGAAGGCGTCCTCCTCTTACCTCAGAATCTGGGAGACTTCCTCTGAGGTCTGGGGTCTCAGCAACACCGTACTACAGCCTGTGACAAGAAAACAGACTTGTCAGCCAGCGAGGGGGTGTTGGGGGGAGTGGCTCAGTCACAATCCTTCCTCTCTCCATGGCCACCCTCCACTGTAGCTTATCTGAAAGAACGTCCTCTGTGGCATCTGCTCTTCCTCAGTGAGGGGGCCAGCATGGCCACCAGACCCACAGCCACTGGAGTACAAGAGGAAGATGTCAGAGGGTCCTGGGCCTACCTAGGAAATAGGCAACGGCTGGATCACTTTGGTAGCTGGTAGAGCCCATAGCCCCTCCCCACCTGGTCTTGTGGGAGGGGAAGTGGTTTCAGCACCAACGTGCAATGAGCTCTGTTGGGCTTCTCTGTGGACTCGAGAAACCCTTGAGGCTTGGAAACATCCTGGTGTTCCTCGAACCATGTGTTGATTTTAACACAAACTCCCCTTTTTTGTTGTTTTTGTTTTGTTTTGTTTTTATTTTGTTTTTGTTTTGTTTTGTTTTTGAGACAGGGTTTCTCTGTGTAGCCCTGGCTGTCCTGGAACTCACTCCGTAGACCAGGCTGGCCTCGAACTCAGAAATCCTCTTGCCTCTGCCTCTGCCTCCCAAGTGCTGGAATTACAGGCGTGCGACACCACTGCCCAGCCCCAGACTCTCCTTCTTTAACCAACTAGTACAGTGGCTGGAAAACTACTCACAGACCTACCTGTCCACCTTATCTTAGGTCCCAGCAGAGACAGGATTCCCTTCCTGCCGTGTCCTACTCACTGACACCTGTCCCCCAAACCCAATCTCCTTTCTCAGCCTTTCATGCCTTCTTTACGTTTGACTGCCCTAGGCCGTCTGATACCCAGTGGCAATTGGGAGCTTCTCTAAGCTTGAGGCAGCATTTGAAGCCACAGCCACCCAGGACAGTCAAACCTCTTTCTACCTTCCCAGCATCCCCACGGACCCTGGTAGCTGCAGAAACATTCTGAAGCAGCTCTGTTCTCCCACATCACCCTAAGACTGAAGCGCTACACAGCTCCTATCTCTGTGATTCGGAAAGGCGTCCTGCTTCTCATCAGAAGAATACCTTTTCTGAGTAGGCTGGCTGGCCTGGGGACCCTGGTGGCCGGTGGAATTTCTGTGGGCTGTGGTCAGGGTGTCCAAGACAGTACAGAGAAATATCAAACCAAGAGGAAAGTCTAGCTGGAAAGGCCCAGCGAAGCCAGAGAAAGGCTACCCACAGGGGTAGGACCCCTTCCCCTCCGTGCCCAATACAGAGATAGGCTCTTGGTAGATTAGGGCTGGAGAGGGCTGAGTCTGCAAGAGTAACACGGGGGCCTAGAGCTTGACCCCAGAGAAACCATGCTTGGAAGCTCCAGGGGACCTGACGCCACCTTCTGGCTTCCCTGGGTACTGCATCCAAGCACACAAATCCATGTTCACACTTGGGCATACACATACACATCCCTTTAAAGTAAAACTCAGGCCGGGCGGTGGTGGCGCACGCCTTTAATCCCAGCACTTGGGAGGCAGAGGCAGGTGGATTTCTGAGTTCGAAGCCAGCCTGGTCTACAGAGCTAGTTCCAGGACAGCCAGGGCTACACAGAGAAACCCTGTCTCGAAAAACCAAAAAAAAAAAAAAAAAAAAAAAAAATCCTAAAGTAAAACTCAGATTAAGAAGATCCTGAACAAAGTAGACCCTAAATACACCGACGAGATTTTCTATAAGACAAAAGAGGGAGCTGGAGAGATGGCGGCTCAAGGATCAAGGGCATTTGCTGCTTTCGCGGAGAACCCCAGTTTGACTCTCAGCACCCACATAAGATGGCGCACAACTACCTATGACTGTAACTCCAGGAGGTCCAATACCCTCTTCTGGCTTCCAGGAGCATTTGCGCTCTCTCTCTCTCTCTCTCTCTCTCTCTCTCTCTCTCTCACACACACACACACACACACACACACACACTAAAGTCTTTTTTTTTCCCCCCGAGACAGGGTTTCTCTGTGTGGTCCTGACTGTCCTGGAACTCACTCTGTAGACCAGGCTGGCCTTGAACTCAGAAATCCTCCTGCCTCTGCCTCCCAAGTGCTGGGATTAAAGGCTTGTGCCACCACCGCCCGGCACCACTAAAGTCTTTTTTAAAAGACACAAGAAGATGCCCTTTGGTGGTGGTAGCAAACACTCATCCCAGCAATCAGAAGGCAGAGGCAGGTGGATCTCTGTGAGTCTGAGGTCAGCCTGGTCTACAGAGTCCCAGGACAGCCAAGGCTACAGAGAGAAGCCCCGTCTCAAATAAATAAATAAATAAATAAATAATACAACAAACAAACAAAAAAGAGGAGGCAACGATAAAGACAGAAGCAGAAGCTGGAGAGAGGTTACCAGGAACACCTGGGGTCACCAGAAGTTCACAGTGGCAGGAAGGCCCCTCCCCTAGAGCCTGCAGTGAACACGCATGCTTCGAGACTCTAGGTCTAGAACTGGAAGGGATGCCTTTGGCGAGGGCCTGCTAAGACGCTGAGCAGCCGCGGGGCCGCTGTGTTCACAAGCGCTCGCTCTAGCCGAGTGCCTCGCTTTTCAATCTGCCGATTTTATTCTCAGAAGACCTTGGTGGTGTCGTCATGGAAGGCATGCGAGGCGACCGGACAAGGCATCCGTCCCCCTCACCTGCCTCCCGCGCTGTTTTCCTGCACTTTGATCTCTTACTCCAGGGCCCAGGGCCTGACTCACCCCGGACGGTCTTCAGCCAGTCCACATTGCACGTCTGCAGTTGCTCGGGATCTGTGATCACTCTGCCAGGTATGATGCGTTCAAACGCAGCCAGGTCCTCCTCAGACACGGTAGAGAACGGCAGCCGTTCCACCGGGTATCGCTCAGGGGTCAGCATCACCTCGGGGCTGCCAGCGACCGCGGAGTATGCTCTGCAAGCCAACGAGCTGGACATACCCCGAGGGCTACCCAGCCCCTTCAACCTCGCAGAAGCTCCCCAGGTGTATGTCCTCCTCCATCCAGGAGACGCCCAGAAGAGCCTTGCAGACCATCTGGGCACCGAATGGAGCAGCATTGCCCCTGCCCTTGAAAGAGAAGGGGGGAAGGGGGGATTGAATTTGCGACTCATGACCAATGAAGCAGTGAGAAAGTCCCACAATAGCCTCTCCACCACATCTGGAGTCACCCACGCGCAGCTGTCTATAGCGGCGGTTCTCAACCTGTGGGTCGCGACCCCTTGTGGTCACATCACATTTTTATCTTGCAGTTCGTAACAACAACAAAATTAGTTATGAAGTAGCATTGAAAACGTTTTATGGTTGGGGTTAAAGGCAACGTGAGGAATTATATTAAAGGGGCCCCAGCGTTAAGGAATGTTGAGAATCACACAGTGGCCAAGAGGAACGGGGTGGCTTTGGGGCTGCAGGAGGACTGGATCCTTCGGAGGGTTCGGTTCTTAATGTTTCGTCCTGAAGCATTAGTCCCGAGGCTCCACTAAGTGTATACCTGTGGGCGGTGCTGGCTCTCCCGAGCATTGTATTTTAACTTTTGCGAACGACAACTGCTTTTCCAGACCCTTCTCCTTCCAAACAAAACTTAGGTATTAAGGCACGGAAAGGGAAGGTATCCCGGAATTGTGCACCCAAACACAATTGAAAGGCGAATTTTACATTTTACATAATTCTCTGCCACACGTTTTATAAAACTTGGGTAATCAACAAAAATGGCTTAAAGGAGGGGAGGGAACCGGCTCGGGTAAGACACCTCACACCAGTAGCTATCCAGAAGAGGCCGCCTACCACCTGAAGGCTAGCTCTATTCGGCGGCTGCTTCCGCCTTACCTGAGATGGAAAACAACAGCACAACTTGCGCAAAGCATGCGCATGCGCCATGTGCTGTGACGTCAAGGAGGACCAACTATTTGCATTTCCAGCCATCACAGCCGGTGGAGCTACGTAGGTGAGAAGCGCTGCAAGGAGGCTCGCCCTGCGGGCAATCCCGGCTCGCACCTGACCTGTGCAATCACTTAGGCCACAGCGCCGACTGCACAGACCCAGACACCAGCGCCCTCCACCCAGGAGCTACAGCCAGCCCACTACGCACCCTAGCTTCCGTCCGAGTGCAAAAACCGAGTCCGCACCCACACCCTGGTTCCCACCCCAGCACAACGCAGGCCTGGATTAGAGGGGTGGAGCGAAAGACTGCGCATGTGCGTCAGCGCCCTTCCTCCCTAGCTCCACCCTGCAGGGCTGTGCTCCTCCCTTCCCAGTCCTTCTGTCTTGTTTGTGCTCCTGCTGGCCCAACCTGAGTGCCCCTAGGTCGCAAAGTGGAAAGTATCCTACTTTGACCAAAATCCACACGCTGTTCCCACCTGGCCCCATCGTGGTCCACCCGACTAGGCCCAAAAGATAAGTGGATTTTTCCACACGGGCCACTGTCCCCCCACCCTTAGAGGCTCCTCTCTTCCCCAGGCATTTTTTTCTCCCCTGGGCTTCCGTCACACCTAGAGTCACAGGTCCATCAGCAGACATGACACTGCTGAAACAACAAAAGCCAGAGGCTGGGACTTAACTGTAGGGACCACAAAGGCAGGCCCAGCTCTACAGAGCATCCCTGACCTCCTGGGCCCAGCCCCAGCCACCCAATCCTCAGGAGGGTCTGTCTCAGCTCGCAGTACCTTGTGGCAACTCCAAGGCCTGCGCTGCATGCAGCCCAGCAGTAGTTTCTTGGGCTGAGTCTGGGTGATAATGGTCTCCCTTCAACTCCCAGCCCTAGGTAACAGGTAATTGCTGTTCCTTGCAATTATTATTGCTTTAGCATCCCCAAACTCTATTCAGAGATAAATAACCCCAAACGTTTCCATTTTGCTGGCTGGACAGACCTGCTATCTGAAACAGCGTTCATCTCCCAGTTTCCTGGGGCAGCTCCAGAAACCGTCACTTCTCTTACCACTTCCATTTCCCATGGAGGAACAAGCCTGGAAGTACATTCTTTTTTGTTTTGTTTTTTCAAGACAGGGTTTCTCTGTGTAGCCCTGGCTGTCCTGCAACTAACTCTGTAGACCAGGCTGGCCTCGAACTCAGAAATCTGCCTGCCTCTGCCTCCCAAGTGCTGGGATTAAAGGCGTGCGCCACCACCGCCGCCCGGCTGCATTCTTCTTTTTTTAAGGATTTATTTATGTATATGAGTACACTGTAGCTGTCTTCAGACACACCAGAAGAGGGTGTCAGATCTCATCATGGATGGTTGTGAGCCACCATGTGGTTGCTGGGATTTGAACTCAGGACCTTCAGGACCACGGAGCCATCTCTCCAGCCCCTGGAAGTACATTCTATAAAATGTTAAGATCTCTGTACCAGGGAAGAGCAGGAGACTCAAGAACAGGGGTATAGTGGTGCTTTGCCAACGAAAAGCCAAGGCACTTGCAGACTGGAAAAAAGAATATGCCGGGCAGTGATGGCGCACGCCTTTAATCCCAGCACTTGGGAGGCAGAGGCAGGCAGATTTCTGAGTTCGAGGCCAGCCTGGTGTACAGAGCAAATTCCAGGACAGCAAGAGCTACACAGAGAAACCGAAAAGAAAAGAGAACGCAGCCTTTAGGGGTCAGCAGCTACATGCTGTGTGCTGGGAGGGAGGGGAGTGGATCAAGCTACAGCTGTGCCTTCAGAAGAGCAATCCCTCGGGTCCGCCCGCCCTCCCAGGTTTATCAGACAGGCCATGGGGCATGGTTAACACATACTGGTTGGAAGGACATCCCAGGGGCTTCTACTCGGCCATTTCTACTAGGTTGGTCCACACTCCATAAGCCACTAAGGGCGTTTAGAAATTATCAAGAATACCAATGTGCTGGATAGTTCTATATCAACTTGACACAAGCTAGAGTTATCTGAAAAAAAAGGGAATCTTCGTTGAGAAAATAACTCCATACCATCCCCCTAGAAAACAAGACATTTTCTTAGTGATAGGAGAGGGTCCCTTGTGGGTGGGGCCATCTCTTGGCTGGTGGTCCTGGATTCTATAAGAAAGCAGACTGAGCCGAGCCGTGGAAGCAAGTCAGTAAAAACCACCCCTCCATGGCTTCTGCATCAGCTCCTGCCTCCAGGATCCTGCCCTCTGTGAGTTTCTATCCTAACTTCCTTTGATGATGAACAGTTATATGGAAGTGTCTCCAAGGTGCTTCTGGTCATGGTGTTTGATCCCAGCAATAGTAACCCTGACACAGTCAGTTACAAGTTCAGGAAAGACACCCAGAAGGTGTTTGGTCCTTTTATACACCCAGCACCTCATCACCAAAGCCAGCAGCATCTTGGACCCTTGGAATTAGTACCAACTCAGAGCCCATCAAGATCAGCTGTCTCACCTGTCCACTACCCAAAGCACTGGACTTTCCCTTCATCTTAACAGTCACCCTGGGAAGTGACTTCTAACACCCTGGAATATACACAGAGACTTAGAGCCAATATGTGACCACAGGACCCTGCCCCCAAAACCACAGCCTCTGACAAAGTGTTTCCCGTGATGGATGAAAAGCTGGGTCTCATGCTGACCTTGTTACCTCAGCGCTGTCCTGTATCTCACGACACAGCCATCGAGCAGCTTGGCTTGCAACTAGCTCTGTAGACTAGGCTGCCTAAAGCTCAGAGATCAATCTGTCTCTCTCTCTCTCTCTCTCTCTCTCTCTCTCTCTCTCTCTCTCTCTCACACACACACACACACACACACACACACACCCGTACTGGGATGTCAGGCCAGTTTGGTCTTCAGAGAGAATTCCAGGATAGCCACGACTACAAGATGAAATCAATACTAGAGAATCCTGTTCCCACCCAGCTCCACATGTACCATCCTGAGTGCACCGTGAAGAGGCAGCAGCCTACATAAAGCCCTCAGCAGGTGTCAATCTTGTTTGCACCTTGATTTCAAACCTTCCGAACTGTGGGAAATAAATTTTGCTAAGCGCCCAGTTTGGGGCCTTTTTGTGTGTGGAAACTGCCCCACCAGACCAGGATGTTCTCAAAGGGATGCTAATGTTCTCAAGAATCCCCCAGATCTAGGTCCCTATGCCAGGGGACCCAGTGCTTTCCTTCGCATAGCTTGCGATGAACCCAGGGCCTGACACATGCCAGGCAAGTGTTCTACCACTGATACACATCCCCTGCCCCTCAGTACTACTCTATAAAGCAGCCCCAGACACTCCCATTCTCACATAATCCTTGGGAGCCTTAGAACCTAGCGCTGGTCATGACCTCCCTGAATACCCAACCAAGACCAAATTCAGGGTCCTCGGTCTATAGAGTCCCTCAGTGGCACCCGTGACTGAGTAAATGAACATGAGACATGCTCACCTCCAACACAGCACAGGGGTCTACATGCCTGCTTTCAAAATGATCTACTTTCAAATGTTTCTTCCCAAAAATACTTTATTTATTAAACAATATATCCATAATCCATGATCCAAAAATACAGATATACATCTTTACATTATTTAATAAAAAGATTTACAATAGTATCTCTCCTTTACAAAGGGGACATAGGTAATAATTCCTTGAAAATAAAACGTGATATTCATGTTAAAGCTGGCTCATCCCGATGGGCGGAGTGTGGCAAAGGGCAGCGACCACAGCACATTCTGAGGGAAAAGACACTTCTCAGACCTCCCCTACTTTAAAGCTCCTCTCGGCAGAGGCAGTGAAGACCAATCAGCCTCGGTTCATAGAAAACAGGGTTTCAAAGCCCGAAACAAATGTTCTTCACTGTTTGATTTCAAACCCTGAACACCTACCTAACCTCGCAGCCCCCTCCCAGGGCCAACCTTGGCACCGTGATCACATGGAGGAGCTGCTGTCTAGATGGTGTTATTGCCTGAAGCGTCCCTGCCAAGGCCTTCTGGGGACAGGTGAGGGACAGAAGGCAAGATGCTGTATACACAGGAGCATGCAGGCGCCCACTTCCCCAGCCACCCACCAAACCTCACACCACAGGGCTCACTGCAGGGTGGAAGACACGGCCGGTGGCCTGCCTCCTACTGACCCCACTGTGCCTCCTACTGCACAGGTGACTGGTCAGCGCTGCTTGGACCATCATACCACTAACATGTTCACAGATCTGGGGGCTCAGTTTTTATTAATTCATCATGCTTCTTCTATAAGAAACTACTGATAATGTGCACAGAAAAGAAAGATGACTCCTCTCCGCTCAGCAAAACACTCATGTACTTACATGGGAGAATTACACGGGAGGACCCAGCCGTGGCTCAGGCAAAGCAGCAGCCATAGTGCCCTGCGGGGGTCACTCTGCCCACTGTTTATGAAGCAGGGAGAGCGCGAGAGCAGGGTCTGAAGAGGCAGGCATGAAAGAGCGTCTGGTCCAACGATGGGGACACTAGGGCTTCTGGAACCGGGCTGAGTGTGCACGTGGCTTCCCTGCACCTGGGGCAGAGCTGGTCCGGGACACCTCCCCTTGAGTTTCCTCCTTGCTCACACATAGTCACTAACAGTGGGAACGAGCCTTCCATCAGAGTAGACAATGACCCAAAGATTTCCCTTCCTGCTCTCCCCCGGTTTGTCGCCAGGGATGAAACCTAGAGCATCGCTTTGGGAGGGCAGCTTTGTCCGCCTACACACGGCCAATGCTCCAATGACTTAGGCAAGTTCGTCCACCATTGAGGTAAATCCCCAAACTCATGAATTCCATTTTTTGCCAAGCTATATGCATCTTAGTTTCATGACACCGTAACTGTCACAGACACAAAAAAGCAGATGAACATAGAAACTTACAAAATAAATAAAAGTCAGAAGCCAGTATGTAGGATGGCCCCAGGTAGAACAACTCGAGGGAAGAGCCAGCATGACCTCAGGAAGGCAGAAGCTGGAGCTCACTGGGCTTCTAACACCTCCACCAGTAAACACTTCTTCCTGATGTCAAAGGACGCAGCTGCCTCAGGCCGAGTCTCAAGGATTAACCCAGCTTCTAAGGCATTACCAGGCAAGATCTGATTAAAAACTTCCTGTACTTACAGAAATTGGAAAAAGCAGTCTAGATATGATGGCACACATCTGTAATTCCAGCACTGCCTGGCTCCAGCAGGATGACTGCAGGTTCAAAGCTAGTCTTTTACGTAATAAAGCCCTGCCTCCCAATAAATAAATAAATAATCTAAAATTTAAGATTAAAAGGAAGCATGAGGCCTGACCCCTAGCACTGAAGAAAGAGAACAAATGGTAAAAGAATAAAGAGAAGGCTGGGGGTGAGGGGATGGCTCGATCTGCAGAAGGCTTGCCTAGCACAGAGCTCTAGGTTGGAGTTGGAGGCAGTGGGGCAGGCCGCTAGTCCCAGCACTTGGAAGGCAAAGGCAGGAGAATCTCTCAGTTGGCGGTCAGCCTGGTCTGCAGAGTGGTGGTCCAGGACAGACAGGGCTACACAGAGAAACCCTGTCTTGAAAAACCAAACTAAAACAAGTTCTGGGTTTGGTCCCTAGCATTGCAAACCCATACCTGTCGGTGCACGCCTGTGACCTCAGCATTTGGGAGGTGAAGGGAGATCAAAAGATCAACACTACTCTCAGCTACTTTGTGAGTTCAATGCCTGCCTAGGATATATGAGATCTAGTCTTTAAAGGTGGGGAAATCCCTCATAACGTTTAAAGGCTAAGTTATATCTATCTAATCTGACCCTGAGAGGGGTCCCCAAGAAGAAGGCCAGCCCCATTCCCAAAGCTCTCCCTAGCCTAGAGACAGGCTTGTGCAGTTACCTATCAACTGCAGCAAACCTGCCTGGGACCCACTGCCCAGGAAGGGTCAACACAGACCAACCTTTTCAGTAGCACAAACACAAGCCACTCCTGTCTCCCTCTTTCACTAGGACAGGCTATGCACGACATCCTGTCCAGTAGGAACATGACCATGATGACATGGGATGGGTCAGAGACAACACCCTTCTGCTTTGTTTGTGGCCATCATAAGAAAACAATGTGCCTGTCATTATATAAAAAGCTGGCCTCTCCTTACATCAGAAATTGAATGACCCAGCTCTGTCGTGCAGGTCTTTTTCTGAGGTGAGGCCAGGAACCAGTTGGACTCTCTTAATTCTTCTCAGAGCCTGAGTTACGGAAGAACATACCAGAGGAATTCTAGGTCAATGGTAGCTCTCAGGACCTTGTCACACTTAAGGAACCACCACAGATGCATCTCAACAGGTCCTGTGTATACATTCCCCCCAACTATTTCAGGACAGTTCCACACTGGTTCTGTGGACAGTGGTCAAGCAAAGAGTACGCTCTCCTTTCCTACCTTCATTCCAGAACTGCTATTGGCACACAAAATCACAGACCATGTCACATAATCACAGTCCCCTTGAATGTAAGCTGCTGGCCTAGTGGGATGCAACACAGCAGAGTTCTACAATCGGCTCACAGTAGACACTCACTTCATAGACACACAGACCCATGACCTTCATGCTAGTACAATAATTTCATCTTCACAGTAAAAAAAAAAATAGAGGCGGGAATCCCCAGCGAGCTGGAAGCTCAGCCTGGCTCTCTGTCCGCTGTTGGGCAGTGCTGGCTGTGGTAACTGTCAGAAGCTCAGTCTCCAGGGAGGGCTGAAAGGTCACAGGAAAAGGTGGTACACAAGACAGCAGAGGGCGCTTCCACCTGGGAAGAGCCCCCCCATCCCGACCCGACCCGTCCCCGAGACACATCAGAGGGACCTTGGCCAAGAGTCCTTGGTCTCCAGTAAGGGTCAGAGCACAGCACGGGGGCAGGGCTTGATAACACTTTACTCACAGAGCAACCGCTGCGCTTCCATGCTGCCACAGACAGTCCTGGAAACCACGGACACGCAAGGCTGACCCTCTAGTCACGGAGCAGTGGCAGTATAAGAGGTTAAATGTGTCCACCCTGCACCATGCACTTTGCCTACGGCTCAAATGACACACATCACGGGTGGTGTGGCCATTCCCAGTGCTGGGAGGTTGCGGGATGGGGAGCCTGCTCCTAAAGTCACTGCGGCAAGTCCCTACGAGATTGTTCTGTGCAAACGGTGCAGTGGCTTCTTGTTTTAGGAAATATCCAAAATTACAACTGGCCACTGAATTATTAAATATCAGTCGAAATAAGGTAGTTTTAAAATGAAAGATAATATTGCAACATGAGTGAAGAAATATATTAGCTTGCTCTTCAGTCTGGCACAACAGCCTCTTCTTTATTTCTTCTTCCTCTTTTCCTGAACACATCGTGGACAGAACCTGTGACGAGAAAGGCATGGGATCATGGACTCTCCGGGCGCAGACACCCAGGTGCCCTCCCTGCACAGCCCAGGCTAGCCGGACTCATAAGAAGTGCTGTCCTCTGGGGAAAGCTGACGTGAACGACTGGCTCCAGCATATCTGAAGCTGACTAGCACTTGTCGGCGCAGCCTTGGGATCAATTTGAGGAGGCTGGTCAGACTATGCGGTGTCCACTCTAGAGTTGACACTGGGCCCCGGCGCCTGGGTGGGTCACACAGTGCTATGGTTCAAGCACATATCAGAGACTGGAGTTCACCCACACTCAAGAACATAACAACCACTCATGATCTAGTAAGTTCCCCACGTGAGAGACAACTCTAATCCACTAACAGCTGACATCACGTCCCTCTGTACTAAGAAGCTCTGAGCACAGGCCTGTAGGACAGAGACTGTGTCAGTAAGAAGCTGTGTGTCCCTCTGAGAAAGGCCACCACACTAGAACCCCATCCCCCAGTTCTGTCTGGCTTTGGAGCCAGCACATTAGGCAGCTGTCAGGCTTCCGGACTCTCGGAGGGGCACCCCAACAGCTCTGCCAGTGCAGTCGGCCTCCCCCACCTGGAAATCCTACAAACAGCTCATCACCCTAACTTGAACTCAGAGTCAGGTCCCAGGCCTCACATGCTTGGTCCCTCCCCTTTCCTCAGGAGAGGAACCACCGCAGCCCGGCCACACACCCGCTCTCACGGCCACTGCCACCACAGCCCGGCCAATTCCCACAAGGTACAGGCGCAGCCAAAGCACCTGCCATATGGTTCTTTCTTGTAACATGAGGTTAGAGGCCATGTGGAGTGGTTTGTAACCCCTACCAAGTGGGATTGCACTCACAGCCCGTACATCATCGGGGCACTCGCGGCAGAGCACGCTCTCTCCTTTCCCGGCTGACTCCCCAGCTGGCCACAGGCTCATCTGCACACCCAGGTTACCCTGAGATGCTCCAAGGGAGCCTCTGAGGAGGGCCAGGCTCCGACTGCTTCACTTCAATATGCAGCCATATTTAACTCAAGTCAGCAAAACCAGGTTCGCAGTCCTTCGGGACCCCTTGAACACAGCCTACTGCTGAGCAGATGGAGGACGGGGACCAGAATGCACAAGCCTCCCATGTGTCAGGGAGACCCGAGGGAGCACGCTGCCGCCTCGCGTGCTTTACGGTTCTCATTTCCCTAGAGACAAAAGCCTTATCTCCTTGGCTTGACTTAAAGTCACCTCTCCAATCTGCAGCTAGAAGGGGACCCAGCTGAGCAGCAGAGCACTGGCCTGGCAGACTGGATGTACAGCAGCGAGAGGGAGGGAGCCCCAACAGCTCTTCTTCAAAGAGTATAAACGATATATGCCAGTATAAACAGCATATAAGCCTGGGTAAGCTGGGAAGCGGCTCTCCCTCTCTAAGGGTACCACCACCACGGCCCCTTCCTCCCCCCTTATCCCCCCACCACCCGCCCCCAGCCAGGACCTTGTTGCAGAAATATAGAGACACATAAAACCCAGAGCGCCAGACACACTCGCCCAAGGCTGCAGTCACCCAGTACTAACCACTTTCCTTTGGGCTTTGTGGTGAGGTCCACGCAGGCAAAGTGAAACCACTCAATGGGACACTGCAAAGCAAGCAGAAAGCCTGTGTCACACCCATGCGTGCTGTATGGGCAGCGAACTCGGAAAGGCCAGTACCCACCCCTCTCTCCAACATCTGTCCCCAGGAACAAGTGTCCTTCACGAGCCACTCACATCCGGATTGTCACAGCCGATCATCTCCCCGTAGGACACCTGGTGGCACAAGCAGTATGTGGGCTCGTTGGGATCCACGGGCATGTCGAGCACATCAGAGGGGTGCACAGAGAGGATATTGTCAGCAAACTCAGACCTGGTGGGAAAGAAGCGTCTGATGACCACAGGGCACCCGGAGGAAGGCAGGAAGCAGCATTCACGGCCACACTGTGGAAGGCCACTCCGCAGCCTTTCCACCAGTGGACCAAAGGATGCTGGCAGCTTCCGGGAAACAATCTCCAATGGCTCTGAGCTAACGACCATCATACACTCACTTCCGATTTCATGTTAACCCCAAACAATACACTGGCAGCCCCTCTCTCTCAGCCTCCCCTGGGTTCCACGGATCTCAACCCAGTAACCTCACTCAGCTCCCAGCAAGGTGACCAGAGCCAGCATGGCCCACACTGGCCTGCTCACTCCCCAATGCCTGCAGCTGCCCTGGGTCTCTGAACAGTGGCCTGGAGACTCCTACTCAGTCCAGCACCACCCCCGCACTGTAGAGACTCCTACCCAGTCCAGTACCACCCCACCCCACCCATCCCCACACTGTAGACTCCTACCCAGTCCAGCGCGCGCGCGCGCGCGCGCACACGCGCACACACACACACACACACACACACACACACACCACCCTGCACTGTAGAGCGAGACATTGAACTTACTCGGTACTGACTCAAATAACTGTAAACTATCGCAGTCTAGACAGTCTAGTCCTTATACCTGTATTTCCACTATCCGTACCTACCCCTAAACTAGGGATGGATAGGGATAAATAAATGTGGCCAGTCCCCACGAGGGAAATGGCAAACGGGAGGCATGGCACAGCTGCCTGGGCTCCCGGCCTCTGAATTTCCAAATGTCCCTGGGCCTTTGCAGTTACTGCAGATATATATGGGTGTGCATCTACGGTCCAGCACGGCACCTCAGGCACTCAAGAAGTGTGGCCTCGGCCGGGCGGTGGTGGCGCACGCCTGTAATCTCAGCACTCTGGGAGGCAGAGGCAGGCGGATCTCAGAGTTCGATGCCAGCCTGGTCTACAGAGTGAGTTCCAGGACAGCCAGGGCTATACAGAGAAACCCTCTCTCCAAAAAAAAAAAAAAAAAAAAAAAAAAAAGTGTGGTCTCTCTATAGCCAGAAACCCATGCCTCCACTGGCCTGTCTCTCTGAATAGAAATGTCCCAAGAACATGTCCAAGTCCGAGTGTTCTACAATACTGTTTTCAAGCAGGAAACTTTCTTTCTTTCTTTCTTTCTTTCTTTCTTTCTTTTTTTTTTTTTTTTTTTTTTTTTTTTTTTTTTTTGTTTTTCGAGACAGGGTTTCTCTGTGTAGTCCTGGCTGTCCTGGAACTCACTCTGTAGACCAGGCTGGCTTCGAACTCAGAAATCCACCTGCCTCTGCCTCCCAAGTGCTGGGATTAAAGGCGTGCGCCACCACCGCCCGGCAGCAGGAAACTTTCTTAAAGACCTGTGACACTCTGTGCCTCCTGGCCCTCCTCGGAGGCAGCAAGCCAAGGCCAGCAGTGTGCCAGCGTGAGCCTCTGCGGCTCAATTCTACAGGCTTCCTCTGTACTTTCCCACAGGAAGCGCTACCCAACAGTCAGTCACAGCCATTCCGCTGTCACGTGACCTAGAGCTCAGCATCTCCAGGTTCAGTTGGTCAGCCCCGGGGTCACCATCTTTAAGGCAGCACTGGGAAAGCTGGGGCAAGAGGACCCCAAGGTCAAAGCCAGCCGAGCAATGAGGGAAGCTCAAGGGCAGCTTGTGCGAACGCGGACCTGGCTCTGAAAGAGAAGGTAAGAGCACGAGAAGACCGCCTAGGACGTGGGACGCACCGGCACTGCCTGTCCCTCGGGCATGTGGCTAGGTAAGCTTCCCCCCCAGGGGGGGCCAGGAAGCTCACACTAGACATGACCGCCCATGTGGTTCCCTAACAATCCAGGTAGGCCAGAGGGGACCTAGCTGCCTATTTGAGCTTCAGAATCAGAGACTACAGAAGAAACTAGCCCCCTCGTTCCCACTCGTAGGCCGAGGCCCTGGGGCAGCTAACGAGCTGGCACTGACCTTGGCTTATAGGACCTGAGATGGGAAACATGGTCTGACAGTCCTAGGAACATAACTCCGCGATACTCATCATCTGGCCAAGTGGCCACTAAGCCACAGGAACCTGACTGCACACTGCTCCAAGCCCCCAGGGAAATGACAGCTACCACCAAGCTGGGACTGAAAAAGTTAGCTCATCTCATCGAGGTTGTGAAGAAAAAAAAAAAAGACCCCAAACACAGTGAGGGGCCAGGACCATGAGGACCATGAGGACCATGAGGACCATGAGGACCATGAGGACCATGAGAACTATGAGGACCATGAGGACCATGAGGACTATGAGGTTAGCAACAGGCAAGTGAAAGGTTCAGCTTCTGAAGCCACAGCAGGCTACCGCCCTGATCCAGCAAGAGCAGGATTTCAATGACCCCTGCCATCTCTGGAAGCCAGTTCTGTGGAAGCTGCACTGGAATCAGTAGTCAAGGCCTCACCACACCCTTTGTTCCAGCAATATGCCCCTCCCAGCACATGTAATCGGGATAGTCTGCACGGCCACTCAGGCACACTATGAAGTCAGCGCAGAGCAGGTGCCCCACCACTGTCACCACCCAGCCACACTGCAGCCAGCAAATGGGCCTGGAAAGCAGTGGCTGTCTCCTGAGCACCAGGCATAGCATGATGGCGCTCGTCACAGGAGAAACTGAACAGCCTGCCTCAGTAAGGCCTGAGGTCTTAGGAGGATGCCAGCCCATGGGCACTGGTCTCCCCACCACCCAGAAACTCCTGTTCTGGACTCCTCGTGCTGAGGACGCTGTGAAACATTCCATAAAGACAGCAGCAAGAACGCCTGTGCGAAGCCAGAGGCAGCAGAGCCGCAGAGCCTCGGTTCTGGGAAGGAGCAAAGACATCCCACGGCCACCCAACGCTCAGGAGCACCTCTCATGGGGTAATAAGGCTGGGTCATCTGTAGTGGGGAAGGCGTTCTCCACCTGCTGACACTTTAGGCCCTCCGTGTGGCGGCCATCGACACTCAGGACATGTACTGAGCATGGGTACTAAATGAGCTGCACCTCTGACAAAGGCAGAGTGACAATCCCCTCAGCTCTGGAATCTGTGAGACCAGGGATTGTTTTCACACCCAGCTTCCCCTCAACCCACAAGTAGGATGAGCAGTATGAACTGGAGGCAAGGCAGATTGAAATCGTGGGCAACCTGTGGGGAACCAGAACTCCTGATTCGGAGCCAGGGCAGGTCCCACAATCCCTGAAGGAGGGTGTGTGGAGCAGTACTGGGCAGACCCCGGCTCCGTCTGCCTGAACTAGAGAGGAAGACATCACTCTAAGGGATCAGACAGTCACTCTACAGCATTATATCTACAGTCACATACGGCAGTTTAAAAGAAAGCACTGGGCAGTGCTAGCACTCAGGAGGCAGCAGCAAACAGATCTCTGTGAGTTCGAAGCCAGCCTGATCTACATAGCGAATTCTAGGGCAGCCAGGGCTGCACAGAGAAACCCTGTTTCAAAAACCAAAAGGCAAAGCAAACCCTCTTACCCGCTTTTATGCTTCTTTTTCTTTGGGGTATCCTCTTCTGATGTCCGCCTGCCTCGGCCCCGGGAGCTTCTCTTTTCTTTCTGACTCCGACCTTCTGAAGAACAAAGCCCCATTATTCTCACAGAACAGACCAAAGTGGTGCAAGATTCACCCAGGTTCATTTACCATCGTGCTCCTAACACATTTAGACGAGAGCCTTCACAACTGCAATCACTAGTAAGCAGAATGTCAGTCAACTTGCTTTTCAAGCTCCGAGGTCCAGTGCTTTCAAAGTCACTTCCATCCATCCTGTCCTTCAGGTCAGCCTCAAAGCGCGCCAGGTCAGCATCAAGCCTTCGGATGTGTTTATCCACCTACAAAAGGACACTTACAAATCTGACCTTAGACTAAAAGGCAGGCCGGGGGGAAGCGCAGTGGCTTAGCCCTTGCTCCATATGCAAAGGTCTTGGATTAGATTCCCCAGGACCCCAAGAAAACGAGCAAACAAAACATGGTTTCACCAGCAAGTAAGACAAACAACTCACCCCACCCCTTCAAAAAAAGAAAATCATAGGAAGAGGCCCAGAAGAAGACCCCCCAGTCCTCTCTCTAGGTGCTCCAAACTCCTATTCTAAATACACATTTCCATACACGTCTACACACCCTTACACACTCTCATATACCCTTACACACGTGTACACACCCTCTTACACACTCACATACCCTTATACACTCTCACAAACCCTTACACACTCCCACACACCCTTACACATTTCCACACCCTTACATACTCTCATATACCCTTACACACTCACACTCACACACACACACACACACACACACACACGTTCACACACCCTCTTACACACTCACATACCCTTACACTCTCACAAACCCTTACACACTCCCACACACCTTACACATTTCCATACCCTTACATACTCTCATATACCCTTACACACACACACACACACATACACGTTCACACACTCTCTTACACACTCACATACCCTTACACACTCCCACACACCCTTACACATTTCCACACCCTTATATACTCTCATATACCTTACACATTCTCACACACCCTTACACACTCTCACACACCCTTACACACACTCATCTACCTTTTCACACTTCCATACACCCTTACACACTTGCGCACTCTCCTTCGGGCACTCACCATCTCGTAGGTCTGCATGGCGAGCTGCACCTTGTCATCACTGTATTCCTTGCACTTGCTGTAGGCGCTCTGGATCTTCTGGAGGTGCTCTACCCGCTGGGCTGACGAAAGAGTCTTCACTGTGGAAATATACTCTGCAGCCAGGATGTCAATCTCTGCTTTCTTATCTAATGAGGACAGGTGACAAGCGGAAGTGAGAGGAGTGGCATTCATCCAGGAAGCTGGCAGGAGCATCGCTGGCCATGTCACTGTGTGCTTTCTGAACAGCAACATACCCATATGGTCACCTGGCCGAGTTCCTGTTTACAACTTAGTCACATACCCAAAGGAGAGGCATGTAGGCACCAGAATACGCTCAGGAAAACATACAACAACGCGAAGCAAGAAACAATCTGAGCATCCCACCCACGGTAAGACTTGTCAGCAAGATCCATGCTCCATCCTCACCACCCAGCGACACAAGGAGTAACTACAGTGGCATCCAGCCCTGTGGTTGACTCCAGTGGACGGTGACGGTGAACACCACAGCAGAACACATGGAAACCCCCTGCATGCTCCCATGAATCCCAACAGCAGGGACATGTACAACTCTGCTCTGAGAAGAGAGACTGTCTGTGGTTACAGGGGGAGAGGTCATCAGCCACTCCCACAAGGTTTCCAGGTGCCATGGTGGGCCTTCTCCACCTGAGAGGTGCCGGCTGGGAACTCCTCTATAAACGCTTTATAACTTTGAGTGTCAATCATATGTCCAAGAAATGAAGTCTCCTCGTTCCCCAAGTCCCAGAATGCGACCATATGTGGAAATCACAGCACTTCTAATCTGTGAACAGTCCCGACAATATGCAGTATAAACAAAGAATGTCCCTGTGAAATTTAAAAATCTCAGAGAAGGGCTGGAGAGATGGCTCAGCGGTTGGGAGCACTGACTGCTCTTCCAGAGGTCCTGAGTTCAATTCCCAGAATCACATGGTGGCTCACAACCATCTGTAAAAGAATCTGATGTCTTCTTCTGGTGTGTCTGAAGATGGCTACACTGTATTCAGATACATAAAATAAATAAGTAGATCTTTAAAAAAGAAAACTCTCAGAGAGGCAAGCTGGAGAGATAGCTCAGAGGTAAGAGCACTGACTGCTCTTCCAGAGGTCCTGAGTTCAATTCCCAGAATCACATGGTGGCTCACAACCATCTGTAAAAGAATCTGATGTCCTCTTCTGGTGTGTCTGAAGATGGCTACACTGTATTCACATACATAAAATAAATAAGTAGATCTTAAAAAAAGAAAACTCTCAGAGAGGCAAGCTGGAGAGATAGCTCAGAGGTAAGAGCACTGACTGCTCTTCCAGAGGGCCTGGGGTTCAACTGCCAACACCCACACAGCTGTCCTCTCTTAACCCCAACTACCAGGGAATCCAAAGCCCTCTTCAGGTATCAGAAAACATGACATACCTATGCAGGTAAAATACCCAAACACATAAAAATAAAATAATTGAGAAAACAATCACATCACGCTGGATATGGTGGCATTTGCCTTTAATCCCCAGCATTTAAGAAATGGTTATCTGTGAGTTTGAGGCCAGCCTGGTCTACAAAGCAAGTTTTATGACAGCCAATGCTGCTGCAGAGAAACCATGTCTGTCTGTTGAGATTTGGGCTGGGCAGTGGTGGCGAACGCCTTTAATCCCAGCACTTGGAAGGGAGAGGCAGGTGAATTTCTGAGTTCAAGGCCAACCTGGTCTACAGAGTGAGTTCCAAGATTTGGTTTATTGCTATATATTGCAATGCTAAATTTTGTATCCCAAGGTCTAGTAGCCGCAGCAGGAATTCTCACATGCCAGCTTTGGTTATGCAAACCCTGCTCCTTAATGTAAAGCTGTCTGTTGAATAAAGAAGCCTACAGTCTGCAGCTGCGCAGAAGAAAGGGAGGCGGGGCTGTGGTTCCTGGGCTCAGAGTCTGAGGCAGGGATCATGAAGGGGGAGAGAAGGGCTCTGGGGGAGGTGGACTGTGAGCACATGGACACGATGGCTCTTCTGTTGGAGTAGGAATAGCCCAGGCGAGACGTGGCGAGTAATAGTAACAGGAAGTAGACAAAATACAGCATAGAAAGTTGATATCTGCCCAGCTCTAGTGCTTTAAAGCTTATTACAAATATTTGGGAACTAAATGATCAAAGGTGGGGTAGATAACCCCCCAAAATATTTACCTCAACACCTGTCACAAAACAAACATGTGAGTGTGTGTATAATAAATAAAAATTTAAATCTCATTGCCAGGCAGTGGTGATGCAAGAAGCAGAAGTAGGCAGAGATCTGAGTTAAAGGCTAGCCTGGTCTACAGTCAGTTTCAGGACAGCCAGAGCTACACAGAGAAACCCTATCTTGAAAAACCAAGTGAGCCGGGAGAGGTGGCGCACGCCTTTAATCCCAGCACTTGGGAGGCAGAGGCAGGCGGATTTCTGAGTTCGAGGCCAGCCTGGTCTACAGAGTGAGTTCCAGGACAGCCAGGGCTACACAGAGAAACCCTGTCTCAAAAAACCAACAAAAAAAAAAAAAAAGAAAGAAAGAAAAACCAAGTGAAGGCCAGGCGGTGGTGGCGCACGCCTTTAATCCCAGCACTTGGGAGGCAGAGGCAGGCGGATTTCTGAGTTCAAGGCCAGCCTGGTCTACAGAGTGAGTTCCAGGACAGCCAGGACTACACAGAGAAACCCTGTCTCGAAAAAAAAAAAAAAAAAAAAAAAAAAAAAAAAGAAAGAGAGAGAGAGAGAGGAAAGGAAAATCAAGTGAATAAATAAATCTCAAAAGACAAGAAAATGTTTCTTTTTTCATTTTGATAAAAGATTTTTTTAAAATATTTATTTATTATATGTAAATACACTGTAGCTGTCTTCAGACACACCAGAAGAGGGAGGGTGTCAGATCTTATTACGGATGGTTGTGAGCCACCATGTGGTTGCTGGGATTTGAACTCAGGATCTTCAGCAGAGCAGTCAGTGCTCTTACCCACTGAGCCATCTCTCCAGTCCCTTAACTAGGGCTGTTTTGATGTGTGCATGTGTGGGTCTGTGCACATGAGTAACCAAGGCAGACGGGGTGTCAGATTCCTCACAACTGGAATTCCAGGAAATGTTGACCCCTCCCGAAGGTGCTGAGAAGCAAACCCAGGTCTTCCACAAACCCAACAACCACTGAGCCGTCTCCCCAACCCCTATCCCGAAATTGCTTAATTTCAGAATCTGAACAATACCATAGTTCTCAACACCAACACGCAAGTCAGGAGACAAAGCAGTTTGTCTGCTGATATTCCCAACATTCTGAAGGAAAGAAAGAATTCCACACCCAGATGAACGGCAATCAAACAGAAGGCTGAAACGACTACTTTTCACATGAGTGCTGTCACCAGTTCACCTTTATGGCAAATTTACTTGTCCTTCTGTCCCTGTCAAACAAATGAATCGGGCTAGAGAGACGGCTCAGTAGTTAAGAGCACTGACTGCTCTTCCAGAGGTCCTGAGTTCAAATCCCAGCAACCTCATGGTGGCTCATAGCCATCTGTAATGGGATCTGATGCCCTCTTCTGGTGTGTCTGAAGATAGCAACAATGTACTCATATACATCAAAAAGAAAACTGGAGCAAATCAAAAGGGAGGACTTCCAGGATCCAAGGACTAGGGTTCTCCAGAGAGAATATAACCAGAGATTTTCCAGAGTGGCAGAGGGTGGGAGAACACACACTAACCAACAGCCCATGAGACAGGGACCCTGCAGTGGGACCTTGCTCTGACAGTCGGGGGGTGGGGGGCTGGGGGGTGGGGGGAGACCTGGAAGCACAGGGCAGAAAGTGGGATGCAAAGAAAGCAAAGGTATCAGTAACTCCAGGGAAAACAGTTACTCAGAAAATTCCCTTAAGGGCTGGGTGTAGAGGCACATGCGCAGAGGCAGAGAGGGGAGTGGGGAGTGTCTGAGTTCAAGGCCAGTCTGGTCTACAGAGTGAGTTCCAGGGCAGCCAGGACTACACAAAGTAACACTGTCTCAAAATACTATAAGTCATGTAAGCACAACACAGGGCTGCCCTGTAAACACACCCTCTTTACCACCCAACTACAGGAGACCACACCTCGGGGACAGGGAGACAGTGCCTGCTGTCCAAAGACACCTTCGTGCTCGCTTCCGCAGCACATACACTAAAATTGGAATGATTCAGAGAAGACTAGCATGGCCCCTGCACAAGGATGACACGCAAATTCATTTAGCGTTCCATGTTTAAAAACAAAAAGAAGATATCTTCACTGTCATAATGAAACCAGTCTGGAGCTGACTGAAAATAAGAAAAAGCAACAAGAGGGTAACAAATCAAGCCGGGCGTGGTGGCGCATGCCTGTAATCCCAGCATTTGGGAGGCAGAGGCAGGCGGATTTCTGAGTTTGAGGCTAGCCTGGTCTACAGAGTGAGTTCCAGGACAGCCAGGACTACACAGAGAAACCCTGTCTCGAAAAACAAACAAACAAACAAAAAAAAAAAAAAAGAGGGTAACAAATCCAGCAGGATGACAGCAGCACATGATGGAAAGAAAATAAACACCTCCCACGAATTGTCCTCTAAACCTCAGAGACTATCACAAGCACTTACACAGGCACATGTACAGAATCCCAGAACTCAGGAGGCAGAGTCAAGTGCGTCTCTGGTGAGTTCCATGCCATCCTGGTCTACACAGTGAGGTCCACCAAAGACAGGAAGGAAGGAAGGAAGGAAGGAAGGAAGGAAGGAAGGAAGGAAGGACGGGCGAGCGACAGAGCATGCCGTTTAGAGGTAGGAGTTGAGAGCCTGGCAGGGCAGCACATTTCTGCAATGCCAGTACTTGAGAGACAGAGGAGGGAGGATCAGGACTTCAAGCTAGCCTTGGCTACACAGCAAGTTCAAGACCAACCCAGGCTAGGAGACCCCATTTGAAGGGATGGCAGGACAGACAGTGAAAATGGCTCAGTGGTCCATGCCATCAAGCCCAATGACCTGAGTTCATTTTTGATAAGGAATACTCAACTTATAAATAGTGCAGAAAAAAATCTAAAAGAGAAAAGCAAACCGGGCAGTGGTGGCGCACGCCTTTGATTCCAGCACTTGGGAGGCAGAGGCAGGCAGATTTATGAGTTTGAGGCCAGTCTGGTCTACAGAGTGAGTTCCAGGACAGCCAGGGCTACACAGAGAAACCCTGTCTCAAGAAAAAAAAAAAAGAAAGAAAGAAAGAAAGAAAGAAAGAAAAGAAAAGAAAAGAAAAGAAAAGAAAAGAAAAGCAACGAAGAGCTGACTGCAAAAAACAACAGATGAGGAGGTAAGCTGTGAGCCTGTGGAGAGCAGGAGCCAGCCGGGCAGAGGGCAGAGGCCTCCCTCCGGAGTCCAAGGCCAGCCTGGTCTACAAGAGATAGGCTGGGGAGATGGCTCATGGCAGCGAGAGCATAAGGACCCAAGCCCGAGTCCTCCAGAACCTCTAGGAGCACACTTAAAAGCCAAGTGTGACAGCACGAGCTTCTGTGATTCCAGCCAGCACACTTACTGAAGATGGGCGGCAGAAACTGGAAAATCCCAGCTAGCCTGGTATGTGCAGCAGTGATGGTAACAAGAGATCCCCTTTCAACAGGGTGGAGGATGAGGTGTGAACACAAGGCTGTCTTCTGAGCCCCACACCTATGCCAGTCAAGTGCATGCCAGACACACTCACACACACACACACACACACCACGGCAAGTGCATATACAGAGAGACAGAGAGAGAGATTTTTTTAAAAAATACAAGAAAGTAAACCTGAGTTAAAAGTACCAACACTAGCGCCGGGCCTGGTGGCGCACGCCTGTAATCCCAGCACTTGGGAGGCAGAGGCAGGTGGATTTCTGAGTTCGAGGCCAGCCTGGTCTACAGAGTGAGTTCCAGGACAGCCAGGGCTACACAGAGAAACCGGGTCTCGAAAAACCAAAAAAAAAAAAAAAAAAAAAAAAAAAAAAAAAAAGTACCAACACTCCCCCTCCCTACCCAAACACTTAGAAGGCTATGGAAGGTGCGCTGAGCGTTCAAAGCCAGCCTGGGCTACAGAATAAGACCTTGAGGTCTCAAAACAAACACAAAAAAAGGACCTAAATTAAACATGGTGGTATACACCTTTAATTCCAGCATGCCGGCAGCAGAGGCCAGTGGATCCGAGTTTGGGCCTGGCCTGGTCTACACAGCCAATCCCAGGCAAGCCAGGGCTACATAGCAAGACGCTGTTTGGAAAAACAAACAAAGAACAGAAAAAAAAGGACTAGCACTCCTTCCAAGACACTGTGCAATGCTAGCCCTCTATTATACAAGGTCCCCTCAGGGCCCTGTGACACTGTGTCCTCTCCTGCCTCTCTCTGGTGGACCCCAGCCCAGGCTGTACCCACCTTCTGTCCTCTGGTCTAGCTCCCGCATCAGCTGGAAGTTCCTCTGAAGCTCACAGGGAAGGTTCTCGATGCCTGAAAGTGACAGGAAAGTTGTTTTACCTCTCAGTGAGACAAAAACCTGCCTCCACGGATGGGAGAGACGGCTCAGCTGTGAAGAGCGCTTACTGCTCTTCCAGTTCAACTCTCAGAGCCTACCAAAGGCTCACAGCCACCTGAAACTCCAACGCCCCCTTCTGGCCTCGGAGGGCACTGCATACATGTGCTACACACATGTAAAACACCCATATACATAAAATATACCCCCCCTTTTTGTGTTTTTTTTTTTTTTTTTTTTTTTTTTTCCGAGACAGGGTTTCTCTGTGTAGCCCTGGCTGTCCTGGAACTCACTCTGTAGACCAGGCTGGCCTTGAACTCAGAATTCCGCCTGCGTCTGCCTCCCAAGTGCAAGGATTACAGGTGTGCACCACCACGCCCGGCTCCTTTTTTTTTTTTTTTTTAAATCTACCCCCAGGACCTTACAGCAAAGCTTCCAACAGCAAGCCTCATCTCTTTCTGTTCTAGTGTGGGGACCAAAATGACTAAGACTTTGTAGGGAGGGGTTGGGAGGTACCAAACGGTGAGCACAACAAGCTGATAGTTTCCAATGCACCAGAAGCTGGAGGGGGCAGAAACCTGCCCCCAGCAGACACAGGCAGAGAAGGCAGTGGAGACTCCTCCCCTGAGCCTCCCCCCTGAGCCCCTCCACCCCCTACCCTACCCACCCACCTCCGTCCACACACAATGAAAATCCTCTCAAGCTCAAGCCAGAACCTGGGTCCTCCTTTATCTCTCCAACTTTGTCCAGATACCTACAAGGCCAGGAGCTGCCGACCATGCAGTCCCAAGACAACCAGAGGCACTGAGCAGGTGCCGCTGAGCAGTCCGACAGCCCCTGTGGTTAGTGAGCGATTTGGCAAACCAACCCATGCTGCTTTTCAGTCCACACCGCATCCCCTGGTACAGATAGAGATGCCTCAATCCTTAAGTTTACAGCAGGCTCTCTGGGTCTTTCTGCACTCAAATATCTCCACAACCGACAGGGCCAGCATTTGGGGGCGAAATATTGTAAAAACTTGCTGTTCTAAACCTGTAGCTTCTTGAGCTCACCAAGACATTCCTGTCTACAGCTTGCCCCCTGACCCTGACAGCTATTTAGTTCTCTACCCTCCAGTGGACTTCTCTACTCTCAGACAGACCCTTAGCTGCAATTTCCAGATCTATATTTCCCCCCCCCATGCCTTAATTTTGTGAGCTTTCGAAAGATTAAAAAAAAAAGTGCGTCCCAACTAATCAGTGAGTTGTAGAGAAATAGGGCTCCTGCCAACACGTGGGTGACACGGGGCAGGTGGGGAGGGCAGACAGGGACCATCACACAATGTCAGCGGTGAAATGAACTCGCCTTGAACCCACCTCAGAATGCCCACTGGATGGACATCAGAATAAAGATAGTTCACCTTGGAGTTCCACTGCCCAGGCCCAAGTAGAAAATGGGCACCCCATTAGCTTGATCCACCTCCCTCCAAAGGTTTTCAATTCTTCCACTACAGAGTGGGAAATAATCCTCCTCCCAATTCTTGACGGGAGGCAATCTCACCATCTATAAATAAACGGAGTTACCAATGCCTGGGATGTCAAAGGTCAACCCGTTATACAGGGCATCCTCCTTTGCCGGGCTGGCTCGTGATAGCACGAGTTCCCTCGAAAAACGCACCCCACTCCCTAGAGCTCCTTCCTACAGCTCCACAAGCAAACACAAGTGGCTTTGGCTTTGGCTTTACAGCGGGATATTAGCCACACAAGCCCCAGGTAAAGAAGGGGCGGGCCTCCCCGCAACCTAGACCTAAGTAGAGAGGAGGAAATGGGGGCGTGGTCAGCGTCAGGGGTGTGGCCGAAGCGGAGAGGGCGGGCTGAGCCGCAGGCCACACCCCTCCGTGACGCACCTGGAATTGGCGCGGCGGAGGCGGCGGGACCCCGCGCCGCGCCCCACGCCCTCCATCTGCGGCCCCGCCCCAGACCCGCCGTGAGCCCCCACAGTCCCCATGATCTGTCCCCATCCTCCCCCGCATCCCGGAGCCCCGCACGGATCGCGGTGGGCCGCGGACGGCAGCGGCGCGGACCCGCGCGGGAGGCGGCTCGGCCAGAGTGCTTACTGTCCAGATAGTGCTCCAAGTACATGGCAGTCGCCATCTTCGCTGCGGCCACGCTCGGGGTCTGCGCGAGCGGGCGGTCCCGCGGACTCGGGGCGGGGCGGCGCCGCGCGCTCACTATTCATGAGCCGCGTGCTCCGATTGGCCGGAAAGGGGGCGGGGCAAGTCAGGGACCACCCCTATGCTTCCGGCCGGCTGTGGTCGCCAGGCGGCGCTGTGGGGCTTGCCCTGAGGGAATGCGGGGAGGCGAGGAGCTCCGTCCGCGGTTTGCAATGTGGAGGCTCCGTCTCTGGCCCAGCCGGATTCCAAGGCGTGGCGGGGGACCCGCTGGCACGTGTGCTGGCTCCAAGCCCGCCCGCCGGCACCCGCCGCTCTGCCCGCCTTGTTCAGACCTGGGGTCTGGCCGGGCCGAGAGGCGGCACAGGCTGCCTGTGGTGTCTCCTGGCTGGCTGGGCCACCCGGAAGGAGACCCCCTCACAGGCACCGGTTACCTTCCTCGCGAGAGGGCGTGCCCACGCTGGACCTTGGTCGCCTTGACTGGCACTTCGTGAAGAAGCCACGCACACCTAGATGCCTGCACAAATACATTTTACATTCCTACGGCAACTCTGTTACAGTCAAAGAACAATACTGATACATTAGTGACTAAAATCATGTGGTTCACCCTAGGGTCCACTCTTGGTGTGGTCTAATATCTGTGAGAAATACGTATTAAGTATTCCCCTTATAGCATCCATCCTGAAGAACGTTTCCACTGCCTTTACAATGCCTCTGGTCTATTACAAGAGCGCGCGCGCACACGCCCCCCCCCAACACCCACATATTTGTAGCCAATAAACATTTGAGAGTCCCTATACCTTTGCTTTGCTAGAATGCCGTATAGTTGCATTTTACAGTATACAGTCTTTCCAGACTGGCTGCATTTCTCATTATACAGCTCAGGTTCCTCCACGTCCTAGAAAGTCTTGATAATTCACTGCTTACTTAAAAATTATTCCACCGTGAGAATCACCAGTTTTTCTGTTTTCGTGTTGGAGGACATCGTAGCCACTTCCATATTTAGGCAAGTGTGGCCAGAGCTGATACAATCATTTGTGTACACTTTTCTGTAGACATAGTTTCCAACCCATTTGGGTAAATATTGACCTTATGTTAAGAGTGCTTTCTTGAGAAAGAGACAAGCTGTCTTCCTCACCGTTTTTGTTGTTGTTGATGTTTTGTTTTGTTTTTGCCTTCTCGTCTGCACTGACAGTTTCCCTTGCTCCACACACTCACTAGCATGGTGATAGTTAGAATTGTAGATTGGGCCGTTCTCAAAGAGGTGTGAAATTATCTTCTTTTATGATTCCTAGCAATATGAATTTTTCCAATATGAGTTTACATATGTGTCTGGCATCTCTCTTCTTTGACTGGGTGTTAGTTCAAATGTTTGCATAGACCTTGATCTACCCCCAAGTGCTGGGATTATAGGCTGTGTCACTCACTATATCCAATTTATTCTGAGCCGGAGGTGTGGAATCCAGCCAGGTCTTTGTTCGAGTTAAGCAAGTGAGTACTCTTGAGTAGTTCCCCAGCCAGTCTTTTAGAAACAGCCTAGCCCAGCCTTTGACTGCAGATCCTTTGCCTCTGCCTCTAGAGTACTGTTGTTTTGTTTTGCTTTTAAAGAATTAAGTACACTGTAGCTGTCTTCAGACACACCAGAAAAGGGTGTCAGGTCTCGTTACAGATGGTTGTGAGCCACCATGTGGTTGCTGGGACTTGACCTCAGGATCTACGGAAGAGCAGTCAGGGCTCTTAACCGCTGAGTCATCTCTCCAGCCCCTTGTTTTGGTTTTTGAGCCAGTGTCTCACAATGTATCCGTGGCTGTCCTGAAACTATGTAACTGGCCTCAAACTCAAGAGATTTGCCCGCCTCCTGTTCATGTATTTTTCCTGATTTTTTTTTCTGTAAAACTAGGGATAAAGAAAAAAAAGAAAGAAATTTTCAGTTCTGGCCAACGCTGCAAATAAATCTATTTCCTTCCACCAACTTCTGTCCCTGGGTTTTCGACACTAAGACGACACGGAAAATTCCCGAGCTCTTTGAAGATGCTGCAGTACATCTTGGGGGTCGATGCTCGTATCTTTTACTCCTTTCAGAGCCGGATCGCAAGATGGCTTGGGTGTGCGCGCGCGTGTGTGAGCGATAAGAAACTTTCTGCAGTAGCGCGCCGAGGGGCATGAAAATTTGATTCCGTTACTGTTCCAGAACTTCCACGTGACCAGAGCCTGCGCCACCCTGGGCGGTAAGGCTGCTCCTTCCTGGGAGGCGCAAACGGAAGTCCCGCGAGTGTGCGCCGGCCAGACGGCGGGCTCGGGCGCCGCGGCTACGTCACATCCGGAAGCGGTTCCCTGCAGGCGCCGGAATTCGACTTCCAGCCGGAAGAGGCGCCTTGCACCGGCGCGCGCCTGCTTTCTGCTGCATCTAACATTGGCGGGAACCAGACAGGTCGGCTGGTGCCGCGCGGGCTGTCAGTCGCGATGGCGTCGCGTCGCGGGGCGCTCATCGTGCTGGAGGGTGTGGATCGTGCTGGCAAGACCACGCAGGGCCTCAGGCTGGTGACCGCGCTGTGCGCCTCGGGCCACAGAGCCGAGCTGCTGCGATTCCCCGGTGCGCACGCGCGCGGGCGGGCCTGGAGAATCCCCTCACCCTCGCTTTGGGCTTTAGTCTTTGTGTCTTTAAAAGCTTTTAGAACGCGGTTGGTGACTTAGCTCGGTGGTAAAGCGCTTGCCCAGGGAACAAGAAAGAAAACAAAGAAACGCTTTTAGAACATTTATTTATTATTGTGCATGCATGTACTGGCGAGTTTATGTCACCCTGACACAAGCTACCTCAATTGAGAAAATTGGCCCCACCAGATCGGCCAGCAGACAAGCCTGGGAGACATTTTCTTCATTGGTCATTGATGTGGGAGGTCCTGGCTGGCGGAAATGGCTTAGCTGGTAAAATGCAGGCTGAAATGAGGGCCTGAGTTTAGGCCCTCGAGAGGGGGAAAACGGGTATAGTTGCTCATCCCGGCGCTGGAGAGGTGAGGCGGGCTCGTTCCTTGGCTTGTTGGCCAGCCAATCCAGCCAAAACTGCGAGCTTCAGGTCCCGGTAGAAGACCCTCTCTAAAAACACGGTGGACAAGTACTGAAGACGGAACATAAGGTCGACCTCTGGCCTTTAGCCGTGGCACTGAACACCAACACCTAATCCTACAAACTTAAGTAGGTTGGGAATTGGAACAATGCTTTCCTGGGTATTTTAATTTTCAAAGCAACCAGTCAAAAGTCTTAAAATTACTTTTGAGATCAAGACGCACATGGTTTCTGCGCGTTACTTCCTTCTCCAAGGGAAACTCCTTTGGCTTGAGAGATGGTCCAAAGCTGACCTGAGGTTTAATTTATTTTGTTTTTTAATTTATTATATGTAAATACACTGTAGCTGTCTTCAGACACACCAGAAGAGGGCTTCAGATCTCTTTACAGATGGTCGTGAGCCACCATATGGTTGCTGGATTTGAAGTCGGGACCTTTGGAAGAGCATTCAGCGCTCTTAACCGCTGATCCATCTCTCCAGCCTGTCCTGAGGTTTAATAACATTCAGAGTTAGATGTGAGTGCAAGGAGGACACTTGAGTGCAAACTATAGTAGATTTTAGGGGAAGAGCCTGACTTGAGTCATGAGTGTATCTTTGTCTTTCTAGAAAGATCAACGGAAATCGGCAAACTTCTGAATTCCTACTTAGAAAAGAAAACCGAACTAGAGGATCACTCGGTGCACCTGCTCTTCTCTGCAAACCGCTGGGAACAAGTGTAAAGACGGGTTCAGTGCTCCCCCCTTGTAACTAGCAGGCTTGTGTGTGTGGCACGTGTGGGAACTTGCAAGTGGAGACCAAAGGCCAACTTGGGAGTCTTCCTCTACGGTTCTCCACTGTATTGGAGACAGTTTTTGGGTTTGTTTGTTTTTTTGTTTTGTTTTTTTGCTTTTTTTTGAGACAGGGTTTCTCTGTATAGTCCTGGCTATCCTGGAACTCACTCTGTAGACCAGGCTGGCCTCAAACTCAGAAATCCGCTTGCCTCTGCCTCCCAAGTGCTAGGATTAAAGGTGTGCGCCACCACGCCTGGCCTGTTTGTTTGTTTTTTAATATTTATCCATTCTTGTGTAGCATAAATGCCCACATGTAAGTTTGTGCACCTCATGTATACCTCCTACCCAAGGAAGCCAGATCCCTGTAACTAGAGTTACTGACAGTTGTAAGCTGTCTTGTGAGTTCTGGGAACCAAACCCGGATCCCAGGCAAGAGCAGGAAGTGCTTTTAACTGCTGAGGCAAGCTTTATTTTGTTTTTTAAAAAGGTTTTTGGGTTTTTGTTTTTGTTTTTTGAGACCGTGTTTCCCTGCATAACAGTCCTGACTGTCCCGGAACTGGCCTTGTAGACCAGGGTGGCCTCATGCCTGGCCAAGGTTTCTTGTTGAACCTCAAGCTCACTAATCTTGGGCTACATTGGCCTTTATGTTTCTGGGTCCTGTCTGCCTCCCCAAGTTTCTCTCTTCCTGCTGGTTTATATCTGGGTTCTGGGAATCCAAACTCCAGTCTTGTTTTTGTTTTTGTTTTGTTTTGTTTTTGTTTTTCGAGACAGGGTTTCTCTGTGTAGCTCTGGCTGTCCTGGAACTCACTCTGTAGACCAAGCTGGCCTTGAACTCAGAAATCCGCCTGCCTCTGCCTCCCAAGTGCAGGGATTACAGGCGTGCGCCACCACGCCCGGCCAAACTGCAGTCTTATTGCATGGCAAACAGTTTATCCACAGAGCCACATCTCCAGCCCTTAGCCTTTTGTTTTTGTCTTTGTAGCTCAGGGTGTCCTCTAAGTAATGGTAACCCTTCTGTCTCAGCCTTCTAAGTACTGGCTATTTTCATTTTCATTTTCATTTTTTTCTAGGTGGAGTTTCTCCATGTAGCCTTGGCTGTCCTGGATCTCACTCTATAGACCAGTCTGGCCTTGAACTCACAGAGATCCACTTGCCTTAGTCTACTGAGTGCTGGGATAAGAGGCATGTGCCGCCACCCCACCACCACCCAGCTAAGCTGGCTGTGTTGTCATTTTTGTACTGTTGGATTTTCAGAGCATACACTTTGTATGTCCGTCCTTTGTCAGATATGTCTTTTTTTTTTTTAATCGTTTGTTGTTGTCTGGATTTTCTTTTTCTTTCTTACATTTATTTATTATGTATATAGCCTCTTTCTGTCTACAGGCCAGAAGATGGCACCAGATCCCATTATAGATGGTTGTGAGCCACCATGTAGGTGCTGGGAACTGAACTCAGGACCTCTCAGTGCTCTTGCCCTCTGAGCCATCCCTCCAGCCCTCAGATATGCCTCTTACACTTTGTCTCCCAGGCTATGGCTTGTCTCTCACACAGCACAGCTACATCTTCCTGAGGTTAGCCTGTCAGCTGTCAGTCCTTGAATGACTTTGATCTTTGGTGTCATCAAACCCAAGGGCATCCAGGTTCTCTCTCCTTCATTCTCCTTTTTTGTTTTTGTTTTTTTGTTTGTTTGTTTGTTTGTTTTTGTTTTTGTTTTTTTGAGACAGGGTTTCTCTGTGTGCCCTGGCTGTCCTGGAACTCACTCTGTAGACCAGGCTGGCCTCAAACTCACACATCCGCCTCTGCCTCCCGAGTGCTGGGATTACAGGCGTGTGCCACCACCGCCCGGCATCCTTCATTCTCCTTTCGTTAAGGAGTTTCTCTTTGCCGTTTAGGTCTGGGGTCTAGTTTAATTTCGTGAAGGCCATAAGATCTGAGCTTAGGTTTCCTTCTGTGTTCACGTGAGCGACTGTAGTAGCATATATTAAAACACCCCTAACGGTCCAGCTGTGTATGTAGACATAGGTTGGATTGACTCGCAATTTGGAATTCTGTTTTAGCCTCCCAGGTGTTAGGATTAAAGCTTTGTGTCATCACGCCCTAAAGATCAAGAGGCGGAAGCCAGTCTGGACTGCACAGACAGACTCTCAGACAGCCTGGGCTACATAGCAAGACCTATTTCAACTTTCTTCCCCCGTCCCCAGATCCATTGCCTCCTGTGAGGGGTGCTAAGTGAGAGGGATATGACTTCCTTCTGTGGCCTCAGTGGTGCCTTCTTGCTAATTCCAGTCCCTTTACCTTTACACATCTAAGATTTTGCACACTGGTACTGATGGCGAACCTGTGCTGTTTGGTGGGAAACATCCTTGGTATTTTGTCTCTTACACTCAGGGGCACAAATACCACCACCACCACCCCCCAATCCTTTGCTCTTTGCCTGGCTTCTCCCTTCCTCAGCAGGGCTGGGTGGAGGTGTCCCTTGGCATGGTCTAGAAAGAAGTTGAAGAGCTCTCTAGTTGTAAACAAGTTTATAAATGACTGCTGTAATTGTCACTACAGGATTTCTGATTTGGGATAGTTGGGAAGTCAGTTCCAGGGCTCAGGAGCATTCTGTTTTTCAGACCATTAATTAAGGCGAAGTTGAACCAGGGTGTGACCCTTGTTTTGGACAGATACGCCTTCTCTGGGGTTGCCTTCACTGGCGCTAAGGAGGTGAGTACTGTGGGATCCTGAAGCAGGTGTGGGCCCTGTGTGAAGATGTTCTTAGGAATCGGATGGCTCTGGCATTCCTTAACTCTGCGAGAATATGTTGTCTGTCGTCAATAAGGAAACAGGCGTGCTGGTTGATTTTCACACACAGCATTGCATTTTCCGTCTGCGAGATTATGTTGTCTATCATCGATAAAGAAACGGGCATGCTGGTTTTTCACACAGCATTGCATTTTCCGTCTGCGAGATTATGTTGTCTATCATCGATAAAGAAACGGGCATGCTGGTTTTTCACACAGCATTGCATTTTCCGTCTGCGAGATTATGATGTATTTCGTCGATAAAGAAACGGGCATGCTGGCTGTTTTTCATACACAGCATTGCACTTTCTGTCCAGATGATTTGTCTCACAAAGAGCTTCCTCGTTAATATTACCTCAATTTGTAATATTTATTACCTCAATTTGTTACCGACGTGTTCGACGTAGAATGACTAGGACACCGCAGAATGACTGGGACACCGGCGCCTCCCCACTGACCCTCTAGTTCCTCCACTACCCTTCTGTATTTTTTTTTTTTTAATGTCTGCTATTTATGTGCTTCTTTAAGACAAGGTTGCACGATGTATCCTTGGCTGGCCTGGAACTCAGTGTGTAGACAAGACTTAGTATGAATCACAGTGATTCACCTGCCTCTCTCATGAGTGGTATAATTAAAGGCCTGCACCACCACATCTGACAATGCTTATTAGTCTTTTTCTTTTCTTCTTTTTTTTTTAGTATGAATGACAAATAATAAATATATTTTATTTGAAATAAACAAAAATGCTTACACTGCTTTTGTTTGCAAACAAACTCCTGCCTGATTATATTACTGAGCAGAGAAAGAAAGTCAAGCTGAAGCAGACACCCTCTGCTCTGACTTGTACTCGGGGACAGGCAGGAAGCGTGTTAGTCTTTAAACAGCAAATAGTTGACAACAGAAAACCTCCCAGAAGTATCCGCCTCAGGGACACTCTCATCCTCTGTTCAATATCAGGCGGCATTGTTGGGTTTGTTTTGTTTTGTTTTCTAAGACTGTTCTCTGTGTAGTCCTGGCTGTCCTAGAACTCACTCTGTAGGCCAGGCTGGACTTGATCTCAGAACCCCAGATGCTGGGACTAAAGGTGTGTGCCGCTGCTTGGCATGTGATTGGGTTTTTTTTTTTTTTGGTTTTGGTTTTTAAGACAGGGCTTCTCTGTGTAGCTCCGGCTGTCCTGGAACTCACTCGGTAGACCAGGCTGGCCTCGAACTCAGAAATCCGCCTGCCTCCGCCTCCCAAGTGCTAGGATTAAAGGCGTGCGCCACCACCGCCCGGCCCGATTGGGTTTTTTTTTTTAATTATTTTATCTATAAGGATGCTGAGTGTAGCTCTCTACAGTTGAGGACTTTTACCCGAAGGCGTTCCATGTGGGGAAGAACTCTTGTTTCCTCCCTAGCTATTGGGGATCTGACTGTGTTCTGGTGAGTAAAGGGTAACACAAATTGAACTTGGGGGGGGTGTTCCCCCACCACCACCAAGACAGGGTTTCTCTGTGTAGCCCTGGCTGTCCCGGAACTCACTCTGTAGACCAGGCTGGTCTCGAACTCAGAAATCCGCCTGCCTCTGCCTCCCAAGTGCTGGGAATACAGGCGTGCACCACCACCGCCCGGCACTTTTTTGGGGGGTTGTGGGGGAAGATTACAAGGGAGGGGAGCCCGGGAAAGACTGATAGGTGAGTGTGATTGGAGTTCATGATGTGAAATTCCTGGGTAATCAATAAAAATATTACGTAAAAAAATTTTATATGGGTATTTTGTTTACATGTATGTCAGGTGCCCATGGAGACCTGACATACATGTAAACAAAAGGGTATTCAATCCCCTGGGACTGACATTAACAAACTATTGTTAGGTGCCATGTTGGCGCTGGGAAATGAATCCAAGTCCCCAGGAAGAGCAGTCGGTGCTCTTAACTCCTGAGCCGTTTCTAGCACCTAGAGTTGTTGAAACAGTTTCTAGTAGCCCAGGCATTTTGGGAACTCACCAGGTAGATCAGGTTGGCTTCAAGTTGTAATCCTCTTGTCTCAGCCGTCTGAGTGCTAGGATTACAGGAGAGAGGTACAACTCTGGCCCAAAACAGACACTTGTAAGAACAGTATCTAAAATAAACACATTTCAGTTGTTAAACGTGTAATCACTGTTCATGTTTCCCAGTTCTCGGGAGCTGGCTGATTACCTTGAATTTTTATTGTGTTAAATGAAAATCTGACTAAGGCCCGTGTGTCCAAGTGCCTTACCAACCTTGCTAATTTTTATTTATTATAATTTATACTTATAATTTATTATAATTGTGTGAGATGGGGAATATGTGTGTGTGTCACAGTACGCATGTAGAGATGAGAGGACCACTCTGGAGGGTCGGTTCTCTCCTGCTGAGTTCTAGGGATTTAACTCCAGGATCAGCCTTGTATGCTAAGTAAGTCCTTTACTAGCTGAACCATCTCCCTGTCCCAGGTTGTTGTTTTCTTGTTATTTTTCTAAGAACTGGACCAAGGGCTTTCTATGTGCCAGGTAAGTGCTCGAACTCAGTTACCTCTCCAGTTCCTTAAATGTCTTAATGTCTAAGTTCCTACACCTTTCTGGGACTCACATTTAAAATATTCTGAGTACTACGAGTATGGGTTTTTTTCTTAACACTTTATTTTCATGTGAGTGTTTTGTCTGCATGTATCAGATCCCTGAGAAGGAGGCACAGGAATCGTGACCACCATGTGGGTACTGGGAACTGAATATGAGTCCTTTAGAAGAACAGTAACTGAGCCATCTCTCCGTGTAGGAGAGTAACTCCGGTAAAGCCTGTGCTTGCCCATCTCTCACAAACCTCCTAGCTCTTGTTTGTTTGTTTTTTGTTTTTGAGACAAGGTCTCTATATGTAGCTGTGACTGTCCTGGAACTAGCTCTTTAGACCAAGCAGTCTTGAACTCAGATTTGTCTGCCCTTGCCTCTTGAGTATGGGGATTAAAGGCGCGTGCCACTGCTGCGTCCAGTTTTGTTCTTTTGAGATGGTGTCTCTGGCTGGCCTTGAGCACAGTAGATCACCGATGACGGTAACACTGAGCTGCCTGCACCTCCCAGGTGCTGGGACTGCGTGGGGTTTGATTTTGAGGCAAGGTCCCCTGTGGCTGAGCTTAATCTGGAACTGTGTAGCCAAGGATGAACTTGAACTGTCTTCTTACCACTTTGCAAGTGCTGTCACCCCTGCCCACCCACCCCCAGCTTAATGTTTTTAACTTGGACTTCTGTAAATTGAAGGGTGCAGGGTCCTAAGCAAGAATCAGATGGTGTCTGGATAATATCTTTATATAACCCTTGGGGATAGCAGATTGCCAAATGATCTTTTAAATTCTGTTTCTTCCACATACTTTAGAGTGATTCCCCAGTGGAATATGATGTTTGTATAAGAAAGCCAAGGCAGACTTCCGAAGTTGAGGACAGTTTTAGAAAGTTGATGAAGTGGGAAGATGTATGTAAAAAATTAGTATTTAGCCAACAGTGGTGGTGCCTGTAATCGAGGCAGAGAAACCCTGTCTCGAAAAAAAAAAATTAGTAGGCGGGCATGGAGTGTTTCCAGGATTGCTAGTTCCTGCAGTGTTCATTGGGATGCAAGATTATTACAAAAACTCTCCTGTCTCTGGAACAAACTGCTTCTCATTGTAGACTTTGAGACTGGATGGCCCACTGGGAAATCTACATATGCCATGCCTTATTTTCTGAAACAAGGACCATAGTAGACTTCAGAGCACAGAGCTGTAGTGCCGTCCTGTTTACTCTTATTTCCAGCACCTCCCACCCCTACTTCGAAGCAAAAGCCTATACCCCACTCAGTTTGCTTTCTCTGTTGGCAGAATTTTTCCCTGGATTGGTGCAAACAACCAGATGTGGGCCTTCCCAAACCCGACCTGATCCTGTTTCTTCAGTTACAACTGCTGGACGCTGCTGCGCGGGGCGAGTTTGGCCTCGAGCGCTATGAGACTGGGACTTTCCAAGAGCAGGTTCTGCTGTGTTTCCAGCAGCTCATGAGCGATAAAAACCTCAACTGGAAGGTAAGTCCTGGAACTATACGCTGCCTCTGAGAAGCTGTGTGGTTGTCTACCATCTGCTGACTTCAGCACAGCGGCTGCATTTGGCTTCCCGCCCCTGAAACCTCAGGGAAGCTACTCTGGTTCTCGGCCATCAGACTTTCTGGTGGTGGTGGTAGTAGTGGTGATTAGACTCTGATGAGCTCTGGGCAAACCTTCTGCATCTTATCCTGAACAAGCCTTAAGTCATGTGATATCACCATTCAGAACACGGTCCTGCAAACCATCACACTTTACCATAGGAATGGCGCACTGTGTATAGTCGGATTATTCTGGGGAAGTACTTCAGAAGTTGGGCTTGCCAGGTTCGCATCAGACATAGCTTGCTTTTCCTTACTTCATGCCATGACTTATTCCCGTTGGCCCTCAGTCATACTGTAGACCTTCTCCATCCCCACTGCCGCTATGTTCCTTGGAGCCCTGTGGGCCATCCCCAGGGGCACGGAGTGTCATACTGGGCTTCCCTCTGGTCCTGTTCCCTCCACTCCGTACTTCGACTTCCAGCTCACTCCTTGCATGCAGGCCAGCATGGGCCCTTCTCTATTGCTTGCTCCTGCTCTGATCCTAACCGTGCCTGCCTTCCTGCATGCACATCTACTCGGCAGCCAGAATGGCCCTGGTGGGTCTGGCTTTGTCTGCACAGCCCACTTTGTGACTGGCCTAAGGCCACAGACTTCAGACCCGGCCTTGAACAGTCCAAACATAGTCCAAGCACGTTTCACCCACAGAAGGTGCGGCTTCCATTGCCCTCTGTCTATAGTACATGCCCTCATGACTCTGAGGTTTGTCCTGAATTTCCACATCAACTTGTTCATATTAGCACAGATGAGGATAAAGTCCTTTTACTTCCTTGGACATGAAGTCAACCCTAGAGCCATCCTGGAGAGTCTAGACAAGGCTTGTACGGCTGCACTGGGGTTGTTGAGCGACCATTAGGAGGCAGCAAGTGACGTTCTCCTGCACATATAGTCACCATACCTTATGAAATGCTTCCGTAAGATTTCTAAACCCTGGAAGATTTTCAAGAATTTGCTGCTAAAGGTCTTAGCCAGACTTACAGAACCATTGGCCCTGTCCAGACCCCTTAAAGAGGAAGGGACTTAGAGATGCTGACACTCTCCTGGCTTGCTCCTGCCAGGCCTGATGGAACAGAGCAGCTGTGTTAGGACAGTTTTCCTTTTTTAAAAGATTTTATTTATTAGCCGGGCGTGGTGGCGCACACCTGTAATCCCAGCACTTGGGAGGCAGAGGCAGGCGGATTTCTGAGTTTGAGGCCAGCCTGGTCTACAGAGTGAGTTCCAGGACAGCCAGGACTATACAGAGTAACCCTGTCTCGAAAAACCAAAAGAAAAAAAAAAAATTATTGTTATATCTAAGTACACTGTAGCCAGGACTATACAGAGTAACCCTGTCTCGAAAAACCAAAAAAAAAAAAAAAATTATTGTTATATCTAAGTACACTGTAGCTGTCTTCAGACACAGCAGAAGAGGGCATCAAATCTCATTACGGATGGCTGTGAGCCACCATGTGGTTGTTGGATTTGAACTTGGGACCTCCAGCTCCTAGGACAGTTTTCATCTCAAGAAAGGTGCAACCAGCCGGGCGGTGGTGGCGCACACCTGTAATCCCAGCACTTGGGAGGCAGAGGCAGGCAGATTTCTGAGTTCAAGGCCAGCCTGATCTACAGAGTGAGTTCCAGGACAGCCAGGACTACACATAGAAACCCTGTCTTGAAAAACCAAAAAAAAGAAAAAAAAAAAAAGGTGCAACTGTGTCTATGTAGCCCTGGTTGTCCTGGAACTCACTATGTAGTCCAGACTGGCCTTGAACTCACAAAGATCCTCCTACCTCTGCCTCCCAAATGCTAGAACTAAAGGGTGGGTGACTGTTCTTGTCAACTGGAAGACTGCTTAGAGCAAGACAGGTAGCTAGCACATCCAACTTGACCTGCGTTTGGGACGCAGCAGGTATGCAGGCTGCCTTCTGCAGACACCAGGCTCACACGTGAAGGAGCCCTGCAGGGAGTTAGGCTGGCTTTTGCAGAGCCCTGGCTCACCTGATGTCACCACATGCACCAGGAACAGAGGGAACGTGGTATAGTGATCCTCTTCCTGCGGTCTCCCCTGTGGTGATAGGTGGTCGACGCTTCCAAAAGCATTGAGGATGTCCATGAAGAAATCCGAACACTCTCTGAGGACGCCATCCGAGACGCTGCACAGAGGCCGCTGGAGGAGCTCTGGAAGTGAGTCGGCTCCCATCGCCAAGGTTGTATCCTCTGCTTCCCAGGAGATAGAAGGCCCACACCTCAGTCCTCTTCAGCAGGAGCAAGCTCTTGGCAGAAGAGATCTGCAAGACTCCACTCATAACCTGAGACTTTGGTAGACCGATCTCCCTCTGCCTGCTGCTTGGCTGTAAAAGTGAACTCTCTGAAACTTTTTTAACAAATTAATAAAAATTTACCTGAAAATGTACCTCACTGTCTTCCCTAAGAATCTGTGGAGACGGGTCTGCGCCAATTCATGGTCTTCCCACTGTGGATTTGATCAGGGTTCCATGTCTGGGTCTCAGGTGTTAGCTAGTGTGTCCTAGTGGCACAGCGCTCATCATGCTAAGCCTAGCAGTAATGGCTGTGTTGGCTGTCAGTGCTGCTGGAGCTTTTCCATAGGATAAGAGTGCAGCTCATATGTGGAGTGTGCTGAATGTGAGGTGAACCATGTTCCCCTCACTATCAAAAGGACATGGGCTGGGTGGATACAGACAGCATGAGACAGTACCCTGATGCTAAGTATTACCCTGGGCATGGTGGTGCACACCATTAATCCCAGAACTCAGGAAGTACAGGCAGGGCTACCAGGCCTGAGGGAGGACTGTAGAAGCCTTTGGATGCGGACTACTAAGCTAGTAACTAGCTATGTTATTGGCTTAGTATACATTTCTGCCCTCTAGGTCCGTAGCAAGTCTCAGCTGTGGGTAAATGTGATTTCTGGTCATGGTCCTACAGGAGGACAGCAGAGTGCAGGGAGAGGGACATCTGCCTCGGGCCATTGTACTTGGCTCAGCAATTTGCCTTTATTTGGACTGGAGAGCAGGTAGGCATCCTCTAGGGCCGTCCCACTGAGATTTCACCAGGTAGGATGAGATAGGTCAACAGCTTGCCTGGAGGGACCCTGATCGAGCTTTGTATCTGGGCACTTTTCAACACTTTCTCCAGCCGGGCGGCGGTGGTGGCGCACGCCTGTAATCCCAGCACTTGGGAGGCAGAGGCAGGCAGATTTCTGAGTTCAAGGCCAGCCTGGTCTACAGAGTGAGTACCAGGACAGCCAGGGCTACACAGAGAAACCCCGTCTCAAAAACCAAAAAAAAAAAAAAAAGCAAAAACAAACACTTTCTCCAAGTGAAGAGCTACTGGCTCATTTTACTACTTCTGTTTGTATCTATGTACCCACGAGGCCAGAGGGTTTGGAGCTGGGGTTATAAGCAGCGGTAAGCTGTCCAGTGTGGGGATGAACTTTAGCCCCTGGAAGAACACTGAGCCATTTCTCCAGCCCACCCCCCTTTCTTGAGACAGGGTTTCTTTGCGCTGCCTTGGTGTCATGGTCCTTGCTCCTGACCAGGTAAGCTGGCTGCCTCTGCCTCCTGAGTGCGCCGCATCGCTGGTCCATCGTTAGAGCAGGTTCTCCTTGCACTTTGCCCTTTAGGACCACGTGTTTATTTGATACACAGCTAGGCCAGGAGCAAGGCAGGATCTGCTTGTCCAAATTCAGGAAATCTTTACCTGTTAACACTAAAATCCTAGCTAATCATACTGGAGGGAAAAAAAAAATCAACACACACACACAGACTTTGTTTTCTACTGAAACTTATTATTTACTGTTAAGAATTGCAAACTACACTACTAAGAATGAACAACCTCAGGAAGCCTTTCTCGAGCCCTGAGGGTTCACTCAGGTTGGAGTGTTCCATACGTCCACCCCTTGCTACCAACAGCAGGAGGTACAGCAAGACCCTGGGGGACAGCACAATGGCTCCTGACTCAGGAAACAAGCTCCAAGGGAATGGAAACTGTCCTGGCCTCCCCCTGCCCCACCCCATCTGAAGTCAAGGGACAAGAGAGAAAGAGTAAGATGAAATAAATATGTCAACACTTGATAGGCTGGGATCTCTTGCTACCTTGTGGGCTTAGAACTGCTGTATCTGCTGCTTAACGCCGGCCTCGCCCACCTACAGGCTGCTCTTGGGAAGGGCTTTAGCAAGACTCTTGCATGGGCCTCCCCACACTGCCACACCCTGCTCATATCTAGGGGAAAGAAAGGTGTTTTTCTAAGACAGCAGATCTAGAGCATCAAGAGCTTAAAGGCCCAGAAAGCCAGGGTTAGAAGGTGGCAGGTATGGAAATGAGTGCTAAGGAGGCCTGACCTCTTCACTTGGGAGTGCCTGGAGCTACCTGCTCGGTCTAAAAGTCTATTATGCACCAAAAAGCTATAGTACTTTTACCCCTTTGGCCCCAAACCACCTACAATTTCCTGTGACCCAGGAGGTGTCTGAGAAGGGAAAGAACATGGAGGAAGGCTCAAGTAGCAGTGCGTACCCTACCACCAGCGGGCACGCGTCTCAAGCAGAGAGCGGCTCTGCTCCCCTCCCTCTCCTCCCAGAGGGAAGCTGGGTGGCTAACAGCAGCAGGCGGTGTGCCATGAACCATCTCTCTTCCCCAGGGAGGTCCTAATGCGGAACCTCAAGACCACAACTCCAGAAGCCCCAGGAGCTTGTCACTGCTCCAAGGGTCAGGTGTCCATCCTGTGCCCACGGACACTGACATCTTTGGATTTTCCAAATGCCCCACAAGAATACTTTCTCTCCAAAGCAAGTAACAGCCTTGCTGGGATTCTCTCCATATGCGTTCCCACTGAGGTAGCCCTTGATGAATCATACTGGGCAGAGGAGACAGCACAAAAGCTCACCCTGCCCAGCAGTATGAGGCCATGATGTGGCTGTCACTCTGTACACGACAACCTGCAGATCTAAGACTGACTGGGAAGTGCCCCAGAAATTCATCTTTGTTAAACAACTTCAAACAGGGCTTTAATTCCAAATAAACCACAGACCCAGGTGCCCAGGAGAAAGCAGAACCAAAGCTGATGCGCTGACCAGGGCTGGCAGTGTCGAGTGGACTCTGGAAGCTCCTGACCCACTGCTCTTCCTGACTAGGCCTTCTGATGAGCGACTTCATGTGGACAGGCCCTCCCTGTGGTGGGCTCAGGCAGTCTGACTCCACGCTTTAAGGTCTCCAGGCACCACAGTCCTTGGTCCATGAGCAGAGCAGGCCCTCGGGATAGAGGTGGCCCAGGTGAACAGCACTCGGCAGGGATGGGCTGGGTGGATGGAATGCGCTGACACTGAGTGCCCAAGGCAGGTCTGGGTTCTCAAAGCACCCCAACGAGGGCCACGGAGGCCATCCCCCAACCCCAGGATTCTCAGAGGGATAAGATTTCAAAGTCTTCATCCTCAGAGTCAAAGAACCTCTCCAGTCTCTCTACATCAGAAGAGTCTGGAAAGAAAAAGATTAGTCGTCTCTCAGAAGCTGGTATGGGTGTGGGCTGGGACAACGTTGGAAGAGGACAAACTAGAATAAGCTTGCTGTGCCCTGTTAAGTCCCTTCTGTTGGAGGAACTTTGTACACTGTGTGAAGATGCTTCTCTGTCCTTCCTCACCTGCTTAAAGCTACTTCTGATTGGTTTAATAAAGAGCTAAACAGCCAAGAGCTAGTCAGGACATCCTCCAGGCAGAGAGGAAGAAAGAACTAAGCAGCCATGTGGCAGAACTGAGATTAGGGTAGATGGGATAACGGAGCTGCTGGCTGGGGAGCAAGCCCACGCTAAGGCCAAAAGCATTGTAAATAAAGCCAATCCACTTACACCCGTCCCTAACAGGGCATGAAGGGGTCCTGACTCGTGATCAAGTGACAAGGTCCTAAAGAGGGACAGGAACTCCGTCAAAGAAGAGAACAGCGTCCGACTCCTAACAGCAGACAAGCAATGGGACCTGTCACCAGCCCAGGGGACCCAACTCCTTACACCAGCTGAGGGATGACCAGGTCGTACCAGGTCTCCATTCAGTGTCTCCCAAAGCTGGTTAGTCTCTGACCTCTACTGTGCTGGCCTCCAGGACCAGCAATGACCCCATAGGCACACCAGCCACAGTTCAGGGATCCAGGACTGCTCATACCAGTGGCTCTTATATGGACTTCATCATCAAAACCCTGCTGTGCCCTGTCACTCCAGCACCTGAGGAGCCTGTGGGAACGCCTCCTTCCCGCAGCACCCTGGGCAGAACATGAACAGGCTGTGCTGCTGGCTCAGGCCTGGGTGTACGATACCCTTTCAACCAACCATTTGCACCCAGGACTCAAACAGTGTCAGTACTTACAGGGAAAAGTACTTACAAGGACTGATTAAGACCTGAGGCTTGTGGCAGATGGGGGCGGGGCTATCCCATTCAGACATGGTCCGCAGCCTCAGCACTCACCTAGGGACAGGTTCAGGACATCCTGGCAGGCCAGATGAGAAGGCTGCTGTTCCACCAACTCAAACATGGGTAGGGCCCCTCCAAGCTGGGAGAGCTGTCAGGGAGATACAGCTGTTAGATGCCCTCAATAGTCACTCCAGCCTCCAGCCTGCAGAGGTCTAATCGCATTGCACAGGTGAGAAGAGAGGTGGTATCCATAATAAAAGTTACTGTACAGGCCTGTCCAACTAGTAAGATCACAGAAGGCACAGGGAGGACAGCAGGAGGCAGCCAGCACAGGGGTAGCCTCTGGCATACAATTTATTACCACCATAAGCACATGAGGCAGATGAGTGGGCCAACCCCAACACATCATAAATTTAATGGGCAAAGCATATATAAAAACTGGCCGATCTTGACCTACACACAGCCAGTAGAAATAGCAGTGCGAGGCACACTACCCTGTTCAGGTGTGAGGCAGGAACACAACTCCCCATGCAACCAGTAAGCGGGGTTCCTAGCTAGGCCATGCAAAGAGGCTCCCTTTACCCCAGCCACCTCATCGCCTGGGTCCCAGAAGTTTCATCTTGGCTCTGGACAGGGGCAGCTACAGACCTTTTTGACTTGCTGACACCAGTCGTTAAAGTCTTCCTCAGTCTTACAGAAAAATCCCTAAAATGAAAATGATTCTGAGAGTAGTGACTCCATCTATACTGAGCACAGGCTGTCATCTCTTCTCCTCAGAGATCCCACCATGGACTTGCCGAGACACTGCAGGCAGTCCCTCTGCCCATGCCCTGTTCACACACGACACTGCCCAGTGGTGGAAGGCCTATGCGACGGCGACAAGGGAGTGATCCTACCATGTATTCCCCTTGACCTGAGCTCTCAAAAGCTAGGACTGGGGCTCAAAGGTCACACTCTCCACACCTGCTAGTCACACATGTCTAGCATCTTCTCCAAGGCTGGCTGCCTCTGGCATTAGCACCCCAAGTCCCAGTCACTGGGAGCTGCTGGAATGCGCTCACTGTAATGGACACACACTACTCAGACGAGGAACTTGCCAGCGAGCTCTGGGGGGAGTCTGAGCCACAGAATCCCAGACTACTCCCCTTAGTGTGTGGCAGTGTACAAGCTGCTATGTCCATGTGACTGTCGCAGATTGCGACTAGACATGCTGCCAGAGACCCTAGTGATGAGCAGCCTGAGCAGGCAATGGATTCCTGGGTGTGGTGTTTGGACATTTTTGCGTTTTTTTATCCCCTTTCCTCCAAACACATTTTGAATAGGCAGATTTGCACATACCATCAGAAATCCCTTCTCTATCATCAAAAGACAGAGATGGGGACGGTCATTTGGAAGAATCACTGTCAATCTACACCAAGTAAACAAACAACAAAACAATGATGAGAGAACTAAGAGGAAAAGCAGTACACTCCGGTGACTGTCATTTTAGAATGACAGATCCAAATTGTCAAGGTGTCAGAGCCATCATTTGTGTTTTATAAGTAGCAGAACCCACCCCCCACCCCCCCCCACACACACACTAGTACACGCACTCAATCAGTCACCACTTGCATGCACTGTGGTTGTGAAAGCTACTTAGCAGGTGAGTGGCCTCAGGGAAGAGAAGAGGTCTTGGGCTCCTCACCCACTGAACAGGACTGGCACGGAGGGCTCAGAACAACTGGCCAGGAGTCTGCAGGGTTGGGACGTACCACGGCTATGGACGGGTCAAGCTCTCCAATGCCCATCCTACAGGGGGGGTGTTGGCAGTGGAAGCTCTCGTCAGGGATGAAGCAGCTGTCAGTCAGCTCCACCGCAGGCTGTGTGGTGTGGGGGTCCAGATAGATGAGTTCCTCACCTAGGTGAGACGATGCAGACGTCAGAGGTGGCTGACCAGAGCTGGGCAAGGGGGAGGGAACAGGCCGGAGCAGCTTCCAGACCACCACACCGGAGTCAGCACACAGAAGGTAGGGAGGAATCAAAATGCCTAGGGGTAAGGGGAGCATGCCACCACAGGCAGTGAGGGGGGCAAGAGGGGTACCAACACAATGCCACAGAAAACACCCACCTCTTCAGGATCATCCCTAAGCACCCAGAGCATGCAAACCAGACTCACCAACGTAGCCAATGAAGTAGTGGGCACTGTTGGGCTTCCCTCCAATGACACCCAGCGACTGGGGCATCATGAAGCAGTGCTGTGGGAGACAAGGGGAGACCTCTGAGCACGCTGGCCCTGCCACGGCACTCAGAGGAGAGCACTCCTACGCAGTGCAGCACAGCCATCACCAGTGTGGGTTTCTTCACAGCCTCAGGAGGTCGGCACAACCGCAGGAAGGCCACGGCCTCCAGAGGCCTACCTGGATGACACGAGAAGACATGTCCTAGAGAGCTTCCAGTTCAGGAGGTACTGCAGCCCACACCACAGGCTTACAGTTCCGGCTGGGAACTGGAAGGAGAGGTGACACGACAGGGGCTAGCTTACAGACTGACTGCACAGGCGCGCTGGCCAGGCATCATGGCCAGGCATCAGTGCAGCCCAATGGGACTGGGGCAATGACAACAGTAGACAAGTCAGAAGAAAATGGGAAAGGGTTCGGGGAAGCAGAAGTGATCTCAGAACCTACGGCAGAGGGAGCAGCCAGGACAGCCAGGGACACAGAGAGACAAGACCAAGGGAAGGGAGACGTTATACTTGATCTTGTAACCCTGGACGGTGACGGGAAGTGGGAGGCTGTAATAAGCAGCAGCACTGCCGCTCCACAGACAGAGCTCTCGGTGAAGGGTCTCCTTAGTCTACCGTCTGAGTCACTGCAATTTAAAAGGCTCTGCCTCTTGTTTTGTGATGGGGTAGGAGAAATCAAGGGAGAATGTGGATGAAATTCTCAGTAAATCTATCTGCAGTTTCCATCCTATGGGCCTACCTATCCCTACGCCAGTGGTTCTCAGCCTTCCTAAGGCTGTGTTTCATATACTTCTTCATGTTGTGGTGACTCCCCAATCACAACAATATTTAGCTGCTACTTTATAAGTGTAATTTGGCTACTATTATAAAGTGTAATGTAAATATCTGCTATGCAAGGCCCCTGTGAGAGGGTTTATTGGACCCCCCGCAAATGGGCTGTGCCCCACAGGTAGAAGAGGACGCTTTAAGCATACACAGGAAGAGCACAGAGGAAACCTGGAAGACCCCGATGCCAGGTTCAGCAACAGGCTGACTGGGCTTGAAGACCCTTTATAAAGCTAAAAACATTTAAACTCCCAACATCCCTGTGAGATCCAGCCTGACTCTCAGAGGTATAGCTGGTTGGCCACACACTGAAAGAGATGAAAAGACTCACCTTCAGTGTCTCCACATAGGCCTCATTGATGTCTGTCAGCCCCAGGCGGAGAGGGATGAGAAGCACTAGTGGTCTCCAAGCTGATGGCCTGTTGGTGACTTCAGCTCCAGCAGGGAACCCATTACAGTGCCTCTCTGAATCAGCAGGAAGTGCAGTAGCCCCAGCACAAGGAAGGCTGGCCCTGCACAATCTTCCTAAAAGGGAAGACAATTTTTCATGAGCTAAGCGGAGACAGACAGAAGTTCTCCCCAAGAAGAAAAAGTGTTTTAAAAACCAGATGCTAGCCGGGCAGTGGTGACGCATACCTGTAATCCCAGCACTTGGGAGGCAGAGGCAGGCGATTTCTGAGTTCGAGGCCAGCCTGGTCTACAGAGTGAGTTCCAGGACAGCCAGGACCACACAGAGAAACCCTGTCTCAAAAACAAAAACAAAAACAAAAACAAAAAACAAAAAAACAGATGCTAAGGGGCTGGAGAGACAGCTCAGTGATTAGGAGCACTGGCTACTGTTCTGAAGAATGAGGGTCTGATTCCCAGCATCCATGTCGCAACTCACAATTGTCTGTAACTCCAGATTCCAGGTGATGCAACACCCTCTTCTGGCCTCTGTAGGCACAAGGCATGCAAGTAGTGCACAGACACACACATAGGCAAAGCACCATACACATAAAATCATTGAAAACAAACAACAAAAATCTCAACATAAGGAATTTGGAAAACAAAAATGTACCTACTCAAAGAAAAATGTTCTAGGGGTTGGAGAGTTGATTCCATAGTTACGAATACATGCTGCTCTTGCAGAAGACCCAGGGTCAGTTCTCAGCACCCGCGTAGTGGCTCATAACCACGCCTAACTCCACCTACAGGAGTCCTAATGCCTTCTTTTGATCTATCTGGGTGCCAGAAATACACAAAGTATGAAGTATGCATACATACATACAAGCAAAGCACTTATACACACTAAAAGGAAAAAAAAGGGGGAGAGAAACCTTTTCTACACATAAAGATGTTTTAAAATAGCTGTACAGTTGTTCTGTCTGCATGTACGTGTGTGCACCACATGCACGCAGTGCCCTCAAGGTCTCAAGTATTGTGTCTCCTAGAACTGGAGTTAAAAGATGGTTGTGAGCACCCCATGGTTGTGAACACCATGTGGGGGCTGGCGACTGAACTTGGGTCCTCTGAGGAATAGCCTATACTCTGAACTGCTGAACCATCTCCCCAGCCTGCACGTTAAACCATCTCAAATGGCATGGTGTACATAGTTTTAATCCCTGCACTTAGTGGAGGCAGGGGGATCTCTGTGAGTTTAGGGCCAGCCTGATGTATATACTGAGACCCTCCCTCAAGGAAACAAACATAACTGTGTATACAATGTATGAAAGAAACATGCCCCATAGTGCATCTGTGAAAATCAGGGGACAATACTGTGGAGCTGGCTTTCTCCTTCCATCTTTCCATGGGCTCAAGTGGTCAAACTCAGGTTTGTCAGAACGTGTGGCGCGTGCCCTTACCCACGGAGCCACATCGCTGGCTCCGTGTGCAGTTTAAAGACAAACAACAGCAGCAGCCACGCAGTCTCCCGGCTGGGGCAGACCCAGCTCACTTAGAGCCCTTTCCTGCAAGAAGAGAGCCAAGAAACAGCTTGTCTTCAGCTTCGCTATTTCTTCTGTCTAGATGTAGGAAATGCAGCCTTCAATAAACACAAGATTAGAGCCCAGTGGTGGTCAGACAACTCCAACACTGTGGGACACATACATGCTGCACAGACACTCAGACATACGCATGCATAAAGATAGAAAATTCAAAAATTAAAAGACAAGAAGAAGCCGGGTGTGGTGGCGCACGCCTGTAATCCCAGCACTTGGGAGGCAGAGGCAGGTGGATTTCTGAGTTCGAGGCCAACCTGGTCTACAGAGTGAGTTCCAGGACAGCCAGGGCTACACAGAGAATACACAGAGAAACCCTGTCTCGAAAAAAACCAAAAAAAAAAAAAAAAAAAGACAAGAAGAACTTTTTAGAATAAGAGACTAAAAGTGGTAGCGATTCACTGAACTCTTTCACAAGATTGAACTTTCTAGGAAATAGTCTGGAAATAGCCAGTAGGAAAGATTTGTCAGCTATTTAACATACTTTAAATATCTTTTCTTCTTCTTCTTCTTCTTCTTCTTCTTCTTCTTCTTCTTCTTCTTCCTCTTCTTCCTCTTCTTCCTCTTCTTCCTCTTCTTCCTCTTCTTCTTCCTCTTCCTCTTCTTCTTCTTCTTCTTCTTCTTCTTCTTCTTCTTCTTCTTCTTCTTCTTCTTCCTCCTCCTCCTCCTCCTCCTCCTCCTCCTCCTCCTCCTCCTCCTCCTCCTCCTTCTCTTTTTGGTTTTTTGGATTTGGTTTTTTCGAGACAGGGTTTCTCTATGTAGCCCTGGCTGTCCTGGAACTCACTCTGTAGACCAGGCTGGCCTCGAACTCAGAAATCCGCCTGCCTCTGCCTCCTAAGTGCTGGGATTACAGGCGTGCGCCACCACCGCCCAGCTTTAAATGTCTTCTTTAAAAAAAGAAAAAACTATTTATTATTTATTGTCTTAGACAGGGTTTCTCTGTGTAGCCCTGGCTCTCCTGGAACTCACTCTGTAGACCAGCCTGGCTTCTGCCTCCCAAGTGCTGGGATTAAAGGTGTCACCATGCCTGGCACTCTTTTTATTTTTATGTGTGCTCTGCCTACATATATGTGCATCACATTCATGTTTGGTGCCCCTGGAGATCAAAAGAGGGTATTGGAGGAAATGGAGTTACACATTTGGGTGTGAACCACTTAAGTGAGCTAGGAAATGAACTTGGGTCTTCTGCAAGAGCAGTCAGTGCTCTTTACCTCCAAACCGTCTCTCCGCCCCCATCCCTCCCCCCTTTTATTACTCCAGGGTCTCACTATGCAGTCCTGCCTGGCCTGGAGCTCTGGCTTTGGCTTGGTCTACAGCACACATATACGAGTAGACACCCTGATGCTGGAGAGAACACCTTTCCCTCCCTTAGCCTAGTGGGCACAGGAAGAGAATGGGTTTACAGACCTTTCACCTAGACTCCCCTACTAGAAGTGCCGGGGTTGCTGAGACCCTTACTCTCCAGCTGAGGGTCTTCTTGGGCTGTCACCTACAACCAAAGCCCTGAGGTACTTACTGATTTCCTCCATCACCACAGTGTTGTCCATTGCTATGTGAACAGCCAGGGAACTCCATGTGTCGAATACGGCCAGCTTCCTGCAGAGAGCGAGAACACCCCCATGAGCCTTATACAGCAGAGCACTGCGCCGTGCCGCGCCACACCACGGCAGTGACGGTCTCAAGGCTTAAGTCAAGGGTCTGTCCATCAGGATGTCAGCCGCTCTGTGTCAGGAGACAAAGTGCGGCAGGAGCCCCTGGTGGCAGAGTGGCTCAGGTCTCAGCAGTCAGAGACAGTACAGGTCCACTCACTGTGGAGCAGTTCCTCTTCCACGCCTCACACTGTGACTGACAGCCCAGAAGTCTACTGCACAGCACACCCGAGGCCCGGGGGCCCATGGGGGGAGCATGGCTGTAGACTATGGCTCCGAGACAAGAGCAGACAGCAGCCATACTGTGTGGGAATAGATGGAAACTAGGGCTATGGGGTGAGGCAGAAGGCCCACCAATCAGTGAGAAGACAGAAAGCAAGAAGGGACATTCCCCAGTGGGAATGGTTACCAAGGATCTAGGCCACAAGGTCGGGGTAATCTAGGAAGAGAGCAGGCGATGCAGGGAAGCTCTGTTGCAGCCCTTCTCAGCCCTCCTCGGCTGAGACCCTTGTTCCTCGTGTTGTGGTGATCCCAACTGTAAAATTATTCTCCCTGTTACTACATAACTATGGATTTGCTACTGCTGAGTTGTGATGGAAACATCTGACAGGCAGGCTTTGACTGTGACTCCTGTGAAAGCCTGAGGAACACCACCGCACCAGGAAAGGCGCACACAGCCCCTTCTCGTTAACAGGAACCTCAAAGGGGCTCAGGGGAGCTGGCATCTCCTCACTGCTCACTACGCCCTGTGCCGGCAGCCAGGATACAGACCCAGGGAATCAAGGCAGCACTTCCCTCGGCTGACGTCAGGAAAGACAAGAGGAGGGAGAAGCAAACAGGGCAGGCAGCGGGTGCCAGAGAACCCAGAGGCAGGGACCGCGAAGGGCTGCCGGGGAGACAGACGTGGTGGGACTGTGCTCAGCACAGGCGTGGAGCAGGGAGGCAGGTTGGGCTCCCAGGCTGGGTCCTAGGAATACAGAGGTCCTGAAGCAGGAGTGCATGAGTAACGGACACTTGCCCTCTGAGGGTGTGTCAGGGCAGAGTAAAGTCAAGGGGTTGGGTAGATCATGATGTGGCAACCACATGGAGATGATTTGGGTTGTTATTTGAAGAAGTCCAGAATGAGAGAAAGGACTAAGAATGAAGTATGAGACAAAATGTGGACCAGGACAGGACAGAGAAGGGATGAGCATGGGTCAAACTGAGACTTAGTAAGCGCCAGAAGTCCACAATCTGCCCAGATGTTGCCCTAAGCAGTTGAGACCCCCACTGGCATCTCCCTTGGGAAAAAAGCAACAAAGCCAAGAGCTGGCAGAGTGCTCTGACTGGAAGCCAGCATGCCTCAGCCTCCAGGTAGAAAGGCAACAGAGAGTTCAGGAAGACAACCCTCTCCTGCGTGTAGGACAGGCAGGCAACCATGGATGAGGAACAGGGATCCACTACAAACACAGGAGGCCGAGGGCAGGAGTCGTTGGCATGGACACATAGCATGGCCTGCCATTCCCAGAAAGATGTAAATCCTAACACGAAGAGACTGCTCTTTGTCAGTGAAGACAGAAAAGTAAAGCAAGAGATATGCCTAAAGCACAATGGTGACCTGATCAGGCTACTCGGAGCCACAGTGAAAGGTGGCAGCACGGGGGGTGTGTGTGTGAGGTGGGGGGTAAATCCACCACACTGTGCAGTGATTACAAAGAGGACCCCCACACTCCACTCATACCTAGGAATGCTTGATCCCCACTAAGTAGAACCGTTTAGGAAGGATTAGGAGGTCTGGCCTCCCTGGAGGAGATGGTCCACTGAGAAAAGGCTTTGAAACTTCAAAAGCTTCTGTCACTCCCTGTGAGCTCTTGCTCTGCCTCATGCTGGGGGATCAGATGTAAACTCTTGGCTACTGCTCCAGAGCCTGCCTGTCTGCCTGCCTGCCTGCCTGCCTGCCTGTCTGTAATGCCTGCCTGCCTGCTACCATGCTCCTTGCCACGAAGGTCAAGGTCTAACACTTTGGAACAGTGAGTCCCTAAACTGAAATTAAAATGTTGTGGTTTTATTTTGTAAAGTTGCCTGAGTCATGGTATTCTGTCATAGCAACAGCAAAGTAAGACAGGGCAGGACTTGGACAAGGACACTAAGGAAAGGGAGAGGGTATGCATGCCACTAAGAAACCAAGCCTAGGACTCAGCCAGCCATGGACTGGGATGGCTGGACATCAGAAAGCAAGTGTCTGGGTGGAGCCTATCGGAGACGGCCATTGCAGACACAGGTAGGGTGGCAAGGGAACATTCAGGAAAAACTATACCTAGAAACATTATTTGGGAGACACTAGCTTTCAGCCCAACAGGAAGGAAAAGGGCCCTACACGAGCGAGTCCTGGACCCTGGCTCAGAGCCTTCTAGAGGCACTGAGATATTAACGCGCAAAGCTACAGGGAGAAGTAAATCAGGTCAAAACCAAAACAAACCCACACTGCAGGGAGGGGAGCACAGGCAGGGAGTGACGGCTCCGTGGGTCAGAGCACCCGCTGCTCCCAGAGGACTCAGGGTTCAGTTCCCAGCACCCACAGAGCGGCTAACCACCAGCTGCTCACTCCAGCCGAGGAGCCGACAATGTCTTCTAGCCTTCCTACAAGCTTTGCATGGATGGTGTGCACAGACATGTGCTGAAAAACTCACACATACAAAAATAGCCTTAAAAACAAAACACAGAGGGGGTCATACAATGACAATTGGGATATCTACAAACAGCTGAAAGAGTCATTCCAGAGAAAATTTTGGAGCAATGTCCCTCAGAAAAGTAAGGCTGACTGAACTCCAGACACTGGGACACAGAGGATAGGAAGGGATGGGAAACAAACTCTAACAGATTCTGAACAACATGGGAAAGCTTATGACCTATGGGGGTATCTGACAAACCCAGAGAGGTAGAGGGCTATAGCACCTGCAGATATAGTACCATTACTGCCATGGTCCCAGATCTCATTACAGACGGATCTGTATACCAGGACAGAGGGCAGGGCCACACTAGGGCTCTGACCTACACATAAATCCCATTCACAGAACAACTGGCAGAGTCACCCAGGGGTCTCCCGAGTCTGTAAGCAAAGAATCAGAATACCTTATTTCCTGTGCCAATAAGTACTCAAGGAGTGGGTAAATGCCAAGGAGAACTCATGCTGACCCCAAGAAGCAGAAGGGCTGGGCTCATTACGTACTTGAGGACCTGGGCAACAGTGTTCGGCCCGTACCACTGGCCTATAGACTTGCCTTCGCCAACTCCCATTTGCGCTGCAGGAAACAGACCCATGTTAGCAAACACATCCATCCCCAAAGAGAGAGAGTATGTGTATGTGTGCGTGCACCTCACTTTTGGTACATCAGTAAACACTTCATAGAAAGGTCTAGACAGGACTCCAACCCTCCTAAGGAAAGCAACCAAACCTTCAGGAGGAGCCTAACTCCCGCAGACTGCATGGAGTCACTCTATGCAGGCTGTGCAGGGGAAGGACAGGCTAGGGGTCTGAGCTAGTGCTGGAGCACCCAGAGCAGCTCCCAGGGGCTAAAGTGGCCTAGAACCCCATTCTCCAACTCTGCAAGATTTAGAAAGCCCCCAAGGGAAGCCCAAAGAGTCTGCCCTTTGTACAGAGCCAAGCCCAGGCCACACTTAACCCCCACCTATCTGGTGGATGGAATAGTAGCTGTCCTTCCTGTCGAGGAAAGCATTGAGGACATTGAAGTAGTTGTCAGGCTGTCTCTTCCGCTGAGTCCATCTCCAATCTAGTGAGAACAAAACACAGGAGGTGAGTTTGACCACTACATAACTAACACACCTTCCACTCCGTGGTCGATATTTAAGTGGTGGACAAGACTATTTGTGAACCCCCTTTAAGTTAAAAGTCAAATCTGCCAGGATTTCAAATGCACACACACTATCTCGTCAAAACAAATCTAGGCTGAAAACAGAAAGCTGTTTCAGTAGTTTAAAGATAGTTTCTAAAAGAATAAGCCTTTAAATCAATATAAATCACAGGCATGGTGCTTCAGACCTGCAATCCCAGCTACTTGGGAGGCTAAAGCAAGATGCGCTATTTAGTTTTATGTCAACCTGACAAAGATAGAATTATTTGGAAAGAGGTACTATCAATTAAGAAAATACCTAGACAACACAGACCTATACGTGAGTCTTTTTTTTTTTTATAGTTTAATGTATTTTAATAGCAAACTTACAGGAACAGCACAGAAGACAGACAACATTAAAAACATGTACTTGCATGTAGGACAACTCAGTTAGAAAAGTATAGTGGAATGATGGAATCTACTGTATGATAAAAATGCTACAAACACCATTTAGTTGCCGTCAATAAGAAATTTACTTATTTTAAAAAAATCCAAATGCTGGCATTGTCCAGAAAATTTTAACAGGTTTATTTATAATTGTTATAAAGTTGAACTGTTGAAATGTGTTCACTGAAACATTTTGCTTGCATTAATGCTTTACATCTTGCATTTATATTAAAAATTCACACGTGAATTTTTCTCCACAAATGAACGTGGAGAAACTGCCAATACCTGATTCTGTCCCCTATGTTTCCACTTGCAATCATATACTTAGGTACCTTTGACCCCATGGAAAAAATATCTAACATTCAGAACTACTGATAACAGGAAGAAGAGGAAAAAAAATTTTTTTGAGAATGAAATGTTTCCCCTCATAGTGGGGGAAAAAGAGTCTTTTTTTTTTGTTGTTTTGTTTTTGTTTTTGTTTTTGTTTTTGTTTTTGTTTTTGTTTTTGTTTTTGAGAGAGGGTTTCTCTGTGTAGCCCTGGCTATCCTGGAACTCACTCTGTAGACCAGGCTGGCCTCAAACTCAGAAATCTACCTGCCTCTGCCTCCCAAGAGCTGGGATTAAAGGCGTGCCTGGCAAGTCTTTTGAACATATTCTTTAACAATTAATAATTGTTGTGGGAGGGCTGAGTCCTGGACAGGTAGTCCTGTACTGTCTAAGAACAGGCTGAGCAAGCCACGAGGAGCAAGCCAGTAAGCAGCACTTCCTCATAGCTGCTGTCTCAGTCCTGCCTCTAGGTTCATGCCTTAAATTCCTGTCCTCACTTCCCTAAGAGACAATGTATGATCTGATGCGAAATGGAATAAACCTTTTCCTCCCCACGTTGCTTTTGGTCATGGTATTTTATCGCAGCAATAAAAACCCTAAGACATAAAAGAACTGCAAGTTCGAATCCTGCCTGGGCAACTCAGTGAGCTTCTGAATTAAAATACTAAGAAAGAAAGATCAAAACTGTGTTGAACACTTCAAGCTTCCTATAGAAAGTGAGAGAACTTTCAAATGGACTTTCCACAAATTAACATGAGTATGACCCACTGGTTTTCACCCGCAAAAAAGCAGCACGGGCACACACACACATGCATGCACGCACCCACACAATTTGTTGCTACTAGAGATTGAACCTACAGTTTTGAGCCTGACAGACAAGAACCAAAATCTGTGTTTTGCCTATGACATGCGTTTTTATTTTGTTTTTAATTTTTCTGAGACAAGGAAACTTTGTAGCCTTGGCTAGCCTGGAAATCACTGTTTGGACCAGGCTGGCTTCCAACTTATATAAATCTACCTGCTCTGCCTCCCTGGGGTTGGGATTACAGGCATGTGCCACTGAGTCCAGCTTCTATGGTGTGCTCTAAACATCCCTTACTGCACAGATCCCATGTAAGCACCGCAACTCACCTCGCCCTAAGTGCCGGCACACCAGGGCCTGGGCAAAGATCATCTGTCCACATCGAAGCATGCAGCCCCAGCCTGTGTCTGAAGTAGGGCCCGTTCCCCCTGTGTGGGAGACAGAACCAGAAACATTCACAATCAGAGACCCAACAGAGGCTAGGCATCCAGCAGCAGGAGGCATTTGGACAGCTCCACACCACAGACACTGACCCTCCTTACACATCTGAACATCTCAGACACAGTACAACTCTGAGGACATTGCTGGGAAATAGAATGTCCTGACAATCCTCTCCAGATGGGCAAAATACATGTCATAGGAACACCTGGCACGCAAACAAGAATCCCCTTGATTATCTCAGAAGACACAGAACCATATCCTACTACCAGAAAAGCAAACATTCAGGAGTTACATGATGTCCACTATTGGTGACAGTAAGGACGAGGAAAGTCATTAGCATGCAATAACTAATGCAAGGTCTTCATCTTCCAAGCTGAGTTTTGAGCCCCTCCACTGATGTCCACTCACTGGGGCTTGGAAGACTGACAAGAATTGTGGAGTCACTTTAACATGGCAGGAGCAGAGGGAATGCTCTCAGCAGGTCTTCCTGGAAAAGTTATGAGGAGAAGATAACAGCCTATCGTAGTGAGAATTTTGGTCTCTTTAAAAACATAGAACTGTCATGGGAATATATTTTTGTTTTAATCCCGGGGTGGGGTATATAAGGCTTCTTCCAACTGTCCACAGTAGCTGACTATGATTTGCCTCATGCTCTGGCAGGGGTGTGATTTTGAAGATAGTTTTGTCAAGTGCATGATGATTGGGGTTCAGGGGACTTTTCAGAGGACATATAAATGCTAGAGCCAAATAGAAGGGGCTTATTGGCCAGCTGGTTGCTATTTATCTAGTTGTGTGCAAAGAGACAAGAAGAAACTAGATATCCTGATGGTAAATATCAAACCTGCACCAAGGAACTTGACATCCAACAATACTAATGCCCCTTTTCCCCTGTAGCCTTCTTTCTCCCCTACCTAGAGTTGGGGGGTTGGAAGGGCTGAGGGTGGAAAGGGGGGTAGAAGTAGGAACCTACAAAGTAGACAAAAGTCTGTTACCACCTATGGAGCATAAGAGGCAGAGATGCAATGCGGGCAGTGAACAAGGAACTCAGGCGTTTTCTATTTCTACACCTGTCACACATTCCGGAAAGTCATCTTTACAATCCTCAAGGGATGCAGGCCACACTTGGCTCTTGGGACCCTGAGCTGCTCTGACTACAGCCAGTTAGTTTTGCCAACTTGACACAATCTGCAATCCCCTGGTTTGGAGGTTTGAGAATGGGCCCCACAGGAAAATGTGTTTGAATACTTGATCCTCAGTTGGTGACGTGTTTGGGAAGATTAGAAGGTGGGGCCTTGTTGGAAGAAGTGTATTACTGTGGGGGGGCTTTGAGGCTTCAAAAGCCCATGGCATTCCCAGCTCTCTCTGCCTCCTACTAGTAGACTGAGATATGAGCCCTCAGCTACTGCTCCAGTGCCATGCCTCCCGGCCTGCCTGTTTCTGTGCTCCCTGCCATAATGGTCACAGGCTCTAACCATTTGGAACCATGGACCTCAAATTAAATCCTTACGGGCGGGGGGGGGGGGTGCGGAGGAGAGGGCCCGGGTCGCTGCAGGCATCAAGTCAGGCAAGGAAACCGAACTGCAAAGAGCTGAGGATGAAAACTCAATTGAGCCCATCTTAGACCCGATCACACTTTAAGTCTGATGCAGCATTTATCGCCAGCACATTTAAACACAGTGCAATCTGGGGAGTCTCCAGGCAACAATCATTCTGACTCCAGGTCCACAATAACGCTTATGGTATGACTACATCAAAACTACTTTGTAAAGTACATGTGATTGTAAAGATGGGTACTAACTATTGCTTAAAAGTCTAGAATCTACTGCGGTCTCTGACTAGGATACCACAGGGATCAGTAGGCCATAAAATACATCTCCCCTAAGGATGGGTTCTATTGACTGGGAGCTAAACATAGAGGTCTAGGGAGGGAGAGTCTGGGAAAAGCATTCTGGGGGAGTCGGCTGAAGGCTGCCTCTACAGACAGTGAAAGGTCAGCAGGTCAACAACAGCCACTCCAGCTCTGGATAGAATCAAAGTATTTAATTCCCTCCACTGAGGAGATAGATGACCCTGTGTTTAACACTCCTGGTTTCCTTAGTGTTCTGTGGTGCAACATTCTTTTCTAAGTTACCTCAGTTGTGGTGTTTCAAAAAAGTAACTAAGGCCCAGGAAGCAACCTCAATGAAGGTTTGTGTCTCAGCCACTGTTCCATTGCCATGCTGAAACAAGGAGACGTCTAAAAGGAAGCATTTAACTGTAGTCTTGCGTATAGTTCCAGAGGGTTAGCTTATTCACACCATGGTGGGGAGCAAGGGGGCAGGCAGATAGGCATGCCACTGGGGCGGTAGCTGAGAGCCCACATCTAATCCAAAAATTGGAGAGGGCCAGGGCGAGGGCGAGGGCGGGAAAGAAAGAAAAGGGAGAGAGAGGGAGAGAGGGAGAGGGAGGGAGAGGAAGGGAGAGAGAGGGGAGAGAGGGAGAGAGAGGGAGGGAGAGAGAGGGGGAGAGAGGGAGAGGGAGGGAGAGGGAGGGAGAGGGAGGGAGAGGGAGGGAGAGGGAGGGGGAGGGAGGGGGAGAGAGGGGGAGGGGGAGGGAGGGAGAGGGAGGGGGAGAGAGGGGGAGGGGGAGAGAGGGGGAGGGAAGGGGAGGGGGAGAGAGGGGGAGGGAGAGGGAGGGGGAGAGAGGGGGAGGGAGAGAGAGGGAGAGGGAGGGAGAGGGAAGGAGAGGGAGGGAGAGGGAGGGAGAGGGAGGGGGAGAGAGGGGGAGGGGGAGAGAGGGGGAGGGAGGGAGAGGGGGAGAGAGGGGGAGGGGGAGGGAAGGAGAGAGGGGGAGAGAGGGAGAGAGGGGGAGAGAGGGAGAGAGAGGGAGGGAGAGAGAGAGAGGGAGAGAGGGGGAGGGAGAGGGAGAGACAGAGACAGACTAAGCCTGGCATGGCTTTGGAGACCTCCAAGCCCACACCCGCTTATACACCCTCAGCATGGCCACACCCACTCCTTCCCAAACAGTCTCACTAACTGGAGACTAAGCATTCAAGCAAATGAGCCTATGGGGCCATTCTTTTCTGTTTGGGGGAAAGAAATTCTTATTTAAGGCATCACAGACTTTCTAGATTCAGCTGTCCTGTGGGCAGTCTGTAGGGGTGTCTTTACTACACACCAACTGATGTTGGAAAGTCCAGCTTGAAAGAGGCCCAGTCCCTGGGCTTGGGCCCTCCACTGTACTAGAGGGAAAGGGAGCTGAGCAGAGGCACCCCACGCTGACTCCATTCTCCAGGCTTGGCTATGGATGCACCATGGTCAGCTGTCTGAGCCCCTGCTGCCAGGCCTTCCCTACAAAGATGGTCTAACCTGACCTGTGAGGGAAATAAACCCTCTCTCCCGACCATGCTTTTGTCGGGGCATTTTATCACAGCAACAGAAACGAACAGTGGCCTGGCCTCAGGGGTGGTCACAGAGGCCACACAATGGAGGCTTCCCTGGACCCTGACATCCTAGCCAACATCCTGGCAGTCACTACATACCATGCGGTCCCAGTTTTCTAACTTTTTAAATTCTATTTTTACTGATGGTTCTTAAATGATTTAACCTCCCTTGTAACCTACAACCCACCGGGGGTAATGGTAAAGAAAGGAGAGGAGACGTCGGGTGTGGTGGCGCGCGCCTGTAATCCCAGCACTTGGGAGGCAGAGGCAGATGGATTTCTGAGTTCGAGGCCAGCGTGGTCTACAGAGTGAGTTCCAGGACAGCCAGGACTACACAGAGAAACCCTGTCTCGAAAAAAACAAAAAAACAAACAAACAAAAAAAGAAAGAAAGGATAGGGAGAGTGGACCTGCTTAGAAAAGTTTTTTGGAGCAACTGTCTGTTGTCTGGAAATCAGCAGTTTGGTTCACAGGTCAGCAGAAGCAGCTTGATCTGATCTACTCATAAACACCTCACGGATACACCAGCAGTCCAGTTTGGTAGAGTCGGGTTAGCAACAGCAGTTACACGGCCTAGCAGAGAAAGCCAGGCCTCAGCTTCAGCTTGAGTTGGCAGGAGGGACCAGGAGAAATGCCAAGAGAAGTTCTCGGCTGTGCCCATCTCAGGAAAGACTTGAGACCCCCAAGTGTTGCACAGTGAGTGGTACCAGCAAGCCAAGCTCTGTCTCCGCCACTCCGTGGAGTCCTATTTATGCCCTCCAAACATCACGTGTCCTCCACGGGCCTCGCGTCAGCACAGGTCTCGTCTCGGCCTGTGCATCCCATCAGCCCCAGTCCTTGGAAGCAGCACAAACTGCAGCACACCATCAGAAGTTTTTTGGTGCGTTTCTCTCCATGGAGTCCCGACAAATGCAGCTCAACCACACAATGTAAGGCAGACTAATATGTGATCACGTGTCCTTTTACACGTCTGTTTTAGCAGAACATCTCCTCTCTTGTGTCGTCTTCAGCAAAGCGTTCCTTCACGAGTCGGCCTTAGCTTTTCACACCTGTGTCCTCTTTAACAAAATACTCCTTCCCGTGTTTGCCCCAGCAAAACACCATCCAACAGACTTTCCAAAGAACCCTGTTTCCACTTCAGTTTAGTTTCTATTGCATTGATACATTAAATACCGTGACCAAAAGTAACATCTGGAAATGGCTTTACGGCTTACACATCCTGACCTCAGCCTACCACCGAAGGAGGCCAAGGCAGCACTCACACAGGACAGGGCCGAGGACGCAGGAGCTGAGGCAGAGGCATGGAGGCATGCTGCTTAGTGACTGCTCCAGGGCTTGCTCAGCTTGTTTTGTTTTGTGGTTCCAGGCACAGTAGACCACCCCACCCCACTCCACCAATCATGAGTCAGGAAAATGCTCACACTTCCAGGCAAACTTGATGGAGGCATTTTCTAAATGGAGGTTCCCTTTTCCCAGAAGACCCAAGATTGTGTTAAGTTTTACAAAAGAAAAACAAAAAACCTAACCAGCATAGAGCCAGTCTCAAAAACAATCACACAACCTAACAACAACAAAATCATTGTCACAATTCTTGATCCAGTGACACCTTCCCAACAAGGATATAGAAAGCATATGCACTTCATGACAGGCTGTAGAACAGTGGGACACTCAAGCTGGGAGACAGCTCGGGGAGTAAAGACCTTGACAGGCCAGCGCGAGGCCCTGTGTTGATTCCTAGAGCCTACATGAAGCTGAATGCAGCAGCATGCTTCTGAACACGAGCTCCTGCAGGAAGTGCAGGGAAGAGACAGCAGAAGCCCTGGAAGCTCACAGTCCAGCTGGGCCAACACAGTGACGGATAAGAGACCTTGTCTCAAACAAGGGGCAGCAGGACCAGAGCCCTGGGCCGTCCTTCCCTCCACTCATGGGCCTGCACCCCCATTTCACAAGCCAGAGACTAAAAACAAATGAACCAAACCATTTGAAAGATTAAAGATTACTCACCAATAGCTGGGAAGTTTCTCCTGTATGTAAACCAAAGTCTGGATGCAACATCGGACAAGATTTCGTCCTTCTCTGGTTATTAAAAGGGAAGGCAAACACAAAGTGAGAGGCAGCAGACAACTGCTGTTTCAAGACTTCTGCAGTAGGAACTTGAGCCCCGAGGACAATACCTGTGAAAATGCTGTATTTTCTGCCCAGAATCCAAACAGGCTCTGAGGTCTCGGGGAAATCTTCAAATTCAGCAAACCGGAGAGTATCATATGTCAAAGTGGCTGTGGAAACCATAGAAACACATTTGTCTGATTTCACATTGTATGTTGGGGATTGGTTCTAATGCTTTGAATTGATTGGTTCCCTAATCGGGAATCCAGATACTGATCCTTGCTACAAATTGGTTTTTTATTGATCAATAAAGATGCCAACAGCCAATGGCTGGGCAAAGGGAGATGGGGCAGGACCCTTAAATTTGTGCAGGCTAGGACGCAGGGGAGAGGAGACACAGAATCGCCATGGGGGTGAGGACAGTTGAGATTTAGAGCTGTAGAGGGAAGATAATCTGAAATGCAGGAGGAGAGGGAACACTTCCCCTGAGGAAGGGCTGCACAGAAGCATCGTGGGCAACACAGACCAATGGGCCTCGCAGAGGTAACAGGGCAGCCAAGTCAAAGGTAGATTTAGAAGGTGCTGAGCCAGGAGGGAAAGCCAGAGGGAAAAGCGTGCCAGCCGCGGGAGGATGAGAACGCCAGCCTTTGAGCAGCCAAGGCATTTCACAACTAAGCTAATGTGTATTTTTCATCCGAGGACCACAGGGTTCCTGGGCAGGTAGGTGGCTGGAAGTGCAAGGCCCTTGGGGAGAACAAGGCAGTGTAGCTAAACTCCATGCTACAAGAATACCATTTCTGTAGTAAAGATTCTTGCAACGCCTGCATCTTTGCATTTCCCTAATGGCCACATAAACAAATATGAGCATACATAACAGACATTCTGTGAAACAGTTGCTCTGATGAAAGTTAGGGACAGCTGACAGGATAGGAAGAAGCCTCAGGTTGGGATCAACATAAGGAAACAGGAGCAAAAGACTCCTCCTCAAGGGAAAAAAAAGTAAGCTTTTGGTTATTTGAGACTTGTACTGGCAAATTTCATGTGTCAACTTGACACAGGCTGGAGTTATCATAGGAAAAGGAGCTTCAGTTGGGGAAGTGCCTCCATGAGATCCAGCTGTGGGGCATTTTCTCAATTAGTGATCAACTGGGGGAGGGCCCCTTGTGGGTGGTGCCATCTCTGGGCTGGTATTCTTGGGTTCTATAAGAGAGCAGGCTGAGCAAGCCAGGGGAAGCAAGCCAGTAAGTAACATCCCTCCATGGCCTCTGCATCAGCTCCTGCTTCCTGACCTGCTGGAGTTCCAGTCCTGACTTCCTTTGGTAATGAACAGCTGTGTGGAAGTGTAAGCTCAATAAACCCTTTCTTCCCCAACTTGCTTCTTGGTCATGATGTTTGTGCAGGAATAGAAACCCTGACTAAGACAAATTGGTACCAGCGTAGTGGGGTATTCCTGTGACAACCTGACCATGTTTTGGGGAGGACTGTGGAAGGACTTTGGAACTTTGGATTAGATGGTCCATTCAGTGTTGAGACCTCCATGAGATGTTGTGCAAGAGCTTGGAAGATTATGTTGAGAACAGTGCAGAAGATGGAGGCCTGGCTTGTGAAGTTTCAGAGGGAAAATTAAAGACTCTTATCAGGGCCATGAAGATTCTGTGGTTTTGGTTAGCTGGGGCTGAAGAATCAGCTGTGAGTAACAAGATACCAAAACCATTAAAGTCAACTTTTGTGTTACTGGGACTATTGATGCTGGTTAGCTGGAGCTAAGAAATTAGCGGTGATTAAGAAGAAACCAGCATCACTGAGGTGAAATCTTCTGGGAAGTGTTTTCTGAGAGCACAAAGGGTGTGTTCCAGATAGCCAAGGCTGTACCTTGTGCTGTAGCAGGACTTGGTACTGTGTAAGAGTCACCCAGATGGTACTGGTTTTGAAGGCATGAAGGCATCATGAAGAACAGCTGAGGCTTGGTACTGTGAGAGGCCATGGAAGGCCATTGGTGAAAGTGTACCCTCAGTTGTAATTGACAGCCCAGGACTGAAGGGGTCATGCAAGAGTTGAGGCATAGCACCATGAAGAAAGCCTGTGAGAGGCTGTTGGTGAAACCTAGTTATAACGGAAGATAATGGTGTTTTGGAGACGCCAGTACCATGAGATGACCACCAAGGACAGCAGCAGCAGTGGAGTACAGGCAGCTGGAGCCTAGAAGACAAGGTGTGTGCTACAAAGGGCAGAGCTGGAGAAGTGACCCAAGCCCTTGGAGGAGCCCAGAAGATCGTGAGTTGGATCCCAGACATTGAGCCATTGGAATTTGAGTTTTGCTTTTGATTGTGACTGTGCCCTGATATATTTCCCTCTTGAAAGAAGGTATTTTAGTGGACCCCACAGTTAAGAGGGGGTCCACTAAATTTTAATTTTTAAAAGACTTTGAATTTTAAGATATTGGACATTTTAAAAGGATTGAACTTTTAATATGTAAAGACTGTGGGACTTTTAACTTTACTTAGATCTTGGGGATGAATAAGAAAGTAAGGGTTGAGGCTTAATAGTGATATGTTGGTGTGTCAAGTTGACAAGGGGTCAATTGTACTGGCTAATTTCGTGTGTCAACTTGACACAGGCTGGAGTTATCATAGGAAAAGGAGCTTCAGTTGGGGAAGTGCCTCCATGAGATCCAGCTGTGGGGCATTTTCTCAACCCTGACTAAGACAAGACTTAAAATGTTTTTTTCTAGCCAGACAGTGGTGGTGCACGCCTTTAACCCCAGCACTTGGGAGGCAGAGGCGGGAGGATTTCTGAGTTCAAGGCCAGCCTGGTCTACAGAGTGAGTTCCAGGACAGCCAGGACTACACAGAAAAACACCCTGTCTCAAAAAAATAAAACAAAACAAAAATGCTTTTTCTTTACCATACAGGCTCTCTACATACCTCTGACTATCCTGGAATTTGAAACACAGACCAAGTTGGTCACACAGTCAGAGACCCACCTGTGTCTGTCTCCCAAGTGCTGAAATCAAAGGTATGTGCCACCACCACCCAGCTTTATTTTATTTTTCTAAGATAGAGTCTCATGTATCCTAGGTCTTGAAATGTAGCCAATAATAACCACCTTAAACTCCTGATCCTTCTGCCTCTACTGCTTACGTGCTGGGATTGCAGGTATATACCACCACCCAGTTTATGTAAGGCCAGGAACTGAACTTCATACTGGTTTCATATATTCCAGACAAGCACTCTACCAACTAGGCCACGTCCCCAGAAAGAAGGTGCCCCCAGGATTCGTCTAACCACCTGCCATACGCCATGGACACAGACACCCAGTACATTCAGCTCCCACGCTGAGGACAGAACATGGCAAAGGTGGGCACTACCTGGTAGCCAAAGTTTAAATCTAGCTAGGGCAGTCTCAAGCTATAAGGTTCTTGGGCCATTTATGTAAGTTCTGAGTATAAACAATCGCTCATTCGTAAAAAGGGTATAATAACAGGGCTGGTTTGCCACACAGCAATGACGCCTTCATGAAAGATTTCCCATGAGGCACTGCAGGCAGAAAGAAGGACATCTTGCAGAATCAGAGTTGAAAGCATATACATTTCGCTATGTCCACAAGGTTTCCCTGGGTACATTGACGGGCTGAGTAGTACTGGAATATATCCCAGAAATACAGGCCACACTATCAAGTCCTCAGCGACAGATAACTGCTCTGTTGAAGCTTTCTGAGCAGGGAAGGGGCCCAGTGGGCCTTGTCTCAGAACTCAGTTCTTCCATGTTTTAGCTGTCTATTTTCAAGATAATGTCAAACAACTTCCTTGGTGACCTTAAACCCAACTTAATTTCTTCCTTTTTTTTTAACATGGTTATGCATGTATATAATGCTAAAGGCTAAGTTGTGATAAATTAACATTCATGTTCATAGTTTCAAGAAGCCAAAAATCATGTGTCCCTAATGTCTAAAGCAGCAAAACACAGCGTAGGCAAAATTCTTAGGTTTATTAGCAAACTTTATAGGTAAGGAAGCCAACTTCAAAGTGAAAAACAGTAAGTAGGGCTCTATTAAATTCAAATAATTACCAAGCCTTCTATCATAACTATGAAAATTATGGGTTGTACAGCTTGACAAACCAACCGCCAGGCTGGGTGTGAAGAAATCAGACAGGAACAGAACTAAAAGTCATCACAGCTCCAGAATCAGCCAAGAAGCAAAGTAATTCTGATTGTCTGTGGAAAGAAGTGCCCAGACCTCCAACAGAATCCCAAACGCCACATGATGAGTGGCCTGTCCTGGGTCTAGCTGCAGACGGCTTCCCACACTCCTCTCTGCTCCTCCTCATGTCAGAGGAGGGTTTCCTCTGTTCCCCGAGGAGGAGATGGAGTAGGAGCTACATCTGTCTCACTCTCGAGAGCAGTCATTCCTAGCAAGGTAGTGTGGGAATCAAGAGCCCTACTGTGGAACCAGGAGTCTGAGGCCACCAAAAACTAGCTTGTGATCCCCTTAAACCAGTATCCTTTCTGTATCTCCATTTCCCCATTGGTAAAGTGGGAAAGGTGTACATTCCTCACGGGCTGAGGAGTAAGGATTCTAGAGCTCTGAACCATCCCAGGAATGACATAAGCATACTTTCACAGGGCTAGCCTTCTCTAATCCTTGAAATTAGGAAGTCTGTAAAGAAATCCATTCTGCTCTTAAATGAAACTGTAACAATGTACAGAAGTATCAAAACAAATGTGTGAGTTTCTTCACCAAAAGAGATTCTAACCCAACAAACTTTCCTCAAGGAAAACATACAGTCCTGGTGTGGGACAGAGACAGATGGATATCTGAGTTCCAGGCGAGCCAGGCGTACACAGTAAGACTCTAAGAAAGAAGAAAAGAAGGAACACACAGAGATCCAGAGAGTCAGACACACACACACACACACATCCAGAGAGTCAGAGAGAGAGAGAACTTTGACCTTTCACCTTGGAGAATTGGCACTTAAGGCTGCATGGCTTCAATGATTTCACTTAGTATCCTTGGCATCCTATTGTTGCTGGTTTGGAAGACAAGAAGAAAACACATGCCACCATTCCTGCAATATCGCACCTTACCTGGGCATACCCACAGTGTCAACTGAAACAATCAAACAAGCACATGATTGAGGTGACATTCATGAAGCATCAGCTAGGCAAAGCTGACGCAGAAGACACACTCGAGACCTTGTGGATCTACTTTCAGTAAGTGGAACCTTTCCAGACTCGGGCTCTAATGATGACTGAGGTTTGGAGACAGTCCACACCTGGAACCACTCAGCTGCATGCCACACTTCTCTAAGCTTCAGACACCCAACTTAAGAAATGGCACCACAAGCCGGGCGGTGGTGGCGTACGCCTGTAATCCCTGCACTTGGGAGGCAGAGGCAGGCAGATTTCTGAGTTCGAGGCCAGCCTGGTCTACAGAGTGAGTTCCAGGACAGCCAGGACTACACAGAGAAACCCTGTCTCGAAAAACCAAAAAAAAAAAAAAGAAAGAAATGGCACCACAAGCTCTGCCCAAGGGGATGAGAACCCAAGCAAGCGCAAAACCCAAGTTCACAATCACTGACATGTTCACCAGCAAAGGACTAAAGGACTCTCTGGACGCCAACTGACCTCCACACTTTTCCAGAGTTCATCAGTTCAACAGCACTGTCTCGTTAAAGCCTCTTTATAGTCCAACACACATCACCTACAAAGCATCATGAATGGCTCCTGAGACAGAGAGGTAAACCTTAAAGAGGAAACAGCAACCCCAAGCAACTAGTTACATTTGCCATTAGAAGACATGCAGAACAAGTAAGGTGTCTAAGGACCCTCTCTCCTATGAGAGAACTCTTACTTGGTCAAGCACCCTAGGTATTTGACTTCCCCACCACTGGGACATCTGTGATCACGACTGCAAGAAAAAATGACAAGTGTTTTAATAATATGACAGTTTAGTACTATGATTTAGTACTATCTGACAGTCAGAAAAATAAGGAATTATACTCAATAAATGGAACTAACCTTTTTACTTAACCACAAATTACACTGTCATTCAAGCAGAAGAATCACAAAAACATGCAGCCAGTAGATCTCTCTTAAAGATTACAGCACTATATCTCATTCTTATATTTTACTTCCAGCACCTGGGAGTCTGAAGGTGGAGGATCATGGGTTTGAGGCTAGCCTGGGATACACAGCAAGTCCCTTGAAGGATTCTTTCTTTTCTCTGAAAGATTCTTATGATTAAGATAATGGTTTTCAGGGCTGGAGAGATGGCATAAGATGGCTAAGAGCACTGACTGCTCTTCCAGAGCTCCTGAGTTCAATTCCAAACAACCACATGGTGGCTCACAGCCATGTGTCATAGGATCTGACGCCCTCTTCTGGTGTGTCTGAAGACAGCTACAGCTTGATCACATAAATAATTTAAAAAAAAATCCATAAAGCTTGGATTGTAAAAAAGAAATTTACGGTTTTCATGTAGAAGAAATTAAAAATTTTAGCTGCCACAAAGCTAGAAAATTCCACTTTAGCATACTTCAGTACACACACTAAAAAGAATGTCTGCACCAAAATTCAATGCTAGGAAGCTGGGCCATGGCTCAGTTGAGAGAATGCTTACAGAGGTGACAGAGAGCCTTCAGCGCCATCTCCAGTGCCACATTAACTGGGCTTATTGGTGAACCATTTATAGTCCTGGTCTGCAGTCTGACAGAAGGATAAGTTCAAAGTTAGCCTCCATTAACTGGAACGGAAGTATTTTAAATTTGGGGATATTTGCATGCACATAATAAGATCTCATTAGAAAAAGCACTATAACCCAAATATAATTATGAAACTTATTTAGGTTTCCTCTATACACTTCATACACAGCCAGGAGATAATTTTTAAAAGTGTGTGTGTGATTGTGTGTGTGTGTGTATGTGTGTGTATGTATGTGTGTGTATATGTGTGTGTACACATGCATGCACATGTGTCAGTGCCTGCAGAGGCCAGAAGAAGGCATCAGATCTAGAGCCTGAGTTACAGAGGGCTGGGTGCTGGGAACTAGAATCAAGGCTCTTAGCTGCTAAGCCATCTCTCCAGCCCCTGAAAGAAATGTCATAAAAGTCTTTTAATGTGATAGTGGTTAAAAAAAAAAAAAACTGATTTCTTTTCTCCTGTTTGTTTTTACAGTACTGGAGATTGAATTTGGTGCCTCACACATGCTAAGTAGACATTCTATCACTAAGGTACATCTCTAACTCTTATTTTACTCTTTATTTTGGAAAAAAAAAAAAGGTTAGCTCCTGCTAGTTAGTGTTAGGGTTGGGCCCCGAGAGCTGGTGGCTCCCAAGGAGCACATTCTCAGGGACACCAAAGATGTGCTATAAAGCCTGCTCACCAATCTTCCCTGACTGGTCAAATAACGGTGGCTAACAGACACTTACTGGAGAGAATAGAGGTAGGTGGGGTTTCAGTTATCAAGCTGGGGATAGCAGGTCGGGCGGGAGAGACAGGAGAGCAGGAGGTCTCCAGGGGCACATGGCCAAGAGAAGTGGACCCTCAGGATAGATGGATGGAGCAAAAAAAAAAAAAAATCGGGTGAGCAAGTAACTTGGGGAGCGCATCTAGGAAATAGCCAGTCTAGCATAGAGAAATAGTTTAGGGGTAATCGCCCAGTATTTATGCCAAAACTGATTAAATAAATGAATAGGACTCTGACTCAATTTTTGGGAGGCTGGCCAGGTCAAAATAAGATTCAATAGCATTATAAATATGATACAAGCTAGTCTTAAATTCATTTTGCAGCCCACGGTGGTCTTGAATTTGTGATCCTCCTGTGCTGGGATAATCTTTTCATACACTTGTGAAGCTGTGGCTCTGTCCTTCCTCACCTGCCTAAGCATCTTCTGATTGGTTTAATAAAGAGCTGAACGGCCAGTAGCGGAGCAGGAGAGGATACAGGTCTTCCACACAGACAGGGACTCTGGGAAAGGATCAGGTAGATTCAAGGAGGAAAGAACAGATACCAGGCCTGAATGGAGAAGTAAAGGGTCATGTGAGAACATGTAGTTCAGCGCAAACTGGTTAACTTAAGTGAAACAAGCTGGCCTCAAACTTGGGAAAATCTCTTGTCTAGGCCTCCTCAGTTGCGGGACTATAGGCATGAGTCACCATATCCAGTGTTTAAGACAGGGTCTCAGCAGACTCCAGGCTGGCCTCAGTCCCTGCCTCAGCTTTCTAAGGACTGCGACCACAGGCACACACTACTATACGTGGCACAAAGATTCTGGGCATTTCATGATTTTCGTTTGTTTGTAGAGAGGGCTTCATGCATTTCAGGTTGGTCTAGAGCTCCCTATGTAATCAAGGATGACCTTGAACCTCTGCCGGATGGCATCTCTGGGAAAGCGTGCTGAGTGCTTGCAGGGGACTAAGCAATGGCTTTGTGCCGAGCAGGCAGGCACTCTACCAGCTAAGCTACCCCCCCCAAGTGGGTGGAACTCCAGGCCTTGTGCTGCTGAGCCACACCCCCATACACGGCCTCAGGTGGCAGTCACTGAGCTTCTGGACACTGGGTTAATTCCAGGGGCTGAGTACACGAGTGTGGCCGCCACCCCTCACTTTATGTGGATGCTGAGGGGCCACACCCAGCCTTCTTGTGCTCCTTCAGTGAGTCTCCACTGGCTGGGCCACCCTCAGCAGACTGGGCTCCCTCCCTGGCCTCTCTTATTTTCTATCTGCATGCAGACCCTGGACAACTTTACCTGGTAACAGCTTTCTCTTTCAGCTTTCTTTTTCCTTTATTCCAAGACTATGTGACCAATGGCACCTCAACAATGCTACTTAGTCATCTAACAGGGACTTCTGTAGTGAAACCTTGGTCTCTTTAAAAAACATATAACTATCATAAGAATATATATATATATATATATATTGGTTTTTTCGAGACAGGGTTTCTCTGTGTAGTCCTGGCTGTCCTGGAACTCACTCTGTAGACCTGGCTGGCCTCGAACTCAGAAATCCGCCTGCCTCTGCCTCCCAAGTGCTGGGATTAAAGGCGTGCGCCACCACCGCCCAGCAAGAATATATTTTTGTTAATCCAAGGTGTGGCATTCAGGGCTGCTTTGGACTGCCCACAGTAGCTGCCTACGATTTGCCGCATGCTCTGGCCGGAGCATGGTTTTGCCACTGCAGATAATTTCTACAACTGTGTGGCATTTGGAATTCTAGGGACTTTTCAGAAGGTATATAATTGTTAGGGCCCCAGAGAGGCATGGTGGGTTTTTGGTTGTTGTTATTGGTCTAAGTTTGTTACGTAGTTGTGTGTAAAGAAGAAACTACGAGAAGAAATTAGATATCCTGATGGTAAAGATCAAACTCGCCCCAAAGAACTCACACTCAGCAGGAAGTAGTCTAATGATAACGTCACCCCTCTCTGCCCGACTTTATACTGGGAGCTCTTCCCTTCCCCCATCCTTTCTCCTCTCCTATATAGCGTTAGGGGGTTGAAAGGGTGGAAGAAAGAGGTGGAGAAGGGTAAAAGATGAACCCACAAAGTAGCAAAGACACACTTCACACTCGGCAAAACCAAAATCAAGTCTCTACCAAGCATGCCCCCACCCCATCCAATTTCCCTAGCTTGAACAAGTAAAACCTAGTGCCATTTCACCCACTAAACTTCCAACATGCAAATATAATCTGGTGTCTTGGCCTTTACCACACATCTGGAATCTAAGATCCTCCCAGTCTACAGCATCTCTCTACATGTCTTACTGAAACAGGATCTTACCTTACCTTATCTTGCTTTCAGCTTCAACCCTCTTCAGTACACTCTCAACGAAAAAGAACCAGGCCGGCAAGATGGTTAAGCTCTTGCCTGATACCTGAGCTCAATCCCACAAGGTGGAAAGAGGTCTTTATCCTCTGACCTCCACTACACACACACACACACACACACACACACACACACACACATACACACACATCCTACTCAATAAGAGGGAAATCGAGCCGGGCGTGGTGTCGCACGCCTGTAATCCCAGCACTTGGGAGGCAGAGGCAGGCGGATTTCTGAGTTCGAGGCCAGCCTGGTCTACCGAGTGAGTTCCAGGACAGGCAGAACTGCACAGAGAAACACAGTCTCAAAAAAACAAAAACAAAAAAACAAAAAAAAAAAACAAAAGAGGGAAATCATGCCTGGAACTGGAAACCTGGCCATTCATCTACCTGGCTGGAGCTAATCAGGCCATGGGTCTTGGAGAACCCACAGTCCTTACTTTACTGCACCAGCATAATTCCTAACTACAGTCCAAATATTTGCCCATAAATCCCTCAACAAGGGAACCTCTCTTTACAACACATGGAAACCTTTACAGAAGAAGGAACTGACCAGAACACAGAGAACAAGTGACCACGTGGTGCCCATCCCCAGCAGTTACACCTTCATACAACTGCAGTGAGGCTCAGGGACTACGGGGAAGGCGGGGCCAAAGCCTCAGAGTCAGAAGAATGGGAAGTCTGCTGGGAGGCCACATCTCTTAGAATATCCGAGAAGCTACCCAGAATCCACTTAGCATAGCTGCG